>CM060358.1:42943744-44427488 GCA_030545235.1 Helianthus tuberosus | reverse complement strand
ATTCTATAAGATATAACTGTTTTTTAAACATTTTTTTATATTTTTAGTTTTGATTTTTTTTATCAAAAATGTTTCTAGTTGTATTTATAAGAAAAAGCGCCGAAAAAAATTAGAAAAATATTTTTTTTAACATGTTAAGTATAATTTTTAAAAGTGTTCCCCTGTTCCCCACTTTTTTAGTGTTCCCCAATGAACCCTCCCCTATATATATATATATATATATATATATATAGAGTGGGGATCCTACGAAAAGTGTGTTTTTCCTAAAAAGTGTAAAAAGTCATAAAACACAATAATTTCAGGCATAAAACACACCTAAAACTCACAAATAATAGAATGAATATTACTAAAACACCATATTCAAACTCTAATAGTCCAAAAAAACTTCAAACACACCATCGTAGAACTATGAATATAAAACACCCAATGCTAAACAACATAAAACACAATAATATTTGTCATTCCACAATCAGAGCCTTAACATCTAAAACACAACACAAAACCCACATACATGATGTTTTAGTAATCTTCATCATATTATTTGTGGGTTTTTGGTGTGTTTTATGGTTGACATTATGGTGTTTTATGACTTTTTACACTTTTTAGGAAATTTGGACTTTCTGGCCAACTCCTATCATATATATATAGGGAGAAGATCATGCGAGAACCACCTCTTATTGTGAGAACCGCGAGAACCAATGTGAACACACCAAAAATGCCTAAAAATCACACAAATTTTTTTTTTGAATTTTTTAATATTTTTTATAAAAAATCGCTCCTTTTCGAAGACAAAAAAAAAAAAAAAAAATTTTTAATTTTTTTTTTTGCTTCGAAAAAGTAGCGATTTTAACCTAAAAAATATTAAAAAAATCAAAAAAAAAATTTTATATTTTTTTTTTCATTTTTTTATATTTTTTTTAGATTTTTTTAGGTTTTTTGGGGGTTTAGTTTTTAGCATTTTAGCTTGGTGGGGGGGGGGGGGGGGCCCTTAGGTTTTGGGGGGTGGGGGGGGGGCCCTTAGGTTTTGGGGGGGTGGGGGGGGGGGGGGGGGGTTTAGGTTTTTTTTTGTGGGGGGGGGGGGGGGGTGGGGGGGTTTAGGTTTTTGGGGGGTGGGGGTTAGGTTTTTTTAGCTATTTTAGGTTGTGTTCACATTGGTTCTCAAGGTTCTCACAATAAGGGTGGTTCTCGCATGAGCCCCTCCCTATATATATATATATATATAGGGCCGCTAGAATGAGAACCACCACGAGTTATGAGAACCACGAGAACCAAGTGCCACGGAGGGGCGTTGACCACGAAATTTGTTTTACACCTAGATCCGTATATTTTAAGACCGGGTGTAAAAAAAAAATTTCAAACGCGCGCCCGAGGGGGTAGTTTTTTACACCCAAAGTTTGGTGTTTTTAATTTTTTTTTCTTTTTTCTTTTTTTTACAAACTTTGGGTGTAAAAAACTACCCCTCGGGCGCGCCGTTTGAAATTTTTTTTTACACCCGGTCTTAAAATATACGGATCTAGGTGTAAAAAAAAATTCGTGGTCAACGCCCCTCCGTGGCACTTGGTTCTCGTGGTTCTCATAACTCGTGAATATATATATATATAATAAAAGTATATGTAATTTATTTGCGTTTTAAAATGGTGAAACAATGATGCTATTACATTTCCCCCTCTTTGTTAAGACTTCGTACAGTAGAAACTCTATAAAATAATACACTTGGGACCACCAAAATTTATTAATTAAAAGAGTTATTAATTAATAGTAGAATACTTAGTTTACAAACACCTTTCAAGCTTCCACTTAATTATTGTATACAATGCATGTATATCAAATGAACGACCCAATTTGAAAGAAACCTTCAATCTCCCACCTTATTATGCTTCTTGTGTTCAATGTATCACTTTATGGACATTAAAAATATTTTCTATATAAATACAAGATCAAAATAGGTTAACACAAACAAATCATACACACAACATGGCTTCCCATCTTAAAGGTGTGAAAAAAACAACAACGACAGACGAGATTCGAAGAGCATTATGCAAGCACAACAAGGATAATCCAAATCTCACTCAAAAGCAATTGCAAGAATGGGTTCATAGTAACTATGGTTTGCAGGTGAGTCAAGCGACAATATCGAATACAGTTAAGCGGTCTTTAGAGTATCTCTCCACTTGCTCCCGAAAGAGGCGATGTTAAGCGACACAAACCGGCAAAATTTCTTGACCTAGAAAAATCTCTCTATGAATGGATTCTTCAATATCAAGAACATGTCAATATGACAGGTGAACTAATCATCGAGAAGGCGAAAAAGTTCATGAAAAATCTCTCTATGATGAAAGTTCTACAATGGAGCCCCCTTCGCGAAACGAAGCTATTAAAGCGGCAATCACATTGAACAATTTCTTGTTGAGCTATGAGAAAACAACACCAGAAGTTCTTACCATGCTAATGAAAATTAGAGACGAGATTCAAGGGGAAATTGATTTCAACAAAAAACAAAAGACAATTGAGTCGTTTTTCAAGAAACCTTCATAGATCATTCATGTAATATGCTATATATAAGGAATTATTAATTTATATTTTATATAGGGTCTAAAGAAATTATCAAAAATGTATTATCTTATAATTTTAGCGAATTATTAATTTAGCACCCTATCCCCGAGTCGGGACCGGCAAAAAATATTATCTTAGAGAGTTTATTAAATAATCGAGTATTAATTTATCGATTTTCTACTATAATAAACAAATAGATAAAACCCATGTTTCATTCATAACATCTTTACAGGGATAAACCCTAGTTGCTAAAAACATAAACTTTTATTTGGGTAACTTTTATAGCCACTTTCTTTAAGCCTTCAGTGCTCCATAGCTGGCCACTTATAGCTTCACATTAAGTTACCTGAAACGTGTTTAAAAACATTTTATCAGCAAGAAATACTAGCAAGTACATTCTAGTTTATAAAAATGAGCTTTTATAACTTTACAGTATTAAGAGCGATTACAATGTTTATCTGTCGCAACCCCCGGCCCCTAGTTACTTGGGAACGGGCGGACGCGAACCAGTATCAGTGGTATCCGTGTTTATCAGTTTGGCAGCGGAATTTATATCAGGACCGTAGTTAGGAAATATTTTATCAGAGTAAAATACCATATTTTTATAATAATAAATACGTGGGAAATTCCCAAGTTTCCATTACAAACATGTTTATAAGGATAAACCCTAATTTATTGAATTAAAACATCTTCTTTATTAGGTAACTTTTATAGCCACTTTTCCAAGCCTTTAGTGCTCTCTAGCTGGCTTCTAATTTGGCTTTCACATTTTGTTACCTGAAACGCGTTTAAAAACATTTCTCAGTGGGAAATACTGGTGAGTGAATCCCAATTTAATCAAAACAGGTTTTATCCTTGTACAGTATTGAGGGCGATCTCGCAATTACATTTGTTTATATTTCTACTTTAATTACCACCCACGGCACTGTCAACCCGACTTGTGGTCATGTTACTACTCACAGTGTAGTAACAAATTTGGTATACAAAACCCCAACATACCGACGATAATTGTAGAATTACAAATACTCGATCACTGTTAATTATTATGTAAAATAATTGAGGTTTTGTAAAAACAGTTTGCAAAAAGAAAGGATTACTCACATTGCTATTTTAGGTTTTTCCCTATGACTTCTTGGTTATAATCTATTAATTAAACAATTCACACGCGTTAGTATAATAACCCAATTTACATTAGTTATACCCTCCCCGAGACAGAACTCCAACGACAACGTCGGGCAGAGCCTCGACAGGCGTTACGGAGCACTAGATCAATCGGGCAGCGTATCTAATACGTAACCGGGGGTTAAAATAATTACAACGAGGCAGAGCTTCGCTAAGTAGGGGGTATAATACCCGAAGATTAATTCTAATATTCAGAATTAAGAGAGTTTGCGAGAATTTTGAACGACGAAAAATGAATGCCGATCTCCTCTATATATAGGGCTGTCCAAGGAGTCCATGGCGCCCCGCGAAAGAGACCACAAGGGTCTTCCCGGCCCGCGAGCTAGGGGTGTAGGGCCTAGGGTTGAGCAGTCACTGGTATAGCTTCGACAGATGGCAGGACACGTGGCAGCTCAGGGCTGCGCCACTTGACCCATCGCTCGCGCCCCGCCAGAGACCATTTAATTTTGTTTTTATTTTATTTTAATAAATTAAAGGTATTCGGGACCGATTTTCGTATACGGGGTGTATTTTAGGACGCATAGGGGTGTTATAAGTATTTTAGGAGGGTTGTTATATCCTCCCCACCTTGTTTTAGAACTCGTCCTCGAGGTCTACTGGAACAAGTGTGGATATTTTCTTTGCATATTTGATTCAAGCTCCCAAGTGTATTCTGGTCCTCTCTTGGAATCCCATCTTACTTTGACTAGAACTAATCTCTTGTGTTTGAGATTCTTGACTTTCCTGTCTTCAATCTATAGTGGTTTCTCTACGAATTTAAGCTTCTCATTTACGTCTATATCCTTAAGAGGTACCACTAATGATTCATCAGCTAAGCACTTTTTTTTATTACATACATGAAATACATCATGTATTCCTGCCATTTCCTCAGGTAGTTGTAGCTGAGAAGCTACTGGTCCTATTCTTCTAATAATTTCAAAGGGTCCAATATACCTGGGGCTTAGCTTTCCTCTTTTGATAAATCTTACCACTCCTTTCCAAGGAGAAACTTTTAATAATACTTTATCTCCTACTTGAAATTCCAATGGCTTTCGCCTGTTATCAGCATAACTCTTTTGTCGATCGCGTGCTGCTTTTAGTCTTTCTTTGACTTGAATAATCTTGTCTATTGTTTCTTGTATTATTTCTGGTCCAGATAATTGCTTTTCTCCAATTTCTGCCCAACAGACTGGAGTTCGGCACTTTCGTCCATAAAGTGCTTCGAATGGTGCAACATTGATACTGGTATGATAGCTGTTATTGTAAGAAAATTCTATTCATGGTAAATGATCAACCCAATTTCCTCTGAAATAAATTACACAAGCTCTAAGCATATCTTCCATTGTCTGAATTGTCATTTCACTTTGTCCATCCGTTTGTGGATGATAAGCTGTGCTCAGATTTAAGTTGGTTCCTGTTAGGGCATGGATTTTATGCTAAGGATCATCTATCCTGAGACTGGGCATGGATCACGGATCCTTAACGGATAATCCAGGGAGTCTAAGGATCCAGGATCCTTACTATTGTTTATGTTTTTAACAATTGTCACGTTTTTAATGTTTATATGCAGATAATGGACGTAGTGGACTAATTCTCAGCTGGAATTTCGGGGAATATTCGTTCAAGATGCCCCACATGTGCTAATTCCACTAACGGTTATGAGAGTGGACATGATCTTCCTAGAAAATAGGACTTTTTGTTAGGTTATTTATTTGAGGGGTTGATCAAGTGTTATAGACATACATTCACATTCACGAACACACACATTCCCTCTCGCAAACTAGAGCTCTCTACACTCTTAGTTATCAGTTGTAACACACTTGATCAACATCCAAAGTTGTAATATTTTTTATGCAATATAGTTGGTGATCAGTAGTTTCCATCACCCGAGGTTTTTTGTGCCGGAGATCATACATTGATCAAGGGCTTTTTCCTCGTATAAATCCTTGTGTTCACCATTCATTTCATTCATTCATTGTTCATACATTTGATCATTTAACCAAGCATCTAACCTCACAAAAATCAGATTTGGTTACATTATCCTTGTGTGATTTTTGACCAAAACAGTTTGGCGCCCATCGTGGGGCAATTGGTGCTACAATTCTGAGAAATTTTGTTCATTTCATTCATTTCTCTTCATTACCTTCAACTATATGGTTTCTCACGCAAAGAACACTTCAAGCTCCATGTCGGCGGTCACCTCTTCACAGGGCATTCCACCTTTGCCTCCTGCTCCTTCTGGATCCCAAAAGAATGCTGAGAATGCTGCGAAGAAGCCAACCCCCGTTTTCTCAAAAGAAACTACTGCTGTTTCTTCTAGTCCTACTAATAATGATCTTTATTCCCTGATTTTGCAGATGAAGGATTACATGCAGCATCAGGACAAAACTAATGACAGGATCCTTCGAGAGATTGATTAAATCAAGAAATTGAAGAGATCAGCGGAGGATCACTCTCCATTGATGCCTAGATCACTGAATTTTGATTCTCCAGTCATAACTACCCAACACTCCACAGCATCAGGCGTTCAATACCAGGGTGGATCATCGAGTATACGCAATGGATCATCGGCAATGACACAGGCTCAAGGATCCTACTTCCAGCCTTCAGGATCCTCTCTTCAGCCTCAAGGATCCTCTTTCCAGCATCTAGGATCCTTATCTAGTTCAGGTGGATACACGGGCGTGTAGACAGTCTAGGAATCCTACCCTCACTATCCAGGATCCTCATCTCAGGGTCAAGGATCCTTGTCTCAGGTTCAAGAATCCTCATCTCAGGCTCATGGATCCATGGATTATCCTCCAAGACCCCCAGCTTTGGTGTATCAGGGATCCAACATCTTTCAGGATTAAGGATCCTTAAGGAGTGTACAACCCAGAAGTTCAGATATTCACTTAGGAGACTTTATACCAATGCAAACTATTGCTTCCTCTGGTCCCTCAATCATGCCAGAGTCACATCAATATGGATTTACATCAGGAATCCCAACCTTGAATCCATCAGGAGGTAACACTTTAAATACTTCTTATAATACTAACCATGGCTTTGTTCAGGATACAGGAATCAACCAAGCTATGGCTAGGGAATTGGAAAAACTCAAGGATATGATATCCAGCGTCCCAGGAGTGGTTAAGCCCATTCCTGAGATTCCGGATGGGAGTCACAAGATATATCGTTTTGCACCACCTATTTGTGATGCAGAGATACCAAAGAGGTTTCAAACACCAAACATGAAGCTGTATGATGGCTCAACTGATCCAGAAGAGCATGTAGCTCAATACAGGGAGAGAATGGAGATCAATCCCATTCCTGAAAGGTTGAAAGAAGCATGTCTATGCAAGGGTTTCGGATCCACACTGACAGGATCAGCTCTTAAATGGCTGCTAAGTCTTCCCCCTTACTCTATTACTTCATTTGCTAACCTAGTTAATTTGTTTAATAGCCAATTCTCATGCAGTAGGAGATTGGAACGATTGACTAGTGATCTATATAGGGTAACCCAAGGTCATAATGAATCATTAAGGGATTATATAACTAAATTTAGTAGAGAATCCTTAGAAATCCCTAACTTAGATGTTGCTACTGCTGTTGAAGCTTTTAAAATGGGTTTACTAAAAGATTCTCAATTCTATGATGATCTTGTTATGACGCCTTGCAGGAACCTAGATAAGGTAAGGAATAGGGTCCTTAGGTTCATCCGTTTAAAGGATGACAAAAGGATCCAGGAGACATCAGGATCCTCAACGCAAGACAAACAAGGATCCTATTTCAAGAATAACTGATCCAAGCAATACTCCAAGCATGACAACCAGAATGTGCATGCTGTAGAACAAGAGGAAGATGATGAGGATTATCCTCCTATTTCTGAATATTGTTTTTCTACTAATAATAGTGAAATAATCCTTGCTATGCAGAATTTAGGTGACAAGGCTAGGTGGCCAAGAAAGAATGACAAACTGCCTGCTACCAAAGACAAATCGAAATGGTGTGCTTACCATGAGAATTTTGGTCATCTCACAGATGAGTGCATAACATTAAGGAAGGAGATAGGTTATATTTTGAGCAAAGGATACTTAAAGGAATTGCTTGGAAGGAAAAAGTCAAGGATCCAGGATTCTGAGAGAGTTCCTGAAAAAGCTCCTCCTCCACTAGCTGATGCTCAAATCATCCATTTCATCTCCAAAGGTTCTGATATCTGTGGGACTTCATTCTCAGCAGCTAAGAGACATGCAAAGGAAACAAAGATGGAGAATGGGGACAGACCTGTTCGGACCTCCATCCTTATCTAACAGAAAGTGATATCCTTTAATGAGGATGGTTTTGGTAAAAAATCAAGCAATGGCAATGTAACCAAACTTTCTGTTGTGAGGTACGATGCTTGAATTGATGAACAACAATAAGGATCACTATGAAATGTAATGAACAAGTGACACGAAGATTTATACGAGGAAAAAGCCCTTGATTAATGAATGATCTCCGGCATAAAAAACCTCGGGTGATGGAAACTACCGATCACCAACTCAAATTAAACAAGAAATGTATTACAACTTCGGATGATAGCGAGCTAAGTACAAGGATCATTATAGTGTATTGTGTAGAAAATGTGTGTAATCGCCAAGTGTGTTAGCGAGAGCTGATGAGAGCAGTTGTATGAGTGTGTGTGTAGCCAAAAATAGCCAAGTGTTCTAAAAGATAGCTCGCTACCCCCTTAAAATTAGAAAATATCTAGCCTAACTAACTGTCCGCAAATGGTGCAAGTCCTCCACGACTCCATAACGTCCATTTCTGGCCAAGCACGTGCGGAATAGACTTAGAATATTCTCCAGGAATATCGCCAAGACCAAGTCCAAGTTGATACTCTTGCAAAACAATTACGAATTCAAAGTAGACAATCGTTAGTACAGGGATCCTTATAGTGATCCATGATCCTGATCCTGCAACACTTCTGAGGATCATTACTTCAGACAGAATTGAGGATCACTAAACCCAACAGTAAATAAGGATCACTGATCATTTAGAAATCCACCCCTAACAATTGCCCCCAAAATATAAGGAGTAATTATGTAAATAAATGAGTTATATTTTGTTCTTATCCGTAACGAATTAATCAGATAACTAGCCGTTGGAGTCGGACTAGCCGTTACGAACATGACGTCAGTGAGATGACTATCCTGCAGAATCATCATTATAAATAGGAGTTAGAGATAGGGATCATTTCACATTTAAGTTCAAGAGAACTCCCTTTCTATTCTCATCCGACGATCAAGCAGGTAACTCTTTTCCTTTTCTTCCTTCTCTTACTCTGCTTTTCTTTCTTTACCATCATCTCGTCAAAAATGATGCTCCGAAACTCACCGGGCAAGGATCACAAGAAGAACAGCCCCTTAAAGAGCCAAGGGATCATCAAAGATTCCGCAAAAGAACGCTGTTGTTTCACCGATCCACAAATTGATAAAATTCGCTATTGTTTCCCGGCGAACACCATTTTCAAATCCTTTGATCCCACTGCTTTGAGTGACTATATCTCTGAAACTTGGATTGCCTTTCCTGTTACCCCATTCACCATAGGATACACCTATCCTTTTCCAGCCTTTACCCAATCCTTTTTCTCCCTTACCGGCATCTCCTACATCCAGGCTGTTTTGGTCAAAAAATCTGATGAGGATAATGCAACCAAACTCTCTGTTACAGGGTATGATGCTTAAAATGTAGAACAATGACAAGGATCACTTCAATGTAAATTGCACAAATGACACAAGGATTTATACGGGGAAAAAGCCCTTGATCAAGAGTTGATCTCCGGCACAAAAAACCCCGGGTGATGGAAACTACCGATCACCAAGCTCAAATAAATCAATAAATGTTTACAACTTCGGATAGTAACGAGCTAGGTACAAGGATCACTATGGTGAAATGTGTAAAAATGAGTGAAAACTAATAAGTGTTCCTCGAGAGCTTCAAGAGTGCGATTATATGAGAGTGTGTGTAGCTGAAAATGGCTAAGTGTTCTGATTCTAGCTCGTCACCCCTTTAAAAATAGAAGTTCACTACAATAACAAACTATCCGACTTTTGTGCCAAGCTCCCACGTTCTCCACAACGTCCATTTCCAGTCAAACGTGTGCGAAATACCCGTGGAATATTCCATAGTAATGTTGCCAAGACCAAGTCAAGCTTGTTACTCCTGCGAAGTAATACAAAACACAAACAAACAATCGTTAGTATGAGGATCCTTAAAGTGATCCATGATCCTGATCCTGAAGCTCTTCCGAGGATCACTATCTGTCACAGAAGTAAGGATCATTAATTAGGATAACGAATAAGGATCACTAATTGTTAGAAAATCCTCCCCTAACAATTGCCCCCAAAATATAAGGAGTGATATGTTAAATGAGCGAATTATATTTTCTTGATCTTATCCGCAACTAACTATCGTAAATATAGCCGTTATTGTAGAACTATCCGTTGCAATCGTGACGTCACAGAAGTGACAACCCTGCATAATCATGATTATAAATAGGAGATAAAGATAGGATCAATATGCATTTAAATTCAAAGAAACTCCCTTTAAATTCTTGGTCGAAGATCTATCAGGTATCTCTTCTCTTATCTCCCCTTCTCTTACTCTGTTTTTCTTTCTTTCTATCATCTCTTCAAGAATGATGCTCCGGTCCTCCCCCGCCAAGGATCACCAGAAGGATAGTCCCTTGAAGAGTCAAGGGATCATCAAAGACTCGATACATGAGAGGTGTTGTTTTAACGATGCTCAAATAGACAAGATTCGTCACTGCTTTCCGGCGAGTGCCTTTTTCAAACCCTTCGATCTTACTATTCTGAGCGACTATGTTTCAGAAACATGGGTTGCCTTTCCAGTTACTCCATTCGCCATAGGGTACACCTATCCTTTCCCAGAATTTACACAATCCTTCTTTTCCCTTACCGGCATCTCTTACATCCAAGCCATGCCGATGATTTGGAGGGTTTTGTATACCCTAGAGAGGATCATCGAGCAGGAAGGCATTGATTTAGGAATGTCAGAGCTGACACAAATGTATGATCTTACTACCTTTGGTTCTCATCGTTATTTGTTCAAACGAAAACCCGGCGGAGAACACCCCCTTCTTAAAGTCACCAAGAATGACACAAATTGGAAACGTCGCTTCTTCTTTGTCAGGAGGGATACCATTCCAAACGGAAAGGATCTACCAAGGACATGGTCCACCCATGGTAGGCCAGAGGATCCTGAGAAGGATCACCAGGTAGTCTTGTTTTTGTATAAGGATCACTAACCCCTTTTTGTCTTGTGTTATGCAGCTATTTCTGTTTCGCACATCATCACAACACCCGCAACCAAGGATAGGCTTGCTGCTTTTTGGAAGCTTGATCCTGAAATAAGGACATTCAAGATAGACACCCAAGACTCACAAGAAGTATCCTCAGGTTCCATCACCATGTCAAGTAAGTATCCTGCTTGATTTATAGTTTGAATATCAAAATAAATAATTAAATTGAAATAGGATTAGGACACTTATCTTGCTTTGAATGTGTAGGTGCCGGAAAATCTGCCAAGCCTGTATCCCAGTTCAACACGGCTGACCTTGATGTTGTTCGATCCAGGAAGAAGAGGGCCACTACCAGTCCTAGCATCTCCATTCCCAAGGCACCCACTAAAGGAAAGGGTGGCAAGAAGAGGAAAATTTCTGACACTGAGGACCTTCAAGGCCTACCACTGATCCGCCACCAGTTCCTTGAATACTTCAATGATGTAAGGATCACCAATTCTGCCTAGGTATCCTACTCGTATGAGGATCACCTGATCTTGAACTGCTTTGTCCTTTTCTTTGCAGAAATTTGCTGAGATTGAAGATTACGTGGGGAGTGTTGAGGAGCTGGATAAGAAGATTGCTGACCTCCAACAGGTTGCAGTGCTCAAGGATCTTAAGATCGCTGACCTTGAAAAAGCCCTTAAAGATGCCAAGACTCAAACAGCTAAAATCCTGATCGACATTGACTATGAGAAGCATGATCTCATAGAAAATGCTAAGGTCTCTGCAGCCATCACAATGTATCAGACAAAATTAAAGATGGCCCAGGAAGCTCAAGATCCTAACTTCGATAGAAGCAGCTGGGATGTTGAGGGCTGGAAAGCAAGGTTGGCCGATCTTGAGGATGATGAGGAGGCTGAGGAGGTTTTGGCGATCGAGGCTGGAGGTAGTGGGAAGGATCTGGTGAAGGATACCGCAGCTGGAGGGGAAGAGGATGCAGCAAAGGTGTAGGCTGCACAATTGGGCGATGATGGACATTCCTAGACGCAGCCGGAGCCCAATTTTTAAATTTGGTAGTATTTTTTTTGTGGTTGTGATGTTGAACAATTTGATGGTTTGTACTGAACAATAGTTTTTAGGATTAAGGATCATGTATGATCCTTTGGACAATAGGTAGGATTGCAAATGGTGGAGGGATCCTCTGTTTGGGGGATGAAGCCATTGTGATCCTGCCACCTTTATATTCCTGCACTACTTTTGAACCTATTATCATGGACACCCTTTACCTACCCCAGCGGACGGGCCACGTTTTGCTGGTAGATGCTCGGGGTAGGTAATTTTGACAACCTTTTAAGGGTTAATCCTTTGTTAATAAATAAAACCTTAATCTTTTGTCGCTTATCTTGTATTGTTATCCTTTTGTTTCTTTAATTCTCCTTTGTTTTGATGCACACTTATTGAATAAACAATTTTGAATAAGTCATATTGAAAATATTTAGGACATGATCCATGATCAAATATCCTATAGTTAAAGAATCCCAAAAAGCAATATGTTTTAAGGATCACAAGTCTAGTTGTCAAATTTTAAGGGTTATTCAAATAAATAATGAACATAATTAAAAATAGTTAAGGATCATACCTGAGGGTCCAAGTTAGGATCCTAACCATAATAAGGATAACTATAAGATAAACCTTAGAGAGAAGTAAGGATCAAGGATCCCTAGTTGCTTGTCTTCAAGGACCTGAAATAGATCATAACTTGGGACTCAGCCAATATAAGATAAGAGTTAGCAACTGGGGACAAGCCCAAGGATAACTGGGGACAAGCCCAAGGATAACTGGGGACAAGCCCAAGGATCGTATGTAAACTGGAGTATGGCCCTAACTGGCGACTATCCAAACTTAGTGACATGAACATGCCAAAACCTTAGCTAACGTGAAAACGTTAGAAACCTTAGGACCGGATGTATGGTACGTCTACCATTATACGTAGGATCCTAGGCATAGCCAGTACAATGGAATTATCAGCCCCTAAAGCAAGTACTGGTCCCACTGCCTTGAACTATACCAGGATCATCATGCGCTACAGGCGGAACTGGGGTCAAGCCCAAATAACTGGGGTTAAACCCAAGGAACGGATTGCTTCTGCAGATAACCAATGTTATGCTAAGGATACCTGAACTTTCAAAACTTAAAATCACGTGAGAGATGGATAAAGGACACATGATCCTTATCCGTATATGAGAAAATAAAGAAATGGAATAGTTTAAGATTAGGATATTACCAAAGTAAGAATCACCGATACTTTAAGGATCCTTCAAGGATACTCCTAACGTAAGGGTCACCTGTGCCATGAGGATCCTGGTCACATGAAATACTTCTTCAAGTGGACAGCATTCCAAGCTCTTGGTAGCAAATCACCTTCCATGGTTAGCAATCTATATGCCCCATTTCCTGCTTCAGCTTCAATCAAATAAGGGCCTTCCCATTTTGGAGCCAATTTTCCATCAGCAGGATTGGTGGTATTCTGAAATGCTTTCCTTAATACCATATCTCCAACTTGAAACTTCCTGATCCTAACATTTTTGTTGTAAGCACCAGCCATTCTTTGTTGATAGCTGGCCATCCTTATCCTAGCCATATCCCTGATTTCTTCAATAGTATCCAGGTCTTGAGCCAAGTTCTCATCATTCTCCTCAGGATCACGGGTACTTGTTCTAGCAGTTGGAACCACCATTTCTGTTGGGATCACTGATTCTGCCCCAAATACCAAAGAGAATGGTGTTTGACCAGTAGCATTCTTAGGGGTTGTCCTATCAGCCCAAAGCACATAAGGTAGTTCTTCTGCCCATTTCCCTTTCTTGGATCCAAGCTTCTTCTTCAAATTGTTGATGATGATCTTGTTGGATGATTCTGCTTGACCATTAGCTTGTGGGTGGACTGGTGTTGATGTTATCATCTTAATCCCCCAGCTGTCACAAAAGTTAGTGGTTCTGCCCCCAATAAATTGGGAACCATTATCACATATAATTTCAGAAGGAATTCCAAATCTAGTTATAATATTTCTTTTAATGAAGGATATAACTTCCTTTTCTCTGACTTGGGCAAAAGCTTCAGCCTCTATCCACTTGGAGAAGTAATCAGTCATAGCAAGCATGAATACTTTTCCACCAGGTGCCTTAGGGAGCTTACCAACTATATCCATACCCCATCTCATAAATGGCCAAGAGGAGGATATAGGATGCAATAATTCAGCTGGTTGATGAAGGATATTGCTGTGTCTCTGACAAGGATCACATCTCTTAGCATACTCCACAGCATCTCTCTTCATGGTTGGCCAGTAGTATCCTGTCCTCAGGATCCTCGAGAATAATGCCCTGCCCCCAGTGTGGTTTCCACAATCTCCTTCATGGAAGTCTTTTAAAACTTCTTGGATTTCAGGATCCTCAATGCATCTCAAGTATGGTCCTGCAAGAGATCGTCTATACAACATATTATTTAAAATTGTGAATTGAGATACCTTAGTTTTGAAAGCCCTAGGGTTTTCTCCTGTAGGAATCTCTCCATGTTGTAAGTATCTCATGATTGGTGAGATCCATGATCCTGATCCTGAATGGGATTGAGTATCCTCACTAGGGATAATTGCAGAATCATTTCCTATCTCCATAGCCGCATGATCCTTGATAGCCGGGGTCAGGATATGGATAATAGGGATCCTGATATCCTCAGGGATCTTCAAAGATGATCCTAAGTTAGCCAATGCATCAGCTTCTGTATTCTCTTCCCTTGGTACCTGTGTCAAACTAAAGGAAACAAAGGAGAGTGCCAATTTTTTGACTATCTCTAAATATTTGGTTAGCTTTTCACCTTTAACAGCATAGGATCCATTAAAGTGGTTTGTAATTAACAATGAATCTACATGTACCTCAAGATACTTGATCCCCATATGCTTTGCAATTTGCAAACCACAAATTAAGGCTTCATATTCAGCCTCATTGTTAGTGGTTTGGAACTCACAAGCTATAGAGTGGGGTATTATGTCCCCCTGTGACGATTTTAGTAGTATTCCAAGCCCTGTGCCTTTGACATTTGAGGATCCATCAGTATAGAGTATCCAAGGATCCTTGGTCTCCTCTAGCTGCTGGACTTCTAACTCAGCTTCTTTTTGTAAATCACTACTGAAATCAGCCACAAAGTCCGCTAATGCTTGGGATTTGATGGCTGTCCTAGGCTCATATCTTATATCATATGCACTTAGCTTCACTGCCCACTTAGCCATCCTTCCTGACATCTCTGGTTTCCTGAGGACATTCTTAATTGGGAAATTAGTTTTAACAACAATAACACGAGTTTCAAAATAATGTCTCAACTTAGTGGATGCCATAATTAATGCAAGAATAAGCTTTTCAAGGTGTGAATACCTGGATTCGGCATAAAGTAAACTTTTACTTACATAATAGACAGGATGTTGTGTACCTTCGTGATCCTTAACAAGGACCGCACTTACTGCTTTTGAGGATACTGCAAGATATAAGGATAGCACATCGCCTTTTTCTGGTTTCATCAAGGCCGGGGCTGAGGATAGGTAATCTTTGAGGGCTCTTAAAGCATTTTCGTGCTTCTCAGTCCACTCAAATTTCTTGTTCTTCCTTAGGATATCATAGAATTCTTTGCACTTCTCTGAGGATTTGGATATAAATCTGTTCAAAGCTGCTATCCTGCCTGTTAGCCTTTGAACATCCTTAGCATTGGCCGGAGATTTGATGTTCACTATTGCTTTGATTTGTTCCGGGCTAGCTTCAATGCCTCTCTTTGTCACCATATATCCTAAGAATTTACCTGCTTAACACCAAAGTGACATTTTGAAGGATTAAGTTTCATGTTATATTTGTCAAGGATATCGAATGCTTCCTCCAAGTCCCTTAGGTGATCCTCAGCTTTTATGGATTTTACCACCATATCATCTATGTAAACCTCCATAGTTTGTCTAATCTGATCCTTGAACATCATATTAACCAGCCTTTGATATGTTGCACCTGCATTTCTTAGTCCGAACGGCATAGCAATATAGCAGTATATACCAGTTGGAGTCATGAAGGCTGTATCCTCTTGGTCGGATGGTTCCATTTGGATTTGTTGAAATCCAGATGAAGCATCCATAAAAGTTAACAGTTCATGACCCGCAGTTGCATCCACCATGGAGTCAATGTGGGGTAATGGGAAAGGATCCTTGGGACATGCCTTATTTAAATCGGTAAAATCGACACATACCCTCCACTTTCCGTTTTTCTTTTGAACAACAACCACATTGGCCAACCATCTTGGATATTTGACCTCTCTAATCATACCTGCCCGGAGCAACTTCTCTACCTCTTCTTGGATAATGGCATTCCTTTCCGGTGCAAACTTTCTTCTCCTTTGATGGATTGGTTTGAAGGACCTATCAATGCCAAGTTTGTGAGTGATTACATCTTTAGATATACCAGTCATGTCTTCGTGTTTCCGTGCAAAGGTAGTCTTTCTCCTTTTGAGGAAGGATATAAGGTCTTCCTTCATATCGCCAAGGATCCCTGATCCGATATAGATTTTGGATTCAGGATCATCAGGATCCATGAGGACTTCTACCACATCCTGCTCTCTTGCCTCTAAGACATCCCTTGGAGGATACTTTGATTGCTATTGCTCCCTTGACTTCGAGGCTGGTTTCATCGATGAAGTATAGCAATTCTTAGCCTCCTGCTGATCACTATCAATCTTCACTATTCCCCAAGGACTAGGGAGCTTCACACATTGATGGTAGGTAGATGGGACTGCCTTCATATCATGTATCCAGGGCCTGCCAAGGATAACATTACAACAAGACAAACAGTCAATAACACAAAATTTTTGATAAGAGTGTAGGCCTTCAATATATATTGGGAGTTTAATGTCCCCCAGGGTATTCTTTAGAACATCAAGCTGGATAATGTTCACTGAGCTTCCTCCGTCTATAAGGATCCTGCGGACAAAATGGTTAGAAATGAAAAGAGTAATAACCAAACCATCGTGATGAGGATCCTGGATATCAACACGATCATCCTCATCAAAGGTTATGACTTTTCCTTCGGAGACACTTGATGTTCGAACGGGTCTTTCTCCATTATCCATTTTAGTTTCCTTTGCATGCCTTTTAGCTGCTGAGAAGGATGTGCCACAAATGTCTGATCCTCCAGAAATAAAGTTTATTACTTGTGCATCTGCTGGAGGGGCTGGAGCCTTCTCAGGGATCCTTTCAGGATCCTGAGTCCTTGACTTTTTTCTTCCCAACAATTCTTTTAGATGCCCCTTGCTCAACAAGTATCCAATTTCCTTTCTTAGTGCAATGCATTCTTCTGTGAGATGCCCAAAATCTTCATGGTATGCACACCACTTTGATTTATCCTTAGTTGCAGCTGGCCTATCATTTTTTCTGGGCCATCTAGCTTTATCACCTAGATTCTGCATCGCAAGGATTAGTTCATTGTTATCAACAGAAAAACAATATTCAGAAATTGGAGGATAATCCTCATCATCCTCTTCTTGATCAACAGAATGCACGTTCTGGTTATCAGATCTGTTGTAGGATCTGAACTTGTTGTTCCTGAATGAGGATCCTTGCTTATCTTGCTTTGAGGATCCTGCTAACCTCTCCTGGATCCTCTTGTCATCCTCTAGCCGAATGAACCTAAGTGCTCGGGTTCTTACCTCATCTAAGTTCCTGCATGGTGTCATAACAAGATCATCATAGAACGACGAATCCCTAAGCAATCCCATTTTAAAGGCCTCAACAGCCTTGGCTATATCTAAGTTGGGGATGTCTAAGGATTCTTTACTGAATTTGGTAATGTAATCCCTTAATGATTCATTATGACCCTGGGTTATCCTATATAGATCACTAGTTAATCGTTCAAATTTTCTACTACAAGAAAACTGATTATTAAACAGGTTAACTAGATTAGCAAATGAGGTAATAGAGTAGGGGGAAGACTTAGCAGCCATTTGAGAGCTGATCCAGTAAGAGTGGATCCGAATCCCTTGCACATGCATGCTTCCTTTAACCTTTCTGGGATTGGATTGATCTCCATCCTCTCCCTGTATTGTGCTATGTGTTCTTCAGGATCCGTCGAACCATCATACAGCTTCATTGTTGGCACATGGAACCTCTTGGGTATCTCAGCATCACAGATTGGTGGTGCAAAACGAGATATCTTGTGGCTCCCATCTGAAATCTCTGGGATAGGTTTGACCACTCCTGGAACACTTGATATCATATCCTTTAGCTTTTGCAATTCTCTGGCCATGGCATGATTGATACCTGGATCCTGCATAAGACCATAGTTAGTAGTATAAGAATTATTAAAAGTGTTACCTCCCATTGGATTCAAATTAGGAAGAATGGATGTTAATCCATATTGTTGGGGCTCTGGAATGATCGAGGGACCAGTAGAAGCATTGGTCTGCATTGGAATAAAATCTCCCTGATGGACATCTGAACTTCCTGTTTGCAAACTCCTCAAGGATCCTGGCATCTGGAAGGATCCCTGAAACTGGGACGATCCTGGAACAAATGAGGATCCTTGAACCTGGGATGATCCCGGAACAAAGGAGGATCCTTGAACCTGGGATGATCCTGGAACAAAGGAGGATCCTTGAACTTGGGATGATCCTAGAACAAATGAGGATCCTTGAACCTGGTGCGCTCCTGAATATCCTCCTGAATTCGTGAGGGATCCCATATGCTGAGGATAGGATCCCGCTGGCTGGAAATAGGAACCCGATGCCTGGGTCACTGTTGTTGTTCCGTAGTGCACTCCTTTTGGTCCACCCACATATTGAACATCTGGAACCACTGATGTCTGAGAAGTAATCACCGGAGTGTCAAAATTCAAAGATCTGGGCATCAGTGGGGAATGATCCTCTGCCGTTTTCTTTTGTTTCTTGAGATCTCCGATTTCTTTGAGAATCCTTTCATTGGTCTTATCCTGTTGCTGTATATGATCCTTCATCTGCAAAATCAAAGTAAACATGTCACTAGTAGTGGGAGTGTAAGAAGTAGAAGAAGTTGGAGGTTTTGAGAAAATGGGAGTTGGTTTCTTCGCAGCATTCTCAGCATTCTTCTGGGATCCAGAAGGTGGTGGAGGCAAAGGGGGAACGCCTTGTGAAGAAGTGAATGAGGGCATCAAATTTGAAGCATTCTTCGCTGAGGAAGCCATTTGCTTGGTTGCAGTGAATTGAAATGAGCACAGAAATACGAATTTTTCTAATAGTGAAGCACCAATTGCCCCACGGTGGGCGCCAAACTGTTTTGGTCAAAAAATCTGATGAGGATAATGCAACCAAACTCTCTGTTACAGGGTATGATGCTTAAAATGTAGAACAATGACAAGGATCACTTCAATGTAAATTGCACAAATGACACAAGGATTTATACGGGGAAAAAGCCCTTGATCAAGAGTTGATCTCCGGCACAAAAAACCCTGGGTGATGGAAACTACCGATCACCAAGCTCAAATAAATCAATAAATGTTTACAACTTCGGATAGTAACGAGCTAGGTACAAGGATCACTATGGTGAAATGTGTAAAAATGAGTGAAAACTAATAAGTGTTCGTCGAGAGCTTCAAGAGTGCGATTATATGAGAGTGTGTGTAGCTGAAAATGGCTAAGTGTTCTGATTCTAGCTCGTCACCCCTTTAAAAATAGAAGTTCACTACAATAACAAACTATCCGACTTTTGTGCCAAGCTCCCACGTTCTCCACAACGTCCATTTCCAGTCAAACGTGTGCGAAATACCCGTGGAATATTCCATAGTAACGTTGCCAAGACCAAGTCAAGCTTGTTACTCCTGCGAAGTAATACAAAACACAAACAAACAATCGTTAGTATGAGGATCCTTAAAGTGATCCATGATCCTGATCCTGAAGCTCTTCCGAGGATCACTATCTGTCACAGAAGTAAGGATCATTAATTAGGATAACGAATAAGGATCACTAATTGTTAGAAAATCCTCCCCTAACACAGGCTATGCCGATGATGGTCTTATATACCCTTGAAAGGATCATCGAGCAGGAAGGGATTGACCTAGGAATGTCGGAGTTGGCTGAGATGTATGATCTCACAACGTTTGGATCCCACCGATATTTGTTTAAACGAAAACCTGGTGAAGAACACCCCATTTTTAAAGCCACCAAGAACGATACAAACTGGAAACGACGCTTTTTCTTTGTCAGAAGAGACTCTATCCCAAACGGAAAGGATCTACCCAGGGAGTGGTCCACCCATGGTAGGACAGAAGATCCTGAGTAGGATCACCAGATAATCTTGCTCTTGTGATAGGATCACTAACCCCCTTTTGTTTTATGTTATGCAGTTGTCACTCTTTCACACCTCATACCGTCTCCTGCTACCAAGGAAAGGCTTGCTGTTTTTAGAAGACTCGGTCCTGAAACAAGATCATTCAAGACAATCACCCAGGATTCTCAAGAGGTATCCTCAGGCTCTGTCACCATGTCAAGTAAGTATCCTGTTCTTTTTATATTCAAATGTTTAAATAAACAGTTATATATGAATAGAATAAGGACACTTATCTGTTTTGGGTGTGTAGGCGCTGGAAAGTCATCAAGATTTGCTTCCAAATTTAGTGTCACTGAGCTTGACACCGTACGATCCTCCAAGAAGAAGCTTCCTGCCAGCCCAACTGCTTCGATCCCCAAGGCACCCGTTAAAGGAAGGGGTGGCAAGAAAAGAAAAGCCTCTGAAGCTGAGGATCTGCAAGGTCTGCCCCTGATCCGCCCCAGTTCCTTGAATACTTCAACGATGTAAGGATCTTTGTCCCCGCTTTTGGTATCCCGCTTATTTGAGGATCACCTGTTCTTGAACTGTTCTTTATCTTCTTTGCAGAAATTTGCTGAGATTGAAGACTACGTTGGGCATGCCGAGGAGCAGGACAAGAAGATTGCTGACCTCCAACAAGTCGCATTGCTCAAGGATCTTAAGATTGCTGACCTCCAAAAGGACCTCCAAAATGCCAAAGCTGAAACGGCCAAGGTTCTGATCAATGCTGATTACGAGAAGCATGACATTACCCAGGACGCTAAAGTCTCTGCTGCCATAGCGATGTACAAGACCAAATTGCAGATGGCCTCGGAAGCTCAGGATCCTGCCTTTGATAGGAGCAGCTGGGATGTGGAAGGCTGGAAGGCTAGGCTGGCTGAATTGGAGGATGAGGATGAGGCTGATGAGGTTCTGGCAATTGAGGCTAGTGGTAGTGGCAAGGATCATGCAAAGGATACTGGAGCTGGAGGGGATGATGATGCAGCGAAGGTGTAGGCTGCTTGAATGGGCGATGAAGGACATTTCTAGACGTAGCCGGAGCCCATTTTTTAGTTTGGTTATGGTTTTTTGTTTTGATGATGTTTTGATAAACAATGGTTGGTCTGTACTTGAACAATAGTAATTAGGGTTGAGGATGGATGATCCTTTGAACAATAGGTAGGATTACAAATGGTGGATGGATCCTCTGTTTGGGGGATGAAGCCATTGTGATCCTGCCGTCTTTAATTTCCTGCACTTGTTAGACCTATGAACAATGGACACCCTTTGCCAACCCATGTGGACGGGCCACGTTTTGCTGGTAGAAACGTGGGTTGGCAATTTTGACAACCTTAAAAGGGTTTAAGCTTTTGTGAATAAACTGACTTTAACTTTTTGGCTATATCCTGTGTTGATATCCTTATGGTTATTTTATTTTTCAATCTATTGTGATGTTCATGTTGTTTAAACTTATCAAGTAAGGAAAAAATTTAAAAAATATCCCTTAAGAGTTAAGGATATGATCAAGGATCACATAAAAAATAGTTTAAGGATCATAAGTTCAGTTGTCAAAGGATAAGTGTCACTTAAATACATAATGAATAAAATCAAAACAGTTAAGGATCATACCTGAGAATCCAAGTTAGGATCCTATCCTTTAACACTTAAAATTAGGATAACCCAAGATACAAACCTTAGTTGAAAGTAAGGATCAAGAATCCTTGGTCATTTATCTTCACAAACCTGAAATAAGATATTACTTGGGACTGAGCCAATATAAGATGAATGTTAGTAACTGGGGACAAGCCCAACAATTCTGGGGACAAGCCCAATATACTGGGGACAAGCCCAAAGGATAACTGGGGACAAGCCCAAAGGATAACTGGGGACAAGCCCAAAGGATCGTATGTAAACTGGAGTATGGCCCTCACTGGCGACTATCCAAACTTAGTGACATGAAAATGCCAAAACCTTAGCTAACGTGAAAACGTTAGAAACCTTAGGAACGGATGTATGGTACGTCTACCATTATACGTAAGATCCTGAATATAGCCAGTACAATGAAATTGTCAGCCCCTAAAGCGGGTACTGGTCCCATTGCCATGAACTATACCAGGATCATCGTGCGCTACTGGCGAAACTGGGGACAGGCCCAAACTGGGGACTAGCCCAAAGAACTGGGGTCAAGCCCAAATAACTGGGGTCAAGCCCAAATAACTGGATACTTCTGTGGATACTCAATCCTTAGTTAAGGATACCTGAACCTTCAAAACTCAGAATCAAGTAAAAGGAGGATAAAGGATGCAGGATCCTTATCCTTGTAAGAGAATAAAAAGAATGAAATAGTTTGAGATTGGAATGTTACCAGAAAGAGGATCATCTGTCAGTGGGGATCCTTCAAGGATATTTGTCTGGTAAGGATCACGGATCATGATCATATGAAATATTTCTTCAAATGGAGAGCATTCCAAGCTCTTGGTAGCAAATCACCTTCCATTGTTAGCAATCGATATGCCCCCTTTCCTGCTTCAGCTTCAATCAAATAGGGGCCTTCCCACTTTGGTGCTAGCTTTCCATCAGCAGGATTGGTGGTGTTTTGAAATGCTTTCCTTAATACCATATCCCCAACTTGGAATTTCCTGAGCCTGACATTTTTGTTGTAAGCTCCAGCCATCCTTTGTTGATAACTGGCCATCCTTATCCTTGCTAAATCCCTGATTTCTTCTATAGTATCCAAGTCTTGAATCAAGTTTTCAGCATTTTCTTCAAGATCACGAATGCTTGTTCTTGCAGTTGGAACCACCATCTCTGTAGGGATCACTAATTCTGCCCCAAAAACCAAAGAAAATGGAGTTTGGCCTGTAGCATTCTTGGGAGTTGTCCTATCAGCCCAAAGCACATAAGGTAGTTCTTCTGCCCATTTTCCTTTCTTGGATCCAAGCTTCTTCTTCAAATTGTTGATGATGATCTTGTTGGATGACTCTGCCTGACCATTAGCTTGTAGATGGACTGGTGTTGATGTTATCATCTTAATCCCCCAACTGTCACAAAAGTTAGTGGTTTTATAACCAATAAATTGGGATCCATTATCACAAATAATCTCAGAAGGGATGCAAAATCTAGTAATAATGTTTCTTTTAATAAAGGATATAACTTCCTTTTCTTTGACTTGAGCAAAGGCTTCAGCCTCTATCCACTTAGAGAAGTAATCAGTCATAGCAAGCATGAATACTTTTCCACCAGGTGCCTTAGGAAGCTTTCCAACTATATCCATTCCGCATCTCATGAATGGCCAAGAAGAGGATATAGGATGCAAGAGCTCTGCTGGTTGGTGAAGGATATTACTATGCCTCTGACAAGGATCACACTTCTTGGCATACTCCACAGCATCCTTGTTTATAGTGGGCCAATAGTATCCTGTCCTCAGGATCCTTGAGAATAATGCCCTGCCCCCAGTGTGGTTTCCACAATCTCCTTCATGGAAATCCTTTAGGACTTCTTGAATTTCAGGATCCTCAATGCATCTTAAATATGGTCCTGCAAGAGATCGTTTATACAACATATTATTTAATATTGTAAATTGAGATACCTTAATTTTGAAAGCCCTTGGGTTTTCTCCTGTAGGGATTTCTCCATGATGTATGTATCTCATGATTGGGAGTATCCATGATCCTGAATGAGATTGGGTATCATCACTAGGGATGATTGCAGAATCTTCTCCTATCTCCATAGCTACATGATCCTTGATAGCAGGGGTCAGGATATGGATAATAGGGATCTTGATATCCTCAAGAATTTTCAAAGATGATCCTAGATTGGCTAATGCATCAGCTTCTGCATTCTCTTCCCTTGGTACCTGTGTCAAACTAAAGGATACAAAAGAGAGTGCCAATTCTTTGACTATCTCCAAATATTTGATTAGCATTTCACCTTTAACAGCATAGGATCCATTAAAGTGATTAGTGATCAATAAAGAATCTACATGTACCTCAAGATACCTGATCCTCATGTGCTTTGCAATTTGCAAACCAGCTATCAAGGCTTCATATTCAGCCTCATTGTTGGTAGTTTGAAATTCACAAGCTATGGAGTGGGGTATTATGTCCCCCTGTGGCGATTTTAGTAGTATTCCAAGCCCTGTTCCATTTACATTGGAGGATCCATCAGTGAACAGTATCCAAGGATCTTTGGTTTCTTCAAGCTGTTGGACTTCTAGTTCAGCCTCCTTTTGCAAATCGCTACTAAAATCTGCCACAAAGTCAGCTAAGGCTTGGGATTTGATGGCAGTCCTTGGTTCATATCTTATATTATATGTGTTCTGGCTCATTTTCTAAGCATACATACCTTGATCTATATCCTGCTTTTAATTGTTTATCTGTGATCAGGATACTAGACGGGGATATTGCTAACATCCTGGGTGATATCCTGAGGTATATCGAATTAATCACGTGCAGGTTAAAGACTGGGACTTGCCAACGGTCAAATGGACTCCATCTCCTCAAGACTCGGGCGTATTTGTTAAAGGAGAGACGTTGAACCCGAAAGACTAGGTCTACAACGTTCGACTAAGGAATATTCGTTGGATCCCGGTTATGTAGGATAGTTAGTTACATTTGTTTTACTATAAATAGATGGGGGCGGATCAGATTAAGGCACAACGTAACTTTCACACACTCTCAAACACTTCTGCTTTCTAGCTTTCAACAATCACTACACACAAACACTTGTAATCGAATTACATTGTAACACCTAGTTGATCCGCACCACATCCTGCACTGTATCCTGATATTTGAAGCAATAGAAGAACAAGGCAGCTGCGATTGTCAGCTCCCGAGGTTTTATGCCGGCTATCTAGATTGATCAAGGGCTTTCCTCGTACATCACGTGTCAACCTTTACATTTTTGCTCATTGTTTGATTGTGGATACAGCTCGATATCCTGAGCCGTATCCTGAAACTGTTTTCATAACTAATTTGGTTAACACATTTTTCACACATAATATTAGCACACTACCTCACTTAACTAATTTGATCACTAAATTGCTTCGGTAATTTTTGACCAAAACAATTTGGCGCCCACCGTGGGGCAAGTGGTGCTACTTTTACTAAAAATCTTTGTGAAATCGTTGATCGGTTTTCTATTTTCAAAACTTTTTGCCACATTGTTTACAATGGCCTCAAGATCAAACATGAGCTCCTCCACTATGTCTGCTGCAACCTCTGCTACTACCGGTTCGGTGCTTCCACCACCTCCTCCAAGGATGTCATTTTCTTCACAACCTCAAGATGTTATCTCTACTCGGAGTGTTCAGGGATCTGCTCCCGTTTTAGCCTCTAATGATGAAATTCTAACTTTATTTGGAAGTGTGCAGGAACAAATGAGGCAGCAACAGGAAACTAACCAAATGCTGTTAAGAGAAATACAACTCTTAAAAGCTAGCTCGAGTAGACCTGCTGAAGAAACTGTCACTCCCATACAACCCAGGGCTTTGAACTTCAGTTCCGCAGTTTACACTGAGGATAACAGGGGGAATATCGTCCCAAGCCATTCTCAGAATCATACCCCTGAGATACCCTCCTCGGCCAGGATGTCGACTGTGAGGAGTTCAGGATATGCTTCAGGATATGGCCAAAATCCTCAGACCGGTAATGTGTCAAATAATAATATTGTTGCTACTAACAACAATGGCTCTTTGCAGGATGCAGGTATGACGTCAACATTTACCAGGGAGCTCCAGAAATTGAAGGACATGATATCCAGTGTACCTGGAGTGGTCCAGCCAATTCCGGAAGTATCCCAAGACAGCCACAGGATATCCCGCTTTGCATATCCTATCTGTGATGCTGAAATCCCAAAAAGATTTCAGACTCCCAACATGAAGTTGTGTGATGGGACTTCGGATCCTGAAGAGCATATTGCCCAGTATAGGGAAAGAATGGAGATTAACCCTATCCCTCCGGAGCTCAAGGAAGCATGCTTGTGCAAGGGTTTTGGGTCTACCCTGACAGGATCAGCCTTGAAATGGCTATTAAATGTCCCTCCTCACTCAATTACTTCGTTTGCTCATTTGGTTAATTTATTTAATAGTCAGTTTTCTTGCAGCCGAAGTTTTGAGAAACTAACCAATGATCTTTACAGGATAACTCAAGGGCCTCAGGAATCCTTGAGGGATTATGTGAACAAATTCAGTCGAGAATCCTTGGATATCCCACATTTTGATGTTGCAACAGCTGTGCAAGCTTTTAAGATGGGGTTGCAAAAGGATTCTTAGTTTTATCAGGATCTTGTAATGAATCCCTGCAGGAATCTCGACGAAGCTCGTAACAGGGCTTTGAGATATATCCGTTTGGAAGATGACAAGAAGATGCAGGAGAGGATGAATTCTACCTCAACCTATGAATCAACTAACAGGAAATCAGAATCCTCATATAAGCCATATCGCTCCAAGCCATATGGCAGAAATGATAACAAGAAAGTGAATGTTGTTGAAGACGAGGATCCTGAAGAATATCCTGACTTATCTGAATACGGCTTTTCTGTTAATATACCTGAGTTAATGTATGCTATGCAGAGTTTAGGGGACAAAGCTAGGTGGCCTCGAAAGAACCAGCAGAAAGCTGATTGGAAGGATAAATCTAAATGGTGTGCCTTCCATGAAGACTTCGGACATATGACCGAGGATTGCATTGCTTTAAGGAAAGAGATAAGTTACCTGTTAAGCAAGGGGTATCTGAAGGACTTGCTGGGAAGAAAGAAGAATAAAGGGCAGGATCCCGAGAAGGATCCTGAACGAGCAGCATCACCCCCAGCAGATGCCAAGATAATTAACTTTATTTCAGGAGGATCCGACATTTGTGGGACTTCGTATTTGGCGGTTAAGAGACATGCAAAGGAAGCTAAGAGTGAAAGGGGAGACAAACCAGTCAGGATGACTACCCTCACAAC
Organism: Helianthus tuberosus; assembly: GCA_030545235.1. Classification (NCBI taxonomy): domain Eukaryota; kingdom Viridiplantae; phylum Streptophyta; class Magnoliopsida; order Asterales; family Asteraceae; genus Helianthus; species Helianthus tuberosus. The sequence goes on along the minus strand of CM060358.1, from coordinate 44,400,234 downwards.
TGATAAAGTGATCACTTTCGATAGTGATGACAGGGATACTGTTCAGGATCCTCACCATGATGCTTTGGTAATAACATTATATGTGGCTAACCATTTTGTACGCAGGATACTGGTAGACAACGGTAGTTCTGTCAATATAATTCAGCTGGAAACATTGAAGAGGATGAATGTATCTCCGATGGACATTACTTCGAAGTCCACTGTGCTCGTTGGTTTCAGTGGAGAAGCTAGAAATACTGTAGGAGAGATAAAGTTACCAGTATACGTTGAAGGGGTCAACTCAATACAACGCTTCTGTGTGATGGACTCCTTATCCTGCTATAACATCATACTGGGAAGACCATGGATTCACGATATGAAGGCTGTGCCATTAACATATCACCAATGCATCAAGATCCCTATCCCTTGGGGAGTTGTCAAGGTTGAAAGTGATCAGCAAGAGGCGAAAGAATGCTACTCATCCTCAATGAAATCCTCAACCAAGCCTAATCAAGCATAGCAATTAAAGATGCGGGCCCGGGATACCTTGGAAGCTTCGGAGCAGGATGTGAAGAAAATGATCCTGGATCGGGATAATCCTGATATCTCGGTGCTCGTAGGAACCAATATCCCACAGGATATTGAAGAGCAGTTAACTAACTTTTTGAAATGCAGGATGTCGACGTTTGCATGGAAGCATGAAGATATGACAGGTATATCCAAAGACGTTATCACTCACAAACTTGGAATTGACAGATCATTCAAGCCTGTTCAGCAAAAAAGAAGGAAATTTGCTCCTGAGCAGAATACGATTATCCAAGAGGAAGTTGAAAGACTATTGAAGTCCTGGATGATCAGAGAAGTCAAGTTCCCAAGGTGGTTGGCAAATGTGGTCGTAGTGCAGAAGAAAAATGGGAAATGGAGAGTCTGTGTAGATTACACAGACTTGAATAAAGCTTGTCCTAAAGATCCGTTCCCCCTTCCTCATATCGATGCAATGGTGGATGCTACTGCTGGGCATGAAATGTTAACGTTCATGGACGCATCCTCAGGATTTCAGCAGATTCAAATGGAGCCTTCGGATCAGGAGGATACTGCTTTCATGACACCAACAGGTATATATTGCTATACTGCTATGCCGCTATGCCTTTCGGTTTGAAAAATGCAGGTGCAACATACCAGAGATTAGTGAACATGATGTTCAAAGATAAGCTGGGGGACACCATGGAGGTATATATTGACGATATGGTGGTGAAATCTAAAAAGGCTGAGGATCACCTCCAGGATATCAAGGGAGCATTTGATATCCTGGATCAGTATAACATGAAGCTGAATCCTGCTAAGGGCCATTTCGGAGTGGGGGCAGGAAAGTTTCTTGTATATATGGTGACGAAAAGGGGGATAGAGGCAAGCCCGGAGCAGATTAAAGCTATCCTGGATATAAAATCACCCTCGAATATGAAGGTTGTTTAACGGTTAACAGGACGAGTAGCAGCATTGAACAGATTTATTTCGAGATCCTCGGAAAAATGCAAGGAATTCTACGATATCCTCAAGAAGAATAAGAAGTTCGAATGGGGAGCAAAGCATGAAGCAGCCTTGCAGGATTTGAAGCGATATCTCTTAACCGCACCTCTATTGATGAAGCCAGAGAATGGTGAACCACTATCCCTATACCTCGCTGTATCAGGGAATGCTGTAAGTGCTGTTCTTTTTAAGGATCATGAAGGTCAGCAGTATCCTGTTTATTATGTTAGTAAAAGTTTGTTGGATGCTGAAACTAGATATTCTCATTTAGAAAAATTGATACTGGCATTAGTTATGGCATCAACGAAGCTTAGACATTACATTGAGACACATAGAATTCATGTTAAAACAAATTATCCTGTCAAAAATGTGCTTAGGAAACCAGAGATGTCAGGCAGGATGGCCAAGTGGTCAGTAAAGTTAAGTGCTTATGATTTAGTATATGAACCTAGAAATGCCATAAAGTCTCAGGTTTTAGCTGACTTTGTGGCTGATTTTAGTAGTGACATTCAGGATGAGGTAGACCTAGAAGTTCAACAGTTAGGAGAATCCTCAGGATCCTGGACATTATATACTGATGGTGCATCTAATGTAAGAGGAGTAGGATTGGGAATACTACTAAAATCGCCACAGGGGGACATATTACCCCAGGCTATTAGGTGTGAATTTCCTGCTACTAATAATGAGGCAGAATATGAGGCTTTAATTGCAGGATTAGAGTTGGCTAAGAATATGAATATCAAGAATTTGCAAGTATATGTTGACTCCTTGTTAATTACTAACCATTTTAATGGATCCTATGCAGTCAAGGGTGAGAAATTAATCGAATACCTCGATATTCTCAAAAAATTAGCAGGATATTTCGATGTTTTTACACTTGAACAGGTACCAAGGGAGGATAATGCTGAAGCAGATGCCTTAGCAAATCTGGGATCATCGATCAGGATACCAGAAGGGACCCAAATACCGATATTACATATCTTGTATCCTGCAACGAATCCTCAGGGTAAAGAAGTAGCGGGTATTCAGGATCCTGGAGCAGAATATACGGAAAATGATCCTAGATCTTGGACGGCTCCAATTATAAAATATCTCAAGGAAGGAGATATCCCCGAAGATGAAAATCCTAAGGCATTTAGGATGAAGGTATCACGATTCACTATCATAAATAATGTTTTATACAAGAAATCTCTTGCAGGACCGTATTTGAGATGCTTGGAGGATCCTGAAGCCAAAGAAGTACTTCAGGATATACATGAAGGGGATTGTGGTAACCATACTGGGGGCAGGTCATTATTCTCAAAAGTATTAAGGACAGGATATTATTTGCCGATAATGAGGAGAGATGCCACAGAATATGTTCGAAGATGTGATGCATGTCAAAGACATAGTAACATACTGCATCAGCCTGCTGAACCATTATATCCTATTGTTTCCCCTTGGCCATTTATGAAGTGGGGTATGGATATAGTGGGAAAGCTTGCAAAGGCTCCAGGAGGGAAGGTTTTTATGTTGGCAATGACAGATTATTTCTCCAAATGGGTTGAAGCCGAGGCATTTTTCCAAGTCAGGGATCAAGAAGTAGTATCCTTCATAAAGAGAAATATCCTGACCAGATTCGGAGTACCAGCCGAGATAATCTGTGACAATGGTTCTCCGTTTATAAGCAAGAGAACTACTGACTTTTGCAAGAATTGGGGAATCAAAATGACAACATCTACTCCGGTGCATCCTCAAGCGAATAGACAAGCAGAATCCTCAAACAAGATAATTGTCAATAACTTAAAAAAGAGACTTGGAGCCAAAAAAGGAAGATGGGCAGAAGAATTACCCTTTGTTTTGTGGGCTGATAGGACAACGGTAAAGAATGCAACAGGCCAAACCCCATTTTCCTTAGTATTTGGAGCAGAAGCAGTGATCCCGACAGAAATGGTGGTACCTACAGCAAGATCCAACCTCTGGGATCATGAAAAGAATCCTGAAGTCCTATGCCAGGAGTTGGATACTATTGATGAGACAAGAGATGCAGCAAGGCTGAGGATGGCAGCATATCAACAAAGAATATCCAGAGCATATAACAAGAATATTAGGACCAAAAGATTTAAGGTTGGAGATTGGGTGTTAAGAAAGGCTTTTCAGAATACTACTAATCCTGCCGATGGCAAGCTAGCTCCAAAATGGGAAGGACCATATGAAGTTGAATCAGAAGCAGGGAAAGGAGCATATAGACTCAAGAATATGGAAGGGGATATGCTACCGAGATCTTGAAATGCTATACACCTTAAGCTTTATTTCAAGTGAGCTTAGAATTTAATTTCTAACTCAGGATGGTATGAATTCTATCTTTCTTAAATATGTTTGGTTGAATTTATTCTTTGAAACCCAATACTAACTTAAGCATCGGAGGGGTGTTAGCCAAGCTAACACCCACCTTAGTTTAAGGATGTTTTGCAGTATATGCTTCGGGATATAGCTCCAGGATGCTCACTCAGGATACTTCAGAAGATTAGAGGATTGGCCCCCCTCTCTCACGTACAAGGGATCCTGATCCCTTCACATGTTTAAAGGTATTCACCTTTCTTTCGAGTTGGGTTTAAACACTCCGCCTGGAGCGCAAGTTATTCGGGAATAGTTCAAGGTGGCGGGACCAGTCCATGTAAAAGTGGCTGACAATTTCGTTACTGTTGGCTATATCCTGAATCCTAAAGGTATATGAGGATTGATCACCCTCTCTCACGAAAGGGTATTTTCATACTCTCTAAGGTTTAAAGGTTCTCACCTTTCTAAGTCTTGGAGTTTATACACTCCCGCCTGTAGCACACGAAAATTTGGGATTTCCCCCAGAATTCAAGGGATTTATTTCCAGTACATTCTTGGGTTTTACCCTTGTAACATGAAAAATTGTCTATACAACGGGGATTGATATCCAGAAGATTTCTAAGTATTTGAAGACATTGTACACAGGGGACATTCCTACCAAGGCAATGATGTAAAGCTCAAAGAATAAGGCTCGGAACTAATGCACTAAGTGTCTCAGACAGGGGACATCTTCATCGGAAAAGTTGCAAAGGGGATTGAGGTTTGATAATAGGGTTTTACCCTATTCCTGGTATGATCTTTCCTTTGTAAACATCATTTAAGTTTTTGATAACACTATGTTTGGTAAAAGGTTAAATATCCTGATATATTCTCAAAATATATTTTCGAAATACTTCTCAGAATATTTGATTAAAATATTTGAAACTGGTACTAGTTTGAAACTTTAATTAAGCAAGTATCGTTATAATAGGTTATATTTTAATTTTCTCTAAAGGTGATTGAATTAACAAAAGTTTTGGTAATATATCACTGACTATATTTTGCAAAACTAAGGTCTATAATAAGAAAGACAGAAAGTGATAGCAAGAAAAATGAAAGATAAAATTACTGGAAATAACGGTACTAGCTGATAACCAAAGGCTTCATCCTGAAACCCAGGACCCATTCGCCTTCGGTTATCAAATTGTTTTAATGCAGAAAATAAAAATTGTTCATAAGACATAAAATTGCTCGAACAAAAGGAAATAAGTTTTAGGGGGCGGTGCCATCTTCGTTTGCGGTAATTTCAGCAGCATCCGTCTCAGGATCCACCTCAGCATCCCTCTCGGCATCGTTAGCTTTTTCAGCTACTTTGGAAGATCCTTCGGCAGCTGGTGTAATAGAAATGCCGCCAAGATTCTTTAGCCTCGTTTCCCAGGCACCAATGTCCCAAGAAGGGCATTCAAAACCTAGTGTTTTGGCTTCATGGGCCATCTTCAGCCTGGCCTGGAGAAGAGAAGTGACGATGGAATTCTTAAGGCTATCCCGGTAGCTGACCATATCCCGTTCATGTTGCACATGGGCAGCTTCAAGATCGGCTTGGGCTTAAAGAGTAGCTTTGTTGAGAGCAGTCTGGTGTTCTTGAATCATAGCTTTGAACTTCTCCTCGTAATGACGAGATTTGGCGGCTGCAATCATGCCTTGATCGGAGATTGTGACTTCTGCTTCCTTTAGCTTGGATTCAATCGTCTTGTTAAGCCTGCAAGATTCTTGATATAGATGAACCAGACGCTCAAGACCCTGCGAAAGTAAGAGGACAGATATTAATATTGATAAATCTTTGTAAATGATGTAAGCTGCAGGATGTAATTTGAGAATACTAACCTGGTTAAGAAAGGAAGTCATAAACCCGCTGGCTTCAATGAACCCGTGCTTCTCATAAGGAAAAGTGTCAGAAATGACGGGGGAATCGGGCTCTTTCCTTTTACGAGAGCTGGAGCTCCGGGGCTTGGTAGTTGGCAAGGGTTTCCTGATGACAATGGCTTTGGAACCACTAGGTTTGGATGAGGCTGTGGCCCTGGGACTAGGTTCCTTCTTGACCTGAACCTGATCAGAATAACTGTCCAACTCGTCGAGGTCAAAGACTTCAGGGATCTTGGCCGGTGCTGCATAAAGGAAAAAGTTTTGCATTATTATTACTTTCCATTCTATTATGCTATACTAACTAACTATTTTAAAAGTAATCCTTACCAGACATTTCAGATGACGAGTATTGACTGGAACTCGGGACGTGTGTGGTGAAACTCCTGTCTATTGCAGGTAATTGGTAAATAGTTTTGATTCTTTCCTCTGATTCAGCGGTAGGGGGAGCTACTTCCTTGAAGTTCACTGCATAAGAATCAAAAAGAAGGATACTAGTAAAAAATAAAAATCTAAAGGTACATGAGAACATTTATGACCCTACCGGTGGTTAACCACTCCACCGGAAGGCTGGCACCCTCAGCAATGGAGTCTCGTTTGACAAAGAAAAATTTGCGTTGCCATCCATCTTCGTTTTTGGTGGCTTTAAGAATAAGGGGTTTGCTAGAGGTCGAGAAAAGCAAGAACCGGCTAGAGCCGTGAGATCGGAGGCGATAAGCAATAGGCAGATCCTCGATGCAGAGGTCGGGGCAGTGAAGGTTTTTTATTTGGTTAAGTACGATTAATACTCTCCAAACCATGGGCATGGTTTGAGCAAAAGAGATGCCGGTGGTTCGGAAGAATTGTATCATGAATTCGGGAAAGGGGTATCGAAGACCCAGCGAAAAAGGGTATGCTGGAAAGCAGACCCAATCTGTGGAAGAAACATCCGATCGAATGATCTAAAGACTGTGTTATCAGGGAAGGCACCGGAAGCTCTCAAAGCCGCGATGTCTGCGTTGTCGAAAGCGCATACCTCCTTTTCAGGATTTTTGAGGAGATTCTGCTGAGTGAAGGTCTCGGCAGCCATTACGAATAAGGCAAGAAAAATTGACAGAAAGTGAATGAGAAATGGGGAATTACCTGGAGACTCTGTTGGAGATATCTGCTTTTCAAACAAGAAGAGAGAAGATATAGGGGCATTGTGGATCTCCATTGAGCTAAAAGCGCGTTGGAGGTTATGATGTGATCTTGACCGTCGCTTCGTTTTAAATGCCTTGAATTACGGGATAAAACTTTTAAAATATATCCGTTGGATTGGTATACCAACCGATATATTTGGGGACAATTGTTATGGCTCATTTTCTAAGCATACATATCTTGATCTATATCCTGCTTTTAATTGTTTATCTGTGATCAGGATACTGGACGGGGATATTGCTAACATCCTGGGTGATATCCTGAGGTATATCGAATTAATCACGTGCAGGTTAAAGACTGGGACTTGCCAACGGTCAAATGGACTCCATCTCCTCAAGACTCGGGCGTATTTGTTAAAGGAGAGACGTTGAACCCGAAAGACCAGGTCTACAACGTTCGACTAAGGAATATTTGTTGGATCCCGGTTATGTAGGATAGTTAGTTACATTTGTTTTACTATAAATAGATGGGGGCGGATCAGATTAAGGCACAACGTAACTTTCACACACTCTCAAACACTTCTGCTTTCCAGCTTTCAACAATCATTACACACAAACACTTGTAATCGAATTACATTGTAACACCTAGTTGATCCGCACCACATCCTGCACTGTATCCTGATATTTGAAGCAACAGAAGAACAAGGCAGCTGCGATTGTCAGCTCCCGAGGTTTTATGCCGGCGATCTAGATTGATCAAGGGCTTTCCTCATACATCACGTGTCAACCTTTACATTTTTGCTCATTGTTTGATTGTAGATACAGCTCGATATCCTGAGCCGTATCCTGAAACTGTTTTCATAACTAATTTGGTTAACACATTTTTCACACATAATATTAGCACACTACCTCACTTAACTAATTTGATCACAAAATTGCTTCGGTAATTTTTTACCGAAACAATATGCACTCAACTTCACTGCCCACTTAGCTATCCTTCCTGACATTTCAGGTTTCGTGAGAACATTCTTAATTGGGAAATTAGTTTTAACAATAATGGCATGAGTCTCAAAATAATGTCTTAATTTAGTTGATGCCATAATTAATGCAAGGATAAGTTTTTCTAAATGTGAATACCTGGATTCAGCATCAAGTAAGCTCTTACTTACATAATAAACAGGATGTTGTGTACCTTGGTGATCCTTAACAAGGATCGCACTTACTACGTTTGAGGATACCACCAAGTATAAGGATAACACATCTCCCTTTTCTGGTTTCATCAAGGCTGGGGCTGAGGATAGGTAATCCTTAAGAGCTTTAAGGGCACTTTCATGCTTTTGAGTCCATTCAAATTTCTTGTTCTTCCTCAAGATGTCATAGAACTCCTTGCACTTTTCTGAGGATTTGGATATGAATCTGTTCAAGGCTGCGATCCTGCCAGTCAACCTTTCCACATCCTTAGCATTGGCAGGAGATTTGATATTCACAATAGCCTTAATTTGCTCTAGACTTGCTTCAATGTCCCTCTTTGTCACCATATATCCTAAGAATTTACCTGCCTTTACACCAAAATGACACTTAGAAGGATTAAGTTTCATATTTTATTTATCAAGGATATTGAACGCTTCCTCCAAGTGTTTAAGATGATCCTCAGCTTTCTTGGACTTAACCACCATGTCATCAATATAGACTTCCATAGTGTGTCCAATTTGCTCCTTGAACATCATATTGACTAGCCTTTGATAAGTAGCACTTGCATTCCTTAATCCAAATGGCATAGAAATATAACAGTATATACCAGTGGGGGTCATAAAGGTTGTATCCTCTTGATCGGATGGTTCCATCTGAATTTGTTGAAATCCAGATGAAGCATCCATAAAGGTTAACAACTCACGACCCGCGGTAGCATCCACCATGGAGTCAATGTGGGGTAGTGGGAAAGGATCCTTGGGACATGCCTTGTTTAAATCTGTATAGTCGACACATACCCTCCACTTTCCATTTTTCTTTTGAACAACAACCACATTGGCTAACCATCTTGGATACTTAACCTTTCTAATCATACCTGCTCGAAGTAGCTTATCTACCTCTTCCTGGATAATAGCATTTCTTTCAGGTGCAAACTTCCTCCTCTTTTGATGAATCGGCTTGAATGACCTGTCAATGCCAAGTTTGTGAGTAATTATATCTTTAGATATACCTGTCATATCTTCATGTTTCCAGGCAAAGGTGGTTTTCCTTCTTTTGAGAAAGGATACTAGCTCCCGTTCAATATCGCTAAGGATCCCTGACCCTATGAAGATCTTGGATTCAGGATCATCAGGATCCATGAGGATTTCTTTCAAATCCTGTTCTCTTGCCTCCATGACATCTCTTGAAGGATACTTTAATTGCTATTGCTCCCTTGGTCTTGAGGCTGGTTTCATTGATGAGGTATAGCAATTCTTAGCCTCCTGTTGATCACTCTCAATTTTCACCACTCCCCATGGACTTGGAAGCTTTACACACTGATGATAGGTGGATGGGACTGCCTTCATATCATGTATCCATGGCATGCCAAGGATAACATTACAACACAACAAGCAATCAATAACACAAAACTTTTGATAAGAATGCAATCCTTCAATATAGATTGGGAGTTTGATGTCCCCCAGAGTATTCTTTGTTTCTCCACTGAATCCCACAAGTACTGAGGATCTTGGGATAATATCAGACTCTGGGATATTCGTTTTCTTAAGAACATCCAGCTGAATGATGTTCACAGAGCTTCCTCCATCTATAAGGATCCTGCGAACAAAGTGGTTAGAAATAAACAATGTAATTACAAGACCGTCATGATGAGGATCCTGGATGTCAACACGATCATCCTCATCAAAAGTAATGACTTTATCCTGGGTGACAACGGTGGTCCGGACGGGTTTGTCTCCATTATCCATCTTGGTTTCCTTAGCGTGTCTTTTTGCTGCTGAGAAGGATGTACCACAGATGTCTGATCCACCGGATATGAAATTTATGACTTGTGCATCTGCTGGAGGAGCAGGAGCCCTTTCCGGAATCCTTTCAGGATCCTGGGTCCTTGACTTCTTTCGTCCCAAGAGTTCCTTTAAATGCCCCTTGCTCAACAAGTAACCAATTTCCTTTCTAAGTGCAATACACTCTTCAGTGAGATGCCCAAAATCCTCATGATATGCACACCACTTGGATTTATCCTTTGTAGCAGCTGGTTTATCACTTTTCCTTGGCCACCTAGCTTTCTCACCTAGATTCTGCATTGCAAGGATTAGTTCATTGTTATCAACAGAAAAAAAATATTCAGAAATAGGAGGATAATCCTCATCATCCTCTTCTTGTTCCACTACGTGCACATTCTGGTTATCAGATCTGTTGTAGGACTTGGATTTGTTGTTCCTGAAGTAGGATCCTTGTTTATCCTGTTTTGAGGATCCTGTCAATCTGTCCTGGATCCTTTTGTCATCCTCTAGGCGGATGAACCTAAGGGCCCTAGTCCTTACTTCATCAAGATTCCTGCAAGGTGTCATAACAAGATCACCATAGAATAATGAATCCCTAAGCAATCCCATTTTAAAGGCTTCTACAGCCGTAGCAATATCCAAATTAGGAATATCTAAGGATTCTTTACTAAACTTAGTGATATAATCTCTAAGTGATTCATTTTGACTTTGTGTTACCCTATATAAATCACTAGTTAACCGTTCAAACTTTCTACTACAAGAGAATTGACTATTGAACAAGTTAACTAAATTAGCAAATGAAGTAATAGAGTAAGGGGGAAGACTTAGCAGCCATTTAAGAGCAGATCCTGTAAGTGTGGATCCAAATCCCTTGCATACACATGCTTCTTTCAACCTTTCAGGAATTGGATTGATCTCCATCCTCTCCCTATACTGAGCTACATGCTCTTCTGGATCCGTTTAACCATCATATAGCTTCATTGATGGTATCTGGAATCTTTTAGGTATCTCAGCATCACATAAAGGTGGTGCAAAACGAGATATCCTATGGCTACCATCCGCAATCTCAGGAATGGGTTTGGTACACTGGATATCATATCCTTAAGCTTCTGTAGCTCCCTAGCCATGGCCTGATTGATACCTGTATCCTGCATAAAGCCATGGTTAGTGTTATATAAATTATTAAAAGTGTTACCTCCCACAGGATTCGAGTTTGGAATTGCGGATGTGAATCCATCTTGTCGAGACTCTGGCATGATTGAAGGACCAGAGGTGGCAATGGTCTGCATTGGTATGAAGTCTCCTTGATGAACGTCCGAGTTCTGAGGCTGCATACTTCTCAAGGATCCTTGATTTTGAAGGAGGTTGGATCCTTGGAATTGAGATGATCCTTGAACCTGAAAGGGTCCTAGGACCAGGGAGGATCCTTGAACAAGGGAGAATCCTGGGACCAGAGAGGATCCTGGGACCAAAGAGGATCCTGGGAGCTGGGAGGATCCTTGGACCTGGGAGGATCCTTGGACCTGGGAGGATCCTTGTACTTGGGAGGATCCTTGGACCTGGGAGGATCCTTGTACTGCATGCATTCTCACATATCCTCCTGACGTGAAGTATCCCTGATGCTGAGAGGAGGATCCTGATGGCTGAGAAGAGGATTCCTGCGGCTGGAAGTAAGAGCCAAATGCCTGACTCATTGTTGTTGTTCCATAACGCCTTCCTGGTAGTTCACCCAAGTATTGCACGTCCGGAACTGCTGAGTGTTGGGAAGTTATGACCGGAGTGTCGAAGTTCAGCGACCTTGGCATCAGAGGGGAGTGATCCTCCACTGATTTCTTCTGTTTTTTTATTTCATCGATCTCCCGGAGGATCCTTTCGCTGGTTTTATCCTGCTCTTGTGCATGATTCCTCATCTGCAAAATCAGGGCATAAAGATCATTAGTAGTAGGATTAGTTGAAACAGAAGAAGTAGGTGGTTTTTGGAAAATAGGAGTTGGTTTCTTCGCAGCATTCTCAGCATTCTTCAGGGATCCAGAAGGTGGTGGAGGCAAAGGAGGAACGCCTTGTGAAGAACTGAATGAGGGCATCAAACTTGAAGTATTCTTCACTGAGGAAGCCATCTGTTTGGTTGTAGCGAACCGAAATGACCACGAAAATACGAATCTTTCTAGGAATAAAGCACCAATTGCCCCACGGTGGGCGCCAAACTGTTTTGGTCAAAAATCAAGCAATGACAATGTAACCAAACTTTCTGTTGTGAGGTATGATGCTTGAATTGATGAACAACAATAAGGATCACTATGAAATGTAATGAACAAGTGACACGAAGATTTATACGAGGAAAAAGCCCTTGATCAATGAATGATCTCCGGCATAAAAAACCTCGGGTGATGGAAACTACCGATCACCAACTCAAATTAAACAAGAAATGTATTACAACTTCGGATGATAGCGAGCTAAGTACAAGGATCACTATAGTGTATTGTGTAGAAAATGTGTGTAATCGTCAAGTGTGTTAGCGAGAGCTGATGAGAGCAGTTGTATGAGTGTGTGTGTAGCCAAAAATAGCCAAGTGTTCTAAAAGATAGCTCGCTACCCCCTTAAAATTAGAAAATATCTAGCCTAACTAACTGTCCGCAAATGGTGCAAGTCCTCCAGGACTCCATAACGTCCATTTCTGGCCAAGCACGTGCGGAATAGACTTAGAATATTCTCCAGGAATATCGCCAAGACCAAGTCTAAGTTGATACTCCTGCAAAACAATTACGAATTCAAAGTAGACAATCGTTAGTACAGGTATCCTTATAGTGATCCATGATCCTGATCCTGCAACACTTCCGAGGATCATTACTTCAGACAGAATTGAGGATCACTAAACCCAACAGTAAATAAGGATCACTGATCATTTAGAAATCCACCCCTAACAAGGATGACCATGTGGACATTCAGGATCCTCATCACGATGGTTTAGTTATTACATTATTTATCTCTAACCATTTTGTTCGCAGGATTCTCATTGATGGGGGAAGCTCGGTGAACATATATGAGTTAGATGTTCTCAAAAGAATGAATATTCCTGAATCTGACATTTTCCCAAGATCATCTGCCCTTGTGGGATTTAGTGGAGAGACAAAGAATACATTGGGGGACATCAAACTTCCTATTTACATAGAGGGAGTAAATTCTGTTCAGAAATTTTGTGTTATTGATTGCTTATCTCGCTGTAATGTTATCCTTGGCGGGCCATGGATACACGATGTGAATGCAGTCCCCTCAACATATCATCAATGTGTGAAGCTCCTTACTCCATGGGGTGTGGTGAAGATTGAAAGAGATCAGCAAGAAGCCAAAAATTGCTACACATCATCGATGAAACCAGCCTCAAGACCTAGGGAGGCATAGCAATTAAAGTACCCTCCAAGAGATGTCCTGGAGGCAAGAGAGCAAGATGTCAAGGATATTCTGCTGAACGCGGAGGATACTGAATCCAAGATTTTTGTAGGATCCCCGATCCCTGACAGTATTGAACAAGATTTAATATCCTTCTTGAAAAGGAGAAAAGCTACCTTTGCTTGGAAACATGAAGACATGACAAGTATTGCTAAGGATGTAATTACACACAAACTTGGTATTGACAGGTCTCTCAAGCCAATACACCTAAAAAAGAGGAAATTTGCACCCGAAAGAAATGCCATTATCCAAGAAGAGGTAGACACATTGCTCATGGCAGATAAGACATATTGAGGAAGAATAAGAAGTTTGAGTGGACTGATAAGCATGAAGCTGCACTCAAGGTTCTTAAGGATTATGTATCCTCAACACCAGCCCTGATGAAACCAGAAAATGGAGAATCATTATCCTTATACTTAGCTGTTTCAGCTAAAGCAGTAAGTGCAGTCCAAGTTAAGGATCATGAAGGCTCTCAACATCTGGTATACTATGTAAGTAAAAGTCTACTTGATGCTGAGGCCAGGTATTCTCATTTAGAGAAATTAATTCTTGATTTAATTATGGCTTCCGCTAAACATAGACATTATTTAGAAACTCACACTATTATTGTGAAAACTAACTTTCCTATTAAAAATATTCTCAGGAAACCTGAAATGTCAGGTAGAATGGCAAAGTGGACAGTCAAGCTTAGTGCATATGACATTAAGTATGAACCCAGGACTGCCATCAAGTCCCAAGCTTTAGCTGACTTTGTGGCTGATTTCAGTAGTGATCTACAAAGGGAAGCTGAATTAGAAGTTCAACAACTTGAGAAGACCAAGGATCCTTGGACACTCTTCACGGATGGAGCTTCAAATGTTAAAGGAACTGGACAAAGCACACTACTAAAATCGCCACAGGGGGACATTATACCCCAATCCATTGCATGTGAATTCCAAACCACTAATAATGAGGCAGAATATGGGGCCTTGATAGCTGGTTTGCAATTAGCTAAGAATATGAGGATCAAGTATCTTCAAGTATTCGTAGATTCCCAATTAATTACTAATCATTATAATGATTCCTATACTGTTAAAGGTGAAAAACTAATCAACTACTTAGAGGTAGTCAGGAAACTGCCAGATTCTTTTGTTTTTTTTTTCCAGTTTAACACAGGTACCTAGAGAAGAGAATGCAGAAGCAGACACTTTAACTAACCTTGGATCATACCTAAAGATGCCAGAGGATGTGAAGATACCTATCATCCATGTTTTGTCTCCTGCAATTGGAAACTAAAGTAATGGAGATCGTGGAGGACGCTGCATTTGTACCTAGTGACGATGTGCAATCAAATTCAGGATCCTGGATCCTTCCAGTTCTGAACTATATCCAGAGTGGGGAAATTCCCACAGGGGAAAATCCCAGAACCATCAAGATTAAGGTATCTTAATTCACCATACTAAATGACATGTTATATAAGATATCTCTTGCAGGTCCCTATTTACGGTGCATTGAGGATCCATAAATTCAAGAAGTCTTAAAGGATTTTCACGAAGGAGACTGTGGAAATCACACTGGGGGCAGAGCACTATTTTCAAGGATCCTCAAAACAGGATACTATTGGCATACGAGGAAGAAGGATGCTGTGGAATATGCACAAAGATGTGATTCTTGTCAAAGGCACAGAAACATTTTGCATCAACCAGTAGAGCCTTTGCATCCTATATCCTCTTCTTGGCCATTCAGATGGGGAATGGATATAGTAATCAAACTTCCAAAAGCACCAGGAGGGAAAATGTTTATGCTAGCCATGACAAACTACTTCTCTAAATGGATAGAAGTAGAAGCTTTTGCTCAAGTCAAAGAAAAGGAAGTGATATCCTTTATTAAAAGAAACATTATTACTAGATTCGCCATTCCTTCTGAAATTGTTTGTGATAATAGATCCCAATTTATTGGGAGTAGAACTACTAACTTTTGTGACAGATGGCCAGTTATCACCAAAGAATAGCTGGAGCATACAACAAAAGTGTCAGGGTCAGAAAATTTCAAGTTGGTGACTTGGTATTAAGGAAAGCATCCCAAAATACCACGAATCCTTCTGATGGAAAGCTAGCACCAAAGTGGAAAGGCCCCTATCTAATTGAAGCTGAAGCAGGAAAGGGGGCATATCGTTTGTTAACAATGGATGGTGATCTCCTACCAAGAGCTTGGAATGCTGTTCATCTCAAAAAATGCTTTGAGTAAGAAGGATCAGGGATCCTCAGCGATACCAGTATTCTGATTAAGGATCCGGGATCCTCAAAGGATATATGATTCTATCTTTGGTAACACATTACTTTCATTTTCATTCTCATTCATTTTATACTTATCATAAGTCAAAGATGTTAAACATTTAAGATCTATTTTCATAAAGTTTAAGCTTTTGCAGAGTTGTTATCATTTTACAGAAGATCAAAGTGGTTGGCCAACTCTCCAAAGTTTTTGGGCTTGTCCCCAGTTTTTTGGGTTTATCCCCAGTTTTTGGGCTTGTCCCCAGTTTTTGGGCTTGTCCCCAGTTTAAGGTATCTACTACCTTCTACGAATCAGGTTCTTACACCTTCGCCAGTTGCACACGATTATCCTGGTACAGTTAAAGGCAATGCGACCAGTACCCGCTTTAGGGGCTGACAATTTCATTGTACTGGCTGTATTTAGGATCCTAAGTATAATGGTAGACGTACCATACATCTGTTCCTAACGTTTTCACGTTAGCTAAGGTTTCGGCATTTTCATGTCGCTCACATTGGGATAGTCGCCAGTTTGGGCCATACTCCAGTTTACACAAGTTTATTTGGGCTTGACCCCAGTTTACACCCGTTTATTTGGGCTTGTCCCCAGTTATTATGGGTTCATTCTGAATTATTTGGCTTGGTCCCAAGTTTTTTTTTCTTACAGGATCTTGGAGCTCTAAAGTTATACAAGTTCTGACAATAAGGATCCTGGATCCTTGAAACTTTACTTTTCACAGTTTGTTTATTCAGTAATAATTTACAAGGATATAGAATCCTAATTTGGCTTCTCTGGTATGTTATATTCTAACTTTTTCTAAGCTACAAGTTGTCTCTTATCCTTTTTGGTTAAGGATCATTGATCCACATTTGTCTGAACACTTCAAGTTTTCTGTAAAAAGTTTAACATTATCATCAGCTTTCCAATAACTTTCCAGTTGTTTGGAGATGATACCTTTGAAAATAGAAAGCATAAATGAAAAATAAAGAGGGAAGAAACAACAACAGATGTAGCTAAAAAAGTTTAATTTTATTACCCATTCATTATGTATCAAAATCATCTGGCCTGGATTTCACCAGCAAAACCGTGGACCATCCACCCAGGCCGGATAGGGCTATCTAACGGTTAAAGTGTCTATGCAGAAATTAAAGTGCAGGAAGGTTAATAGCGAACGGTGTAGAAGGATCCGTTCTCCACGAACAGAAGGATCTTCTGATCTGTAAAGGCACTTGAGGAGTTATTTCTAACTCTATATTTTTAAATGATGATTATAGCAGGTCTTATCAGTGACGACAGGCAGTATAACGACTAGTTACCAGCAGCAACGGCTAGTCTGCTTCTAACGGAAATATGACAGCTGTGAATCCTTATCCCAACTGCCATATTGGGGGTAATTGTTAGGGCATGGATTTTATGCTAAGGATAATCTATCCTGAGACTGGGCATGGATCACGGATCCTTAACGGATAATCCAGGGAGTTTGAGGATCCAGGATCCTTAGTATTGTTTATGTTTTTCACAATTGTCACATTTTTAACGTTTATATGAAGATAATGGACGTAGTGGACAAATTCTCAGCTGGAATTTTGGAGAATATTCGTTCAAGATGCCCTACATTTGCTAATTCCACTAATGGTTATGAGAGTGGACATGATCTTCCTAGAAAATAGGACTTTTTGTTAGGTTATTTATTTGAGGGGTTGATCAAGTGTTATAGACATACATTGACATTAACGAACACGCACATTCCCTCTCGCAAACCAGAGCTCTCTACATTCTTAGTTATCAGTTGTAACACACTTGATCAACATCCAAAGTTGTAATCTTTTTTATGCAATATAGTTGGTGATCCGTAGTTTCCATCACCCGAGGTTTTTTGTGCCGGAGATCATACATTGATCAAGGGCTTTTTCCTCGTATAAATCCTTGTGTTCACCATTCATTTCATTCATTCATTGTTCATACATTTGATCATTTAACGAAGCATCTAACCTCACAAAAATCAGACTTGGTTACATTATCCTTGTGTGATTTTTGACCAAAACAGTTCCCACTGCTTTTTGGAAACTTGTCCAAAAATGAGAAGTAAAACGGCTATCTCTATCAGATACAATAGATAAAGGAATTCCATGTAATGAAACTACTTCATTTACATATAACTTGGCTAATTGTTCCACACTAAAAGTTTCCTTCATCGGTAAGAAATGAGCAGATTTGGTTAACCTATCTACAATCACCCAGATTGTATCATTACCCTTTCGTGTCTTGGGTAATTTGGTAACAAAATCCATTGTTATCAATTCCCATTTCCACACAGTCACTTCTAATTGCTGCAATAAACCTGAGGGTTTCTGATGTTCAGCTTTAACTTGTGAACAAGTTAAACACTAGGCTACATAAGCTGCTATATCCTTTTTCATTCCTATCCACCAGAAATTCTTTCTTAAGTCTTGATACATCTTATCACTACCGGGATGTATCGTATGCTTAGACTTATGGGCTTCCTCTAATATTCGGTGACGTAGATTTCCTCGTTTGGGTATCCAAATTCTTTTCTTATGGAATCTCCAAATTCCATCAGTTCCTTGTTCTAATTCCTTAATCATACCTCTTAATTTTTCAGTATCGTCACGGATTACTGATTCTTGTACTTTTCTAATTTGCTCGTTTAAATCTATTTGCAGATTTAATTTAAGAGAACGTACTCTTCTAGGCTTTTCATGATACTTTCGACTTAAAGCATCAGCTACTACATTAACTTTTCCTTCATGATACTGGATACTACAATCATAATCGCTAAGGATTTCCATCCAGCGTCTTTGTCTCATATTTAATTCCTTTTGCCTAAAAACATATTTTAAACTCTTATGATCGGTGAAAATGATAAACTTACTACCGTAAAGGTAGTGTCTCCGAATTTTAAGGGAAAAAATTATGGCTCCTAATTCTAAATCATGGGTTGTATAATTCTCTTCATGATTCTTAAGCTGTCTAGAGGTATAGGCTATAACCTTTTGACGTTGCCTTAACACACATCCATAACCTAACTTAGAAGCGTCACAATAGACTACAAAGTCTTCAGTTCCTTCTGGTAACGCTAGTATGGGTGCGTTGGTTAATCTTTGCTTAAGGATTCTAAAGGCTTCTTCCTGTTTTGTTCCCCATTCAAACTTAATTGATTTACAAGTCAGTTTTGTTAATGGAATGGCTATTCTAGAAAAATCTTGGATAAACCGTCTATAATAACCTGCCAATCCTAGAAAGCTTCTTACTTCTGTTGGTGATTCAGGGACTTTCCATTTAGTAATCGCCTTGATCTTTGTGGGATCCACATGAATTCCTTCATGATGAACTAAATGTCCAAGAAATTGCACTTCTTCTAACCAAAATTCACATTTTGAAAATTTTGCGTAAAGCTTTTCTTTTCTCAGTAAATTTAGGAGTGCATGCAGATGCGCTGCATGTTCCTCTTTACTCTTAGAGTAAATGAGAATATCATCTATAAATACTATTATGAATTTGTCCAGATATGGCTTACATATTTTGTTCATCATGTTCATAAATGCGGCTAGGGCATTGGTTAAACCAAATGGCATGATGGTAAATTCATAATGGCCATACCTTTTTCTGAAGGCAGTTTTAGGAATGTCCTCTTCCTGTTCCTTTAATTGATGATATCCTGAGTGTAAATCGATCTTAGAAAAGAATCGAGCTCCTTGCAATTGATCAAACAGATCATCGATTCTCGGTAATGGGTACCGATTTTTAATTGTGACCTTGTTCAACTCTCGGTAATCAATGCACATATGCATTGACCCGTCTTTCTTTTTGACAAACAAGATCGGTGCTCCACATGGTGATGAGCTTGGTTGTATGAATCCTTTCTCTAAAAGTTCGTCCAATTGTTTCTTTAGTTGTTGCATTTCTGCTGGTGCCAAACGGTAAGGTGCTTTTGCAATTGGTGCTGTCCCTGGTAGTAGATGGATTCTGAATTCAATTTCTCTGTCTGGCGATAGTCCCGCTAATTCTTCTGGAAAGACATCTGAGTATTGAGATACTATGGGGATATCTTTCAATTCTTTTCCTTTAGTGTTAATGATTATGGTAATTATATACACTAGTAACCCTTTTCTTGCACAACTTGCTATTTTCATCACAGAGATGAATTTCGTGGATCGAGATGACTTATTTCCTTTAATTGTGATCTTTTCACCCTTTGGTGAATTTACTTGGATTGACTTTTGATCACATATAATACTGGCTTTATTTGCTACTAACTAATCCATTCCTAATACAATATCAAATCCATCCAGATTCATTGGGTAAAAATTTGCAATAAAATCATGTTTTGAAATTTCTATTATTGCTCCCTATATGACTTCAGTAATCTTAATGGATTCTCCATTTGTTGTCTCTACTAGACATTCTTGTTGAAGTTTAGTTAATGGTTGATTGAGAAGTTTGCAAAATGAAGTATTAATAAAACTTTGGTTCGCACCAGAAGTAGAACCTACATTCTTCCCACGGTTGGAATTACTGTATCGAAATTCCTGGGTAAGCTTTTGAGCTAGGTTTTTCCTCTGGTTTTCTTCTTGTTAATGTACCAATTCATCGGTCAAGGTATTTGCTAGTTCTACATCTTCTTCTATAGTTGGTGGTCTAGCTGCCTTGACTACATGTCTAATCTCACTCATCAATCCCCAAATGTAACGGGAGATTAATACTGGTTCTGGTGAAGCTAGGGTTGGCACTATTCTAGTATATTCAAAGAATACAATAGTGTAACCCTTACAGTCTATTCCAGCCATTCTAAGGTTCAAGAACTTATTAGCTATCTGTTCTTTTTCATTGGGAGGACAAAATTTCCTTTTAACCATATTCTTAAACTCAGTCCATTCCATATTATAGATTCTGTCACTTCCCCTAGACTGGAGTATAGTGTTCCACCATTCTAGAGCTGCATTCTTAAAAAAGATTGGAGGCAAACATGATTTTATCTTCCTCTGCACACTTGCTTATTTTTAAGACTGCCTCAGTCTTTTCTAACCAGCATAGAGCTGCAATGGCTCCTTCATTGCCTGAGAATTCTATTGGTTTACAAGACCATAATTCTTTGTAAGAACAACCATAAGACATGGTTCTTCTTCTTTTTGGAATTGGCAATTGAAGTAACGGTCCATTGTTTACGTTGTGACTAGGTTCAGTAGGTGGTTGTTTACTTCCACTATTACTTTTATTATTTCCCGCTTCCTTAACCGTTTTGATAATATATGGCATAGCTCTATAATCCCTTGTGCCACTATGTGTTGGATGGCACTGTTATCTACTTGATTGCCGTTATTATCATTATTCGGGTTTTCCTGATCCACTTCGTTGTCCATCTGGATTATAAACATTTACCAAGTATTAATATCACAAAATAATATTTAATGCAACTAATCACACAACAAACATATTGATCAAAATCGTCGTGCATTACGACCTTTACTCTATTTGATAGATATCTATATCTATTACAATCCGCAACTGGAATTTAAAATACAATACTAGTATGCATCAGTAACTATTGGATTAACTATTTTAGTGGATTTTTTTTCAACCTACACACACATATATATTTATTATTATTATTATTATTATTATTATTATTATTATTATTATTACTACTACTAGTGGGGGTCCGTCCAATATTGCATGTTACGCTCGTCATACTTCTAAACGAGCCTCTCCCCTATTTACCTTATCTTTTCACTTTCATCTAACCACTCCTCACCAAATGTGCGGAGTTCCTGTATGTTCTCGGTACTCATGGGTGGTGCGGGTGCTGGTATCGGGTCAGGGTACTGGGGCATCGGTTCCTCATGTGGATATGGGTTCTCTAGGATTTCTCGAATGTACTGGTCATTATCCCAATAGGGATCTAGAGGGTCAATGTTAGGATAGGGTGCTACAGGGTTTGGTATAGGTTCCTCTATTGGGTAGAGTTCTCGATAATCTCTATGATCGTCAAACCATGGGTCATAATCTGGAGGATGGGGTGCTGAAACTCAAGGGATTTCGGTTGGGTCGAAGGCATGTAAGGGAATCTGGTTTCCTGGGTTCGGTTCTATTTCCATGGGTTGAGTTGGGAACAAGGGTAGTGGCTGTGGTGCAATGATTTGTTCTAAGTTTGGGTCTGCGGCAATGGTAGCTAAGATGTGAAAGTTGGCTAGTCTCCTATTGATTATATCTTGAGTTTGAGCGTTCATCTCCCTATTTGCAGCTACTAAAGCTCGCTGTTGCTGTAACTTTCTCATTCTTTTTATACGCTCGTGAGCTCCCCGACTGAACCATCCTCTCTTTTGGGTAGGGAATGGCTCTTTGGATTGTGCTTTGAATATGAAAATCCCCTCTTCTGTGTCAGTTGGATACCCCGAGGGGGTAGGCTGGGAAGAAGTTCCTTCATCATTAGGAGAACTAGACAGTTGACGATATGCGTCTGACGGACCTTGATCACTCATACTGTAAATTAACAAATTGTCAAATAACACAAAATAATAATATACACACATGCACATAGTCTCATTAATTATTTCCTAACAGAATTGACAATTTCAATGTCAGCAGAACACTTCTGTGGCTGAAATCAGTGGCTGTAGCTCTGATACCACTCTCTGTCGCAACCCCCGGCCCCTAGCTACTTGGGAACGGGCGGCTACGAACCAGTATCAGTGGTATCGGTGTTTATCAGCGGAATTTACATCAGGACCGTAGTTAGGAAATATTTTATCCGAGTAAAATACCACATTTTTATAATAGTAAATACGTGGGAAATTCCCAAGTTTCCATTACAAACATGTTTATAGGGATAAACCCTAATTTATTGAATTAAAACATCTTCTTTATTTAGATAACTTTTATAGCCACTTTTCCAAGCCTTCAGTGCTCTCTAGCTGGCTTCGAATTTGGCTTTCACATTTTGTTACCTGAAACGCGTTTAAAAACATTTGTCAGTGGGAAATACTAGTGAGTAAATCCCAATTTAATCAAAACAGGTTTTATCCTTGTACAGTATTGAGGGCGATCTCGCAATTACATTTGTTTATATTTCTACTTTAATTACCACCCACGGCACTGTCAACCCGACTTGTGGTCATGTTACTACTCACAGTGTTGTAACAAATTTTGTATACAAAACCCCAACAAACCGATGATAATTGTAGAATTACAAATACTCAATCACTGTTAATTATTATGTAAAATAATTGAGGTTTTGTAAAAACAGTTTGCAAAAAGAAAGGATTACTCACATTGCTATTTTAGGTTTTTCCCTGTGACTTCCTGGTTATAATTTATTAACTAAACAATGCACACGCGTTAGTATAATAACCCAATTTACATTAGTTATACCCTCCCCGAGACAGAACTCCAACGACTACGTCGGGCAGAGCCTCGACAGGCGTTACGGAGCACTAGATCAATCGGGCAGCGTATCTAATACGTAACCGGGGGTTAACATACTTACAACGAGGCAGAGCTTCGCTAATTAGGGGGTATAATACCCGGATATTAATTCTAGTATTCAGAATTGAGAGAGTTTGCAAGAATTTTGATCGACGGAAAACAAATGCCGATCTCCTCTATATATAGGGCTGTCCAGGGAGTCCTTGGCGCCCCGCGAAAGAGACCACAAGGGTCTTCGCGGCCCATGAGCTAGGGGTGTAGGACCTAGGGTTGAGTAGTCACTGGTATAGCTTCGATGGATGGCAGGACACGTGGCAGCTCAGGGCTGCGCCACTTGGCCCATCGCTCGCGCCCCGCGACAGATCCTAAGGGGTCTGTCGTGGCCCGCCAGAGACCATTTAATTTTGTTTTTATTTTATTTTTATACAATTAAAGGTATTCGGGATCGATTTTCGTATACGGGGTGTATTTTATGATACATAGGGGTGTTATAAGTATTTTAGGAGGGTTGTTATATTATCTCTACCCAATTACTCATTCAGCATTTGTCACTCGATGGATCTGTGACTATGTTCATATCATACATTGGATACTCGTGCCCAGTTGTGATGGTTATCAAGTACTGTATACAATTACCATAATACTGTCAGCAAATGTAGAATATAAAAACTTAATCACTGTAATTATAACTGATAAACATTTCGAGTTTTGGAAAACATTTGAAATAATGGCTCACAAACTGTGAGAAAAGAGAATGGACTCACTTTATAGACTTAGGTATTTCTATTGCTTCCTGGTAATATTTCTTGATTATTTTCTTGAGTTTCTAGTAAAAACATACAATGCATACGTGTTAGTAAGATAACCCAAATCACATTAGCCTTACACCATGAGACAAAACCCCAACGAACTTAGTCCGGTAAAGCCTCGACATGCGTTGGTGGGTCCTAAATCAATCGGGCAGGGTAACGAATTACTGATTGGGGTTAAAATACTTACAACGGGGCAGAGCTTCGTGTTTTAGGGGTATAATATCGAGCTATTATTTTGCACTATAGGGACGGAGAGAAAGAAAAGAAATGAACAATGTTGAAAGGCAGTGAACTGCTCAATTTATAGGTGAATCTAAGCTCTCTCGCGCCCCGCGACCCACCTCCCCTAGTCCTCTTGCGCCCCGCGAGGGAACCCTAGCTACGGCTAGGGTTTCCGGATCATAACCCTAGACTTGGAAAGTGTTGGACATGTGGCCCTAAGATGGTTCCGGCCACAATGGGCTGTCGCGCCCCGTGAGACACCTAGGTCTCCCTATCGCGGCCCCGAGCGAAAGAAAATAATGATTTTCTTTGTTTTTAATAAAAATTAAAGTTATGTGGGTCTGGTTTATCGAATACAGAGCGTTTTTTAGGGTGTTTTCGAGGGTTGTTATATCCTCCCCACCTTGTTTTAAATCTCGTCCTCGAGATTCATTGGAAGAGGTGTGGATATTTCTTTTGCATTTCTGACTCGAGTTCCCAAGTGTACTCTGGTCCCCTTTTTGAATCCCATTTCACTTTGACTAGAACTAATCTCTTGTGTTTGAGATTCTTGATCTTTCTATTTTCAATCTGAATTGGTTTTTTTACAAAGTTAAGTTTCTCATTTTCCTCTATATCCTGAAGAGGTATTACCAATGATTCGTCTGTTAAGCACTTTTTGACGTTACATACATGAAATACATCATGTATTCCTGCCATCTAGTCTGGCAATTGTAGCTGATAAGCTACTGGTTCTATTCTTTTGATAATCTCAGAAGGTCCAACATACCTTGGGCTTAGCTTTCCTCTTTTAACGAATCTGACAACTCATTTCCATGGAGAAACTTTTAACAATACCTTGTCTCCAACTTGAAATTCCAATGGTTTTCGTCTGTTATCTGCATAACTCTTTGATGATCTCGTGCGGCTTTCAGTCTTTCCTTGACTTGAATAATTTAGTCGGTTGTCTCTTGTACAATCTCAGGTCCAGATAGTTGCTTTTCTCCAATCTCTGCCCAACAAACTGGTGTTCGGCATTTTCATCCATAGAGGGCTTCAAACGGTGCAGCATTGATGCTTGTATGATAACTGTTGTTGTAAGAAAATTCTATATCATGGGTTGTATAATTCTCTTCATGTTTCTTAATCTGTCTAGAGGCATAAGCAATTACCTTATGACGTTGCATCAATACACATCCAAATCCTAATTTAGAGGCATCACAATAGACTACAAAGTCTTCAGTTTCTTCCGGCAAAGCGAGTATTGGTGCATTGGTTAACCTTTGTTTTAAAATCCTAAATGCTTCTTCTTGTTTTGGTCCCCATTCAAATTTAACTGACTTGCAAGTCAGTTTGATCAATGGAATGGCTATTCTAGAGAAATCTTGAATAAAACGTCTATAATATCCTGCCAGTCCAAGAAAACTTCTTACTTCTGTTGGTGACCTAGGGACTTTCCATTTGGTAATCGCCTCGATCTTTGTGGGATCCACATGAATTCCTTCATGAGGAACCAAGTGTCCAAAAAACTACACTTCTTGCAACCAGAATTCGCATTTGGAGAATTTAGCGTAAAGTTTTTCTCTTCTCAACAATGTCAGAAGTGTATGCAAATGCTCCGCATGTTCCTCCTTATTCTTAGAGTAAATTAGAATATCATCTATAAAGACAATTATGAATTTATCCAGGTATGGTTTACATATCCTATTCATCATGTCCATAAATGCGGCTGGGGCATTAGTTAAACCAAATGACATGACTGTAAATTCATAATGTACCTTGTTCTGAAAGCAGTTTTAGGAATGTCATATTTCTGTACTTTTAATTGATGATATCCTGAGCATAAATCGATCTTGGAAAAGAATCGAGCTCCTTGAAGTTGATCGAATAGATCATCGATTCTCGGTAGTGGGTACCAATTTTTAATCGTAACCTTATTCAATTTTCGGTAATCAATGCATATACGCATCGATCCGTCTTTCTTCTTGACAAATAACACCGTTGCTCCCCACGGTGATGAACTAGGTTGTATGAAACCTTTCTCTAGTAATTCAACAAGCTGTTTCTTCAATTCCTGCATCTCTGTCGGTGCTAGTCGATAAGGTGCTTTGGCAGTTTGTGCCGTTCCTGGTATTAGGTGAATTCTAAATTCAACCTCTCGATCTGGCGGTAATCTAGGTAATTCTTCTAGAAAAACGTCTGATGTCACGGCCCCCGACCCGGTTTGACCCGTTTCAGGAGCTGCGGGACAGAAATCCCGTGGTATTTATTTAATTGAGTTTAACAGCGGAAGTTTATCATCAGGATCTTTTTAAAGCTAAACTTTTTCCCGATTATTTTATTTCACAACTCGGGATAAAACCCCGGTAATTTACAATACTATGATTTCACGGAGAAATCTTTATTTTACAAAACATATTTCTTTATTTTATAATGAGCCACTTTCTTAAGCTTGTAGTGCTCCACAGCACCTTTCCTGAATCACAACAGATCACCTGAAACATGTTTGAAAAAGGTTTTATCAGCGGGAAATACTGAGTGAATCATTCTAATTAATAAAACAGACTTGTTTGTTATAATTTACAGTATTAAGGGTGATTACATTGTTTCTATATCAAACCATCTACCCACGGTATTTGTCACTCGACCGGATTTGTGACTATGGTCATATCCCCCATTGGCTGCCCCAATGGTGACGATTATCAAGTAATGTATACAAAACCCCACATACCGGCTGTAACTTGGTGATTACAAAGACTTAATCCCCGTAATTATAACTTTGAAAATAACATGCTTTTATAAACAAATTTGTGACTCACATTGCAGATTTAACACGGATAGAGTCTAGTCTATGGATTAGCCTTGTTAACCTAATTTAAATAACAATGCACACAAAACTGGGTTAGTAATCAATACAGCATTTACGATAACTCACGAGATCAAACCCTCACAACGAATGACAAAGTGCGATACTTAAACATCCATCGAATTAACGACGAATGACAAAGCATAACCCTAATGTGGGCATCACTTAAACATCCATTGGATATATTGATCGATCGGATAATGAATCGTAATAGCGATCGAGTTATTACCCTGTTTTGCGGCAGCACTTCGTGAATCGTGTGTGTGTTTTGGACTATTTTCACTATAACTTCGTGTACGAAATGAATTTAAACGTTAAATCAACGCAGAAGTTCCAGTCCCAGAGCCTACTATTTATAGATGGAAAATCGTCCCCCTCGCGCCACGCGAGGGGTCTTCTTGTTCCTGTCGCATGGCGCGATAGGTTACTTCTAGGGTAGAGTAGGCTCGTGTCTTTTATAGCTTTGGTGAGTCAAATTTCGACGTAATTCAATTCCTACAGCAAACTGTAAGGATATTACCAATTAGGGTTTACCCCCCCTGAGTTTTAGGGGCCCTGATCCTGATTCCGTTTGTTCTGAAAATTTTAGGGTTTACGCAGAATTACTTGGGTGTCTCAATTAGGGTTTCCTATTGGGAAAATTAATTAAATAAATATGAATTTTGATGAGAGTTGTTACATTCTCCCCACCTTAATAAAATCTCGTCCTCGAGATTTACTGGAATAATTGAGGATACTTTCGCTTCATTTTTTATTCCAGCTCCCAAGTGTATTCAGCTCCTCTCCTTGAATCCCACTTTACTTTTACTAGTACTAGTCGTTTGTGCTTGAGAAACTTCACTTTTCTGTCTTCTATCTGAATAGGTTTCTCAATAAATTTTAACTTTTCGTTTACCTCTATATCTTGAAGAGGTACTACCAAAGATTCATCTGATAGACATTTCTTGAGATTGGATACATGAAATACATCATGTACTTCTGCTAGTTCTTCGGGTAGTTGTAAATGATAA
Organism: Helianthus tuberosus; assembly: GCA_030545235.1. NCBI lineage: Eukaryota > Viridiplantae > Streptophyta > Magnoliopsida > Asterales > Asteraceae > Helianthus > Helianthus tuberosus. The sequence goes on along the minus strand of CM060358.1, from coordinate 44,372,391 downwards.
GCAACTGGTCCTATACGTTAGATCACTAAAAATGGTCCTACGTATCTGGGACTTAGCTTTCCTTTCTTACCGAATCTAACAACTCATTTCCAAGGAGAAACTTTCAACAATACTCTGTCTCCAACTTGGAATTCTAAAAGCTTGCATCTATTGTCTGCGTAACTCTTCTGGCGATCTCGAGCCGTCTTCAGCCTTTCTTTGATTTGAGTAATCTTGTCGGTTGTTTCTTGTACTATTTCAGGACCTGACAATTAACTTTCTCCTATTTCTGCCCAATAAACTGGAGTTCTGCATTTTCTTCCATACAATGCTTCGAATGGGGCAGTTTCAATACTTGAATGATAACTATTGTTATAGGAGAATTCGATCAGAGGTAAGTGATCGTTCCAATTTCCACCAAAATCTATTACACATGCTCGGAGCATGTCTTCTAGAGTTTGGATCATTCTTTCACTTTGCCCGTCCGTTTGAGGATGATATGCAGTACTTAGGTTTAGTCGAGTTCCCATTACTTCTTGGAAACTTTTCCAGAAATGAGAAGTGAAACGACTATCTCTATCTGATACAATGGAGAGTGGAACTCCATGTAGAGATACGACTTTATCTACATACAACTTTGCCAGTCTTTCCATGCTAAAGGTTTCTTTCATAGGTAGAAAGTGAGCAGATTTGGTTAATCGATCCACAATTACCCAAATCGCATCATTACCTTTTCTGGTTTTGGGTAACTTAGTGACAAAATCCATTGTTATGAGTTCCCATTTCCATACTGACATTTCTAACTGTTGTAATAGACCTGATGGTTTCTGATGTTCTGCCTTAACTTGTGAACAAGTAAGACACTTAGAAACATAACTAGCTATATCCTTTTTCATACTTATCCACCAGAAATTTTTTCTTAAATCTTGGTACATCTTATTGTTTCCAGGGTGTATGGTATACCTAGATTTATGAGCTTCCTCTAAGATCTTATTTCTTAATTCTCCCTGATTTGGTACCCAAATTCTGCTTTTGTGGAATCTCCAAATTCCATCATCTCCCTGTTCTAAATCTTTTATTCGTCCCTTCATTCCTTCAGCAACATCTTCTATTGCTGTTTCTTGAAAATGCTTTAGTTGTTCCATTAAATCTAATTGTAGATTTAATCTGAGAGCACGAAACCGCCGTTGTTTCTCATGGTACTTACGACTTAAGGCATCTGCAACTACATTTTCCTTTCCTTCGTGATATTGAATATCGCAATCGTAGTCACTTAAAATTTCCATCCATCTTCTTTGCCTCATATTTAACTCTTTTTGCCCAAAAATGTATTTTAAACTTTTATGATCTGTATAGACAGTAAATTTACTTCCGTACAGATAATGTCTCCAAATCTTAAGGGCAAAAATTACGGCTCCTAATTCTAAGTCATGAGTCGTATAATTTTCTTCGTGCTTTTTCAATTGTCTTGAAGCATACGCAATTACCTTCTTGCGTTGCATAAGCACACATCCTAATCCTAGTTTTGAAGCATCACAATACACTTCAAAATCTTCTGTTCCTTCTGGTAAGGCTAAGATTGGAGCATTGGTTAATTTCTGCTTCAATATTCTAAAGGCTTCTTCTTGTTTAGATCCCCATTCAAACTTAATGGCTTTACAGGTTAGCTTAGTTAATGGTACAGCTATCTTGGAAAAATCCTTAATAAACCGTCTATAATATCCAGCTAAACCTATAAAACTTCTAATTTCCACTGCAGTTTGCGGAACCTTCCAATTGGTAATTGCCTCTATCTTAGCAGGATCTACATGAATCCCTTCGTAATTCACCATGTGTCCTAAGAATTGCACTTCTTGTAGCCAAAATTCACACTTCGAGAATTTGGCGTACAACTTTTGTTTTCTTAACAAAGTTAAGAGTATATGCAAGTGCTGACAATGTTCATCCTGACTTTTGGAATAAATAAGTATATCGTCTATGAAGACAATTACAAATTTATCCAAGTACGGTTTACAGATTCTATTCATCATGTCCATGAATGCTGCAGGTGCATTCGTTAACCCGAAGGGCATGACTGTAAACTCGTAATGACCATACCTAGTTCTGAAAGCAGTTTTAGGTATGTCTTCTTCTTGTACTTTCAACTGATGAAATCCAGAGCGTAAGTCAATCTTAGAGAAATATCTAGCTCCCTGGAGTTGATAAAAAAGATCATCAATCCTAGGTAATGGGTATCGATTCTTAATTGTAACTTTATTCAATTCTCTATAATCAATACACATTCTCATCGAACCATCCTTTTTCTTTACAAACAACACTGGAGCTCCCCAAGGGGATGAGCTAGGTTGTAAGAATCTTTTACTTAGTAATTCATCTAATTGTGTTTTTAGTTCTAACATTTCGGTAGGAGCTAACTGATAAGGTGACTTGGCTATTGGTGTAGTTCCAGGAATTTGATGAATCCTAAATTCTACTTCCCTATCTGGTGGTAATCCTGGTAAATCTTCTGGAACTACATCTGAGTATTCGGAGACTACAGGAATTTCATTAAGTTCTTTACCCATAGTGGTAATGATTACTGAAATCATATACACTATTCCTTGCTTTCGTTCATAACTAGCAACTTTCATTACTGATATGAACTTCATGGGCTTACGTGGTTTATCTCCTGTAATCATGATTACTTCTCCGGCTGATGCTTGAATTTCTATGGAATTCTTATCACAAAGAATTCGAGTATGGTTGGCTATTAACCAATCCATTCTTTTTGCAAAACCTGATCTATTTTAACTGAATTCCCATCTGCGGTTTTGACAGCTATCACATCTGGAATGAGTTCTGCTTCTTGAGTGGTTAGCTGGAATGCTCTGACATTCTTCTTAGTAGCTCCGTCGGTCGCCTTGGTTTTGTTGTCTGTAGGTTTGACCAATTTAGGACATTCTGTTTTGAAATGTTCGCCTTCTCCACAATTATAACAAATTGTGAATTTCTTCCTGCAGTTTTCTTCACGATGTCCTACAGTTTTGCAAAAATTGCAGGTTATATCGCATCTTCCATAATGTTTCTTTTTGCATTTCCTGCAGTATGACGGAGTAGGATATTGCCCTAATCCTCTTCTCTTGAAGCTGTTATTATTACCCGTACGAAATCCTTGGGTAATTTTCTGAGCCAGTTCCTTCTTCCTGTTTTCATCTTGCGTGCGTACCAGTTCGTCAGTTAAGGTATTGGCTAATTCCACAGCATCGTCAATCGTACGAGGTCTTGCAGCCTTAACAATGTTGTGGATTTCGCTAATTAATCCCCAAATGTAGCGAGAAATGAGTACCGGTTCTGGCGAAGCCAGTGTTGGTACCACTCTAGCATGTTCGAAGAATGTCGAAGTATACCCTCGACAGTCCACATTCACCATCCGATGGTTTAGGAACTTATTTGCCATTTGATCTTTTTCATACTCGGGATAGAATTTTCTTTCTACAAGATTCTTAAATTCTTCCCATTTCATGGCATATGCTTCTATCCTTCTTTTAGCTTGTAACACAGTGTTCCACCATTCTAACGCCCCTTCTTTAAAAAGATTGGAAGCATACATAACTTGATCTTCTGCAACACATTTACTTATAGCAATTACTGCCTCAGTTTTCTCTAACCAACGTAATGCTGCAATAGCCCCTTCGTTACCTGCAAACTCAGTTGGTTTACAGGCAAGGAATTCTTTGTAAGTGCAACCAGGTGTTGCAGCTTTCATTTTCTTGAAAATTGGGGCTTGCAAATCATTATTGTTATTAACATGATTTCCGCCTCCATTTATACTGTTACTAAAGTTGTCGCCTTGAGTACGTTTACTAGGAATGATTGATTGAGGTTTAACAGGTTTTTGAACAGCAACAACAATTGCTGGAATAGCATTGGCTATTCCTTGTGAAACAATATCCTCTATATCTTGCCTATTTAACAATTGTTCTACCTGAATTGGCTCAGATTGATTTACTTCATTTACTGGTTCATTACCAATGTTTGCCATCAGATAATTTATAGATACATAATTAGTATAAAAGAAATAATCCAATGTCACAATTAATTGCACATAATCACGAAAACAAATATACAAACAAAATTGTAAAATTTTAAAATTCCATTTGTTTTATAAATTATATCATGCCTCTATATACAACCGTTTTATTATTTCTTTTACACATACTGATTTTTATTAATATTACTATTACACAATCATAGTCTTACTACCCACTTCTCTCTTGTCACTTGTTTTCCTAAAAAACGAAGCTCCCTTTCATCATATTTCCAGGCAATTTGTCCTCCTATCTCTCGGATCCTATTCCCAGCATCCATCAGCTCTTCACCAAAATGGCGAAGTTCAGCCATATTCTCGTTACTCATCAGTGGATTTGGTAGGGGTTTTGGATCGAATTGTGGGTGAAAGGAATAAGGACTGTTGACAATGTTTTGGAATTGCCAATCATTTGTCCACCATTCATCCATTCCTAAAGGTTGGGTATGGATTATGGGTTCTAAAATTGCTGGTTCAAGATTTATAGGGATTTGGGTTTCAATAGGACGAGTAAAAACATTTGTATTGACAGGCTGAATAGTATCACAGCTTGCCAATATAAAATCTATTTCCTCCTGAAATGTCATTTCCTGGTTTCGTTTAGAACTTTCTCCAATTTCCATCTGAGTTTGTCTAGTATCTTTTCCAACCTCCGTTTCTATTTCCTTAGAGTATTCCTCAAATTGTATTCCCATTTGCCTAGATTTCCCTGACTTCAGTCTCCAATTCCGGCTGTCTAGAACTTTCCCCAGTTTCAATTTCTTTTCCTTTTTTTCTAAGGGATTATTTATTTTAGGAAGTCTCTTAGCTGGCTTTTTCTTACGTAGACGACTTCCCCACACGTATCTCCTTCTTTTCTTAGGTTTTGGCTTTTCCAAAGGTGGAGCGTTGAATTCTATTGGTTGTTCCACATCAGGAAAGTACCCAGTAAACTCTTTAGAAACTTCTATGTTTACGGGGTAAAGGTTGAGATTCTCTAGGGCTCCAGATAACTCATTCATGCTGTTAAAATAAATTAAAATTTTTATAACAACTTTCAAAATAACCTTCACATATTATTGCATACCATATGATTACAAAACAACTGAAATTGAAAACATACTTATGTTTTATTGTAAATTTATTTATTTACTGGATGGATTTTCTAACTTGTAGGAGATATGGTTTGCTAATTAATTTATTTAGAGATCTGCATTTACTGCTACTGTAGCTAACATATAAAGATTTACCCATTTTTCATCTAACTTGTCTTCCCAAGGCGATTTACTGAGTAGTTCTTGGGTTTCCTTTTTAACTTTCATTTCTCGGGATTTCCTTAATTTCTCCTGACTTTTTCTAATAATTAAACTTCTTTTATCAGGAGAAAGTGGTTCCTCGTATTGGGCTTTTCGAACGAATATTCCTTCTTCAGGAGTTTGGGATGAACTTCTTTTTTCATTTGATGACCTATCTAATTTAAGATAGATATTTGAAAGCTTTTGCTTACCCATACTGTAACTAACAAATAGTCAGTTAATAAAACACATAATCACATAATAGTAATCAGGAAAAAATTAAGTATTTCTAAATACTTAATTAGCTTAACTCAGTGGCTCTGATACCACCTTTTTCTGTCACGGCCCCGACCCGGTTTGACCCGTTTCAGGAGCTGCGGGACAGAAATCCCGTGGTATTTATTTAATTGAGTTTAACAGCGGAAGTTTATCATCAGGATCTTTTTAAAGCTAAACTTTTTCCCGATTATTTTATTTCACAACTCGGGATAAAACCCCGGTAATTTACAATACTATGATTTCACGGAGAAATCTTTATTTTACAAAACATATTTCTTTATTTTATAATGAGCCACTTTCTTAAGCTTGTAGTGCTCCACAGCGCCTTTCCTGAATCACAACAGATCACCTGAAACATGTTTGAAAAAGGTTTTATCAGCGGGAAATACTGAGTGAATCATTCTAATTAATAAAATAGACTTGTTTGTTATAATTTACAGTATTAAGGGTGATTACATTGTTTCTATATCAAACCAACTACCCACGGTAACCAACTGGGGTGTCCCAGTTGGCCAGCCTCATCCCTTCTTTCAGTAGAGCCCCGGGTTCGAGCCTTGGCAACCGCAAGTATTGAATTCCGGGTGGGATAATCACCGCCAGGCAGCTATGGGGCTAAGCTAGCTTGCGTGAGTTGAAATACTCCGGCGGCCGGGAGGTCCGTGCACTAACCCCCCCCCCCCAACTACCCACGGTATTTGTCACTCGACCGGATCTGTGACTATGGTCATATCCCCCATTGGCTGCCACAATGGTGACGATTATCAAGTAATGTATACAAAACCCCACATACCGGCTGTAACTTGGTGATTACAAAGACTTAATCCCCGTAATTATAACTTTGAAAATAACATGCTTTTATAAACAAATTTGATAAAAAGAGAGAATGACTCACATTGCAGATTTAACACGGATAGAGTCTAGTCTATGGATTAGCCATGTTAACCTAATTTAAATAACAATGCACACAAAACTTGGTTAGTAATCAATACAGCATTTACGATAACTCACGAGATCAAACCCTCACAACGAATGACAAAGTGCGATACTTAAACATCCATCGAATTAACGACGAATGACAAAGCATAACCCTAATGTGGGCAGCACTTAAACATCCATTGGATATATTGATCGATCGGATAATGAATCGTAATAGCGATCGAGTTATTACCCTGTTTTGCGGCAGCACTTCGTGAATCGTGTGTGTGTTTTGAACTATTTTCACTATAACTTCGTGTACGAAATGAATTTAAACGTCAAATCAACGCAGAAGTTCCAGTCCCACAGCCTACTATTTATAGCTGGAAAATCATCCCCCTCGCGCCACGCGAGGGGTCCTCTTGTTCCTGTCGCGTGGCGCGACAGGTTACTTCTAGGGTAGAGTAGGCTCGTGTCTTTTATAGCTTTGGTGAGTCAAATTTCGACGTAATTCAATTCCTACAGCAAACTGTAAGGATATTACCAATTAGGGTTTACCCCCCCTGAGTTTTAGGGGCCCTGATCCAGATTCCGTTTGTTCTGGAAATTTTAGGGTTTACGCAGAATTACTTGGGTGTCTCAATTAGGGTTTCCTATTGGGCAAATTAGTTAAATAAATATGACTTTTGATGAGAGTTGTTACATCTAAGAATTTAGATACTACAGAAATATATTTTAATTCTTTTCCTTTGGTGTTAATGATTACTGAAATCATATACACCGTTCCTCCTTTCCTTGCATAACTTGCAGTTTTCATCACATAGATGAACTTTGTGGTTTCGTTGGCTTGTCTCCTTTAATTTTGATCTTTTCACCATTTGGTGTACTTACTTGTACTAACTTTTGATCACATAAAATACTGGCAAGATTGGCTACCAACCAATCCATTCGTAATACGACATCGAATCCGGCTAGATCCATTAGAAAAAGGTTAGCAATAAAGTTATGGTTTAGAATTTCTATTCTTGCTCCCTACAGGGTTTCGCTTATCTTGATGGAATTTGATTTGCTATTTCCACTAGACAGTCGTGGTGAAGTTTAGTTAATGGTTGATTGAGAAGTTTGCAGAAATAAGTATTGAGAAAACTTTGGTTTGCGCCAGAGTCAAATAATACTTTGGCATAAACATTATTAACTAAAAATGTACTGGAAATCACATATGGGATCATCTTAGCTTCATCGGCTGTCCAAATGAATGCTCTAGCATTTTTCTTGGGTCCTTCGGTTGCCTTAGCCTTGTTGGTTGTTGCTAGAGCTAGTTTCGGACAGTTTGGCTTAATATGACCAGCTTCTCCACAATTGTAGCATATTCTGGCACTAGCTTTCTTCCTACAATCTTCTTCCTTATGTCCTGGGAACTTGCAAAGTTGCCGGACACTGCACACTTTCCTGAGTGATTCTTTTTACAAAACTTGCAGTAGGGTGTAGAGGAAGAATATGTTCCTTTTCCTCGATAGCAGTTACCGTAACGTAATTCTTGGGTAATCTTTTGAGCTTGGTTCTTTTTCTGGTTTTTGATGCGCGTGTGGTGTTATAGGTTTTTATATATATTTTTAGCCCTTTTTACACGTTAGTCAAGTTTTAAATTTATAAAACACGATATTTTACTAACACCAAACACACATATGGGCAAGTGCACCCATCGTGAGCGTAGTATAGTGTTGGCAAGATACCAAGGTCGTCCAAGGACACATGAGCTTTTAATACCGGTTTATCCTCAACGTCTAATCAAATCAAAAGTTTAGAAAAATGTTTTAAACTATAAAATAAAAACTAAAAATGCTTAAAATAAAAAATAAAATAAAAACAGATAGTCAAGATGAATCACTTGGATCCGACTCGTGTTTAGTGTAACCTCTGATTATTTCCGCACTTTTGCACTTTTTAAGAGATTATCTTAGTTATAGTAGTAGGCCCCTCTTTTGAAGGTGACGTTACCCTCAACACAGTAGTTTGAGTCAGCAAGGATACAATCCTAAAGGGTTGGATTATTGAAAGATAATTAATTAAGTTATTAATGCATAATGTGGTAGGCCCCTCTTTTGAAGGTGACGTTACCCTCGGCTAAGTAGTTTGAGTCTGTCGAGGGGTCGGGCATGCCACGTTTATTCCTTTTCTTGTATTTATTTTAGATTTAGCTGCCTTTTTGCATCTTTTATTCATCTGAGCTCATTTAATCCTGAAAATACAAAAGGAAGACAAAAACACACTTTTTCCAACATTAGTACTAAAAAGGGTAAGTTTATGCCACATTTGATGTAATTTATATGTTGCATTTTGCGCACATCAAATACCCCCACACTTGAATCTTTTCTTGTCCTCAAGCAAAACTCTTTACAATGTAGCTTACACTCCCAAATGGAATGGATAGAAAAGAAGGTTTTTGGGCTTGTCATAGAGTGTCGAGATTTCCAAGATTCTTTATTAAGTTTTATTTTTATTTATTTACAATCCTATTCGTCATGATTTTTTTAAAACATTACATAAGATAAATTACTTATTAGGGCATAACATGCCTTTTTAAAATTCCATTTATATACAAGTTCACATACCTCACGGGGGATCACTCAACACTCGGCCGAAAATGAATTTTTGTGAAACACTCGAGAGCGGCATGGAACTTACTTCTACCATAAGCTTGCCAAGCAATCAATCCTCCTCCTTTTTAATTACATACCTTTGTAAATATCAAGAGGACTTTTGGGGGAAGGGTTAGGCTTGGGTTAAAGGTAGGTGGTTTGGTTAGTGGTTAGTAGAAAAGGGCGAAATGTGTAAAAAGCGTCGGTTTTCGTAAGACTTTATTTTTATGACTTTTTATTCTAATGAAGCATTTCTTTAAACAAAGTTCTTTTTTTTGATGAACTTGTTTGTTTATTTCTTTTGGCTTCATCATCATTCTCTCTCTTTTTTTTTTATAAGAAATCATAAGAAAACCGAGCTTTGTTACTAAAATAAAGGGTTTAAAATGAAAAAGGGTTTTGGTGGGTAAAAGGGTGTTTGTTTTGGGTTAAGAAATGAAAAGGTTTAGGCTCAAAGTGGTTAACTAGGGGGATTTTGGGTAGGTGGTAAAAAAAGGAAAAATAATGGTGTTGAAAGAAAAAAGGGTTAGTCCTAATGCCTCCATCATTTACTTACTTGGGTTTAAGTTGGTAAGGACAAGGGAATGTATCGTCATGGCAAGTTCTAGAGTCGTAAGAACCAAGCGACTATTCACACAAGAAACGAAAAATGAGCATTTAGTTTAAAAATGTATATTTATATGCTCAATAAAGGCTCAAAACTCACTTTTTGAAAGGAGGTGCTTTCGTCAACCTTATGGGCGCCCGGGGCGATAGATTTCGTGTCTCGGGGAGTGTGCCATTGAAAATTGGTTTGAGCAATTTTCTCAATATGATTATAAATTTCATTTGGGCGGCGATTACCTAAAAGTCCCCCGGAGCTAGAGTCGAGTGTTTGTCTTGTGTGTGGCAACAACCCATTATAGAAAGTGGATACTTGTTGCCATACCGCAAGACCGTGATGAGGACACTTTCTTAGTAGCTCCTTGAACCTTTCCCAAGTTTCATATAAGGATTCCCCGTCCTCTTGTGAATATGTGTTAATTTCAGTCATTAATTAAGCCGTTTTAGCCGGAGGGAAATACTTATATAGAAACTTTTGGGCTAGTTCATCCCAGGTGTTTACCGAGCCAACTGGGAGGGTATTTAGCTAAGCCTTAGCTCGGTCTTTTAGTGAAAATGGAAACATTCGAAGGCGGATGGCATCGTTTGATGCTTCATTGATCCGAAAGGTATCACATATTTCTAAGAAATTAGTAATATGTAGATGGGGATTGATGGGTGTCAAGTGTTATATATATTAGGTGTATATTTTAAGCCCCTTTAACACTTTTTAGTCAAGTTTTAAATTTATAAAACACGATATTCACTAACACTAGACACTCATATGGGCAAGTGCACCCATCGTGAGCGTAGTATAGTGTTGGTAAGATACCGAGGTCGTCCAAGGACACAAGAGCTTTTAGTACCGGTTTATCCTCAACGTCTAATCAAATAAAAAAGTTTAGAAAAATGTTTTAAACTAAGAAAAATAAAAACTAACTAAAAATGCTGAAAATAAAAATAAAAAGAAAAACAGATAGACAAGATGAATCATTTGGTTCCGACTCGTATCTAGTGTAACCTTTGATTATTTCCGCACTTTTGCACTTATTAAGAGATTATCTTTGTTATTGTAGTAGGCCCCTCTTTTGAAGGTGACGTTACCCTCACCCCAGTAGTTTGAGTCAGCAAGGATACAATCCTAAAAGGGTGGATTATTGGAAGATAATTAATTAAGTTATTAATGCAAATTATGGTAGGCCCCTTGACGTTACCCTCGACTAAGTAGTCTGAGTCAGCAGGGATACAGTCCTAAATAGCCGGGTTATAGTATTAATAGTAGTTAACTTATGAGGGGATCAAAGAGTTTGGACCCCCGCCATCCAATACCGTTAAGTATTGAAGGAGGTCCTACTAAATTTGACCCAGGTCCATTGCAGGACCTCTAAACGCTGAACAATGGCAAGACCTTTACCAAACCGTTCCCTTAACCCCCGACCAGGTAGCCAACATACCTCCATATAGACCGTGGAGATATGAATGGTGAAAATCTTTTATTTTATATAGACAGTAAAATAATGCCAAGACACCACGGACAAACGATAAGGAAAGATCACCTTCAACATAAGAAACTAGTTATTAAAGTCATTAATACAAAACCAAATAAAAAGTGCGAAAAGATTAAAAATAAAAAGTATTACACTAGACACTTTGTCTTCACCAAGTGATGTAAGAGACTTAGGCAAACATGGCCTTGATTGTCAAGAACTCTTACGATCAATCTTGGATCCCGAGACGACTCACACACTCTACGATGGACAATGGATGATGGTGGTGGATGATGGTGTTATGGTGGTGGTGGGTGGTGGGTGAAGTGTGAGAGAGGTGGTGTGCCAAGGGATGGTTTGAGCTTGAGCCAAGCACTCCTATTTATAGGCTGAACAGAAGCTCGGGCACGACCCCGTGTCCAGTGGGCACGGCCCCGTGTCCACATCCTTCTCTTTCTTCATTTAATGCAGCTTTGTCTTTTTAGTTGACCACGCCCCCGTGTCCGCTGAGCACGACCCCGTGGTGCAGAAGAATCTTTGTACTATGAAGATTTGCTGGATTGTGCGAATCTTATAGTTGACCACGGCCCCGTGTTCGCTGAGCACGGCCCTGTGGTGGGCAATAGAAGCTTCAACCACTTTGTCTTTTTTGCTGACACTTGGGCACGCCCCCGTGCTGGCTGAGCACGGGGCGTGTTCAGTCTTCTGTTGTCTTGTTTTGCTTGGGAAGATGCTGTCGTGGGGTCGGGCATGTCACGTCTTGTTCCTTTTTTTGTATTTATGTTAGATTTTGATGTCTTTTTTATTCTTTTGTTAATTTGAGCTCATTTAATCCTGAAAATACAAATGGAAGACAAAAGCACACTTTTTCCAACATTAGTACTAAAAAAGGGTTAGTTTTATGCCACAATTGATGAAATTTATATGTTGCATTTTGCACACATCAGGGATCCTCGTCCGCAAGCCCATGGAAGGTTGCGGAGTTTTGAAGCATTTGTATCAAGTGCGGCCGAAGTTCGAAGTTGTTGGCTTCGACATTTGGTGCATTGATAGCGCCACCGAGATTACCTACGGTGGGTCGTAGATAATCCATGAGGGTACGTTGGTCCGCCATTGGAAGTGGGTCCCCCGAAACTTTCTCTTGATTTTTAGCTTTAAGTATTTTTCTTAGAAAGCGTTCAGGTTCTTCTAGAGGTTCTTTTATGTCTCTACTAGAACTGGAGCTCATACACTGCGTGGAAGGTTCAGATGTGACGCCTGGGTTCCAAGTCCTGCAATAAAAACAAAAAAGAAAGTTGGTCAGAAGCTTTACCACGGCCCCGTGCTCAGATGAACACGGCACGTGGTCGGAGATACCAGTGATTCTTTTCCGGCTCCCTGTTACTGGGGAGTTCGACACGGCCCCGTGCTCAACTCTCTGTAACTCGGAAAATAAAAACTGTCAGTAACAATGCTGGGCACGGCCCGTGCTGAGCTCTGCAGAAGTTGAAAAATTTATAAAAGTCCTAAAAAAACAGAAAAATAAGAAAAAACGATTAGGCCGTTGATTTCTAACTTTCTTAAAATCCTTGTGTCCCCGGCAACGACGCCAAAAACTTGATGCGCATGTGGTGTTATTGGGTTTTATATATATTTTTAGCCATTTTTACACGTTAGTCAAGTTTTATATTTATAAAACACGATATTTTACTAACACCAAATACACATATGGGCAAGTGCACCCATCGTGAGCGTAGTATAGTGTTGGCAAGATACCGAGGTCGTCCAAGGACACAAGAGCTTTTAATACCGGTTTATCCTCAACGTCTAATCAAATCAAAAGTTTAGAAAAATGTTTTAAGCTATAAAATAAAAACTAAAAATGCTGAAAATAAAAAATAAAATAAAAATAGATAGACAAGATGAATCACTTGGATCCGACTCGTGTTTAGTGTAACCTGTGATTATTTCCGCACTTTTGCAATTTTTAAGAGATTATCTTAGTTATAGTAGTCGGCCCCTCTTTTGAAGGTGACGTTACCCTCAACACAGTAGTTTGAGTCAGCAAGGATACAATCCTAAAGGGTTGGATTATTGAAAGATAATTAATTAAGTTATTAATGCATAATGTGGTAGGCCCCTCTTTTGAAGGTGACGTTACCCTCGGCTAAGTAGTTTGAGTCAGCAGGGATACAATCCTAAATAGCCGGGTTAAAGTTTTAATAGTAGCTTACATATGAGGGGATCAAGGAGTTCGGACCCCCGCCATCCAATACCAGTGGGTATTGAAGGAGGTCCTACTAAAGTTGATCTAGGTCCTTGTAGGATCTATACACTAAACAAGGCAAGACTCTTACCAAACCATTCCCTTAACCCCCGACCAGGTAGCCAACATATCTCAATATAGACCATGGAGATATGAATGGTGAAAATCTTTTATTTTATATAGACAGTAAAACAATGGCAAGACACCACGGACAAATGATAAGGAAGATTCACCTTCAACATAAGAAACTAGTTATTAAAGTCATTAATACATAATCAAATAAAAAGTGCGAAAAGATTAAAAATAAAAACTATTACACTAGACACTTGTCTTCACCAAGTGATGTAAGAGACTTAGGCAAACATGGCCTTTGATTGTCAAAAACTCTTACGATCAATCTTGGATCCCGAGACTACTCACACACTTTTTTTTGGATGATGGATGATGGTGGTGGATGTGGGTTGTGATGGTGGTGGTGGGTGGGTGAAGTGTGAGAGAGGTGGTTTGCCAAGGGATGGTTTGCAAATGAGCCAAACACCCCTATTTATTACCTGCACAGAAGCCTGGACATGGCCCCGTGTCCATTGGGCACGACCCCGTGTCCACCCATCTTCTCTTTCTTCATTAAATGCAGTTTGTCTGCATTAGTTGACCACGGCCCCGTGTCCGCTGGGCACGACCCTGTGTGCAGAAGCGTATCTGAACTATCAAGATTTTCCTAGATTCTACGAATCTTAGAGTTGACCACGGCCCCGTGTCCGCTGGGCACGCCCCCGTGGTGGGTGATAGAAGCTTCTACAACTTTGTCTTTTCTGCAGACACTTGGGCACGCCCCCGTGCTCATTGAGCACGGGGCGTGTTCGGCCTTCTGTTATCTTGTTTTTGCTTGGGAGGATGCTGTCGAGAGGTCGGACATGCCACGTTTATTCCTTTTCTTGTATTTATGTTAGATTTAGCTGCCTTTTTGCTTCTTTTGTTCATTTGAGCTCATTTAATCCCGAAAATACAAAAGGAAGACAAAAAACTCACTTTTTCCAACATTAGTTTTCCTCTTGCGTACGTACCAATTCATCTCTAAAAGTGTTAGCAAGTTCTACAGCTTCTTCTATGGTTTGTGGTCTAGCTGCCTTGACTACATGTTGGACTGAAGAATGGTATTCCACCACTCTAAGGCTGCATTCTTAAAGAGATTAGAAGCAAACATGATCTTATCTTCATCTGCACATTTACTTATTTTTAAGACTGCTTATGTCTTTTCTATCCAGCGCAAGGCTGAAATGGCTCCTTCATTACCTGAGAATTCTGTCGGTTTGCAGGCTAAGAATTCTTTATAAAAACAACCATGTGAGATGGTCCTTCTTCTTTTTGGAATCAGAGCGTGGGTAAGTGGTCCGTTATTTCCATTCACACCATGACTTGGTTCAGTGGGTGCACGTTTACTTCTAGTTACAAAATTATTTTCTGCCTTTTTAATAGTGTTGATAATATATGGCATGGCATCAATGATTCCTTGGGCTACTATGTGTTCGATAGCACTTTTATCCCCTTGGTTTCCGTTATTATGGTTACTCTAGATTTCCTGATTTACTTCGTTTGACATCTGAATTGTAAACATTTATCAGGTATTAATATCACAGAATAAAGTTAATACAAACAAACACTCAAGCACATTTAACCAAAAACGTCGAACATTGCGACTTACTTTTTTTTCATATATCTATATATGCATCTATTACAACTGCAACATGAATTTAAATACTAGTAACTATGCATCGATATATATATATATATATATATATATTGGTGATATTTATTAGTTTATCTATTTTAGTTGATATTTTTTTTATCAAAGTATAAAATACACACACACACACACACATATATATATATATTTATATATATATAATGTAAGCATCTATGAAAAACCCATTTAATCTAGAAAACTCGGGAAACCTGAATTGTGTGGACAAGATTGATCCACATCATATCTTTAAAACACATGTTAAAAGGGCAAATTGGTCATTTGTTCAAGCCATCATTTTACCCTCTTCCCCATCCCATCAAGTCATTTATTACCCATCAACTCATCACCTTTTTAAAACAAAAAATATATACAGAACTTCCATTTCTTTCTTCCTTCTTCATCTTCCATTCCTTTCTTCTTAAAACCCTAACTCCATTGCTTTCTCCCATCTTTCATGGCCGATTTTCAGGCTTATTCTCCTAGCCGTGTATTCCGAAACAACTTCATCGGCAATCAATCACCGGTGGTTTACTTCCAGCAGGCATCAGGTTCTTCCGGTATGTGAATGAATCAAAAAATTGTTCTCTTTTTTTTAGAAGACAATCATGTTTTTTTTTTGTTCATGTTCTTCTTTTTTCAGGAGTCAGTCATCTTCTTTTTTAGGTAATCATCTTCTTTTGGGTTCCTTTTCTTCATTTTTTTTGTTCATGTTCTTCTTTTTTTTTTGTTAGATGATTTATTTTGGATCCTTTTGTTCAACTTATTTGAAGTTTTTTCACATTTTTAATATCTTGCACAACCAAGCAACCAATTTGTATTTTGTTTTTGTTTTGTTGGTGTTTGAAACCCATTACTATACAAGTTTATGATTTATTGTATAATCAAGTGTTGGACATATTAGAGCTAAGAACATGCAACCAGAGGTAGAACTTCAACAGTCTCACTTTCAGATGTTTTCACCAAACGAAAAAGGTTTTAACATTTAGATTTAAAACCTTTTTTTTCTAAAAAAAAAAATACCTTATTCTTGTTTTTCTAATTACCCGTGCAAACTCGATTTTCATATATGTGGAGTGATGAGTATGAGGAGGAATCACCGCTACGCGCACGACCTAACGACAGAGGGAATTTCCCGCTAACCGGACCTGATGTTCATGAAGGTTATCTTTAACCTTTTTGGCAGCATGAAACCATAAATATTTTTGAAAAATATTCATTCGTAACATTGTAACATGTGTTAGCATTGAAATAAAAGTGTTAACACTGCAATAAAAATAACTTTTACGTTTGTAATTTTTTAAAAAAATATGCATTCTTTACAAGTCTCATATGCATTGATCAACGTAACACGTACACATTACACATGTGTTACAACCTTACAGAAATTTAAAAAAATCCATGATGTTGTTACAAAATGTAGCCCTTATGACAAGGTTTTCCAAAAAATATACATTTCATGTTATTTTTCAAAATTACTCAGTTGTAACATGTGTTAAATATGTAGCCCTTATGTTTTTTTTTTTTTTTGAAAAGGATTCAGTTTTTGTTTAATTTACACATTTTATACACAGGTGAACAAGGAACCAAATATTGGACTCCTATTGTTGACAAGGAGTTCCAACCCGTTCTTGGAAAATCATACGACACATTTGAGGATCGTTTGTTCAGAGGGATGGGGAGATAGATAGTGACGTTGCCCACCGCATCCAGGTTGGATGGTGTAGGTGGAGAGCTGCCACTGGGGTATTGTGCGATAGGAGGTTCCCAACAAAATTGAAAGGGAAATTTTATA
Organism: Helianthus tuberosus; assembly: GCA_030545235.1. Classification (NCBI taxonomy): domain Eukaryota; kingdom Viridiplantae; phylum Streptophyta; class Magnoliopsida; order Asterales; family Asteraceae; genus Helianthus; species Helianthus tuberosus. The sequence goes on along the minus strand of CM060358.1, from coordinate 44,355,389 downwards.
GGGTTGCAATTAGACCTGCTATGTTATACGGAACCGATTGTTGGGCCATTAAGGATGTTCAAGCACGCAAGATGGAGGTGGCAGAGATGAGAATGCTAAGATGGATGTGTGGGCACACAAGGTTAGACCGGATACGAAATGATGTTTTTAGGGAGATGTTAGAAGTAGCTAGTATATCAGATAAGATAAAGGAGGGAAGATTGAGATGGTGTGGACATGTGAAGAGGAGGCAGACGATAGAGCCAGTTAGAGTGGTTGAAACTCTCGAGGTGGAGGGGAGGAGGAGTAGAGGCAGGCCCAAAATTACTTGGGATGAGCGGATTAGGCAGGATTTGCAAAAATTGCACCTCTCTGAGAACATGGTCCATGATAGGAGCTTGTGGAAACGTAGGATTAAGGTTAAGGATTTCTAGGAGATGGTACAATTGTGTTTATGGGTGTAGTGTATGGTTGTAGATATGCATCTATTTGTATAGGCTGTTTGTGTTATATTTGTTTTGTTTACCATGCACACTTTCACCACTCATGTTATATTGGTAGCTTCATACACACACACACACACACACACACATACACCTCATGTTCTATTTATTTCTTTCCTGGGTGTTTTGGAGCCGAGGGTCTCATTGGAAGCAGCCTCTCTATCCCTAGGGGTAGAGGTAAGGTGTGCCTACATCCCACCCTCCCCAGACCCTACCAATAGCTTTGCTATTTGTGGGATTTTTACTGGGTATGATTGATTGATTGATTGATTGCAATGTATAAGACATATGGATATCAAGCTGGCTTCAATGTAAAAAAGGTGCAAACAAAGGTTTGGAATGGGTATGCGATGCACAAATACCTGAGGTGCTCGAAAGCTGCTAAACCGCAACCGAAAGGGACGTTCGACACTCTCTGTGAGTCTTCGGTGATGACCAACAGGAAAAGTACATTCACACACACTGATTGCAAGGCGCAGATTCTTGTCCTCATCACGCAAAACCCTACGCGTTTTGTTGTACACAACTGGATTGATGTGCACAATCACCCCCTTATTGACCCATTCAACCGCGACCTTTCAAAAATATCAAGAAAACTCCCATTTGCAACGCAACAATTTATTCACCAAATGAGCATTAATCGTATTGGTCCGGTCAAGGCCCACAGGTGCCTTGTAAGTATTAAAGGTGGTCATCACAACGTGCATGGTACTCCCGACGACTTTAAAAACTTTAGCCAGAAGTTGAGGATTTTTATAGGTAACCGAGATGCTCAACTTTTTATGGATCACCTTCGTGATCGAAGGGAAAGTCTTCCCAACTTCTACTATGACTTTGTTGTATCTGATGGGAAATTGAATGCTGTGTTTTGGGCTGATGAGATCTCCAAGCTAAACTACAAGGCTTTTGGGGACGTGTTAGCGTTCGATGCTACTTACTAGACAAACAAGTTAGTAGATATATTACACCTAATATATGGAACATGTTTTACATGTGTTACACATGTAGCTCTTACGTTACAACCTTTTCTGTTACTTCAAAACAATTTGTAACATGTGTTACAGATCTGCCTTTTTTAATTTTCAGATAGTTGTACATGTGTTACACATGTAACCCTTACTCTAAGTGGTTCTGGAAAAAAGATAAATTCATTGTTATTTCAAAATGATAGGCAATTCTAAGATGTGTTACACATGTTAAAATTGTCCATTGTTTTGAAGTAACAATAGGCATTTTAAAAAGATTCCTTTATTCTTATTTCAAAACATTAGGCAGTTGTAACATGTGTTACACATGTAGCTCTTGTCTTACAATGTATCCTAACAAACGTTAGGCATATTACATGTGTTACACATCTAAATATTAAGATAAATGGTTGTGAAGAAAGATATCTTTACTGTTACTTCAAAACAATAAGGATTTGTAACATGTGTTACATGTGTTACAGATCTGCATTTTTTACATTTATGTTACTTCAAAACATGTGTTAGACATGTAGCTCTTACTTTATAACCTTTTCTGTTACTTCAAAACAATTTGTAACATGTGTTACTTGTGTTACAGATCTGCCTTTTTTAATTATCAGATAGTTGTACATGTGTTACACATGTAACCCTTACTCTATGTGGTTCTGAAAAAAGATAAATTTATTGTTATTTCAAAACGATAGGCAATTCTAAGATGTGTTACACATGTTAAAATTGTCCATTGTTTTGGAGTAACAATAGGCATTTTAAAAAGATTCCTTTATTCTTATTTCAAAACATTAGGCAGTTGTAACATGTGTTACGCATGTAGCTCTTGTCTTACAATGTCTCCTAATAAACGTTAGGCGTATTACATGTGTTACACATCTAACTGTTAAGATAAATGGTTGTGAAGAAAAATATCTTTACTGTTACTTCAAAACAATAAGCATTTGTAACATGTGTTACAGATATGCATTTTTTACATTTCTGACACCTTTACATGTGGACCTTCTAAGATGTGTTAAAGATGTTAAAATTATCTATTGTTTTGAAGTAGCAATAGACATTCTTACATGTACCTGCATAATGTTGTGAAAAAAGATTCCTTCATTGTTACCTCAAAACAATAGGCAGTTGTAACATGTGTTACACATGTAGCTCTTATATTACAATCTTTCCTAATATGTGCACCACATGTTACAATTGCTTATTGTTTTGAGGTAACAGTAAAGATATATTTTTTCATTGTTACTTCAAAACAATATGTAGTTGTAACATGTGTTACACATCTTAAAATTGTCTATCTTTTTCAGCTGACGACAATCCCTGACCAGACACCAATTTTTGACACGTGTTATGTACGTGTAATAGTATTTTGGACTTTGCACCTCGATGCAGCAGTAAAACTGTTAAGTGTGTAACACGCATTATCCAATGGATGTTTTTGTTTTGGTAAGCTACTTTTTGGAAGTTCATTGGTCAAGCTTAGTATGTTCTCCGTTACTTAGTTTAACGTATGTACGTTTCATGTGAAACATAAACAATATCCTGCTCGTGTTTCAACATGTATTTTGGTTGTAATTTGACAATGGCATGGTTGCCCTAAACTTGTTTTACTAGATGTGTATATTCTTGTGTATGGTACCACTTTTATATGTTACCTTTACCACTTTTTATGTTTAACGACCTATTTTTGTTTTTTTAAAAGGGTGCACCCATGTAACCAATTCGGTAACCAATTAAACCATCATGTATTACTTGTGTTACACATTACTTTTATGCGATTACTTCGATTATATTAGATGACAATGATTCCCACGTGTTGCATATACTTTTGTAACGTGTGTTACAAATCACATGTACTAGCATGTTTGGATGTATACACGTTACATATACTAAGTGTTTCAAACCACAAAAGGCATACGCATGTTATATGTATACGTATGTTATTCACTACATCGTATGTAACACATGTTAATCATGTTACATGTATACGTATGTTATTCACTATATATGTGCCTTGTTTTTATTCACTGCATCGTATGTAACCCATGTTACTTACATGTTCCACCATGTACTGCATATACTACGTAAGATGTGTAACACATGTTACAATTGCTTATTGTTTTCAACTAACAGTAAAGGTATATACCTTGTTAATGAGTATCACAGGTTACAATTGAAACAATATGTTGACCACCCAATGCTCGTCTACTACTTTTCTTACAATTGGTAATGAATAAAACATGTTAACTAATAACACATGTTAACTGATAACTAGTAACACAATACATTTCCCACCATAACTGTTTAAAATAAACAAAATTAGTGGTGACTACGATAGTTACAACATATTACAGAGAAGACCAGAATGGTCATATTTTATTTTGGGTTATGGCCATAATATAAAATAAACAAAATTTCATGGTGACTACGATAGTTACAAAAACCACCACGCATATATCACTAGCCAGTTGATTTGTTATAAACAAAAGTTGTGGTACCCAAGATAACTACAAAAACCACCATTGATGTTCCCACAAAAACCGTAGAAAAGACAACACTACCACACTCAGCGGCCCCCCATAAATGAGGCGGCTTCTATCTTGCCTTTCAAAGTGTTAGAGGGCGACAACAGAATATGAGTGGCATACTTCGTCTGCAACTTTCTCACCTCCTTCATTTTCCTGCTCCCATTTGTACTAAACCCAGCTTCAAATGGTTCATGCACCCCCTTGAACTTTTCCATGTGCCTCATTAAGAAGATCCCGCAGTCTGTATTGTTCCCATTCGTGGCCCAATCAAGCTTCTTCTTCTTGATTTCCAACCCCTTTGTAACACCCCAAAAATATGTAATTTATTATGTTACTTAAATGTCTAGTTATGTTATGCTAACCTAGTTAAATGCATATGTTAGTAATTAAATAAGAAGGAAATATATGTGACAAATAAACACCAATGGTAACTAGAGGGGTTGAACTTGTTAAAAAGAATGGAAGATTTTAATAATAACAAAAACACAAAACACACACTTGTGTGTGTTCTGTGGATCAACCAGGAGAAGAGCCACAAGGGGGAAACCCTAGTTTCTTCAAATTAACAAGATTGGAAGAGAAATCAAGGCCAAATCACATACATGAACCCAATTCTCTAACAATCTAAGCTTACTCTTCAAAGTGGTAAGTCGAATTTCTAAAATTTACGAATTGTAGAAAGTGGGTTTCGACCCAATCATGGATTTATGCAGAAATTTGTGTAATTGTGAGTTAGGGAAACACAATAGAATAAGAATTTTGTTAGAATTTGGTTATTTGAATGATTTGAGCCTATTCCCACTTGATGTAAATAGTATGATGAACATGATGATCAAGTTGTTGTAAATTAGGTGAAATTTTGATATGTAATCATGAATGTAATAGAGAAATTTCTGGGTAAGTTGATGTAGGATAAAAGAAATGTATGAATTTAAGTTGTTTTTGATAATCCATGTAATGAGCTAGAAGAACAATGCTTTGAACACTTGTACCTTATGCCTTGTTAATGATGTGCACACCAAGTGTTTGATGAAATGCTTAGGTGAGATTATTAGAAGAGAATTGATGAAATAGAATCTGTCCAGAAAGTTACCGCCGAATGTAATCGGTTGTAACCGGGTCAAATCTGGTCAAAAACTGATGTTTATTGAGTTTTTAATGAACTTCCAGGAAAAACTTTTCAAACCCAACTGGAATTGCATTTTTTCGACAAAAAATGAACGTTTTATGAATTTTTCCGTATCGAAGGTCAGGCTGCGTTTTCTGGCAGAATTTGCAGCCCATTACGAATGTCATAACTCAATTTAGGAATTGAGTTATGATCTCAAATTTTTACTGTATGTAGCTTCAGGTGATTAGAAAAATATCCAACTAGAATTTCGTCAATCGAATAAACGAGGAATTTTAAATGAATTTTTCTGTAAGTTGCCGTCAGAAGTGATGAATCTGATTGCAACTTAGTAAATGAATTTTTATAAATTTTTTGTAGAGAGTTAGACTCTAAAAATTTAACACAAGGATAACCCCTCCGAGGGGCACGTCGCAAAAAAAGATTGTAATTTTTGTAAGCTCATAAGTACAGTAAACGGATGTCCCCAAACAGCCTATTTTCAGTGAAATAAACTATACATGTTAGTGAATGAATGATTAATGCAAAAGTTGAATATGAAATTATGCAAATGTATGCTCGTTATCAAGTACATTGATGTATGCTAATAAGAATGTGTTGATGATAACCTGAAAGCGTAGGAGCCATGTCAACATGGACACGAGCATGGAAGGGCAATGGGTCAAAGGTAAATACGGAAGCTATGCATGAACTCGGACGCACGAGGTAAGTGATTTCCGTAATCACTTCTTATTTTGTTTAAGTAAGGTAGCATTAGTTAATTGAGCATGGTGATGATTGAAGTTTGATATGGTTTTGGTTGTATGAAATCGGTAATTTTAGCTAAGTAGACCGAACGGGACAATATAAAGTTGTAATGATATGACGGATTGATGTCTAAGTAATGCTACGGTATTGTAACCGGGTAATGGGTAGAATTGCACATAAGTGCGCCAACCGAGAATGGGGACTTAGGTTAATGGTCAAAAGACTTAGCTTTTGACCTTAAATAAAAGAATGGTTTAACAAAATACGAACGAGTCGAATAAATGTGCATAAACTTCATAATGCTAATGAAACGCGTAAAGATTAAGGACCCGGGTAAGGACGTTTAGCCCATAATGTAAGGACAAGTCTTACGGACAACTAGAAATAATTGTGAGCAATTTGATTGAGGAATGTCCGAGATACGCAAGTTTTAATAATAAAAATATGAATGGGTTGAATAGTCGAAACGAGTATGTAGAGCCGAAGGATTTAAGTTAATATTTTTCCTTGTTTGGATGTTATATTACAAGCTCATATGTTAGAAAATCGATTTACCAACACATAGGAAAAAGAATCATGTTAATCGGATTCGTAGATCAAAAGTTATGCAAATTGTAAGTCGAAAATACCATTGGAATTCATAGCTGGGAATTTACAGCAACAAATTGAAAGTTTCTGTCGAAATAGGGCTGTCGCGCCTCGCGGTCGCCCAGGGTAGGGGCTGTCACGCCCCGCGAGCGCCAGTCTGCTGGCAAATTTTGGTTTTCTTGTTTGATTTCGCATCCGGACTCGATGTTTTAATGATTTTCGATGTCCCTTAACTTATATTAAAGCCGGTTTGAAACACGAGTGATGTTATGAGCCTCCGAATAATGAAAGTATGTATTTTTCTTTCGTGTTAGAGAAGAAAGATTATAAGTAATCGAGACTAGAAATGAGTGGGCATGCAGCATGGTAAGTATAAAACTTATATCACGGAAGTTGTGATTATGATAAGAAATGCGAGATTAAGTGAATAAAAGTAGTAAGCGAGGGCTCGCGTCTATGTGTGCGTATGTATGTAGGTGTATATGTTGTATGTATGTAGGAATTAGGAACGTATACGTTTGTGGATGCGAGATGTTATAAGTATATGAAGGAATGGTTTAGACTGGTTTCATTATGTTCTAGCATTAATGATTGCTAATCGTGTGTTTGAGATTGGAATGAAATGCAGGTACATGAACACCGGGTTCATGAAGTATCGAAGTCGAATTCGGAACAAGAAAATACGAAAGGATAGTTGAATGAATTAAAGTTCCTACTGTTAAATGTTATTCAATATTGGACTATATGAGAATCATGTCGTATGATGTTGTTAATGACTAATGGTTATGATGTATGTGATGTCCACAGGTATTGCACGGATTACCGCTACTACTACCGAAGATAAGCAAGCGTTGATCGAGTCACGGAGCAAGGGTTGTACGGAAATATGTATTGTCTTGAAGCGTTAATTTGATGTGGTTATTGTAAATCCCTTTCGTAAATGTTTATCATTTTTATTTGAGCCTTTAAGTAAGTAATGTGTCTAAATAAGAAAGAAATTTTTGGGCTCGTATTTTTCCGCTGTGTCATATTTAAGTTCTTACAAGTTGGTCTTACAGGGAATCATTCATTATATGAACGGGTCATGCCTGAATTTTGTAAATAATAATAGTTATTTTGGTGTAAGAAATATGGGCGTTACACCCTTGATCAACGACCCCCTTGGATGGTTTACGTCCTCCACGTAACGTACAAACATCTCCTTCTGGTAACATAGAACAAAGATCATAGTGAGTTGGTATACCATGTTACGTACAATCTGATGAATATTCGCATTTTATAGTGTACTTACATATTTGAATGGTACTGACTTGTTGATATAAACATCACTATCGAAGACCTGACGTGTTAAGTTTTCTGTACCATTGTCGATCAATGTAATTGCGGGATTTTTCATTTCAAACGCTAGCAGATAGTAGTGGCCGGCCTCTAATATCAGAAACAACACCATGTCGAAACTTCTAAGGTCAAATAGCTTTTCGTTGCCATACATTCCTCCTTGCATATTCTTTCTAAACCTGTCCATACGTTTCTCACGGTGCATATCTTGATCAAGCAGCATCCACTCAAACTGAAAGACAATTCAATTGGCATTAATTATATCATGCTTCATCACACATAAACAATTTAAGGCTATTAAAAAATAACTCACAACTACTCTCGTCCCCATAAACAAACGGCTGGTCGACCCTGGTGCTTTGAATTTTTCTTCATAGTTCAGCACCTCAGCCCAGCAGTCAATAATTCGATCAATCACCAGGGCCCCTACGCTCAATGTCTTAAACATTCTTCGAGTTGCCTCAACCTATGCACTGCTCCTGTAGAGTAGCTCCCTGCAACCCAAATTCACAGTGAAAACACCTACTTTGTTACCCATGTTACTAAATGTTATGTATTCCAAATGTAAATTTTTCTTACTCTGCTCTTGGGTTTGCTCTATATTCTTCATTAGTAAAGCCCTCCGCCCATGCTTTTCCTCGCTCTCTCCTATGACATGGGGGTTATCGCATGTTACACAAAATAGAAAACAACAAAAAAGGTAGCTTTTCATAATTGGTTACATCTGCATAGAGCACTTACAAATTTATTTTCATCGTCTCCTTTCGCTTGAATCCCCATGTAACATATGTAATAACCCTTCATCATTGCGGATGTAATCCTAGATACGTTTATCATCCTTACTTGTATCTTCATTAATGTCCAATCCTCGTCTGAAGAAAGGAGATTTGTTAACATATGTTATCCCTTTCTCTCTATCCGGGAGTTTTCTTTTTCTCGCATCCATTAGCGCTAACATCCTTTCTTTGTTCGCTCTCTCTATCTCTTCTGTATAAAAACCCATGTTCTCTACATAGTTCGACCCGTCAAAGACGGTGACGGGCTCTACCATCAATGGCTCGGCCGACATTACAATGGCCCCTTGTTCATTTATGATTCCTGTGAAGGTGAAGTAACACATATTAGCATTCCTATTGTTATGTAACAACTCTCATCAAAAGTCATAATTATTAAATTAATTAATCCAAAAGGAAACCCTAATTGAGACACCCAAGTGATTCTGAACAAACCCTAAAATTTTCAGAATTTTCAGAATCAGGATTAGGGCCCCTAAAACTCAGGGGGGGGGGGGGTTAAACCCTATTGACGATTATCCAAATTGTGAGCTGTAGAAATCAAATTTTCGAAATCCACCAACTCAGCAAGCCTACCCATGCACGTAGCTACCCTATGAAAATAGGTTGGCAGTCGCGTAGCGCGACGACTAAGGGGGTAGGCAGTCGCGCTACGCGACGGGGTAAAATTTTCAGTATAAATAGGTTGGTTTGGGACTTGAATTCTGGCACAAAAACGACGTAAAAATTGCAATCCTACACTGAGTTACGTTCAAATTACTAAATAACACACACGGGTCTCGAAATTCTGCTGCAAAACAGGGTATTAGCACAATCGCTGCTACGATTCATTTATCCGACGATCAATATATCCAATGAATGTTTAAGTGCCGCCCACATTAAGGTTATACTTTATTATTCGTCATTAATTTGACGGATCATCGTTAATTCGATAGATAAAGTATTATACTTTGTCGTTCGTTGTTAATTCAACGGATCATCGTTAATTCGATGGATGAAGTATTTCATTTTGTCATTCATTGTGAGAATTTGATCTCGTAAATTATCGTAATTGCTGGATTGATTACTAACCCAGTTTTGTGTGCATTGTTATTTATATTAGGTTAACAAGGCTAAATCATAGATTAGACTCTGACCATATTAAATCAGCAATGTGAGTCATTCTCTCTTTTTATCAAATCTATTTACAAAATCATGTTATTTTCAAAGTTATAATTACGGGGATTAAGTCTTTGTAATCACCAAGTTACAGCCGGTATGTGGGGTTTTGTATACATTACTTGATAATCGTCACCATTGGGGCAGCCAATGGGGGATATGACCATAGTCACAGATTTGGTCGAGTGACAAATACCGTGGGTAGTTGGTTTGATAATAGAAACATTGTAATCGCTCTTAATACTGTAAATTATAACAAATGTGTCATTTTAGTAAATAGAATGATTCACTCAGTATTTCCCGCTGACAAAACCTTTTTCAAACATGTTTCAGGTGATCTGTTGTAATTCAGGAAAAGTGCTGGGGATCATTTCAAGCTTAAGATAGTGGCTCATTATAAAATAAAAAATAAGTTTTGTAATATCACTATTTCATAGTAAAAACATAATATTGTAAATTATCAGGGTTTTATCCCGAATTGTGAAATAAAATAATCGGGGAAAATTTTAGCTTTAAACGATCCTTTTAAATAAACTTCCGCTGTTAAACTCAATTAAATAAATACCGCAGTATTTCTGTCCCGCGGCTCCTGAAACGGGTCAAACCGGGTCGGGGGTCGTGACAGAAAAAGGTGGTATCAGAGCCACTGGGTTAAGCTAATTAAGTATTTAGAAATACTTAATTCTTCCTGATTACTATTATGTGATTATGTGTTTTATTAACTGGCTATTTGTTAATTACAGTATGGGTAAACAAAAGCTGTCAAGCATCTATCTTAAATTAGATAGATCATCTAATGAGAAGGGAAGTTCATCCCAAACCAAATCCTCGAATCAGGCTGAAAATCCTGAAGAAGGAATATTCGTGCGAAAGGCACAATACGAGGAATCACTTTCTCCTCAAAGGAGGGAAATGATTATTAAGAAAAGTAAAGAGAAAATCCGAGAAAAGATGATTAAACGGGAAACTCAGGAATTAATTGATAAATCACCTTGGGAAGATAAACTAGATAAGAAATGGGCAAATTTATATATGCTAGCCACAGTAGCAGAAAATATAAATCTTTAAAGTTTAGCACCCTACCCTCACAATCTAGAAACTCGGTGTAATAAATAAAATTTGAAACCTAAGTGTGTTTTTCAGTTATCGTTGTAATCAATTAGTACACAGTATGTAATAAATTACAAAGTTATTTGTAAATTTTAACTTAGTATTTTATGCATTTTGCATATATGCTACATCAGCATGAGTGGGATATCCGAAGCTTTTCAGAACCTTAATCTTTACCCCGTAACTATCGAAGCTTCCAAGGAATATACTAGCTACTATCCCGATGTTGAACAACCAGTAGAATTCAAGGTTCCACCTTTGAGCAAGCCAAAACAAAAGAAAAGGACTTATGTAGGATGGAGAAAAATACGTAAGAAGAAGCCAGCTAAAAAACTGCCCAAAATAAACAATCCTTTGAAAAAGGGAAAAGAAATTATAACCGGAGAGAGTTCTAAACAACAGGAAATGGAAACTGAAGACAAAGAGGAGGGTAAGGAGATAGAAATACAGATGGAGGAAATTACTAAAGAAGTAGTAATGGAAGTTGGGCAAGGGTCTATACCAGCTCAGAGAGAAATCGGAGAGAGTTCCAATCCAACCCAGGAAAGAACTTTTCAAGATGAGATAGATTTCCTATTGGCAAGCTGTGAAACCATTCAGCCTGTCAATAATAATAATAATAATAATATTTTTAATTATCCTCTTGGAAACCAACTCCCTATGAATTGGGAACCAGCAATTCCAGATCCAATAGTCCACTCCCAACCCATAGGAATGGACGAATGGTGGACAAACGATTGGCAATTTCAAAATATTGTCAACGATTCTTACTCTTTTCTTCCACAATTCGATCCAGAACCATTACCTAATCCACCCATGAGTAATGAAAACATGGCTGAACTTCGCCACTTTGGTGAAGAGTTGTTTGATGCTGGAACTAGAATCAGGGAAATAGGGGGACAGATTGCTTGGAAGTATGATGAGAGGGAAATGCGTTTTTAGAACGGCAAGTGACGAGAGATAGAAGGATGGTAAAACGGTGTTTGTATAATAGTACTAGTAAAGTTAGTAAATAACCAATAAAACTCTGTATGATATTTGTGAGTAATGATGCATACTATGATAGATATAAAATGAAATCGAGAAATCGATTGTTTTGACTATATCTGTATTATAAAATTTTCTGATTGTTTGTATATAATTATTATTTGTCCGTTACTAATAAAATTTATATATATACATTATCAGATGGCAAACAGTGATAATGAACCTATTAATGAAGTTAATCATTCTGAACAACATTCAAGAGATCAATATATGACTCGGCAAGATATCGAAAACATTGTTGCTCAAGGGATAGCCAATGCTATTCCAGCATTCGTTGCTGCTATAAAGAATCCGATCGAACCGCAACAGATTGTTCCTAGTAAACAAATTACTGAAGATAACTTCAGTAATAGTGTAAATGGAGGCAATAACCATAATAAGGAACCACATCAAGCTCCATTACCCAAGAAAATGAAAACTGCAACGCCTGGTTGCACTTTCAAAGAATTCCTTGCTTGTAAACCCACTGAATTTGCAGGCAATGAAGGAGCAACTGCATCACTGCGTTGGTTAGAGAAAACCGAAGCAGTCATTGCAATAAGTAAATGTGGTAAAGAGGATCAGGTCATGTATTCATCCAATCTGTTCAAAGAAGGAGCACTCGAGTGGTGGAACACTGTGTTACAATCAAAAGGAAGACTAATAGCTTATGCTATGACTTGGGAAGAATTTAAGGGTTTGGTAGAAAGAAAATTATGTCCCGAGTATGAAAAGGAACAGATGGCGAATAAGTTTCTAAATCATCGGATGATGAATGTAGATTGTCGTGGTTATACCTCGACATTCTTTGAATATGCAAGAGTAGTACCAACATTGGCTTCGCCAGAACCGGTACTCATTTCTCGCTATATTTGGGGGCTAATTAGCGAAATCCGCAATATTGTTAAAGCTGCGAGACCTCGCACTATTAACGATGCGGTAGAATTAGCTAATACTCTAACCGATGAATTGGTACGCACAAGAGATGAAGATAGGAAAAAGGCACTAGCTCAGAAAATTACCCAAGGATTTCGTGCGGGTAATAATAACAGCTTCAAGAGAAAAGGAACAGGGCAATCTCCAGCTCCGTCATTCTGCAGGAAATGCAAAAAGAAGCATTATGGAAGATGCGATATCACTTGCAATTTTTGCAAAACTGTAGGACATCGTGAAGAGAACTGCAAAAAGAAAACAGTAATCTGTTTTAATTGTGGAGAAGCGGGGCATTATAAAACAGAATGTCCTAAATTGGTCAAACCAGTAGATAACAAATCCAAGACGACCGAAGGAACTACTAAGAAGAATGCCAGGGCATTTCAGCTGACCACTCAAGAAGCAGAATCATTCCAGATGTGATAGCGGGTACGTTCTTAGTTCACAACGTGTACGCAAAAGTATTATTTGACTCTGGTGCAAACCAAAGTTTTATAAATACTTCATTATGTCAAGCTCTTAGTTTACCTTTAACCAATATTAGGCAGATTTTTACAGTTGAAACCGCAGACGGAAATTCAGTTAAAATAGATAAAGTTTTGCAAGAAGGAAACATAGAACTTTTAGGACATAAATTCTCTGCAAGACTATTGCCGATGAATTTAGTTGAATTTGATGTTGTATTAGGAATGGATTGGTTAGTAGCCAACCATGCTAGAATCCTTTGTGATCAGAATTCCATAGAAATTCAATCACCTACTGGAGAAATGATTAGGATTACAGGAGATAAACCACGTAAGCCCATGAAGTTCATATCAATAATGAAAGTTGCTAATTATGAACGAAAACAAGGAATAGTGTATATGATTTCAGTAATCATTAGCACTAAGGGAAAAGATCTTAAGGAAATACCAGTAGTATCAGAATATTCTGATATATTTCCAGAAGATTTACCAGGATTACCTCCAGATAGGGAAGTAGAATTTAGGATTCATCTAATTCCAGGAACTACACCGATAGCCAAGGCACCTTATCGGTTAGCACCCACAGAAATGTTAGAATTGAAAAAGCAATTAGATGAATTACTAAGTAAAGGATTCATACAACCTAGCTCATCCCCTTGGGGAGCGCCAGTGTTGTTTGTGAAGAAAAAGGATGGTTCAATGAGAATGTGTATCGATTATAGGGAATTGAATAAGGTTACAATTAAGAATCGATATCCATTACCTAGGATTGATGATCTTTTTGATCAACTTCAGGGGGCTAGATATTTTTCTAAAATAGATTTACGCTCTGGATATCATCAATTGAAGGTACAAGAAGAAGACATACCTAAGACTGCTTTCAGAACTAGGTATGGTCATTACGAGTTTACAGTCATGCCCTTCGGATTAACGAATGCACCTGCAGCATTCATGGACATGATGAATAGGATCTGTAAACCGTACTTGGATAAATTTGTAATTGTCTTCATAGACGATATACTTATTTATTCCAAAAGTCAGGACGAACATTGTCAGCACTTGCATGCACTCTTAACTTTGTTAAGAAAAGAAAAGTTGTACGCCAAATTCTCGAAATGCGAATTTTGGCTAAAGGAAGTGCAATTCTTAGGACACATGGTAAATCATGAAGGTATTTATGTAGATCCTGCTAAGATAGAGGCAATTACCAAGTGGAAGGTTCCACAAACAGCAATGGAAATAAGAAGTTTTATAGGTTTAGCTGGGTATTATAGACGGTTTATTAAGGATTTTTCCAAGATAGCCGTACCATTAACTAAGTTAACCTGTAAAGCCACTAAATTTGAATGGGGACCTAAACAAGAAGAAGCTTTTAGGATTTTGAAACAGAAATTAACCCATGCACCAATCTTAGCCTTACCAGAAGGAACTGGAGATTTTGAAGTATATTGTGATGCTTCAAAACTAGGATTTGGATGTGTGCTTATGCAACGCAAGAAGGTAATTGCGTACGCATCAAGGCAATTGAAAAAGCACGAAGAAAACTATACGACTCATGATTTAGAATTAGGAGCCGTAATTTTTGCCCTTAAGATTTGGAGACACTATCTTTACGGAAGTAAATTTACTGTCTACACAGACCACAAAAGTTTAAGATATATAGTTGGGCAAAAAGAGTTAAACATGAGGCAAAGGAGATGGATGGAAATCTTAAGCGACTACGACTGTAATATTCAATATCATGAGGGAAAGGCAAATGTAGTTGCAGATGCCTTAAGTCGTAAGTATTATGAGAAACAACGACGGGTTCGTGCTCTCAGATTAAATCTACAAATAGATTTAATGGAACAATTGAAGAATGTTCAAACTACAGCAATCAAGGATGATGCTGAAGGAATGAAAGGAAGAATAAAGGAATTAGAACAAGGAGCAGATGGAATTTGGAGATTCCACAAAAGTAAAATTTGGGTACCTAAGCAGGGATACTTAAGACCTAAGATTTTAGAAGAAGCTCATAAATCTAGGTACACTATGCATCCAGGAAACAATAAAATGTACCAAGATTTAAGAAAGAACTTTTGGTGGATAGGAATGAAAAAGGACATAGCCAGTTATGTTTCTAAATGTCTTACTTGTTCACAAGTTAAAGCAGAACATCAGAAACCTTCAGGACTATTACAACAGTTAGAGATGCCAGTATGGAAATGGGAACTTATAACAATGGATTTTTTTACTAAGTTACCCAAAACCAGAAAAGGTAATGATGCCATTTGGGTAATTGTGGATCGATTAACCAAATCAGCTCACTTTCTACCTATGAAAGAAACTTTTAGCATGGAAAGATTGGCTAAATTGTATGTAGATGAAGTTGTATCCTTACATGGAGTTCCACTCTCCATTGTTTCGGATAGAGATAGTCGTTTTACTTCCCATTTCTGGAAAAGTTTCCAGCAAGCTATGGGAACTCGACTAAATTTGAGCACTGCATATCATCCCCAAACAGATGGGCAAAGTGAAAGGACGATCCAAACTCTAGAAGACATGCTCCGAGCATGTGTAATAGACTTTGGTGGAAGTTGGGATGATCACTTACCATTGATTGAATTCTCATATAACAATAGTTATCACTCAAGCATTGATACTGCTCCATTTGAAGCATTATATGGAAGAAAGTGCAGAACTCCAGTTTGTTGGGCAGAAATTGGAGAAAGTCAATTATCAGGTCCTGAAATAGTGCAAGAAACAACTGATAAGGTTACTCAAATCAAAGAAAGGCTGAAAACGGCTCGAGATCGTCAGAAGAGTTATGCAGACAATAGATGCAAGCCGTTAGAATTCCAAGTTGGAGACAAAGTACTATTGAAAGTTTCTCCTTGGAAAGGAGTAGTCAGATTTGGAAAGAAAGGAAAGCTAAGTCCAAGGTACGTAGGACCATTTCCAGTGATCCAACGTATAGGACCAGTAGCTTATCGTTTACGACTACCAGAAGAATTATCTGGAGTACATGATGTATTTCATGTATCCAATCTCAAGAAATGCTTATCAGATGAATCACTGGTAGTACCTCTTCGAGATATAAAAGTAAACGAAAAGTTAAAATTTGTGGAGAAACCTCTTCAGATAGAAGACAGAAAAGTAAAGTTTCTCAAGCACAAACGACTAGTTTTAGTCAAAGTCAGATGGGATTCAAAGAGAGGAGCTGAATATACTTGGGAACTGGAATCAGAAATGAAGCGAAAATATCCACAATTATTCCAGTAAATCTCGAGGACGAGATTTTTCTTAAGGTGGGGAGAATGTAACAACTCTCATCAAAAGTCATAATTATTAAATTAATTAATCCAAAAGGAAACCCTAATTGAGACACCCAAGTGATTCTGAACAAACCCTAAAATTTTCAGAATTTTCAGAATCAGGATTAGGGCCCCTAAAACTCAAGGGGGGGGGGGTTAAACCCTATTGACGATTATCCAAATTGTGAGCTGTAGAAATCAAATTTTCGAAATCCACCAACTCAGCAAGCCTACCCATGCACGTAGCTACCCTATGAAAATAGGTTGGCAGTCGCGTAGCGCGACGACTAAGGGGGTAGGCAGTCGCGCTACGCGACGGGGTAAAATTTTCAGTATAAATAGGTTGGTTTGGGACTTGAATTCTGGCACAAAAACGATGTAAAAATTGCAATCCTACACTGAGTTACGTTCAAATTACTAAATAACACACACGGGTCTCGAAATTCTGCTGCAAAACAGGGTATTAGCACAATCGCTGCTACGATTCATTTATCCGACGATCAATATATCCAATGAATGTTTAAGTGCCGTCCACATTAGGGTTATACTTTATTATTCGTCATTAATTTGATGGATCATCGTTAATTCGATAGATAAAGTATTATACTTTGTCGTTCGTTGTTAATTCAACGGATCATCGTTAATTCGATGGATGAAGTATTTCATTTTGTCATTCATTGTGAGAATTTGATCTCGTAAATTATCGTAATTGCTGGATTGATTACTAACCCAGTTTTGTGTGCATTGTTATTTATATTAGGTTAACAAGGCTAAATCATAGATTAGACTCTGACCATATTAAATCAGCAATGTGAGTCATTCTCTCTTTTTATCAAATCTATTTACAAAATCATGTTATTTTCAAAGTTATAATTACGGGGATTAAGTCTTTGTAATCACCAAGTTACAGCCGGTATGTGGGGTTTTGTATACATTACTTGATAATCGTCACCATTGGGGCAGCCAATGGGGGATATGATCATAGTCACAGATTTGGTCGAGTGACAAATACCGTGGGTAGTTGGTTTGATAATAGAAACATTGTAATCGCTCTTAATACTGTAAATTATAACAAATGTGTCATTTTAGTAAATAGAATGATTCACTCAGTATTTCCCGCTGACAAAACCTTTTTCAAACATGTTTCAGGTGATCTGTTGTAATTCAGGAAAAGTGCTGGGGAGCATTTCAAGCTTAAGATAGTGGCTCATTATAAAATAAAGAAATAAGTTTTGTAATATCACTATTTCATAGTAAAAACATAATATTGTAAATTATCAGGGTTTTATCCCGAATTGTGAAATAAAATAATCGGGGAAAATTTTAGCTTTAAACGATCCTTTTAAATAAACTTCCGCTGTTAAACTCAATTAAATAAATACCGCAGTATTTCTGTCCCGCGGCTCCTGAAACGGGTCAAACCGGGTCGGGGGTCGTGACATGTTACTTCAAACCAATAGACAATTCTAACATGTGTAACACATCTTAGAATTGCCTATTTGTTTTTTGAAATAACAATGAATTTATCTTATTTCCCAAACCCCTTGGCATAAGGGTACATCCGCCACACGTGTACACATGTAACACATGTTATAAAGATCTGTAACACATGTTACAAGGATCTGTAACACATGTTACAAGGATCTGTAACACATGTCACAGAGATATCTTTCTTCACAAGCATTTACCTTAATGGCTAAATGTGTAACATAAGAGCTACATGTGTAACACATGTTACAAGTGCGTAATTTTTTTGAAGTAACAGTGAAGGAATCCTTTTGATAATTCTATTGTTAATTCAAAACAATACACGCTTCTAACATGCGTAATACATGTACAATTGTGACTCACATGCAACAACCATGTAAATCAAGAAGGGTAAACAAGACGTACCAGACGTGCTTTCACTCCTCGTGCGGACATCCGATGTTCGAGCTTCCTCATCAATAACTATCAATGGCAACATGTGTTACATTCTTGTTGTTAGACCCCTAAATACACTGTCAATTATATCAATGCGTACCTGTCTTGTTCTCACTCCCAATCTCTTCAAGTTGGGTCAACCCAACACTCCAGCTAGGCCCATCGTAATCAAACGAATCTAAGGGTTGTTTTCTCTCAGCATTTAATGTCTCCTCCAACTGTTCTTTTTCTTGTACATCAGTTTGCTTCCCTTTGGAAACGTTCACATGTGTCGCCAAGTTTTGCCATGATACCCCTATAGATTCTATTTCTACCTCAAACAGCTTGTTAAAAGCCGCACCAATCACTGGAACTTCTGTGCCAACCACCTTAGCACTTTCTACCAGCCTCTCCTTAAGTACATTTGTGCCTTCTTACAAGACATGAAACAAAATTATTAATATCAACCTGCTTATCCACAATAAATTTAAAACAACTGATGTGGTTGTTACACATACCCAAATCTTTGTTGTCCGTTATCAATGACTCCCTTTCACCATCAGCATCTGTCGCAGCATCTTCCCGTTTATCCTCATCAACCTTCGTCCCTGTTTACAAAAAAAAAAAAAAAAAAAAAACTAATGGTTAATATGAACCTATTTTACCAGACTAACTTAGACCGACAGTCTCATCAGAAAAGATTTTTATTACTCTAACACGCATACCGAATCTTTGGTGTCCGTTATCTGTGTGTCCTTTTCACCATAACTTTCAACTGCACGAATATCCGGAACTTCTTTGTTCACCGCCTTATCACTCTCTTCCCATTCCATCTCATCATCGTTCGTACCTTCTCACAAAAGAAAATAATAATATTAGTTAATATCAACCTGTGCTTGTAACACATGTTACCTATACTTTCACACTTTTTTCTCTTTATATCAATACAAACATACCTACATCCCTTGATTCAATATCATCATGAACATCAGCATCAACAGCAGCATTAACTTCACTGCCATCGGCTACATCTGCGTTCTCAAATTCCTCCATTAAATATTTCCTCGTTCCGTCATCATTCTCTATCGTCTTCTCAAATTCAACATCAGTAGTCTCATTGCGCTGGACCTCACTACATCCTGAAAACAAATTTCTTCTTTTTATGAGATAAAGCAAACCCTAAGTACATCAATAGTAATACGTTTCACCATAACAAATGAAAAAAATATGTATATCCAAATTTTACCCTTGTCCCCGACGGTTGGTTGCATTGTCATGTTACTTACTTCAAATTCTTTTTCCTGCACCAAAGACGCCTGCATATATAGATGCATTTACATATATTATGTGACACCTGTGTCACTTCAACCATCAAACAAATGCCAAACCAATGAAATATTGTATTTCATACTTGGAATTTGTAAAAATATGTGTATCGTTTGCACATATCTACTCTTGTTCGATTTTAAGCTTTAAATCGCTTTCTGGAGGGTTATACGCGCTCTGATGCGTAAACATAACCAGTTTAATCCAACAAACACTCCAGAATAGTGAAATAGGCTTAACATACCTTAAATAACCTTTACATAACTTAGAAATAAGTTTTAAAGGCTTTGGTATGGCAAAAACAAGTTAATTCGCTTACAGGGACTAAACTTGACAAACTGCGAAAGTATGCCAATTTGAACTGTAACAGACATTCCGGAACATGACCATAAGTTAAACATACCATAAATATCCTTTATATAGCTTAGAAATAGGCTTTGAGGTGTTCGGTATGCTAAAATAAACTTTTGGGTCATTCAGGGACTAAAAACGTCAAAAAGTGCACAAGTTTGCACTTTCGCGCATAACTTACGTTCTGAATACATCCGGACATCCAAAAATTTATGTAAGCACTAAAATATTTTATTTTAGTGTTTGGCATAAGAAAAATCCATTCATCACGCCATTTGGATCGTTTTTCGCGCTTATGCGCATTCCGTCGTAATTAACCGAACAACGCAATCGTACGGCCAAACGAACCGACATCCGAGATATTTTTGAGCACATTTTAAGTTCCCTATACTTTAACTTCATTTAAGAGCTTTGAAATGGGGTTAACGGGCCTTAAACGCATCGGAAATGACCTTATAACACAACAGGGACCAAAACTGTCATTGCTGAAAGTTGGTTTCTGACCAGTCAGGCCAGGCGGCCCGCGTAAGATCAGTGTGTCATCTTACACGGCCCGCGTCAGAGTCCCAGATCAGATAAGATCATTTTGACAGCAGATTACAGCTGTTAAGCACTTCTAATCCGATTCCAAGTGTTGTTTCCTGCTTATGGGGGGCCAATAAGTGCATATGAGCATTCCAACAAGTGTAGGGATGTGATTCAAGCACGTTATCCAAGAAACGATCTTAACGGCTCTCCGAATACTATAAATACCCAACCCCCTTCATTGCAAAACTCACTTGAAATCTGAGATTTCTCTAAGTTGGGGTATTTCATCACCTCATACCTGAGAATACTTGGATTATCAATCTTGCGGGGACCCTTTGTAAGTGTTCCTTCGTTCTTTTATTGCTTTTCGAGTCCGAAAGTCAAACTTTGTTTGACTTTCTGCATTGACCAGTTTATGGTCAATGCGAAGTTCGTTTGAACTTCATAACGTGAGCGTAATCACGATGGTTATAGTCCCTAGTGACTATACCTACTGATTACCACGTTATCTAGGCTCAGTGACGAGTCGTAGTTTCGGCCAAAATGCGCATGCTTGCGTATTTTGTAACCAAACTACTCTTGGGTATCAAAACCGTTTGTTTTGATACCAAACCTGTTTTCTAAACTTAGTTAAGCATGTTTTAGCATGCTTAGCTCGTCACTTTTAGTTTAGTGCTTATATAGGGTCGTAAGGTAAGCGATCTAAACAATCGCTTATACTTTCGAACCCGACCCATTTGGTCGATCATTAGGATCCGAACAAATACCTTAGGTGACCATAGTGTATAGGGAATAACCTTCCGAGGTTATACCTTATGGTCACACCGTTTGAGTAGTTGTATGATAGGTAGTTTATATGCCTTAGGTAAATTACCAGAATACCCTTTTCATGTATAATTGGTAATTAAGCATATGTAACCTAAACATTTGCCACATAACTGATTATGTAACATGTTTAGGCAAATAACACTTGTCATAGGGCTAGTTAGACGTCTCGAGTGCGCTTTTGCGCGCACGACGCGTTAAAGTAGCATAAGCTACCTTAATGGGTCGCGATGGATCGAAAGCACTTAGGTTAGGTTCCGATTTAGTATGTAGGCTTTGTTAAACCATATTACATGAGTTCCCATACTCATTTGGTTTACAAGCCCTCATTCTATCCGATCCTCCGATTTAGGTCCGGTTAATTAACATAGTTACCTATATTAGGTGCCGTTTGATTCCGTGATCTCTAGCATTGCTTGGTGGTTATCTTAGCACTTCTGAGCAATCTCAAGTGAGTACATAGTTCCCCTATTTTATTGTTTTCCAAACTATTTTGGGGTGAAGCATGTGTACCTATGTGTTATTTTCATGATTTCAAAGTATAATTGATTATACATGTTATTACTTATCATTTGGGAAACTAAATGACTATCTATGGTTTAAACACTGATTTCTCAAAGAACATAAAATAAAATGTTGAATTGTACTTATTTTATGTTCACCAGACCGATTGGTAGTATGATATAGCGCTATAGGATTAGACACCCCATTCCTGTTGTCATGGAATGTCTGAAACCAATTTGTTTCTCCATCCAAATAGGGATTGCCTTTGTGGTATCCTTATAGTCTCAAAGGTGTAGTTTGATGCACTAGGTCTGAATGAATTCTTAAATCAGATATTTAAAGTATATTTTGATATACTCCCAAAAGTATAGTGTGATATACTCTCATGTGTGGTATTGTACAGAACCAACATATATATTTTATCAACAAACCAAAACATATTTTTAATATGTTATTTACAAATCCAAAGTATATTTTTAATATGCTACTATAAGGTTATTCGTTTAACCTTACAGTATTTTACAAAGCATAACTTTTGATTTATTCAAACACTTTGTTTTGTACATTTTTACTTATGGTTTAAGAAATCTCATTTTACTTACCATACATAATTTTTGTTTACACATTACATGGTTTACATTTAACTTGAGTTATACAGTAACATTGGACTATTGGTTTAAACATGAACATTCTATATTGGTGGTTTGGTTTGAGTAAGTGACTGAAGTAACGAGGCGTGTGTAATATGATACAAGCATGGTGGATACGCCGCTGGTACTTCCTATATATAAGTGTTTGTATGGTATTACATATCGTAGCGTTATTTGAATCATTTCAATTTAAGTCATATAACATTTTATACAAATAACATACTTTTCATAAGACATTGTTTTACAACAACTTATCTTATACAAACTCATTTTACATGGTTATTCATTTAACCTTACATTTATTTATACATATCATCTGATCTTATTGTTTTTCAAACGATTTACAAAACAAATCAATCTACAAGGTTCATGACTAAACTTTATTAAACATTTTCTTAAACTTACAAGTTATGAATCCTATTTTCACAAAACCTATGTATCTCACAGGCATTTTTATGCTGACGTACCTATTTTTACACATGTTTCAGGTACTGCTTGCAATGATTGTTGATACATGCTACATTTAGGATGGACTCGTGCCTTAGCAACTTTAAAACTTGGAAGATCATAGTTGTACTTATTTGATTGTATTAAAACATTGAGTTCATTTATTCAATAAAACAGAATTTATTTATTCCATGGTTATGAAACAATGATTCTGTTACAACACTCCCCGACGTTTCCGCCACGTCTGGTTGTTCTACGTGGTCGGGGTGTGACATATTACACCATTTCAAAATAATATTTTTCGTAAGAAAACATAGTATACTCATTTACATACCTCTCCACTATCCTTCGCAATATCAGCTGACTTAGTAGATTCACACCTACGTTTAGTCTTAGTTTTTAACTTCTGTTCTTTCTCAATTGTTTTCCTATATTGGCTTGGAACATTTGGACTGGTAATACTTGGACTTGCAATCTCCACTGTAGCTTCATCTGTGTGTAAAATAATAATAATAATAATAATAATAATAATAATAATAATAATAATAATAATACCCATGATTTATAGCACCCACGACTTATTTAATTAACTTAAAAAGCAACACGTTTTTTTGTTACCTTCACCCGTTGAATCATCAGCTTGTATATTACCCGTCTCCAAGTTCAACTCCGCTAAAACTTGATTAATCACTTCTATTTCCTTTTCACGCCTCTCTTCTGCATCATTCAACCATGAAGGCTTTTCATTTAACATCGTTTGATACTTAGCTTTTAACGTCTGCACATCTACATCCTCTGGGCTCTCACTACACAAACGTCCCAACAAGGCTTCTATTTTTCTCTTTGTTCTCTCCGCAACATCTATTAGGGTATGAACCACCGTTGCCCTCTCCTGTTTTCCCACACAACGTCAATGATGTTAAAAACTCAGCCGATACATTTACATTCATAAGTATTATTCAATGCTTTTAGATATTTATCCTTACAAACCTGTATTGTTGGTTCATCATCCATCTTGTGTTTACAGACTGTGAAAGATTTCAATTTTCCCAACCCAAAACCGCCCCTACTAATCTCTAGCTTCTCCCTTTGTTTAAGAGTTTCTTTGGTCCAGAATGTCATGGGATAAATACTGTAATCCACTTCCATCCCTCGGCACCTGACGTTGTCCACGTAAAGCAGCTGAAAATTTCACACCAAACCCGTTGCACGTGTTACACATGTTAATCAGTACTTAAAATGCAAAATCATTCAAAAACTTACAATTAGGATTGTCAATGCTCCTGTAAATGGCCTATTTGCGTCGTTGCTTTTCCAACCATTCTTGCACTGTTTAAGCTTATCCAACGCCAACTGGCACCAATTAACACTTGCAAAATCAAGATCACCCGTGATATGATCTAATATCCATGGACGAAGGCAGCCCTGTTTGTGGCAGTCAATCATGACTGTCACAAAACACATTAGGAAGTCCATTCTGAAATTAAAACTATCCCCTTCATTCGATGACTCAATCATATCAACCATTCTTGTTGGCGAAACATATCTTCCCGGGAAACGATCTTTCCATCCTCGAATAGCTTCATCCATCTCAGCAAGCTTAGGCAGAGAGCTTAAGTTGACACCGGTACGAGATATGCCCAACAACTTATGTATTGCTTTAACATTTACCTTGATATCCCACACGGTAAATTAATCTCCATTGTTGAAGGATTAAATCTTTCAACCACATAATTTGCAAACTTTGCCGGCATGCAATCCACTTTAAACTTTAAAAGTCGACCAAATCCCATTTTTTTACTGCCATTCTTTGTTCGAAAGACAACATGCTAATGCATCGGGCCAGTTGGATTGGTGATGATTTCGTTCTAAGCCCTGGCCAATTATCACACTTTGACTTTTTCCTCAACCTACACACGACCTCCCCTTCAACTTCTTCTCTTTCTTCATCCCATTCATCGTCAGTTTCTTCGTCTACTTTATTTCGCTTTTTCGGTATCTACCAGTTTGCGATCTTGTTACTCTCTTTGTAGCTGCAAATAAAACAGGTTTAACATATGTTACTTAATTTCATGAAAATAAAACAGGTTACCTAATATGTTTTTGATAAAATAAAGTCAATTTTAACATATGTTACCTATTTTTATAAAAATAAGACAAGTTTAACACTTGTTAGATAACTTGGAAAAAATATGAGAGCTTAACACATGTTACATAATTTGATAAAAATAAGACAGGTGTAACACATGTTACACTAACATGTTTACCTAATTGGGGAGGTTTAACACATGGTAATAAGACAGGTTTAACACATGTTACACTAATATGTTTACCTAATCAGGGAGGTTTAACACATGGTACCCTAATAAGAAGGTTTAACACATGTTACGCTAATACGTTTATATGCTTTTGAGTCCGCTGACTTGTACCCTAATATCAGACAGGTTTAACACATGTTACGCTAATATATTTATATGCTTTTGAGCCCTTACACTTGTACCCTAATATCATAGGTTTACCTAATTTGTTTTTTTACAAAAAACAAGGCAGGTCTAACACATGTTACCTAATATGTTTTTGATAAAAATATAAGACAAGTTTAACACATGTTACCTAATTTGATAAAAATAAGACGGGTTTAACACATGTTACGATAATATCTTTACAGATGTTTAACAAATCGAACCCTAATAAGACAAGTTTACCTAATTTGTTTTCGATAAAAACAAGATAGGTTTAACACATGTTATCTAATTTGATAAAACTTTTCATACCTCTATGCTTTTGACTTTGGTCACTTCTTCTCTCTCCACTACAATTGGATGTTTGGCTACTCAAATGAATAACAACAACAACAACCGTTACACACGTTACAGTCACCTAGCTTATCATATATACAAAATATAACATACATACCATTTCGCCCCGTAGCCGGCGGAGTAGCGCTGCTGACATCAATAGGAACCACTCCTATAAAAAAATTATGAAATATTTTAATCAACCCAACTTACTACCTACGAAAACAATAGTCAATATAAAAAGAACAAACCAAATCTCCTTTTTTGTATTTCTGCGATTGGTGTGTCCGAGTCCCAATCGTCAATATCTGTAGCTTCGAAAAAAAAGAATTAGAACCTAATAAATATTCATTATTTTAAGCAGTGGCTTTACCTATTGTTTGTTGGTTTACCGGACCCGCTTCCGACGTACTCTTGAACTCGCCGCTATTCCCGCTACGTAACTTTAACCTACCCATACACGGCCGAACCACCAAATTATTGTCAAAAATCAATCCCATACATGGCCTAACCACCAAATTCTTGTTACAAATCAATAATTTTAACGTGCAGTTGTCAATCCAAAAAAAAATTAATACTAATAACCCGAGACAGTTTCTACTCAAAACAACTAACACTTCCTAGTCGCATTCCAAACAAAAATCACCACTGATCGGACCCAAACACCTACCTCTTGAACTCGCTGCTGTTCCCGCCACGTAACTTAAGCCTACCCTTACACGACCGAACCACCAAATTATTGTTGCAAATCAATCCCATACACGGCCGAACCACCAAATTATTGTTACAAATCAATAGTTTTAACGTGCAGTTGGCAAGTTGGCAATCCAAAAAAAAAAAAAACAAATAAATAAATAACCCGAGACATTCTACTCAAAATAACCCGAGACACTTCCTAGTCGCATCCAAAATAAAAATCATCACCGATTGGAAAAAAAAAACATAAAAACCAACATTAACTCTTTCTTGTCTCATTCAAAACAAAAATCACACACCGATCGGACAAAAACACCGATCGATCCGAAAAAACAGAAAACCCAACATTTCGGGCGTTCAAACACCTACTGTTTGGAAAAAAAACATGTGTTAAACCTACTGTTCAGGCGTTCAAACACCGATCGATCGGAAAAAACAAAAAACACCTACTGTTCAGGCGTTCAAACACCTATTGTTCGGAAAACACCTACTGATAAGGAAACCAAATCAAACTTACTTGCTTCTGCATGTTCTTGCTTTCTTCCATTTCCGGCGACTTTTACTGGACGATAACAACTGAAATGTTGATCTCATATCTATTCTTCTCCGGTGGGTTTGCGGTTTCGATTCACCGCCACACCTTCTTTTCCGGCGATTTTGATTGACCGCCGCACCTTCTTTTTTCTCCGGTGGACCTTTTCTTCTCCGGTGGGTTTGCGATTCACAGTCGCACCTTCTCCGACGTGTCTTTCTTCTCCGGCTTGTCTTTCTTCTCCGGTGTGTTTGGGGTAGATGGAAGGTCTTGAGAGAGAAATAGATGATTTCTTATGAGACTTTTGAAATGAGGTTGGGTTTTGAGTAGTTGTTATTGAAAATTGCGCGCCTCCTTACATATCATTTCATGCATGTCAAATCAGTATTAAAATAATATATAAAATGTACTAATATTATAGTTGATTTTACCTATATGCCCTTCAAGTACTTTTGTTGACCTCATCATTCTATTTAATTTAATTCAAAAACGCTTCAAAATTTATGAGCCATTGGATGATCTTGATCAATGGTTATAGATTGGGTTTCCTAGGTTTTCTTAGCACGAATAAGTTTTTTTATACATCGTTCCCCTATATATATATTAGGTGACTTGTTTCTAGTACATCATCTCGTTCTCGTCATACTTCCAGACGAGTTTTTCTCCAATTTGACAGACTCGATTTCCTTCTACAACCAACTCTTCACCGTACTTGCGAATTTCTACACATTCTCATGGCTCATTGGCGGCATTGGGGCTGACACTCGGTCAGGGTAACGTGGTATTGGTAGTCCGTAAGCATATGAGTTATTCAATATTTCCTGAATTGACCGGTTATCGTCCCACCACGGATCTTGATCTTAAGGGTTCGGTGCTGGAATTCTAGGTATCTCATTTAGATCAAAGGCTGGGATTGGAAGTTGGTTTTCTTGGTTTGGTTCTAGCTCCATGGGTTGGTTAGGGAATAATGGTAGAAGTTGTGGGTCTCCTACTTGGTTGAGATTAAAATTTCCTTCTACATTTCCAAACATATGAAAGTCAGCTAATTGCCTATCCAATTCTTCTTCCTATAAGGGTCTAGCCTCTAGATTCTGAGTATTTCTCTCTCTATTCGCTATTCTTTGTTGTTGAAAATTTCTCATTCTTTTTCTCCTCTCCGATTTGGCTCTACTAAACCAACCTCTCTTTTTAGGGGGAAAAGGTTCTTCGGATTTAGCTTTGAAAACAAAGATATCCTCCGAATCAGCGGTGTATCCGGGAGTTGGCTGGGATGTTCCTTCATTCATCGGCGAATGAGGTAATTGACGGTAAACGTCAGAAGTACCCTGATCACTCATATTGTAAACTAGAAAATTGTCAAAATAATAAAAAAATAATATTATGTATTTTTACACAGAATAACATATAAGTTATTTCCTAACACAATTGGTTAAAATTTGGGTATTAAAAGAACATCTAAATGGCTTAAATCGGTGGCTCTGATACCACATTCTGTCGCAACCCTCGATCCCTACCCTGGGAGCGGGAGCCACGAGCAACAGCTGATGGTATCGGTGTTTATTAATTTGGCAGCGGAAATGAGACATAAGGGTCGTAGTTAGGAAATAAATTTTAGAGTTTCAAAACACCAAACTTTTATAATAAACAAATGGGATAAAACCCATGTTTCATTCATAACATCTTTATAGGGATAAACCCTAGTTGCTGAAACTATAAACTTTTATTTAGGTAACTTTTATAGCCACTTTCTTTAAGCCTTCAATGCTCCATAGCTGGCTTCTTATAGTTTCACATTAAGTTACCTAAAACGCATTTTAAAAACATTTTATCAGCAATAAATGTTGGCGAGTACATTCCAGTTTATAAAAATGAGCTTTTATAACTTTACAGTATTAAGAGCGATTACAATGTTTATATCTGCCCAATTACTCGTTCAATACTTGTCACTCGACGGATCTGTGACTATGGTCATATCACACATTGGATAACCATGCCCAATTGTGAAGGTTATCAAGTACTGTATACAAACCCCATAATACTGGCAGCAATTATAGAATACAAAGATTAATCACTGTAATTATAACTGATAAACATTTAGAGTTTTGGAAAACATTTGAAATAATGGCTCACAAACTGTGAGAAAAGAGAATGGACTCACTTTGTAGACTTAGGTATTTCTATGGCTTCCTAGTAATATTTCTTGACTATTTTCTTGAGTTTCTAGTAAAACATACAATGCACACGTGTTAGTAAGATAACCCAAATCACATTAGCCATACATCACGAGATAGAACCCCAACGAACTTAGTAAGGCAAAGCCTAGACATGTGTTAGTGGGTCCTAAATCAATCGGGTAGGGTAACGAATTAGTGATTGGGGTTAAAATACTTACAACGGGGCAGAGCTTCGTGTTTTAGGGGTATAACATCGAGCTATTATTTTGCACTATAGGGACATAGAGAAAGAAAAGAAATGAACGATGTTGAAAGGCAGTGAACTGCTCAATTTATAGGTGAATCTGGGCTCTCTCACGCCCCGCGACCCACCTCCCCTGGTCATCTCGCATCCCACGTGGGCACCCTAGCTACGGCTAGGGTTGTCGGATCATAACCCTAGACTTGACAAGTGTTGGACACATGGCCCTAAGATGGTTCCGGCACACAATGGGCTGTCGCCCCCGCGAGACACCTAGGTCTCCCTGTCGCGGCCTGCGAACAAAAGAAAATAATGATTTTCTTTGTTTTTAATAAAAATTAAAGTTATGTGGGTCTGGTTTATCGTATACGGAGCACTTTTTTTAGGGTGTTTTCGAGGGTTGTTATAGGCAATGTTCCCGCTCTTTCCCTTATAACTTCTCACTACCGCACCTATCCGTTTTCTTCTTTGCTTCCTCCACAAATTGATGAATACTTCCTGATGTGGACCCTTTTCT
Source organism: Helianthus tuberosus (assembly GCA_030545235.1). Lineage (NCBI taxonomy): Eukaryota > Viridiplantae > Streptophyta > Magnoliopsida > Asterales > Asteraceae > Helianthus > Helianthus tuberosus. The sequence continues at coordinate 44,325,334 of CM060358.1, read as the reverse complement.
TCTGCTCATCTTCCACCCTAGCACCTCTCTGTCCCGATCTCTTGCCTTGGATGTTACTTCTCCCTTATCGTCCACCCTTATTGGTTAAGAAATGATCGTCTCTCTCTTTCTCTGTGTGTGTGTGTGTGTATATATATATATACATATATATATATACATATATATATATATATACATATATATATATATGGGAAGGTTTAAATGAGAACGCTAAATATTGTGAGAACCGTGAGAACGAATGAAAAAACCACAAGAACTTGATAAAAAATAATTCAAATTCAAATTTTTTTTGCACTTACCATTATTATTCGAATACAATGTTATAAATTAAATTTACAAATTTAAATTTGCGTAAATTCGTAAATAAAGAAAATTTTGCACATGTGTAAGTTTGCCATTTACACATGTGTAAATTTGTTATATTTACACATGTGTAAAAAAATCTTATAATAGTGATTTTGAGAGGAGAAATTAACTATTTGATGTTGTATTTTAATTATAATGAGGTTTGTATTAAAAAAATATGGTTTTGATTTGTTTTATCATTCGTTCGCACGGTTCTCACAATATTTAGAGTTCTCAAGATAACCCTCCCATATATAAAATACAACCGCACATTTAGCCTACCTTAGGCCTTCAATTGAATATGGTGGCATAATAGTAATTAACTTCATAATGGCTATTTGTGAGAAGTATTTAATAAGCAAAATTTCATTTCATTTCTAAATCGGAATTACAATGTTGGAAGCAAATTACAACATCATGTAACAAGGAAACAAAGTACAACACATAAACAAAATTTCTAGTTCATTTCTAGTCGTCCTACTAGATTTCTTTCAGCGTATCATCATCAAGTTCCAGCAATACATATTAAAGTACATGGGGTCAACACATAAAGTATTGGCGAGCATACAAGTTAGAGTTACTAGCATAAGTATAAAACGGTTTAAACGAATCCACATGGCATAATCATAAACTAAGACATATCAATACAACACTACCATGCATCTCATAATTATCAACCCAAAAATTGCCAGTAGCGTAATCTTTTTGTCGCAACGACAAGACTGTTTTTGTATGACTTAACATGACCTCAAGAATACGGGTGGTGTGTTACTCCTATAGCGCTATACATGTTAAGAGAGGCTTGTATGAAGTTAATGACAAAGTATAGAGCAAGTAAGGATTCTAGCATGTATGAGTTTCTAAGCATTACCTATTAAGCATGTATGATGGATTGTTTGTTTGTTTGTGTCAAGCATGTTTGTATGCGATTACGTGAGTTTGATAAATCATAAGTATTGAACCCAAAAGTGTCGAAAGGTAAAAAGGGGTCATGTACACTCACGGTTTGCAAAGCTTTCCAAAGTAAACGTGAGTTGAAGAGTCGTTGAGGGTGGAGCACCAAAGTTACCCTACATTGGGAAACGAAGGCATATGAGTATATGAAGTTCGTAGAGAGTTTGGATTTGGAATTAATATGAAAGGTATATGTGCATGAAAGTATATATGGTATAGATACTCGTTTGGACACAAAGTTTTCATGTGTTTTTATGGGTCCTAAGTTGCCCATTAGAATCACAAACGAGGAGTCTAGAAACGAGGATAATTTAACCTAAGTTCTTGACATCTAACCCTAATTTGGTTAGCACCAAGAATTCGGTTATTAACTATATATTATATATTATATAGTATAACTTTTATAGTTTTGTCCATCAAGTATTATCATGTAAGTCAAGCATGCAGGTAGGATGATTTCGATCCATTAAACCTTTTCGTATGATTCACCAAAGCACAAACTCACCACTTAGTTTATGATTTTGGTTGATCATGAATATAAGATTAAATTAAACTAACTAAAACAACCAAGTGAACAAACTAGATGTGTAGTACATCTCGAGCATGGAAAGTGTTCGAGGATGTGATGTAGCCTTGTCACTTTGTAGAAGTTATTTTGTACCAAAACATACAAGTGAGGTAGTGGAACAAGTTTGGAGAGCCAAGGCTTCCATGGTTCACACATCACACATACACAAGCCTTCCAACATTGAAGGTTGGAAGCTTGGTTGGTTTCAACACTTAGAACATTTTGGGCATAATTTTAAAGAAGTTTTGAGCCTTATTTCTTGGTGAAAATCAACCATACACAAACCCATAACTATAAGCTTAGTTGGGAGCAAGGTAGGTACAAGATTTCACCAAGTTTTAATCAAAATATACAAGAAATAAGAACATAAATCAAAGCAGAATTTTAACACTACTTTGGACTACAAATATGGTGAGGTTCCACCTTAATTTTCCATGGCAAACTTGTAGAAACCTTCCTAGAGGTTATCCAAGTAGTTTAGGAGAAGAAAGCATGAAGAAATGCAAAGAAAAGTGATTGAAAACTCACTTAGAACACTTGGAACTTTCTGCCAAGGATTTGAAGAATAGAGACGATTAGAGAGGTAATGAGGGTGGAAGGTGATTGGAGGAGAAAGGAGGTGGAAAAGCTTTTAGTTTTGCTCACTTTTAGTCCTTGCACTTTGTAACTAGATTATTTTATGCCGTTTTCTTGTATTTTAACTTCTTTTTAGGTATTCAAAGTATATTTTAAGTCTCGGTTTTGCGTATAAACACGTATTTAAAGATTGATTGCGTATATAACACAAATATGAAAAGGTAACATATATATGTATAAAATGAATTTCCATTATGAACAAAGACTTGGATTACAAGATTGGAAATGAACCACGAATACGACACGATTACAAGTTTCTTAAAATAGAAATGCGAATACAACTTTCTAAATATGGAAAGTATAGAAATGCGAAGCGTTACAATCCCCTGGGTCGTCTAAAAAGATATAAATTGGTTTTATAGCGTTCGATCCCCCGCGTGCTTGGTCGCTCATCTGTCCGGGTCCAGTCCAGAGAAAACCTATCATAAACACTAATTGTTAAATTGTCCACGCGAGTTAAAACGATGAAAGAAAACATTTTTGTTGCTGAAATAGGGTGCCCTCGCGCCGCATGATGGCCAACCCTTTATTCCCTCGCATGACCCATGGGAAGCCTTTTTCCAGAAAGTTTTGAGCGCTGGCAGTTTTTACCACTGCACGGAATCTTGCTCAATTTTCACAATTTTTACACCGAACTTGACTCAACTTCAAGTTTATCTTGTTTAGGACTCTTCCCCATAACTATAGGTTCAAACCAATGACAAGAACCCGGATTATTTAGTCTTTTTAATCATTCTTTTATTTCGAACTTAATCACCCATACCAATCCGTTAGCAGGCATTTCACAATTTAATTCATACCTCCTACTTTTACATTAGTATTTTCATTGTATCTTCTACCACAAATTCACTTGTGGTGGGTTATTCTAGGAAAATCTTTATGTTCCGATTTACCCTCCGGTATGATGTTTTACCAAAAGCTACCCGTTAGGAGATATTAAGCCAAAAATCCCATGCCTCTCACTTTTATATTACCAAAAAGATCAACCCAATTAAAGGGCTCATTTTTTATTTACCCTTAGGGGTAGTTTGCCTGAATCATCACCCCAGGGGCATTTTAGTCAATTTAGTCCTTTTTACATCCGGAGAACTTTTAAAGGTTTAGATTAAACCTAGTGGGCACTTTTAACCCGTTATCTCATCTAAATTCGTTATAACCCTAAGAGCGTAAGGGTTTCCAATCATTTAGTATTTTAAAACTTAGTCATATTTTCGTGTCAAGGACATGTCCTTGGCTCTAATGGCCATTTTACCTAAATATTAGACATACCTCACCTGAGGTGGTCTAGTGTCCACCCTTAATTCAACCAACTCTATTCGGACCATAAACCCTCATCAAGAGTTTGACTCATTGCACATACCTAGTGCGGGTCAAAGCATTGACTCGTTATCGATACCTTTCGATTCTTACTTTCTAATTCATGCAATGTATGCCCATACATTATGCTTACCTGTAAGCATGAGATTTAACAACAAAGCATTAAATATCATACTCAAATGGTGATAACATCACCATTTGACCTGTTTGTCCATTTGATTCATTCATAGCTTACCCTTTTAGCGATTCAACTAACCATGTAATGTTTGTTGCCAAAAGGTGCATACTTACCATCTTACTCATTTGACCCGTTATAGTTCATACAATAGGGATCTATTTTAAAAATTCGTTGGTCTACTACCAAAGATTCATTTTTACTCGTTCGACCCATTTTGGTTCGCGCCAGAAGGTCTTATTTTGAAATTTCATTGGTTTACCACCAAAAATTCATTTTACTTGTTCGACCCGTTTTGGTTCACGCCAGAATGTCTTATTTTGAAAGTTCATTGGTTTTCCACCAAAAAATCATTTTTTACTTGTTCGACCGATTTTGGTTCACGCCAGAAATGTAACGTTTCGTGTTCTCATACTTTCTATTATTCGAAAGTTTTTATTTGTATTTCATTCTAATCCTTGTAATCCGAGATTTTGATCAAAGGAAATAACATTTTTAATCATATATATTTATTCATGTATACTTAATACGTAATCAATCATGAATATACGTCTTTTGTACGAAACCGAGGCTTACATTACGTTTATACCATGTTTTGATTATAATCATACTCATGTCACAATTATAACATGCCTAAATTACATCTTGGAACCCTATAATCATGTTTATCATTAAGCTAAAGACCCTAAATATCAAGCTACACAAGTCTAAGGGTGAAAAATGAAATTTTTATTTTTTTGAGCCTCACGGTCCGCAAGGAGGTCTAACAGGCAGAATTCCCACCAACTCACGAATTAAGTCTGGTTTTCATCGTTTTTCACCCTCTTAACACCCAACTAACTTCATTAAAACCCTAAACCCTAATACCCACTAATAAATACCCTTCCTCCACACCTCCTAAACACTTTACACTCCCTCAAATCACTCTCAAATTCTCCCAAATCTTCAAAACCTTCAAGTTGGGCAAATTATACACAAGTCCAAAACAGTGAGTTTTGGACCTCATTCTTCGCCATTGCTTCTTTCAATCCACTTGGATAACCTCTAGGAGGGTATCCACAAATTTACCATGTTAAAATAAGTAGGAACATCACCGTATTGAGGTCCAAAGTTGGTTTTAATTACGTTTTTTTACAAACTTTCAAAAACCTTGTTCATCCTTCCTCATTTCTTGAATATTCTCAAGTTGCAAAAATCCTATTGTCGGGATAGGTTGGATTAATGATTGTTACAGAAATGATAGGTGTTTTAGCTCACTTCCAAAGTCACCAAACTACTTCCAAGTAACAAAGTGAACAAGACTACACCAAGTCTTCAAACATTATCCATGTTTGGAATGCACTCGTCTAGTCAAGTCATTTGGGTGTTTAGGTGAATTAGATGTTTTAGATACTTTCATTTACATTTGTGTACTATATTCCACCAAAAACCACCATCGGAGATCGCCGCCGATGCCGATTACCACCAAAATCACTTTTGTTCGGTTAATTGTTTGTTGAGATGTTTTTGGGATTTGATTGTTAATTGTTTTTGTAATTTTATTGTTAACTATTAGGAGAGAGTGGGATAGAGATAAAGATGATTGGGTTGGGTTGGAGGTGATGGCAGCAGGTGGTGGTAAGTGGTGGCGATGAGGTGGATGGTGGTTGTTTTTTTTGAACAACCAACTAAATTACCGGATAAGCATCATGGGATGCTCTCAATCGAGTAAATGCATCCCCTCCTCTATAATGGTCCGAGTTGGATGCATACCCGAGCCACCAAGCCACCAGTTCCGCGGAAAACCCGCTGCCCGATGGCCCGCTGCGATAAAACCCGGTCCGGCTTGGTTTCAAACTAGTGACCTCCAAAGAGGCCTAGTTCTAAACTTCATTGCCACCACCAATGTCCTTCAAAGTGATGCTAATGGGAGTTGAACTTGGGATCTCAAGTAAAGAAAACAAGTGACTAACCACTAGACCAACTTGACAGGACGTGTGCATTATGGTTGCGGTAGATGGTTTGTGGTGGTGGTAATAATATATAAATATATTTATTTAAACCTATTATTTAAACATGTTATTTACATAATTAGTCCTTGTAATTGTGAAATGATAAAAATGTCCTCACATGCAAGTCACATGACTAGATTTAACAAAAATAATTAACTGAGTTATGGCTAAAGGACATATCGTGCAAGATCTTGAAACAATAAGTACAAAACACGTCAATTTTAAAGACAAAAGGCACTGCTTGAAATCAGGTATAAAGATAAAGGACAAAATTTGCGATTCACTCAAATAATAAAGAAAAGAGTTAAATGTCATTTTAGTCCCTATGGTTTGAGCTATTTTGACAGTTTAATCCAAAGGTTTCATTTGTCACCTGTGGGTCCAAAAATGTTTCATCATTGCCATTTTTGTCCACTAGGCTAACTGCATTCATTTTGTCTGTTAACGAAAAGGACAATTCGGTCATTTTATATGGCCGAATTACCTTTCTAGTTAACAAAATTACATAGAAAATGACCTAATTGCCCTTCTCGTTTACAGAAAAAATGGGTGAAGTTAACCCAGTAAACTAAGATGGCAACGGTGAAACCTTTTTGGATCCACAGACAAAAAATGAAACCTTTGGACTAAACTGACAAAATAGCCAAAATCACAGGAACTAAAATGACATTTTAAAATCTTAGTCAAAAAATAATATAATATATAGTAAGTGGATTAATTATACACATAATATATTAACTCTATAACATTTAGCAACTGCGGTGAACAGTAGTTCACCTGCTTCCCAGTTTCTTTTTCCCCCCTCTACCTACCTGGCACTTGATAATTGGGCATTTTGGGCGGCGACTTTTTGACATCGTTCCAACCACTTCGCACACCACCGTTTACAAAACTAACACTTTTGTTTTGAAGAAATATCGCTTCCACATACTGGTGAGTCGTTAGAAGACATGCCGCCACCGGCAGCGGCGATAATCGAACCCAACCATCCCCGATCTATAACTGCATGACAGATTGGGGCTCCATTGTTTCAGCCATCTCTTAATCGCCGTCAAAATCACGAGCCGTGGAGCACCATCAATTTCAATTTGACAAAATAGGCGACAGGAAGTCGCCGGAAACCCTCGCCGGTAAACCGATTCACCATCGTCATCCTATGGTCATACCCTAGCGGCCTAGCCCAACTGTTAAGATGTTGAATGGTGGATGACAGATGGTCGTTGGGATATTTGCGGCTCTTAGAATGGTGGATGATAGATGGTTTTGAGACTAAAATAAGGAATATAGATCGGTGGTATAGTGTGCACCCAGGGGCGGACCTACATGAGAGGTTGGATGGGCGGGTGCACCCCTTAAAAAAGAAAAGTTTAGTGTATTTTTAGGCTAAAATCACGATCGCACCCCCTTGAATGTTTGCAATCGCACCCCTTAATTGCAAAAACTGATATATGTGACCGGATTTTTTCTCAGGGAAGTAACGCCGACCGTCGGGAGGTACCTGCAAATGAAATGAAGAAGAAGAAGACCCCTTTGAAACTTAAATGGGTTTTCCTATTATAGTTTTAAAAGTTATGATATTTTATTGTTTTTTTTTGCTTTTCTAAGGCTTGCAGCAAAAGCCTGCAACTTTTATAGGTTAGACCTATCCTTATTTAGGGTGTAGGGAGTGGTTAGACACTTGAAAGTGGTAAACTTCAAAATCAACCAATGAGAGTGTGCCACGTCATTTAGTCATAAGTGTTTAAACTATGTTGAAAAGTGTTGGCAATGGTTAGACACTTGGTAAAGTGGTAAACTTTTTATAAAAAAAAAGGAAAAAGGTTTGATTGGTTGAGATGGCATGGACCCCACCCTATATACCTCCTCTCTCTTCTCCCCGCGTCGTTAAGCCACCACCGATCGGGAAAGAACACCGCACGGCAAAGTTCAAGGCGGTGGTGGTTGCCGCTCGGTAAAGGTGATTACCGCTTTGTTTGCCGACCCACTCCCAATACCCTTAGTTATTAAGATAATAAATACACAAAATTATAAATTAATTCTGTTAACTATTTAATTTTAAAATTTTGTGGACTCTTTATTTGATTAATATACTTCGGTCTGTTATATATATTAGATATAAATATAACATATATGGTTATAAATTAGTTACATTCTTTGTATTTTAAAATTTTAAAAAGAATAAATATATAAATAAAATGAGTGAATTGCAAGGATTGTCCTTTATCTTTATACCCATTTGCAGGCGCTGTCCTTTATGTTTAAAATTGACGAGTTTTGTACTTTATGTTTTCAAATCATACACGTTTTGTCCTTTTGCCCTAACCCAGTTAGATTTTTTTGTCAAATATGGTCATGTGCAAGTCACATGAGGGCATATCAGTCATTTCCCCACCTTTTTCATTTTCCCCAATTAATACCAACCCAAACCCTACCCTTTCTCCCAACCGTTCACCTGCAACCATACAAGCACCACCGTCACCATCACTAGAACCACCGTTCACCACCACCATCCTCGCCGTTATCCTTAACCATCACCGCCGTCATCGTGGACCACAGCCGACACAACCGTCATCACCTTCAATCAAAACCATCACTGGTGTCTCCTTCAAGCACAACCGCCTCCGTCATTATCGTTGCTCCACATGACCACCGCCGTCACCCCTTCGTTACACCCACAACAACACCAACATCTGTCATCATCCCCGTCGATCTAAGCTGAGCTGTTCAAGCGTCGTGTCAGACAACCGTCGACCACCGGAGCTGTTCAAGCGTCGTGTCAGACAACCGTCGACCACCGGAGCTGTTAAAGCTTCGTGTCGGACAACCTTCGGCCACCAGCTCCCCCACTCTCTTTCTCTGTGTTTTCTCTCTCTCTCTCTCTAACCTCTCACTATCATACTCTATCTCTCTCTTTGATTCTTTCGCTCTAAACTTCTCTCTCTTCTGCTTTCTCTCTCCATCTCACTCTTTCTTTGGGTTTTCCAAAATGAGGAAAGTGTGTGTTTATGGGTATTTGTGGTGGAAGTGATGGTGGAATTAGGAGAAAAGAGGGGTGGGGATGGTGTAGCTGGTATGTGGTGGGGTGATTAAAGAGGTTTTGTTGATGGTGGTCGTCTGAACTTGTAGAGAGATGGAGTTGATGATGGTGGTTTGGACTTGTAGAGAGAGGTTATAATGAAATTTTGATTAAAGGTGATGACAGTTTTGTAGTGAATTGCAAGGTTATACTAATTTTTTTCTTTTTTAGGTATTTTTAAAGAATAGGGTGAAAAGACAAATTTACCCTCATGTGCATTGCACATGACCAGATTTGACAGAAAAATCTAACTGGGTTAGGGCTAAAGGACAAAACGTGTATGATTTGAAAACATAAAGTACAAAACTCGTCAATTTTAAACATAAAGGACAGTGCCTGCAAATGGGTATAAAGATAAAGGATAATCCTTGCAATTCACTCTAAATAAAACATAAAAGATTGTAGTACATATGCATAGTTTTATCGTATTCAGAAAGAGATTTTTATTGTGATCAATCTGACTTACTTGAACAGTTTAAATGATTCTATGAAATTGAGCATCCAAAAATAACGACTATATTGGAATAAATTCTTGGATCCGCCCCTGTCGGAGGCTTTTCTAGCAACGTTGAAGAGCTATGCAAGTAGATTTTTCTGACCCGACCCGAATCGGACCAAAAAGGTATTATATAGCGATAGACAAAAGACACCTTTAAAATTCCGCACCACATGAAAAAAATTCCTGGCTGCGCCACTGTGTGCACCTGTTTTACTTTAGTGTCTAGAGAAGGTTTCTTACCCACAGTTTTGTAATTGATGAATGGATACGTGTACTGTCCTCATTTAGCCAGGTTGTAGGATGCACCTAAATAACTAGGGCTGTAAACGAACCGAACGAACACGAACAAGACCTTGTTCGTGTTCGTGTTCGTTTGTTAAGAAATATATGTGTTCGCGAACCGTTCACGAACACTTATCAAACGAGATTTTATGTTCGTGTTCGTTTGTTAAGGAAATGAACTTGTTCGTGTTCGTTTGTGTTTGTTTGTTAATTTTAGGCAACGGACGTTGACGAACACAAATGAGCACAAACTAATGTTCATGAACACAAATGGAAACAAACGAACACAAACAATCGTTCATGAGCAGAATATATAATACACCGACACTTATTAGATATTTAATTTGTTGGAATTTTGAAGTGTTTAAATAAATATAAAAACTAAAAACACTAATGAAATATTGAACACAAACGAACACGTTACCAAACGTTCACGAACATAAACGAACGAACACGACCTCTGTTCATGTTTGTTTATTTAACTAAACAAACGAAATTATTGTTCGTGTTCGTTTGTTTAATAAACGAACGAACACAAACGAACTTCCCACTGAACAGTTCACGAACTGTTCGCCGAACGTTTGGTTCGTTTACAGCCCTATAAATAAACCTTGAATTTTAAATTTTAATTTAGAACTTTTAACTTCATAATTTTCATCATTTACCCTTATATTTAAATCTATTGAAATACCATCCTTGAAACACTATAATAAAATCGTTGAAAGTCAATACAATAATTAATTTATTATTTTAATTTTTATATATTTAAAAATGTTATTCCTTCCACTTTACCATCCCGTGTAAATTTCTTTATATGGTTTTGATCAATGTAAAACACAGATAGATATTTTCTTGACATTTCTTGCGGTTACTACTATACTGAGGGTCAATGTCGCATCAAATTAAACCGATATCGATTAAAGCCCTGTTGCGTAGCACGAACATTTTTACTAGTTATATTTATTTAGTAATACTTGCCTTTTCTTAACTTATTGTTATTCAATTTACAAATTTTCTTAAAAGATATCTTAAAGTAGTTAAAAGTAGTTAATCAAACTCTTGAAACTAGCTTATTTAGCACCTCCAGCTCGCAAATACAAAACCAATTGATAGTCACATATTTTATAAATTTAGTCACTTTGTATAACAGTTTTTTTTTTTTTTTTTTTGAAAATCTACGTAACTAAAATTATTTTCTACCATAAGTATATAACGCAAGTTCCCAATGGCATCTTGGTCTAATGTTATCAGGCATTCATCCTATGATAGTGGTGTAGGTTTAAGTTCCACGTAGAGACGATAAGTGGATTTTAATAGTAAATTTTACAGGGATGTGCGCTTATAAAAAAAGGGTGTACCTATTGGCACACCCATCTCACTATATACACACCTAAAAAGGTGTTTTTTGTCTTTATATGCACACCCTGCAGTGTCGAACTGTGGTCAAAGCGTGGCGTTTTGGTCCGGTTAACCAGAAAAAAACTGACGGGTCTGTTGACCGGACCAAAACGCCGAGCTTTGGCTGCGTTTTGGTCCTGTCAACCAGACAAAAGACTGACACCCAGTCTGGTTGCCAGGACCAAAACGCTGCCAAAGCTCGGCGTTTTGGTCCGGTCAACAGACCCGTCAGTCTTTGTCTGGTTAACCGGACCAAAATGTCGCGTTTTGGTCACAGTTCGACAATGCAGGGTGTGCATATAAGGAAAAAAACCACCTTTTTGGGTGACTATCTACACACTTGGTGTGTAGATAGTTTGGCCCTAAAAAAAATCACAAATCATTCAATAAAGTCACTAAATTTGTAATTTTTTTCACATTTATAGCGGACAATGATTGAGCAAATTACATATTTTTTTTCAAAAAAAAGGTTGCTTCTACTTTATATACATATTTTATTCTATAAGATTTTTTAATAAATATACGTCATCTTATTTATCAGCAACTCACCTGTTAACAAATTGGACATTTCCTGAAGTTTATGCAATCTTTTCTTCACAATTCATTGTCTTCCCAGACACTCCACCTTGATCAATTTTTCACCAGCCAATAACCAAACCTCTTCTCACCATCATCCTCATCAAGATTTTCTTTTATGGCCTTTCATCCTAACCATCTCTCACAACAGTTGGGCCTACAACAATTCTCCGATACCGACAACAATTCCGACCTCCAGACACTTCTCCCTGACCACCACCCCCCCATCCCGGGCCAGCCTTCTTCTCCTCGTTCGTCCGTAAAAGATCACTGGCTCAATAGCCCGACTCTCCGCCAGTACGGAGGTCAGGCTATTGAGAATAATAATAGTAGTAATAGTAATAGTAATAGTAATAGTAATAGTAACAGTAACGCTAATAATAATAATAATAATAATAATAATAATAATAATAATAATAATAATAATAATAATTTCATCAACTTGCAAACCAACAATAATTCTGATTCTGCAGTGACAACAACTTCCCAGCAGCAGCATCGGGCCGGGGCGAATAATAACAACCAGTGGCTATCGAGATCGATGATGCAAAGGAACGTTGGTGACGCTAGAGGAGACGACATGGTTTCACAAGTCTCCAATGATTCAATTATGGCCTCAGCAGCCGCGATGTCATCTCATGGTTCGCCGGATTTGAATACTCAGTCCAGAAACATTGCTGCAAGCCAGGTTACATTTCTCCAAGATTTTGTGTTTTAGTTTACATTATTTGTTTGTATACTCAATTTTTTAGTTTCTTTTGGAAATTTGCAAATGTTTTGTTTTATTTGGTGGATATTCTTTGTGTCAAGAAAAATACATAAAGGGTACAGGAAATAAGTGTTCATAGTGTCGGTTAGTTAATTGATGACAAACATGGTAATTATATAAGAGTGGAACAGTAAATCAAACTTCATGACTTTATATAGAGAAAAAAAAGATTAGTAACTGTAGTGGAATAGAGGAAAAACTTGATTAATATTATGTGTACTTTTGTTTTTATTAATTGAGTCGGGGGTCTCAGTTGGGAGTGGATATTACTGAGTAGGTTTGTTTGGTTATCATGTAATCAAATTTTTACTGTGCATCTTGATTTTAATGTTTGAACGAAATCTCGAACATTGTGCCCTGAATAGGGTCAGACACACAGGCAATATGATTCTTGTGGCTGTATTTACAGGTGGATAATAATGGTGGGGATTGTGGGGGTGAAGTTGCGTGGCAAAATGCTCGGTATAAAGCAGAGTTACTATCACACCCGCTCTACGAGCAGCTGTTGTCGGCTCATGTGTCTTGTTTGCGAATTGCAACTCCTGTGGATCAGTTGCCGAGGATTGATGCGCAGCTGGCTCAGTCGCAGCATGTGGTATCGAAGTATTCGGGGCTTGGTGGTCATGGTAATGTTGGTGATGATAAGGAGCTTGATCAGTTCTTGGTATGCTTCTGAACACTTAATTATTTTTTTTAAAAATGGGTTCTTTTCAAAACAGATGATGACTAATGTAAAGATAGCAACTTTAGAGTTGAAGTCGCAATCTTATATGGAAACTTCACTTTGCAAAATCTAGTCAAGTTCCATAATTTTTCGTTTTAGTGTTGAAGTCACTATATATGGGACTTCAACAACAGAACGAAAAATTCTATACACTTGTTTTGATCTCTATACCCCAAGAATCTAGAGTTTCTTTCTTAGATAACAACTTACACGGAATGAAGTTAGAAAAACAATCATTTGTCATCATGTGATTTCAAAAGAACCCATTTAAAAAAAATGGCTTCTTTACCTATAATTCTGCTCAACAAAGTTTCAAAAACTTTATCATAATCCTAGGAGGCATGGTTGGATGTGGGTTCTAAATTTGATTGATTATATATTCTTATATCCATTGTATCTACATGTTGCAATGCAGACTCATTATGTTCTGTTGCTATGCTCTTTTAAAGAACAATTACAACAACACGTTCGGGTTCATGCAATGGAAGCTGTTATGGCGTGTTGGGAGATTGAGCAGTCGTTACAAAGTTTAACGGGTTTGAACATCTGAAATTCAGTTTATGTTATGTTTTTGTTATGAGATGAAGGTTAAGTTTTGTTTGCTGTTGGTTGTGGAAACAGGAGTGTCACCTGGAGAAGGAACAGGTGCAACAATGTCTGATGATGATGAAGATAAAGTAGACAGTGATATCAATTTGTTTGATGGGAGTCTTGATGGACATGATAGCATGGGGTTTGGGCCTCTTGTCCCGACAGAGAGTGAGAGATCATTGATGGAGCGTGTGAGGCAAGAGCTAAAGCACGAGTTGAAACAGGTGAGGCTAACGCGTTTAATAAAAAATGGTTCTATTTGGGTTATGTTTCGGTTCAAATGAGTAATAAAAATCAATGAAACAGGTTGAAACAAAATAGAGAAAGAGTCCTAATAGTATAGTTTTTGTAATTATACTAAATAATATGGTTAATTATTTATAAAATTTTAATTTTTTTTTTTGAAAAAAGTGTCGGAGAGTAGATCCGACCTATCGTGGTTTATACTTCCCACTTGACCCGAACATGTTGTGATCTTTTACCCAACCCGCCAATATTGCCACTGTTGTGGACCGCGGTAATGGAGGAAAGTGATGCTACCTTTGTCCCAAAATAGTGAAACCGTTTTTTTATAAAATAATGTAGCCTTTTTTTGTTGTTAGTTTTATTTCAGTTTACGTTTTTACCGCTCATTTAATCACTACTAAATTCTATTGACGTTGATTTGCATTTGTAAAATGAACATTTCTTGTCTTTACAAAGGGTATTTTTCCCACTATGGTTAGTTTTATTTCAGTTTACGTTTTTACCACTCATTTAATCACCACCAAATTCTATTGACGTTGATTTGCATTTGTAAAATGAACATTTTCTTGTCTTTAAAAAAGGGTATTTTTCCTACTATTCTTAGCTTTATTTCAGTTTACGTTTTTATCACTCATTTAATCAGTACTAAATTCTATTGACGTCGATTTGCATTTGTAAAATGAACATTTCTTCTCTTTACAAAGGGTATTTTCCTACAAAGGCATTGTGTTTTAAATTTTAGGCATGGTGTTTTAGATTCTTCTGGGATTGTATAATATAGAAAAAAACCAAACGCACCAATTTAAAACACGATCATATGTATTATAGTCGTTAAATTTAAAACACACTGATTAACTTTCTTCGCATGGTGTTTTGGATTTCATGCCTATAATAGGTATAGCCAAAAGAATTTAAAATACTATGTCTGAAATTTAAAACATAACACCTACATAATTTTTTTACACTTTGTAGGAGAAATAATTTTTATAAAGGAACCCTTACCTATATAAATATATTCTGGACATATGGTTGAACTATTCAGTTATATGTCCAAAGTTGCATTTATCTCGGATAGAGGAAAGACTGTAAGAGTAGGGTGTCGTGTTGAATAAGTGAACCCTAAAATGACTAGTATATCTATTTGTGACAAAGATATCAACCCATTTAAAATCATGTAACCCAAACATGGATTACTTAACCTATTTTTCTAAATGAGTCAAACAAGTTGATGAGTTGTTTAATTTTAAAAAGGTTGACAAACCAATATGTTTAATTGATCAGGTTAAATAGGTCAACCCACAGAAAATCCCTTTAGTTAAACCTGAGCACAAGATTTGACAACCTAAAATATGAACATTTCATATTAGGTTTCACAAAGTGCCAGGAATTCACGTGATAACATGAATATATATTCATTAACTGATCAATGCAACTACATTACAACCTACTTTGATCATATAATTTGCTCTTATTGTGGCGTTATTAGGGTTACAAGGAGAAGCTTGTGGACATTAGGGAGGAGATATTACGTAAAAGACGGGCAGGGAAACTGCCTGGTAACACCACTTCGGTTTTAAAATCATGGTGGCAATCCCATGCCAAATGGCCGTACCCTACGGTCAGTTTGCTTCATCTTATTAATCTTTTATACAACGTTACAATAACAATAACAATAACAACAGGAAGAAGATAAGGCAAGATTGGTACAAGAAACCGGCCTGCAGTTAAAGCAGATAAACAACTGGTTTATTAATCAGAGAAAACGAAACTGGCACAGCAATACTTCTTCTTCAACCGTCTCGAAGAGCAAGCGTAAAAGGTATTACATGTTCAGACGATAAAATCTCGAATATGAAATCATGCCTGTTAGTATATTTATAACATGTTTCTATCACAAACCCTAATCAGATAAAGAAGCAATGCAGGTGACAAAAGTAGTGATTATAACATGTAAATCAAGAAACTACCATCTGAACAGATCGAGATGATCTTGCATGCATGCATGCAATTGCAAGATTCTGGAGTGGGCTGCGGTCATGAGGAGGAAAGGATGGATGAAAATGATGTTGCAATGGTATACGTTTAGAAGTTTCACTCTTGAAAGTCATATTTGTGACCAAAACTAAATTTAAGATACATTAATTAATTTAATATTTCATGTTTTTTTGAACGACGAATTTCTGGCTTCTTGTGAGACTTGAACCCAAGACCTCACACTTGTGTTTTAAAGGGCTTTGGCTTACCGCTAGACCACCAACCCCAGTGACATGTTATGATGTATCTAACTAGCAGTTTTTTGATACTTGTCTAAATTTAAGATTCAAGATTATCCAAGGAAGTTAATCTCCTAGTTTATCGGTTTTGCTCAATTTTTTTAGTTTATCTTTATTTACTCTAGAGTTATCCTATTAAGTCTTTTTTTTCTTTTCTTTTTAGAACTTTTAGAACGACTAATTCACACACCTACTAAATCAAGTCCCAAAATTTTACACCAGAGTTTATATTGTTGTCTCTGTAAATTTTTACTTCGTGATTTTTTTTAATTAAAAAAGAGTCCTGATTGGGGTGACCTTAGATACCTGCATGTTCGTGTTTATTCTGATCAGAAAGTATTAAGTGATACCTTTCAATTGGTATCAGAGCTATTCGATCAAGAACTAGCAGCCAGAGTGAAGCCACCCAATCAATGGATCACAACCAAAGAACCATACAACAATAGATAACTCATCCTATATTCAATCATCAAAATAGCCAGAGTGGTGTGTTCGTTAATCGTGAAGATCCAACATAAGGACAATAAGCGATGTTTCTACTATCATTGTGTCTGCAAGAGAAGTTGGTGG
Source organism: Helianthus tuberosus (assembly GCA_030545235.1). NCBI lineage: Eukaryota > Viridiplantae > Streptophyta > Magnoliopsida > Asterales > Asteraceae > Helianthus > Helianthus tuberosus. Next base: position 44,308,344 of record CM060358.1, on the reverse strand, counting down.
GATGTCAAGAGAAGTTGGCAGGGTGTCACTTCAAAATGTAGTGGTTTTCTTGAATTAAGAAAGGGTACTACCACCAATGGGGTGGTGGTCCACTGACAAAGGCAAAACCTTTAACCACTTCGGTTTGGGAGGGAGAGGTCTTGGGTTCAAGTCCCACAGACGATAGGATTAAAAGAAATTAGTCGTTAAAGAAAAGGGTACTACCGAAAGTGTTTGAGATTGATCCAAAAGAAGATGGTGCAAGTAATCACTTGATAGTAACACGCTCTCACTTCACTGAACCATATGAGAAGATAGTTGGTCAAGTTTGGTTTGGTGATGGTTCGCACGTGAAGATTAAAGTTACGTGATCCATGCTCTTGGATGCACTAATGGTGAGAAACGGGTGGTGAAAGAAGTCTAGTACATTCCACATTTTTGTAGCAGTATACTAAGCCAGTAAGCCTTAGCCAATTCACATAAATTAGATGAAAATGATTATGATGGGGGAGATTTTATAGGTGCATGACATCAGTGGAAATTACTAATGAATTTAATCTGTTCCATATATAGGTTATACAAAATTTGACTCTACATAGCCACTCCTTTCTCCTTACATGCAAGGAAGATCAAGCATGACCATCATAAGCCATCCCACAAAGGTCTGTGATACGTGCCTCACATGTATGCAAAACATAGCTTATTTTCAAGATAAAGCCACGTTTCGATCCATTATACTACTTAAACAAGTCAATGCTAATTTATGTGGTCCAAGCACACTTTCCACACAAACAACAAAGTGATAGATTTACCATTTAGTCAATGATCATAGTGAATACACATCTGCCTATATGTTAAAATTGATGGATGATGCACTTGGGGCGTTCAAGAAGTTCAAGGCATTAGTGGTGCTTGAAAGCCTGTACAAGTTGAAGACGCTAAGAATTGATCAAGGCGGAGAGTTTACTTCTCTAGGTTTCAAATGATTGTGTGTGTAAAATGGAATTCATCATCAGTTCACAATGGCATATACTCCATAATAGAACCGAGTTGTTGAACGACGAAGCTGATCGATTCTAGGCACTATAAAAAGTACGATGAAGGTGACGGTGCTTCCTCAAAACTTATGGGGTGAGGGATTAGGACATGCAATGTATGTTTTAAACCAAATCCTGACCAAGGTTCTGAACAGTTTAGCAGTATGAAGTCTGAAAAAAAAAAAAAGACAACCAATTCTGGCCCATCTAAAGGTTTTTGGGTGTGTTTCACATGTGAAAATTTTCTTAGTCCAACTGATAAAACTTGATGATTGAAGCACCAAAAATCACCTCCTCTACGACCTACATCTTGGTAAAAAATTGTGTGATTTGAGACGTGGAGTTTGAAAAGAACCCTTTTCTATATGAGGAATTGTAGTAATGATGGTCCGGGTTGGAACAGTTTCATCATGGGTTCATGACTAAGACTAATACCGTTGACCTCGTTGATCCATAAGCCGAAATTTATGACTTTGAGGCCGAGCAAATGGGAGCACCACAAATTGGACTCCAATCAACGAATGATCCAGGGTCACCTATGACCCAAAGCCCATCAATGAACTCCAAATTGCCAAACACCTCAACGCATTCAAAGTTTGGTGATACTCCTCCTCATGGTTTCCGATGTCTTAATAATATTAGAGCCAAACTAAATTGATTCTAATGAGCATTGGGATCTACTCAGAAGCAGTTCGAAACAAGGAGTGGATTGAAGTTATGGAGTGGGGCTGGAACAGATTGAGAAACATTGAACTTAATAGTTACCCGAGTTATCGATAGGTACCAAACCCAATGGTCTCAAATAGGTCTTTAAATAGAAAAAGAGTGTTGATGGTTAAAAAATTACATATGAACGGCATAGACTTCAATGAAGTGTTTTCTCTAGTCTGATTGAAACCCATTCGACTCATCCTAGCTTTAGTCGGTGGAGAAGACTAGGAGGTGCATCAACTTGATGTAAGGTCGGATGTCCTACACGTTGAACTTAAAGAAGATGTCTATGTTTCTCAACCGAAAGGTTTTTTTTCAAAAAAGTAAAGAACGATTAGTGTCTAATCTTAGCCCACTCTTGTATTATCTTGGTATTGAAGCTGAACAAGTAAAAACATGCATCACTTTAAAGCGAAGCGCCTATGCGAGGAAGATATTGTAGAAAACATATATGTTGGTATGCAATCCGTCAAATAGCATATGGAACCTTAGTTGGATTTGCCAATAGATGAAAGTGGGGAAGCGATATATGCAACACGGTATATACGTTTAATTGGGTGTTTACGTTATCTTAGTTTCCTCGACTTAAGTTATTTGGTCAGTTTATTAAGTAGGTTCACGAAGACACCTTAGACTTGAGTTATTTGGTCAGGTTATTAAATAGGTTCATGGAGACACCGAAACAAAACCATATGCAATCAGTCAAACATATCTTAAGGTATGTTAAAGGGATAATCGAGTATGGTATTCAATATCAAAGACGTGACATCACAGATTTAATTGGTTGTAGTGATAGTGATAGTTGCCATGCTAGTGATTAAAATGACCTAAGGGACTTTAAAAAAAATGACCTAAGGAGCACTACCGAGATGGTATTCTACTTCTATAGAGCAACTGTTGATTAGATCGGGTGTTTACTCTCTCACTTTTCACTTGAGGACTTAGGCACACTAAGCTATTTTTTCGGGATGCATGCCCCATTCGCTAGTGACGTCTTTCACCCAGGCGCAGTATTTACATGATACATTACTGTTGGCGTAGGCCCATGATCATCTTCTTCATCTCGGTGCATTTCGGAATACTTGACAGTGGAATTATTAGACATGATTGAATGAATGTTTGAGCGAATAGAACGAATGGACAAAACAAGAACGAATAGTTTTTGAATGTCTTGGTACCGGAAAATGTTGCCGGACCATTCTTATTTATACTAATGTACATGGCGGTTAATTTGGGCGGGAGAAACTGCCGGAGGACAGTTTTCGAATTTACCCGCTTATCACACACACTATAGCTTATCATCATGTTCCGAATCCTAAAGTAAATAAGTATAAATGCACATACATATCATAAATATAATTAAGTTTAATAAATACTTCTATTACTTCCCCCTAAACTTAATGACGTTGAGCAGCGAATTTGAGCACACTTTCATTGGCTTCATCGACGGCCTTCCGGGCTTCCTTGAAATCGAACTTCCTTCTTCTCTTGTGCATGTTCCATGCCCCTTCCCAGTCGTTGCCCGCATATAGTGCATAATGGTCCATTGTTGTCACGTCCTTGATCACCTCTGCACTTGCACTTCTTCCATGGCTGCTTTCTGGCGCTGCTTCCTTCTCTTTCATTCTTTCTATATCCCAGGCTTTCTCTTGAATATCTTTAAACCTGTAGTAATAAACTAAAACATCCAAGTACATGGCATAAACTATCCTCATGTACTCTCCATCCTTATATTCGTATCCCATATCTTTGGCAATTATCGGCCAAAGATTATCTTCAATTACACTCCGGTAACCTCCATCTCTCTCTACAATCATATATAGACTCAGTAAGTCTATCTTCCTGTTGTCGATCATCATCGGTGGAATGGCCTTGTAGTTATGCCTAATTTAACTATGATGAACCAGTGTAACATTTCTTTGAATTTTTTTTCTAATTCATGTTTGTAATGAAACACAAACTTCCCATCTTCCAGCATATTTAGTAAAATTTTACAATCACCGAAATTCTTGAATTCCAAAGCCCTTATGATCATAACACTCCAATCCGTTTCACAAGAGGAGACATGCAGATCCTCAAAATATGAATTCAGATACTCTTCCTTATATCTTTCGCTAACATCATTCAGACTTATCACCTTTTGTTTTTCTTTTAAACCCAATTCATCTTCCTTGGACAATCCAGTGATTTCATTTACTGAATTTACTACCGGAGGAGAGAACATGGGAAAAATCTTGCAAGTATCTCTGGCCTTATTGACCGTGAATCCTTGCAAAGTCAATTGATTTATGCTTAGTACGTTTCTGTCTAACTCATGCGTATAGAAAACGCTTTGAATCATTAATCTTTCATTATTTGACTTAATTTCTATAGCACCTATGTTTTATCCGTTTAAAAACATTTATGTTACCGGCATAATGATGTGAAAACGAATTACTAACATACCATATGTCTCCCCACATACCGCCTTCGGTCCCAGTCACTATCATCTCGTTTCGATCTTCTGCAAATATTCTTTGAGTTTGGATTCCGGCATTTACTGCTTGATTTATGAGTTGTGTAGTTTCATCATTTTCTTTCGATTTGCACTCATAAATATGATGTCCTGGTCGGTGACAGTAATAACACAATCTTGTTCTTTGATTTCTTTTCTCCCTCTCGCTTTGTTCTTCATGACAGTGTTGACATGGTAATGTTGATGAAGTGGCTCTGATATCACATGTTGGCGTAGGCCCATGATCATCTTCTTCATCTCGGTGCATTTCGGAATACTTGACAGTGGAATTATTTGACATGATTGAATGAATGTTTGAGCGAATAGAACGAATGGACAAAACAAGAACGAATAGTTTTTGAATGTCTTGGTACCGGAAAATGTTGCCGGACCATTCTTATTTATACTAATGTACATGGCGGTTAATTTGGGCGGGAGAAACTGCCGGAGGACAGTTTTCGAATTTACCCGCTTATCACACACACTATAGCTTATCATCATGTTCCGAATCCTAAAGTAAATAAGTATAAATGCACATACATATCATAAATATAATTAAGTTTAATAAATACTTCTATTAATTACATGTGATCGTCTCAATCAGTGCACACCCTTGTCTACTCTTGTCTCTTCAGGACAAAAACTCTACCAAAGTGCTTATGGATGATCCTTTGCTATACTAGATGGTGCGTTTTGATATAATATTCTCTATAGTTTAATCTCCATTTTATAGTCCTTCACCACTCAAGGCCAATTTAAAAGCAGAAACTCATCAAGGGAATGTGGACATACAAATTGTCAAAATTTCTGAGAACTGATAGACATGAACAAAACACATAACAACACATAGGTTCAAGTGATTTACTATTACGATAAATGAAAATTATTACCCAAACCTTTCCCAAGAACTCTAAAAACCTTTCCCCTATAGGTTCAATTCATCTTTGCATGTCTTTAGCGTCTTGAATTTTGATCACAATTTCATATAATATGTTTGCAACATTAAATTGACACATTTTTAACATATATTTAACAGTATCATCAATTTCTCTCTCTAAGAAAAAAGAGAGTCTAGCATCGTTCTCGGTGGCTAGCATTAAACAGGCAGCAGCGGCGGCATTCAGGTCAGTCCCGGCCTATTTATTTGAATGGAATAAGTTCGTGCCTAAGAAGGTGGGTGTTGTCTCTTGGTGGGCTTTATCGGATCGTCTTCCTACTAGACTTGCCTTGGCCAGTAGGAATATAAATATTGGAAATACCAGGTGTATACTTTGTGGTGATTATGACGAATCCAGCGAACACCTTTTCGTTTCATGCCATTTCACTCAATCCGTCTGGCTCGTCATGGCACAATGGAGTAAGATCCCTCCTATTGTGGCCTTTTGTCTTAGAGACTTACTGGATGCTCACTTGTATATGCATGGAAGTAAAAAGAAAAAGAAGGTGCTTAATGCCATTGTTCAGGTAGTGATTTGGAGCGTTTAGAAAATGCTGAATGAAGTTATATTCGGGCAGGCGGTTCCTAGTGTTTCGAAGGTGGTTGAAGAGTCAAAGTCGATGGCATATCACTGGATTAAAAATCGCTCAGGTTCTTCTCATTGGTCTTGGAACGATTGGCGTACTTTTTCCATTGTTATGTATTCGGACAGATAATGGAGGTGAATACATTGGTCCTTTTGATGCTTATTGTAAAGAGAAAGGTATTCGACACCAAAAGACTCCTCCAAAGACAACACAGTTGAATGGTTTAGCAGAACGAATGAATAGAACATTGGTTGAAAGGGTTAGATGCTTGCTATCACATGCAGGGTTGCCTAATTCCTTTTGGGGTGAAGCTTTGAACACCGCAATAAATGTTATTAATCGTACTCCTTGTGTTCCTTTGTCTTTTGATGTTCCTGACAGGGTTTGGAGTGGCAAAGATGTTTCATACGATGATTTATGGGTCATTGGATGCAAGGCTTTTGTGCATATTCCAAAAGATGAAAGAACAAAGCTTGATATAAAGACCAAGCCATGTATATTCCTTGGTTATGGGGGATATGAGTTTGAACACAGGTTTTATGATCCAATCTCGAAGAAACTCATAAGAAGTTTCGATGCTGATTTTATTGAAGATCAAAGTTTGAAAGATATTGAGAAGACAAAGATAGTTCCTCAGCATACTGATGATTTTTCTGATTTGGATCTGGTCCCTCCTCAGCACATTGAGCCACATAATGAAGATGGCATTCAAAATGATGAACAACATGGTACTGATAATCATGATATTCCAGAGCAGCACGAGTTGGATGAGAGTTCTCATCCAGAGTTACCAGTACCAGGTATGCCAACATTTGTCTCACTCAGGCGGTCTACAAGAGACCGTCATCCTTCTACACGTTTTTCTGCTGATGAGTATGTCTTACTATCGGATGGGGGAGAGCCTGAGTGTTATACAGAGGCTATGGAAGATGAATATAAAAGAGAGTGGTTTGAAGCTATGCAAGATGAGATGAATTCCTTGTATGAGAACAATACCTTTGAGTTGGTGAAGTTGCCTAAGGGCAAAAGAGCTTTGAAGAACAAGTGGGTCTACAAAGTGAAGACTGGAGATCATACCTCACGGCCTAGATACAAAGCTAGATTGGTGGTCAAAGGGTTCAGTCAAAGAAAGGGTATTGATTTTGATGAGATTTTCTCTCCGGTCGTGAAGATGAGTTCCATTCGAGTGATTCTTGGTTTGGCTGCCAGTCTTGATCTTGAGGTTGAGCAAATGGATGTCAAGACAGCTTTCCTTCATGTTGACTTGGACAAGGAAATCTATATGGAGCAACCTGAAGGTTTTCAGGTTAAAGGTAAAGAAGACTATGTTTGTAAGCTTCAGAAAAGTCTATATGGGTTGAAACAAGCACCGAGGCAGTGGTACAAGAAATTTGAGTCTGTTATGGGGAAGCAAGGCTACCAAAAGACTATTTTCAGATCACTGTGTTTTCTTTCAAAGGTTTGGTGATGATGATTTTATCATTTTATTACTTTATGTTGATGACATGTTGATTGTTGGCAAGAATGCAGAGAGGATTGTTCAGCTGAAGAAAGAATTAAGCAAGTCTTTTTCTATGAAAGACTTGGGGCCAGTAAAACAGATTCTTGGCATTCGGATTACTAGAGATAGAGCTTCAAAGAAGTTACACATGTCACAAGAGCAATACATTGAGAAGGTGCTTTGCAGATTCAACATGGCTAAGGCCAAAGCGGTTAGTTCACCTCTTACTCCCAACTTTAAACTAACTGATAAAGATTGCCCCTTCTTCTAAGAAGGAGATTGAATAGATGGATAGAGTTCCATACGCATCAGTGGTTGGAAGCTTGATGTATGCAATGGTGTGCACAAGGCCTGATATTGCCCATGCAGTAGGTGTTGTTAGTCGGTTTCTGTCAAATCCAGGTAAGAAGCATTGGGAAGCGGATAAGTGGATCTTCAGATATCTACGTGGTACTTCCAAATTGGGTATAACATTTGGGAATGAAGAACCAATGCTTGTTGGTTATACGGATTCTGATATGGCGGTAAATAAGGACAACATGAAATCTATTTCTGGTTATTTGATGACTTTTGCAGGGGGAGCTGTGTCTTGGCAATCTAGATTGCAAAAGTGTGTTGCTTTGTCTACTACAGAGGCTGAGTATATGGCAGCAACAGAAGCGTGCAAAGAACTATTGTGGTTGAAAAGATTTACGCAAGAGCTTGGCTTTATGCAACAGCGCTACGTGGTCCTTTGTGATAATGAAAGCGCTATTCACCTTGCGAAAAATTTTATGTTTCACAAAAGAACAAAACATATTGATGTTATGTATCATTGGATTAGAGATGCTATTGAAGACAAGCTATTTGAACTTGACAAAGTTAATACCGATGATAATGGTTCCGATATGTTTACTAAATCTTTAGCAAGGGGAAAGTTGAAGGGATGTTGCTCAATCGCCGGGATGGCGAACTCTTTCTTATAGACAAAAGGGGGGAGATTTGTTGGGTTATTTTTTGCCCATGAGAAAGCCCAACCTATCTCATACTACATGGGTTTTATTACTATTATTATTTTAGAGTAATAAAAAAAAAAGAAAAAAAAAAGATATATGTGGTCTTTGGACTGTGACGTAAGTTGGTGTGGGCCAAGACCAAACAAACATTAAATTTGTAATGTGGGCTTGCAACTGAAGAAAGCATCACACGTTTTGTTTTGGTGAACATTCTGGACGCAAGAAATAAAAAGAAATAGGGTTTATTTCCTTTGTGGTTTTTGGCGCCTGACTTGAAGACGTACAGACATACAAAGAAGAAAAATCAAGAGTTTTATTATTGGGTCTTTTGTGAAGATAAGAGACGTACCAGAGATCGTTAATTCCTCGTTTGGTGATACCTCTTACTTGCTTATTCGTTTTGTTTATATTCCATATACTTGAAGTTAGTTTGTACCAAGTATATGATGATTTTGTATGCCTCTAGTTTTAACTAGGGAAGACTTTATATTGCTATTATTGCTGATAGTGGATTTTAAGCGGCTCTAGTAGTCCCGTGGTTTTTACTCTCCTTTTTTTAGAGGTTTTTCACGCTAAAATTCGGTGTCTCCTTATTATTATTATTATTTTATAGCCTATTTGTTTGCATCCTCACAGGTTCATTCGAGTTGGGAAATTATTTGGTCAAACGAAGTTTGCTTCCGCGTTTTTATTTATCGTTTGTGACCGAGTTGCGCGCTTTTCCCATCACCATTCGCTAGTGACGTCTTTCACCCGGGCACAGTATTTACATGATACATTACATGTGATCGTCTCAATCAGTGCACACCCTTGTCTACTCTTGTCTCTTCAGGACAAAAACTCTACCAAAGTGCTTATGGATGATCCTTTCCCATACTAGATGGTGCGTTGTGATATAATATTCTCTATAGTTTAATCTCCATTTTATGGTCCTTCACCACTCAAGGCCAATTTAAAAGCTGAAACTCATCAAGGGAATGTGGACATACAAATTGTCAAAATTTCTGAGAACTGATAGACATGAACAAAACACATAACAACACATAGGTTCAAGTGATTTACTATTACGATAAATGAAAATTATTACCCAAACCTTTCCCAAGAACTCTAAAAACCTTTCGCCTATAGGTTCAATTCATCTTTGCCTGTCTTTAGCGTCTTGAATTTTGATCACAATTTCATATAATAATATGTTTGCAACATTAAATTGACACATTTTTAACATACATTTAACAGTATCATCAATTTCTCTCTCTAAGAAAAAAGAGAGGCTCTTAAGTCTTAACGCACCACAAGAATGACCAAAACCATATGAATAACTAACTTACCAACTTTCAACTCCTTGGCTTTTTTTCAACTTCTTCACGTGTTAATGTTGGAAAGGTACATATAATTATGCTCATAAAAGTTATTCGTATTCTGGTTTATTTAATATGATATCATATATGAGGTAGAGGATCCTGTAAAAAAGACTAAAAGTGTGAGAAGGGTAAGAAAGAATCTACACCATTAGATCTTTGATCTAATGGTTGAGATTAATAGGGACCAAATTGTAAAATTTAGTTTTTTTTTTTTGACTGAATTGAAAATTATAGGGGTAAAAAAGTCTTTATATCATTTCAAAAATAGAAACCGTCAATCAAAAACCCTACAATCTCTCTCTCTCTCATCATCATCACCATATCTTCTAAACATCACTTCCGATCAATGTATAACTGGCAACCTGCAACTCATCTTCATCAGCCTTTGACCATCGTCGTCCAACCCCTCATCACCGTCCATCAGATCTCCATCATCATCGCAATACCGATGGATTCTTGACGGCGGCTAAGATTAAATTTTAGGGGTTGGGTTTCTGTTAAAAACGAAGAAGACGCGGACAAGGACGTTGGCGAGCGGCAGCGGTGGTGCAGCAGCAGCGTTATCATCATCATCTAACATCGTTATCATCATCATCTACATCGTTATCATCATCATCATCATCTAACACCGCTGCAGCGGCGAACGGCAGCGGCAGCGGCGACGGCGAGCGGGCAGCGGCGGTGGTTGTGCGGATCGGCAGCGGTGGTGCAGCCGTGGTGGTGTCGGAAGTGGCAGTGGTGGTGCCGGAAGTGGAGAAGATGGTACAGAGGTGTTATTTTTTTCTTTACTGAATGGTGTTATATCTTTGTACTGAATGGTGTTATTTTGTGTACTGAATGGTGTTTTTTTATTTTCTGAATGGTGTTTTTTTCTTGTCTGAATGGTGTTATTTTGTTTCTGAATGGTGTTATTTTGTTTCTGAATGGTGTTATATTATTTTTCGTAAAAACACCATGAATTGAACTGTGAATTTTTTAAAACACCCTGGACGGTTATATTCCTTAAATCAAGGATTTTCTCTCTCCAAATCCTTAAATCAAGGATTACCATATTTGAATTTGTTAATGCATTTACAATCTTACCCTTTTCAATTAATTTAGATCTAATGGTTGAGATTCTTTCTTACCTTTCTCACACTTTTGGTCTTTTTTACAATAACTCCACCCTCATATATGATATGTTTCTTGTTCTAGGAATCTCTTAGAAAAATAGCCCCCACATATAACATGCCGTTGGCGATGAAAACTGAAAAGAGAAGTTATTGGGTTGGGTCCTTCTCCTTGAGATGTAAGCATAATGCATAAATGTTTTCTTGTTCAATTTCTTTTTAGGGGTAGGGGTGGTCATCACTTGTATAAATTCCATCACTCACAACTTCCAATCAAGTTCCGCCATGTCATCAACCATTATTCCATTACTCACAACTTTTTTAGCGGAAATGCCCATCACTCACCACCACACCCAACAATCCCCCCCCCCCCAACCAACAATTTCCCTCACAACAATTAAAACATCACGCGTCAAAAATAGCACGCGTGATAAAAATTGTAGCGTGAAAAATGGAGGTGGCGGTGGTGTTTTGTAGTTTTCCACGCGTTGAAAACTTTCATCACGGCCAAATTTCCCACTGCCCCGGGTGGCCTTAACCTAACACACAAAACCACATATAAGGTTTGACTGGTTTTGCTCCCGAATTGCTCATAACTAAAACTCCGTTAAAAGTAGGGATGAGTATTTGGTACCGGGTACCGGTACCCATTTTTCCCGTTTTTCGGTACCAGTATCGGTTCGGTATCAAACGGGTACCATGCTCATCCCTAGTTAAAAGTTGTTTGTAATTTAGGTTGGGCTGTTAGGGTAGCTACTTGTCTCGTATAAACTTCGAGCCGAATTTGAGCAGACGGTAGTTCGCTTATGGACTCAATTGAATAATTTTTTTTTTTTTTTTTTTTTTTTTTTGTATATTGGTAGTTTGGTAGTGTGTTTCTTGAAAGTTGTATTATTTTAGATTGGTGATTACTTGTATAAAACATATAGAAAATCAACAAAATCAATAATAAACAAGTCAATGCATAGGGTTATGAGGTGGCTCTAGTTGAATATAGAAAATCAACAAAATCAATAATAAACAAGAACAAGTCAATGCATAGGGTTATGAGGTGGCTCTAGTTGAATACTAGCTTAGGTAGCGTTTGGTATGAAGGAATAGAATGCGGAATGGAATGGATCATTCTGATGGAATGAAAAGAAACATGTTTGGTTATCATGTGGTAATGGAATTGAGCATTCAATATTTTTATTATTATTATTATTTACCATTACCATTACTATTATTATTATTATTGTTATTGTTGTCGTCTTTAATAACCCACCGTCGTCATTCACCTCCGCTGTCACACCCCACCACCTCCGCCGCCACCATTGGGCGACACCACTACCGACACAACCACCATCGTTACTACTGTCGCCGCCATCCACCGTCGTCGTCACCCACTTTCCCCGCCACCACCACCACCCACCTCCACCCTAGCCGTCACCCACCTCCGCCCCTACCGTCACCCGCCACCACCCACATTCGCCCCTGCTGTCACCCACCGCCGACACATCCGCCCCCGCCGTCACCCACCACCACCCACCACCCCGCCACCACCCACCCACCACCATCGACTACCATCACTCACCACCGATTTATTCCTTCATCTGTTCTTTCTTACCAAACAACACAAATTAATAATTCATTTCATTCTCGCATGGATACCAAACAAGACATGGAATGGTAATGATTCATTCCATTACATCGTCCATTCCATTCCCTCGTCCATTCCATTCCCTCGTCTATTCCATTACGCTATACCAAACACACCCTTACTTTCTAGCTTGGTTGAAGTTAACGACCCAAGCTAGCTTGGTCTGAATTGTTACGAGCAATGAAGAATTGTTCGTTTGAACTTCGAACGAAAGAGAGGAATGAAGATGTTGAAGAAGAACCGTCTATGTGCTACTATTTGAAAAGTGCAATTTCAAACGTATACGTCGCGTATAGACCTATACATGGCTTAAACCCTTTATTCATGTGCTAGAAAACATTGTATCATAGTCAAATCAGTCTTCGTATAGGGCTATACGTGGCATATAAAAGACATGTATAGCCCCCTCCCCTTCGTCTAGCCCTATATGTGGAACGTTACAAAATGAAAAGTTAATACCCTAAAATGTGATTTTAAACTATTAGTACCTAAGTATGTTACTTTGTGCAAACCACAGGAACTAACTATGTAATTAACTCGCTAATTAATTACCATATATAGGTTTTAACAGAACAACAGTTTCAAATGGTTAAGGTTAAACGAACCAATAACAAACAAGAACTCAATTCCAGTTGTTAATTATTACAATTAATATTAATATTAATATTAATATTAATATTAATAATATATGATAATAGGGAAGTTGAATGAACAGTGTCAAAGACCACCTGTTTCACTCTGAAGGCCTCATCAGCATATGAGACACGTGTTGTCTCGTCTGGAGGGAGGTGGTAGAAAACCACCAAACCCTTCAAACATTAATCTCTTCAATATCATATTAGAGAAAGAGAGGTCCAAGAAAGAATGCAGAGTTAGAACCGTTTCCACGGTGGGTTGCAGCGGTGTTCCAAGGCGGTGGTTCTGCCGCCGGTGATGGCGGTGGTTTGCGGAAGAAGAAGAGGCGGTTGCACCCAGCGGTCCAGCCAGTTACTTTCCACAACAACCCATTTTAAGAGAGAAATCGAGGGGAAAAATAGAGCAGCAGCAGAATCAAGAGGGATGGAGGTGGTTGTTGGCGCGACAGACGTGGTCGAAAGCCATTCTGTGCTCCGACGATGGAAACTACGGCGGTATTGTTAGAATACCACCACCCAAAATATCTTTATCTCCATCTCCTCCCGATTTCTCCCCTTCGTCGTCTCCGGCGATCCGATACACCGCCGCATAATCCGACGAAATCAGGAGAGATCTCAATCATCTCATTATCTCAAACTCAATTGCAACCGATTATTATCATTTTTTATAAATTTCATCCGCAGATATGAACGAGAAAGCTGGCGTTTCCAAGGAGCTCAATGCTAAGCACCGAAAGGTCTTGATCTGTTTACGATTATTTGATCTGTTTTTGATCTACTTTTGAGTACTTGTGATGTAACGATTGTTGAAAGCGTATTTAATCTGCTTGTTTGGTGATTCGATTTGTCTGGCGTTTATCATCGATGTTAGAGATTTAGAGATCTGAAGCTTTGTTTAGACAGTGATGAAGTTATTAAGAGTTTAAGATTAGCATGATTGGCAAGTTGTTTGTTTATGAGAAAGTTATTTGAATTTAGGTGTTAAGAATTATGTGATCTATAGGCGGATCGTTTGTTATTTTTAGTTACTTGAGGTAAGAGGTTTTTAAGTTTACTAAAAAATGCTTTTGATCACTTAGCAAATGTGCTTTTACTATTAAATGGGCTATGCTATGACTCTGGATTATGTGATTCGTAGACGTGTTGCGGCATAATCCTAATAATTGAAGTTTTAGGTTAAGCTTAAGTTGAGAAAAATAGGTATTGTTACAAATTTGTGTTTGTTTGGTTATTTGGTGAGCTGTAGATCGTATTGCACAATTTGTTTTACAAAATTTGATATGAATTCTTAATCAATGGTGTTGCATGTTTTCTCAAATTTTTAATAAATTTGTGTCTGACCTAGGGTTTCTTTTGATTTAAAGCATGCGACTGATGTTTTTATGTGAATAATTGGTGTGTGTTTGTGATCTAGGATTGTTGGTTGTGCTGATTTTATATATTAGATTGTTGTTCGATTAATTGTTTCTGTTCTACCTAGCTTTCGATTCAAGTTTGGGTATATTCATTTGGTCATGGGTTTTATTTGCGGTTTTATTTGAATTTGAATTGCCTCTGTTTTCCAGTGTTCACTATTGATGGAGCTCTCTGCATTTTGCTTTTAGTGGTCGCAATTTGTTTTAGGTCTAGCGCTTTTGTTCTCGACCCTTAATTCAGGTTTTGCTCTTCGTTTTTGTATGTTACTTATTCGGGTGGATGGGTTGAAGTAATGTACTACAACCACTACAAAGTCCATGATTTTGCTTACCACAGTTCTTCATTACGTGATGTTCTTCGAAAATTTGTGGCGTTTTGTTGTTTTGAAAGGGAGAATTAGGATTACGGTTCATATTTTGCACGTTAGTAGTCTTAATAATTAAAAAGTGAATAGTGTTTGCGGGTTGACCAACCAACCTGTTTTGATAACCTACCCGCCACGACTCATTGCCACCGCGCCGTTATAAATGGGTTTAGGCTGGGATTAAATGAGTTTAGGTCGTACACAAGTTGACACGACTTACCCATTTATTAAACGGTTTGGGATGGGTGGCTTGACCAACCGGTTTTCAACCTGAAAACCTGTTTAAAATAGTATTAAGAAATTATAAATTTAATCCATCAACCTGGCCTCAACATGTCTAAAACTTGAAATGATCGACTATTTGCTTAAGATAGTTGTTTCACATACAGATGACAAGTAAATGTCAGATATTCACATTATTAGTTTGTTACTATTTTTCGAACAAAAGGCACATATAGTCACATTTAATTTGTCAGTTTTTTATGGAATAAAAAACCAACCATACAATAATTTTTATATGGTATATTGTTTTTGGATGATAATTATTATATTTATGATATCTGATCACAGAGGATATACGCCTTAGCTGATAAATCTTTTTATGATCACAGGTGTTAAGGCTGAACCAGCCGGTAAAACATTCCTAACCAAAGATACAAGAGAAGCACTGTTGTGATTATGTCTGTAAGTTCTATTAACGACTTAGCTATTATATATTTCGCTTTCCGTCTTTGAAAGCTGATATTTATCTCCTTTGGAATGAATCAGTTTCACGAATCAAATGGAGTGGTTTGGCTCAACACTTCGGTACGCGGTACGAAAAGCGGTACAATTGGGAACACCAATTCGGTACGTGATACGGTGTACCATATAGTCTGGTACATATACAAAAAAGTAAAATATATCTTTCCTTAGATTTCAATTCATATCATAATCATAATAGAAAATTCATAAAAGAAAATTCGTAATCAGGAAATTCATAAACCTGATCTAGCCTTTGTCGACAGTGTGTATATGGCGCCAATTAATACACAGCGGAAAAAAAAAACCCTTGACATACTGGCAATTGGATATGGATCAGTTTTATATAGCGCCAATTAGAGAGAGTGGGAATCACCGACCCCATACATCATTCCAACTTAATGAGTGATTTGACTTTTCAAATTCCGGTACAGTAAATTTCGTTCCTAATCGCCGACCATACAATCGGAAGCGTGTTTTTCGATGAAATAAATCGAAAATTCCGCGATCAAGACACTTTTGTTGAAACTGGCGGGAACTATGCATGTTGGTGATTCAGATCGCGGATAACTGGTGATCGGTACCGCGTTCTGGTACGAATGATCTGGAACGCAGTTCGCGGGCCTGTTGGCGTGGCGTTTCTTATGACTATGGTTTGGCTACCACAAGCTTATTTGGAATGGCATTTGTTTGACCCATTGTCACCTGGGGTAAGTAAGTCTCTCGGATTTTACTAAGATAACTTCATGGTAAGTTGCAAGTAATTATCATTTTTTGAGTAGAAGCTTTCTAATGTTAGCGAGTCAACCCCATCTCGACTCGTCCTAAAAAATGACATTTTTTGACGCGTTTAACCAAAAAGTTTAGCTAGAGGGGTAACGGGTCAAATGGTTAGGTGTTGTCCAATGAGTATTTTCTTTGAATCCAAAAAGTTTAGCTAGAGGGGGAACGGGTCAAACGGTTAGGTGTTGTCCTATGAGTATTTTCTCTGAATTCTTCCATTCAAAGAATTAAACTTTCACTTGAGTAACAGTTTGTTGCCTTTAAACCAACTGATGAAGGCTGATTGCCTCTAATAACTAGAACTTCTTGGATACAATTTTAGGCTTGAGCTTCATATGAACTTGAATTTACTTAGCTGTTGTAGTTACTTTTGACATGCTCTATTGAGATTATTAAAGCAGTTTTATCAATCTTTACACAGCCACATACATCAAATGTTGCAAGTACCTACAAATATGACTTCTTTTTGTTATACCCAACGACTAACGTTGTCACGTTTTTCTTGAAAACATGGGACAGAAGATGAACGATCGAGAACTTTTAACCCATATTCACCAGTTTTCACACATACGTTTCATCGAACCTACATGTTATTAAACCGGGGACAATTTGGTTTAGCACGCCGCAACGCACGTAGGGTATAAAACTAGTTCGAATAACATATGAGATCAAATTGAAGTTTAATAACTCAAACTGTTTAATTAAACAAAGTAAATATAAAGATTTAACCAACCGAATGATTAGGACGAAATCAAAATGCAAAATAAAGATTAAGCCAACCGAATGATTAGAACGAAATCAAAATGCAAAAGTAGGTAAGAAAATGTTAAACAGGACTATAATAATGCTAACTGTACACCCAAGGTTGCTCACGAAAAAAGGGTTAGCCAGTCATAATAATTAATAAGAATTCAAATATTGTCACTACTAAATTCATAAAATAAATTCGAATAGCTAAGTTTAATGTCTTTGGAAATGTTTTCTCTAATGTCTTTGGAAATGTTTTGCTCTCTTGTGGCCCAGACCAAAACTATTTAATTCAGCCCAATAGCTAAGTTTATTTGTGAACTCGACCCTTTTTTTATTCTTGCTCTGGATTCTCGAAGTAACCTGCATAAGTGTCAAAAACAACTAGTTTTAGTTTAGCCATCATCTAATTTATTTCATTCATTTAAGTGTCAAAAACAACTATTTTTAGTTTAGCCATCATCTAATTTATTTCATTCATTTAATAGCTAAGTTTATTTGTGATCTCAACCCTTTTTTTTAATTCTTGCTCTTGATTCTCGAAGTAACCACCACTACTGATGCTTAAGAACCGGCTTTATACTTAGTCCCATCATTCACAACAAACAAAATAGGCTTAAGTTTATCAGAAGCATGCTTGGCTTGATTACCAAGTTATTAATTTCAATCATTATAAAAACAAGGGATCATTAAGTTCAAACTTAGCGCTAAACCCTAGTTATCACAACAGAATTCTTCACTGGGCTTAGACTTCAAACCCCAACACTTAGACCACTCGTTACGAAATATTTTGTAATGTTTATATTACATTACAAATATTTTGTAAAGCTTATCTACAAACCCCAACACTTAGACCACCCGCAATCTTTATGCCACTTGGCCGTTTGTGACTAGGATGCATCATTGCTGCGCTTTGTTGCTGATGACGTGACGAGATTTGTCCGTCTCTAGGGCAAAGATGTGGGCCCACCCGCTCATCACTATTTTTTATATTACATGATTTTTAGTAAAATGCATTTGTAATTTTAAAAGACTAAAGAGTAGTAAAATGCATTTGTAGTTGCAAAAAAAACTAAAGAGATTTATTATTGAGTAAATTGCCATTTTAGTCCCTGAGTTTTGACCAAAATTGCCACTTTAGTCCAAATAGTTTTTTTCTTGCCATTTTAGTCCAAATAGTTTTGTTTTCTTGCCATTTTAGTCCAAATAGTTTTGTTTTCTGCCATTTTAGTCCCTGAGTTTTGTCATTTGTTGCCATTTTCATCCAACCCACTAACTCCATTCAAAAAAAATTATTTAACTTAGGTGAATTTTGGTCGAACCACATTTTTCTTTCTTTTTTTGCAGGTGCGATGGTATGGGGATGGTGTTGTGCCAGTTTACAGTGAAGATGATGGCGGTGGTTGTTGGTTTTACGATGATGACGGTGATGTTGGTTAATGACGTGGGTGGCGTAAAAGTGCCCGGTGGTGGTGGAAATGGTGGGTGGTGATGGTGGTGGGGTGGGTGGGTGGGTGGTGACGGTGCAGGGACTAACCTTCTATCATCGCCACCACCTGCTTGCACCGTCACCACCCACCCCACCCACCCCACCACCATCACCACCTACCAGGGACTAAAATAGCAGAAAACAAAACTATTTGGACTAAAATGGCAAGAAAACAAAACTATTTGGACTAAAATGGCAAGAAAAAAAACTATTTGGACTAAAGTGGCAATTTTGGTCAAAACTCAGGGACTAAAATGGCAATTTACTCTTTATTATTAAAACCTATATAAGTTTGCAAGTTTTTTGTGCATAAGCACTTGAACATTGTGCTTTATGAGTTTTTCAAAAAAAAAAACTTAATTTTTCACTTTCAACCTAAAAGTTTTATCTTTTACATTTTAACCCTCCTTTTTTTTTTTTACTTTTAACTCTAAGTTTTCCATCTTTTATAATTTAACACAACACTTTGTTATTTACAACTTTGGTCCCCCATACTTTTTATCTTTTGCAAGTTTTTCGTTTTACGTTTCGTTCTAAATTTTGCGAGTTAACATGTCGTAGCGTGCATGTGAGGTTCAACGTTTTTGCTCTATTTTTTCCATATTTGACAGACCCGTCGCAACGCGTCCATTTTTCCCCTTTTGTAAAGTTCGTCGCAACAGGCGGGTCGTAGATAAACTAAGTTATTATTTTCTACATTTTACGTTTCTGCTTAATTTCTTCGCATTAAGACACTGTGTCGGGTGTGCATGGTTCAACGATTTTAGTCTACTTTTCGTTCTGTGTAATTTTTACCATTTTATCTATTTTATTTTTACGATGTTGAGAGTCGATGTCGTTGTGGCATTGGTACTACTTGGCACGGTTTTATGAACGTTTTTAACCTATTAAATTTTTTACTAATATTTTCTTTCGGTTTACCCCTATTCTTCCTTTGCTTAAAAACTAATTTTTGTGTGCATATTTTATGTACCGGTATGTATAAATATGATTTGTTCTATATTCCGACGTAAACTTTTTTATAGACGAGTCAGGTCAAATATAATACGTTTTCGTTTAAAGAAACCATTTTTACGTGCATATTTTTACGTACGTTTTGGTATAAATTCAAGTTGTTCTACGTTTTGAGGTAAACTTTTTTGGGAAATGATTTAGGTCAAATATAATATGTTTTCGTGTTTATTTTATGTATGTTTCGTAAAGTTTGTTTCGAACCGAGTGGAGTCAAATTATGGTTTTTTTCTCCCTTTTTTTCGAAAGCTCTAATTAATCCCTTTCGATTACATGTGCATATTTTCCTTCATACCTGTTACGTTTTCTGTGTATGAGTTGGGTCACATATAATACGTTATGATTGTTCGATATGAATTCCATTTACTTTATGTTTGATCCAATCACAATGCTTATACAGGTTACACTGAGTTCAACTGGATACGTTAAAATATGTGTTTTCATATGGTTAATGCATCATATAACGTTTGGACTAATCCATTCAATATTTACGATGTACCCGCGCCGCAACGCGGGCGGGTCTTAATCCTAGTTGATAATAAAATTTGATATGACATGTCATTAAAAAAGGTTGTAGACTGCATACTTTGGTGTGCTTGATTCTTTATCTATATCTATATCTATATAATTAAAATAAAAATTACTACTTCTTCTTTCTCATTTTTAATTAAACTAGGTTTATTATGGTCGTCACGTTGCGGCGTACTTCTTTTGTTATTTAGTCTGTATTTTGAAATCACTACGAGCGCCTTGCGCACGGAACCACTAACAAAAATTAAAAAAATGTAGAAAAAACACTAAAAGAGAACCTGAAGAAAATCAACCAAAAAAGTTATATGGTAATGATGTTCGTATGAAACTCATGGTCAGATATGAGCAATGGTATTGGGTATCGGTACCGAATTTCCCGAACCGAAATATATTAACAATTCGGTACCTACTTTTGGCGTGAATGGTACCGGTTCGCCACCGGTTTTACCTTCATAAACCGGTACCATAACCAGCATTTTCGGTACAAGTACCGATTCGGATTCGGTATCGGTTAGCACCGTGTTCATCCCTACCCCTAAAACTAAAATAAATAAATCATTAAAAGTTAAATAAAACCAACAAAAAGTTGTGCGATAGAATTATTGTTCGTACAATCGTACGGTACTCGTGATTAACGATGAAACAACGATACCATGTAGCATTAAAACACTATTCATTAACTTTGTTTGTAATAGGTAATATAAATATAATATAATATAATAGATATAAAAAAATGCAAATAGTGGGACTTGAACCCATCCCCTTTGCAAACTAAAACACCACACAAACCACTTTACTAACGATGAAACAACGATACCATGTAGCATTAAAACACTATTCATTAACTTTGTAATAAGTAATATAATATAATATAATAGATATAAAAATGTAAAGAGTGGGACTTGAACCCATCCCCTTTGCAAACTAAAACACCACACAAACCACTTTACCAAACATGCAAATATATCATATTAAAGAAACCAAAAATATATAAACAATAACATCAAAGGAAGACACTCACTATTCACACTATTCATTAGCTTTGTTTTTTAATATATATATAATAATTTCTTTTATACGTTTATCATTACCTTTTGTTTCTTCTTTACTCATAACCACCTTTAAAAATATTAAAAAATTTATAAGGAGTGAACAGAGTTTCTCATATATTTACAGATAAATAGTAACATTCTCATATATTTTCTCTCTCCTTCACTCACAACCACTCAAAACCACTCACAACTATTCCTTAGACCATGTGTAGTGGTGAGTGAAGATAATATCCCTCCCTTGGGCATGATCCACCATGTGGCGGTCCAGTCAGCAATGGGGCATTATGAGCCATTTGTTTAAAATGGGTGTAATGGTATAATGCCCAATAATGCCCCATCCAATGATTACTCAATTATTTTTTTTCTTTTAAAATTAAAACTAATAATATTTTATTATTTAAAAAAAATTACATTACGCCTATGAAAAAAGAACGGAAAAATGCTAAAAAACATAAAAATCTAAAGTCCGTATTTGTTAAGTATTTGTTGCCGACGCATTTCTGCTAGAATACAGCGTCTCATACGAGGTGATCGATGGTTTAACCAAAAATTCTATGTCTTTCTCCATTTGCCTCGATTCTTGTAGTACGACAATTTTTTTTTGTTTTTGGTGTTTCTTTATTGCATTGTCTCTAAACGCCTATGACCGAGGTCTCGTATGTCTTGTAGGCGTCGGTTCATGTCTTCGAAATCTTGCTTCATTTCGAAATTTGCCGAAGACGACTCCGCCTTTCCCCCGTTTTTCCCACTTCTTCTACCGGGCGGTCGGGCCAACTTCTCATCCTCGTCGTCCAAATTAATGTTTAAGTCGACGTTTCAAGCATCAGAAGTGGGTGTTTCCGGATCAACCAAGGAGGATGTTTTTGGATCGTTTTGTTTTATGTCTACCACTAGACGTCATGCTCAGTACGTTAAACCATTATGGACTTCCGTGTAGAAGCTCCCAACAATTCAAGTATGTAAAAGCGACTCTCGTTTGGTTGTACTCCTCCAACGCTCTTGTTAATATATTCCCATCGTTTTGACCGCTACCCTAGTTATCCCTCGTGCGTTGAAAAACTTCTTGGAACGAATGACATTTCTGGTTGATATCGGTCCATATGCTTGATATCGAATCCTTCTCCCGATACTCACCTTTACCCATTGCATTAAAAAAAGTTTCACGAATTTTATTCCAAAATATAGGTAGAGTTTGATATTGGCTACAAAAAATAAAACAAATATATTGTTATATCTTAACAATATATAGTAAAAAAAATATATAATACAAACTATTTAAAAAAATTCATACTATTTAAAAAGGTAAATAACGCTTACCAACTTCTGGATCCTCCGAGATGTCGAGCCACGCCCGTACTAACGCGTACTCCTCATCTTTGACCAAGCTTGGTAGGTTCGATTCCTACGTGGAGCGTTAGGTCTTTTTTTATAAGACCGTTTACCACGTTGAGACACCTCACGTTGAGACCCCTCGGCTACGGGCTCAGGTTGTGTCTCTGGCACCATTTTGATGTCGAGCTCGGTTTCTTCTTGAGCCGCATGCGAACTGCCCTTAGATGCAAACCCGTGTGGACCGTGAAAGAATTGCAGAGTGTAACACCCCGAAAATTTACGTCCTATAATGTATTGACACGTGTCATAAGCTTGAACGTGTGAAAGTATACTCTAGAGGGACTAAAGTTGACAAACATGGAAAGTATGTGAATATAAGGGTTCCAAAATGTCAACAAGGAATAAATATACTTTACAGTAACCCTACATGATGTTTATACCCTTAAACGAATAAATCGTGGATCATACGAAGCTAATTGCGGAAGAAAGTGAGAGATTACAAACTACAGGGGTTAAATGTGTCAACATGTTTAAGATATACCTCTGAGTGACCTTTTAGCAAACCTGAAGCCTTGTAATGATTAATTATACTCACTAGAATGCGTGATAAAAATTTCACCAAGTTTCGTAATCGTATGAGAAAGTTATGATAAAATTCGTATTCGAGGGGTAAGATGCGTCCACGATGAAAGTTATGACTTTTCGGGTAAACACAAAGTGATCAAGGACTTCACAAAGTGGGCATAATTCTTAAAGCCCTTATAAGTCAATTTGAAAGGCTTATAATGCAAGAAATTAAAGCGAAAGCGATGTTTAGGAGGACCGGGGACTAAAAGTGCAATAAAGGAAAAGGTTGTAACCTGAACACATGGCCCAAGCGGGCTGCGTAAGAGTTAACAACATCTTACGCGGGCCGCGTACGCTGCACAGATGCAGAAACAACAGGCAGCTGCCTGTTCAGCCCCTTAACCGACTCCAATTGCTTTGAATCAATACCATGGGCTTCCTAAACTGGTTTATAGGCCTTAGGGACACTTGTGGATGATCCATGATCAATTGTAGCATTGGTTGTCAACAATCTAGTGAGTTTTAATCACTATATAAGAACCCACAATGTGCAAACTTTTGATCATTCATTCTCAATCATCTTCTGGTCATTTCTGGAGCACAAGGACCATCCTCAAGCATTCCAAATCGTTCATAGGACTTGTGTAAGTATCCTCAACCTTCCTTGTTTAAGTTTTGATTAGTTTATAGTAGGGCTGTTCAAAAAACTCGCGGCTCGCAGTTCGCTCGAAGTTCGCTCGAAAAAAGTTCGAAAAAAGTTCGGCTCGAAAAAAGTTCGGCTCGAAATTGGCTCGGCTCGAAATTGGCTCGATCTAAACGAGCCGAGCCCGAGCCAAGGTAGGTTCGGTTCGTGGCTCGCTCGTTAGTTGGCTCGTTGGCTCGCTCGGTTGGCTCGTTATCATTATTATATATATATATATATATATATATATATATATATATATATATATATATATATATTATAAAGTCTATATTAATTGTTAAACATATTACAATTACAAACTTTAAAAATGATAAAAATATTCTTGTATGAATGAAAATGTATAAAAGAAACTTGGGTTTATGAATTCTATTTTGTCTCCAGGCCCATATTAGTTACTTTTAACCCTAAGAACAATAAGGTGAATCAACGCCGCTTATCATACCTCTGAAGTTTCACTTTCTTACTCAATGAAAAGAGCTGATGATTCAAATCGTAAGAGACGAGCTTACGTACATGGCGTACTTTGAATCTGAAGTGAAGAACGAGCATTAAAAACACAAAATCAAGCATATGAAACACCAAATAACAAAGGAATTGCAGATCTTAAAGCAAATATCTGGTTCAATAGTGATTTCCGGCTAGAGGGTTCAGCGTTGACCGCCGGAACCAGCGTTGACCGAGCTGGTTCGTCGAGCCGCGAGCTGGCTCGAACTTTTTTCGAGCCGAACTCGAGCCCTTATTTCCGGCTCGCTATAATTATCGAACCGAGCCCGAGCCGGCTCGTTTAGCTTCGAGCCCGAGCCCACACTGGCTCGGCTCGGCTCGTTTACACCCCTAGTTTATAGCCTTAAAGTCAAACCGTCGTAATTAACGGTTGACTTATTGTTTAGTCATTAATGATCCAGCGTTTAGTCAAACTTAAGGTTGTTATAAGTTGGTAATTATGTGGGCTTTAAACCCTTAAAAGGGCACCCTCTGATTCCCATCCTAACTATGTCGTTCGTCGGGTCAAAGTTCAATATAAAAAGTCAACAGAATTGTAATTTTCCAATTAACACATGATTAGCAATTTTAGAAGGCGTGTAACCTGTTTCGTCACTCATATAACTTGGTAATAAGCGTACGAACATGCCTAAGCACGTTCGACCCGACAACTTTCAGTTTTGAACCGGTTCGGAACCGAAAGTCGCAAAACTTTGACTTTTGCTTTGACTTCAGTTCTGACCCGATTTAGATAGGTTTAGACATGCCTTAAAGTTCCATTAGGACCTAGTTACATGATTGTATAACCCTCTGCATTTATACCACTTGAATCCTTAATTGTCCGACGTTTCCGTTAATTGCTTAAATATTGACCATAATGCCCTTATGACCATAAAACGAGAATTTTGGAAATATGAAAGTACAATAATCTTTGTTACTGATTATTAAACATGTCCCTAAATTTTCACATCAGTTGGAAGTCTAGATTAGGAGTTATGCTTAATGACGTAATTAGAACGCCTCTTAGTAATTAAACGGCGTCTTTAGCGTAAAGCCTATCTAAACCCAATTTTTGACACCAAACCTTTTACCCACTGATGTAATATAATATTTTGGGATTTTTGAAGATTTTTAATTATTTTTAAACTGATCATAAGCTAGGATTACTGCCTTGATTCGGTAAATACCGAATATACCCTTTTAGGCCATAAAATGAGTTTTACAAATCCTTTTGACACCAATCCAATTGCTACTAATTTTAAATAATAAATGAAGTGTTTTGAACCTTATGAACTGACCTGGAAACTCAGATTCCTATTTTAACCCGTAAATCGCTTAAAACGACGTTATACGCGTATTAAACGCATAATAAGGGTTTAAAACCATTTTGTCATATAAGACATATTACCAACTGATATGACCTAATAAAATAAGTTATTTTACTGATGTATTCAGACCCGAATCTCAGAATTTTAATTAATCCGTTTTATAATCTTTAAAATGACCAAAATACCCCTACGGGGCTTATTTTGAGATTAAACTCGTTTTGGGCATAATGGAAGATATCCTACTGATAACACAACATATTTAAGGCATATTAACTTAGAAAACCTGTATATGACTCTTATGGATACCCGTTACGCGTCTTGCGCGTTCGGTTCGGTTTATGTAACTAGTTTGCATAAATTAGCCGAAACGGGTCAAACCTTATCCTTTTTATCTCAAAATCCAGAATGTGTTTAGTTTACCCATATTATACAAGTATTCAAACTTGTCGGGTCTAAATCACATTCTATTCCGGTCTTCGCTTAATCCTGCGTTTGAACCGTAAACCTTCCTTAAAACTAACCGGTCTAAGTTACGACTTAAATAAGACCCGTTAGGAATCTAATAGGTTAATAAAACCTTCGTTCCAGATTGAGAGCCCCAGTAGAAGTACTTGTGCTTGCTGATTAGAATATACGGCTGAGTATAAATTGCTTTTGCTAGCTCATGTAAATACTTTTAACTTATTTTCCCTTATACGGGCTTGGGATACGGTATTATAAAAATATCGCTTGGTCGGGTGTAGAAACCTTTTAATCGGAGATGATTAAATTGCATAATCCCGCTTTAATCTGTATTGATTGATAACAAATAACATTGGGGGTTAATGACCGTGTCCTGGATATCCTTGGCTCATTTAAAAAGTGAATGGCCATAACTTAAGCACAAGGTGTAGGCATAACACCTCCTGTTGCGTATGTAAAAGATATACTCACTTGTAAGGATGTCTTCTTGTGAGTTATATTTATGGTGTGTCGATTAATCTTGACCGGCTTGTATTGTATAATCACCGGCCCTAAATGTTGGACAACCATGTAAATCGGATACAAGATTTTTATTAATAAAATTGTCCCAAGTATAAAAGATTAATTTTGCCTCTGTGCATTTTAATCAAGTTATAAAAGATATTTTGTGCCTCGTGCATTCAAATCAATTTTTAAACTCTTTTCCAAAATGAGTCAGTTAATTGTATTTACCAGTGTAAACTGACGTATTTTCCAAAAAGGTTAAGTGACAGGTACTGAACGTAATTGGCTGGAAGCTCAGGGCGTTAATAAGGAATCTTGCAAGTTCTAGATGCCTGAAGTCTGTTGAACAGTTTCTTTTATTTGATCCGCCTGTGGATCCTTTACTTTCCGTTGTAATACTTTGATATTACTTTATATTCGGAATGTAATATATTTATCTTTTGCTTCTGCTGTGCATTTATATATTGTGTTGTTTGACTATGATGATATCAACTACGTCACGATACTCCCCTACCGGGCCCACTGGTGAAACGTGGAAATATTGGGGTGTGACAGGTTGGTATCAGAGCCTACATTGAGTGAATTAAACACTAGCCCTTAGTGTTTAATCTCAATGACACAGTAGCACATTCCTTGACCTTCTGAGTCTAGACTTAACATAGGAATATTCTCAATCCTAATCTGGAAATTTTGCTTCCAATTTTTATATATTGGATACGTCGCCAAGCGAAGAAGCCGTAATAGGAATTCTCCACACCCGGAGCCTTGAATTGCTGACCTTCGTACAGCGGCTAGGATGAAACGTGCAACCAAGGAGAAAGCATTCAGAAATAAAATAAAGAAGAAACTCCTTTTGCTGAAGATCGTTTCCTTAAAAGTCTTTATAACGATATTTATCTTTCAGTCCCTTCCAGGACAACATTATTCCTTTCAAGTTCTGTCTAGGGCACATCTGTACTTTTAAATTTATAGTGGAATGATTAAATTTAAATTTTCATTCTAAGCATGAAAAATGAAATAAATGAAAAAAAAAAAATAACATTCCTTTTATAAGATCTACCATTATAATAAAATGGCAAAATCTAAAAAGGACAAGACCTAGCCACGTGTCATTTTTAGACACGGCCAAGATGGTAAAACATATTCAAGGGATTCAAATCCTTGTTAACACCTAAGAACGTGTTAGCACTCTTGACAAATGTGATTCGAGAAAATCACAACAGTCATCCTTATATTGGATTCTTCCAATTTTCTTATCTAGCCTAGTGATTTAGAAATCATGGCTTAAATCATCGAATAAAGATGATCATATTGTTAAACAACTAAGAACGTGTTATCACACTTGACAAACGTGATCTGAGAAAAATCACAATAGTCATCCCTATATTGGAATTTTTCAAATTTCCGAATTTGGCCTAATGATCCAGAAATCATGGCTTATATCATCCTATAAGATGATCATATTATAAACATCCATTAGTGATGAAGTGCCTACGGGCTAAACTTGTTGTCTGAAAAGGTAACGACAGTGGTGGTCTTGACCTCCTGTCTAAAAATGTTGGACCCTGTCCAAGCACAATAGTCGGTATGATCTATACGATCTCGACTAATAGCATCTGAGAAGATGATCATATCATAAACATCCCTCAGAAGGGAAATGCCCACGGGCTATATCTATTGTCCTAAAAGACCAAAGACAGTTGAAGTCTTTGGCTCTCTGTCAAGAAAAGGTAATGAAATATGTTCAAACCTTAATGCCTCGATTCTCTGAAATCATGGCTTATAAAATTTAAAACTGTCCTTGTGACTAGGCCTTTTGCGCCACTTTAATATCCTTAATGTTTTATAACGGGGACAAATTATAATGAAAATATTAATTAATTATAACTAACAAATTAACCCATATGGTTTATATTACCATGGTTAATAAATTATCAAAAATGATAATTTCATAATAACCTCTGAATAAATCATTGTTAATATTTATGTAGCCATCAAGCTACATGGCTGGATTAGATGAAGTTAACAGCCACATGAAGGAGGACAATGATGCTACCAGAATCAATGTAACTGGAGCAGAACTGCAGGCAATAATAGATTATGCTGTTACTCGAGCTCTTGACAGACAGTATGATGAATCAAATGATACCCACTCTAAGACTCTATATGTGACTCGTAGTAAGCCCCCTTCTAACACACATGAGTTGAGGGAGGACGATGTTCATGACTTGTCAAATCAAAGAAGTATTCCGTCTAGACAGGTTGTGTTTCATCAAGAGGCACCAGTTAAGACCTGCTCATATAAATATTTTGTCTCCTGCAAGCCTAGAGACTTTACAGGAGAAAAAGGGGCCATTGATTGCATGACATGGCTTGATGAGATGGACGCTGTTGTTGACATCAGCGGTTGTGCGGAGCAAGATGTTGTGAAATTTGTTTCACAATCATTCAAAGGAGAAGCGTTGGCATGGTGGAGATCATTGCTCCAAGCCACGGGAAAGGTTCTACTCTACAACTTATCTTGGGAGCAATTTGTTGCATTAGTCAAGGAAAACTATTGCCCTTAGCATGAGGTAGAAAAGATAGAATCAGACTTCTTGACTCTGGTCATGGAGAATTTGGATTGTCAGGCATATGTGACAATTTCAACACTATGTCCCGCCTAGTTCCTTATTTAGTCACCCCTGAACCTAAACGCATAGCGCGTTTCATTGGAGGCCTAGCACCAGAGATAAATGGAAATGTTAAAGCATCTAGGCCAACCACATATAGGTCCGCGGTGGACTTATCCTTATCTCTCACCTTAGATGCAACCAGAATTAAGTCTGTTAAGGCTTCTGGCGGGGGAAGAAGAGAAAGAGAGGAGGAAAATTCTTATAAATATAACAAGAAGAAGAAGGGAAGCTCTGAGCACGGGAAAGATTCCGAGTTTAGGAAGAACTCGAGTCAGTCTAATAACAGACCCAAATGCAGTAACTGCAAAAAGCAACATTCTGGAAAATGTACAATCGAACCACGTGCTAAATTGTGTGGAATTAGCACGACCAAGGGTCACAAAACTTTAGATTGCAAGGGGTTGAAGAACGCAACATGTTACAATTGTAACGAGGAAGGGCACATCAAAACCAACTGCCCGAAACTTATAAAGAAGCAGGGAGAGGCCAGGAAGGCGAACGCGTGAGTCTTCCAAAGGAACGCCCAGGAGATGGTGCAGAATGATGACTATATAGCAGGTACCTTTTCTTATCAAGAAGTTTATGCAGAAATTTATTTGATGCTGGCACATATGATTCTATAATTAACGATAAATGTTGAGATCTGTTGTCTCCGCCTGACTAAGACTCCGGTCAATTAACGCGAGATAGAAATTGGCCGATGATACTTTAAAGAATGCTCCAACAAATCTTAGATTGATATCTTATATCTATTAGGAATCACTCTTTTCTGATATCCCTATGGCAAGCCTTCAAGCTACCTAAATTCTTCAATACAATAAAGACAGATGTGACGTTTTGATCCTCTGTCAGAAAAGTGATGGACTAGGTCCAAACCTTAAATGCCATTGATGGTCTTTGCGACCTAGGCTAAGTAATATTAATATATATTTTAAATAACGTTCATTAAGAATGTTAGTGCTATATTAGCCTGTATGGGTTATTGATACCATGGTTAGTAAATATATTAAGGCCATCAGGATGAGAAATAGCAGTTGTTGGATTGCAACTAAGAAATTGTTTTATTGGTGTTAGGAACCAATATCGAGTATGGCAAACTCGGATAAGACAACAGTCAATCGCGCCATGGATAATGCGACGCATGCTAATGATGCTACAATTGTGAACCTTAGAATTTCCCATGATGTTCTTCAAACTATGATAGACGCAGCTGTTGGAAAAGCTGTGAAGAAGGCCGTGAAAAAGTTCAAGGAGCCCAATGCTATTAGCTCCAAGACTCATCCAAGACCACACGTCCTTACTCACAAGAAGGATCTCGTTCATACCTCTAATGCAAGGGATGAACTAAAGAGGAAAAGGGAGGAAGATAACTCCCAGAATTCTAAGAAAAAGAACAAACAAAAGTCCAACCAGAAACCTGTATGCAAGACCTGCAAGAAGCGCCATTATGGGAAGTGCAGGTTCGAACCAAAATTCCAATCACAGCCGAGGGCTTGTGGGATCTGCAAATCGAGGGAACATAAAACGTTGGACTGCAAGGACATGAAGAATGCAGTCTGCTTCGGCTGTAATGAGAAAGGCCACTCAAGACCACGTGCCCTGAATCTGTCAAAGGAAATGCGGCTAAGGAAGGAAGGCCTGAAAATGGAAGCGCCTAAAATGCCGAAGCTAGTCCATAAATAATGGCATCAGGTACATTCCTTGACATTTTATCAGTGATTTAAATGATAAGAGTTTTTATTTTGGTTCGGATACCAATAAATCCTTCATAAACTATAAGTATAACAAGCTTTTAAAACCTTTCATAAGAACCCTATATATATTAAGTGTAAGGTAAAACTTTCAGGTAGAAAATTCACAGGGACTATTTCTTCTATTCCTGTCAGAAATCTTCAATCATAAAGTCCTAATGTACCCTCTCTCCAGATAAAGTACATTCGCTTGTAATTGATATCTCTTTAATCCCTATTGATTACGAATACCAAATGGTATGACAAAACCGCCGTAGGAGAATTGATGTATCTTAATAAGTTCCATAGATTGTTTCCATGCCTGATCAGTATGGAGGTTTAATGCATGGAACCACAAAGATATCCCAATGATCATATGGTACTAAAGTCAACTAATGGCATTCAAAGAAGATATCTAGAAAATAGAATTTTTCCAAATAAATGTTTCCTGGTAAAGGAATCTGCGGACTCATAACATAAATGTGTCACTCATTTGGCACAAGCTAGGATAAATGAACTGGAGCCTGAGATTTGGAAAAATCTCTGTAACCTCCTTGTATCTTGGTTATCTTCTCCTAAGTTTACCCTGTTTACCTCCCTGGAGGCAAGTAGAGTTAAGATTAACATCCCGCTTTGGGTGGGAGTGTTGTAAGAACTCCGTGTTGATTATGGAATAATCGAAACCCTGATTAAGTAAATTTTAAGATAGGAGATTTATATAGCCCAACTCGATATTCCGAGAGTTTGATATTGTTAGATAAGATAGACGGTTCATTCTGCTTATGCATTCATTACCGCAACCCTATTTAGACAACGATTAAGAATCGCCATCAACTACCCAGGATCATTAAGTTATTCAACTAGCTATAAGGATTAGCTATTCCTTAAGATCTTTTTAAGAAATGGTTGGGATAACCATCCCACCTTAAGATAAGCTTTCCTATAATAATTAATATGTAAGTATTAAGGCTGCTCCTTGGGAGACCTTGTATGGATGGAATGATAAGTATCTATTGTTAGATAGAGAATTGGTAAGTCCAATTATCAGGATCTGAAAGTTGCCTTGGAAACAACAAATAAGATCATACGAATCCATAATCGACTGTAAGTTGCCAGTATACGGCAGGAAATCAAGGATTTATGAAAATAGCAAACCTCCTAAGTTCTTGTTAAGGAATAAGATTCAACAAAAGATATCACCCAGGAAGGGTGTGCCAAATTTGTTAAATCATCAGGCTAGTTAAGCTCTGAATATATAGAATCATTCGAAGGAAATCGAATGTATCAAAATCAAGTAGCTTATAAGCTCAAACCTATTTAAGGAGCTTGGCGGAGCTCGCAATACATTGCACACTAGTGACTGAAGGATAAGTTTCGCCAATAAGTCAAGAAGCACTATCACATAATGATATGCGGATGTATGATGTGATGAGCGTCCTGTATCGACTGAGGATCGACAGGTTAAGAAGCTCCAAAAGGATACATGTACCCACTATAAAGGTTAACTTGGGAGCTTGGAAAAGCTCCAGATAGACTATATAGAGATTGAGCCCAATAGAAGACAGAAGGTATTTCCCTTACTTTAGCAAATCTCGAGGTCGAGATTTCTTTTAAGGGGGTGAGGATGTAACACCCCGAAAATTTACGTCCTATAATGTATTGACACGTGTCATAAGCTTGAACGTGTGAAAGTATACTCTAGAGGGACTAAAGTTGACAAACATGGAAAGTATGTGAATATAAGGGTTCCAAAATGTCAACAAGGAATAAATATACTTTACAATAACCCTACATGATGTTTATACCCTTAAACGAATAAATCGTGGATCATACGAAGCTAATTGTGGAAGAAAGTGAGAGATTACAAACTACAGGGGTTAAATGTGTCAACATGTTTAAGATATACCTTTGAGTGACCTTTTAGCGAACCCGAAGCCTTGTAACAATTAATTATACTCACTAGAATGCGTGATAAAAATTTCACCAAGTTTCGTAATCGTATGAGAAAGTTATGATAAAATTCGTATTCGAGGGGTAAGATGCGTCCACGATGAAAGTTATGACTTTTCGGGTAAACACAAAGTGATCAAGGACTTCACAAAGTGGGCATAAGTCTTAAAGCCCTTATAAGTCAATTTGAAAGGCTTATAATGCAAGAAATTAAAGCGAAAGCGATGTTTAGGAGGACCGGGGACTAAAAGTGCAATAAAGGAAAAGGTTGTAACCTGAACACATGGCCCAAGCAGGCCGCGTAAGAGTTAACAACATCTTACGCGGGCCGCGTACGCTGCACAGATGCAGAAACAACAGGCAGCTGCCTGTTCAGT
Organism: Helianthus tuberosus; assembly: GCA_030545235.1. Classification (NCBI taxonomy): domain Eukaryota; kingdom Viridiplantae; phylum Streptophyta; class Magnoliopsida; order Asterales; family Asteraceae; genus Helianthus; species Helianthus tuberosus. The sequence goes on along the minus strand of CM060358.1, from coordinate 44,275,114 downwards.
CCCTTAACCGACTCCAATTGCTTTGAATCAATACCATGGGTTTCCTAAACTGGTTTATAGGCCTTAGGGACACTTGTGGATGATCCATGATCAATTGTAGCATTGGTTGTCAACAATCTAGTGAGTTTTAATCACTATATAAGAACCCACAATGTGCAATTGATCATTCATTCTCAATCATCTTCTGGTCATTTCTGGAGCACAAGGACCATCCTCAAGCATTCCAAATCGTTCATAGGACTTGTGTAAGTATCCTCAACCTTCCTTGTTTAAGTTTTGATTAGTTTATAGCCTTAAAGTCAAACCGTCGTAATTAACGGTTGACTTATTGTTTAGTCATTAATGATCCAGCGTTTAGTCAAACTTAAGGTTGTTATAATTTGGTAATTATGTGGGCTTTAAACCCTTAAAAGGGCACCCTCTGATTCCCATCCTAACTATGTCGTTCGTCGGGTCAAAGTTCAATATAAAAAGTCAACAGAACTGTAATTTTCCAATTAACACGTGATTAGCAATTTTTGAAGGCGTGTAACCTGTTTCGTCACTCATATAACTTGGTAATAAGCATACGAACATGCCTAAGCACGTTCGACCCGACAACTTTCAGTTTTGAACCGGTTCGGAACCGAAAGTCGCAAAACTTTAACTTTTGCATTGACTTCAGTTCTGACCCGATTTAGATAGGTTTAGACATGCCTTAAAGTTCCATTAGGACCTAGTTACATGATTGTATAACCCTCTGCGTTTATACCACTTGAATCCTTAATTGTCCGACGTTTCCGTTAATTGCTTAAATATTGACCATAATGCCCTTATGACCATAAAACGAGAATTTTGGAAATATGAAAGTACAATAATCTTTGTTACTGATTATTAAACATGTCCCTAAATTTTCACATCAGTTGGAAGTCTAGATTAGGAATTATGCTTAATGACGTAATTAGAACGCCTCTTAGTAATTAAACGGCGTCATTAGCGTAAAGCCTATCTAAACCCAATTTTTGACACCAAACCTTTTACCCACTTATGTAATATAATATTTTGGGATTTTTGAAGATTTTTAATTATTTTTAAACTGATCATAAGCTAGGATTACCGCCTTGATTCGGTAAATACCGAATATACCCTTTTAGACCATAAAATGAGTTTTACAAATCCTTTTGACACCAATCCAATTGCTACTAATTTTAAATAATAAATGAAGTGTTTTGAACCTTATGAACTGACCTGGAAACTCAGATTCCTATTTTAACCCGTAAATCGCTTAAAACGACGGTATACGCGTATTAAACGCATAATAAGGGTTTAAAACCATTTTGTCATATAAGACATATTAACAACTGATATGACCTAATAAAATAAGTTATTTTACTGATGTATTCGGACCCGAATCTCAGAATTTTAATTAATCCCTTTGATAATCTTTAAAATGACCAAAATACCCCTACGGGGCTTATTTTGAGATTAAACTCGTTTTGGGCATAATGGAAGATATCCTACTGATATCACAACATATTTAAGGCATATTAACTTAGGAAACCTGTATATGACTCTTATGGATACCCGTTACGCGTCTTGCGCGTTCGGTTCGGTTTATGTAACTAGTTTGCATAAATTAGCCGAAACGGGTCAAACCTTATCCTTTTTATCTCAAAATCCAGAATGTGTTTAGTTTACCCAAATTATACAAGTATTCAAACTTGTCGGGTCTAAATCACATTCTATTCCGGTCTTTGCTTAATCCTGCGTTTGAACCGTAAACCTTCCTTAAAACTAACCGGTCTAAGTTACGACTTAAATAAGACCCGTTAGGAATCTAATAGGTTAATAAAACCTTTGTTCCAGATTGAGAGCCCTAGTAGAAGTACTTGTGCTTGCTGATTAGAATATACGGCTGAGTATAAATTGCTTTTGCTAGCTCAGGTAAATACTTTTAACTTATTTTCCCTTATACGGGCTTGGGATACGGTATTATAAAAATACCGCTTGGTCGGGTGTAGAAACCTTTTAATCGGAGATGATTTAATTGCATAATCCCGTTTTAATCTGTATTGATTGATAACAAATAACATTGGGGGTTAATGACCGTGTCCTGGATATCCTTGGCTCATTTAAAAAGTGAATGGCCATAACTTAAGCACAAGGTGTAGGCATAACACCTCCTGTTGCGTATGTAAAAGATATACTCACTTGTAAGGATGTCTTCTTGTGAGTTATATTTATGGTGTGTCGATTAATCTTGACCGGCTTGTATTGTATAATCACCGGCCCTAAATGTTGGACAACCATGTAAATCGGATACAAGATTTTTATTAATAAAATTGTCCCAAGTATAAAAGATTAATTTTGCCTCTGTGCATTTTAATCAAGTTATAAAAGATATTTTGTGCCTCGTGCATTCAAATCAATTTTTAAACTCTTTTCCAAAATGAGTCAGTTAATTGTATTTACCAGTGTAAACTGACGTATTTTCCAAAAAGGTTAAGTGACAGGTACTGAACGTAATTGGCTGGAAGCTCAGGGCGTTAATAAGGAATCTTGCAAGTTCTAGATGCCTGAAGTCTGTTGAACAGTTTCTTTTATTTGATCCGCCTGTGGATCCTTTACTTTCCGTTGTAATACTTTGATATTACTTTATATTCGGAATGTAATATATTTATCTTTTGCTTCCGCTGTGCATTTATATATTGTGTTGTTTGACTATGATGATATCAACTACGTCACGATACTCCCATACCAGGCCCACTGGTGAAACGTGGAAATATTGGGATGTGACACAGAGAGATGCCTAATATTTGCGCGTATGCCATCACATTCGGGTCCATCTCTTGGAAATTGAAGGACGGTTGCGGTTGGGTGGTGTTCGGGAGATATGAAGTTTGGTTGCCGGGTCTAGACGGAACACCGAAAAGGGGACGGAAGGGATTTATGATATATTATTTTATAAAATGCGAAGAAGTTTAAATAAAACGTTTATAAAAAATAGAGTGGAAAGTGGGGTTTTTATAGGTATAAAATTGGATTAAAATAAAATAATTTTTTTTTTGTTACCGTTGGACCCAACGGTCCACTCTTGATCACTGCGCAAAATAAGGCGTTTTAAATAAAACGTTGGAGCCTTTTTTTTGAAAAAAACTCCCTTGGGGCGGTAGGTAGGGCGTGGAAGGGCGTTTTTTAGGGGGAAAGCGCCCAAAACCCCGTCCACTACGGGTGGTCTTCTAAATTTAATTAACTCACTCACACAAATATAAATGATTCATTGTGAATGACACACTCCCACATACTTGGGAATCTCATTATCAAAGAAAAAATGTATAAAAAAAGTATAAATAACTATATAAATAAATGCAAATGTATAAGTTTCCACATAAAAGATTAGTGACATATAAAATATGGCAAAAGATCAAATACAAATAAACTTAACATACTAAATATACAAATTGAAGGAAAAGTCAAAAAGACAAGGTGACATTTTTGTAATTACAACAAACTATCAAAGTTACTATACAAATGTGAACTCAACCAAAAATACCTAAAAAACACAAAAAAAAAATTAATATTTTTTATAAAAAATCGCTACATGTTAAAAAAAATTTGCTACTAAAAGTAGGGATTTTTTTTATAAAAAATATTAAAAAAAATTATTTTGTGTGTTTTTCTTATTTTTTTTAGATTTTTTTAGGTTTTTTGGGGGTTTAGTTTTTAGCATTTTAGCTGGAGCGGGGGGGGGGGGGGGGGGTTAGGTTTTTGGGGGGTGGGGGAGGGGGGTTAGGTTTTTTTTTTTTTTGGGGGGGGGGCGGGGGGATGGGTTTTTTTTAGGGAGGGGGGGGGGGGGGCTTAGGTTTTTTTTAGGTTTTTTAGATACATTTGTAGAGTAACTTTGACAGTTATTGATAATTACAAAAATGTCACCTTGTCTTTTTGACTTTTCATTCAATTTGTATGTTTAGTATGTTAAGATTATTTGTACAAAAACTTTTCCCTATAAAATATAGCGTGACAATTATATGGACAAATTATTTTGTGTGTAATCTTGTAAGTGCACTTTCACATTGTCTTTTCCCTCTCTTTTCCATCACCCTAATATCTCTCTTTCAAAATCACCAATGCCCCAAATGTGTGTATAAAGGAAAGCCTTTATTCCATGTCAATTCTTAAAAAAAAAAAAAAAAAAAAAAAAATCATTCTTGGAGCAAATTCCAGCCCCAAATCATTTTGTATGGCTCAAGTGTGTTCTTGAAAGCACACCATTTCAAACCCAAAATCAGACCTTTTAAAATCACAATGCTAAAAAGATTTTCATTCCCAAATTCGTTTCTTCTTCTTTTTATTGCCCATTTCTTCTTTTTATCTAATGTAGAATCACATTGTACCATCTCCCAATCAAGACCTCTTTTAGGTTCATATTTTTTTTTCTTAAGTTGTCTTAAATTCATCTCATAAATGTATTCATCTTTTTGTTGCATGAACTTTGGGTGATTTTAGAGGAGGTGATAAATATTTCTTTTCTTTTAATTTTTTAGGGAAGATTCAAAGGAGGAAATATGATTTGGTGGATTTATGGGGGAGCAAGAGGTTACTTGGTGATGCACAAAAGAATGAGAATGTATCACTTGTGTTGGCTCAAGAGAGAACAACAAGAAAGGATCCTCTTGATAAATTCAAGATATATAGAGGAGGATGGAACATCACAGAAAGCCATTATTGGGCTGTAAGCTTTTGATTTTATTTTAATAAATTCAAATTTAATTGTTATTTGTAAGATAGGAAAATGCTCATCAAAACCCTTCGATCTTTCTTTTTTATATGGCAAAAAATAACGTTTAAGAACAGAAACATGATTCATGCCTATGTAGTTAAAAGCGCGCACCTAGTCGCCCCAAACGAGACCAGTGAGGCACAACAAAGCCGCATTGAAAACAGAACCGGAAAAAAAAAACCTAAACCGCCAAAAATAGTTTCAAACAGTTTGAACCAACCAAAACCTAGTCTAACAAGTCAAAAAGTAGTCTAAACCAACAAAAAAAACAAGTTTAAAATTGCTAAAAATAGCTTTCTGTAGAAGTAATTAAAATCAACCTAAAAAATAATTGAGGGATCAGACCATATATTTATAATAAAGAGTTACAAGGGTTTCTCCTACAATTGAGGAGAGTCAATCAAAATAACAAGGAAAATAAAATAATTACAACTATTACAATATCTGCAAATCGTTTCCTTTAATACCCCCTTCAATCGAAACGGTGGCGGTTCAAGATGAAACATTTTACGAAAAACTTCAAATTGAGCGCGCGGAAGACTCTTGGTAAATATATCAGCCGCCTGAAGATTGGTTGGAACAAATTTGGTATAAAGCTTACCAGAATTAACCAACTCCCAAATGAAGTGATAATCTCGATCAATATGTTTTGCACGTTTGTGAGAGACGGGATTTTGGGTCATGAACAATGCACTTTTATTGTCGCAAAGCAATGTAGGACGATCAGGAGGAAGAGCATGCAATTCTTGTAGAAGGTGAGTAACCCAAACGAGTTCGGCATCGGTGTTCGCCATAGCACGATATTCGGATTCACAACTGGACCTAGAGACAGTGGGCTGCTTCTTAGCACTCCAAGACACTAAATTTCCTCCCAGAAAAATAGAATAACCATAGGTAGAACGTCGTGTAACGACAGCGAGCCCAATCAGCATCAGAGTAACCAACAACGGATGGTGTGTGTGGACGAGTGTAGGTGAGTCCAAAAGAGATCGTTCCTTTGACGTATCGTAGAAGACGTTTGACGGCTTGAAAGTGATCAAGAGTCGGATGATGCAAAAATTGTGAGAGCTGATTTACTGCATAAGACATATCAGGTCTTGTAATTGTCAGGTATTGCAAGGTACCCACCAAAGAACGATATAAAGTAGGATCATGATGATCCATACCATCAGCCGAGAAAGATTCATGTGGTGAAAGAGGCGTAGCGGCCGGTTTTGAATCGTACATATTTGCTCGAAGAAGAATATCCTTAGCATACTTAGCTTGGGTGAGAAACAAACCCGAGGAAGTGTAAACAACTTCTAAACCCAAAAAATAATTAAGATCCCCAAGATCTTTAATTGTGAACTCTTGATGAAGATGAGAAATAAAGAGATTGATAAAAGATTCATCATTACTTGTGAGAATAAGATCGTCCACATAAACAAGAAGATACATGATGTGAGAATCCTTTCGAAGAACAAAGAGAGATGTATCTGCACGACTACATGTAAATCCATAAGCTAGAAGAAACGTGCTCAAACGTTGAAACCAAGCACGTGGAGCCTGCTTTAGGCCACAGAGAGCCTTAGAGAGTTTGCAAACGTGATTCGGATATTGAGAACTCACAAAGCCTGGAGGTTGCTCCATAAAAACAGTTTCACTCAAATTACCAATAAGAAAGGCATTTTTAACATCAAGTTGGTGTAATTTCCGGTTGTTAAGAACTGCAAGAGAAAGAACAATGCGGACCGTTGATGCTTGTACAACCGGACTGAAAGTGTGGGAATAGTCCAACCCCGGAACTTCAGTAAAGCCTTGAGCCACCAGACGCGCCTTATAGCGTTCTATAGAACCATCATGATATTTAAGTCTAAAAACCCACTTGGAACCCACAACATTGGTTGATGGCGGACGTGGGACCAACGTCCAAGTGTGATTATGTTGTAGAGCATTAATTTCTTCAACCATGGCTGCCATCCATAAGGGGTCCTTGGCCGCAGACTTAAAGCCACGTGGTTCGGTAATGGATGATAAGGCAGCATGCAAGGCATAGGAGTTGAGACATGCAAGATCAACTTGGTACTTGGGCTTAAAAATTCCTGCCTTTGATCGGGTTGTCATAGGATGACTATTAGCGGAGGTGTGAGATGCGGATGAAAGCGGTTCAGAAATGGGATCGGGTTCAGAAATAGGCTCGGAAACAGCCACAGGATCGGTAACCGGGATGGGTTCGGAGGCAGGTAAGGATGTTGCTGGGCCGATCTGCGGTGAAAGTGAGGATGTTGCTGGGCCGGTTTCTGAGTCTGGTATAATGGGCTGCGCAGATGGTGTTGGGCCGGGTGCTGGGTTTGGTGATGCGGGGGGAGATGGATTGGGGCCTGGAGATGAATGAGTAGTAGTTGGGCCGTGAGATAAGTCACAAAGTGGACAGGGGACTGACGAATTTAAAGGTGTGGATGGTGTTGGGCTGGGCGTGGATAAGTGATTGGGTTCAAAGGATGGTGATGTAGAATGGGTTATTTCATCAGTAAAGGCTGTAAGTACCAAGCCTTGAAGATCCATGGTGGCATGTGTATCTTTGAAGGGAAAAACTGCCTCATTGAACCGAGCATGATGGGAAATAAATATCTGGTTAGTGACCGGATCTAAGCAACAAAACCCTTTATGAAAAGAGCTATAGCCGACAAAAACACATGAAATACTCCGTGGCTCAAGTTTATGCTTGGCGTAGTCCCGTAAACAAGGAAAAACTTGACACCCGTAAACACGAAAATTTGAGTATTGTGGCAACATATTAAATAAGACTTGGAATGGTGACTTGTTCTCTAACACAGAAGATGGTACGCGGTTAATAATATAGGTGGCCGAGGAAAAAGCATCCACCCAAAAGTTAGCCGGTATGTGAGCATTGAATAACAAGCAAGACCCGTTTCAACTATATGGCGATGTTTACGTTCAGCACGACCGTTTTGTTGAGGCGTGTACGAACAAGAATACCTATGAAAGGTTCCATTATCTTCAAATATTTTCTGAACTGTGTGATTAACAAACTCGGTACCACCATCACTCTGAAATACTTTGATTTTTCTCGAGTATTAAGTTTGAACCAGGTTAATAAAAACGGGTAAAACCGAATAAAACCTTGTCTTAGTTTTGAGTGGATAAAACCACGTAAACCTGGAATAATCATCAATAAAGATCACATAATAACGATAACCATCTGTAGATGTAATGGGAGCAGGTCCCCATAAATCACAATGAACCAAATCTAACGGGAAAGATGCACGTTTTTCATTATTAATAAAAGATAAACGTTGTCCCTTTGCAAGTTGACATGAAGTGCAAATGTTGGTTTAAGCAATAAAGAAGTAACAGACAAAACACCAGTCTTGTTCAAAAAAGAAAATAACATCAAAAGACACATGTCCTAAACGGGAATTCCATAACTCATAAGAAGCTTTATTGGAACAGCAGCAACAAAAGCTTGTGGTCGATCTTGAAACACATAAAGTCCATCCGAGCATGTTCCTCTAGCGAGTACCTGTTTTGTTTTCCGATACTGGATATGAAAATAATGTTGAGAGAAGAGCACATCAACAGGGTAATCGGCAGTCAACTTGCTAATAGATAATAAATTCTTGGTGAGATTAGGAACAACAAGAACATCACGTAGAGTAATATTACTGCAAAGTTTATAGGACCCCGTATGAGTAATCGGAAGTTGTTTACCGTTGCCAAAAGTGACCTTATCATTACCTGTATAAGGAGTAGAGTGATGAAGACATTCTTGTTTTGAGGTCATGTGATCCGTGGCACCTAAATCGCTCGTCTAATCTGGGTTTTCATGATTAACATGGCACTGTGCGTGAAACACCTTGGCTAAGTAATCATCCAAAGGAGAAGCTTGAGACACATATGTATGAAGACTCGGGCAAGCCGATGCATAGTGACCATTAGTGCGACAAAGTTGGCAGTGAGGCGGCCGACGGTTATTACCACGGCCTCGACTATTTCCAGCATACGAGCCACGAGAATAAGAACCGCAACCCCGACCATTACCAGAATCTCGTCGGTTTTGAGCATGAAACGCGACGGGAGGAGTAGAGGTTCCATGAAGGGATTGCAAAAACAGTTCATGGCTCTCGGGTTAGGCAATGAGATCACGAAAAGATGGTGCAGGCTTTGTCGCACGTAAGGCAGTAGAGAAAACCTCATAAGAGGGTGCAAGTCCGCAGAGAAACCAGTGCAGTTTGTCTATGTCGGCAACAGGATGACCGATGGCAGCGAGCTGTTCACAAATATTCTTAAACTTGTGAGCAAAATCAGTAACAGAAGTTGTACCTTTGGTTAATGAACGAAGCGAATCACGTAAAGATTGAATCCGCTCAACAGATGCATTGCTGTAGGCGGCTTCAAGTGTTGTCCATATCTGGCGCGCACTGTTTAAACCAAGAACTTCAGTCGCAGCCTCCTCGGTAAGAGAAGAAAGAAGTAGAAAGGCTGCTTTTTGATCATTAGCAGTCCAGGAAGCAAACTCCAGATTAGCGATGGTTTTGTTATCGGCCGAGATTGTCTCAGACGGTGAAGACGAAGAACCATCGATGTAAGCCGTGAGGCGATGATGAGCGACTAGAAGACGCATATGATTACGCCAAACTAAGTAGTTTGTAGCAGAAAGTTTGATGGGGTAGAGATGAGGAACATTGTTCATGGTGGTAACCGAATCAAAAGGAGAGGCCATGAGGGACCAGGGAAGAAGATGAAGAAAGAAGGGGGCGGTGGGGGCGATTAGGGTTTGTAGGTTAGGCTGATACCATGTATAAGTAATTAAAATCAACCTCAAAAATAATTGAGGGATGAGGCCATATATTTATAATAAAGAGTTACAAGGGTTTCTCCTACAATTGAGGAGAGTCAATCAAAATAACAAGGAAAATAAAATAATTACAACTATTACAATATTTAGAAATCGTTTCCTTTAATACTTTCACTAGGCGTTCGCCTTGATTGTGCTAGGTGAGCGTTCTTTAAGCGCCTTGCACCTAGCGAAAGTCTCACCTTTTGCGCCTTACAAGAACCTTTGAGTAACTAGATTTATGCATGTTTCATTGTGTGTCATCGCTAATAACTAAGAAATTTAATTCATAGCTAAACATTTAGTTAAGACATTTTGTGACTATTCTCATGCATGCATGCACGTATGCTTACATGGATGCAGTCAGTGGCGTTCACGGCTGCACCATTCCTCATGGTGGCTGCAGCATGGTTCGTGATTTTCGGTCTATTCTTATCTATAATACTCTTGTGCTACTGTTGTTGCCGAAAAGAACAATACGCCTATTCGAAAACCGCCTACACTCTATCCCTCATCCTCCTAATTCTCTTCACCATCACAGCAATGTAATCACTTTTTCAAATCCTCATTTCTAACCACAAACCATATCTCATAAGTCATAACTCTTATTAAAAACCCTTTTTTTTTTCAGTGTCGGATCGATTGTTTTGTACACGGGCCAAGGGAAATTTGACCAAAGTACAAAGAAAGCGTTGAAATATATCGTTCATCAAGCCGAACTAACTGCTGAGAGACTCGGTAAGGTCTGTAATGATCTTGCAGCTGCGAAGAAAATAACCGTTGCACAAGTGTTCTTGCCTGTTAATATGCAAGATGACATTGATGAGATACAAACCAAGCTTAATGTTTCGGCTGTTGAACTTTCACATAGGACCAAAGAAAATAGACAACACATCCATGATATCCTTCAACGTGTGTAAGATTATACCCTTCCTAGCTAGCAACTTTTTTAGTACAGTTACTATGGTTAAACCCATATTTTTTTTTTATTTGGCTTAAAATGGGCTGTTCTCAAAACCTGTGATAATAGATAGCGATTTCACCCTTACTTTTGCTATTTAAAAAGAGGTAGCGGTGTAGCCTGTTGCCCGTTTACCTTCTGTCTCGATCTCGATGTAAATGTTATTTTATCAAATATTAAACTTTATGTTAACATAATGAATTTTAATTATATTTTGGTTTTTCACCATGTATACATATGATTTAGCTTAGTTTAATAATATGTAATATCCACTATTTTCAGTGGCGGATCCAGCCAGTTTTTTCACTGGGTTCCTTTTTCCAAATCATACAAGATTTACACTACAAAAAAACGTTCTTTTCCAAATCATACAAGGTTTACACTACAAAAAAACGTTTTTTTCCAAATCGACTGGGTTCCTGGGAACCCGGTAAACCCCTCTAAATCCGCCCCTGACTATTTTAAATATATATTTCTTTTCTATGTTTCAATATAAACATTATTCAAACTCAATTTGTAAACAAAATAAGTTTTTTATATTACGATAGAGACCAAAACGTATTTTGCTTTTCAATAGAAAACTTATAGAAATGTACAACAAAGATAAAATAAAGTTATGTATCTGGTTTTTCGAAGTATCACATATTAATTATATATTGAGAATAACTAAATTGTATGCTAAATGAAAATTGAAGTTTTGAGGAAATTAAAATTCAAAGAAGGTGACATCGTTTTCTTGAATAGTGACTAACTTAGAAATCAAATTAAAACGAAAAAAAGACTCATTTGAATTTATGGATTTTAAAAACAACCCATTTTTTGAAAAAAAAAAATGTTTATTTTACGTACACGTTCTTATAGGAGTATAGCGTTGATTGTTATATCCGCTGTGATGCTGCTTTGGACATTTCTTGGATTCAGTAAGTTCCATTCATCACTAGATAATATTTTCCTTAGTAAAAAAGATAGAAACTTTGATTTTTAATTTTTTATATAACGCAAATTGAATTTAAATAATCTCAACTTTCTCAATTTGGCCAATAATAATACCAACTCAGTTATTTGCCGATAATAATCCGAACTGGTCCACTTTTGACCTATGATAGTCCGTCGTTAAAAATATCTTAACTTAACGGAGTTAAGCTATTTTTCCGAATTACAAACCGATGTTTTATGGATTTTGATCAGAACGAGGATACGAGTCGATTTATGTAAAACTTACCTCGAAACGATGCTTCAAACAGTTTGATTTTTGTTAATTGGAAGTTTAAACACCCGAATTGTAGCACTTTTTTCATTGTTTGGGGTAGTATTTCGAGTAAAATTTTACATCAATCAACTCGTATCCTCATTCTAATCAAAAGCTCTAAAACATTGGTTTGTAATTCGGAAAAAAAAATTAACTCCGTTAAGCTATATTTAACGCAGACTATTATCGGCTAAAAGTGGACCAGTTCGGATTATTATCGGTAAATAACTGAGTTTTGATTATTATCAGCCAAATTGAGAAAGTTGGGATTATTTAAATCTAATTTTTCTTTTTATAATAGAAATTTGAAGGTCAATTAATGACGTATTTTCATTGTCTCCTTGCAGTCTTTTCAATTTATGGCTTGCAATGCATGGTTTACATGTGAGTAAAATGCTAATTTTCTGCTTATAAAACTTATGTTTATGACATGTTTTTATATTATAATATTCAATTAATACATTAATATTCACAGATTGGTACTTTTTGGATGGCTTTTTGTGACCATAACGCTTATATTATGCGGCGTGTTCCTTTGTCTCCACAAGTAAGGTCGTTTTCATCGGTCACTAATCATACATTTCGTCACAAAAAACGATTTACTGACATAACATCTCGCGATCACTAGTGTGACCGCGGACAGTTGCGTGGCAATGAGCCAGTGGGTGGCGAACCCAACGGCTCGTACAGCTCTAGACGACATCTTGCCATGTGTCGACAATGCCACCGCTCACAAGACCTCAAAGCGGGCCATAGAAGTCACTATCCAAATCGTAACGGTGATCAACCAGGTTATAAAAACGGTCTCGAATGGCAATTTTCCGCCAAGCTACGCGCCACTTTACTACAACCAGTCAGGCCCGATGATGCCGCCCCTTTGCAACCCGTACAATCCTGACTTCACGAACCGAACGTGTGACCCAAATGAAGTGACATTAAGTGAAGCCACACGCGTGTACAAAAAATATGTTTGTCAAATTTCATCTAGCCAGATGTGCACCACCACGGGCAGGGTTACACCTGACTCGTTTAGCCAAATGTCGGCCGCGATAGAACTAAGCTACACGTTGTACCTATACGGGCCGTTTTTGGTGGATCTTCAAGATTGTACGTTTGTCCGCCAAACTTTTACGGACATATTGGAAGACCATTGCCCAGGACTATGTCGCTACCTCAACTGGATCTATATCGGGCTGTTGATGGTGTCGTTGGCGGTGATGTTTTCGCTCATTTTTTGGGTTATTTACGGAAGAGAAAGGAGATATCGTGTTTATACAAATTAGCTATAGGTAGAAATGATCCGGAAGGGGAGAAAGATATGTGAAAAAAGAATGTGAACGACTTGTTTAGCGATAGAGGTTTGTAAATATAAGCGTAGAGAATGATAGTGGCTGAATCGTTTTGGGACACAAATGCACAATATTGTTTGTTACTTGTGTTTGAGGAATCAGTTAACAAATAGTTAGAGTCGTCCATGAGAATTCACGGTTTCTTGAGGGCTTTGTACAAGTAGAGAAAAGTGGGCCATAAAAAATAAACTTATATATAAAAGAGTTAACTGTCATTTTCATCCGTGTGTTTGTTCACTTTTGTCATTTTAGACTAATTTTAAAAAAATGCATCAGTTTCCTTCTTGAGATACTAGAAATGTGTCACTTTAGTCCAATAATTAAAACTCAATTAAGTCAAATAGGTTAAATGACAGGTATTATTGTCAATTCATAAAATAAGGTGAAAATAAAAGATATATAAATTGACAATAATACTTGTCATGTAACTTGTCTGACTTAACTGTGTTTTAATTTTTGGATTGAAGTGGCTCGTTTCTAGTATGTCAGGGAAGAAACTGGTTCATTTTTGAAAATTGACCTAAAATGGTAAAAGTAAACAAACTATAGAGACGAAAATGACATTTAACTATGTATAAAAATAAGTACATCGTAAACATATTTAAATTTTGTAACTCATTATATTTAAAAAGATATTAAAAATGTTTTTAATATTAATAATAAAGAATATTAACAAGAAATATTATACCTTAGCCCTAAAACTTAATGGTCGTTAGAGCATTCACATCCTAACCATCAAATTATGTGAGGAGGGGTTTTAATATTATAAATGGTATAAAAAGTGGTTGTGAGTAGAGGAGAGAGAAAATGTTACTGTTCATCTGTATATTTGGGGGGACACTGTTCACCCGTTATAATTTTTTAATATATTTTGAAAGTGATTGTGAGTGGAAGTGAGAGAAAAATGTAATGATAATATTATTTAATTGAAATGAGAGAAAAAAAGTATTTGTTTTTAGTGGAAATATATTGATACTGGAGTTGTTTTTTAGTGAAATGTATGTATAATTTGATGGATTGGATGTGAATGCTCGTGGTGCACAAAAAACCCGAACCCGGACCCGGACCCGAAAAAAAAACCCGGAACCGGGTATTATAAAACCCGGGTTTTTTATACCCGAACCCGACCCTACCCGTAGGGTAGGGACCGGGTATGCATATTTGATCTAAAACCCGAACCCGGAACCGGATTTTTTTATACCCGGTTTATACCCGAAACCCGGTTTTATAAATACCCGAACCCGAACCCGGAACCGGGTTTTATAAATATCCGGATCCGGTTTTTAAAAAAACCCGATTTTGATGTAATCTTGTTTAATTATGTATGCATTAAGACTTCTAGTTCTTATGATTTAACAAAATTATGTATGCACTTTGATGTAATCTTGTTTAGTTATTAGGTTTCTAATGATATTTGCCACCGCTACTTAATTATTTAGTATATTTCATTACAAGTGGAAACAAATATGCCAATATATGTTGGCCCTTCTATTTTCTTTGTTTGTTTAATATCATTATTAGTTTTTGTATTTAATAAATTGTGCCTCTGTTTATAAAGTTCAAGAATAACCACATGAAGAACTATAAATTGTGCCTCTGTTTATAAATTGTGCCTCTGTTTATCAATAGATTTGATGTCTATGTGTGAGAGTTATGTTTGATACATTTTATAAGCATAGTTCCGGTCGGGTTTTTTTAATACCCGGTGCGGGTTTTTTCTCAACCCGATGCATACCCGAACCCTACCCGATGAATACCCGAACCGGACCCGAACCCGGAAATAGGGTATTATAATACCCGGGTTTTATAAAACCCTACCCGAACCCGGGTATATAGGGTATACATTTTTGGTAGAAAACCCGGACCCGGACCCGACCTGGTTTTTAAAAAAAACCCGATTTTGTAAAACCCGATCCTACCCGAACCTGATCCTACCCGAAACCCGGTTTTTAAAAAAACCCGATTTGTGCACCACTAGTCGTTAGCGAGAATCAAACAGAAGAATATTATACATTTGGCCCAAAACTTGCTACGCGGAACATTATTGAAGGAAGCATTACGAATCAATTAAAAAAATTTGAACAGTTATAAAAGGAAAAGGAAGAAAGAACAATCATCTTGTTGGGCTATATTGGGTATCAGTTTGGGCTATATTGGGTATCAGTAAAAAAGGATGGAACCATCTCTACGTGGTGGTCACGGGTATTTAAGTTCCACCTATGGTAGGTTCGGGTGAGTTTCCGCTCCAGGTCTCAAGTTCGAGCCTGAGTGATAGGAGTTTCTCATTGAGAGGTTTAAATTGGGAATCTATTGTGCGATGGGGCACTCTAGCGCGGACTCGGTTAAGATAACATATGCTAGACCTCCTCACATTCACGAATAATTCAAATCTTTCAAAAAGAAAGTAAAAAGGATGGAAGAACAATTAAAAAACATTGGAAATCTTTCATCTAGGGAGTCGAACCTAGGTAACTTCTGTACACACGGCTTTGTTTTAACATCTGAGTTTTATTATATATAACTAGATTACAGTCCCGTATATTACACGATTTAAATAATGAAAACTATTTATTTACACAACACAATAATACAAGTAGATGTATGTGCTAATCTTCTCACAAACTTGCAATCTTTTAGTCACAGCAATCAATACCAAAGATGCTTCTAAAGTGTTTAATCATCAATTCTTTAGAAAGCTTTATAATTATTTTTACGTTGTGTAGTTAAACACTTAAAACATATTTTTATAACCCATAAGTTTATTTTCCCTTATTTTGTAATACAAATTAACCTATCATGCCTCACATATAATTTTAAAAGCTGTTAGGCTATATTAATAAACTGCTAAGTTATATTGATAAATGTAAAATTTTTTAATAAAAAGATTAAACTGTTAAATCACGTAATATAGTTAAGAGTTAATTACTGTTTTCGTCCCCGTGGTTTAAAATCACTATTTCAGTCCATTAGTTTAAAAATTGCGATTTCAGTCCCTGTGGTTTCACTTTCGTAACCATTTCAGTCCATCTCGTAACCATTTCAGTCCCTGTACTTACAAAATAAATGGACTGAAATGGTTACGAAAATGAAACCACAGGGACTGAAATGGTTACGAAAGTGAAACCACAGAGACTGAAATCGCAATTTTTAAACTAATGGACTGAAATAATGATTTTTGACAAACTACAGGGACGAAAACAGTAATTAACTCTATAGTTAAATATGAAAAATATTTATACTGATACTTGGGTTTACATTTGATTATTCTTCATAGCAACTTAAAGTTTGTTTTAAACATATCATGTTGTCTATCATAAAACTTAAAAATCCATAAGTTTTGCACTTTTCGGTAATTTAAAATTCAACGTATCATTATTATTACTATTATAAATATAATATTTTTCGTATGTTATAATATAAAAATATCATTATCATTATAAATTATAAATATATTTGAAGTAAGAGCGTATATTAAGGTAACGATTTTAAAAGAATAAATATCGTCATTATATGATATTAACATGATTTAAAAAATAAATAAAAAATCAATTTTGATTAGAAACGATTTTTTAGAGATGATATGATATTGATACGTGACATTCTTTAAAATCGTATATTAGAAATAAAATTTGTTCTTCTAAAAGTATAGAAAACATGTATGTAAATTTTCTTACAATGTAATATATATTAATATTTTGTATTGATAAGATGTAAACAAATATGAAAACACATAAAAATTTTAACCGTATGCTACTACGCTAAAAATAGGAAAAATAATATATAATAAAGTTATCTTCAAAATAAATACAACACTTATTAAATGGAAAAAATATAAGTAATAATAGTGATAAAAAAAAACAAATGAAAATTAATCAATATCATGAACTATAATTTAGATAAAATAAAAGATAAAAATAATTAATTTTCTAAAAATTTAAATTGAAGGATGTAAGTTAGATTAGATTGTATTAATCTATTAAATAAAATATAAATAAAAAATGAGATAGTGTGGGAGAAAATGTCATGTGGCATTAAATAGATTCTTTTATTAGTAATATTTAGATTTTTTAGGCTTTGTTTTAACATATGAGTTTTATTATTATTATTATTATTATTATTATTATTTACCCATTATAAATTAACAATATTGTGATGCATAGAGTAGTTGTACTCTTTGCTTAGGGAGGTTTTCAAAAAAGTTTCATATAATTACAATTTTAATCTAAAACTATTTTGGTTGTTTACTTTTAACCCCAAAGTTTTCTATCTTTGTCAATTTAACCTTATAACTATTTTACTTTCAACTTTGATACCCTATACTCTTCATATTTCGCAAAAAATCCGTTTTATGTTTTGTTCTAAATTTTGTGATTTAACACAACGCAATGTTCATGTGTGGTTCAACGTTTTTACGTTTTGTTTTACGCTTCGTTCTAAATTTTGCGAGTTAACATTACGCAACGTGCATGTGTGGTTCAACGTTTTTATGGTCGTCTAATTTTTCCCGTTTGATAGGTTCATCGTGACGCACGGGTCCTAAATCAACTTAATTATTATTTTCTATGTTTTATGTTTCGGTCTAATTTCTCCGAATTAACACGTCTCAGTGTTGGTGGTCGTTGGCGGTGCTGTGGTCTTGGTGTTATTTGTCACGGTTTTACGCCCCCACAACAATGCGGGGGGGGGGGGGGGGGGGGGGGGGGGGGGATTAATACTAGTTATATATATATATAGGGAGACGCTAGAATGAGAACCACCACGAGTTATGAGAACCACGAGAACCGCGCCCCGCGGGTGGCCGTTGACCACGAAATTTTTTTTACACCTAGATCCGTATATTTTAGGACCGGGTGTAAATTTTCGGTTCAAACGGCGCGCCCGAGGGGGTAGTTTTTTACGCCCAAAGTTTGGTAAAAAAAAAAAGAAAAATTAAAAAAACCCAAACTTTGGGCGTAAAAAACTACCCCCTCGGGCGCGCCGTTTGAACCGAAAATTTACACCCGGTCCTAAAATATACGGATCTAGGTGTAAAAAAAATTTCGTGGTCAACGGCCACCCGCGGGGCGCGGTTCTCGTGGTTCTCATAACTCGTGGTGGTTCTCATTCTAGCGATCCCCTATATATATATATATATATATATATATAACTAGGTTAGAATCTCGTGTATTACAGTGCTGAATATATACAATTTTATCTACTAAGTAATAAAAAATTACATTTTTAAAAACCCATGCATTGCACTGGTTGGATAAATAAAGAGATGCATGATCATTTAGATATTTCTTAACTAAAAGAACACACAAAAATACGCAAGAATAATATAGCATGGTTTCACGAACCTAATAATATTGTGTCACATCACCATCCAATACAATACTAAAATGTGTATCCCGTACATCTATCTAGCATGGTTTCACGAACCCGGAATCCATCCTGCAAGCCAACCCCATGGTGGTTGCAACGGTGTTCCCACGGTACTCGTTTCATCCCATTCTACCCTTATAGGCTAACTACTCACTAGTGAGTTCTTTCCAAGGTATTATAACACATAGTTAACCAAATCTTGGGTGTATGTGTTAAATTACCTTAGTATTTGTTATGTATATATTTTGTATTTTTTGTTATTCTTTATGTGTGTAAAGTGTAAATTATTCCAATATAAATATTCATGCTACCCTCGTAATTGGGTAAGTAAACAGTTCATATTATCTCATGGTATCACACACCTGATCGATCCTTCCCCCCCCCCCCCCCCTAAGACCTTGTTGGTTCCTTTTTCCTCATCTCCGTCACATTCATCTCTCTTCTCCCATCCGATCTAACTCCATCATCTCACATGGAAACCTCTTCCTCAACCAATTTGGATGGTACCTTGACTATAAATATCACATTCCATGTGCTAACAATCAAACTATCTCCCACGAGTGACCTCGTGTGGAAAAGTTAAATGCTACCCCTTTTATCATTCCGAAATTTGTTATCTTATATGGATGGTCCTTCGATTGCTTCGGCTGTCGGATCACTCTAGGGGAGAAAACTGTACCAAATCCACGTCATACTTCGTGGATTGCTGACAGTCAAAAGGCCATCCTAATCCTTCATGCTTCTTTAGCGAAAGAAGCCATGGCCGAAATTCTTGGTTTCTCGACTGCACGTCAAATAAGGCTTGCTCTTAAGACATTGAGGACTTAAAGAGGGTTTGTGAGAAGTCGTGAGAAGAGAGTAAACATTTGTGGTATCTCCATCACCTCCCTCATTCAAGAACGTTGGCTATATACTCTCCTTTCTGAATTTATATAAAAGCTTTGGTCTTCCAGAAATTGGATGTTGGCTTCAACACTTCCCTAAACCCAATAACCAACATAACTACAATTTAGCAACTAGTAGCATGTGCAGCTTAGTAATGAACTCATTAGTTTCAGCAGCTCACTTAAAGATTTGAAATATTTCTTCCACTTTTATTTCTTAATGTTTTAACACTGAACAAACAGGTTAAAAATCAAATAGATAAAATCATTCTTTCATATTTAAATTGATAAATTTTAACATGTTCCATACTATTTTGTTTTGTTACTATATGGTTTACATGGATCACCTGATTCGAATAAACTGTGGTTTAAAACAAGCATATTGAACTTTCAGTGTGTTTTCACCCGACATGTTTGATAAGAGTACAACATCAACTAGGGAGGTATAGATGATCTCAAGAGGCGGTCAGGAGGAGATCTAAAGTCGAAGGACTAAACGAGTAAAATAATAATTAAATGTATTAATTATTATTATTATTTGAATTATATTTGGTATTAGACTTAATTAGTTTCTAATTGTTTGAAGATAAGTCAATCAATCAATCAGTTGTACCCAGTAAATCCCACAAATAGCAAAGCTATTGGTAGGGTCTAGGGAGGGAGAGATGTAGGAACACCTTACCTCTATCCCTAGGGATAGAAAGGCTGCTTCCAGAGAGACCCTCGACACCAAAGACATATAGTAGAAAAACGAGAACTAAACATATCTATAAACAGAACACTACTAAATAACAAAAGAAGTGGTGGATATGTAACATAGTAAAACAGAACAAATATTTCGAATCACAAGATCCCAGTTAAGCATATATAAAAAAACACAATCAATTCATACTCCGCCTATACCATTAAGAAACGCTAAACATCTATCCCAATGCTCAGACCTAATGAATCTACTCGTAAAGGTCCTTAACCTTAATCCTATTTCTCCATAAACCCTTATCCTGGACCATATCCTCAAAGAGGTGTAACTCTAGAAAATCATTCCTAATCCGCTCATCACAAGTCAACTTGGGCCTACCTCAACTCCTCATCCCTTCCACAGTTAAGCATTCTACTACTCTAACTGGCGCTGTTTAAAGATAAGTACTGTAAGAATAGGAGTCTAGTAGGATTAAACTGTTTTCGGTATTTATAGTCCTTGAGTCTTGTAAGTTTATTCAATCATAAAAGTTACTAGAAGTAATTTGTGAATCTCGTTTGAATTCATCTCTAATCTCGTACCCAAATTTAACAAGTGGTACCAGAGCCACGGTTTTGAGAGTCATTTTCCGAAAAAGGGGAGCAGCCCCTCGCGGGGCTGTTACGGAGGTGTAACCAACGACTGCTAAACTCTAGTGTTTAAAGGAAGTAAATGAGAAAACAAAAGAAGAATAGTTTCGACTTTCAAGTGGAACAAAACCATCGCCTGGTTGCTGGGATTGTTTTAATACAGTTTGAAGATAACCCCTTGGAGTGGGTGGAAATTACATCAAAATAAAGTAGTTCGGTGTGGTGAATAGATAAAAAAGCGGCTAAGCAAGATTGTTTCGTGGGTGGACTTGTGAGTAGCAAATAACTTATATAAAGTTTTTGTATGGAAAAGTGTGATAGATTATTTTGTTTGGTACAAGGCTTTTATAGCTTTTGTGGTAAGTGAAATTCCACACAAGAATTGGTGGTTCAAATAACCATACTTGGTTCAGTGGCGAACGAGAGTGACGATGAAGGCTGTCGGAATTATTTACCCTTTTTCAGTTATAAGTTCTATTGGTTAAGATGTTGAAGGTCTTAATGATGAATTGATGATGTGCCAATGTTAGAATGCTCAATCTCTGTGTGTCAGGGTAGTTTAGTTACTTGAACAAAAGAAGAAGGCTCATTCAAATGCAATGGTAAAAGATCTCGATAAGATCTAGGTGAACCCTTTGATTCAATTCGGTTGAAGGCGGTTGGAAAGTTATCCCTTCTTCCAGTTGATCAATTTCTGTTTTTGGTCAAGTATAAAGGTTTGATTGAAGTGGGTTTGAAGGATAGTTTGAGTACTACTTGAAAGGTATTCGAGGGCATCTTGAAGTCCTGTTAAAAGGGTCACATAGTCCGTGACTACCAATCGAATCTAGATGAAATACGTTTTTCAGCTAAGGCGAAGCGTGTGTTGTTCAGGTTCTTCGGGATGAAGTAGAAGTGTGACTACCGGAAGAAGTAATGTTAGTACCCGTAATGATGTTGCAACCAAGGACGATGATGGTAGTGTGTCTACTGAAAATGTCAATGGAGGTCATGTGTTTACCGACGATGGTGTGGTAGATCAAGACAGAACAAGTCAAGATTGAGGGGGAGACTTATGGAAGTTGATGTTAAGAGGGAATGATAAAAGTACAACATCAACTAGGGAGGTATGGACGATCTCAAGGGGCGGTCTGGAGGAGATCTAAAGTCAAAGGACTAAACAAGTAAAATGATAACTAAACGTATTAATTATTATTTGAATTATCTTTAGTATTAGATTTAATCAGTTTCTAATTGTTTAAAGATAAGTATGAGTAAGAATAGGAGTCCTAGAAGGATTAAAGTTTTTCAGTACTTATAGTCCTTGAGTCTTGTAAGTTTATTCTTTCATAAAAGTTAATAGAAGTAATTTGTGAATCTCGTTTGAATTCATTTGTGATCTCGTGCCTGGATTTAATTGACCTAACTCCTTTTACCTGGCCCGATTTTACAACCCCAATCCGAAAAAAACTACGCACTATTTTCTACTTAATTGTACCAGTTGTTTGCAATTTGGCGAACTATGGCATTAGAATGAATGGGTATGGCATATTAGACATGCTACATGTGTGCATAAACATGCATGCATGTATGATGTATTGATTGTGTTTTTATGTGTACCAGTGGGTTACCACTCGTGCTCTGCACCGGGTTCGAAACGCAGATAAAAATAAGCAAATCGTGAGAGTTAAAGTTGTTTAATGTTTTAGTAAAGGAGCTAAACATGTCATTATTAAAGTTGAAGAGTTAAACATGTCATTATTAAAGTTGAGAGGCTAAAGTCGTTTATTTTTAAAGTTGAGGGGCTAAAGTTGTTTAATGCAGTTAAGGGGCTAAACATGTTATTATTAAAGTTGAGGGGCTGAAGTTGTTACTTTTAAAGTTGGGGGGCTAAAGTTGTTTGATGTAGTTAGAGGTTAAATACGTCATTATTAAAGTTGGGGGGGGGGGCTAAATATGTTATTATTAAAGTTGAGGGGCTAAAGTTGTTTATTATTAAAGTTGAAGGGCTAAAGTTGTTTTAGTTAAGGGTTTAAACATGTCATTTTCTAAAGTTGAAGGGTTAACTATGAAACTATTAAAGTTGAAGGCTAAAATTGTTTATTATTAAAGTTGATGGGCCAAAGGTGTTTGATGTTGACAAAATAATATATTTATAGCATATATAATAATCTAAGCGTTTGATATACACATCGCTACAAAGACCTCTCTAATATATACATCACTTGTTGCTACAAAGACCTCTCTTATATATACATCACTTGTTCAAAAATTAATAATATTCTGGCATAAAACATCACTTGTTGCTACAAAGTCCTCTCTAATACATACATCACTTGTTCATAAATTAATAATCTGGCATAAAATTTGTTCTTTCAAGATATGGAAAGGTTGGCATTTCCAAGTCCCCACCACTTGTAGCAAATAAACGACTCTTTTTATAATTTCATTATAAAATCAAATCACAATTTTAAGAGCTTTAGTTTAAACAACCACCCAAATTTATAAGAATTATTTAGGAAAATTAGAGCATTCACATCCATTTCCACTAAATTTTGTGAGAATTTCTTTATATTACTAGAATGTTCTTTATATTATAAAATAAGTGATTGTGAGTGGAGGAGAGAGAAAATGTTACTGCTCATTTGTATATTTTAGGAAAAATTAGTCACCCTCCAAAATTTTTTAATATATTTTGAAAGTGATTGTAAGTAGAGGCGATAAAAAAATATAATAATAAAGATATAAAAAATTATTTAATTAAAAGAAAAGAGAAAATATAGTTGTTTTTAGAGTAATAATTATTACGTGACAGTTTTAAAGTAGCGTAATAATATTTATTCTAGTTTTAATCTTTGTAGTATAAAACTATTACGCTACTTCAGAAAAAAATGTATCACAATAAAAATTACTTTAGTACAAGTATAAGGGTAAATTACTTTTTGAGTCCCTGTGTTTTATAGGTTTTAACCACTTAAGTTCAAAAGGAAAAAGTTTAACGACCTGAGTCCTCATAAGCATTTTCTTTAAGCATTTGAGTCCAAATTTCTAACACTATTAGAATTTTTTGGTTAACTATTGTTAAATGACCAAAATACCTTTATAACTAAAATAAAAAAAATATTTCTCTGTCTCTTTTTTTAACCTAATTAAATCCTCATTTCACACTTCCTTCATCTTCAATCCCCATTTCAATCTCTCTTTTTAACCTAATTAAATCCCCTTTTCATCACCCACAACACCCACAACTTCAATTTTTGTTGCAGCTCGAAAATCATCCAACATGGGTCAAGAAATCATCGCCGTAGCTACTCCAGCAACCGCAGCAGCCCCACCACTGAAAGTTTTTTTAAAAGTAATAAACAGTAGACTAGCAATGGTCCTTGAAAAGTTGTAAAGATGATGCCCATTGTTGTGCCGATCAAGCATTCTACAACTCATGATAATGACCGACAGCAGTGAGCCTATGAGATTCACAAGTTCCATCAGATAAGATAATGAAAATTTAGATTATCATAACAAGATAAAAAAATACGGAGAAAGTAATTGAAGATAAAAGAGTACTGTGGCTGGGCTTACATGCTTGTAAACATAAGGCTACTAAATCATAGCAAAAGAGGTACAACCACTTTCCAAAAGATAAGGCTACTCTGAAATTTTTACAGTGAAGGTATTGGATTGGGGAGAGGACGGTCTTGTCACTGCTGCCGAGACCGCAAATCTGCGTATGTCTTTTCGACAAGAGGTTGCTGTGTGGCATAAGCTTGATCATCCAACAAAAACCCACAATAAAGGTGATAGTTGTGGAGGTGCGGTAGGGATGGTGGTGGTGTAGTGGTGGTGTTAATGGTGGTGGTAGGGGTACAGAGAAAGATAGGAGGGTTGCATTAAAGACTTGTTCCTTAAACTCTTGTGCTTATAAGATTTGTACTTTGTGTGTAAATGACCAAATTACCCTTGTAGTTAACAAACTTGGTGGATGGAGTTAGAAATTTGGACTCAAATGGTTAAAGAAAATGCTTATGGGGACTCAGGTCGTTAAACTTTTTGCTTTTGAACTCAACTAGTTAAATCCCATAAAACACAGGGACTCAAAAAGTAATTTACCCCAAGTATTCTAGTTTTTTTGTCATTTATATGTTAAGACCACACGGTATGGACGTGGTGGAGCGGGGTTGTTGCCTTTCCACGCCACACATATCACACTGGGCCCGACGTTGTTATTGACGTTGTCATGTGGGCTTGAGATTTCCCACCGACGTTGAAAGTTAAAGTGTGTCGATGTGGCGTGGTTTTGATTGGGGTCCCCACTAGCCGTTGGACCCCAACGACATTTAAAAAAAAAAGATTTTTCATTTAAAAAATTTATTTCAACTCCTATATATATAAAAAAAAAAACTACCATTTTCCCCATTTCATTCTACCAACTCCTTCTCAACTTTTATTTTTTATAAAATCTCTACAACTTTTATAAAAAAATAATGCATCCACACAACCGCAACTTTGATCCGAACAATTCATATGGTTTCGGCGAAATTCCGAACACTGCTTCGCCGCCTCAAGGGTCTCCATCGATACAACCACTTTTTAAAGATGCGTACTTATTAGCGTACGATCATCTTCTTGCCAACCTACCATTTAGGTATCCACAACAACCACTCACTCCTCTATCACAAACTCCACCTACACCCGAATCCGTACCGGAAACTCAACCTACACCACCCGAATCCTCTACGCGAAGAAAACGAAACCATTAAAAAACCGAGTCCGAAAAGGAAAAAGCAAAAGAGGATCGTCATGTACATCCGTCGTTGTTAATTATTAAATTACAAATAATGCTATTTAACCAAAATTAATAGAAAATATATAATTTTTAAATAGAAAACAATAATATTAAATAGGTGTCACGTGTCGAATAACACCCCTTCCTACACCCCCTTAATCCCACCACGTCACTATTCTGACGCACTCTGATATGGCGTCCACATGTCGAATAGCGCCTCTCTTTCAAGCCCCTTCACACCATGTGGTCTAAAACTTGTTTGTATTTGAATTCAACAAATAGAGTAAATTGCCAAAATCATCCCTGAGGTTTGGGCATTTTGTCATTTTCATCCAAAACAACTTTTTTGTACAATATAGTCCATCACTTTTGTTATTTTTTGCCATTTTCATCCAAACGTCTAATTTGCTTTGTTTTTTCTATCAAAGATTTGGATGAAAATGACAAAAAAAATCACAAATCTCATGGACGATTTTGGCAAAATAAAGTCAGATATTTGGATGAAAATGACAAAAATATCCTAAAAGTGAAGGACTATATAGTACAAAAATATTGTTTTGGATGAAAATGGCAAACATGCCCAAACCTCAGGGACGATTTTGGCAATTTACTCCAACAAATATTTACTAAAATTTTAAGTCTTCTAACTATTTTATCTTTGATAACCATTCATTTAGTACGGGGTATATACTATGTGTCACGGCCCCCGACCCGGTTTGACCCGTTTCAGGAGCCGTGGGACAGAAATCCCGTGGTATTTAATTAGCAGCGGAAGTTTCTTCAGGATCTTTTAAAAACTGAAATATTTCCCAATTATTTTATTTCACAACTCGGGATAAAACCCGGTAATTTACAATCTTGAGATTTCACGAAGAAATCTTTTATTTTACAAAACATGTTTCTTTATTTTATACTGAGCCACTTCCTTAAGCTGATAGTGCTTCGCGGCACTTTTCCTGGATCACAACAGATCACCTGAAACATGTTTGAAAAAGGTTTTGTCAGCGGGAAATACTGAGTGAATCATTCTTTTTATGAAAACGACTCGTTTGTTATAATTAACAGTATTAAGAGAGATTACAATGTTTCAGAAATCAAACCAACTACCCACAGTACTTGTCACTCGAACATCCATCGGTAGCCTCTTTGCCCGATGGTGTCTGTGACTATGGTCATATCACTCATTGGCTAACTCGTTGTCCAATAGTGACGGTTATCAAGTAATGTATACAAAACCCCACATACCGGCTGTAATATGGTGATTACATAAACTTAATCCCTGTAATTATAACTTTGAAATAAATAGGGTTTTGTAAAATAATTTGATAAAAAGAGAATGACTCACATTGCAGATTTAATTTAAGCAGAGCCTAGCCTACTGATTAGCCTTTTTAACCTAAATTTAATAATAGGCACACAATTCTGGGTTAGTAATCAATACAGCATTTACGATAACTCACGAGATCAACCCTCACAACGAATGACAAAGTGCTATGCTTAAACATCCATCGAATTAACGATTAATGACAAAGCATCACCCTAATGTGGGCAGCACTTAAACATCCATTGAGTACATTGATCGATCGGAAAATGAATCGTAATAGCGATCGAGTTATTACCCTGATTGCGGCGTCGATTAGTGATCCGTGTGTGTTAATTGTGGTAAACAGAATGTAACTCGGTGCCTGAAACGAATTTCTTCGTCGAACATACGCCGAATTTCAAGTGCCAATGTCTGCTATTTATAGTCAAAATTTCGCATTGCTTACGGACCGTAAGACTTATCCCTTACGGTCCGTAAGGGACACCTCATGATCATAGGTTTGCCACGTGTGGGACTAGGCCTGCTGAGTTGATGAATTCGAAAATTTCAATTTTGACAACGAGTTTTGAGGATAATCGTAACTAGGAAATACCCCCCCTGGAGTTCTGCACTTTCTTACATACAGTGCTTCGAATGGGGCAGTTTCAATACTTGAATGATAACTATTGTTATAGGAGAATTCAATTAATGGTAAGTGATCGTCCCAATTCCCACCAAAATCTATTACACATGCTCGGAGCATGTCTTCTAGAGTTAGGATCGTCCTTTCACTTTGCCCGTCTGTTTGAGGATGATATGCAGTACTCAGATTTAGTCGAGTTCCCATTGCTTGCTAGAAACTTTTCCAGAAGTGAGAAGTGAAACGACTATCCCTATCCGAAACAATGGAGAGTGGAACTCCATGTAGAGATACGACTTCATCTACATACAACTTTGCCAATCTTTCCATGCTAAAGGTTTCTTTCATAGGCAGAAAGTGAGCAGATTTGGTTAATCGATCCACAATTACCCAAATCGCATCATTACCTTTTCTGGTTTTGGGTAACTTAGTAACAAAATCCATTGTTATGAGTTCCCATTTCCATACAGGCATCTCTAATTGTTGTAGTAGACCTGAAGGTTTCTGGTGTTCTGCCTTAACTTGTGAACAAGTAAGACACTTAGAAACATATCTAGCTATATCCTTTTTCATTCCTATCCACCAAAAGCTATTTCTTAAATCTTGGTACATCTTATTGTTTCCTGGATGAATTGTATACCTTGACTTATGGGCTTCTTCTAAAATCTTATTTCTTAATTCTCCTTGCTTAGGTACCCATATTCTGCTTTTGTGGAATCTCCAAATTCCATCAGCTCCTTGCTCTAATTCTTTTATTCGTCCCTTCATTCCTTCAGTATCATCTTTGATTGCTGTTTCCTGAACACTCTTTATTTGTTCCATTAAATCTATCTGTAGATTTAATCTGAGAGCACGAACTCGTCTTTGCTTCTCATGATACTTACGACTTAAGGCATCTGCAACTACATTTGCCTTTCCTTCATGATATTGAATATCACAGTCGTAGTCGCTTAAGATTTCCATCCACCACCTTTGCCTCATGTTTAACTCTTTTTGCCCGAATATATATCTTAGACTTTTATGATCTGTATAGATAGTAAACTTACTTCCGTACAGATAATGTCTCCAGATTTTCAGGGAAAAAATTACGGCTCCTAATTCTAAGTCATGAGTCGTATAATTTTCTTCGTGCTTTTTCAACTGTCTTGAAGCATACGCAATTACCTTCTTGCGTTGCATAAGCACACATCCAAATCCTAGTTTTGAAGCATCACAATATACTTCAAAATCTTCAGTTCCTTCTGGTAAGGCTAAGATTGGAGCATTGGTTAATTTCTGCTTTAATATTCTGAAGGCTTCTTCTTGTTTAGGTCCCCATTCAAACTTAACTGCTTTACAGGTTAACTTAGTTAACGGTACAGCTATCTTGGAAAAATCCTTAATAAACCGTCTATAGTATCCAGCTAAACCTATAAAACTTCTAATTTCCATTGCAGATTGTGGAACCTTCCAATTGGTAATTGCCTCTATCTTAGCAGGATCTACATGAATACCTTCGTGATTCACCATGTGTCCTAAAAATTGCACTTCTTGCAACCAAAATTCACACTTCGAGAATTTGGCGTACAGCTTTTCTTTTCTTAATAAAATTAAGAGTGCATGCAAGTGCTGATAATGTTCGTCCTGACTTTTTGAATAAATAAGTATATCGTCTATGAAAACAATTACAAATTTATCCAAATACGGTTTACAGATCCTATTCATCATGTCCATGAATGCTGCAGGTGCATTCGTTAACCCAAAGGGCATGACTGTAAACTCGTAATGACCATACCTAGTTCTGAAAGCAGTTTTAGGTATGTCTTCTTCTTGTACCTTCAATTGATGATATCCAGAGCGTAAATCGATCTTAGAAAAATATCTCGCTCCTTGAAGTTGATCAAACAGATCATCAATCCTAGGTAATGGGTATCGATTCTTAATTGTAACCTTATTCAATTCTCTATAATCAATACACATTCTCATTGAACCATCCTTTTTCTTAACAAACAACACGGGTGCTCCCCACGGGGATGAACTAGGTTGTATGAATCCTTTACTTAGTAATTCATCTAATTGCTTTTTCAGTTCTAACATTTCTGTGGGTGCTAACCGATAAGGTGCCTTGGCTATCGGTGTAATTCCTGGAATTAGATGAATCCTAAACTCTACTTCCCTATCTGATGGTAATCCTGGTAATTCTTCTGGGAATACATCTGGGTATTCTGAAACTACAGGAATCTCCTTAAGTTCTTTACCCTTAGTGCTAATGATTACTGAAATCATATACACTATTCCTTGCTTTCGTTTATAATTAGCAACTTTCATTACTGATATGAACTTCATAGGCTTACGTGGTTTATCCCCTGTAATTATAATCACTTCTCCAGTGGGTGCCTGAATTTCTATGGAACTCTTATCACAAAGAATTCGAGCATGGTTGGCTACTAACCAATCCATTCCTAAAACAACATCAAATTCGGCTAATTTCATAGGTAATAGGTTTGCAAAGAATTTATGACCTGAAAGTTCTATTTCTACTTTTTGCAAAACCAGATTTATTTTAACTAAATTCCCATCTGCGGTTTCGACTGTAAAAATCTGCCTAATGTTGGTTAAAGGTAACTTAAGAGCTTGGCAGAATGAAGTATTGATAAAACTTTGGTTCGCACCAGAGTCAAATAATACTTTGGCGTAAATGTTGTGAACTAGAAACGTACCAGCTATCACATCTGGAATCATCTCGGCTTCCTGAGTAGTTAACTGAAAGGCTCGGACATTCTTCTTAGTAGCTCCATCGGCTGTCTTGGCTTTGTTGTCTGCTGGTTTGATTAATTTAGGGCATTCTGGCTTAAAATGTCCTGTTTCTCCGCAATTATAGCAGACTCTTGTTTTCTTTCTGCATTCCTCTTCACGATGTCCTACCATTTTACAAAAACTGCAGGTTACACGGCATCTTCCAAAATGTTTCTTTCTGCAATTCCTGCAAAATGGCGGATTTGAAGATTGCCATGTTCCTCTTCTCTTGAAGCTGTTATTATTACCCATACGAAATCCTTGGGTAATTTTCTGAGCCAGTTCCTTCTTCCTGTTTTCATCTTGCGTGCGTACTAGTTCGTCGGTTAGGGTATTAGCTAATTCCACAGCATCGTCAATAGTGTGAGGTCTCGCAGCTTTAACGATGTTACGGATTTCACTAATCAGTCCCCAAATATAGCGAGAAATGAGTACCGGTTCTGGCGAAGCCAGTGTTGGTACCACTCTAGCATATTCAAAGAATGTCGAAGTATAACCGCGACAATCTACCCCCATCATTCTATGGTTTAAAAACTTATTTGTCATTTGATCTTTTTCATATTCGGGACAGAATTTTCTTTCTACAAGACTCTTGAATTCTTCCCATTTCATGGCATAAGCCCTATTTCTTCCTTTAGCCTGTAGCACCGTGTTCCACCATTCTAGCGCCCCTTCTTTGAAAAGATTTGACGCGTACATGACCTGATCATCCTGAGCACATTTACTTATGGCAATTACTGCCTCGGTTTTCTCTAGCCAACGCAGTGATGCAGTTGCTCCTTCATTGCCTGCAAATTCAGTGGGTTTACAGGCAAGGAATTCTTTATAAGTGCAACCAGGTGTTGCAGCTTTCATTTTCTTAGGGAGCGGAGCTTGCCGTGGTTCATTATCATGATTAACATGATCATTGCCTCCGTTTACGCTATTACTGAAGTTATCTTCAGAAATACGTTTGCTAGGAATGATTTGTTGCGGTTCTATTGGATTTTTAACAGCAGCAACGAATGCTGGAATAGCATTGGCTATCCCTTGAGCAACGATATTTTCTATATCCTGCCTAGTCATATATTGATCCCCCGGTTGTTGCTCAGATTGATTAACCTCATTAACTGGTTCATTATTAGCATTTTCCATCTGATAATTAATATATATAATTTATTAGTATCAAATAAATAACAATTACACAAAACAACTCTACAGAGTTCATAACACCAATATAGCCAAAACTATCGAATTCTCGATTTCCATTTTATATATCTTATAGTATGCATCAATACACACTATTATATTACAAAGTTTTACTTTATTTTACAGACTGATTTTACTATTACACAACCACAGTTCAATAAAACCCCTATCTTTTGTTAATTGGTATTCTAGTATCGGCGTTTCTTCTCATCGTATTTCCAGGAGATCTGTCCCAAAATCTCTTGGATCCTATTTCCTGCAACCATTAGTTCTTTGTCAAAATGACGGAGTTCAGCCATATTCTCGTTACTCATTGGTGGATTTGGTAAAGGTTCTAGATTGTACTGAGGAAAAAGCTTATAGGGATTGTTTTGTAACTGTATTTCATTAGTCAACCATTCGTCTATTTGCGAGTGGATTGAAGGGTTTGGAATAGCTGGTTCTAAGTTCAGTGGTAGTTGTGTTTCAAGAGAATGAATAAAAACATTTTTATTAACAGGCTTAATAGTATCATAGTTTGCCAATATAAAATCTAGCTCTTCCTGAGATGGTAATCCCTCAATTTGTCTAGAGCTTTCCCCAATTTCCATTTTCTTAGGCTTGGGTTTCTCGAGAGGTAAAGCGTTGAATTCTATAGGTTCTTCTATGTCTGGTATATACCTATTGAAATCTCTGGAAACTTCTATTCTTACTGGATAGAGATTTAAATTCTGAAGGGCGTCAGACAAGTCACTCATGCTGTTTTAAAAGACACAAATACTAAGTTAAAAATTATAACAAAATTTTATAGAAAAACCTTTAAATATTATTCCAGACTGGGTAACTAAAAATAACTGAAAATTAAAACACACTAAGGTTTACTTATTTATTTACTGGGTAAGGTTTCTAGACTATAGGTAATCCGGGATAAGTAATCCGGGTGCTAAAACTTTGAGTCAAATTATTTTAAAGATTTGTATTTACTGCTACAGTGGCTAGCATATAAAGATCTGCCCATACTGTACACAATTAGTCAGATAATAAAACACATAATCACAAAATAGTAATTAATAAAAATTAAGTTTTTTCTCAATACTTAATTGGCTTAAATCAGTGGCTCTGATACCACCTTTTTCTGTCACGGCCCCCGACCCGGTTTGACCCGTTTCAGGAGCCGCGGGACAGAAATCCCGTGGTATTTAATTAACAGCAGAAGTTTCTTCAGGATCTTTTAAAAACTGAAATATTTCCCGATTATTTTATTTCACAACTCGGGATAAAACCCGGTAATTTACAATCTTGAGATTTCACGAAGAAATCTTTTATTTTACAAAACATGTTTCTTTATTTTATACTGAGCCACTTCTTTAAGCTGATAGTGCTTCGCGGCACTTTTCCTGGATCACAATAGATCACCTGAAACATGTTTGAAAAAGGTTTTGTCAGCGGGAAATACTGAGTGAATCATTCTTTTTATGAAAACGACTCGTTTGTTATAATTAACAGTATTAAGAGAGATTACAATGTTTCAGAAATCAAACCAACTACCCACAGTACTTGTCACTCGAACATCCATCGGTAGCCTCTTTGCCCGATGGTGTCTGTGACTATGGTCATATCACTCATTGGCTAACTCGTTGTCCAATAGTGACGGTTATCAAGTAATGTATACAAAACCCCACATACCGGCTGTAATATGGTGATTACATAAACTTAATCCCTGTAATTATAACTTTGAAATAAATAGGGTTTTGTAAAATAATTTGATAAAAAGAGAATGACTCACATTGCAGATTTAATTTAAGCAGAGCCTAGCCTACTGATTAGCCTTTTTAACCTAAATTTAATAACAGGCACACAATTCTGGGTTAGTAATCAATACAGCATTTACGATAACTCACGAGATCAACCCTCACAACGAATGACAAAGTGCTATGCTTAAACATCCATCGAATTAACGATTAATGACAAAGCATCACCCTAATGTGGGCAGCACTTAAACATCCATTGAGTACATTGATCGATCGGAAAATGAATCGTAATAGCGATCGAGTTATTACCCTGATTGCGGCGTCGATTAGTGATGTGTGTGTGATAATTGTGGTAAACTGAATGTAACTCGGTGCCTAAAACGAATTTCTTCGTCGAACATACGCCGAATTTCAAGTGCCAATGTCTGCTATTTATAGTCAAAATTTCGCATTGCTTACGGACCGTAAGACTTATCCCTTACGGTCCGTAAGGGACACCTCATGATCATAGGTTTGTCACGTGTGGGACTAGGCCTGCTGAGTTGATGAATTAAAAATTTTCAATTTTGACAACGAGTTTTGAGGATAAGCGTAACTAGGAAATACCCCCCCTGAGTTTTAGGAGCCCTGATCCTGATTCCGATTGTTCTGAAAATTTTAGGGTTTGTGCAGAATCACTTGGGTGTCTCAATTAGGGTTTCCTATTGGTCAAATTAATTAAATAAATATAACTTTTGATGAGAGTTGTTACACTATGTACGAGCTGTGGATCAACAATAGTTTTGATGGGCTGACCGCGGGTCTTGGCTGTGTCTGTGCTTGGAACAGGAACCTTTCAGCAGGTGTCGAAGTTAATGAGTTAATCGAGTTATGCAGCTTGTTATACGTATTTAGTCTTGAGGATTGTAACACCTGTGTCACTCCAACCATCAAACAAATGCCAAACCAATGAAATATAGTATCTCATACTTGGGATTTGTAAAAATATGTGTATCGTTTACACATATCAATTCTTGTTCAATTTCAAGCTTTAAATCGCTTTCTGGAGGGTTATACGCGCTCTGATGTGTAGATATAACCAGTTTAATCCAACGAACACTCCGGAATAGTGAAATAGGCTTAACATACCTTAAATAACCTTTACATAACTTATAAATAAGTTTTGGAAGGTTTGGTATGCCGAAATCAAGTTAAATCGCTTACAGGGACTAAAGTTGACAAACTGCGAAAGTATGCCAATTTGAACTGTAACAGACCTTCCGGAACATGACCATAAGTTAAACATACCATAAATATCCTTTACATAGCTTAGAAATAGGCTTTGAGGTGTTCGGTATGCTAAAATAAACTTTTGTGTCATTCAGGGACTAAAAGCGTCAAAAAGTGCACAAGTTTGCATTTTTACGCATAACTTACGTTCTGAATACATCCGGACTTCCAAAAATTTATGTAAGCACTATAATATTTTATTTTAGTGTTCGGCATAAGAAAAATCCATTCGTTTCGTCATTTGGATCGTTTTTCGCGCTTATGCGCATTCCGTCGTAATTAAGCGAACATCGCGTTCGTACGACCAAACGAACCAACCTCCGGCATATTTTTGAGCATGTTTCATGTCCACAATGTTTAGGCAACATTTTAGGGCCTTAAAGTTGGCTTTACGGGCCTTAGAAGTGCCGGAAATGGGTTTAAACACGTGCAGGGACCAAAACTGTCAATTCTGCAAGAAGTTTGCTGATCAGACAGCCAGGCGGCCCGCCTCAGTTTCTTAACATTCTTAGGCGGCCCGCGTCAGACTCCCAGAACAGATCAGAACGAACAGTCAGCGTGTACCAGCTGTTTAAACCACAACCACACCTTTCCCACTTGCATATTCAGCTGATAAGGATGGTTTTTAGGCACCATAACTTTCCGACACTTGTACGGATACGATTAAGGCACGATATTCGACAAACGATCTTAACGGTTACCCGAAAACTATAAATACCCCACCCCCATTGCTTCTAAAACCACTAGAATCTGATCTAAGTGACTCTAAGTTGGAACCATTATTTCATACCTGAGTTATTAAGATCTAGATTAGCATTCGGGGACCCTTCGTAAGTATTCTTTCGTTCTTTTCCTTATTTTATTGCTTTTCGAGTCCGAAAGTCAAACTTTGTTTGACTTTCAGCGTTGACCAGTAATGGTCAATGCGAAGTTCGTTTGAACTTCGCAACGTGAGTGTAATCACGTTGGTTATAGTCCCTTGGGACTATGCCTACTGATTACCACGTTGTCTAGGGTCGTAGGGTAAGCGATCTAATAAATCGCTTATACCTCGAACCCGACCCATTTGGTCGATCATTAGGATCCGACCAAATACATTAGGTGACCATAGTAGGTAGGGAATAACCTTCCGAGGTTATACCCTATGGTCACATCGTTTGAGTAGTTGTATGATAGGTAGTTTATATGCCTTAGGTAAATTACCAGAATACCCTTTTCATGTATAATTGGTAATTAAGCATATGTAACCTAAACTTTTGTCACATAACTGATTATGTAACATGTTTAGGCATATAACACTTGTCATATGACTAGTTAGGCGGTCCGTACGCGTTCTACGCGCACGACGCGTTAAAGTAGCATAGGCTACCTAAACGGGTCGTAATGGGTCGAAAGCACTCAGGTTAAGTTTCATTTAGTATGTAGGCTTTGTTAAACCAAATGACACGAGTCTCTACACTCGTTTGGTTTACAAACCCTAATGCTACCCAATCTTCCGATCTAGGTCCGGTTTGTTAACATAGTTACCTATACTAGGTGCCGTTTGATATCCGCGATCCCTAGCATTGTTTAGTTGTTACTCAAGGACTACTGAGCAATCTCAAGTGAGTACATAGACCCCTCTTTTACTGTTTTCCAAACTGTTTTGGGGTGGAACACATGTGCCTACTTGTTACTTTCATGTTTTCCTGTTTTCACATCATATACCTGCTATGTTCGTTAGTACATTATAGTACATGATTTTTGACACTTCTACATAGACATTTGACATAGACATTTCGGCATAGACATTTTTACATGATTGACATTTGATCATGCATTTCCCACAAAACATAACTTTGATTTAAACCAAGTTTTACTTCAATACTTTGTTTTTGTGCATATGGTTTAGTTGAGACATTTCACTTGCCATACATGGATATTTGACATAGATATTTGACATAGACATTTTGACATGATTTACATCTTGACATGAACACTTTGACATATTATTCAATACATTTGACAATTGGTTTAAACATAGACATCTTACATTGTTTGGTTTGGTTTGGTTTGATTAAGTGATTAAGTAACGATGCGTGTGTAATATGATACAAGCATGGTGGATACGCCGCTGGTACTTCCTATATATAAGTGTTTGTATGATATCACATATTGTAGCGTTATTTGAATCATTTCAGTTTGAGACATAGAACATTTTATACAAATAACATACTTTTCACAAGACATTGATTTACAAACAACTTATCTTATACAAACTCATTTTACATGGTTATTCATTTAACCTGACATTTATTTATACATATCATCTGATCTTATCGTTTTTCAAATGATTTAAAAGACAAAGCAAATAACAAGGTTCATGACTAAACATTTTCTCAAACATAAGTCATGAATCTTATTTTCACAAAACCTATGTATCTCACAGGCATTTTTATGCTGACGTACCTATTTTCACATATGTTTTTCAGGAACTGTTGCATAAGATGATCAAGATACACATAGGCAGACTTGGGCTTTAGTGACAATAAAAGATGCAAGACTAGTTAATTATGTTGTATTTCATTGTTTGTTAAGACATTGTAACACTTTTAATCAATAAAACGAAACTTCAATTGCCATGGATTTGAAACAATTAATTCTGTTACAACACTCCCCGACATTTCCGCCACGTTTTGTATGTTCTACATGGTCGGGGTGTGACAAGGATAACCATGATGCTTGGGAATGGATAGGAGCTAATGTTAAAAACTTCAGCGTGGGAGCGGTGAAGTGGCTTTTAAACGAAGACAGGAATCAAATCGAAGCTCCTGAGACGTGTAAATGGTTGCCGGAAAAATGTAATATTTTATATAGAGGACAACTTTGAACAAGATTGCTATGGTGGAAGCTTTGAGAAAAAGAAACATGGATATTCAGGATGCTAGTTGTGCATTGTGCAGAGATGGAGAAGACTCGGTGACGCATATTGTCTCATCTTGTTATGCGGCTTCAGTTATTTGGAACCAAATCAGTAACTGGTGCAAAATTCAGAACTTATTCTTTTTCGGCTTTAAAGATATCACGAAAATACATGAGCATGTGGGTCTAAAAGGTGATAAGAAAGAGGCTTTTAAAGGGATAATGAGGATCGGATGTCGGTATATTTGGAAGGCTAGAAACAGAGCTAGATTTGAAAACAAAGAAGTCAGAATCGGAGACATCATGAGTGAGATTAAAGCGATTGGTTTTTTGTGGTTCAAAAATAGGACTAAATATAAAGATATCTCTTGGAAGGATTGGTGTAAATTTGTAATTATGTAGTGTTCTTATTTGTGTTGGCCCCTCGGTTTGAGGCTGGTCGCGTGTGTTTTAATGAAATTTACCTTTAAAAAAAAAAAGCTTAGCTCTTGATATTTAGTACGGGGTATATGCTATTTACGAGCTGTTAGCTTAGCTCTTGATATTATTTAATTACTATAAATTTTGTGGCTTAACACGGCACAATGTGTGTGTATGGTTCAACGATTTTACGTTATGTTATACGCTTCATTTTAAATTTTGCGAGTTAACATGGGGCAACGTATGTGTGTGGTTCAGTGTGTTTACGTCGTCTATTTTTTCCCGTTTAATAAGTGTGTCACAACGCGTGAGTCCTAAATCGGGTTAGTTATTATTTTCTATGTTTTATATGTCGGTCTAATTTTTCCACGTTAAGACGCCGCAACTTCAATGGTGATGGTTGTTGGCTATAGTGTGACATTGGTGCTATTTGTCACGGTTTTACGCCCCCTCCACAACGCGGGGAGCTTAATACAATAGGTTATTGATGTGATTAAAATACAACATATAAATTATGTCAAGTACGGCATAAAAGCAACCCTTTTTAAGTACTAATATTGGAAAAAGCTCGTGTTTTCGTTCCTTTTAGATTTCCAGGGATAAAAGAGCTTAAATTTGCAAAAGGAGCAAAAAGATAGCAAAATCCAACATAAATGTAAAGAAGAAGGAATTGCCGCAGCTCGCCAAGCCCCAATTCACATCCAAACCTCAAAATAACAAGAACAGAAGGTTGACACGGGGCCGTGTCCACCAGACACGGGCCGTGTCCGAAGATGGATACCGGGCAGGAGAAAATGACAACTGCAAAAGACAAAAATGGCAACCAACACGGGGCCGTGTTAAGCTAACATGGGGCGCGGTCAACTCAAAGATTTTCAGAATCTGTGATAGTACAGCATCTAACAAGCAGTTAATGAGGAAGAGAGAGAGAAATGAGCACGGGGTCGTGCCAGCCGGGCACGGCCATGCTGAAGCTTCTGAAGACAGCTATAAATAGAAGTGCTTGGTTCCACTTCAACTCATCTCTTGGCAAACCACTTCTCTCTCAGTTGCCACCACTCCACCGCCACTACAACACCATCATTGTAACAACCCGACTTTCCGAAGTCAAAGTTAATGTACAAGTCAAAGTCAAAGTCAAAGTCAAAATCAAAGTCAGATTGTTATTCAGATCTGTCTTTTCTTGCTTAACTATTGCTTGTATTCTCGAGACTCGATAAATAGTTTAGCCCTTTGTGTTGTTATATATTAGTTGACGTTATTTTAAACTACGATTTATTAATATGTGAAGTAACAATGCAATAAACGCAACTATTGGAAATTCATTATGTGTGTGTTATTATGTGCTTTACTTGTGTGTGTGTGTGTGTGTGTGTGTGTGTGTTTAATATATGTTTTGGGATGTTAATCGCAAACGCAATCGCAACTCCATCTCATCGCAAACCCGAAACGCAGACTTACATTTATGTTATTAGGAGTTATGTTATTTGTGTAACTAATGTGTAATACTATCGCATCGCTTACTCGCAACTCGCTTAAACGCAACGCTCAACGCACGAAATGAAAGTCGGAAAACTAACCCGCGCAAGCCAATCGATAGACCGACCATTCGATTGGATGGCCATCCGATCGAACGACCGTCCAACCCACTTCACTTCCCACCGCCTCTCACCCTCTCACACTATAAATACTCACATGTCACATCAACTGTTCATTGATGTGACAGCCCTATCCGACCAGCACGCTTCCAGGCCCTTTTTCTCTCGATTCTTCGCAATTCTTGGAAGTTTTCACTCTAAAATCTTGTACTTTCATCATCAGCACACACTTTCTCATCATCTTCTCCATCAAATCATGCGTTTTCACCATGAAATCACCTGATTTGGGCTGTTTTGGGGTGACGTCACCTCAAGTTCCTATGAACACTGAAGTGTGACCTCATCTCACCAAGAACAGTTCGGATATAACGGATTTCTACATGATTTTACACTGATTTCGCCAAGATCTAAGCACTTTTCAACTAAATCAAACTTTTCTTCAACATTCTTCACTTTTTACTCAAAACTGTTAGAATCTGGACTCGTTCCGGCCCTCTACTCATTCTCTAGTGAAGAATCGGTCTGAGAACGGATTTCTACCGCAGAGACGACCGATTCACGGGTTGAACATGAAACTCCGTCAAGAACAGTTAAGTCTGATCGAACGGGGTGGTTCCCATCCGATCAGCTGGACTGAACTTGGAGTGGTTTCTGTTGTTTGACACATCATCACACTGTCTCAGTTAAACCACAAAACTTTTAACTTAACTGATTCCCAAAGTTTTTCAAACAAAAAAGTTGCTCAATCGAATAGCCATCCGATCGGATGACCATCCGATCGAATGACTATTTGACCAGGTGACCTGTAAGTTCAACACTTAAACAATTTCTCAAAACTTCAAAGAATATCAGCTTTTCAATCGAATAGCCATCCGATCGAGCGGCCATCCGTCCGGATGACCATCCGATCGAATGACTTTATTTATACTACAATGAAAACTTCAAAAGTTCAAACTTTTTATAAACACACTCCTCCAATCGAATGACCAACCGACCGGATGGTCATCCGTCCGGATGGTCATCCGTCCGGATGGTCATCCGTCCGGATGGTCATCCGACCGAATCATCATCCGATCACTGATCTCTTCGACGCACTGTTTAACACGCTGTTCAACGCTTACGCTTTCGTTCTGTGATCAGGCTAGTCTCCCACGCGCTCCCTTCAATCCAAGATAGTGTTTATTTACTAAACACGCTCTGTGAGTATACTCGGTCCCTTTTTGCTTAACGCTCTTTTGGGTGTTACATACGTTATCTATTTTAAATCACATCAACACATAACGCAAACACTTTTAAATGCTAACCGCTCTTGCATGTTATACGTGTTTCGATGAATGCTTGTATGTTATGTTTACACAGTGATTGTTGCCTGACACCATAGCAACAATAGTACTATAGTTTGGACTCAGCACCTGTCGTGGATAAGGGTTGTTAAGGGTTTTACTTCACATGGTCACAGTGGTGTAATGTGTTGCGCATTCTATAACTCACAGTCATGTCGGTTGCATATTTCATTATCAATAGCTTACTTGCTTCACATTTCTACGTGTTACATGTTGGTTATGCGTAAATCCCTTTCGCTACTATATGCTAATAAACTTGTGTACTAACCTTTACACTCTGTGTATTGACTTTATTTTAATGTATATGACAGGTGTCTAGGATGCTGTGCTTGCTTGATGAATGAAGTAGGTGGTCTAGAAACGTCATTCAATAAAACATGAGTTGTCGGAACAACTATTTGTCTTTGAGGACAATGTCTGTAATAACTATTTATGCTTTATATGTTTATGGTATGGGACGTGAACTTTAAATATACTGTCGCTAATAGTGTTATGGATTCTCTTGGATAATCTGTTTCGCTCAGTGTCGCGCCCCGGTGATTCCGCCATCGGTTAGGGTGTGACAGATTGGTATCAAAGCCATAACTATAGGGAATTAGGAAATACTCGACCTTGTCCGGGTCGATGTCTTAGTGTTGACCTAGTCTATAGTCTATGTACCAACAGACCGCCTTGTGCGAATCCAGTAGGGGTTCTGCACGAGCCTAATTCTGTTACTCTCTCGACTTGCGAACACACTACACTCTATCGGCCTATCCTAAGGTCGAACACTACTACTTAGCCTTTCCTAAGGCTGACATGACACGCAATTTTTCGAAAACACTTGCATAACACAACAGAGTGATTTGGTCGAGATTAGGTGGGAAAACCGAGAACTCCTGATAAAATCGCTCGCTCAACGCACATCTTTACTATAAACACGAGAATTTGCGTTGAGTCAGGAGTGAAATCCATATCTTGACGAAAATTCTCCATCTATATCTCGCACCTTAATGACTTATTCCGCTCTCTATTTTGGTTTTACAGAAACTCTCGCCAAAGTCTCGATAGATTCCAACGACTCAAATCGCGTAATAACCGAAAGGATGAGTGCCGTTCACCGTGTGTCGGTGAGAGAGCACAGTCTATTAGGCCAAAAACATGTACTCGAAGTCATTGTGAATAGTCGAATCACTTTGGGTAGTCAACGTCTAAACGCCTGAGACAATTTATTTTTGATTTCAAGCCCACAACCGCTGATTTTAGGCTTTATCGCTTTTATGTGTTTACTTATTTATATGTTTCGATTTTGGAGACTTTACTCGCTTTTCGCTCTCCGCTTTTATTAAACGCGCACAACTCGCACTGCACTTATATCTCAAAACACTAACAAATCACAGCCAATCTATGAAGTAGGTGGTCTAGAAACGTCATTCAATAAAACTTGAGTTGTCGGAACAATTATTTGTCTTTGAGGACAATGTCTGTAATAACTATTTATGCTTTATATGTTTATGGTATGGGATGTGAACGTTAAATATATTGTCACTAATAGTCTTATGGATTCTCTTGGACAATCTGTTTCGCTCAGTGTCGCGCCCCAATGATTCCGCCATCGGTTGGGGTGTGACAATCATCCACCACCATCATCCATTTTTCCATCTTTAGAGAGTGTGTGTAGTCTCGGGATCCAAGATTGATCGTAAGAATCTTTGTCAAACAAAGGCCATGCTTGGCTAAATTCTTACATCACTTGGTGAAGACATATCTTTTATGTATTTCTTTTATGATTTCCAATCTTTAGCTACTTTTTAATTGGGTATGTATTAATGACTTTAACTATTAGTTTTTTTTTATATTGAAGGCGAATTTATTCACCCATTCTTCATATGTTCGTTTACTTAACATATTCATGTCTTTACGGTCTATATAAAGCATGTTAATTGCCTGTAAGGGGGTTAGAAGGGTGGACTGGGTAATTCTATGTCTCGTTCAGTATATAGATCCTGCGAGAACCTGGTGCAAGTTTAATACTACTCCATGGATTAGCCGAGAATGACTCGCCCGACTGAGAGTAAGAAAACACTTGCACCCCTTATTCATAAACTACTAATAAAACTTTAAACAACCCCGCGAGGACTGTATCACTGCTGACTCAGACCAACGGGTTGAGGGTGATCGCCGCCTCGTAAGGGGGGTCCAACACATTTTGAATTAATAACTTACTTAATTATCTTTCAATATTCCGACCTAGTGGGATTGTATCCTTGCTGACTAAAACCACTAGATTGAGGGTAACGTCGCCTCCAAAAGAGGGGCCTACAACTATAACTAAGATAATCTATTAAAATGCTCAAAGTGCGGAATTTATCAAAAAGGTACATGAAAGATAAGTTGGATCCAAATGATTCTTTCTTGTCTATCATTTTTATTTTATTTTTATTTCCTTTTTTTTTTATCTTTTTATTAGTTTAATTTTTTTTCTAAAAGTTTGGTTCGATTAGACGTTGACGATAAGCCGATACTAAAAGCTCTTGTGTCCTTGGACGACCTCGGTATGTTGCCATCACTATACTACATCCGCGATGGGTGCACTTGCCCTAGCGTTGTATGTAGAGTGATAATAGAATATCGAGTTTTATAAATTTAAAACTTGAAATCGGCGAGTAAAAAGAGCTAAAAATATAACAAAAAATATAGACATCCGCACGCACGTCAGTTATTTATATAGATACAAGTCATGTAACGTAGTAATTATGATACCATTAATTGTATTGAGCTTATTTGTATAAGATAATAATACAGACTTAACTGAGAAAAACATCGTTAACGCATTGTAAATGTGAATCTGATTAACAGTATGTCAATTTCGTTGACCGCGGCGCAACGCACGCGGATGAATCTTCTAGTTATATTATAATTAAATATAATTGTAATCATGTGTTTAACTTGTACGGTATATGCTAATAGCCAAACACCATTTATTCAACATAAAACTCTATTTATTAATTATTAATTCTAGCTGATAATACTAGTGGCTTTTTTATATTATTTTCCTCGAATTTTCCCTAGAATTGCTAGTTTTTTATATTATTTTCCCTAGAATTACTAGTTACTAATTTATTAAATCGAACATT
Organism: Helianthus tuberosus; assembly: GCA_030545235.1. Classification (NCBI taxonomy): domain Eukaryota; kingdom Viridiplantae; phylum Streptophyta; class Magnoliopsida; order Asterales; family Asteraceae; genus Helianthus; species Helianthus tuberosus. The sequence goes on along the minus strand of CM060358.1, from coordinate 44,231,337 downwards.
ATTAAGACATTTTGCACTCACACAATTTTAACTTGTCCTTACGATTGTCATGCCATTTTCTATATTAGCACTCATTTACTAAGTACTACCCCTAGTAATGTATGTGTTCACAATTATTCCTACATTTTTATACGGGTCTACTCACTTTCTTACTAATATTTATAACTAAGTTATTTATTTTAGTAACTTATATATATTTTTTTATATAATGTACATAAACAGGGGCGGACCTACCTCTTTGGTAGGGGTAACCCCCGCTACCCCTTGGTCGTAAAAAAATTGGAAAAATTAGTGTAAATTTTGGAAAAATTTGACGTTTTTTCGATTTCGTTACGGCTTATTTATAAAACGTTACCCCTTGGTCGGAATCCTAGATCCGCCACTGTACATAAAGATAATAAATTAAATTTGAACATATTACATAATTTGAAATTTAACAGTTCCAATAAAAAACTATCATATTTCATAAAACTCTATATAATTACATAAAACTCTATCATTATATTTAAAGATATTCTGCAGTATTACTTAAAAATAACAGAATATATGAAACTTAAGAAATATGTTTATTGAATTTATTTTATTAACAAAGTTTGTGAGGAGACAGAGGAGTTGAGGGCATGCTTCACGAAGAAGGATGGAGCCCCTAGTAAAACAATACTTTGACCCACTTATTTTTTAATTAAAATAGTTATCGACTTAGTTTATGAAAAAAATAGACATATTAATTTTTTTAATTAAAATAGTTATTGACCTAGTTTATGAAAAAATAGACATATTTAAAATCAGCCATTTCCAATTCGATAAATAAGCTCACATGTTAAGATGGTTAAACCTTAGATTGCATAAAATTTTTTGAAAAAGTATTACAAGGTCCATAAAAACAACCAAACAAAATAACATGAGTGTAAAATGTGGGCTAAATTCTAACCAACAGAGTTGTCCTCAGGGGCGCAGCTCAGTGGCTAGAGTGGGGGAAGTTTGCTCTCCATAAGGCGGCGGTTCGAATCCCGGGCCTACCCTGCTCTACCCATTTGAGTTAGCTCCTGCCCTCTCGCCTCTAAACGTTAGTCTCTGACGCGGGAGGTCGCTGCAAAACAGTCGAGGGGGACGCCCCCCACATCACCGGGACAGTGGTGGCGGGCCGGCTAACGTGACCGGTCTTCACGTTTTGCTCTCCATCTAAAAAGAGTTGGCTAAATCCTAACTGGCAGTTAAAAAGCAAGGGTTAAATCATAGTCGATGGCTAAAGCAGAGGCTAAATTCTAGCAGGCGTCAAAAGAAAGGAATAAGCATAGTTGGCTTACGCAATTTAGCTGACTATTACACATGTATAGATTTGTTTGGTTGTTTTTATGGGCATGTACTTTTTAAAAGTTTTGTATGCCGGCTAAACTTTAGCCTCCTTAGCCAGTGGGCCTTGTATAGTGAAAAAGGTTATTGTACAATAGGGATTAAATCGTACGTAAAGTAGGAGAAAACATGAGCTTTTGATAAAATAATCTAATGATTGAGATTAATTGGTCCTCAAATTTAGAATTTGCATAACTAAAAATAAGAAAAACAAGTGCGGAAAATGGCAAAAAATGAAAATCCAATATTGTCGACTCGTAAACCCACTTCTACCATGCTTTTCAAAGGGCTATAACTTTTTCATACGATAACATTTTTTTTAATTACACTATATTAACGAATATTTAATTCTCTTTAATTTGCGTAAGCTATTGCAATAGTTTCATAGTTTTTAATTTTTTTATGAGTTAAATGCTTGGTTGGTCCCTGTGGTTTGCAAAAATTGCAGACTTGGTCCCAATGGTTTACTAATTACACGCGTGGTCCCTGTGGTTTTCAAAAATGCACTCGGTTGGTCCCTAGCCCTAACATCAGTTAAATTTCTTAGTTAACTATGTGTGAAATGACTATATTACCCCTGAACAATTAAAAAAATAAAACCCACCATCTTCTTCATCCCATCCCCTGTTCTTCCCCCACTCTTTGAAACCCACCATCTCCACCTTATCCATCACCACCACCTCCACCTCCACCATCACCTTCAACCCAGCCAACCCCCACCCTTCAACTAACAATCTTCGATCTGCCACTATACTCATGTACTAAAATGAATGTATAATCATTTACTGCGTCCAATACGCATACTATATCCATACAATTGTCATCAACAATCACACAGTAACAGACAAGAGTCCCCATTTAACATTTTAGGTCAACTGAACTTAAAAATCATCATTAAAGTGCCAGATATTAGGAGATTTTGACAAATTACCTACTGATCCATTCGGCTGCTGTTGTTGCACTTCCTCCATATCCAAACTCACCTCAAAATCTTCTTTCTATCAATCAACTACAACAATGAACAAACTCACAATCAAATTACACAAATCAACAACCGCAAAACAAAAATCAACATCAACAATAAAATTACAGTTACAATCTCATCAAATCAGAAGATTAAACAGCAATCTGAACTCGAAAATCAATTGTTCTTCCTCGAACATAAAAATTAAAGTGATATTTGAAAAAAAAAAAATCAAATTACACAAATTAAGAACCAAAACAGAAATCAATATCAACAATTGCAATTACAGTTACAATCTCTTCAAATCAGCAGAATAAACAGAAATCTGAATCCGGAAATCAACTGATATATCTGATTTTTTGTGAGAAAATGTGCGATTTGAAGAGAATCTTACCTGATTATGAATTATTTTCGATATTTCCAAATGTGCAATTAGTCAAAACGATAACATTGAACCGAAATTCATCAACCGGAAACAAACTGATTGGCGGTGGGGCAGTGGGTTGAATCAAGGTCCTCCGATGGGTTGAATCAAGGTTGGCGGTGCGGCAGTGGGTTGCGGAGCAGGAGGATTTGGGGTGGTTAGGGTTAGGGTTCGCGATGGTGGCCTGGGGTGGGCTGGGTTGGGTTGGAGTGCGATTGTTAATTGAAGGGTGTGGGTTGGCTGGGTTGAAGGTGATGGTGGAGGTGGAGGTGGAGGTGGTGGTGATGGATAAGGTGGAGATGGTGGGTTTCAAAGAGTGGGGGAAGAACAGGGGATGGGATGAAGAAGATGGTGGGTTTTATTTTTTTAATTGTTCAGGGGTAATATAGTCATTTCACACATAGTTAACTAAGAAATTTAACTGATGTTAGGGCTAGGGACCAACCGAGTGCATTTTTGAAAACCACAGGGACCACGCGTGTAATTAGTAAACCATTGGGACCAAGTCTGCAATTTTTGCAAACCACAGGGACCAACCAAGCATTTAACTCTTTTTTTATTTTACAAGCTATAAAGTTACATGATTGTGTAACATTTCGTGATTATGTTCCAATACGTAATTACGTACTAGAACATAATTGATGAATACCTAAATCATGTACTTTATGTGCAAGCAATAACAAATTCTCAATGTAACATTGCATCTATAATCACGTACCAAAATGATCAATGAATACCGAAATTACGTACCAGAAACTTAAATGTATACCTAAATCTAGAATCACGTACCATGTGTGCAAAATCAGTAACAAATGCTCAATGTAATAATCACGTACAATGTGTGCAAAGTAGTAACAAATGCTCAATGTAATAATCATGTACCATGTGTGCAAAGAAGTAACAAATGTTCAATGTGACACTACATCTATAATCACGTAACCATTTATATTACACATCGAATCACGTAATAGCATAACGTCACACCCCAACCGATGGCGAAATCATCGGAGTAAGACGAAATAGATTGCTCATCACACATAACACTATGTTGCGACAATAATTAATTGAAAACCACTTTCTTTGATAATTCAAATTGTCAAATACAATACAAGGAAATTCAAATTACAACATCAAAGTGAAACAAGTACAACAATTTAACATAACATAATAAACAAAACTAGTAATTCAAGTGTGTTTCTAAAGTCGTCCCTACTAGTTTCGTCATGCGCATCAATCCTCAACCTGTAACATGTTTAAAATAAAGTTTCAGCGCAAAGCATTGGCGAGTACACAAGGTTTGTATAAATATAGCATAAGTACAAAAAAGTATTTTCTTGAATCCACATGGCAATTGTATACAAGGTAACTAGCATGCATCACTATATGTCAAACCCAAAGTGTCCACAAGAATTAAGTGTCCGTCGCCACAAAAGTAACGAGACTAGTTTATGAATTAAAAACTTAACAAGACCCCGACGGGCGGCGTGATACTCCTATAGCGCTATATATGTTAAGTTCGGGCAAGCAAAGTTAATGACATAAATGTAACGACCGTCTAATTTCCATATGAATTTAATAAAATAGACATGATTTTATATAAAAAGTGTGTTAATTCATCACAGGTACAAAATCAAAGTTTAAGGCGATTACATACTAGTCATTTACCAACTAGTTTAAACATTCCAAAACATGATTAGTAAAATTTGTTTACATCATAAACATTGTCTAAACATAGTTAAATTAATGCGGAAGCTTGATAGTTTGTGTTCAGTTCTTCAAAATGTGCTTGGTCGCCATCCGGAAAGTCTCCATCATTACCTAGAGTCAAAACCACTTAGAAAGTTAGTCTTGACATTAATATAATGCATATAAACGAGTTCTAGTATTGAATCGTCAAAAATAAAATAAAATATCAGTTTTTGCCCTGTCGCGTGTCGCACCAGAACCTTCTCAACTTGTCGCGTGTCGCGACGGCTCTCGCGTGTCGCGCCGGATCTAAGTGATCCTGTCGCGTGGCGCGGGAGATACCATTTTCCAGCAGGTGCAGGTTTTTGACCTGCATTTCCTGCCAGTTCCGAAAATTCCAAATTTCAACTTCAATTGTCCATAACTTTTGATCCGAAGTCCGTTTTAAGTGATTCTTTTCCTATACGTCTGTAATTTCATTACCGACGTGCCTATTACAATTTTCATACCAAAAATTTAATTTACGGACCGAATGACAAAATATCACTAAACAATTGTTCGACCCATTCTATTTACCCCCATTTTGCTACCATTTCAATAGTAAACATAATGCGCCTTATACCCAACATCCGGGGCTTATTATCACCGGCATTTCAATACCAATCTCATGGCTTCATGCTCTTGTGACTGTTATCGCCAATGCTAACTATTGAAACACTAACACTACTAAATACATCATTATTCGACCCGTTTGGCTCATCTATGGAATCCTCCATTATAATGACTACCAAACGATTTCTAGTCGATTCTTTACCTATCAATTCAAGTAACGATCATTGTCGCTTCAATCAACACAACTTTTATTCTACAACATAACTATACATAATTTAATATCAAAATTACTTAATGTAACGAATCCAGTTACATACCTTCAAAGCAAGCCCTTCAATCGTGCTTCACCACCGGCTTGTCCACTAGACGCTCCGGCTTCCTTTCCTATAGAGTTCAACCATAGCATGTTTAGAACTCTTTTCAAATCATATATCGCATAGTTTTTCGAAACATCACAATATGCGTTTTAACTTGAAATTTCTGTTTTAAGCCTTCTTTGAGGCATTTATACAAACACTTTAAGGGCAGAATTTTACATGATTTATTAACAAGTTTATAACTTGTCATATAGCACAAATTTACATCAATCAAACTATCTTACATAAATGTTAGCCTCTATAATTCTGAAATCACTTTTCAAATATCAAATTACACTAGAACAACCACCAAAATCCTAGTGTTTATCAAGTTCTACATAACCCACTAATCACCTTCAACGGTGTTTATGGTTTTTTTTTCTAGAATTAAACATGATTTCATCATATTCTTGTCTAGGGTTTACTCCTAGACACTACATTGTTCCTCTTACATCCATATAACAAACATGCATCATCAGATTTCGAATTCCCTAAGTTCATGAGAATTTCAAGTAGAGAATTTTTATCAATTTTCACATACCTTATGACCTCCTTTCAATGGGGATCACTAATCCAGGCTCGAATTTCGTTTTGGGATTGATCTTGACCTTCAATTTGTAAGATTTGTGGGGATTTAGGGTTTGAAGGGGAGCTCTATGTCGCCCCCTGTGTTTCAGTCGACCAGACACACACTTTTGTGTGTGTTTGGTGTGTTTTATTTTATTAAATTGAATCTAGTTTCAATTTTAACACCTTTAGTCCCTCCAATTTCGTTTTTATCTTATTTCAAGTGTTTAACCCACTCATAAGTCACTATCTAACTAGGCTAGTGTCATTCCTAGTTAGTTTATTTTGCTTATTTATCTACAACATATATGTAATAAAAGAATTTATATTTTCGGGGTGTTACAAGTCCACCCCCCTTAAAAGGGTTTCGTCCTCGAAACCGAAAATACGTACTAAATAATGCCGGGTAGAGACGCCGCATCTCCTCCTTGGACTCCCATGTAGTGTCCGAACCCTTTTTATGCTCCCATTTGATCTTAACTTGATCAATTTTCTTATTTCGCAGGTTCTTAACCATTCGATCTAGAATCTCTAATGGCCTCACTGCATAATTGAGGCTATTATCCACTTCGATATCATCATAATGGATATAAGCCGTTTCCTCCGCTAGACATTTCCGCAGTTGTGACACATGAAACGTGCCATGTATTCCACTTAATTCGTCTGGTAGCTCAAGGCGATAAGCTACCTTGCCGACCCGTTCAATGATTTTAAATGGCCCGATAAACCTCGGGCTTAGTTTCCCTCTCTTTCTGAATCGGATAACGCCCTTCCATGGGGAAACCTTTAACATAACCAAGTCGCCCACCTGAAATTCGATCGGTTTCCGCCTTTTGTCAGCATAAGACTTTTGTCTGTCTTGGGCTGCTTTCAAATTAGCTCGTACCACGTCAATTTTCTCATTAGTGGCCTGAACTACATCTTTATGGGCCAGTTCACGCGGACCCACTTCACCCCAACACACCGGGGTTCTACACTTCCTACCATATAGCATCTCGTACGGTGCCATACCGATGCTCGTATGGTAACTATTGTTATACGAAAATTCGGCCAAAGGTAGATAAACATCCCAACTTCCCCCGAAGTCGATGATACATGCCCGTAACATATCCTCCAACGTCTGTATTGTTCTTTCATTCTGCCCATCCGTCTGAGGATGGTAGGCGGTGCTAATGAAAAGTTTCGTTCCCATATGCTCTTGGAAATCTCGCCAGAAGTTTGAAGTAAACCGGGTATCTCTGTCCGACACAATGGATACCAGTACTCCATGACGTGCCACTATTTCCTTTGTATATACCTCAGATATCTTTTCCGAAGTATATGTCTCGCGTATAGGAATGAAATGAGCACTCTTCGTCAATCTATCCACAACCACCCATATAGCATCGAATCCATGAATCGTTTTAGGTAGTTTGGTCAACAGGTCCATGGTGATATGTTCCCATTTCCAAACCGGGATCTCCAATGGTTGCAATTTTCCATATGGTTTTTGGTGTTCCGCCTTGACTTGTAAACAAGTCAAGCACTTCTCCACGTATTTTACTACATCCCTCTTCATTCCGGGCCACCAATAGTTTTGTTTCAGATCGTTGTACATCTTGGTCGCACCCGGATGAATAGAATAATGGGATTTATGAGCTTCATCGAGTAGAAACGTCTTAACTCCACAGGAGTTTGGGACCCATATTCTTCTGGATTGAGTCTTCAACCCGTTGTTACCATCCGACAAATCCTTTAGCTGACCGACTATCCTTTCCTTCTTCAAGTTCTCCTCTTTCACTGCCTCTACTTGCGCTTCTCGGATACGTTCAAGTATACCCGAGGTTACAACAAGCTGCATCGACCTTACTCGTATTGGGACGTAATCCGCTTTTCTGCTCAAGGCATCCGCCACAACATTTGCCCTTCCAGGGTGGTAATATATTTCGCAATCGTAATCTTTCACCGTTTCTAACCATCGTCTTTGTCGCATATTTAACTCCTTCTGATCAAAGAAGTATTTTAAACTCTTGTGGTCAGTGAATATGGTGCACTTTACCCCATATAAATAGTGCCTCCATATTTTTAACGCAAACACCACCGCTGCCAATTCGAGATCGTGCGTCGTATATTTCTTTTCATGCACCTTTAATTGCCTCGAGGCATAAGCTATTACCTTGCCTCGTTGCATTAAAACACATCCGATCCCCAAAAGTGAGGCATCCGAATAGACTACCAAGTCTTCGACTCCGTCCGGTAACGTTAATACCGGAGCTTGGGTTAACTTCTCTTTTAGCGTTTGAAACGCTCTTTCTTGTTCTACACCCCAAATGAATTTCTCCTCTTTTCGAGTTAGCTTAGTTAGCGGCGATGCAATCTTGGAGAAATCTTGAATGAATCTCCTGTAATATCCCGCAAGCCCTAAGAAGCTTCTAATTTCCGAAGGATTCTTCGGAGGGCTCCATTTCGACACAGCCTCTATCTTTGAAGGATCTACTAGTATTCCGTCGGCACTTATGATGTGGCCGAGGAATTGCACCTCTCGTAACCAAAAGGCGCACTTTGAAAATTTTGCATACAATTTCTCTTGTCTGAGTGTCTCTAGTACCTCTTGTAAATGATGCGCATGATTTGCTTCACTTTTCGAGTACACCAGGATGTCGTCGATAAACACGATTACCGACTTATCCAACATCGGTTTGCAAACCCGGTTCATGAGGTCCATGAAAGCCGCGGGCACATTTGTCAGTCCGAATGACATCACGAGGAACTCGTAATGCCCGTATCGCATGCGGAAAACCGGCTTTGGTACATCCTCTTCCTTGACCTTTAATTGGTGATATCCCGATCTAAGGTCGATTTTCGAAAACCAATTCGCACCTTTTAATTGGTCGAATAGATCGTCTATTCTCGGAAGCGGGTATCGATTCTTCACCTTGAGTTTGTTTAACTCCCGGTAATCGATACACATTCGCATGCTCCCGTCTTTCTTTTTCATGAATAGTACCGGTGCGCCCCAAGGAGACACACTCGGCCTTATGAATCCTTTATCAAGCAAGTCTTGAATCTGTGACATTAGTTCTTGTAATTCTGACGGCGCGAGTCGGTACAGTGCTTTAGCTAGGGGTTTTGCGCCCGGAATAAATTCGATTCCGAACTCTACCTCCCGCTCGGGCGGTATCCCCGGTAGATCTTCCGGAAACACATCTTCAAAGTCACGTAGCACCGGTACGTCTCCAATCTTCAGTGATTCTTTCTCGGGCTCATTCGCGTATATCATAAACGCCTTACATCCATGCTTCATAAGCATGTGAGCTTTCAACATCGAGCATATTATAGGCTTGCCTCCTTTCTCGCCAAAGATGGTGACGTGTTTTCTGCTCGGAGATGTTAACTTTATCTCCTTACGGAAACACACGACCTTTGCGTGGTGTCGAGATAGCCAATCCATCCCAACAACTACTTGAAACTCTCCCATCGACATCGGGATTAGATCTATTAAGTACTCCTCGTCATCGATACTTAATTTACAGCCTTGACAAACATCGCAAACTATGAAACTTTTGTTGTCCCCTATCTCGACTTCTAAGGGCACATATAATTTTGTTAATACAAATGAAGGATGTCGAATAAATCCATGTGAAATAAAGGATTTATTCGCACCCGTATCAAATAATACACGTGCAGGAATCGAGTTTATTGCGAATATACCTAAGACCACATCGGGTTCTGTTTTCGCTTCACCCGCTGTAAGTTGGAAGGACCTTTGGAGCTTCTGTTGGAGATTCTTTAGTGTCTTTCTTCCCAACTAAGTCTGGGCATTCAGACTTTTGTGGCCGGGCTGATAGCATTTGTAGCACACAGAAACCTTCCCCGGACATAATGATGCGGTGTGCCCCGTCTTCCCACATATAGGACACGGCTTGTCTTTGAAGTGGCACTCACCCTTGTGACCCTTTCCACACACCTTGCAACTCGGTGACCCGCCTTTCACATCCGCCTTCTTCTCCGATTCAACCGTTCAAGCTTTCTTTGTAGGGCTCGGGTTAGCATCCACTACCCTTCATTCACCCCTCTCGATTTGCTTCTTAAGTTCAATTTCTCTCTCTCGAGCCGTATTTATGATCTCGGTAAGCGTCTCATATTTGGAAGGGGCCATGAACTCTCGGTACTCAGTACTTAACATATTATAATAATATATTTTCTGCTCCTCCGTAGTCACTAACTCATCACAGAACCTCAACTTGTCCATGAATATACCCGTGATTTTATCAATCGTTTCACCCCTCTGTCTTAACTGGATGAACTCCTCCTTGATTCTGTTGATGAGTGCCTTGGGACTATGATGTTTAAGGAATGGCACCTTAAACTCGTCCCATGTCATGATCCTTGCCACTTCGGCTCCTATCTCCTTCTTTTTGTTGTCCCACCAATCCTTGGCTTGACCCCTCAACTGACCCATTCCGTAAGCCACAAAATCGCTTACGTCACAATGGGTCCTTTCAAACACCCCTTCGACGTCACTTAGCCACCTTTGGCATATTATCGGGTCGACCTCCCCGTTGTAAATTAGCGGTTTACACGCCATGAACTCCTTAGACGAACACCCTTTGCGTTCTCCAGATTTTTCTCTCATAAGGTTGACATTATCTCCCAACCTTTTAACTCGTTCTTCAACTAATGATAACACCGTGTTTTGAATTTTGTCTATGAACCCGGATATACTACCCTCAATTGCCTTTCCCACTTCTTCGGCAATTATCTATTTCATTTGTTCGGTGCTTGTCGGCACCGGATCATCGTCATTCCTTTCCATCATCTCGAAACTGAAATGTTTACTTCAATTATTAAACACTTCATTTATAACATAGCTTAATTTACTTCGGTTTAGCCAAGTTCGCAACTTGCTTTGACCGTTCTCATTTAGTGCACTTTCCGGGTTTGAGTGTGTTAACACACCCTTCCCGTGCACATTTATTCCTATCTCTTTTACTTACGTAGGATAAAATTTACTAAAATAAATCATTAATCCTTACAAGACGATCGATCAAGCTTGAACCGAACACTTTTTTGACAACCTTGAGCTCTGATCACCAACTTGTAACGACCGTCTAATTTCCATATGAATTTAATAAAATAGACATGATTTTATATAAAAAGTGTGTTAATTCATCACAAGTACAAAATCAAAGTTTAAGGCGATTACATACTAGTCATTTACCAACTAGTTTAAACATTCCAAAACATGATTAGTAAAATTTGTTTACATCATAAACATTGTCTAAACATAGTTAAATTAATGCGGAAGCTTGATAGGTTTGTGTTCCGTTTTTCAAAATGTGCTTTGTCGCCATCCGGAAAGTCCCCATCATTACCTAGAGTCAAAACCACTTAGAAAGTTAGTCTTGACATTAATATAATTCATATAAACGAGTTCTAATATCGAATCGTCAAAAATAAAATAAAATTTCAGTTTTTGCCCTGTCGCGTGTCGCGCCAGAACCTTCTCAACTTGTCGCGTGTCGCGATGGCTCTCGCGTGTCGCGCCGGATCTAAGTGATCCTGTCGCGTGGCGCGGGAGATACCATTTTCCAGCAGGTGCAGGTTTTTGACCTGCATTTCCTGCCAGTTCCGAAAATTCCAAATTTCAACTTCAATTGTCCATAACTTTTGATCCGTAAGTCCGTTTTAATTGATTCTTTTCCTATACGTCTGTAATTTCATTACCGATGTGCCTATTACAATTTTCATACCAAAAATTTAATTTACGGACCGAATGACAAAATATCACTAAACAATTGTTCGACCCATTCTATTTACCCCCATTTTGCTACCATTTCAATAGTAAACATAAGGCGCCTTATACCCAACATCCAGGGCTTATTATCACCGGCATTTCAATACCAATCTCATGGCTTTATGCTCTTGTGACTGTTATCTCCAATGCTAACTATTGAAACACTAACACTACTAAATACATCATTATTCGACCCGTTTGGCTCATCTATGGAATCCTCCATTATAATGACTACCAAACGATTTCTAGTCGATTCTTTACCTATCAATTCAAGTAACGATCATTGTCGCTTCAATCAACACAACTTTTATTCTACAACATAACTATACATAATTTAATATCAAAATTACTTAATGTAACGAATCCAGTTACATACCTTCAAAGCAAGCCCTTCAATCGTGCTTCACCACCGGCTTGTCCACTAGACGCTCCGGCTTCCTTTCCTATAGAGTTCAACCATAGCATGTTTAGAACTCTTTTCAAATCATATATCGCATAGTTTGCCGAAACATCACAATATGCGTTTTAACTTGAAATTTCTGTTTTAAGCCTTCTTTGAGGCATTTATACAAACACTTTAAGGGCATAATTTTACATGATTTATTAACAAGTTTATAACTTTTCATATAGCACAAATTTACATCAATCAAACTATCTTACATAAATGTTAGCCTCTGTAATTCTGAAATCACTTTTCAAATATCAAATTACACTAGAACAACCACCAAAATCCTAGTGTTTATCAAGTTCTACATAACCCACTAATCACCTTCAATGGTGTTTATGGTTTTTTTCTAGAATTAAACATGATTTCATCATATTCTTGTCTAGGGTTTACTCCTAGACACTACATTGTTCTTATTACACCCATATAACAAACATGCATCATCAGATTTTGAATTCCCTAAGTTCATGAGAATTTCAAGTAGAGAATTTTTATCAATTTTCACATACGTTATGACCTACTAAGAATCGGTCGCGTGGCCTACAAACTCGAGTTACCCGATAGGTTGGGTGACGTACACATTGTCAATTATGTCTCGGATCTAAGGTAGTGTTGGATGAAACATTTGTGATGACCTTACTAGATAAGTTGCAGTTGTCAAGGAGCCAATCAAAGACATAGATGAGGAGGTAAGGATCGTTAACACAGTTGGAGTCCAAATACAAAATTTTGTTGGAACTCAAGATGTGGACCGGAGTTCACGTGGAAACGCAATGGTCAGAGTAAGCTCTAGAATCCGCAGTTATCGAAACGGTTGTATCAACTTCTGATATCATTGACGAATTTCAGGACGAAATTCTCTTTCAAGTTGGGGATGATGTGACACCCAACTGACTTCGCAATCCTGTTTTTACAATTTGGTTTTCGTGGTGTCTGTATAGTTGTCTGGATGATTAGTGATCGTGTGTAATGCTTGATTATTATTGTAGTATTACATATAGTTTAATTAGAGTTTCTATCGCTTCACTACTCTGTTTTACTTGTCAAATTTCGGGACGAAATTTCTTTCAAGTTGGGGATGATGTGACAACCCAAACTTTCGAGGTCAGTTCCTTTCAGTCACGAGATCCTGTTTTCTAATCGTTTCTCTTTACGCCCTTTTCGATGATAAAAATTGTTAAACGTGTGTGACTGTTATAAGCTTGTTAAAGGAAAGATCGGGTTAAATATGTTTGCGTGTTTAGTGGGTTTGTTGAAGTGTCTAAGAGTTATGTTGGGCCGAAGTCTTTAATGAACTACTTTAACCCGGTTCCAAGTAGTATTGGACCGCAATGTGAACGTGCTGGGTTGATTAAGAAACCCGTTGGCATAAGTGACCGAACTTAGCCCAAACATGGCGTGTAACATCAATAAATAATCGGCCCAAATCATTAAGGGTTTAGCAAATATAAGCAGCCCAAATAACTGTTTGGTCAGCAAGTGTAATCGGCCCAAACTATTAATTGTTTAACAAATGTAAATGGCCCAGTTCCTTACCCATTTAACTACTTGTATACGTGAGTGTATAGACACAAACAATAACAAACCCTATTTTCTCAAATTACGTACGACAACAGGAGACTTTACCCCCTCCCTGATTTGCGACGGCAACACATCTCTTTATCGAAGTCTTTTTTTCTTCTGCTCCGTTAATCTTGTGTACACGGGTATGTTCGGATATATTAACCATAGCTTATTTGAGTGTAGTTGATTTCATGAATGTGTTGCATAAATCTTGATAACATGAGATTAATTATTGTAACAAGAAACTGATCATTGAAACATATTTGTTATCAAGGTATATACATGATAATTAGGATGATAATGAATGATTAGATGGTGTTGGTTATTTGTTAATTGTACTGATCATGCGTATGGTCGTGTATGTGGTAATGAGTTTAATATCGTTAGCCACTATTGTTTATGTTTGAGATATGTATGATGAAGATAGTAACGGATAAATCATGAAATCTGTTAGTATGTTTAATATTGAGTGATGATGTTGACATTACAAGATATGTGCTAAGGGGATCGGATATGGGTAGCACATTATTCATGAATGGTTAGGGTAGGATATGTTGAGTATGGTATATTGAATCTGATTAAATGTTTACTGATGATGTCGCTGGTGTGTATGTGGGGCTATAAATTGGTATGAGCGTGATTTTATAAACTAGCAATATTAGATTATTGTTTTGGATCATTAAAGGAATGATATGTTAAATTCAAGAAGTAACAGCCACGAATCCATGACATGATGATTTGATTGGGCTGTATACATTTGGGCCTTGTATGATGGTGGGTTAATTATTAAAGGCACAAACACTCATGCTTGGGCCATAGGTTTTTGGGCAGCACACAAGTGTGTGGACGGCGTCCTAGTGGGCCGCACACACACGCAGCGGGTTTGGGATTTTTTTAAGGAGTAGTTGGGCCGGTTTAGGTGGACCAGGAGATAAGACATGAACCGCATAAGGGGTTGCGGGACGGGACAGTTTTGGGCCTGGGCATTGTATGTCAGGTTTAGGGGCCTCGTATGGTACTTGAAGTCGCCCGTTAGTTGTACGTTGGACATGAGATGTTAGATGAACAACTAGAATAATTTAGCAAGCTGTCAAGTGTTATTAGTCAGTTATGGTTGCAATACGTGATTACTTGTGATGTCAGTACTTATTATGCATTACGTGAACTACATGTAATATGAATTTGTGTGAACTATTACGCCATATATGCCACGAAGCGATCAATCTATATTACAACTTGTTTTAATAAGTGGAAGTTGGTGCATGAGTCTAATTGTTATCGGTAACTATGTTAGGATTGTTTGGGGCATCTGAACACGTAACATAATCTACCGAGCACTCTAAGGTGAGTTCATTACTACTTGAGCATGCGTCCCGGTGGTTTGGGACAGTCAGTGGGTATCCCGGGGAGGGATAAATCTTTTGGGTAAAACTGGGATGTTGGATAATATTCTCACTCTCTATCTCTTAAGTCCCATCTTTTGCTATCGTGGGTGGTAGCGGGGTATTAGTTGGTAGCGCTACTTAGGTTTGGCACCCTTACCCCGTTCCTGAGAGAGGGCGGGTGTGAACTAATGACCCAGTCGGGCCCAGTGCTTTGATAGGAGCACTGGGGAACGGGCAAAACATACATCAGGAGCCGTCTTGTTCAGTATCGAGATATTATCAACATTACTTTCAGAATTAAATTCAATGGAATAACAATACACTTGGTAACTAACATTTTCGTAAAACTATGAACTCACCAGCGTTGTCTGATACACTTGTTGCATGCTCGTAGGTTGTTAGATTATATGGATTTGGAACTTGCTGTCTGAAGTAGCTGGAGTGGTCATGGGTCGTGCTAATTGAAAACGAATGATTGGGTTTTTTTATTACATACATTTGATTTGAAACAGTTAAACTATGATTTCTTTTAATTGCTTCCGCTGAACATGTTGGTTTTCATTTAAACTCGTTAATAGTTCTTTACATTAATAATTAAGGATTTTTATTTTGAAACTTGTACGCATTCAATGTAATTAGTGGCTCGTTATTGGTATGTCACACGCCTAACAGGGACATTCCCTAGGTGGTATTTTGGGGGTGTGACAGTTTATTATCAGAGCCACTTGTTATAGTGAACTTGGTTTAAAAACGTTTTTATAAAACCAGACTATAACCGAACAGATCCGAAATCGACCATGACACTCAGCTCCAGACTGCAAGGTTCGTCTCTTGCTTACTATTGCATAGTATATCTAGTGTTTGTTTATGGTTAACATCACACGTGAATGCACACTTGGCACTACAGTATGAGTTTCTATGTTACCAACCCATGTTACGTGTTTTAAGAGTGGGACTCTTCTTGAACTTACATGCTCTATGTCGTGATGTCATTTGTCGTGTTGCTTGAATTCAGGGAAGCCTTTTAACATGAGTTGGGAGGAACTGAGATAAACATGCAAACTGGGTTATTATTATGGGTGCACACATAATAATAATGTGGTGTGCATGCGAGTCCCAGTGAGCCCTAACAAGTGAAAAAGGGGTTATGTTCTGTTATCTAATCGATGAGAAATGTAACAAACCTATGTGGGGTCATAGCAGTGATTGTCTTTTACTCGAACGTGATCTTTTCACTCCTTTCTGAATCCTTATGAATCTCGATGCTATCGAGTATTACCTGAACACACGTCTGAACGCCTAGCGAAATGTGTAGAATGTTAGGTGCTTGTACGAATATCCCTGAGTTGAATGCTGCAACGCCAAATGATTGGTTTATACCTCCCTCACTTCTCTCTATTTGCTAGAACTTAGTGTATTGACGCCATAGATTCTGAAGTGTGATCACTTCCGCAACACTCTCGCAACAGACCATGTATCACTCAAACAACTCGCAATATCGACGGACAAGAGGATGAGCGTAGTACCTTACCGACCACAGCATCCGGACGACCCTGATTACTGGCAGCGAACATCAGCAATTTGGCGCCAATCGAATTCTCGACCCTAGACAGCGACTCATGGAAGTCAACTATTACGAATCAATCGGGATATCAGCAATGACAATCGACTGTAGTATGGAATGGGTGACTGTCAGCACAAAGAGTAATGCTTTAGGACGTGGCACGGAATGTGAAAAGATGGATTTTGTCAGTAAAAGATCGTAGGACTCTGTTTCGGGCAATGACATTAGAGGTAATAGTCACGGTGACATTAGGGTACTTGTAACCATAGCCTACAGTATGGAAGATAGAGGTACCTACGACATGGATTGGCCGTTGATAATTCAAGATGACAACCAAGGGGGATGACGACAAGTACTGGAATTCCTTGTAACGAAAACAAAAACACTGGAAATGATGTTCGTGGAAGGGCATTTAGGATTGACATGGGCGACGCCAGGATTATAGCAACACGGTGGCCTGCACGTTCTTGGTAACTAAACGCCTTATTCCTGTTCCGTCTAACCCTGATGATTCTTGAAACCAAACCTGTTGGGGATCCGACTGATGGCAAGTCAAGGGAAACCTCTTATGTTCGTAGGGATGCAAACTCAACCTTGTGGGACAAGTGTTCGACATCGACACTTCTTCTGTTATTCTTGATAAATGTACCCGGTGAGGAGAAAATTTTACGTATCCCACTCCTTAGTGGAGGATTGTTACCTATTCTAATGCGTCAAAGTGGCGCAACGGTTAGCGTCATTTCAGCAATGAAAACCAGGAGAGTCTAAGGAGGGATTACCCCACTATGTTAGCAACTGTTATTGACGTTAAGGTTAGGAATAAGAGGATCGAGGATCCACCAGTTGTTCGTGACTACCCTCAATGTGCTACCTGAGGAACTTCCAGGATTATCTCCACAACTGCTAGGTAGAATCCCAGTTGACCTCACGCCAGAGGTAGTTCCAGCTACTCGTACTCCTTACCGTCTTACACCAGGAGTGTGCAGGAGCTGTTTACTCAACTACAGGAACTGTCAGACAGGATTTTTCGCTTTAAGGAGCCCCGTTATACCCATGAAGAGGAGCCTTTTCGAATGTATACTAAATATTGGGAATTCAGCAAGGAGACAGTTGAGAACCGTTTGCCTCGACCCTGCATTGACAACCCGTTGACAAGTTGTGAGGGTCAAGTCAAGCCCCCCCCCCCCCATTCGAGAATTATTTAACGAACAAGCTATCATCAGATGGGAGTCCAAAGAGAAAATGTTCCTGGAACGCCATATCGAACGCAATGCGGCCAGTGCGACTTTGAATTAATCAACACACCGTTAGCTTTATGGAACACATGAATCGACCGTGTTTATCGACGACGTTTTGGGTCATTTCCAGGAGAAAGAAACACCATGAACGGCACTTGTATTTCATCATAGAGCTTCTAGGGGAGGAGCACCTACGTGCGAAGTCTACCTAAGTGCGACTTCAGGATTCGAGAAGTATACACTTTTTGGTCATGTGAGCAACGAAGTAGGGAATACACGCGGACCTCGCTAGGATCCACTTTGCTAGAAACCGATCGACACTAAAGAATCCTTCGGTGATACAACAATTTCTTGGCCTCATGAGACACAGTCACAGATTTATCACAGGATTTTCGAAGATCGCGCAACTCTAATTTCTTTAACACAGCAGGGTTCTGTGTATTCGTGGGAGACAAAACAAGAGGACGTATTTTCAGCTTTCGAATCCCAACTCTGCAATGCACTGAGCATCGTCTTTACTCGAGGGTGCGGGTGATTTAGTGGTGTACCATGATGGTCCTAATCAGAGTCCCAGTTACACACCGACGCAACACGAGAGAGTGATGACTTACGTAATGAAGTTACAAAGAGGAACTGCACGACACACAACCGGCGGTGGAAACCGTGGTCTTTGGATTTACTTGAAGGCATTACTTGGACGGTACCGAATGTGCTACTTAGACCGATCACAAGGGCCTCCCGGGTACTCTGGTTTCGAAAGAGCTAAATCTGTTAATGGCATCGCTGGATGGAACTCTTGGACGATTACGACTGTGGAACTTGAGCGTGCACGAGCTTTGCAGCCCACTACCGACTCTAACTTACCTGATCCGACACGCTCTGTTCAAATTGGGGAACTGAAGGAAGGGAATTTTCAAGTTGAACCCGTGCGGGGCATGCAGAAGCCACCTTGGCAGGTCGGATGATATTCGCTACCTCATGGAACGAATGTGGATCTCATTATGCAGTAACTGTAGGAAATTGGTGTTGAGCAAAGCACACCGGCCTCGATATTCTAGTCGTCTGGGTTTGATGAGAGACTTTAGGATTTATAAACCTTATACTGGTGATCGGGCATGAAGGCCCACCTAGCTAGGTATGGGAATGATGTTTGACTTGGGGGAAAGTCAAGGTGAAGTATTAGCAACCAGAAACACCCATATGGAAACGAGAACAGACTGCCACCTGGGTGATCGTTGATTGTATCATGCTACTAGCATATTTTCTTTCGATTAAGGAAACTGACAAGTCTTCACAGCTGTGAATGTTCCTCTGAGAGAGGCGGCTTTTAGGCACGAGGTGCCAGCCTCTATTACCTTTTGATTTTGAGCTATACCTGATGGATGACCTGCAATACACAACACCCTTGGTCCACGTCTAGACATGAGCATTACTTATTGCTGTAGGACAATCAGACGGAGCAACGAGCCATCTTGACACACTAAGGCATGCTGCGAGTATGTGCGTGATTGACTTTTGTAAACATTTGGAAGAACACTTATCCTTGGGCATACAGCCGTTACCGCTTTAGTATGCACACAGCTCTGTTTGAGGCATTGCATGGGTGATAATGCCAACCCTCTTGTTGGGCTGAGGTGGATGACAATCTAATCACAGATCCAGGAATTGTACTAGAACCACTTGGAGAGATTGTTTAGATCGAAAATCATCTGGCGGTAACGCGGAACCATCAGGAAAGATGATAAGCTTAGGAAACACTGGGAGCTCGTTGTAGGCGAACGCATGATAATCGAAAGTCTCACCCTGGGAGGGTGCGATACACTATGGAAGACGTGGCTGGCTTAACTTACGATACGTTGGGTCATTCAGAATCCTGCTAAGAATCGGTCGCGTGGCCTACAAACTCGAGTTACCCGATAGGTTGGGTAACGTACACAATGTCAATTATGTCTCGGATCTAAGGCAGTGTTAGATGAAACATTTGTGATGACCTTACTAGATAAGTTGCAGTTGTCAAAGAGCCAATCAAAGACATAGATGAGGAGGTAAGGATCGTTAACACAGCTGGATTCCAAATACAAAATTTTGTTGGAACTCAAGATGTGGACCGGAGTTCACGTGGAAACGCAATGGTCAGAGTAAGCTCTAGCATCCGCAGTTATCGAAATGGTAGTATCAACTTCTGATATCATTGACGAATTTTGGGACGAAATTCTCTTTCAAGTTGGGGATGATGTGACACCCAACTGACTTCGCAATCCTGTTTTTACAATTTGGTTTTCATGGTGTCTGTATAGTTGTCTGGATGATTAGTGATCGTGTGTAATGCTTGATTATTATTGTAGTATTACATATAGTTTAATTAGAGTTTCTATCGCTTCACTACTCTGTTTTACTTGTCAAATTTCGGGACGAAATTTCTTTCAAGTTGGGGATGATGTGACAACCCAAACTTTCGAGGTCAGTTCCTTTTAGTCACGAGATCCTGTTTTCTAATCGTTTCTCTTTACGCCCTTTTCGATGATAAAAATTGTTAAACGTATATGACTGTTATAAGCTTGTTAAAGGAAAGATCGGGTTAAATATGTTTGCGTGTTTAGTGGGTTTGTTGAAGTGTCTAAGAGTTATGTTGGGCCGAAGTCTTTAATGAACTACTTTAACCCGGTTCCAAGTAGTATTGGACCGCAATGTGAACGTGCTGGGTTGATTAAGAAACCCGTTGGCAAAAGTGACCGAACTTAGCCCAAACATGGCGTGTAACATCAATAAATAATCGGCCCAAATCATTAAGGGTTTAGCAAATATAAGCAGCCCAAATAACTGTTTTGTCAGCAAGCGTAATCGGCCCAAACTATTAATTGTTTAACAAATGTAAATGGCGCAGTTCCTTACCCATTTAACTAATTGTATACGTGAGTGTATAGACACAAATAATAACAAACCCTATTTTCTCAAATTATGTACAACAGGAGACTTTACCCCCTCCCTGATTTGCGACGGCAACACATCTCTTTATCGAAGTCTTTTTTTCTTCCGCTCCGTTAATCTTGTGTACACGGGTATGTTCGGATATATTAACCATAGCTTATTTGAGTGTAGTTGATTTCATGAATGTGTTGCATAAATCTTGATAACATGAGATTAATTATTTTAACAAGAAACTGATCATTGAAACGTATTTGTTATCAAGGAATATACATGATAATTAGGATGATAATGAATGATTAGATGGTGTTGGTTATTTGTTAATTGTACTGATCATGCGTATGGTCGTGTATGTGGTAATGAGTTTAATATCGTTAGCCACTATTGTTTATGTTTGAGATATGTATGATGCAAATAGTAACGGATAAATCATGAAATCTGTTAGTATGTTTAATATTGAGTGATGATGTTGACATTACAAGATATGTGCTAAGGGGATCGGATACGGGTAGGACATTATTCATGAATGGTTAGGGTAGGATATGTTGAGTACGGTATATTGAATCTGATTAAATGTTTACTGATGATGTCGCTGGTGTGTATGTGGGGCTATAAATTGGTATGAGCGTGATTTTATAAACTAGCAATATTAGATTATTGTTTTGGATCATTAAAGGAATGATATGTTAAATTCAAGAAGTAACAGCCACGAATCATGACATGATGATTTGATTGGGCTGTGTACATCTGGGCCTTGTATGATGGTGGGTTAATTATTAAAGGCACAAACACTCATGCTTGGGCTGTAGGTTTTTGGGCAGCACACAAGTGTGTGGACGGCGTCCTAGTGGGCCGCACACACAAGCAGTGGGTTTGGGATTTTTTTAAGGAGTAGTTGGGCCGGTTTAGTTGGACCAGGAGATGAGACGTGAACCGCATAAGGGGTTGCGGGACGGGACAGTTTTGGGCCTGGTCATTGTATGTCAGGTTTAGGGGCCTCGTGTGGTACTTGAAGTCGCCCGTTAGTTGTACGTTGGACATGAGATGTGAGATGAACAACTAGAATAATTTAGCAAGCTGTCAAGTGTTATTAGTCAGTTATGGTTGCAATACGTGATTACTTGTGATGTGAGTACTTATTATGCATTACGTGAACTACATGTAATATGAATTTGTGTGAACTATTACGCTATACATGCCACGAAGCGATCAATCTATATTACAACTTGTTTTAATAAGTGGAAGTTGGTACATGAGTCTAATTGTTATCGGTAACTATGTTAGGATTGTTTTGAGCATCTGAAAACGTAACATATGTCACACCCCCAAAATCCACACGCGGAGTATCACCGCTTGGAGGCGTGACATGACCATTATCAGGCCACCAATCATATTGAACACAACAAGTAATAAGTAAAATTCAACCACACAATATGAAAGGTGTTCCAAATCAAAAACGTAGTTAAGTGTTTAGCGGAAGCATAATTGTAAAACCCAATGTAAGTATTAAGTACGAAATAAAGTAATGTTTTTAGCATGGCACACACTGCCATGTCCCACAACGACCGCGCCTCCCTGTGCAAGCCCCATGAGTACCTAACGACCTGCAAGGCATGTAGCAACGAATCAACAACAAAGTTGAGCGAGTTCACAGTTGGTTGTTTAGTTTTAGCATTCGTTTCGTAAATCATATGTTCGTTTTATAAACCATGTAATCGTATTCATTCGTATCGCGGTCTCCCAGACATGTTTGCGAAGATTAGTGGGGGCTTCCCATGTGTTACTAGACCGTGCGTATCGACTACTACGAAAATGTAAGTGGTGCCCTAAGTCAATGTCTATCAGCATTGACCCTTTGCCCATAGTCCATTAGTACACGCCCGTCCGACTGGCACGGTGTGAGGTTTGTTAAACCTAATAGCGCTATTAACTAATGACCCGCTAGCCATAGGCCTCGGCGATTAAGTCGATATAAATGAGGGACTTCAATGATAGAGGTTTGGTCCAGTGTGAAATCTTGGCATCCTACCCATGGAGGATGGTTGTAGTTACCGTTTAAATCATTAACCCATTCCCAACCCTTGGGAATCCCATGCCTTGGAAAGAGTGTGAACTCACCTTAGTTTGCTCGGTATGCTAAACTATGTGCTCACAAGTAATCAATCAAGTCCTATAGTATGCACGTATTTTAAATCAGTTCAAGTTCGTAACGATTCACATGCAATCTATGTCACCAAGTGTGTTTGACAGTTAACATCACATAACACATAAACAGTTAGTCAATCCATACCAGGTTCCGAGTTACTTGCAAGTTCCTTAACTAAGTTATCATGCTCAACAAACTTAACATATTTTAACGGAGATAGTACACTTAACAGAATTAACATACTTAACAAAGTTAGCAAACTTAACAGGATTGACATATTTAACATAGTTACATAATTAACAGAGTTACATGCATAACTTAACAGAGTTACATGCATAATTTAACAGAGTTACTAACTTAACAGGGTTTACCACTTAACAGGCATAACAGAGTTAACATCTAATGGTTTAAACTTAACTGAATTACTAATCTTAAATGAGATAACCTTCTTAACACAGTTACATGCACATCTTAATATAGTTACACACTAACCGGGTTAATGACTTAACAGAATAATTAACTTAGCAGAGTAATTATGGCAACATGCTCGACGAAAACACAATTATGGCGAAAACATGTACTTGGCGAAATCCCTTTTTGGACGAAAACACCTTTTAGAGAAATCACTCAGGCGACGAAATCCCAAAGTGATTTCGTCGTGGTTGTGTTTTCGTCAGGGTACCGTTTTCGTCGACACACAACATGATCATCTTCAGCAGTTACAATTTACAAAATCCCTATCCTTCGTTTAGCAGTTAGTCACTCACATCAGACAATCATATCAGTTTGCAATCATTGCTTTATCATAACCGAATCATGGAACAATCTACTCAGGCAATATACGATCACATATCCATCAAGAGTAAACATAACAAACAATACACGAGGATCTAGTTATGTATCAGTCATCATTCAGTTTTACGATCATCCTTACAACATCACATTAATCATGAATAGACACAACACAATCGATCATATCATCATATTACGAGGATCCCTAACATACAAAATAATTCAAATCACATGCTCACTATCGTTACATGCTAACAGTTAATACATAAAGCCAACAAATAATCAAATGATTTCACTCAAATAATCACAACTAATCGATCACTAACCTAAACAGGAGAGACAATAAATCGATCGACGTATCAGACTCGAGTGCTCACGGCTGCCGTTGGGTTACAAAGGAGAGCGAGAGAAAGTGAGAGGTGATTAGGGTTTTCCAATTACCATTTTCGCGTAAAGGTTAAGAACAAACGTTTAACTAATCCTTACTGGGCCAAAGCCCATTTGGTTTCTCGCCGACCTGCTCTTGACGAAAACACTAAGGTGTTTTCGTCCAAGAGTGTTTTCATGAATGGGGGGTGTTTTCGTGAGTTCCATGTTTGTTGTTTTTAAATTTCACAAACACAATAATAATGCAACACCTTATTATTAGCATGCATACTTCTAATGCACATCAAATATATATAAGACCACACTTATATTGCACATCAAATATATAGATACAAACATTTTGCAAATAAGTATTGAGTTAAGTCGGGTAGAGACCTTGAAAACTCGGGTTGTCACATTATCCCCAACTTGAAAGAAATTTCGTCCCGAAATTTAGCGCGAGGTTGCTGAGGAAGCTAGTTGTGTTATGTAGTTTACTGGTTTTCCTGGGGTGTCACATCATCCCCCCGTTGATTTGGAATTTCGTCCCGAAATTCTGTAGTAGCTTCAGCCTCAGTAGTGGTTGCACTGTTTCCGAATAACTGGGGATACTTGAGTTTCATTTGGTCTTCTCGTTCCCAGGTGAACTCTGGGCCACGATGGGAGTTCCAACGAACTCGAACAAGAGGTATTCTGGTGTGCTTGAGGACCTTAACGTCTTGGTCCGTGATTTCAACTGGTTCCTCGATGAATCGCAACTGATCGTCGATAGTGAGCTCATTCAAAGGAACTATGAGGGTCTCATCTGACAGACACTTCTTCAGATTCGACACGTGAAAGACGTTGTGAACTCCACCGAGTTCTGCTGGTAGGTTTAGTTTGTAGGCCACCTTGCCTATTTTCTCAATGATTTCAAACGGTCCGACATATCGCGGATTGAGCTTGCCCCTTTTTCCAAAGCGAACCACACCCTTCCAGGGTGAAACTTTGAGTAGCACTCGATCCCCAACTTGGAACTCGAGTGGTTTCCTGCGCTTGTCTGCGTAGGCTTTCTGATGGTCGCGAGCTGCCGCCATGCGTTGTCGTATCTGAGCAATTCTTTCCGTTGCGTCTACCACCAGTTCTGGACCCGTGATCTGACTATCACCCACCTCGGCCCAACAAAGAGGTGATCGGCATTTACGCCCGTACAATGCCTCAAATGGAGCAGCTTGAATGCTAGTGTGGTAACTGTTGTTATACAAAAACTCCACTAACGGGAGGTGTTTTTCCCAGTCGTTGCCGAAATCGATTACACATGCACGAAGCATGTCTTCTAGAGTTTGGATGGTGCGTTCAGACTGCCCATCTGTTTGCGGATGGTAAGCGGTGCTCATGTCTAATCGAGATCCAAAAGATTTGTGCATTGCCTGCCACAGTTCTGAAGTAAATCGTGCATCACGATCAGAGATAATAGAGGTCGGCACCCCGTGCCTCGAAACCACTTCCTTTAAATAAACGTCTGCTAAAGTGGAGAACCTATCCGTTTCCTTGATAGCCAAGAAGTGTGCAGATTTTGTGAGTCGATCCACGATCACCCAAATAGTATCATTTCCGCGTTGAGATCTAGGTAGGCCAGTGACGAAATCCATGGAAATTTTCTCCCATTTCCATTACGGTATTTCTGGTTGTTGGAGTAGTCCCGATGGTTTCTGATATTCAGTCTTGACTCTTGCACAAGTCAAGCACTTGCCAACGTAAGTTGCTATGTGAGCTTTCATGCTAGGCCACCAATACGTAGTTCTGAGATCGTGATACATCTTATCCGAACCAGGATGTACTGAGTAGCGAGACTTATGTGCTTCATCCATTACCAGTTCTCGTAAATTTCCATAGTGTGGGACCCAAATGCGCCCTGTAACGTAATAGGCACTGTCTTCCTTTTGTTCTAACCGTTGCCTTGAGCCGCGTAGAGCTTTAGCCCTAACGTTTTCTGGTTTCAATGCTTCTACCTGAGCATCTCGTATCTGTGAAGGAAGACTAGATTAGATGGTGAGTTGTAGTGCTCGCACACGCCTAGGTGCAGTATCTTTTCGACTGAGGGCGTCGGCCACAACATTGGCTTTGCCTGGATGGTACTTGATGGCACATTCGTAATCGTTCAATAGTTCGACCCATCGACGTTGCCGCATGTTCAACTCTTTCTGCTTGAAGATATGCTCGAGACTCCTGTGATCGGTGTAAATGGTGCACTTGGTACTGTACAGGTAATGTCTCCATATCTTGAGTGCGAAGACAACAGCTCCCAGCTCCAGATCGTGTGTAGTGTAGTTCCTTTCATGAACTTTAAGTTGGCGTGAGGCGTAGGCTATGACCTTGTCACGTTGCATCAACACACATCCAAGACCCTGAATGGATGCGTCGCAATAGACCACAAAATCGTCTGTGCCCTCTGGCAATGAGAGAATAGGTGCGCTACAGAGCCTATCCTTTAGGTGCTGAAATGCAGATTCTTGTGGCTCACCCCAACGGTAAGTGACTCCTTTCTGAGTTAGTAAAGTGAGAGGTTGCGCAATCTTGGAGAAATCCTTGATGAACCTCCTGTAGTAACCTGCCAAACCCAAGAATTGGAGAATTTTCGTTGGTGTGCGAGGTGCACGCCAGTTCTTAATCGAGTCTACCTTGGATGGATCAACATGAATTCCATCCTTGTTTACCACGTGGCCTAGAAAGTGGACTTCACGAAGCCAGAAGTCGTATTTTGAAAACTTGGCGTACAGCTGTTCTGCTCGAAGGAGTTCCAAAATGAGTCGTAAATGCTGCTCGTGTTCCTCCTGACTCCTAGAGTAGATCAGAATGTCGTCGATGAATACAATCACAAACTTATCCAAGTAAGGCTTGCACACTCTGTTCATAAGATCCATGAAGACTGCAGGGGTGTTTGATAACCCGAATGGCATGACCAGAAACTCGTAATGGCCGTAGCGTGTTCTGAATGCTGTTTTGGAGACGTCCTCGTCCCGGACTCTCAGTTGATGGTAGCCTGACCTCAGATCAATCTTTGAATAGTAGCTCGACCCTTTCAGCTGGTCGAACAAGTCGTCAATGCGTGGAAGAGGATAGCGATTCTTTACGGTCACCTTGTTTAGTTCGCGGTAATCTATGCACATACGGAAAGTACCGTCTTTCTTCTTCACAAATAACACGGGAGCTCCCCAGGGCGAAGAGCTAGGACAAATGAAACCCTTATCCAAGAGTTCTTGCAATTGCTTGGAAAGTTCTCCCAGTTTGGTTGGAGCTAAGCGATAAGGTGCTCGAGCTATGGGTGCTGCTCCAGGAGCTAGCTCGATTTGGAATTCGACCTGGCGATGAGGCGGTAGCCCAGGTAAATCTTCAGGGAACACTTGAGGAAAATCACGTACTACTGGAATATCCTCTATCTTCTTCTCTTTCGTTGATGCGTCAGTAACGAGTGCTAAAACAGCAGTGTGGCCCTTTCGCAAACACTTCTGGGCCTTAAGAAAGGAAATGATGCCCACTACAGCACCACCCTTGTCGCCTTGAATTTCGAGAGGTTCTTTGCCAGAACGAGAAATACGAATAATCTTCTCTTTGCATAGGATCTCTACTTGCTGTTGGGATAACCAATCCATCCCAATGACGATGTCGAAACTACCCAGAACTATAGGAATGAGATCGATAGAGAAAGTCTGACCAACTAAGACGAGATTACAACCCTTAACTATGTGTGTGGCTTCTAGACTTTTACCATTTGCTAATTCTACAACATGCTTGGTGTTCAAAAGTGTTGGTGTGCGCTTGAGCATTTGACTAACTTTTAGAGACACATAACTGGTATCGGCACCCGAATTAAATAAGACAGTAACATAAAAGTCGTCGAGAAGAAACTTACCCATCACCACGTTAGGATCATTCCTTGTGTCACCTTGACCCAGCACGAACACTCGACCCCTGGCACCATTGTTTCCATCATTGGTTCCCCCGTTGTTGTTCCCCTTGCCATGATTATTGTTGTTGTTATTCGGATTTTGATTTAACTGGGGGCAGTCCCGCTTGAAGTGGCCTTCAGCACCACACTGAAAGCATCCCCTGTTACCTCGCTGTCGCTGCTGGTTCTGTGGAGCTGGTGGTTGTTGTTGTTGGTTCTGATTCGCAGGTCGTGAGCTCCTGCAATCCTTAGCTTCATGACCCATCTTGAGACATCTCTGACAACGACCCTTGTTGCACTGACCATTGTGGTGCCTGTTGCATGTGTTTCACTTTGGGAGGTTTCCTCGATATCCACCCTGCCTTTGACTACCAGAAGATTGCTGACCAGGGCTCTGATAGTCATCAATCTTTCGCTGCTATGCCTGGGACTGAACTAAAGTCGAACCCTTGCTGGAGGTTCCATCCCACTTTTGTTTATTATCACTGGGAATCGCAGAAGTAGTAGTAGCAGTAGCACCGATACGCTTAGGCAGCTTGTTCTGTTCCACTGCCTGGTCCGTGAGACGATGAGCAAGGCGAGTAACATCTTGAATAGTAGCAAGGTTAGCAGAAGTCACATGGCTTTGAATCTCTGGTACTAAGCCTTTGAGGTACAGCTCGATACGTTTGATGGGAGGGTCCACCATAGTTGGACATAACACTGCCAGTTCGTTGGATCGTTTCGTGTACGCTTCTATCTCTGACCCCGTCATCTTCAGGTTAAAGAACTCCACTTCCAACTTGTGGTTGTCATCACGACTAAAGTATTCACGTTTGATCAGTTCCTTAAAATCATTCCATGGGGTGGCATTAGCAGCCGCCAGCCCCAGCATTTGAACTTGCGCGTTCCACCAAGTTAGCGCAGTGCCTTCGAGAGTACCAGTGCCGTACTTCACCCTACGAGCCTCAGGGCATTCACACATCTCGAAGACAGACTCGAGCTTTTCAAACCAATGGAGGAGTCCAACAGCTCCTTCAGTGCCACTGAAAGTACTAGGACGACAATCCATGAACGTCTTGAATGTGCATACAGGTGGCTGAGCGTGTTGACCTGTCGTGTGCGTAAGAGTAAACAAAATTAAGCACAAGTGTTGGGTTATGAGGGTAGGATCTAAAGATCCTAGAGTAAGTTGTGATGGTAGGTTATACCTCCTGCCTGGGCAGTTGCGAGCGCTGCAGTAACTTGTTCAGTGATTAAAGCCGCCAACTGGGCTTGAGTTAGGTTAACGCGTCCACTCATGATCTTCATATCAAAGGAAACATAAGTGAGGGAGGTTCGCGAAAGTGCGATGACAGAAGAGAGTAAGCACGCATGTGTTTCAAGCAATAGTTGTTACGTTATCTAAGCATACCATGAGCACTGTTCTATGTAACTAGCAAGTAGGTAATATAAACATAAATCATATCACCTAGAATGTTGAGTCTTGCACGTGGAGCGAAGCGTCATTGTGGATCGTTGAGCACTGTACAGGTTATAGTCTGGTTTTACCAAAAAGTTTTTCCCCTTTTTAAAACCAAGTTCACTATAACCAATGGCTCTGATACCAATCTGTCACACCCCCAAAATCCACACGCGGAGTATCACCGCTTGGAGGCGTGACATGACCATTATCAAGCCACCAATCATATTGAACACAACAAGTAATAAGTTAAATTCAACCACACAATATGAAAGGTGTTCCAAATAAAAAACATAGTTAAGTGTTTAGCGGAAGCATAATTGTAAAACCCAATGTAAGTATTAAGTACGAAATAAAGTAATGTTTTTAGCATGGCACACACTGCCATGTCCCACAACGACCGCGCCTCCCTGTGCAAGCTCCATGAGTACCTAACGACCTTCAAGGCATGTAGCAACGAATCAACAACAAAGTTGAGCGAGTTCACAGTTGGTTGTTTAGTTATAGCATTCGTTTCGTAAATCATATTTTCATTTTGTAAACCATGTAATCGTATTCATTCGTATCGCGGTCTCCCAGACATGTTTGCGAAGATTAGTGGGGCTTCCCATGTGTTACTAGACCGTGCGTATCGACTACTACGAAAATGTAAGTGGTGCCCTAAGTCAATGTCTATCAGCATTGACCCTTTGCCCATAGTCCATTAGTACACGCCCGTCCGACTGGCACGGTGTGAGGTTTGTTAAACCTAATAACGCTATTAACTAATGTCCCGCTCGCCACAGGCCTCGGCAAGTAAGTCGATATAAATGAGGGACTTCAATGATAGAGGTTTGGTCCAGTGTGAAATCTTGGCATCCTACCCACGGAGGATGGTTGTAGTTGCCGTTTAAATCATTAACCCATTCCCAACCCTTGGGAATCCCGTGCCTTGGAAAGAGTGTGAACTCACCTTGGTTTGCTCGGTATGCTAAACTATGTGCTCGCAAGTAATCAATCAAGTCCTAGAGTATGCACGTATTTTAAATCAGTTCAAGTTCGTAACGATTCACATGCAATCTATGTCACCAAGTGTGTTTGACAGTTAACATCACGTAACACATAAACAGTTAGTCAATCCATACCAGGTTCCGAGTTACTTGCAAGTTCCTTAACTAAGTTATCATGCTCAACAAAGTTAACATATTTTAACGGAGATAGTACACTTAACAAAATTAACATACTTAACAAAGTTAGCAAACTTAACAGGATTGACATATTTAACATAGTTACATAATTAATAGAGTTACATGCATAACTTAACAGAGTTACATGCATAATTTAACAGAGTTACTAACTTAACAGGGTTTACCACTTAACATGCATAACAGAGTTAACATCTAATGATTTAAACTTAACTGAATTACTAACCTTAAATGAGATAACCTTCTTAACACAGTTACATGCACATCTTAATAGAGTTACACACTAACCGGGTTAATGACTTAACAGAATAATTAACTTAGCAGAGTAATTATGGCAGCATGCTCGACGAAAATACAATTGTCGCGAAAACATGTACTTGGCGAAATCCCTTTTTGGACGAAAACACCTTTTAGAGAAATCACTCAGGCGACGAAATCCCAAAGTGATTTCGTCGTGGTTGTGTTTTCGTCGGGGTACCGTTTTCGTCGACACACAACATGATCATCTTCAGCAGTTTCAATTTACAAAATCCCTATCCTTCGTTTAGCAGTTAGTCACTCACATCGAACAATCATATCAGTTTGCAATCATTACTTTATCATAACCGAATCATGGAACAATCTACTCAGGCAATATACGATCACATATCCATCAAGAGTAAACATAACAAACAATACACGAGGATCTAGTTATGTATCAGTCATCATTCAGTTTTACGATCATCCTTACAACATCACATTAATCATGAATAGACACAACACAATCGATCATATCATCATATTACGAGGATCCCTAACATACAAAACAATTCAAATCACATGCTCACTATCGTTACATGCGAACAGTTAATACATAAAGCCAACAAATAATCAAATGATTTCACTCAAATAATCACAATTAATCGATCACTAAAATAAACAGGAGAGACAATAAATCGATCGACGTATCAGACTTGAGTGCTCACGGCTGCCGTTGGGTTACAAAGGAGAGTGAGAGAAAGTGAGAGGTGATTAGGGTTTTCCAATTACCGTTTTCGCGTAAAGGTTAAGAACAAACGTTTAACTAATCCTTACTGGGCCAAAGCCCATTTGGTTTCTCGCCGACCTGCTCTTGACGAAAACACTAAGGTGTTTTCGTCCAAGAGTGTTTTCATGAATGGGGGGTGTTTTCGTGAGTTCCATGTTTGTTGTTTTTAAATTTCACAAACACAATAATAATGCAACACATTATTATTAACATGCATGCTTCTAATGTACATCAAATATATATAAGACCACACTTATATTGCACATCAAATATATAGATACAAACATTTTGCAAATAAGTATTGAGTTAAGTCGGGTAGAGACCTTGAAAACTCGGGTTGTCACATTATCCCCAACTTGAAAGAAATTTCGTCCCGAAATTTAGCGCGAGGTTGCTGAGGAAGCTAGTTATGTTATGTAGTTTACTGGTTTTCCTGCGGTGTCACAACATAATCTACCGAGCACTCTAAGGTGAGTTCATTACTACTTGAGCATGCGTCCCGGTGGTTTGGGACAGTCAGTGGGTATCCCTGGGAGGGATAAACTTTTGGGTAAAACTGGGATGTTGGATAATATTCTCACTCTCTATCTCTTAAGTCCCATCTTTTGCTATCGTGGGTGGTAGCGGGGTATTAGTTGGTAGCGCTACTTAGGTTTGGCACCCTCACCCCGTTCCTGAGAGAGGGCGGGTGTGAACTAATGACCCAGTCGGGCCCAGTGCTTTGATAGAAGCACTGGGGAACGGGCAAAACATACATCAGGAGCTGTCTTGTTCAGTATCGAGATATTATCAACATTAATTTCGGAATTAAATTCAATGGAATAACAATACACTTGGTAACTAACGTTTTCGTAAAACTATGAACTCACCAGCATTGTCTGATACACTTGTTGGATGCTCGCAGGTTGTTAGATTATATGGATTTGGAACTTGCTGTCTGAAGTAGCTGGAGTGGTCATGGGTCGTGCTAATTGAATACGAATGATTGGGTTTATTGATTACATACATTTGATTTGAAACAGTTAAACTATGATTTCTTTTAATTGCTTCCGCTGAACATGTTGGTTTTCATTTAAACTCGTTAATAGTTCTTTACATTAATAATTAAGGATTTTTATTTTGAAACTTGTACGCGTTCAATGTAATTAGTGGCTCGTTATTGGTATGTCACACGCCTAACAAGGACATTCCCTAGGTGGTATTTTGGGGGTGTGACAAATCTCATATAAGTCATGCAAGGAGGTAGGAGGATGAACATTCCATTTAAGACCTCTTTCGTATTTTCACCAACGCACAAGTTGTTATAAGAACAACAAGGATGGTCATGAATACAATATAATGGAAATGAAATGAACTAACTATTCTAGGGACAAATCATCAAGTGAGGTGGTGGATTTGAAGGTAGGAAGCCAAGGCTTCCAAATAAATCACACACATCCTACACAAGTCTTGTTTCAAGAACAAGCTTGGTGGATACAACACTTGTGGGTTTAAAACCCTTGCAAAAACAGAAAGTTTGGAGTGGTAAAACATTTCGATTTATATGTAAAAACCTTGTTTTTTAACTTACCAATCATAGACTTGATTAGTAGCATAATGACATAGGTTTGTATGGATAACACATAAGTTTAAGAAAGTTTCATAAAGTTTTTATTCAAAACAGAAAGTTCTTACACTTTTAACCTCAATGTGGTGATGTTCCATCTTTGGGTTTCCATGGAAAACCTATGGAAACACTCCTAGAGGTGTTCTAAGTGTTAAGAAGCAAGAAGAAGTGAAGAAGATGGAAGATAAGTGAGTTTAAACTCACTTTTGTAAACTGCCTTGAATCTGACTTTTGCTACTGATTTGTAACTGATTTTGAGTGTTTAGAGAATGATAATGAAGTGTTTGTAAAGTGGGAGATGTGTGGAAATGAGCTGGGTTTTATAGGAGGTGATTAGGGTTAAGTTAGGTGGTATTAAATGGAGAAAACACAATTAAATAACACAAAAGTGACCAATAATCGAGCTGGGAACAACTCACTGCCGGATTGATGGTCTCGCGACACGCGACCGAGAGGAAGAGTCCCTGTCGCGCAGCGCGACGGGTGGGGATTCCAGATTAAAGTTTTGTCTTTGTCATTTTAGCCACCTGAAGTTTATATTACTTAGATTTTTATGTGTTTTTAGGTATAAAGGCATAATATAAAGGTGTATTATGTAATTTAAACATAAAATAAGTACAAAACAAGTATGATTAAGTATACATATCGTGAATAAGTATTGTATACGTAGGAATTGAGTATGTATGACATGTATTTAACATATCTGTAAGAATCACGAATATGATAACAAATGTATTACGAATTTAAATATATGAGCATGCATGAATATGTAAAGCATAAATTGTAAGAAATAATGAATTTTATTTATGATCCAAGTCTCGGATTTTACAACGATACAACGAAGTACGAAATACAAGATTTCAAAAATAGAAATAAAAGACGATCTTTCTAATTAAGGAAAATATGAAAAAGCAGGGCGTTACACATAAAAACAATTAAGTTAGAGTAAATTGCCGTTTTAGTCCCTGAGGTTTGACCAAAATTGCCACTTTAGTTCAAATAGTTTTTTTCTTGCCATTTTAGTCCAAACAGTTTTGTTTTCTGCCATTTTAGTCCCTGACTTTTGTCATTTTTTTCTCATTTTCATCGACCACCACTACCTCTCACCACCCACCCAATCAAAACCTTCTATCATCGCCACCACATGTCTGCACCATCACCACCCACCCAACCACCATCACCACCCACTATTTCCACCACCACCGGCCACTTTTCTGCCACCAATGTCATCAACCAACACCACCATCATCGTAAAACCAACAACCACCACCATCATCTTCACTGTATATCGGCACAACACCATCCCCATACCATCGCAACTGCAAAAAAAGAAAGAAAAATGTGGTTTGACCAAAATTCATCTAAGTTAACTAAATTTTTTCCATGGAGTTAGTGGATTGGATGAAAATGACAAAAATTACAAAAGTCGGGGACTAAAATTGCATAAAACAAAACTATTTGGACTAAAATGGCAAGAAAAAAACTATTTGGACTACAGTGACAATTTTGGTCAAACCTCAAGGACTAAAATGACAATTTACTCATTAAGTTATCATTATATTGAATGTATAATCATGAAATAACCATAACTTTATTAAAAAAACATTATACAATAAAAAAATATAATAATGTAATTACGTACTAATATGTAATCACATGACATTACACTTGTTACATATGGTGCGTGATTATAGATGTAGGGTCAGAGTGAGCATTTGTTACTGCTTGCACATATGATACGTAATTATGTACTGGAATATAATCACGTAACGTTACACAAATCACGTAACTTATATAGCTTGTAAAATAAAATTTTCAAAATTATGAAAACTATAGCAATAGTCTTCTTAAATTAAAGAGAATAAAATGTTCGTTGATACAGTGTAATTTTTTTTCAAAAAGATTATCGTATGAAAAAGTTATAACCATTTGAAAATCGATGGTGAAGAAGGTTCAAGGGAGAAAAACCATAATACCTTTCTTTTTCTAAAACTGAAAAGAACACTTGTCAAACTCAAATTGTCTCCTATATTTCGTACGAAAAATCTTTTTTGTACATCATAACACTAATACCTAATTAATTAGTATAGATTCTATAGAATATGTGCTATTATCATATATAACTAAACAAATTGAAATGAATAGTGATTTTAATATTATAATAATATTTTCTTAATAGGGCTAAAACTTAATAACTGTTTTATTAAAAAGGTGGGTCAAAATGTCTATTTTAGTGCTTTTCCTAAAATAAAACCCAAACGACCTGTATTGTCCTTGTAAGAAATATTGAAGATATCGTATTGGTTGTCACATGGATCTTTCATTCTCAAAGATGGAATGAAATCTATACATAATAATAAAGCAAAACATGCTTAGGCCACATGGCATGAACTTAAGCCACTTGATGCCACGTGGCATTTCAATGTTTCCTGTTTTTTTTTCCTTTGAGCGGCAATTGAATTCCTCTTTCACTCTTTTTGAAACCGCCTAAATTTCTTCTTCAATTTGGAAACCTAATCAATTCTCTCAATCAATTGAAATCATTATCCAATTTAGCATCTCTTCATCAGTTGAAATCATTCTCCACTGCCTCACATGCTCCAGCCGTTTCCCTCCTCCAAACCCAAATCCCAAAATTGTTATCCTCTATTGATCGTCGCCTCCTCCAAACCCTAATCCCAAATTTGTTGTCCTCCATTAATCGTCGCACCAGTTACAGGTTTCTGGTATGTGGTCCCAGAAGAAGAAATCTCAACCGATCATCTTCTCAACACCGAGCACCACTTCAGTTTGTTCATGTAAGGACCACTTTTCTTCTTTATAAATTAACTTACAAGGGTAATTAAAAGACTTCAAAATAACAACATTAAAACATGCTTTTGACAAAAATTGGGCATGACCCGTCCGTAAAACGGATATACCCCTGTTTTAAACATAAGTAAGACAAATACCATTCTACAATTCATTCGACACGACACTACTAAAAACCTAGACATCAAGTGTTAAAATGTATGTCTACTAACAAGTTGTACAAAATAGAAATTTTGACCCAAAACATTAGTGCAACTAGCGGAAGCGCTTGGTATGACATATCATGAACATGTGCTCGCTCCAATTCTCCAAGTCGCCTAAATTGAGGATTTACCTACATTCAACAACAAAGCTTTAAAAAGTTAGTCATTATACTTATTACGCTTACAATACCATCATTTTAATTCCATTCGTTTATGTACTTTCATTCCTCTTACGCATTCGATTACCCAATTAAATGGGTATGGCATATACTCTCATAATGAGATTCAAGCATATACTTACGACCCGGTAACATCGGGTTAATTGCTTTCAACATAAATCTTTCGTTCTATCCATTTAACGGATTGAACTTCATACATTCGTTATTGTATTCATGACCACCCGTTCTAAACGAATGGTACCTTATTCTTACTCGACTTGTTCAACTCGAACCGGTCGACTTGCATAGCTTATCATAACCTTCGTTAGCATAACCAAATCCGCAAGGGATTTGCTATCCACTTACTAATCACCATATTCATTATAACAAGGGTTGTTCATCATAATTATTAACAAAATTTAAGTAAGGTTTTGTATGCAACGGAACATACCTCGATCTTGTACGCCTTCCGCTTTACTAGTGTTTGTGCTTTCTTCCTTCACGCCTACATTATAGCATTCGTTTACTTAGTTAAATCAAATCATTCCATCATTTTCTTTTCATACTACATATATAATCATCTTTTAAGCATTTTATCAAACACTTGGTGAGCATTGTATTTACAAGCATAAGGTACAAGTATTCATAGCATGGATTCTACTTTGTTCACTTTCTAGTCTAACAAGAATCGGTTAAATTCATATCTTTCTTTCATCCTATGCTAACTTATCTAATTTCTCTATCACATACAAGATCATGCATCAAAGCACAATTATAAGCATATTATAGAAATCATCATGTTCATCAAAATCTTACAACAAGTGGGTATAAACCCTAACTCATTCAAATAATCGAAACCAAATGAAATTCTTAATCTATTATGAATTCCTAACTTAGAATTGCACAAGATTTCCTCCTAATTTCATGTTTGGGTTAAAACCCACTTTCCACCATTCACCAAATCAGGATTTTCGACTTACCTTTCGATGAACAAGCTTAGATGGTTGAAAATTCAGGTTCATGCATTTGTTTGGGCTCTTAATTTCTTCCTGATCTTGAGAATTTCTGAAAGTTAGGGTTTTTCCCTTGGTCCCTGCTTCTGGTCGAACTACAACACACATCAGTGTGTTTGTTTTGTGATTTCTCTAGCTTAATAAAAACTTTTATCACTTTTTATAAGTTCAGCCCCTATAGTTATAAGTGTTGATAATTATCACATTAACTTTCATTCTTGTTGAACTAATATCACATAAATTTAACTTGGTTAAATTTTTTACAATTTAGACCCTTAAGGTAGCATAAATGAATAGCATATTTTGGGGTGTTACAGTTCAAAACAAAGTTTGAATAAGGACCCGATTCTTTCGACTGGTTATTTGTATTTGTATTAAAAATCAGGTATGTTTATTGATCGATTTTATGTTATTTAATAATTTGTATTTGTATTTTGGTTGATTTGTTTTAGATATTATGATTGATTTAATGTGCGGGATGTTGTTGAAGGGTTCGTGTAGATCGTGCTGGTCGTTTAGTACAACCGGGAGCTTTGGAAGGATCTCACTTTCTTCAAACAGGGGAGTTGGTTAGTCTCAGTGAACAACAACTTGTGGATTGTGATCAGGAGGTTTGTGGCTTTATCTTTTAATTTCTGAGCTTTTTGGTTATAGTTAAGACAAGTGGTTAGCTTTTTGCTTATACACTTACACCGATGTTGGTTGATTTTAATATACAATTTTAACCCGGTTTCCTGTTAGAAACCCTAAATTGGATTCGGGTGAACTCTCATAGGTATGTTTACTCTTCTTTACACCGATCTTCGCTGATTTAGGGGACTTTCGGTTTTGTGTGGATTTGTAGTGCATTTGTTATTTTGTCTCTTGAAGTTTTAATTTATTACCCACCATTTAATTTTAATTGGATCATTAATCGCTTATTCATGAATGGTCAATTTAATGCTTGTGACTGAAATCGGTCGTTGAAATCGGCCATGTGGTGTATATCTTCTCCTCCACGTTGAAGATTTCTCACCGGATTTTCAACCGAAAACTTTCAGTTTCAATCTCTGCATCCGTCATTCATTTATTTAAGGTAACAACTCGAGCTTCAGGATTCTTTACGAACCTTTATTTTGCTCAATTGCCACTTATACCTGATTATAGGGTAAATAATGGCTAATATTAGTCCATTTTGGGTGGGATAGGATTTTGTTTCTTTTAACTTATATGGAGAAGATGATGATAATGAGCTATCTGTCACGGCCCCCGACCCAGGTGCCTGGTCCGGAAGCCGCGGGACAGAAACCCGTGGTATTGGTGGTTGATTTGGCACCGGAAATTTTAACAGGATCGTTTAAATTGAAAACACCTGATTATTTTATTATAAGTTTCGGGACAAACCCCGTATTTTACAATAAAGAAATTTCACTGGGAAATCCTCTGATTACTAAAACATGTTTATTTATTTACTAAGCCACTTCATTCAAGCTGGAGTGCTACGCGGCACCTTTCCTTGTTCACAGTAAATCACCTGAAACATGTTTTAAAGAGATTTGATCAGCGGGAAATACTAGCGAGTCTTTCAATTTGTACAAAACAACACATTGTTATAAATTACAGTATTAAGAGTTTTTACATTTGCCCCTATCTTATAATTATCTAGTCCAGTTGTCACTCGACCGGATCTATGACTGTGCTCATATCACTAATTAGGCTCGACCACCTAAGAGTGATAAAACAGTAGTAATGTGAACAATACCCCCACTTACTGCTAGTAATTAAAGATTTGCAAAGACTTAATCCCTGTACTTAT
This sequence comes from Helianthus tuberosus, assembly GCA_030545235.1. Taxonomy (NCBI): domain Eukaryota; kingdom Viridiplantae; phylum Streptophyta; class Magnoliopsida; order Asterales; family Asteraceae; genus Helianthus; species Helianthus tuberosus. The sequence continues at coordinate 44,192,009 of CM060358.1, read as the reverse complement.
AACTGGAAAAAATTTAGGGTTTTATAAAATAACTTTGATAAAAACAAAATGACTTACATTGCGAGTTTAAACTGACAGAGTCAGCCTACTGATTAATCCTAGTAACCTAGTTAAATAATGCAAACGAAACTAGGTTAGTAACTTAATACAACTTTACGATAACTCACGAGATCGAAACCCTCACGACGAATGACAAAGTATAGCCCAAGATTCGGGCAGCACTTAAACATCCATCGGATTGGTTTTAATCAATCGGACATTGTATCGTAGCAGTGATCGAGTTATTACCCTGGTATCGTAGCAGCGTTTCACTACTTGGACGTGTGATTAGAGCAGTTTATAGTCGTTTTTGAAAGAAAATTTCGAACACAGAAGACTGGCCAAGCAACGTTCATTATATAGCTGATTTTTAGGTTTCTCGAGGCCCGCGTAAACTTGAAGGAGGATCCTTCGCGGCCCGCGAGGGCCACCCTAGCTACGGCTAGGGCTGCCGTGTCACACCCTAGGCCCGCCACGTGTGAGACACGTGGCCTTGATGCTTATCCGGAGATTCACCGAGCTGTCGCACCCCGCGAAGACTTTTCTTAACTCCTTCGCCGCCCGCGACCGAGTAACAGAATTTGTTTTTCTTAATTTTTCATAAAAATTAGGGTTTTAGGGGTTCGGGTTTGCACTTACGGAGCGTTTTGGGACATTTTTGTGTTAGTCGTTACATCCTCCCCACCTTATTTAAAATCTCGTCCTCGAGATTTACTGGAATAAGTAAGGATACTTTCGCTTCATATCCGATTCCAGTTCCCATGTATACTCAGGTCCTCTTTTCGAATCCCACTTTACTTTGATCAGCACCAATCTCTTGTGTTTGAGGTGTTTGACCTTTCTGTCTTCTATTTGGAGAGGTTTCTCAATAACTTTTAACTTTTCATTTACCTCTATATCTTGAAGAGGTACTATCAGTGATTCATCAGATAAACACTTTTTAAGATTAGATACATGAAACACATCATGTACCCCGGCTAGCTCTTCTGGTACTTGAAGTTGATAGGCAACTTGTCACACCCCAAAAACGTCGCAGCGGAATATAAAATGTAGTGGAGACGGAAGTTGGTGCCCATTTATATCTTGATGATCGATGCATTAAATTGTTAGACATATTATCTTATTTAAAACCTAAGTTTTAAACATTTCGTTTTTAAACATGACACAACCACGACATAGTTTTGTTGTTTTGATCCTCACGGATCTTATTACATTTGTCCCAGAAAGTTTTAAAAGTCAGTCCAACATTTTAAGTAACAAAACATGCATCAACAACCACAAGATACGCCATATTTCCCGAAGCCGAACTCAAGTACCTGTAGAACCAGTTAAAATCAAGTGTCAACTCAAGTACCTGATTATGTGTTTATTTGAAAACATCCATATAAATTTTAGAAAGTCCATTTTTACTTCCTTAATAAAATCCGTGGGTCTTCCGTCGCGGTTTAACAACCTGACAATAACACTCTTACCCAGGTTTTGTATATTAAATTATTGCGTCAATTTTCAGACTCGTAATGTTAGCTAGACAATACGAACTATAATAACCATGCGGGGATAATCAAAGCTAGACTATAATCAGAATATCAATTCGTCCTTTGACTTGGCACGGGGCGACCAGTCACGACGGGGTTGTCAACCCGATAGATCTACCAACAATTCCTCGCGTGCAATACTTAAATGATTAAATGACATCATGGGCGTAGGGTCCTCTTCGAGAACAATATGATGTCTACCACATGTACAATATATATATCCTACTAATATGACAATTTAATACACGAAGTTGTACGAACCCCCTGGCTCCCTTCCCTGGGACCAGGCCGGCATCCGTCCCAACTTTACGGTCTGTTTCGCCTCGGAAACACCGTACCAATCCCGTTTCATTCCGAAACAAATATATTCAACAAAACCGTTTCATCCCCAAAACATATATTCAACAAAAACTGTTTCATCCCCGAAACATATATTTTCACAAATCCATATATTTTCAACGAAAATATATAATTTATATCAAAAAGGTATGTTTTATTCCGAAAACATTATTAAACCCTTTTATTGGCGTGTTCTACCCCCCAAAATATATATAAAGTAGTAAAAAGAGGGGTTTAGTAACACTCACCTTTGGGTGCGTATTTTAAATAGCGCAATCCCAGAGATTGATTTCTACACGTCCTTCTAGTTCTTGAATGATTTATAGCAAAGATTTGATGATATGAGACTTAATTGTTGTTTGAAACACCTTGAAATCACTTCTAAATCATCAAATGAACTTGAAATCATCTTGAAATTATCTCGAATCCCCAAGAACAAAGTTGGAAATTCAGAAATAGAGAAGGAAAGGGGGGTGTTCGGCTGATTTACTAAGGGAGAGAGAGAGCTTGATTGTGTTGGACATTTTTCTTGGATTTTGCAAGCTTTGAGAAGATTTGAAGGACAATGTGATAAGGCACCACCCACCATAGCCAATAAGATTGTGAGAGAGGAGAGAGAGACACTTTGCATGGCTGCCATTTCATCCTCTCTCTCACATATATACGATACATACACATATATATACACAATATAGTTTAAAAACTGGTATTTTACTGGATACCGGGTATTTTATCTAGCGTTTTAATCCCGTTTTAGTGCGTTTTAAATTATTTTTATCACTCTATTAAAATAAACTTACCAAAATATTATTGAACAACATTTTGTTTGCCTGGACTGGCTATGTTGCAGGTATTTGGCAGTATGCGCGTTGTGCTGCGCGGTACGCGCTTAAAATCGCAAAAATAGGGATTTAAGCGTTTTTATTTATTTTTATCATTCTATAGTAATAAACTCATCAAATTATTACTAAAATAATTTTCAGTTGCCTTGACATGCTGTGTTGACAGCAGTTTGTCGGTACACGCGCTGCATCACGCGGTACGCGCTTAAACTAGAAAAATAGAGTTTCTTAGTGTTTTAATTTATTTTTCCTCACAAATATGATTAAAATTACTATTCTAATCATAATAGTCTATTTTTAGGATTTTAACACTGATCGGGTGGTCACCGACGTTCGTTTTGCATTTTAACCGTTACGCGATAAGCGTTTATCTTATCGTTGCCAACATAATTTTTACCAAGGTTTAAATTTACCAACTCATTAAATATCATATATAAACATCATAATCAGTCAAATACAGCCTTTTATCTATTCATAACATGTGTTACAATTGTACGGTACAGCCTGAAAAGCCGGGTGTCACAGTCTCCCCTTGTTTAGGAAATTTCGTCCCCAAAATTTTTACTCTACAGGTTTTGTTTTCGCACTAGGTGGAAACAGTAAAAACAAGCTTGTTGAATATGGTCTTGTAGTTTCTGCGAGAAACTTTGATTGTTTCAAAGAATCTTTGTAGACCTATATTACACACATCCTCAATTCCTAATCTCACGTCTCAACGCTCTCCACCCTTTCCAAGGTTCAACATTTACAAGCACTTAATCAAGAAGATTAAGTCAAATTTCCACCATCTCGGGTTTAACATACGTATATTTACATATACATTGCCCTATACCTTAGGTAGTTTGAGTTTATACCCGATTGATTCAACTCGAGATGGGCTCTCGAAAGTATCAAATCTCATAAACTCATTTTCTTTCTTTCTTGGATTCATTTCAGATATCCACAAACCGCAAGTCAATAAATTACGTATACGACTAGAATGCTGAAATCGCCTCTCCGGTTATCAACATAACTCTTCTAGCTATACGTACTGCTTCTACGATACTTTGATAAATTTCGGTTTATCTTCTAAATAAATCTCTACAAAGAACAAAATCTGTGTATTATCCATTATACACTTCTCAAGCTGAATCCAAACAATACATCATGTACATTACTCAATCCTTATGGTAGCTTGAGCCTATAAGCGACTGATCCAACTCAAGATGGGCTCTTGAAAGGACCAAATCATTGTGGCTCAGCTTTTCCCTTTTTCTGCTAACTTAATAACATCCTTTAAAGTAATTCCTCCAATAGAACCAAATCTTCGATCTGAAATCGCAATAGTTTCCTTTAATTGTCCATGTAATCCTTCTGTCGATCAATTGGCGAATTTTAACCTTCCCTCGATCCAGGCAAATCCTGTCGCTGGTTTCCTAGATAAACTAAGGTCAGGTTAATTGTCCTTTGTCATGTTAGCTCAACAAAATGGTGATCAACACTTCCATCCATGCAAGGCTTCAAACGGAGCAACCTGAATACTAGCGTGTTAATTATTATTGTAAGATAACTCTGCCAAGGGCATGTGAGTATCTTAACTTCCTTCGGAGTCCATCATACACGCTCCCAACTTTTCTTTCAAGGGTCAGAAAAGCTTCCTACTGTCTTGCTGTCCAATAAATTTCCCTTTTCTTTTTGGGGTTATTAGTGTCGAAGGCTGCACTAATTTAGGGAAATTCTTAATAAATCTCCGGTAGTACCCAACTAGTCTCATGAATCGTCATACCCCCGACGGGGTTTTTGGCGCTTCTCATCATTCGATCGCTCTAATCTTAGACTGATCTACATGCATGCCTTCCTTATTCCTCAACAACTCCATAGTCAACTTCAAATGTTACTCCTGATTCTCCTTGGCTCGCGTGTAAGCAAGTATGTCGTTGATGAATATTATCACGAATTCATCCGATTAGGGTTTCCATACCCTGTTCACGAGATCCATGAATATATATGACGCATTAATTTAGTCAAAAGGCATGACTAATAACTCGTAATGGCCATATCGTGTTTGAAAAGTAGTCCTCGGAATATCATCGTCAGTAACCTTCAACTGATGATATCCTAATCGTAGGTCTATCCTCGTGTAGCAGCTGGATCCCTGTGGCTTGATCGAACAAATTATCAATCCTCGGTAAAGGGTACCGATTCTTGATAGTCAACTCATCCAGCTCCCTGAAATCATCACATATCCTGAAGGATCCATCTTTCTTTCTCTCAACAAAACAGATGCGCCTCAAAGTGAAAAGCTTGATCGAATGAAACCCTTGTCCAATAGCTCTTGAAACTGACTCGACATTTCTATCATTCTCAAACGGTGCTTAATCTATAAGGAGATTATGCAACTGGGTGTAGCACCGGGTGCCAGATCGATACGAATTTCGATTTGTCTCGCAGGGGGAAATCCAAGTAAGCCTTTTTAGGAAAACCTCTAGATAATTGCGATCAATAGCACCCTCTCTGATATTCCTACATTTGGCCTTCATATCCACCAGGTTAACAAAGAATGCAGGACAACCTTTTCGCAACAAATTGAGCATCCTCACAACACTGACGACTCTCAACCATCAACACTTGACACTCAACACTCGACACTCGACTCGGTCGGTCCTCGCAAACAACTACCACCTCTTTACCATCATCAAGACGATATACCCTAGCTAGCTTCTTCAAGCGATAGTCCCCACTTCGTCCCTGGATAAACAATCCATCCTCACATCTACGTCAAAGCTCCCCAGCTCCACTGGAAATAAACCAACACTAGAACAACGATCACCTAACTAAATACTACAACCACGAACGATCTCGCTAGTTTCAATCAACTTACCAATTATTAGTTCTATCGAGCCCTTTATACTCAGCTTACTTGTTGGTGAACACAAAAATGGTTCAAAGTTTTTCGAACAAAACTCAAGTCAGCTTTGGTATTAAAAGTATGAACATAGATTGGTTTTTGATTTCGAAACATACCAGTAACAGTAGCGGGATTCTCACGTGCCTTCCCAGCACTCATCTTGAAAACTTTCCCCTCGGCATTCTGACCCTTCATTTCCGGACATTCTCTCCTGAAATGTCCTTTCTCACCACACTCGTAACATCCCTTGAGTGTATCTCCCTCCGATGTACTCTTAGCATAGCACTCGCGAGTCATATGTCTAGTCTGACAACATCTGGCGCACTTTCTCCGCTCATCCTCGTGAGTCTTCCTCTCAGAACCACTCCTGCCATCCCTGGCACTATCCTTTCCCAAACCACTAGAGTTAACCACATACGCTTTCCCCGAACTGCGTTTCTCATCACCCTTCTCATTGGTATCTTTTCTCAAACTCTCAGACTTTCGCTTTCGTGAATCCCCAGATCTGGGCTCGGAATGCGGAATTATTTGAATGGTCGATTTGCTGTGACGGTCCGACATCACGCATACCGTTGCCACGTCATTGCATAGGGTACTAGTAAATGATCTTGGGTTACAACCATGGATTATTTTATGTGTACATCTATGTATTGTTCACAAAGTTAATGAAAAATCAGAATTACGCTCCGATTATATCATAACACAGGAACTGCTAAAACTTTCCGATCATTATATCACCTGAAGGGTTTCCGATTCTGTGTCCCACCAAAACCATGCCCATGAGCATCACGTCCACGTTCCTGGCCATTATTCTGGTTAGCATCACGCTGTTCCATGGCAGTATTGACGTGTTGGGCAATGAGTTGTGCCAGCTCTTTTTGGGGTAATAGGTAGTCCAGAACCCTGTCTCGCTTTTGGCCGCATTTCGTCGTTTCTATTATTACAACATAATATCAACATAAGACGATATCCACATATTAACGAGAACAATTCTTAAACCAAAAGAAACCCATTTGATTTATACTACAAATTTACAAAACTTGTTTTTAGTACAAAGACTAATCAAAATTCGGCGTGTCTACATCAACACCCGCAACAAGTCTATATGAAATTTCCTCCTAAATATCTGAAAATTTGGCATGCAAGCCAAAAATAGGGTTTATCAAATGAGACATACGAAACAAACAGAAACAAACAACAACTAACGCTTCAATCCCTGGAAGTCCAACATCTTCCAAACGAGCTCTTCTAACTCATCATACTAGTCCATCTGTCCCTCTAAGTCTTCCATCTTGCCCTTCGTCGTCTCCAAGTCTCCGCATAACGTGGCGAACTAACGATTGCAGTGAGAGCGATAGAACCAAATCCCTTTCTGCTTCTTCAAAGCGGATGCTGTCTCAGCTCTCGAAATCGAATACGATCTCTTCACAGGCCGAGTCCTCTTCCTACGACGAATGTAGACTTAAAAGAGGTGTAGCAAAACACGTGACTCGAATAGCAGAATAAACGATTCTGTGATGACGGACGAAAGAATCTCAAGTGTAGGCTCGACAGTATCAGTGAGCAGGACTACTGATGGCTCTATAGGCCGAGACGTGACATATCGTAACCGTACAAAGTAAGTGTGTGGTCAAATAAATAGTAAAACATAAGGCCCAAATAAATAGAATATCACGTATGCACATAAACACATAAGGGTTTTCATACATGATACAATTTTCCATGTTTATTTAAAATCTTGGCTTCGAGAATTTTGGACTTTAAATCTCAAAATTCTTCGGTTGAAGTCTAGTGTTTTCCTCCGAAAACATCTAGTTCTCTAACAACCATTGGCTCTGATACCAACTTCTGTCACACCCCAAAAACGTCGCAGCGGAATATAAAACGTAGTGGAGACTGAAGGTGGTGCCCATTTATATCTTGATGATCGATGCATTAAATTGTTGGACATATTATCTTATTTAAAACCAAAGTTTTAAACATTTCGTTTTTAAACATGACACAACCACGACATAGTTAAGTTGTTTTGATCCTCACGGATCTTATTACGTTTGTCCCAGAAAGTTTTAAAAGTCAGTCCAACATTTTAAGTAACAAAACATGCATCAACAACCACAAGATACGCCATATTTTCCGAAGCCGAACTCAAGTACCTGTAGAACACGTTAAAATCAAGTGTCAACACAAAGGAAGGTGAGTTCACATATTCACATACAAACAATTCATTCCAAAGGAAAACTTTCTGATTATGTGTTTATTTGAAAACATCCATATAAATTTTAGAAAGTCCATTTTTACTTCCTTAATAAAATCCGTGGGTCTTCCGTCGCGGTTTAACAACCCGACAATAACACTCTTACCCAGGTTTTGTATATTAAATTATTGCGTCAATTTTCAGAATCGTAATGTTAGCTAGACAATAAGAACTATATATTAACTATGCAGGGATAATCAAAGCTAGACTATAATCAGAATATCAATTCGTCGTTTGACTTGACACGGGGCGACCGGTCACGACGGGGTTGTCAACCCGATAGATCTACCAACAATTCCTCGCGTGCAATACTTAAATGATTAAACAACATCATGGGCGCAGGGTCCTCTTCAAGAACAATATGATGTCTGCCTCACGTACAATATATATATATATCCTACTAATATGACAATTTAATACACGAAGTTGTACGAACCCCCTGGCTCCCTTCCCTGGGACCAGGCCGGCATTCGTCCCAACTTTACGTTCTGTTTCACCTCGGAAACACCGTACCAATCCCGTTTCATCCCGAAACAAATATATTCAACAAAACCGTTTCATCCCCGAAACATATATTCAACAAAGACCGTTTCATCCCCGAAACATATATTTTCACAAATCCATATATTTTAAACGAAAATATATAATTTATATAAAAAAGGTATGTTTTATTCCGAAAACATTATTAAACCCTTTTATTGGCGTGTTCTACCCCCAAAATATATATAAAGTAGTAAAAAGAGGGGTTTAGTGACACTCACCTTTGGGTGCGTATTTTAAATAGCGTAATCCCAGAGATTGATTTCTACACGTCCTTCTAGTTCTTGAATGATTTTTAGCAAAGATTTGATGATATGAGACTTAATTGTTGCTTGAAACACCTTGAAATCACTTCTAAATCATCAAATGAACTTGAAATCATCTTGAAATTATCTCGAATCCCCAAGAACAAAGTTGGAAATTCAGAAATAGAGAAGGAAAGGGGGGTGTTCGGCTGATTTACTAAGGGAGAGAGAGAGCTTGATTGTGTTGGACATTTTTCTTGGATTTTGCAAGCTTTGAGAAGATTTGAAGGACAATGTGATAAGGCACCACCCACCATAGCCAATAAGATTATGAGAGAGGAGGGAGAGGCACTTTGCATGGCTGCCATTTCATCCTCTCTATCGCATATATACGATACATACACATATATATACACAATATAGTTTAAAAACTGGTATTTTACTGGATACCGGGTATTTTATCTAGCGTTTTAATCCCGTTTTAGTGCGTTTTAAATTATTTTATCACTCTATAAAAATAAACTTACCAAAATATTATTGAACAACATTTTGTTTGCCTGGACTGGCTACGTTGCAGGTATTTGGTAGTATGCGCGTTGTGCTGAACGGTACGTGCTTAAAATCACAAAAATAGGGATTTAAGCGTTTTTATTTATTTTTATGATTATATAGTAATAAACTCATCAAATTATTACTAAAATGATTTTCAGTTGCCTTGACAGGCTGTGTTGACAGCATTTTGTTGGTACACGCGCTGCATCACGCGGTACGCGCTTAAACCCGAAAAATAGAGTTTCTTAGTGTTTTATTTTATTTTTACTCACGAATATGATTAAAATTACTGTTCTAATCATAACAGTCTATTTTTAGGATTTTAAAACTGATCGGGTGGTCACCGACGTTCGTTTCGCATTTTAACCGTTACGCGATAAGCGTTTATCTTATCGTTGCCAACATAATTTTTACCAAGGTTTAAATTTACCAAATCATTAAATATCATATATAAAAATCATAATCAGTCAAATACGACCTTTTATCTATTCATAACACATGTTATAATTGTACGGTACGGCCTGAAAAGCCAGGTGTCACACAACTGGTCCTATTCGTTGGGTAACTGTGAACGGTCCTATATACCTTGGACTTAGCTTTCTTTTCTTTCCGAACCGAACTACCCCTTTCCAAGGAGAAACTTTCAATAGTACCTTGTCCCCAACTTGAAATTCTAACGGCTTACGTCGATTGTCTGCATAACTCTTCTGGCAGTCTCGAGCCGTTTTCAGTCTTTACTTGATTTGATTTATCTTGTCGGTGGTTTCTTGCACAATCTCGGGACCTGATAATTGACTTTCTTCTATTTCTGCCCAGCATACGGGAGTTCGACACTTTCGTCCATACAGTGCTTCGAATGGCGAGGCATTGATGCTTGTATGATAACTATTGTTATCGGAGAATTCTATTAATGGTAAGTGGTCATCCCAATTTCCACCGAAATCTATTACACATGCCCTGAGCATATCTTCTAGGGTTTGGATTGTCCTTTCACTTTGTCCATCTGTTTGGGGATGGTATGCAGTACTTAAATTTAATCGTGTTCCCATTGCTTCTTGGAAACTTGTCAAGAAATGTGAAGTGAAGCGACTATCCCTATCTGACACAATGAAGAGTGGAACTCCATGTAGGGATACTACCTCGTCTACGTATAACTTAGCTAATCTTTCCATACTAAAGGTTCCCTTCATTGGTAGGAAATGAGCTGATTTGGTTAATCGATCTACAATTACCCAGATTGCATCATTACCTTTCCTGGTTTTGGGTAGCTTAGTAACAGAATCCATTGTTATTAATTCCCATTTCCATACAGGCATTTCTAATTGTTGAAGTAAACCTGGAGGTTTCTGGTGTTCTGCCTTAACTTGCGAATAAGTTAGACACTTAGAAACGTATCTAGCTATGTCCTTTTTCATTCCTATCCACCAGATGTTATTTCTTAAATCTTGATACATCTTGTTATTACCAGGATGCATTGTATACCTAGAGTTATGAGCTTCCTCCAATATTTTATCTCTTACGTTTCCTTGTCTAGGTACCCAAATCCTTTTCTTATGGAATCTCCAAATTCCATCAGTCCCTTGTTCTAATTCCTTTATCCGTCCTTTCATTCCTTCAGCATTATCCTGAATTGCTATTTCTTGAACATTTTTCAACTGTTCCATTAAATCTAATTGTAGATTTAGTCTAAGAGCACGAACTCGCCTTTGCTTCTCATGGTACTTACGACTTAGGGCATCGGCTACCACATTTGCCTTTCCTTCGTGATATAGGATAACATAGTCGTAATCACTTAAAATTTCCATCCATCTTCTTTACCTCATGTTTAATTCTTTTTGCCCAAATATGTAACTTAAACTCTTATGATCTGTATAGACAGTAAACTTACTACCATACAGATAATGTCTCCAAATCTTAAGGGCAAAAATTATTGCTCCTAATTCTAAGTCGTGAGTCGTATAATTTTCCTCGTGCCTTTTCAATTGTCTTGAAGCATACACAATTACCTTGTTGCGTTGCATTAATAAACATCCTAATCCTAGCTTAGAAGAATCGCAGTAGACTTCAAAATCTTCTATCCCTTCTGGTAAGGCAAGAATTGGGGCGTTTGTTAACCTTTGCTTTAGAATTCTAAAGGCTTCCTCTTGCTTGGGTCCCCATTCAAACTTAACAGTTTTACAGGTTAGCTTAGTTAATGGAACAACTCTCTTAGAAAAGTCTTTAATGAAACGCCTATAATATCCGGCTAATCCTAGAAAACTTCTAACTTCAGTAGCTGATTGCGGGACCTTCCAATTTGTGATTGCTTCTATCTTGGAGGGATCTACGTGAATGCCTTCGTGATTTACCATGTGTCCTAAAAATTGCAATTCTTGTAGCCAAAATTCACACTTCGAGAATTTGGCGTAAAGCTTTTCTTTTCTTAACAAGGTTAAGAGTGCATGCAGGTGCTCACAATGTTCGTCCTGACTTTTGGAATAAATAAGTATATCGTCAATGAAGACAATTACAAATTTATCCAGATACGGCTTACAGATCCTATTCATCATGTCCATGAATGCTGCAGGAGCATTCGTTAATCCAAAGGGCATGACTGTAAACTCATAGTGACCATACCTAGTCCTGAAGGCAGTTTTAGGTATGTCTTCTTCCTGTACCGTTAACTGATGATATCCGGAGCGCAAATCTATCTTAGAGAAATACCTAGCTCCTTGAAGTTGATAAAAAAAGTTCATCAATTCTAGGTAATGGGTATCGATTCTTAATGGTAACCTTATTCAATTCCCTATAATCGATACACATTCGCATCGAACCATCCTTCTTTTTCACGAACAACACAGGTGCTCCCCAAGGGGATGAACTAGGTTGTATGAATCCTTTGCCTAACAATTCATCTAACTTCTTTTTCAGTTCTAACATTTCTGTGGGTGCTAACCGATAAGGTGCCTTAGCTATTGGTGCAGTTCCAGGAATTAGATGAATTCTAAACTCTACTTCCCTATCCGGTGGTAATCCAGGTAGCTCTTCTGGGAATACATCAGGGTATTCTGATACTACTGGGATTTCCTTAAGTTCTCTGCTTTTATTGTTAATGATTACCTAAAACATATACACTATTCCTTGTTTGCGTTCATAACTAGCAACTTTCATTATTGAAATGAATTTCATTGGTTTACGGGGCTTATCTCCCGTAACTAAAATCACTTCTCCTGCTGGTGTATGTATTTCTATGGAATTTTGATCACAGAGGATTCGAGCATGGTTGGCTACTAACCAATCCATTCCTAATACGACATCGAATCCTGCTAAATTAATAGGTAGAAGGTTTGCAGAAAATTTGTGACCTAAGAGTTCTATTTTTCCTTCTTGGAATATCTTATCTATATTAACATAATTGCCTTCTGCCGTTTCTACCGTATAAATCTGCGTAAGTTTAGTTAAAGGTTGCTTAAGAGCTTGGCAGAATGAAGTATTTATAAAAATTTGGTTTGCACCAAAGTCAAATAATACTTTTGCGTAAACGTCATGTACAAGAAACGTACTAGCTATCACATCCGGAATAAGATCTGCTTCTTGTGTAGTCAGCTGGAAGGCTCTTGCATTCTTTTTATTAGTTCCTTCAGTCGATTTTGCCTTGTTGTCAGCTGGCTTGACCAGTTTAGGGCACTCTGGCTTAAAATGCCCGACTTCTCCGCAGTTGTAGCAGACCATGGATTTCTTTCTGCATTCCTCCTCTCGGTGTCCCGGTCTTTTACAAAAATTTCAATATTCCTTGCACATCCCAAGATACTTCTTTTTACAGTTACTACAAAACGGAACGGTGGAGGATTGCCCGGTTCCCTTTTTCTTGAAGTTATTATTATTATTACCCCCACGGAAACATTGGGTAATCATTTGGGCCAATTCCTTTTTCCTGTTTTCTTCTCTTGTTCGCACCAAACCGTCAGTCAAGGTGTTGGCCAATTCGACCGCATCGTCAATCGTTCGGGGTCTCGCAGCCTTGACTATGTTACGAATCTCGCTAATTAATCCCCAAATATAGCGAGAAATAAGCACCGGTTCTGGCGAGGCCAAAGTTGGCACAATTCCAGAATACTCGAAAAATTTCGAAGTATATCCTCGACAGTCAACGTCCACCATCCGGTGGTTCAGGAACTTATTTGTCATCTGTTCCTTTTCGTAGGTGGACAAAATTTTCTTTCCACCAATTCCTTAAATTCCTCCCAACTCATGGTATAAGCCACGTCACTTCCCTTAGCTTGCAGCACCGTGTTCCACCATTCTAACGCTTCTTCCTTGAAAAGGTGGGATGCATACATCACCCGGTCTTCTTCTGCGCACTTACTTATTTTAATCACAGCTTCGGTCTTTTCCAACCAACACAGTGCGGCAGTTGCCCCTTCATTGCCTGCAAATTTGACAGGCTTACAGGCGAGAAATTCTTTGTATGTGCAACCAGTCGTTTCCACTTTCATTTTCTTAATTAATGGGGCTTGAACCACATTATTATTATCGCCGCCCCCATTCACACTGTTACTAAAATTATCGTCACAGGTGCGCTTGCTATGGTTAGCTTGGGAAGGTTCAACGGGGTTTCTAGCAGCAGCGATGATTGCTGGGATAGCGTTGGCTATTCCCTGAGCAACGATATTTTCTATATCTTGTCTATAGAGAAAATGGTCTTCATTATTGGGTTCAGATTGGTTATCTTCATTTTCCGGTTGGTTTACTGCGTTTTCCATCTGAATAATTAACAATATATATAAATTATTGTCACAAATTGGATAGCAACTAAACACAATAAGGCAATCACAACACAATTAAGTCAACACATATAGCCAAAATCGTCGACATTGCGACATTTGTATTTATATAAACTATTATGCGTCCGTACAAGCCTGATATTTTACACATGTTTTATTTTAGTATTATTATACAATATTCTATTATTATTATACAAAGCATTTAACTATTGTTAACTATTTTTCAAAAACGACGCCCCCTCTCGTCGTACTTCCATGTGATGTTTTCCCCCACTTCTCGAATCCGATTTCCCGCATCCACCAGTTCCTCGCCGTAGCGGCGTAATTCGGCAACGTTCTCCGGGTTCATGGGTGGAAAAGGAGCAGGTTCAGGTTCAAACTGGGGAAAGTACACATTTGGGTTATTCTTAAAGTTCTGAAAATGCCAGTCACTAGTCCACCATTCTTCCAACTGCCCTGTAAGAGGTTGAGGGTTGACAATTGGGTCCGGAATAGCAGGTTCCAAATTGATAGGAAGTTCTGATTGAGCGGGAAAATTGAAAAGCGTTTCATCAGCGGGTCCGATGAGGTCACAGTTTGCCAGTTTTCTATCGAGTTCTTCCCAAGGTGGCAATTCCTGAGCTTGACCAGAGCTCTCTCCTATTTCTTTTCCCTTTCCTTTTGGATCCTCTGTTTTCTTTACCCTTTGGGCAGCGGGTTTCTTCTTTCTCCCTCGCTTCCAGTCTAGAAGCCTTCTCCTCTTTTTAGGTTTGGGTTTCTCCTGGGACTGGGCCTGAAACACTAGTGGCTCCTCGGTGTCAGCCTGATAACCGGACTGGGTTCCTGTTGTATCCATATCAGTAGTATGGATTGTGAAATTTCGGAGGGCTTCCGATAGTTCATTCATGTTGTGAGTCACACATAAGTAAACACACAAAAATCCAAATTAAAATTTTATTTATTAAATTTTCACAGAATCACAAAATGGCAATTTGAAAAATTAAGTATTTTCCAAATATTTAATTAGCTTAAATTAGTGGCTCTGATACCACCTTTTTCTATCACGGCCCCCGACCCAATTGCCCTGTCCGGAAGCCGCAGGACAGAAACCCGTGGTATTGGTGGTTGATTTGGCACCTGAAATTTTAACAGTATCGTTTAAACTGAAAACACCTGATTATTTTATTATAAGTTTCGGGACAAACCCCGTATTTTACGATCTCGTGAGTTATCGTAAAGTTTTATTATAAGTTTCGGGGCAGAGTCAGCCTACTGATTAAGCCTGGTAACCTAGTTAAATAATGCAAACGAAACTAGGTTAGTAACTTAATACAACTTTACGATAACTCACGAGATCGAAACCCTCACGACGATTGACAAAGTATAGCCCAAGATTCGGGCAGCAATTAAACATCCATCAGATTGGTTTTAAACGATCGGACATTGTATCGTAGCAGTGATCGAGTTATTACCTTGTTATCGTAGCAGCGTTTCAATACTTGGACGTGTGATTAGAGCAGTTTATAGTCGTTTTTGAAAGAAAATTTCGAACACAGAAGACTAGCCATGCAACGTTCATTATATAGCTGATTTTTAGGTTTCTCGCGGCCCGCGTAAACTTGAAGGAGGATCCTTCGCGGCCCGTGAGGGCCACCCTAGCTACGGCTAGGGCTGCCGTGTCACACCCTAGTCCTGCCACGTGTGCGACACGTGGCCTTGATGCTTATCCGGAGATTCACCGAGCTGTCGCACCCCACGAAGACTTTGCTTAACTCCTTCGCGGCCCGCGACTGAGTAACAGAATTTGTTTTTCTTGATTTTTTCATAAAAATTAGGGTTTTAGGGGTTCGGGTTTGCACTTATGGAGCGTTTTGGGACAATTTTGTGTTAGTCGTTACACTATCTGTAATGGCTTACCAATAAGAACCTTAGCAGCAGGGTTGTCTATATGAAGTAATATTAAATTTATTTTTTTGTGTGGATTTTATAATATTAGTAAAATCTAAAGCCTCAAATAAACAAAATAAAAAGTAATAAATCAGAAAATGAGATTTCTGATGTAGAAAAAAAATGAAATTCAGTTCGGCTTCTAGCTAGCTGGCTCAAATTAAGGCGCTTCAAAGAGACAACTGAACCGATTATGTGTTCGGTTCTCAGTTTGGTTCGGTATCGAAAACACTGGTAGTAACTAGCATGTATTTTATATATTGTTAAAAATCATTACTGATTTATTGGATGCAAATTATCATTCACAATGCAGGCATCCTTTGTAGGAGCCATGGCAATAGCTGACTTAGTCAAAACAACCCTAGGGCCAAAAGGAATGGTACGTCTTCTTTTCTATTTTGTAACATGTATAATTTAGCTAATAAATTTTGATCTGCATATTTGTCTAATTAATTATTTATAATTATATCCTATTTGCAGAATAAAATATTACAGTCTACAGGTAGGGCACAGTGTCACTGTCACTAACGATGGTGCCACTATCTTAAAGTCCCTTTATATTAACAACCCTGCTGCTAAGGTTCTTATTGGTATCCTTTGAATTGTAACAGTATTTGGAATCAGTTATATCACTAATTGACATTTTGCTATTAAACACATGGATATCACAAGCCACTAAGCACATTCTAATACGAATTGTCTTTATAATGTATAGTTTTTTGGATTTGATTTTTGTCGTAAAGTAAAAAGTGTCATTACTTTATGAGTTTGTACTACGAACTTTAATAATAACTATAAAAACCAGTTTCATAACATGCTTCAATAAAACTGATCACCAAATAATGAATAATACTACCTATATACCTTTCTTATAATCTAATTTGAGAGACCTCACTCCTCTCTCACTAAATGTATTTTTTCTTTCACAATTATATGTTCAAAACAGGTTCCCCATTGATGTCCCAGTCAGCTGTTGATGAAGGGTCCAAAACTGGAATCAAAGGGTCTAGGATTCTGAGCTCGGTAGCTAAACCGAGCAAACAGAAGTTAAAATCTTTGATCAGTAACACATAGCACGGTTCTTCTGGTCCGCATCTGTAAGCTTAATAACTCGATTTATCACTCATGAAGTTGATGTTTGGTTTGTGGTTTACTGTTTATAAATGTTGTTATTGCAGCCATCAAGGATCAACATCTGTTAGTCGACACATGACCATTTTTATGATGGTCAGGCCCATATGTTTGATGATTTTCACCCAAACATGGTCAAGATGCATACTTTGTTTCAGTTCTGACTATTTTTTGTAATAGTAATGATAGTTTTGTTCGAAAGTTTTCATCAATGGAATTTTGGCTTCAGGCCGATGTGATTATTACCCTAGCTGGATCAAATAGAGGATCATGGTCAACCAGTTTCTTACCAAATTCATCATTAAAGCCATATGACGGTGAGACTATTTCTTTGAACGACAAGAATCGCATTCAATGCTATTAGTAATTTTGTTAACACACTAATGATGGGTTGACTCAAAAAGTCAAGTAACTAAGCATGTAATTAATTGTTTGTAGGGGAGGGCAGTGTCACTCAGGAGGGCAATGTCGCGCAAAGCTTTGACCGTTTTTTTAATGTCAGTCACTTAACCAATTACCCATCAAAGACAGAAGCTTTTGACGAGGTGTTGCATGTGATTAGAATTCCACTTAAAAATGATTGTCAACAATTGAATTAGGGAAGCCCACCTACAGGTATGAAGCGGAGATGGGCTTAAGAATAATGATTGTCTTGATTTGGATGAGGTTTTATTGCATTAGAGTTTTATATACTTTCATTTGTTGCATGAATAATGCGTATTTTTGGTTTATCAACCGCAATGATGATATATAAATTCAGATTTTTTTTATTATTTTGTATTAAATGAAGCTAATACATCAACTACCAGTGCTCCTATTCACAACGTGTTTGATCACCAATAATTATAAGCAGGAATCTAGGATAATGGAGGCTTGGGAGTGCCCCGGCCCCCATCAATTTTTTGCGTGCAGTGTTATTGTCCCTCTTTGCTTTTCTACTTATGGAGTTTAAAAGCCCTTTGACTTCCAGCACTTAGGCAGGTATTGTCCCTCTTTGCTTTTCTACTTTTGGAGCTTTTGACATCCTTCAAATCGTCTATTGTAATTTTTCCAGGAGGTTGCACTTTTCGACCCGTTTACTTAATATGGTCAACTAGCGGGTCAAAACAGGTAACTATTAGCGTGAGTCAAAACAGTTGGGTCGAGTAAGTCTGCAAATATCTTTATCTTTTTATTTGGGAAAAATTACACTTTTCGTCCTTTATGTTTGTAGTTGGTCGCAATGGATGACCTTTACCTTTAATAATTACACCCACAGTCTTTTTTTTTAAAACCTGTTACATCTTTCGTCCTTTACCCCAAACCCAGTTAAAAAATCAGGTTAAGTTTCATAATGTGCATAGCACGTGAGGGCATTTATGTCCATTCAAACTCCCAACTACTCACCATTTAAAAGCCCCAATTCTCCCCCAAATCCCTCATTTATCAGTTCCATCCTTATCTTCTCCCCTAGGTCTTCGAATTTGCATAACATCCCCAAATCCATCTACTCTGCTCGATTGTCACACCCCGATATTTCCACATATTTTGGGCTCGGTGGGGAGTATCGTGACGTAGTTGATATCATCATGGTCAAACATACACAGAATAGCACAACGGAAGTCTTGGAATATAAAATATTATTACAAACTCAAATGTTTGAAAATATCAAAGTATTTATTATAGACGAGCCTGTAATATCAAATCCACAGGTGGATCTTTACAGAATGCCCAAAATGAAGTTTAGCAGAATTTAAGGCGTCTTTAAGGATTTGCAAGATCCACTATTTCGACACCGAGCACTCCCAGCCTATTACGAGTAGTACCTGCCACTTAGTCTTTGGAAAATACGTCAGTTTTCACTGGTAAATACAATTAACCGACTCATTTGAAAAGAGTTTAAGAAAATTGATTTAAGTTCACAAGGCACAAACCATTTATACTTGGGACAATTATTTAAAATAATCTTGTATACAGATTTATATGTTTGTCATACAACTGGGGCCGGTTGGAAGCCAGTCATGATTAACCGACTCACCACTTATAGAACCCACAAAGGAGTTATCCCCAACATGTGGGTTTATATTTTAGCATTTGCATCTGTCAGGTGTATGCCTACACCCCGTGCATAGGTCGTGGCCATTTTCAAATGAAATGAGCCGAGGATATCCAGGACACGGTCGAATTAACCCCCAATGTTTATGTTATCAAACAAGACAGATTAAAACGGGTTATGTAAATTTATTAATCACAATCCGATTAAATGATTTCATACCCGACCAAGTGGTATTATTATAATACCTTATCCCAAGCCCGTATAAGGGAAAATAAGTTAAAAGTATTTACCTGAGCTAATACTTGATTCACAGCAAAATAACTCAGTCGTATCCAATCTATCTAAATGCAGGTAGCTTTTACCAGGAGGCTCAAGTCTGGAGTGATGGTAATATATAACCAATTCAGAATGCTAACGGTCTTATTTAAGTCGTAGACTTAGATCGACTAGCTTAAAGAATCTAAAAGCGGTACGATACGCTAGATTAAGCGATGACCGGAATAGAATGTTATTTAGACCTAACAAGTATGAGGACTTGTATAATATTGGTAAACTAAGTACATTCTGGATTTTGAAGCAAAAACGATAAGGTTAAACCTATTTCGGCAAACTTACGTAAACTAGTTACATAAACCGATCCGAATGCGTAAATGCATAACGGGCAACCAAATGAACCACATACAAGTCTCATATGTTATTATGCTTAAAATGTGTTAATACATCAGTAGGATGTTAACATATATGCCCAAAAAGTATTTAAAACCAAACTAAGTCCCGTATGGGTATTTTGGTCATTTTACCCTTTATAAAAGAGGTTTTAAAGAAAGCTGAGGTTCTGGTCTTTGGTAATCAGTAAGAATATTTATTTTATCACAATACATCAGTATGATATTATATATATGTGAGGTTTACCAATTATGGCCGAACTATGCCCTGAAAGGGCATTTTGGTCATTTCACATACACTTTTAAGGACATTTTTGGAAGTCTGAGTTCATGAATTGTACCTACTATAAAAATATTAAAATTTATTTAGATATTCAGTAGGTAATAAGTCTTAGGTTTTAATTATGGTTTAGAACCATACAATGCTCTTAAATAGCGTAAAAATCGCTAATTGACGATAATTAAGGTGTTTTATGGAAATCTGAGATTTTGATCAGTTTTGAATGCTCACAATAATTTATTTAATGTATGAAATCAGTAGGAAAAGGTTTGGCATTCAAATCATTTGTAAATCTCATTTTATGTATGAAAAGGGTATTATCGTCATTTACCGAATTACACAAGAACTCTATGATATGATCAGATTATAATCTGATAAAAAATTCCAAAAATCCCTAAAAACAGTAGGTAATGATTTTTGGGTCAAAACTTATGCTTAAACATGACCTATGCCAGATATCGTAATTTAATTAATAAAAAGCTTCAATTTACGATATTGAGCATAACTTCTGTTTGAGACGAAGAACTGATGTCAAATTTTCGGGACATACTTATATATCAGTAACAAAGGTTTTTGTCCTCTCACATTTTCAAAATTCTCGTTTATATGTCAAAAGGGCATAACGGGCATTTATAAGCATAATAACGGACATGAGTATATAATTCAAAATACTAATGACCAGGTAATATAACCTTAGAGGGTTATACTACAACATAATACGGTCCTAATGGAAGCTTAAAACATAAAGGATTTAAGCTAGATTGGGTCAGAACTGAAAGTCAAGGCAAAAGTCAAGCTTTTACGACTTTCGGTTGCGAGCCGACCCTAAACTCAGAATTGTCGGGTTGAACATGCTTAGACATGTTCTAATAACAATTACCAAGTTATTAGAGTGTTAAAATATAATTTATAACCTCTGCATCATTGGTTTTAATTATTATTTATAATTCTGCCAAGTTTGACTTTTTATTTAAATGGTTTGACCCGACAATTAACTAAGCAAACGAAAGAATTAGGAGGTGCCCTTTTAAGGGTTAATCATCAACCTAACTATGGTCACATAACCACATTCATCTCGAACAGTGGCTGGACTATTTAAGTTCAAACCAAAGGTCAAAGTTAATTTATGATAACTTGACTTTTCGGTTTTTAAATTATAAAACGGAACTAAAGAGGGGACTAAGACACTTACAAAGGGTCCTAGCAATCTTTTCTACTAAATAAATTCCCTTTTCAGATCAGGAGGCTCTAGAATTTGAGAGAGGAGAAGATTGAATGAAATGTGCAATTTGTGGAATGAGGAACATCACCTATTTATAGATTTTGGAGGGTCCTTGGATGATCAACAGGTGTTAGGAGGCTCTTGGGATGTTTACACATGTCCTAACAGCTGTTATATTTAGTTTGGAGCCCAAGGAAATTGATTTGATTGGTTTAGAAGGGATTGAAGTGGGCTGCAAGCCAAAAAATCGAAGCTTCCCAGACCTGGGTGTAGGCTACGCTGCAGGGGGCGTAGGCTACGGCCTGCACAGATCAACACACACACAACAACTTTCAAACTTTGTCATTTTTGGCCTCCTTGTCTTCCATACTTGCATGTTTGGTTATAATTAGTACAAAAAGCCCTCCTTGGCCAATATTAGGCACACCCAAGAGTATGATCAAACATCACGGAGTTCCCGATTCGATTAAAAGGTCTCTCAAAGGCGTAGTTTCACACATTGACGCTTTTTGTCCTTTTAACGCACAAAGTTGTGCGTAATATCATTTAACGATATCAAAGCCTTTCATAGCCCAATTAAGCATTCCTGAGAGTATGACTGAACATTACGACACTCCAATTCGCTTATATGGTCCCTCAAAGGTGTAGTTTTAGACGTTGACGCTTTTGGTCACTTTAACGCGCAAACTTGCGCGTATCATCATTTAGTAGCATCAAAGTCCTATGTAGCCCATATTTAGTCTTCTCGAGAGTATAATGCTTCAGGTTCGTTAAAAGGTCATTCAGAGGTATAATTAAACATGTTGACGCTTTTAACCCTTCTAACTTACAAACTTGCGCGCAACTTCACTTATTGGCATAAAAGCCTTGAATGGCCAATATTAGGCATTCCCGAGAATATAATCAAACATCATGAAGCTCTCGGTTTGTTAAAAGGTCACTCAGAGGTAATAATTAACATGTTGACACTTTTAACCCTTCGACACGCAAACTTTCACATAATTATGGAAACGGCTCCTCTCGTCCAACAAGTGGCTCGTTTGAGAATACGGACATCGTATAAGGTCACTCAGAGGCCTAGTTTAGGCATGTTGACACTTTCAGTCCTTCTATATTCGTAGTTTTCATTTTTGATGAAATTAGTCCCTCACAGTCAACGTTTGACTTTATTAGGGTTCATTACACGTGTCAACACATCATTGGACATGATTTTACGAGGTGTTACATCCTCACCCCCTTAAAAGAAATCTTGACCCCGAGATTTGTTCAAAAAGGTGGAAGTACATTCTGTCGTATAATGGACTTGACTTCCGCTGTATATTAGGGGCCTCTATAGCATCCCAATTGACCTATACAATAGGTAAATGCTTCCTTTCGGAGCTTCTTAACCTGTCGATCCTTAATCGATACCGGTTTCTTAACTATTCGAAAATTTTTATCATCTGCACATTTTCAATGTGACAATGCTAGCAACTCATTGGCTAGATATTCCATAAATTATAAATGTGGAATACATCGTGGATTTCACCAAGCTCCTCGAATAGGTTTTAGCTTATAGGCTACTAATCCGATGTATTTGATCCTTTCAAATGGTCTTGTATATCCAGAGCTCGATTCACCCTTTATATTGAAATGTATCATACCCTTCATGTTTGTATTTTCAATAGAGTCTTGTTCCCTACTTGGAACTTTAATAGATCGGTGTCTCCCTTTCACATTGCTCTTCTGCCGATTACTGGAAGCTTTCAGATGATTACAGATTCATAATATCTTATCCGTCGTCTTTTAGGGCAGTCTCAGATTTTGATAATTGAGGTTTCCCACTCCTGCCCAACAAACGGGCGTTGAGACATTCTTCCATACAAGGTCTCTAATGGAGTAGCCCTGATGCTTATATAACGTTATTGGTTATAGGAAAACTTAATTAGGCTGAGATAGCCATTCCAACTACTACCGGAATCAATCTGAAGGAATTAACTACCCTTATGGTTAGTCGAACAAATCGACGATCCTGGGCAACTAATAACGATTCTTAATTGTCTCCGGGTTAGGTTGCAGTAATCAATGCACAAGAGCATTGCATCATGCTTTCCTTTATTAACAATAATCGGAGCTCTTAAAACGATGAGCTAGGCTGTACAAGCCTTTCTCCATAAACTCATCTGGTTAGCTCTCAATTCTTCCATTTTCGTTTATGCTAACCGATATAAAGCTTCTGTAACAGATACAGCTCCTAAGAGGATGTCAATCCTAATACCACTTTGCCTCTCAGGAGGTAGAACAGGGTAGTTCTACTGAGAAGAAATCAAGTTATCCAAATATGATAAAGGTAGCTTCAATCTTCGACCTTGGTCCACTTACCGTCGCTTATGCCATGCAAATGGCACATCTGTTTTACGAGTGCACGGATGCCTTAAGTAGAGACGCCTACTTAGGCATTTCTATTATGGATATCTTCTTTGAATACCACTAGATGACTTTAGTACTATATGACCATTGGAATATCTTAGTGGTTCCATGCATTAACCTCCATACTGATCAGGCATGGATGCAATCTATGGGACACACTGGGATACGCCAATCCTCATATGGCGCTTTTATCAAACATAGTTGGCACTCGCAGTTGATAGAAATCTATGAGAAAAAAATTAGAATAACATATGTTGTCGTACTCTATTCGAAGAAAGAGTACTCTTAGATTTTTCAGAAAGATCATTGACGAAATTAAAAAAAAACGGTCTCTAAGGTTCATTGGTAAGTTCTACCTTACTTAGAATATGGAGTTCTTATGAATATCATCAAAAGTTTGCTAAGTTTATGGTCTATGAAAGACTTATTATTTCCTGTATTAAAAACAGGACACTTATCAGAAATTATCATTGTTAAATGATAAGGAATGTACTACTACTTGATGACATCATGTACTGCTTCTTGGCATTCATCAGGTGAATTCAGGCATTTCCTTTCTTAGCCTTTCCAGGCTTAGCTGCACCTTCTTTGGCAGCTTTATGGCATCTAGTTCTGATGTGGCCTTTCTCACCACAGCCGTAACAGACTTCATTCTTTATGTCCCTACATTCATGGGACTAATGACCAGTTCCTTTGCAGATGCGACACTGCTTTGGTCTTTGATCTATTCGACACTGTCCCCAGTGTCTTTTATAGCAGTTCTTACATACAGGCTTCTTACTGAACTTTTGTTGGTTCTTATTAAGCCCGTACTTGCTCTTTTTCTTATATTTCTGGGAGTTATCCTCCTCCTTTGGTTCATCCTTCCCATTCGAAGTGTGAACAAAGCTCTTTTCATGAGCAATTGAATATGCTTTTGAATGAAATTTGGAGTGAGTAGCATTCGGCTCTTTGAATTGTTTTATGACCTTTTCCATGGCCTTTCCAACTGCTGCGTCAACCACAGCTTGGAGATTAATTCCATTAATATTGAGGTTTACGTTTGTAGCCTTATTAGCTTTTGTTGCATTAATAGTATTGCGACTGTTGTCCACCTCATCCGAGTTTGCCATACTCGAAGCTTGATACTAACCACCAAATTAAACAACTGTTAGTCATCATCCTGATGACCTAACATGGATTAGCCACGACATCCATAAACCGTATAGGCTATTATGTTCTGAACATTCCTAATGAATGTTATTTGAATGTATATCCATTACATTTAGCCCAGGTCACAAAAGGACCACTAATGGCATTTAAGGTTTGGTGCGAATCCATTACCTGTTTGACAGGGGATCATAATGTCACAATTATCTTTGTCATAAGGACAATTATGAATAGCTCGAAGGCTAGCCTTACATGACTTTTATTATATATATATATATATACACATATGGCATAAAAGCCCGTCTCAATGGACGTAGAAAGATATGGCATAAAGCCTAGTCATGTAGGACATAAATGATCATATCGCACGAAGACCTTGTCGCAAAGGACATTTAAACATGGCACAAAGTGGCCTTGTCACAAGGACATTATAAGATATGGCACTAAAGATCTGTCACGGAGGATATTAATTTATAAGCCGCAATCTTATTGGATCAGGGGCTTCAAGGTTTGAACATAGTTCTTCACCTTTGGATAGGGAGTCATAGACTACAACTGTCATCGTCTTAAAAGACAATCCATTTAGGCACAAAGATAAACCAATTGACATCACTAATGGATGTTTATATATAATCATCGTATTTGATGATATTAGTCATGATCACATTGATCATATAGACTATTAGGTTTGGGTGTATAACCCACCACTTTGAACAGGGGATCACAAGGACCACCACTATCTTTGTCTTATCGACAATAGAGTAAGGTATTGTAACATTCCTATTTTTATATAAGAATTATAGGTTTGATTAAATTATTAACCACTAGTAACTAGTAACTAGTTTATTTTTAATATAAATATTCAACCCAAATAGTTTCAAACACTATTTTATATAGTTGGTTGAAATATTATATTAAATAATTGGCCTGTATATGGGTGACCTTTATAATAAAATAAAAGACTATATAAACTCATATAATTAGATGGGTAGATTACGGGTAAGTTGACTGTAAGAAATACGAAGTACCTAGACGGGCCCAGGAACCGTTTACTAATTAAACTATAAAAATACATTGTATTTTGAATCTACTCTATTTTTAATGAAACTTAGACCCAAATGTAGACAAAAATATTCTCGTTCTAATAACAAATTCATTATTTTATAAAACGTTATATTTTACAAGTTATAAGCATCAAATAAGTAAAGTAGTTAAATTAATTATAATATATATATATAAATAATAAAATAAGAATAAAGATAACAAATGAAATTTGGAATGGTGGTTGTACGTATGAAGCAAAACAATAAAATAATAATAATAAAATAATATTAAATAAAACTAAAACCTTTGAAAACAAAATGGATGGATACGTGTATATGGATGTGTCCTACACCCAATAAAAAAATAGAATTTAGAATTTTAGGCAAGTAACGTGTTCATGTGCAGTTGAAGGAATTTAATGGCAAGAGTATACGTGTATGAACTTGAGCTCGAAGCATATTACTATAAATACATGCATAAGTCGAAAGCTAAAATTACTTAGTCTCTCATACCTCTCGACCTCATCTCTCTAAATTTCTATTATTTTCACCAAAAATACTCCAAAGCCCTGTTCCGTTTGAAGTGTTTTAACTCCCGATCACCTCTACCCTTTCCGATTGATCTGAGCCTCATAACATATGTCAGGGCTCTACCCGACTAAGTTGTTGAGATTCTGTCTCGGGACATCGGGACAAGGTTGAATTAGGGGTACTATACTTAACACGAGTACAAATATAAATATATATTTTTAATAGTCCAGAAGTTATACCCAAAATTCTACCAGGAGATTTTCTAGTTGAACCCTAAAGTTACAAAGTGAGTCTATTTTCTTTTCTCATCGTTTTATTCCCTTTTATCCCAAACCATAACAACTCTCACCAAAACTATTATTTATTATTATATTTTGTTCACAATGAAACCTTAGTTAAGACCCCTAAGTAATCCTACATAAACCCTAAAATTTTCATAACAATCAGAATCAGGATCAGGGCCCCTAAAACTCAGGGGGGGTATTCCCTATTGACGATTATCCATATATTTTGCTGTCAAAATCGAATTTATCATTTCCGTCGACACAGCTAGGCTAGAAAAACACGTGGCAACCATATGAGAAGATGTGACCCGTCGCGCCACGCGACGCCCCCAGGGTGACCCCTCGCGTCACGCGAGGGGGTCAAAATCTCAGTATAAATAGAGGGGTTTGGGATTTGCATTTCTGCGTTGGAACGACGTTAAAATTCATTTCCTACGTCGAGATATCACCTGATTACTACCAAACACACACTAGCTCGAATTCTGCTACGATACCGGGTATTAACTCGATCGCTGCTACGATTCAATGTCCGATCGATTGAAACTATCCGATGGATGTTTTAGTACTATCCTTTGTCATTAGTCGTGATTCCGACAGGATGTTTGAGTACCACCCGAACTCGGGGAATACTCTGTCATTCGTTGTGAATCCGATGGATGTTTAAGTGATTGCACTTTGTCATTCGTTGTGAGGGTTTTAATCTCGTGAGTTATCGTAAATGCTGTATTAGTTATTTACCTAATTCGTGTGCACTAGGTCACAAGACTAATTAATAGGCTAAGCTCTGCCTGTATAAATCTGCAATATATCAAGGCTTATCTGTAGACAAAACTTTGCCCGTATGAATCTGCATGCTTATAAAGTGAGTCATTCTCTTTTTATCAAAATGCTTTATAAATTCTTAAATATTTTCAAAGTTATAATTACAGTGATTAAGTTTATGTAATCACCAAATTACAGCCGGTATGTGGGGTATTGTGCACATTACTGCTATTTTATCACTTTAGGTGGGCGAGCCTAAAATTAGTGATATTCGTCACTATTGGGTGACAGGACCCAATAGTGGTATGACCATAGTCACAGATCCGGTCGAGTGACAAATACTGTGGGTAGTTGGTTGATATCAGAAACATTGTAATCTCTCTTAATACTGTAAATTATAACAAACGTGTCTTTTTAGCAAAATGAATGAACTCACCAGTATTTCCGGCTGACAAAACCTTTTTAAAACGCGTTTCAGGTAATTACAAGTAAATTGGAATAAGAGATGGATACGGCACTGAAAGGCTTCAAGAAGTGGCTTATTTTATTAATTAAATTAAATTAAGAAATATTGTTTTATGTAATTAAATTTATCTTTATTAAAGCTACCATTGTAAAACATGGGTTTATCCCATCTATTTAATAAATAAAATCTGGTGTTTTCTAAACTCTGATATTTTTCCTAACTCACGGTCCTGATGAAATTTCCGCTGCAATATTTTTCAAAATAATCACCGGTACCACTTGGCTGTTCGCGGCTCCCGATTCCGTCCAGGGTGGGTCGGGGGTCGTGACAGAAGGTGGTATCAGAGCCACTGATTTAAGCCTATAGGTGTTGTAATAAAATACCTAAGTTTAAAACGAAGAGTTAGGAACTTGATATTTTATGGTAGCACACATGATAGCATTTAGACTTGAACTTAAGAAAAGATGTCTTAGTATCAGCTTCGAGATAAGCTAAGTACTTGTGTAAATAAAGTATGATGGATTTTGGTATGCCATAAGAATGACGATTAGAACATTACAGGCAATAGCACTTAATCGCTATTAATTCTTGCTTATTGATATTACTTGGTCTGGAATAAGATATGTTATGGGAATATAAATTTCCCTAATTCTGGATAAAAGCCTAATAAAAGAGGCACTTTTAAAAATACTATTTATTGGGAAATATAAATTTCTTCTCCGACAAGACTGGGTATGGTGTAGCAGACTCTCCAGCTTGTCCGGATATAATGGGGTTACCTCTCCGGCGAGAACCGGATAAGACGGGGTATATAAAATGTCAAACAAGTGACAAGATTTCCCTAAATAGTATCATGACCTGATATCTGACTTGTTTTTGGAAATATGAATCTGTTAAATACATTGACCTTATAGAGGGTATGTATGTTACAGCATGTGAAATATATGATTATATAGATATGTATATCTATAAGAAATTCCACAAAGTCAATTAGGAATAAAGCACAAGCATATGTGTCTAGATTTCTTTATCAGGAATCTTTTTTTCCGATATCAAACATTATTTCGTTTGATCATCTACCTCGTAACTCGTGCGACAATAATAACAATGGAAACCCCTTAAGTTGGGACACCATCAAAAGTATAAGAATTACCAATGCGTTACCATATACTATTAACGCAACTAAGAAGCATATAAAGTTGTGCTAATGCACAAGAAAACACATGAAACTTAAATTATACGTCCACAGACGTCGAAGTATATCACACACGACTTCCAAGGCAAGATCTTTGGAAAATATAAATTAGGCATGACAACACCAATACTAATCCCAGAACTACTAAAAAAAATGGCACTTTGCCACGTGATCCTACAAACGACATGAATATCGTTGAGGTACGTTGGAACAAAATTTCACAACCTTCGGTGCACAATCTAATCAGAGTCATAATTATTATCACTGAAAAAGGAGCCACATACCTTTGCAAATTTCCTATTTTATTTTATTCAACATTCCCTGGTAATATCACTTAACAACAGTTATCATACGAAATTTCAGATAAAATTCTTAAATTTCTGTTGTTAAAATTCTGATCTCTGTTAATAGACTTTTGCATTGCTACTCCTCCTAATGGTCATCATACCATGAGGATTTCTTTCATAGTAGTAAATATTGATCTATTTCATTTCTTGGTAAATCCATACGTTACACATGCACTGTTTGTTACGCATGTGGTTCATTTGATTTATGAAGACCACTGGAGGGCTTCATTCCGATTTGTTATTTTATCCAAACTCAAATATCATTCCACTTTTTGCACTATGAACTGCATTATTGCAAAACGATGACTCTTTGATATCAAGTCAATAAATTTTGTTAAACCATTGAGGTGGAGAATTTATATTTTTATATATATGTATAAACTTATGTTTGAGGTATACTCTCATTTAAGTTTATGTTTAGTTATTTATTATTGGTAATTAATATTAGTTTCAGTATTAGTAATAATATATTAATAGTAGTAGTGTTAGCATTATTTTTAAAATACTAGGGTTATTGTTAGGGGCAGGTATTGGGTAGCCTAGCCTTAGTTAGGCATGGACTGATCACCTATGCTTAAACAAGGCAGCACTAACCAATATCCAACCATGATAATACTAGTTAATGTATATAAAATTAAGTCATCATACTTATTTAGTAAATTTTAGTTATATATAAAAATATTTTTATATAAAAATATATATACTTTGTACTGCAAGGAGAAGACATATTTTCATAAAACAATACAAGAATTAGAGGGACGAATAAAATTATATAAATAATTGTGTATCACATGTTTTGTGGTAACTATGTACCGTAACGCTCTGGCAAGAAAATGACCATATAAGAATAATAGGGTAGTCATCAACTACGTTGGGTTAGGGAAACATTGTAATATATAAGAATAGTCCCCGTTTTCACTTATTTACAACATTTGTAAATACATTCACAACGTTATATTGTTTCAAAATGAAAATAAGTAATCACATAGAATCGACCCATTAAGTGTTATATATTTACAAAATATTTTACAAATACTTTTGTACAATAAATATTTTTACACCTTTATTTACAACTTTCATTTAACATTATAAATAATAGTGATTTCTTTTACAAAATAATAATACTAAAATATTTTGTAATATAATAACTTCATCACGGTGTTTTGTAATATATATTACATAGTAAATATAAGTTATTAAAAAAGAAAATATATATATATATATATATATATATATATATATTTATTTATTTATTTAAAAGTGGTGTCCATTTAGATATAGTAAAAATACATAACAAATAATATATATTACATAGTATTTATATTTGATATGTAAGATACGGTTCAGACAGGGACACAAATAATATATATTACATTTGCTTTACAAATATAATATAATGGTTGGTCATGCCAAAACAACTTGTTTTTTTTATTATATTTCGATCTCTAGGACATAGTATGAAAAAAATATGATCACTAATAGTGTACTATCATATTTCACAATTAAAACAACTTGGAACTCTAAACAATGATACACTAACTCTATTGTCTTTTGGTGTATCTTTACAATTCACTCATTTCAACACTTTGATTTTCTCATATCATAAATATTTGACAAATCATTTTTCATACTTTTATTTCATTTAGAACCTGTCAATTCTAAGTCTTCCTCAGTTGCCAGTCAAAGTAAGCTTTCTTTTGACAAAGAATTTTATTAATTCTAAAAGTCCTTCACATTCATTTTAAAAATCTATTGATCATATATCTTTTGGTTTGAACCTAGTCACTTTGGAAAATTATATCATTTCATCTCATTCGTTTGTCATCAATTTCTTGAACTAATTCAGTTGAACCTTTGAATCCTACTTATTGTACAACTCGTATTTAAAAAAAATTATTTTAATTCTGTGTCATCTATCTTAAATATTGTTTTTATTGACTAAAATACGACACAAGTCTAAAAGAAATATCGTAAACCAAATCTCGAGGACGAGATTTAAAACTAGGTGGGGAGAATGTAACATTCCTATTTTTATATAAGAATTATAGGTTTGATTAAATTATTAACCACTAGTAACTAGTAACTAGTTTATTTTTAATATAAATATTCAACCCAAATAGTTTCAAACACTATTTTATATAGTTGGTTGAAATATTATATTAAATAATTGGCCTGTATATGGGTGACCTTTATAATAAAATAAAAGTCTATATAAACTCATATAATTAGATGGGTAGATTACGGGTAAGTTGACTGTAAGAAATACGAAGTACCTAGACGGGCCCAGGAACCGTTTACTAATTAAACTATAAAAATACATTGTATTTTGAATCTACTTTATTTTTAATGAAACTTAGACCCAAATGTAGACAAAAATATTCTCGTTCTAATAACAAATTCATTATTTTATAAAACGTTATATTTTACAAGTTATAAGCATCAAATAAGTAAAGTAGTTAAATTAATTATAATATATATATATAAATAATAAAATAAGAATAAAGATAACAAATGAAATTTGGAATGGTGGTTGTACGTATGAAGCAAAACAATAAAATAATAATAATAAAATAATATTAAATAAAACTAAAACCTTTGAAAACAAAATGGATGGATACGTGTATATGGATGTGTCCTACACCCAATAAAAAAATAGAATTTAGAATTTTAGGCAAGTAACGTGTTCATGTGCAGTTGAACGAATTTAATGGCAAGAGTATACGTGTATGAACTTGAGCTCGAAGCATATTACTATAAATACATGCATAAGTCGAAAGCTAAAATTACTCAGGCTCTCATACCTCTCGACCTCATCTCTCTAAATTTCTATTATTTTCACCAAAAATACTCCAAAGCCCTGTTTCGTTTGAAGTGTTTTAACTCCCGATCACCGCTACCCTTTCCGATTGATCTGAGCCTCATAACATATGTCAGGGCTCTACCCGACTAAGTTGTTGAGATTCTGTCTCGGGACATCGGGACAAGGTTGAATTAGGGGTACTATACTTAACACGAGTACAAATATAAATATATATTTTTAATAGTCCAGAAGTTATACCCAAAATTCTACCAGGAGATTTTCTAGTTGAACCCTAAAATTACAAAGTGGGTCTATTTTCTTTTCTCATCGTTTTATTCCCTTTTATCCCAAACCATAACAACTCTCACCAAAACTATTATTTATTATTATATTTTGTTCACAAGGAAACCTTAGTTAAGACCCCTAAGTAATCCTACATAAACCCTAAAATTTTCATAACAATCAGAATCAGGATCAGGGCCCCTAAAACTCAGGGGGGGGGGGGTATTCCCTATTGACGATTATCCATATATTTTGCTGTCAAAATCAAATTTATCATTTCCGTCGACTCAGCTAGGCTAGAAAAACAAGTGGCAACCATATGAGAAGATGTGACCCGTCGCGCCACGCGACGCCCCCAGGGTGACCCCTCGCGTCACGCGAGGGGGTCAAAATCTCAGTATAAATAGAGGGGTTTGGGATTTGCATTTCTGCGTTGGAACGACGTTAAAATTCATTTCCTACGTCGAGATATCACCTGATTACTACCAAACACACACTAGCTCGAATTCTGCTACGATACCGGGTATTAACTCGATCGCTGCTACGATTCAATGTCCGATCGATTGAAACTATCCGATGGATGTTTTAGTACTATCCTTTGTCATTAGTCATGATTCCGACAGGATGTTTGAGTACCACCCGAACTCGGGGAATACTCTGTCATTCGTTGTGAATCCGATGGATGTTTAAGTGATTGCACTTTGTCATTCGTAGTGGGGGTTTTAATCTCGTGAGTTATCGTAAATGCTGTATTAGTTATTTACCTAATTCGTGTGCACTAGGTCACAAGACTAATCAATAGGCTAAGCTCTGCCTGTATAAATCTGCAATATATCAAGGCTTATCTGTAGACTAAACTTTGCCCGTATGAATCTGCATGCTTATAAAGTGAGTCATTCTCTTTTTATCAAAATGCTTTATAAATTCTTAAATATTTTCAAAGTTATAATTACAGTGATTAAGTTTATGTAATCACCAAATTACAGCCGGTATGTGGGGTATTGTGCACATTACTGCTATTTTATCACTTTAGGTGGGCGAGCCTAAAATTAGTGATATTCGTCACTATTGGGTGACAGGACCCAAAAGTGGCATGACCATAGTCACAGATCCGGTCGAGTGACAAATACTGTGGGTAGTTGGTTGATATCAGAAACATTGTAATCTCTCTTAATACTGTAAATTATAACAAACGTGTCTTTTTAGCAAAATGAATGAACTCACCAGTATTTCCTGCTGACAAAACCTTTTTAAAATGCGTTTCAGGTAATTACAAGTAAATTGGAATAAGAGATGGATACGGCACTGAAAGGCTTCAAGAAGTGGCTTATTTTATTAATTAAATTAAATTAAGAAATATTGTTTTATGTAATTAAATTTATCTTTATTAAAGCTACCATTGTAAAACATGGGTTTATCCCATCTATTTAATAAATAAAATCCGGTGTTTTCTAAACTCTGATATTTTTCCTAACTCACGGTCCTGATGAAATTTCCGCTGCAATATTTTTCAAAATAATCACCGGTACCACTTGGCTGTTCGCGGCTCCCGATTCCGTCCAGGGTGGGTCGGGGGTCGTGACAGGTATAGCCCGTAGGCACTTCATCGCTAGGGATGTTAATATTATGATCATCATATTGATGATATTAGTCAAGATTGCAATGATCATATAGACTATGGGATTTGAGCATAGCTCACCCCCTTGGGCAAAGAATCATAAAAGATTACAATTGTCTTGTCACAACTGGACAATATAATATAGCCCGTAGGCAAAACATCATTAAGGATGTTAAATTTAATCATCATATTGATGATCTTAGTCATGATCGCATTGATCATATAGACTATTAGGCTTGAGCATAGCTCACTACCTTGGACAGGGGATCATAAAGATCACAATGTCAATGTCTCAAATGGACAATATACTATAGCCCGTAGGCAAAACATCACTAAAGGATGTTAAATAACATGATCATCATATTAGATGATATTAGTCAAGATCGTATTGTTCATATAGACTATTATGTTTGGACATAGTCCAATATTTTTAGACAGGGAGTCGTAGACCACAACTGTCGTTGTCTTTATTGGACAACAAGTATAGCCCGTAGGCACTTCACCACTAATGGATGTTTATGGTATGATCATCATATTATTGATACTTGCCATGATCTATTTTGATCATATAGGCTTTTAAGGCTAGGAAGTAATCCAATACCTTGACGGCTGATGTGGTTTCTCAAGCCACACTACCAGGAGTGTTAACATGTTCTCAGATGTTAACAAAGATTAATTATCTTAAGAGGGTTTTACCATCATAGCCATGTTCATAGACATATAGGCTAGGTTATACCATTAAGATGATCTTTTGAAATTTTCGGCTGATCGATAAAGTTCGAGTAAATTTCAGAACTATCGTTGGATAAAGGACGAAATGAATACCTACATAAATTTTCAAAACTTTTCATAAATCATTAGGAATTTACAAGAGTGCCTTAATCAGGACTTTTAGTAATATATTTGTCCACAAAGGACTAAGAGGAAAATATAAGTCCGTATAAGGACTATAAAATATTATTATAAGTCCATATAGGGGTTATAATGAAATATCATGTCCTCAAAGGGACTAATTTGAAATAACGTATCCCCAAAGGGATTTTTAATGAAATAATATGTCCATAAAAGGACTATATTGGTACAGCGTGCACACAAAAGGGCTTTGCTGTACAGATGTCCTCACAGGGACTTTATGTCGAGAGACACGTCCTTAATGGGACTTATTAATGAAACAATATGTCCTTGAAAGGACTATAATAAAATATCATATCCATAAGGGATCTTAATAATTTGTCCATAAAAGGGACTTTAATGAAATATTATATCCACAAGGGATTTTATTGGAATAACATGTCCACGATGGGACTATGATGAAATAATACGTCCTCGAAAGGACTATAATGAATTATTATGTCCGCCAGGGGACTTTGATAAAATAATATGTCTACGAAAAGACTTTTAATGAAATACTATGCCCATGAAAGGACTATGATGAAACACAATGTCCATGAGAGGACTAAATATCAAATCCATGAGAGGACTATTTTAAAATAGTGTATCCACAAAAGGGATTTTAATAAAATCACACGTCCATAAAAGGACTATATTGAAATAGTATGTCCACCGAGGGACTTTATTGAAATATAATGTCCACAAGGGACTACAATGAATTATAATGTCCATGAAAGGATTAAATAGCAAATGCCCATATAGGGTCTTAAGTCGAAAGGTATGTCCACACAGGGACTAAAATAGAAGAGATAGGTCCTTATAAGGACTTAAAAGACAAAGAATATTATGAAAGAAGGATTCTCTAACGCCTTCTTTGCTCCATTTCGATTGTTTCTCTTCCTTGTTTACCGTACACGGTAGAGATACTAAAGATCTTAATGAATAAGGTAAGTATTCCAATCAGGATCCGTTATAGAAGTAGAATTCAAGGATTCAATGGTTAAGGAATTGTTATGGATCACGGATTGGGTTTTGACTGATATAATCCAAGTCTGGGATTCCAAAACTTGGAGGTAAGAAACAGGGGTCATCAGCATTCACTAGCATTATTTTCAAAACGGGAGCCTCAGGGACCCCCTGGTATGGACTCCACTGGCACAGACTTTAAAATTTGAGCCTCATGGACCTCCGGTATGGACTCTGAAGTCTGATTGCAATTCACTAGATTTGGTTTTAGGAATGAGTCCTAAAAGGTCTTTCCTCCAAACTAGTCGCACGCTTATTCTAGCCGTATTATGAAACTTGGCATTCCTTGGCTTCAGATAAGAAGAGTCTCCATCAACGGCTTCCTTGCTTGGCGACATATTCAAAATACATAAAATCGAAAACAGTGTTTACTTAATAGGGATGAGAGCATTCCTATGTTAAGTCTAGACTCAAAAGGTCTAAAGAATATGCTACTGTGTCATTTAAGATTAAACACTAAGGACTAGTGTTTAATTCACTCAAACGTTGGCTCTGATACCAACCTGTCACACCCCCGATATTTCCACATATTTTGGGCTCGGTGGGGAGTATCGTGACATAGTTGATATCATCATGGTCAAACATACACAGAATAGCACAGCGAAAGTCTTGGAATATAAAATATTATTACAAACTCAAATGTTTGAAAATATCAAAGTATTTATTATAGACGAGCCTGTAATATCAAATCCACAGGTGGATCTTTACAGAATGCCCAAAATGAAGTTTAGCAGACTTTAAGGCGTCTTTAAGGATTTGCAAGATCCTCTATTTCGACACCGAGCAACTCCCAGCCTATTACGAGTAGTACCTGCCACTTAGTCTTTGGAAAATATGTCAGTTTTCACTGGTAAATACAATTAACCGACTCATTTGAAAAGAGTTTAAGAAAATTGATTTAAGTTCACAAGGCACAAACCATTTATACTTGGGACAATTATTTAAAATAATCTTGTATACAGATTTATATGTTTGTCATACAACTGGGGCCGGTTGGAAGCCGGTCATGATTAACCGACTCACCACTTATAGAACCCACAAAGGAATTATCCCCAACATGTGGGTTTATATTTTATCATTTGCATCTGTCAGATGTATGCCTACAACCCGTGCATAGGTCGTGGCCATTTTCAAATGAAATGAGCAGAGGATATCCAGGACACGGTCGAATTAACCCCCAATGTTTATGTTATCAAACAAGACAGATTAAAACGGGTTATGTAAATTTATTAATCACAATCCAATTAAATGATTTCATACCCGACCAAGTGGTATTATTATAATACCATATCCCAAGCCCGTATAAGGGAAAATAAGTTAAAAGTATTTACCTGAGCTAATACTTGATTCACAGCAAAATAACTCAGTCGTATCCAATCTATCTAAATGCAGGTAGCTTTTCCCGGGTGGCTCTAGTCTGGAGTGATGGTAATATATAACCAATTCAGAATGCTAACGGTCTTATTTAAGTCATAGACTTAGACCGACTAGCTTAAAGTATCTAAAAGCGGTACGATACGCTAGATTAAGCGATGACCAGAATAGAATGTTATTTAGACCCAACAAGTATGAGGACTTGTATAATATGGGTAAACTAAGTACATTCTGGATTTTGAAGCAAAAACGATAAGGTTAAACCCATTTCGGCAAACTTACGTAAACTAGTTACATAAACCGATCCGAATGCGTAAATGCATAACGGACAACCAAATGAACCATATACAAGTCTCATATGTTATTATGCTTAAAATGTGTTAATACATCAGTAGGATGTTAACATATATGCCCAAAAAGTATTTAAAACCAAATTAAGTCCCGTAGGGGCATTTTGGTCATTTTACCCTTTATAAAACATGTTTTAAAGAAAGCGGAGGTTCTGGTCTTTGGTAATCAGTAAGAATATTTATTTTATCACATTACATCAGTATGATATTATACATATGTGAGGTTTACCAATTATGGCCAAACTATGCCTCGAAAGGGCATTTTGGTCATTTCACATATACTTTTAAGGACATTTTTGGAAGTCTGAGTTCATGGCTTGTACCTACTATAAAAATATTAAAATTTATTTAGAAATTCAGTAGGTAATAAGTCTTAGGTTTGAATTATGGTTTAGAACCATACAATGCTCTTAAATAGCGTAAAAATCGCTAATTGACGATAATTAAGGTGTTTTATGGAAATCTGAGATTTTGATCAGTTTTGAATGCTCAAAATAATTTATTTAATGTATGAAATCAGTAGGAAAAGGTTTGGCATTTAAATCATTTGTAAATCTCATTTTATGCATGAAAAGGGTATTATCGTCATTTACTGAATTACACAAGAACTCTATGATATGATCAGATTATAATCTGATCAAAAATTCCAAAAATCCCTAAAAATAATATCTTAATAGTAGGTAATGAGTTTTGGGTCAAAACTTATGCTTAAACATGACCTATGCCAGATATCGTAATTTAATTAATAAAAAGCTTCAATTTATGATATTGAGCATAACTTCTGTTTGAGACCTAGAGCTGATGTCAAATTTTCGGGACATACTTATATATCAGTAACAAAGGTTTTTGTCCTCTCATATTTTCAAAATTCTCGTTTATATGTCAAAAGGGCATAACGGGCATTTAAAAGCATAATAACAGACATGAGTATATAATTCAAAATACTAATGACCAGGTAATATAACCTTAGAGGGTTATACTACAACATAATACGGTCCTAATGGAAGCTTAAAACATAAAGGATTTAAGCTAGATTGGGTCAGAACTGAAAGTCAAAGCAAAAGTGAAGCTTTTGCGACTTTCGATTGCGAACCGACCCTAAACTCAAAATTGTCGGGTTGAACATGCTTAGACATGTTCT
The DNA here is from genome assembly GCA_030545235.1 of Helianthus tuberosus. Lineage (NCBI taxonomy): Eukaryota > Viridiplantae > Streptophyta > Magnoliopsida > Asterales > Asteraceae > Helianthus > Helianthus tuberosus. The sequence goes on along the minus strand of CM060358.1, from coordinate 44,153,086 downwards.
AATAATAATTACCAAGTTATTAGAGTGTTAAAATATAATTTATAACCTCTGCATCATTGGTTTTAATTATTATTTATAATTCTGCCAAGTTTGACTTTTTATCTAAATGGTTTGACCCGACAATTAACTAAGCAAACGAAAGAATTAGGAGGTGCCCTTTTAAGGGTTAATCACCTACCTAACTATGGTCACATAACCACATTCATCTCGAACAGTGGCTGGACCATTTAAGTTTAAACCAAAGGTCAAAGTTAATTTATGATAACTTGACTTTTCGGTTTTTAAATTATAAAACGGAACTAAAGAGGGGACTAAGACACTTACAAAGGGTCCTAGCAATCTTTTCTACTAAATAAATTCCCTTTTCAGATCAGGAGGCTCCAGAATTTAAGAGAGGAGAAGATTGAACAAAATGTGCAATTTGTGGAATGAAGAACACCACCTATTTATAGATTTTGGAGGGTCCTTGGATGATCAAAAGGTGTTAGGAGGCTCTTGGGATGTTTACACATGTCCTAACAGCTGTTATATTTAGTTTGGAGCCCAAGGAAATCGATTTGATTGGTTTAGAAGGGATTGAAGTGGGCTGCAAGCCAAAAAATCAAAGCTGCCCAGACCTAGGCATAGGCTACGCTGCAGGGGGCGTAGGCTACGGCCTGCACAGATCAACACACACACAACAACTTTCAAACTTTGTCATTTTTGGCCTCCTTGTCTTCCATACTTGCATGTTTTGTTATAATTAGTACAAAAAGCCCTCCTTGGCCAATATTAGGCATACCCAAGAGTATGACCGAACATCACGGAGTTCCCGATTCGATTAAAAGGTCTCTCAAAGTCGTAGTTTGACACATTGACGCTTTTTGTCCTTTTAACGCACAAAGTTGTGCGTAATATCATTTAACGATATGAAAGCCTTTCATAGCCCAATTAAGCATTCCCGAGAGTATAACTGAACATTACGACACTCCAATTCGCTTATATGGTCCCTCAAAGGTGTAGTTTTAGACGTTGACGCTTTTGGTCCCTTTAACGCGCAAACTTGCGCGTATCATCATTTAATAGCATCAAAGTCCTATGTAGCCCATATTTAGTCTTCTCGAGAGTATGATTGCACATCATAATGCTTCAGGTTCGTTAAAAGGTCATTCAGAGGTATAATTAAACATGTTGACGCTTTTAACCCTTCTAACTTACAAACTTGCGCGCAACTTCACTTATTGGCATAAAAGCCTTGAATGGCCAATATTAGGCATTCCCGAGAATATAATCAAACATAATGAAGCTTTCGGTTTGTTAAAAGGTCACTCAGAGGTAGTATTTAACATGTTGACACTTTTAACCCTTCGACGCGCAAACTTTCACATAATTATGGAAACGGCTCCTCTCGTCCAACAAGTGGCTCGTTTGAGAATACGGACATCGTATAAGGTCACTCAGAGGCCTACTTTAGGCATGTTGACACTTTCAATCCTTCTATATTCATAGTTTTCATTTTTGACAAAATTAGTCCCTCACAGTCAACGTTTGACTTTATTAGGGTTCATTACACGTGTCAACACATCATTGGACTCGATTTTACAAGGTGTTACATCGATCATCTTATTTAGCAAGAAATCTTGCTTGTATGGTCATGACGACGAATCAAGAACCAGTACCACCAACGTGGTTTATACGAGAGACCATGGATGGAGATGAAGTTCTTCAGATGTATGGTAAGTTTAGCCTAAATTCTGATCTTTTTAATGATTCAAGACAATCTACTGTAATGTGTATGTTTCTAACTAGTAAAAATTTGAAATTTGCAGTTGGTATACCTCATCTATTCAGTATTAGGTTACATCATGGTAGTAGGTTAACCAAGAGTTCTGGTCGTGTATACGAAGGTGGTAAGGTTAATTTTGTTGACATGATCGACGTTGATATGTTTTCAGTTCACGAGATTTCAGATATGATGGATGAGCTGGGTTATTCTGTTACTGACCATATATACTATTATTTCCAAAACCCTGAAAAGGATTTAGATAATGGTATTGAAGATTTAAGTAGTGACCATGATATTTTGAACTTGTCTAGGTATGTAGAATTTCATAAGATTATCAATGTGTTTACGTTACATGGTTTAGAAATTATTAAGGACTTCTTTCAGTCACCTATGAAGCCACAAAAGGGTATTACAATTGAAGAAATTGATGAGCCTGGCTCTTTTCCAATAGTGCCTTCAAAACTAACTGTAACAAGAAGGTTGCATTTAGATGTTGATAACATTGGGCAGGAAAGTGGGGCTGTGCAGGAAGGTGTGACTGTGCATGAAGTGAATGATCAGGCAGGTGTGACTGTGCAGGAAGGTGTGACTGTGCAGGAAGAACATGTGGACATGTTCTTGTATGATAATGCACCAGTTGACATTGAGGGGAATGTTTTAAATGAAGAGGGTCCTGAAAATGAAATAAGCACTGAAGAGGATGATAGTGACAGTGACTTTGTAGTTGATGAAAATAATTACATTCCAGATCATGATGTAGATATGAGGGACTACACTATAAATGTTGACATGGAAGTAAATAACACTGTTATTCATCAAGATGAAGATATAGAAGATGAAATCTTAGACAATGAAGCATTCCCAAGTGGGTCAGAGTCTGATGACAATCAAACAAGCACTAGGAAGAGACACATACATCAACAAAGAAGGAGAAATGAGAATAGAGTGAACTTTTATTTGGGACAAGTGTTTGGAACTAAGGAAGAGGCAAAGAAGCTCATAAAGGTTCATCCAGTTGAGACAAGAAGGCACATTGTTATTGTTAAGGATGATAGCACAAGGGTGAGGGCAGTGTATCATGGTAAGTTACCTGAATTTGATGTAGATGATAATGGAGTTCATATTGAAAGTCAAGAAAAGGGCAAAGGGCCTGCTGTGGACAAAGGCAAAGGGCCTGCTGTGGACAAAGGCAAAGGTAAAGGGCCTGCTGTGAAGAAGGGTAAAAGTCAAGGGGAAAAATGCCAAAGTTTAAAAGAACTGGGCCTCCTGTGAATAAAGGCAAAGGTAAAGGGGCTACTGGTGAAGGATCCAATGTACATGTTGTTGGTGTATCCAGGATGAAGGCTTACAGGGCTAAAACAAAAGCAAGGAAGATGGTGGAAGGTGATTACTCATCACAGTATGGTCTGTTGAGGGACTATGTCCTTGAGTTGCAAAGTAAAAATCCTGGTACCACTATTAAGATAGATCTAGAACCTGGTCATCCAAGGGATCTGACTAGACAGTTTAGAAGGATATATGTTTGTTTAGGGGCTTTAAAGCAGGGGTTTAAAGCATTAGGTAGGGATTTACTTGGTTTGGATGGTGCATTCATGAAGGGGCCTTATCCTGGACAACTCTTAAGTGCAGTGGGTGTTGACCCTAATAATGGAATCTATCCAGTGTATTATGCAATTGTTGAGGCTGAAAATCTAAGTGCTTGGACATGGTTCCTAGATCTGTTAGCTGATGACCTTGAGATACCAAGAAACTCAGCCTTTACTTTTATGAGTGATAGGCAAAAGGTTAGTATTTAATTGCATTCTGTTTTTAATTCAGTTCTGAGATTTGATATTGGTTTAGGTTTAATTACAATATGTTTTCCACAGGGTCTGCTACCTGTAGTTTCCAAGTTGTTTCCATTAGCTGAGCACAGATATTGTCTCAGACATATTCATGAGAATATGAAAGGAATCTTTAAAGGTAGACAATACAAAGATTTATTATGGAAATGTGCAAGTGAAACAACAATTACTGAGTTTCAAACTACCATGGAGGAATTGAAAGCTTTTAACAAAAAAGCTCACTTGTGGCTGTCTAAAATCCCCCCTCTTCACTGGACAAGGTCCCATTTCTCTGGTATGTACATGTAACACCACGTAAAAACATGTCCAATTATGTATAGACACGTGTCCTAAACTCTAAACAAGTGAAAGATTGAGTTTGAAGGACCAAAGTTATCGAACAGTGAAACTATGAAACCACAAGGACTAAAAGTGTCAACATGCCAAACTTGTGCCTCTGAATGACCTTACACGATGAATATATTCTTAAACGAGTGATTGATTGGATATAAGAAGCCGTGTATGAAAATAATCGGAAGATTATTAAATTACAAGGGTTAAACGTGTCAACATGTCATTTCCGGCCTCTGAGTGACCTTTTAATGAAACCGAGGCTTCGAAACATTCAAATATACTCTTAAGAATAAGTGGTATAAATTTCACGAGGTTTCCATATCGTTAAGCATGTTTTCAAGACTTTGGGCCAAAAGTGTCAACTTGATGAAACTTGCTTTCTTAGTGATATTTAACGAATCCGAGCCTAACGAGGTTTGTTTATACATCCTTGGGCCCCAAGAAATTAACTACAAGGATCTCTTTTGCCTAAGACCATGTTAAAAAGGGTTAAAAACGTCAAGGGACTGAATCTGCCAGCTTTTAAACCTGTTTTGCCAGTTTCCCCGTTCCAGGCGGGCCGCGTAAGGTCAAGCAGAACCTTACGCTGGCCGCGAGAGGTCCCCAGTAACAGAAAGACACCTGCAGGTGCGGGTTGAAGCTGTTACACCGCCTTAGTCTAGGTTATATCGACCTAGGGAGCTGTAAGTCGGTTTATTACAATAGGTAGGACACCTGGGGTGATCCCAGAGCCTCCAATTACACCTGGAAGTGATCTAAATTCTTGGACATTGCTATATAAAGGACCTTAGTTCTTGTGTTCTTGGCATATTATTTGCAACAACTTCAAAAGGACTTGCTCTGGAGCTTCCATCAGTAAGAAGAGGATAATCAAGTGTAGAAAAGTTTGCTAGGACCTTAAGTAAGCCTCTAATTACTTGTTTAGTCGTTTAATTTAGCTTAATTACTATAAAGTCAAACTTATCGTAAAATTAGTTTGACTTTCGTTTTAATTACATGTGGCTTAACCACTGATCAAATTGAAAGTGGTTATAAGACCACATTAGTGTAGGTGATTAACCCTTAAAAGGGCACCTCCTAATTATCTCGTTTGACTGGTCAATTGTCGGGTCAAAGTAGTTTGACAAAAAGTCAAACTGGACAGAAATTACAAAAATGATTCTAATTAATAAACCAGAGGTTCTAAATTATATTTTAACATTCTAATGACTTGGTAATTAATATTAAAACATATTTTTACCAGTCCTAACCCGACAATTAATAGTCTAAGGTCAGTTTATAACCGAAAGTCGCAAAAGCTAGACTTTTGCTTTGACTTTCAGTTCTGACCCATTCAAGCTTAATTCTCCTATGTTTTAAGCTTCCATTAGAACCATATCACTTAGTAGTATAACCCCCTGGAGTTATATTGCATGGTGCCTAGTGGTTTGAATTATATACACTTGATCGTAATTATGCTTAATAATGCCATAAACGCCCTTTTTACATACAACTGAGATTTTTAACAATGTGATTGGACTAACACCTTTGCTACTGATATTTAGACATGTCCTAAAAATTTGACATCAATTGGAGGTCTAGAATAGGAGTTATGCCCAATAGCGTAATTAAGGGACTTTTTATCATTTAAATGGCGTAATTAACATAAGGCCTATCTAAACCCAATTTTTGACATCAAACCTTGTACCTACTGATGTAAAATAATATTTTGGGATTTTTGAAGATTTTTAATTATTTTTAGGCTGAGCATAACTTAGGATTATAGCTTAATTTCGGTAAATGTCGGTTTTACCCTTTTCATGCATAAAATGAGTTTTACATAAATTTTTAGTGCCAAACCTTTTGCTACTGATTTTATATAATAAATAAAGTATTTTGAACTTTATAAACTGATCAAAAACTCAGATTTACTATTTTAACCCGAATACCCCTTTAAACCGACTTTTAAGCGTTTTTAGTACATAGTATGGGTCAAAACTATATTTGACATATAAAACTTATTACCCACTGATGTTTTAAGTTAATTTATATAATTATATAGTAAGATAAAGTTTTTAAACTCAGAAGTCTATTTTGACCTTTAAAGCTTATGTAAAATTACCAAAATGCCCCTACGGGACATAGTTTGGCTATATAAGATAATTTTCATATATATATATATATATAGTATCCTACTATTATAACTTATAAAAATACATATCTTTACTGATTTAATCAGACCTGAAACTCAGTTGCATAATTAAACTCTTTTATGGGCATTAAAATTACCAAAATGCCCTTATGGGACTTATTTTGGTTTAAATTAATTTTTGGGCATATATGTTAATATCTTACTGATATATTAACATATTTCGAGCATAATAATGATTAAGACCTGTATATAATTTATTTGGTTACCCGTTATGCATTTACGCGTTCGGATCGGCTTATGTGACTAATTTGCATAAAATAGTCGAAACGGGTCAAACCTTTTCATTAAATCCTCAATTTCCAGAATGTGTTTAGTTTACCCATATTATACAAGAATCCAAGCTTGTCGGGTCTAAATCTCATTCTATTCCGGTCTTCGCTTAATCTAGCGTTTAGAACCGTAAGGTTTCTTTCTAGCTAGCCGGTCTAAGTACTTGACTAAAGTAATGACCCGTTAGCATCCTAATAGGTTAATAAACCTTCTATACAGATTAAATAGCTTCCGGTAGAAGGTGCCTTCAAAAAGCTTTAGGATTTTACTGCTAGCATCAGGTAAATACTTTTAACTTATTTTCCCTTATACGGGCTTGGGATATGGTATTATAATGATAGCACTTGGTCGGGTATGAAATCATTTAATCGGATTGTGATTAATAAATTTGCATAACCCGTTTTAATATGTCTTGTTTGATAACATAAACATTGGGGGTTAATCTGACCGTGTCCTGGATATCCTCGGCTCATTTCTTTTGAAAATGGCCACGACCTATGCATGGGGTGTAGGCATACACCTGACAGATGAAAATGCTAAAACATTATATAAACCCACATGTTGGGGATAACTCCTTTGTGGGTTCTATAAGTGGTGAGTCGGTTAATCACGACCGGCTTCCAACCGGCCCCAATTGTATGACAAACATGTAAATCTGGACACAAGATTATATTTAAATAATTATCCCAGGTTATAAAAGATTTATGCCTTGTGCACCTAAATCAATTTTCTTAAATGTTTTCAAAAGAGTCAGTTAATTGTATTTACCTGTGTAAACTGACGTATCTTCTTAAAGACTGATTGACAGGTACCTCTCGTAAATAGGCTGGAGCTATAGGGTATCATTAGAGGATCTTGCAAATCCATGAGATACCTGAAGTCTGTTGTTTTTGTTTCTTTGTACATTTATGATCCGCCTGTGGATCTTATTACATTCCAGTCTGTATATTCATAAACTCGAACACTCAGACAATATGGTTTGTAATAGTTTATTCACCAAGACTTCCGCTGTGCTATTATATTTTGTGTATTGTCTATGATGATATCAACTACGTCACGATACTCCCCGCCGGGCCCACCGATCATATGGAGGACCGTCCGGCAGCTCTGGACCCTCCCACAGGCGTACACCATCTGACTCGCTTTCCGGCTCCGACTCCAAGGATAATTGGAGCCATAGCTTTCAACCAGCAAGACATTCTGTCTCGCTGGGGTCCTCACCATCAGACCCTCCTTATTTTGGGATGCCCATTCCGATCGAACCTCATCATTCTCCTCTTTCGTTAGGAACTCATCAATCCAACCAATCATACCACTCTTACCAATCTCATCCTTTTCATCAATCAGATTCCACTTACTCCCCAACACCATTTAATCCTAACGCGTATGTTAACGACTTTTTGGGCTATAACCCTTTGGGGCCTGAGGATCACTTTTCTCAGGAAATGGAGATGGATGACGACCCAGGCCCGGATTTGCAAGCAGGAACACCAGGGCACCCGATAAGTATTTCTAGCGGTTCCCCATTTCTGGGATCACCGTACAATGGGCCCGATTCATTCCAGGAGAGGATGGGCCAGTATGACTGGTTCTTCACACCTTCAGATCATAGCTCACCTGGCCAACCTCCCTTGGATGAACCACAGCTTCGAGCTGTTACCCCACCCCCTTGCCAGTTGAGGATCCACCTCAACAGCCTCCTGAGCCTCGAAGGCGAAGAAGGAATGCTAGAATGTCCGTACGTGGGGGACCACAATTTGCATCTCCTCGTGGCTCAAGTTCGTATCCTCCTATCCCAGAAGACCCTCAGTTGGGTGAGTCATCACGCACGGTGACGGAAGTTAACCTTCCGCCGGTTTCACACGCACCATTTCAGCCACCGTTCGGTTTCGACAACCCTATCCCGACATACCCAGGATCATCTGGGTATAATCCGTCTGGATACCCATCCGACTATGGGACTCAGGATCCGTACCTTACAGCTGCCCAATACCATCATCTTTACCCTTCTTCCTACCCTCCAGTTTATCCCACTGGATACCCGGCGCAGGATTCTCAATACCCGCCATACCAACAACCTCCTTCGTATCAGCAGCAACAAACTCAAGAGATTCTAGAGAGGTTAGAGAGGGTTGAATATAAGGCTCACGAAAATAAGAAAAAGCATAATGGTTTTGTCAAGGGCCTTATGAACCTTCTCAAGGGCAAGAAGAAATAGGGTGATGTTGGGTTGTTTTGTTGTTATGTAATAAAGTCCCTACGAGGACGTTTATTTTATTTTAATGTACCAAGTCCCTGCGCGGACTTATTTTTGTTTCAGTATGCCCCTGCGTGGGTAGTGTTTTTCAGTATGCCCCTGCGTGGGCAGTGTTTTTCAGTAACCACTGTGTGGGTAGTTTGCGTTGTTTTCTCAAAGTCCCTTTTCAGGCAACGTTGTAACCGTATCGTGATTTTAATGCAGTTATTTTGGTTTTAAATATGTAATTTATAATGTCATACTACTTCATTTCAAATTTTATCTAATCCATCTAAGAAACTCTTAGAGGTATAACCTAGCCAGAATATTAAATGGCCATGATGGTATAACCTTTTTAAGATATGACTCTCTGTTAACATCTGAAAATATGTTAACAATCCTGCATTGTGCGGTATGAGAAATCACACAATCTTCCTAATATGTTTGGATTTTTCCAAGCCACTATTTTTAGCCTATATGATCATCATGAATCATGGCTAATAAACATCAATATGATGTATACACCACACATCCATTAGAGATGTATGCATATAAGCAAAGGTGTAATAAAGACAATGAAAGTTCTATTTATAAACTTCTTGTCAAAAAGGCGATGAACTTGGTTCGACCCTTAAATGATCACTGATCCAGAGGATCGTTGGTTATATTTAATCGTCCATGTGACAAGCTTTCTAAGCTATTTAAATGTCCTTCGAGACGAGCTTTATATAATATGATTATCTCTTTGATTATTATTTTATATGGTCTATATGGTTTAATAATACCATGACCATCTACTCGTCAATACGATGATCTAATATGTAAATTAAATATATCATCTATGTTTGATATAGTATTTAGAAATGGCTGGCTCGGATGAAGCAAGCAGTCATCCTACAAAAGGCAACAACACCATGATTAATATCACTGGTGCCGAACTGCAGGCAATGATCACCGCAGCAGTTTCTCAAGCGGTAGATGCTAAGTTTAAAGAGCCTAGTATTGTTAGGTCTCAAACTCATTCAAAATCCCAATCTCAACCCCACACTAATAAGAAAAGTGAGTCTCAGCACTCATCTAACCAGGGTAGTGAACCCAAGAGGCAGTTAGTCCTCAAACCGACTCATAGGTATGCTAAGGGTTGTACCTACAAGTACTTTGTCTCCTGTAAGCCTAGGGATTTTACTGGAGAAAAGGGAGCGATTGATTGTATGAAATGGTTAGATGAGATGGAGACTGTAATAGACATCAGCGGTTATGCTAAGGAGGATGTGGTTATGTTTGTATCACAATCTTTCAAGGGTGATGCCCTCACATGGTGGAAAGCCCTAGTGCAGTCTACTGGGAAGGTTCACTTGTATAATCTTTCATGGGAAAAGTTTGTAGATCTTGTTAAGGACACTTACTGCCCTCAACACGAGGTTGAGAGGATTGAATCAGATTTCCTCACCTTAGTAATGAAGGATCTGGATTGTAGATCCTATGTGACTAGTTTCAACTCAATGTCAAGGTTAGTACCATACTTAGTCACTCCTGAACCCAAACGCATCGCGCGTTTCATTGGTGGCTTGGCCCCTGAAGTAAAGGGAAATGTTAAGGCCTCAAAGCCAGCCACTTATAAATCCGCTGTGGATCTATCCTTGTCCCTCACTTTGGATGTTGTGAGGAGTAGGGCGAAGAAGGCTACCGATGAAGGAAAGAGGAAACGAGAGGAAGACAGGTCTCCTCAGTCAAACAAAAAGGGCAAAGGGAACTCTGGTTCCAAAAAGGGGCAGTCGAGTGACAAGCCCAGGCGTAAGACTTGTAATAAAAGGCACTTTAGGAAATGCAACCAGGACCCACAAGCCAAACCATGTGGGATCTGTAAAAAGAAAGGGCACAAGTCTGTTGAGTGCCGAACTATAAATGATGCAACCTGCTACGGTTGCAATGAAAAGGGGCACATCAAAACCAATTGCCCCAAGAATGCAAAGAAGCCCGAGGAGGCAAAGAAGAACAATGCAAGAGTTTTCCAGATGCAAGCAAAGGAAGCAGTAAATGACGAGAATGTCATAACAGGTACCTTCCTCGTCAATAATAATTATGCTAGAGTCTTATTTGATTCCGGTGCTGATAAGTCTTTTGTAGACCATAAGTTCTGTAAGTTATTGAATCTGCCTATTAAGACTCTAGACATAAAATACGAGGCAGAACTTGCTGATGGTACCTTAGAAACAGCTTCCACTCTTCTTGATGGATGTTCTATATCCATTAAGAGTCATTCTTTTCCGCTATCTCTCTTGCCAATGAAATTGGCTGGGTTTGATATAGTTTTAGGCATGGATTGGTTGTCGCATAACCAAGCCCAAATTGCCTGTGATAAAAAGCTAGTCATTATCAAAACTCCTTCTGGCGAATCAGTCACCATTCAGGGAGATACGCAATACGGATTGCCCAGCAATGTATCTATTCTCAAGTTAGCGCAGTGTATGAAAAGTGGATGTGTCATTTACATGGCACAAGTGACTGTGAATGATCCTAAGCCTAAAATTGAAGATATTCCGATTATCTCTGAATATCCTGATGTCTTTCCTGACGAATTACCTGGATTACCTCCTGAGAGGCAAGTAGAGTTCAGGATAGACATTCTCCCAGGATCAGCACCTATAGTACGAGCTCCTTATCGTCTAGCGCCTACAGAAATGAAAGAGCTCAGAACTCAATTAGATGAACTATTAGAGAAAGGTTTCATACGACCTAGTTCTTCACCTTGGGGAGCTCCAATACTGTTTATGAAAAAGAAGGACGGATCAATGCGTCTATGCATTGATTATCGTGAGCTAAACAAAGTAACGATTAAGAATCGTTATCCTTTACCCAGGATTGACGACTTATTTGATCAGCTCCAAGGAGCGAGCTTCTTTTCGAAGATTGATTTAAGATCTGGGTATCATCAACTTAAGGTTAGAACTGAAGATGTGCCTAAGACAGCATTCAGGACAAGGTATGGACATTTCGAATTCTTAGTAATGCCATTTGGACTCACTAATGCTCCAGTAGCATTCATGGACCTCATGAATAGAGTCTGCAAGCCATACTTAGATAAATTCGTCATCGTCTTTATCGATGACATACTTATCTACTCTCGTAATCAAATTGATCACGAGAAGCACCTTCGGTGCATTTTAGGATTGCTTCGACAGGAGAAATTGTATGCTAAATTCTCCAAGTGCGAGTTTTGGCTTCGCGAAGTCCAATTCCTTGGACATGTTGTTAGTGAGCGAGGTATCCAAGTAGATCCCGCTAAGGTAGAAGCCATAATGAATTGGGAAGCACCCAAGACTCCAACCGAAATACGTAGCTTTCTGGGTCTAGCTGGATACTATAGAAGATTCATTGAGAACTTCTCAAGAGTAGCTGCACCATTAACTTCTTTGACCCGTAAGAATGTTAAGTTTGATTGGGGTCCGAAACAACAGGAATCCTTCGAGATTCTTAAGCAAAGGTTGAGTAATGCTCCTGTATTAACCTTACCTGATGGAATAGAAGAGTTTGTCGTGTACTATGATGCATCACACACCGGAATGGGTTGTGTACTCATGCAAAAAGGCAAAGTGATTGCCTATGCATCACGACAACTAAAAGTGCACGAAAAGAATTACACCACCCATGATTTAGAATTGGGTGCCGTTGTATTCGCACTAAAGTTATGGAGACATTATTTATATGGAACTAAGTGTGTGATCTTTTCTGACCACAAAAGTCTCCAACATTTGTTTAATCAAAAAGAGCTTAATATGAGACAGCGCCGTTGGATGGAAACCTTAAACGACTATGATTGCGAAATTCGCTACCATCCTGGTAAAGCGAATGTGGTCGCAAATGCGCTAAGCCGAAAGGAAAGAGTCAAGCCAATTAGGATCAATGCCAAGAGCATTGAGTTGAAGAATAGTCTGAATGAAAGACTATTAGCTGCACAGAAGGATGCAATTTCGGAAGATAACTTTCCAAATGAAAAATTAGGTATAATTTTTTACCAGTTAACACTTGGGAAGGATGGAATTCTCAGAATGAACGGAAGGATTTGGGTTCCTATTCAAGGAGGACTACGTGATATAATCCTCCAGGAAGCCCACAACTCCAAGTACTCAGTTCACCCGGGAGGTGACAAGATGTATCAAGATTTGAAAGCTAATTATTGGTGGATAGGATTGAAGAAATCTATTGCCACCCATGTAGCTAAGTGCTTGACCTGTGCTCAGATTAAAGCTGAACATCAAAAACCATCGGGCCTGTTGCAATAGCCAGAACTTCCCACATGGAAGTGGGAAATGGTAACTATGGACTTCATAACCAAGTTACCTAAGACAAGGCACGGAAATGATACTATATGGGTTATTGTTGATAGACTGACTAAATCAGCACATTTCTTACCCATCAAGGAGACTCACAGCTCCGATAAGTTAGCCCAGTTGTATGTAGATAAGATTGTGGCTCTACATGGCGTACCGGTAGCTATTATCTCGGATAGAGATACTAGATACACCTCTCATTTTTGGAAAAGTTTCCAACAATCTTTGGGCACACGTTTGAACTTTAGTACCGCTTACCATCCTCAGACTGATGGACAGAGTGAGCGTACAATTCAAACTTTAGAAGACATGCTTCGTGCATGTTTTATTGATTTAGGTGGTAGTTGGGATGACCACCTACCTTTGATCGAGTTTTCCTATAACAATAGCTACCATACAAGCATTAAGGTTGCGCCTTTTGAGGCATTATATGGTAGGAAATGCAGAACGCCTGTCTGTTGGGCAGAAGTAGGAGAAGCTCAGTTATTAGGACCTGATATAGTCCTTGAAACAACAGAAAAGATTGTCCAAATTCGGGATCGCCTGAAAGCTGCCAGGGATAGGCAGAAAAGTTATGCTGATAAGGGGCGAAAACCATGAAAGTTTGAAGTAGGCGATAAAGTTCTACTGAAAGTATCACCCTGGAAAGGTGTGATGCATTTTGGTAAGAAGGGTAAGTTGAGCCCTAGGTATATTGGACCATTCAAAATTATCGAATGTGTCGGCAGTGTAGCCTATAAGCTAAACCTGCCTGAGGAGCTGAGTGGGATTCATAATGTGTTTCCCATTTGTAATCTCAAGAAATGCATAGCCGACGAATCACTAGCTATGTCTCATAAAGACGTACAAATTGATGAAAGCTTGAGATTTGTTGAAAGACCTATATCGATAGAAGATCGACAAGTTAAAAAGCTCCGAAGAAAGCATGTACCTATAGTAAAGGTCAAATGGGAAGCCCGTAGAGGTCCCGAGTATACGTTGGAAGTCGAATCCACTATGCGACAAAAGTACCCTCACTTATTCCAGTAAATCTCGGGGTCGAGATTTCTTTTAAGGGGGTGAGGATGTAACACCACGTAAAAACGTGTCCAATTATGTATAGACACGTGTCCTAAACTCTAAACATGTGAAAGATTGAGTTTGAAGGACCAAAGTTATCGAACAGTGAAACTATGAAACCACAAGGACTAAAAGTGTCAACATGCCAAACTTGTGCCTCTGAATGACCTTACACGATGAATATATTCTTAAACGAGTGATTGATTGGATATAAGAAGCCATGTATGAAAATAATCGGAAGATTATTAAATTACAAGGGTTAAACGTGTCAACACGTCGTTTCCGACCTCTGAGTGACCTTTTAACGAAACCGAGGCTTCGAAACATTCAAATATACTCTTAAGAATAAGTGGTATAAATTTCACGAGGTTTCGATATCGTTAAGCATGTTTTCAAGACTTTGGGCCAAAAGTGTCAACTTGATGAAACTTGCTTTCTTAGTCATATTTAACGAACCCGAGCCTAACGAGGTTTGTTTATACATCCTTGGGCCCCCAAGAAATTAACTACAAGGATCTCTTTTGCCTAAGACCATGTTAAAAAGGGTTAAAAACGTCAAGGGACTGAATCTGCCAGCTTTTAAACCTGTTTTGCCAGTTTCCCCGTTCCAGGCGGGCCGCGTAAGGTCAAGCAGAACCTTACGCGGGCCGCGAGAGGTCCCCAGTAACAGAAAGACACCTGCAGGTGCGGGTTAAAGCTGTTACACCGCCTTAGTCTAGGTTATATCGACCTAGGGAGCTGTAAGTCGGTTTATTACAATAGGTAGGACACCTGGGGTGATCCCAGAGCCTCCAATTACACCTGGAAGTGATCTAAATTCTTGGACATTGCTATATAAAGGACCTTAGTTCTTGTGTTCTTGGCACATTATTTGTAACAACTTCAAAAGGACTTGCTCTGGAGCTTCCATCAGTAAGAAGAGGATAATCAAGTGTAGAAAAGTTTGCTAGGACCTTAAGTAAGCCTCTAATTACTTGTTTAGTCGTTTAATTTAGCTTAATTACTATAAAGTCAAACTTATCGTAAAATTAGTTTGACTTTCGTTTTAATTACATGTGGCTTAACCACTGATCAAATTGAAAGTGGTTATAAGACCACATTAGTGTAGGTGATTAACCCTTAAAAGGGCACCTCCTAATTATCTCGTTTGACTGGTCAATTGTCGGGTCAAAGTAGTTTGACAAAAAGTCAAACTGGACAGAAATTACAAAAATGATTCTAATTAATAAACCAGAGGTTCTAAATTATATTTTAATATTCTAATGACTTGGTAATTAATATTAAAACATATTTTTACCAGTCCTAACCCGACAATTAATAGTCTAAGGTCAGTTTATAACCGAAAGTCGCAAAAGCTTGACTTTTGCTTTGACTTTCAGTTCTGACCCATTTAAGCTTAATTCTCCTATGTTTTAAGCTTCCATTAGGACCATATCACTTAGTAGTATAACCCCCTGGAGTTATATTGCATGGTGCCTAGTGGTTTGAATTATATACACTTGATCGTAATTATGCTTAATAATGCCATAAACGCCCTTTTTACATACAACTGAGATTTTTAACAATGTGATTGGACTAACACCTTTGCTACTGATATTTAGACATGTCCTAAAAATTTGACATCAATTGGAGGTCTAGAATAGGAGTTATGCTCAATAGCGTAATTAAGGGACTTTTTATCATTTAAATGGCGTAATTAACATAAGGCCTATCTAAACCCAATTTTTGACATCAAACCTTGTACCTACTGATGTAAAATAATATTTTGGGATTTTTGAAGATTTTTAATTATTTTTAGGCTGAGCATAACTTAGGATTATAGCTTAATTTCGGTAAATGTCGGTTTTACCCTTTTCATGCATAAAATGAGTTTTACATAACTTTTTAGTGCCAAACCTTTTGCTACTGATTTTATATAATAAATAAAGTATTTTGAACTTTATAAACTGATCAAAAACTCAGATTTACTATTTTAACCCGAATACCCCTTTAAACCGACTTTTAAGCGTTTTTAGTACATAGTATGGGTCAAAACTATATTTGACATATAAAACTTATTACCCACTGATGTTTTAAGTTAATTTATATAATTATACAGTAAGATAAAGTTTTTAAACTCAGAAGTCTATTTTGACCTTTAAAGCTTATGTAAAATTACCAAAATGCCCCTACGGGACATAGTTTGGCTATATAAGATAATTTTCATATATATATATATAATATCCTACTGTTATAACTTATAAAAATACATATCTTTACTGATTTAATCAGACCTGAAACTCAGTTGCATAATTAAACTCTTTTATGGGCATTAAAATTACCAAAATGCCCTTATGGGACTTATTTTGGTTTAAATTAATTTTTGGGCATATATGTTAATATCTTACTGATATATTAACATATTTCGAGCATAATAATGATTAAGACCTGTATATAATTTATTTGGTTACCCGTTATGCATTTACGCATTCGGGTCGGCTTATGTGACTAGTTTACATAAAATAGTCGAAACGGGTCAAACCTTTTCATTAAATCCTCAATTTCCAGAATGTGTTTAGTTTACCCATATTATACAAGAATCCAAGCTTGTCGGGTCTAAATCTCATTCTATTCCGGTCTCCGCTTAATCTAGCGTTTAGAACCGTAAGGTTTCTTTCTAGCTAGCCGGTCTAAGTACTTGACTAAAGTAAAGACCCGTTAGCATCCTAATAGGTTAATAAACCTTCTATACAGATTAAATAGCTTCCGGTAGAAGGTGCCTTCAAAAGGCTTTAGGATTTTACTGCTAGCATCAGGTAAATACTTTTAACTTATTTTCCCTTATACGAGCTTGGGATATGGTATTATAATGATACCACTTGGTCGGGTATGAAATCATTTAATCGGATTGTGATTAATAAATTTGCATAACCCGTTTTAATATGTCTTGTTTGATAACATAAACAT
This sequence comes from Helianthus tuberosus, assembly GCA_030545235.1. NCBI lineage: Eukaryota > Viridiplantae > Streptophyta > Magnoliopsida > Asterales > Asteraceae > Helianthus > Helianthus tuberosus. The sequence continues at coordinate 44,136,111 of CM060358.1, read as the reverse complement.
TGGGGGTTAATCTGACCGTGTCCTGGATATCCTCGGCTCATTTCTTTTGAAAATGGCCACGACCTATGCACGGGGTGTAGGCATACACCTGACAGATGCAAATGCTAAAACATTATATAAACCCACATGTTGGGGATAACTCCTTTGTGGGGTCTCTAAGTGGTGAGTCGGTTAATCACGACCGGCTTCCAACTGGCCCCAATTGTATGACAAACATGTAAATCTGTATACAAGATTATATTTAAATAATTATCCCAGGTTATAAAAGATTTATGCCTTGTGCACCTAAATCAATTTTCTTAAATGTTTTCAAAAGAGTCAGTTAATTGTATTTACCAGTGTAAACTGACGTATCTTCTTAAAGACTGATTGACAGGTACCTCTTGTAAATAGGCTGGAGCTATAGGGTATCATTAGAGGATCTTGCAAATCCATGAGATACCTGAAGTCTGTTGTTTTTGTTTCTTTGTACATTTATGATCCGCCTGTGGATCTTATTACATTCCAGTCTGTATATTCATAAACTCGAACACTCAGACAATATGGTTTGTAATAGTTTATTCACCAAGACTTCCGCTGTGCTATTATATTGAGTGTATTGTCTATGATGATATCAACTACGTCACGATACTCCCCGCCGGGCCCACCGGTCATATGTGGAAATATCGGGGTGTGACAGTACATTGTGTTCCCATTTCTCACTTGGTCTTAACTGAACAGGTAGGGCATTAGGTGACATGCTACTCAATAACATGTGTGAAACCTTCAATGGCAAGATAGTGGAAGGGAGGGACAAGCCTATCATTGCTTCTTTGGAGTATATCAGGGAGTACCTAATGAGGAGGATTGTGACAGTGTTGAGGGTTATAGAAAGGACTGAAGGTCTTATTACACCTTGGGCACAAGAACAGCTTCAAACAATTAAGAAAGATGCAATCTTTTATCATGTGCAGTGGAATGGAGGGGATCTGTATGGGGTGAGTGGTAAACCTGGACACACAAGGGTAGTAGACTTAGCCAAAAAGACTTGTGCTTGTAGAGGCTGGTAAATCACAGGTATATTATTAACTGTTTGTGACTGACTTTTATCATGTGCAATGCTCATTGTAAACTGATTGTTCATGATTATGACAGGCATGCCCTGCAGACATGCAGTGGCTGCAATATGGTTCATGGCTACTAATGGTCAAAGAGTTGGTGCTTTGGAAAGCTGGTTTGATCCAGTCTACACAATAGGCAGGTGGAAAGAGGTGTATGCTTTCAAGATAAACCCTATAAATGGCAAAGCTCTATGGCCGAAGAGTGAAGTTCCTATTAAGATAACACCACCAAAACATCATAAACAAGTGGGTAGGCCAAAGAAGGTTAGGAAAAGGTCAGCCGTGGAGATGGAGGATGAAGGCTCAAGCAAGAAGAAGGGTAGGTTATCAAAGAAGAATATCATGGGTGTATGTGGAAAATGTGGGAACACCGGACACAATCAAAGGACTTGCAAGGGGCAAGGTGAAAAAAGGAAGGACTAGATCTGTTGGCAGGGGTTTAACTTTTGACTTTTGGTTTGTTATGGTCTTACTTAGTATTTTATGGGATATGTATTAACTCTAGATGTTTGGAACATGTTTAAAACTTACTTATCTATGCCAATGTGGCAGTTTTTGTGCTAGATGTCTGATTTTGTGTTTGATGGATCAATATAACTTTGTTATCTATGCCAATGTGTTGTTTGCCATTTACAGCAGTTGAATGGGTCAAAAAAGGTCATTTATGTTGTGTTTGATGTTTACAGCAGTTGAATGGGTCAAAACAGGTCATTTACATTGTGTTTGATGTTTACAGCAGTTGAATGGGTCAAAAGATGTCATTTATATTGTGTTTGATGTTTACAGCAGTTGAATGGGTCAAAACAGGTCATTTACATTGCTGTTTGCCAAACAAGTTATGTCCAAACAGGTTATGGGTCAAAATAGAGACTGTCGAAACAGGTTATGTGTTGTTTGACAAACAGGTTATGTCCAAACAGGTTATGGGTCAAAATAGAGACTGTCGAAACAGGTTATGGGTCAAAATTCCGTTTTGCAGCAACAGGAAAGACAATATCATGTGCCGAAGCCAAAGGTACTGCATTACATTCATTATATTCATACCAAAGGTACTGCATTATATCAAAACTACTTACATATCACATTTTAATACAAAAACTACTTGCATTAAACTGCATTACATCAAGACTACCACATTACATCTAGACTGCTTTGCATTACATAGACAAATACAAGATGAAGCAAACCCAACTCAAAAACAAAATCTTTTTCAGCTTCATTGTCTTAGATTTAAGTTCTTTCACCTTCTCCTCTAACATGTTTTTGTTTCGTAGCAGACCTTGGATGATGTTCACACATGAATGGCAATTGGACTGATCTACCCATCCTATAAATCGACATGTCGATCCTTGATCAGGACACCCATAAAAATGGCGACCTGGGTTCCTATCTGTCCAAGAGGTGAGGATAACAGCTTCTTTTCCACAATCGCATAACACCATCTTCGTTTATGAGCAGATGATTTAAGATCCAAACCCTAATTTTGGGTCAGCCGCCGTAGAGAGAGTTGCAAGTATGGAGGCTTTCAAATGGGGAAGAAACCCTAATTAGGTATTTGGGGGAGAAATGGAGGCTTTTAAATGGTGGGTAGTTGGGGAAGTTGAATGGACATAAATGCCCTCACGTGCTGTGCACGTGATGTAACTTAACATAATTTTTTAACTGGGTTTGGGGTAAAGGACGAAAGATGTAACAGGTTTTAAAAAAAGGACTGTGGGTGTAATTGTTAAAGGTAAAGGTCATCCATTGCAACTAGCTACAAACATAAAGGACGAAAAGTGTAATTTTTCCTTTTATTTGATATATTATTAGCGTGTTATATGACTTAAAAACTATATTATACAAATATAACTAAAGCCGAACCGATTCGGTCATTGGTTCGAACAACCAACTCTCTGGAAGTAAAAAGTTCAGTTGTTCTGTGGGGAGCAGCTCTTGCCTATGGGCATCAAGATCAACCTATGTGACAGTAGCAGTTGAGCGACATGTGGCAGGAAAGACAGAGTTGACCGATCAAAAGGCACTTCCATTGCATCATTTGCAAATAGAATAATGGAACATTATTTTCATTTAAAAATTAAGTCAACACTTATAAATAACTTAATTTATAGTACTTGAACATTTATTTCTTTCAAAAGATTATTTCAACAATTTTAAGTTATATATTTATGTGTTAAACCACCAGCGAAACTTGCTGGATCTTAGGGTGTGGGGGGCTCCCTCGGTGACCCCATGCGGGGAGGGTTTTGCCGTGCGGGAAGGGTGCCGCCATCCAAGAGGGGAGGCAAATCAGGGAGGGTGTGAGGGGAGTGTTCACCGCATGAAGGAGAGAGGAGATGGTGGGCCACACTAATTTTCAACCAATCATTTATTATTATTTTTTTTTTTTTGAATAAAAAAGCAAGTCACCTAAGAGGGGAGTGCCGCCATCAAATTGGGGTGTGAGGGGAGTTTAAGAGGGGAGTTGACGTGGCATAACCTGATTGGGTGTGCGTAAGAGAGGGGACTCCCCTAAGAGGGGAGTGCCCCTCTCACCCTTAGGGTATCCGGGGCACCAGCGGGGAGTGGCCTCGGTGACCCCATTCCCCCAGCGGGAACACCGCCGCCATCCCTGCGGTGACCCAAATCGGGGAGATGGGTCGGGGGGAGACACCGAAGAAGGTAGGAGAGAGAAGGTGGGGCCACCCTCATTTTCAACCAATGAAAACTTTCCTTTTTTTTTTTTTTTTGAATAAAAAAACAAGTCACCTAATAGGGGAGTGCCGCCATCAAATTGGGGTGTGAGGGGAGTTTAAGAGGGAAGTTGACGTGGCATAACCTGATTGGGTGTGCGTAAGAGAGGGGACTCCCCTAAGAGGGGAGTGCCCCGGATACCCTTAGACTAGTGTCTAATATTGTACAAACAAACTAACTTCAATAAAGTGTTTTATCAACTTTATGCATAGTGTGCGTTAATTTTGATGTTGGCTAAGTGATAAGAATTGGAAAGTAGCATCAACATTTATATAAGTTTAAAGACTTAAAAGACAAATTAATATCGTCTATTTAATTCGTTTTAAACTAGTAAAATCTTAAGAACCGAATTGGCATTTATTGACACTTCTTTGATATGATAAATAATATGATATTAAGTATCAACATATTCGGTCGGTTTCAAAGACATATTCTATCAATTGTAAGCTAATCGTTGAATTAATTTAATTTTGATGTCTTCAAAATGGAACCTTTCTTTTGACTTTAAGCACGTGACTTTTCAATTCTAAACCATGAATACATGACTATAAGTGTGATATTGGCGACCCAATAATTGGAATGGGCAAAAGCTAGAAATTAGTTATAAAAATAATGTTTATATTTCGTTGACAAAGATATTTAATCACATATCGAAAAAATTATATTGGTAAACACGTACTAAACATATATCGAAAACTATTAGTTACATAATTGAAAGGTGATCTAGTATTATAATCAACATATTTGATACTTATATCAAAACGCCATTCTTAGGTAAAAAAAAATACATAACATGTACATGTAAAACGGGTGCTATTATAGTAAATCATACTAAACATAGTTAATAGTTTTGATATAAAGTGTCTGAATAACGATTAGAGTATTAGACCATGCGTCGTTGTTTAACATAATGCCTCGTCATGTCACTGCCACGTAGAGAATAGGCTTCAACTAACACACCTTTAACGCCTGGGTTTAACGCCCCGGGCGGTGTGCTCATCCGTTAAACACCAACGTGGCTCAGGCGTGAATCCACAGCGTTGAGAATTTAAGAGTTATTCATCTTATAAACAAATCATGTGCCCAAACACCTTGGTCGGGTCAAGGGGGTGGGCTTTAATGAGTTTTTTAGGTGCAACGCCCCTAGAAAAAAAATATTATTGTGTTTATAAAGAACCTTATTATTATGTCTATACCGGTGGTATCACAACTTATGTACAACTTTAATAAATTGCAACTAATATAGAGTCATAGGACTATTGTTTTGGATGTCAATTGTGTTAGGTTGAATTGATAAACCGGATATAGCTCATATATTTATTCGTGTCAAAGACATCAATTATTATCAACTATTAACTTTAAACAAGTTAGATAATTCTCATGTATTATTTTTTTTATCCTGGGATAAATTACCACACCAAGATGAGTGAGCGAACAAAACTAGCTTTGATTTGGGTTTATTATAGTGTAAATTAATGAACAAAAAACACTTTTGAAAAATATATACAAATTCAAAAAGCAGCCAAACTCATTCAAGGTGTTTTAAAAATATACATTTTCTATTAGAAAAACACTAGATGATATATTTTCTATACCTATATTCAATAAAATAAGTATTTATGTAATCACATTCAATAAAATAATTATTTATATATTTTTGATGAAATGGACAAAAGGGAAATCATTCCCATCCACACCAGAAACTTCCACCCCTGGCCCAAATTTTGGGTTAAGTCGGTAGTACATTCTTTTGAGTCTTTGACACCTCTACACCATGTGTCGGTAAAGCCATATGGTGATATATATTAATGTTATATAAAAATTGACGATATGTCGATATTTATAAAGATCTTTACAGAAATAGGCATTGCTTGGGTGAAGTGTATAACTTGAATGTCATATTATTTTGAGTAAACTGTTAAAATGGTCTCTGAGTTTTGGTCACTTTTGTCATTTTCCCCTTTATGAAAAGAGAGAGAGAGAAAAAAAAAACTGGATGTTAACTAAAAAATCTTACCAAATTTTGATTTTGGATGAAAATAACAACAAAATTGAAACAACAAGGACCCAGATACAAAAGGTCTGAGTTTTGGACTAAAGTGGCCAAAGTGACCAAACCTCAGGAACCCTTTTGACAGTTTACTATATTATTTTTATTCAACGATTATATAGGATTCTTTTTATAAGATGAGAAGAAAAATTAATTAATCTAAGTGCACGTATAATTGATGGTGTTGAATTTGTATAGAGATCTATTTATTTATATAGTTAGTTGTACAGTCTTTAAACGATTAATGTATGCTTTGGTATCGTTTAGTCATAGAAAGAAAATGTTATGGTCCCGAGTCGAAGTATGAATGGCCCCTTATTTGATGATCATCAATATGTGTTACTCATCTTTTAATGAGATGATGCTACGTAAAGTCAGACCCATCACCACACATATGAGTAGTTCATTTAGACATACAACTCAACCACGAGCAGTGATTGATCTTGTGATTCAAAATACCTCTCATGTTATTCGGTGACTTCCATGGTTAGAGCCATGGTTGTAAAACAAGGTTTCCAAGGCCGAGTACTCCCCGAGTAGTCGCTACAAGGTAGGTTGGCGAGGCGACTTTCTTTAACTCCATCTAATTACTCGGAATCGATCAAACGCGGTCAAACTCGGCCAAAATCGGATTTAGTAGGTCAATTCTGACCGAGTTTGACTTAAAAAATAATAAAACATAATTTATTTGACTATCATATTAAATAATGAATATCATTTTCATGTATTTTGTTATAAATATTAGTAAATTTATGTTATTAGACATATATTTAGTCTCCGGAAACTAATTTCTTTATAATTTAACATGTCTGAGTACTCCTCAAGTACTCTCCACCTATGCCGAGTACTCTCAACTCCCCAGTCGACCGACTAGGGAGCGCCTAACGACTTTTGCAACCATGGTTAGAGCATAGTAAAAACTAATACATGAGAGTGCGTGTGAGTTAGGTGTCTTTCAGTGAATAATCATCGATTGGTGATTGCAAAAGAGAACCCTGAGACCAGGGAAATGGTATTTCCCATCGGGTTGTTCGGTGTCTGTTTCCCACTCCGCATGCTCTTATAAAGGTATATAATACTTAGAAGATATGTTTTTCTCAACTTTTATTAATTAACTGGTAGTAAAACCATAAAATATATGAGAAGTTGAGTATCTATCATGTTATCTTAGAATATTCGGAGTTCAATAATCCGACTTTTCGTAAGGATTAGCTTCCTGCGAATTGGGCCCGGAATAGGGCGGTGTTCTCGGGTGTCGTAGTCAAGGTAGAAGACGTTTTCAGTGAAGTTAGATCGTTAGGTTTTTTATGGTTCAAACATAGATCGAAGTATAGTTCTATTTCTTGGTCGGATTAGTGTAATTTTGTTAATATGTATCGTTTTGTAGTCCCCCCCCCCCCCTGGTTTTCGGGTGTGGGTGTGTTTTTTAAATGAAGTTTTCCCTTAAAAAAAAATCCTTAAATGCAAATAGGGGTACCAATTCTTAAATTCAGATCTCAATTTTAACAAATTCATGGCTAGCTACTGATCTTAAGCTTGAGTTAACTAGAAGGACAAACAATCTTCAGATTTCAATTATAACGATTTTATGAAAAAAAAATGAAAAATTAGATTTAAGTTGCATTGAATTTCAACAAATCAAAGTTAAAGGGTCCTAATAATCTTACACCTCAAAATCCGTATAACGTTATATGACCCGTATAGAATAATTTGACATGATAAGTATTGGGCCGTATAATGTTATACGGCTCGTATAACATTATACGGGTCGTATAACATTATACGGATCGTATAGCATTATACGGATCGTATAGCATTATATTAGGTTTGGGTCGTATAACATTATATAAATCGTATAACATCCGATACGGGTCGTATAATCTTAAATACCAATAATTTTCAAAGGTACTTTTCAATTGTTCAAATGCTCCATAGCCAATAGTACCCAATGACTAAGCTTGAAGGACAAGTCTTAAATTTAAATTTCAACTTTAACGAATTTTACTAATAAAAAATGAAACGTTATTAAATATACTAAAACATAACCTCTTAGTTGGAGTAAATTGTCTTTTTTTACCTTTTTAAGTTTCAACTTTTTCTTGTTTTTACGTTTTCATGCTTTGAATTCACCTCTTTCACTATAAATATTAAGCGTCTTTAACCCAATAATTTTATTTTCTCATATAACTTCCATTCATTAGTTTTTTTTTTCTTTTTTACAAAAACTAAATACGTAATATATATATATATTTTTTTAAATGAATTGAAAAAACACATTTTGACTGCCTTTTGGACTTATGCGGCTTTATTTTTAGAACTTTCCTCTTTCGGTTTCTATAATGAGGGTCGGCACCATATTGATGCCGTAATGAACGATAACAATATTGACCGGATTTATGCCATTAACGTTATTTTTACTACTACGTCTATATTTCCATTTAAAATTTATTGAAAATCAGTCGCTTTCACCGCGAAGCGTGAATGTAACCCACTAGTTAGAAAGAATATGTGGCTGTGCCACACATTCCTTCTGCAAATTCCTTAGGACAGAAGTCTCAGAACAAAAGGTTATCTGATCTTTGTGTAGGAGTGAACTTGTTATTGGAAGAAAAAGAATATATAAGTGAAACTAGCCTCACAAAACTCTGCCACATCCATCTTTCGGTTCATCTTTTTCTTAAACGTTAAAACATTTGAGTATTATAAACATCACATTTGTCCATCTTATCATTTAAAATTTCTTTCGTTTCCAAAATAAACAATTTTTTAAACAAATTACCACGGATATAAAATCACTTATTTCTCCTGTATATAATCTAACGTAGAACAAACAAAGAGAGGTTGGATCTTGTACACGACATATTTTCGTACGAAGCATACGCGACAACTAGAGGAGGACAAGTGTAACTGGGAGCGAAGTAATTTAGTCATTTCTCAAGAGAACAACTTCTCCTCTTGATTTTCAAACGGCTATAAATTTTTCATACGTTAATATTTAAAAAAAAATTACATCGTATTAACGAGCATTTCATTCTCTTTAATTCGAACAGCCTATTGTTATAGTTTTCTTAAAAAAAATAACAAGATTTTGAATACTCATTAGTCCATTACGGGGTTACGTGATTTTGAATGCGCAACACATGACTACGTTATTTTGAATATTCGTTACGTGATTACAAATCCAACATAAACCACTACGTGATTACACATTCAATTTATATTCATTACTTGATTACATATTCAATATGATTTGTTATAACTGGTATTATTACAACTATGCTTATTATGTGATTACACATTCAAGAATAAGAACTTGAATGTTTATGCTTTATTACGTGATTAAATCTCTAATATACGACATTATGTAGTTATTATAGGTTGAATTGACTAATGTTTTGTATATAATTTATCCTTAATAGATGATTAGACCTGAAATATGTAGTTATTGTAGGTTGATTCAACTAATGTTTTGTATATATTTTATCCTTAATAGGTGATTAGACCTGAAATATTAGGTATTCCATATGAAATATTATGTATTACATGTTTTTGTTTTTACGTAATTACTCAGTAATTTTATTTCCCAAGTTTATTTTATGTTTTTGTTGCATTTCAATTTAGTTAGTAGTGGTCAATGGTAGTTATTGCATGTTTAGAGCAGTTCTACACTTCTTACATAACGTATTGAAATCAATGGAAAGACATGAGTTTTGAGAATGAAATTTTTATGTTAGTTTTCTCTCATTGAATTATGAGTTAAAATTAAGTTTAGATTCATAGTTCAATAGTGGCATATTGAATGGTGTTCTGTGGAATCTAATCACAAGTTTAGGTGGTGAATTATGTATCCTAAACTTGTATTAGGTTGTCCTATGGATTGATCGAGTGGTGTTTTCTATCTCGAGTGAACCGTAGCCTATCCGTTTTGTTTTTTTTTAGAAATTCTGTCAGTTGATACTTTGATTACTATCACCCAATGTGGTGCTCAACGAAATTTTAGAAGCTTTTATACCTGATTTAGGTAAACAACCGGTTCATTACCCTAAAAGGCTAAAATGATGCATGATGACATTTTAAAATATAAGGGGTAGGGGTGGTTATCACTTGTAAAAATTCCATCACTCATAACATTCAATCAATTTTTACCATGTCATCAACCATTATTCCATCACTCACAACCTTTTTTAGTGGAAATGGTCATCACTTGTGATAAATTCCATCACTCGCAACCTTTTTTATTTTTTAAATTATAAATTAACAATAAAACACTAAAATTATAAATTTCATTTAACTTAAAACATATTAGTTCAATATTTTAGACTACAATTAAAAAAAAGAACATACATAAAGAAACTCTACTCCTCGTCTGAATTAGGAACTTCCAAACCTAAAGAACCTACTATTTCGATTAAATCGTATCTCAACCGAAAGTGAGTTTCTTCATCACGCAACTGTTGTTGGATATTTTCGGGAACGTGAACTTATGTAGGAGGATCCGGCACCCAATCTGGAGATATTGCACGTCAGTCATCTTTGATTAACATATTGTGCAATATGATACATGCATATACTATGCTATGTATTGATTTCTTATTCATCGCACGAACCGGTCGGCTTAGAATGTCCCATCTACCCTTTAAAACACCAAAAACCCTCTCAACATCTTTTCTTGCCGATTCTTTCAACTTTTTGAACGCTTTTTCTTTGGCCTCGACAGGAAATGGAGGAGCTTTCACAAAAAACATATCATGATGGGTATACCATATATACCATCCACAAGAAGAAAGTCTCGTCTGTAATATCGTCCATTAACATAGAATGGACAGAAGGGTGCAGTACCATCCGTTACGGTTTGGAACAACGGCGACGTGTACAAAACATTGATGTCGTTGTTTGAACCTGGAACACCAAAATATGAATGCCAAAACCATAAATCATCCGACGCCACCGCTTCAAGTATGATGGTTGGTATTTTGACGTCACCCCTAACATACGCCCCTCGCAACTCTCTTGGACAATTTCTCCACTCGATATGTGTACAATCGATGCTACCGAGCATCCTAGGAAAATGCCATCTAGCCTCATGTGCGGCGTAAATACGTGAGATGTCGTGTCTCGTCGGTTTATGTAAAAACTCTTTACCATACAATTTAATGACCGCGTTACAAAAAAATTGCAGACATTCACGCGAAGTTCTGTCCGACGTAGCTAGGTATTCATCAAATTGATCGGGAGGGTTACCTGTCGCTAGTTGGCGAATGGCGGACGTGCATTTTTGTATCGATATGAAACTTGGCTTGCCCCTCGCGTCATAACTTTCTTGAAACCATTCTTCAGTTGTTTCGATGTCTCCAACAATCTTTAAAAATAATTCTTTTCGTAAACGAAACCGATCTCTAAACGTTTCGGCATTGTGGACCGGATTCTCCACAAAATAATCGTTCATTAACACTTCATTGGCATGTACCCGATCACGATCCACCATTTCTTTTTTGGGCGGTTCGAACTTCCTTCAAGATCGTTGTACACCGACACGAAATATTTAAGAGTTTCATTGTCAGAAGACGATTGGCTATCGTTATCGCTGCCCATCGGAAATGTCGAATCCGTAGGAAAATCCATTTGTGAAATGGTATAAAAATTGTAGAATGTGTGATATGTGTTTGTGTTTTGGTGTGGGTGAAATGGTCAAAAATTGTAAAGTATATATAGATTGTTTATAGTTTTTTTTTTTTTAATTAAAATAACGGTCAAAAAGAGTGCAACGGTCGGATTTCAAATTGTTCAACGCGTCAAATTTATGACGCGAAAATACTTCCACGCGTGAAAGTTGGGGGCCGGCGGTGGTGTTTTGGTACTGTTCACACGTGAACATTTTTTATCACGGGGAATCTTTTCTGTTAGGATCGAACGCTCTCACACACAAACTCGGACCACACACACTCTGCTCTCACACAATCTACCACAATCATGAACACAAGGATTTACGTGGTTCGGTCTAAACTGATCTACGTCCACGGTTAACTAGGTGTTTATATTAAGCTTGGGTGAGGTACAAAGTTTACAATACAAATGAATCTCTTATATAGAGATTGAAGAAAGAGAAAGAAAGTCACAAAACATGATCCGGGAATAATGGGGAACAGAGAGGATTGGATAACCCTATCTTCTTATCCTCTTATCCTTTGATCAGAAAAGCTTTTCTGATGTCCACTTGATCAAGTGGCTTCATACTCAACAATCTCCCACTTGAAGCCACGAGATAATCTTCACCTGTGCTTCAACTGTGCATCTGTATTTCTGTAAAAACTTTTGATCTTAGCTCTTTCCTAGTTATCCGGCTTTCTCTTCAATTATCTTGAAGGCCCATTGAAGCTTCCGTTAGCTCCAACACATCAGTCATGGGTAAGTCTGCCCCTGACCCATTCTCTGTTCCTATCGGCTCCCACTGAGATGAACTGCCCAATCCTGGAACATACTGAGAACAAACACTCTCCGAATAAAGCAGATTATCAACTGGAGAGACTTTAACTACTGAAATACTGGTTCTCTTAGCCCACTGTCGTCTGGTAACTCTGACCGAAGCACGTCCCGTGCTCCCACTACCACGGATGCCCCTGATTGGTTTTACTGAACCTTTTCTAGCACGTTGATCCTGAATCTGACCTGTGACTATGGTTTGCCATCTACAAAGCAAACCTTCTTCTGCCCACGAGATTCTGTGAACCGGATCTTGGCCTTTTTCTAAACTGGGATGGTTACTCCCTCAGACGGTAAACTGACCATATACAGCGAACCCCATTTCTTTCCTCGAGCTACGACTAGATTTCCCTTTAGAACTTTCCACTGCCCGTTCCTGAACTTAACCTCGTGCCCCTGTCCATCCAACTGCCCAACAGAAATCAACTATTTCTTCAGACTTGGAATTACCTGGACATCCTTCAAAGTCCATGAACTGACTGGAGTCTTCAGATCTAAGTCACCCATGCTCGTCACATCAAGAATCTCATCGTTCGCCAGTCTTACCTTACCAAAATCACCTTCTTTCAGATTTCGCAGTGCTTCACTGCTGTGGGTAGCATGAAATGAAGCACCTGAATCCATAACCCAGGATTCCACACTGCTCTCCACACTCCAGATCAAAACATCATCATCTGAGTGGTCTACTGCAGCGTTAACTTCTTTCTTCTCATTTGGACATTGATTCCTAAAATGTCCTACCTCTTTGCAGTTCCAACAGGTTACATCACCTCGAGCCCTAGACTGACTCCTTCTTTTGTTCCTGCTCCGACTATCTCTGTTATTGTAAGGACCATCAAAAATGTCCCTAAACGACCCATAAGTAAAAACCCGGACCCCTGAAACCCTAATGTGCATGAAAAACTAAGAAAAAAAGATTTATGGGTTTCACGCGGGCCGCGTAAGAGTAAGCATAGGCTTACGCGGGCCGCGTCAAAGTGGTGTTGACCGGATAAGCGCCCTGGGCCACATGTCGCACACATGGCAGGTCTACTGATGACACGCTAGCCCTAGTCTACGCATAGGTGGCCCTCGCGGGCCGCGTAAACCCTTCCTAAGTTTTACGCGGGCCGCGTAAAACTCGTTTTTCAGCTATAAATTGATCCGATCATGAGCAGTTCAGCTGTGTCGAAAGTTTTGATCAAAAACGAAGTTCTACTTCTCAAAATCACATTTTCGCGTAGAGAAACGCTGCTACGATACAGGGTATTAACTCGATCGCTGCTACGATTCAATGTCCGATCGATTGAAACCAATCCGAGGGATGTTTAAGTACTACCCATATTAGGGCCATACTTTGTCATTCGTCATGAATTCGATGGATGTTTAAGTATTGCACTTTGTCATTCATTGTGAGGGTTTTAATCTCATGAGTTATCGTAAAAGTTGTATTAAGTTACTAACCTAATTCGTATGCATTGTTATTTAATCTAGGTTACAAGGCTTATCAGTAGGCTAAACTCTGCCCATTTAAACTTGCAATGTGAGTCATTCTCTTTTATCAAAAATGTTTTACAATACTCCAATTATTTTCAAAAGTTATAATTACAGGGATTAAGTTGTGGTTATCTTGAATCACTGGCTAGTGGGGTATTGTGCACATTACTAATTTCTCACGGTTAGGTTCATCAACCTAACAGTGATAATCATCACTACTTGGGTGAAAGGACCCAATAGTGGTATGACCATTGTCACCAGGAGGTGACACGACGCCAGATAAAAATAAGATAGAAGCCATTGTAATCGCTCTTATGCTGTAATTTATAACTATGTGTCGTTTTATCAAATTTGAGTGACTCGCCAGTATTTCCCGCTGATAAAATATATTTAAAACATGTTTCAGGTGACCTACTATGAATCAAGGAAAAGTGCTACGGTGCACTAATGAAGCTTGAAGTGGTGGCTCAGTTAAATAAATAAACATGTTTTGTAAAACAGGGAATTTCCTAGTAAAATTCCTCTATTGTAAATTACGGGGTTTATCCCGAGTTGTGAAATAAAATAATCGGGCATTTTCAAAGTTTAAAAGATCCTGTTAAAATTTCCGCTGCCAAACATATTAATTACCACGGGTTTCTGTCCCGCGGCACCTTGACCGTGTAAAACCGGGACGGGGGCCGTGACGGAAAAATGTGGTATCAGAGCCACTGATTTAAGCCAATTAAGTATTTAGAAATACTTAATTTTTCTAATTGCCATTCTGTGATTCTATGAAAATTTAATTTACAAAATTTTAACTTAGAATTTTGTGTGTTTCTTCATATATGCTCACAGCATGAATGAACTATCAGAAGCACTTCAAAACTTTTCTATCCATAGCTCAGATATGTATACCACCAGTACCTTCACTGGCTACCAGGCTGACACTGAAGAGCTAATGGTATTCCAAGCCCAACCCCTGGAAAAACCTAAACCGAAGAAGAGAAGAAGACTTGTAGGCTGGAGGCGTGTGCGTAGGAAGAGGCCAGCAACACAGAAAGTTATAAAGACTGAAGATCCCAAAGATAAAGGCAAAGGGATAGAGATTGGGGAGAGTTCAGGGCAAGCTCAAGAGATGCCACCCTAGGAGGAGCTGGACCGCCAACTAGCAAATAACGACCTCATCGGACCTGCCGATGAGACCCTCTTCAATTACCCAGCTGAAGCCCAACTTCCAGTTAATCTGGAACCGGCTATTCCAGATCCCCTTGTTAACCCCCAACCTCTAGGAGAACTAGAAGAATGGTGAACCATTGACTGGCAGTTTCAGAATCTCCTGATAACCCTAATACCTTTTTTCCCCCAATTTTACCCGGAGCCTCCACTACACCCACTTATGAGCTCCAAAAACTTGGCTGAACTCCGCCATTATGGCGAGGAGCTGATTGATGCGGGAAACCGAATTAGGGATGTGGGAGAAAGAATCTCATGGAAGTACGACAAGAGAGAACGTCGTTTCTGAAGTGCCAGCTGACGGGATCGTATGTGGTTGTGGGAATATGTGTTTAATAATAATATAATCATATAAAATAACTAAAAATAAAACTTTTGTAATATATTTAGTGTGTACGGATGCATACTATAATATATAAAAATGGACGTCGCAAAGTCGACAATTTTGGCTATACGTGTTAACGTGATTATATGCGATTAATTTATTGTGTTTGGTTGTTATTTATTTTGCGCTAATCACTTATATATGTTAATTACCAGATGGAACACGCTGGTAATGAACCAGTTAACGAGGTTAACCAATCTAAGCAAAACCATGAAGATCAATTTCTGAATAGACAAGATATAGAGAATATTGTTGCTCAGGGAATAGCCAATGCTATTCCAGCAATCCTTGCTGCTGCCTGAAATCCAGTTGAACCTCAACCAATTATTCCCAGCAAACGTACTCATGAAGACAACTTCAGTAATAGCGTAAATGGAGGTGGCAACATTAATAATAATGATAATGAGGTAATGCAAGCCCCAATTCTTAAGAGAATGAAAGTTGCAACGCCTGGTTGCACTTACAAGGAATTTCTTGCCTGTAAACCAGTTGAATTTGCAGGCAACGAAGGGGCGACTGCTGCACTGCGTTGGTTGGAGAAAACCGAAGCAGTAATTAAAATAAGTAAATGTGCCAAGGAAGACAAGGTCATGTACGCGTCACATCTTTTCAAAGAAGGGGCGCTAGAATGGTGGAATACGGTACTACAAGCCAAAGGAAGCGATGTGGCCTATGCCATGAATTGGGAAGAATTTAAAAGTCTGGTGGAAAGAAAATTTTGTCCCGAATATGAAAAAGAGCAAATGGCAAATAAATTCTTGAACCACCGGATGGTGGATGTAGACTATCGAGGGTATACTTCGACATTCTTCGAGTATGCTGGAGTTGTACCGACCCTGGCTTCGCCAGAACCGGTACTTATCTCTCGTTATATTTGGGGTTTGATTGGCGAAATCCGTGATATCGTTAAAGCTGCGAGACCTCGCACAATTGACGATGCAGTGGAATTAGCCAACACTTTGACTGACGGACTGGTGCGTACGCGAGAAGAAAATAGGAAGAAAGAAGTGGCCCAAAAGATTACCCAAGGATTCCGTGTGGGTAATAGTAGCAACTTCAAGAAAAAGGGAACTGGGCAATCTTCCACTGTTCCATTTTGCAATACCTACAAAAGAAAGCATTTTGGAAGATGCAAAGGGTATTGCAATTTCTGTAAAATTCCGGGGCATCAAGAGGAAGATTGCAGGAGGAAGAAATCAACAATCTGCTACAACTGTGGAGAAGCTGGACATTTTAGGCCAGACTGTCCCAAATTGGTCAAACCAGCTGACAACAAAGCCAAACCTGTAGAAGGAGCTACCAAGAATAACGCAAGAGCCTTCCAGTTGACTACTCAGGAAGCAGAGCTAATCCCTGATGTGATAGCTGGTATGTTCCTAGTTCATGACGTCTATGCAAAAGTATTATTTGACTCTGGTGCAAACCAAAGTTTATAAATACTTCATTCTGCCGAACTCTTAACCTACCTTTAACCAAACTTAGGCAGATTTTTACGGTAGAAACTGCAGATGGTAATTCTGTTCACATAGATAAGGTTTTGCAAGAAGGAAAGATAGAACTCTTAGGCCATAAATTCTCTGCAAACCTATTACCGATGGATTTAGCTGGATTTGATGTTGTGTTAGGAATGGACTGGTTAGTAGCCAACCATGCTCGAATCCTATGTGATAAGAATTCCATAGAAATTCATACACCCACAGAAGAATTAGTGGTGATTACAGGAGATAAGCCACGAAAGCCACTGAAATTCGTTTCAGTAATAAAAATGGCCAGTTATTCAAGAAAACAAGGAATAGTGTATATGATTTTGGTAATCATTAACACTAAAGGTAAGGAACTTAAGGAAATTCCTGTAGTATCAGAATACCCAGATGTATTCCCAGAAGAACTACCTGGATTACCATCCACTAGGGAAGTAGAATTTAGAATTCATCTAATTCCTGGAACTACACCGATAGCCAAGGAACCTTATCGGTTAGCACCTACCGAAATGTTAGAACTGAAAAAGCAGTTAGATGAATTATTAAGCAAAGGATTTATACAACCTAGTTCATCCCCGTGGGGAGCACCAGTTTTGTTTGTGAAAAAGAAAGATGGGTCGATGCGAATGTGTATCGATTATAGGGAATTGAATAAGGTTACAATCAAGAATCGATACCCATTACCTAGGATTGATGATCTTTTTGATCAATTGCAAGGAGCTAGATACTTTTCTAAGATAGACTTACGCTTCGGATATCATCAATTGAAGGTACAAGAAGAAGACATACCTAAAACTGCTTTAAGAACTAGGTATGGTCATTACGAGTTTACAATCATGCCCTTTGGGTTAACAAATGCTCCTGCAGCATTTATGGACATGATGAATAGGATATGTAAACCGTACTTGGATAAATTTGTAATTGTCTTCATCGACGACATACTTATTTATTCCAAAAGTCAGGACGAGCATTGTAAGCACCTACATGCACTCTTAACTTTGTTAAGAAAAGAGAAACTTTATGCCAAATTCTCGAAGTGTGAATTTTGGCTACAAGAGGTGCAATTTTTAGGACACATGGTGAATCACGAAGGTATTCACGTAGATCCCTCCAAAATAGAAGCAATCACCAAATGGAAGGTTTCGCAGTCAGCCATGGAAGTTAGAAGTTTTATAGGGTTAGTCGGATACTATAGACGGTTTATTAAGGATTTTTCCAAGATAGCGGTACCATTAACTAAGCTAACCTGTAAATCAGTTAAGTTTGAATGGGGACCTAAACAAGAAGAAGCTTTTAAGATCTTAAAGCAGAAATTAACAAACGCTCCAATTCTAGCCTTACCAGAAGGGACAGAAGATTTTGAAGTTTATTGCGATACTTCTAAGCTAGGATTAGGATGTGTGCTAATGCAACGCAAAAAGGTAATTGCGTATGCCTCAAGGCAATTGAAAAAGCACGTAGAAAACTATACGACTCATGACTTAGAGTTAGGAGCCATAATTTTTGCCCTTAAGATTTGGAGACATTATCTGTACGGAAGTAAGTTTAGTGTCTATACAGACCATAAAAGCTTAAGATACATATTTGGGCAAAAAGAATTGAACATGAGGCAAAGGAGATGGATGGAAATCCTAAGCGACTACGACTGTGATATTCAATATCATGAAGGAAAAGCAAACGTAGCTGACTCCTTAAGTCGTAAGTATCATGAGAAACAAAAACGAGTTCGTGCTCTTAGATTAAATCTACAATTAGACTTAATGGAACAACTGAAGAATATTCAGGAAACAGCTATCAAGGATGATGATGAAGGAATGAAAGGACGATTAAAAGAATTAGAGCAAGGAAATGATAGAATTTGGAGATTCCATAAGAAAAGGATTTGGGTACCTAAGCTAGGAGAGTTAAGGAATAATATTTTAGAGAAAGCCCATAAATCTAGGTATACCATGCATCCTGGTAATAATAAGATGTACCAAGATTTAAGAAATAACTTCTGGTGGATAGGAATGAAAAAGGACATAGCTAGATATGTTTCTAAGTGTCTTACTTGTTCACAAGTTAAGATAGAACACCAGAAACCCTCAGGTCTACTTCAACAATTAGAAATGCCTGTATGGAAATGGGAACTCATAACCATGGACTTTGTTACTAAGTTGCCCAAAACCAGAAAAGGTAATGACGCGATTTGGGTAATTGTGGATCGATTAACCAAATCAGCTCATTTTCTACCCATGAAAGAAACCTTTAGCATGGAAAGGTTAGCAAAGTTGTACGTAGACGAGATAGTATCCTTACATGGAGTCCCACTCTCCATTGTATCGGATAGGGATAGTCGTTTCACTTCCCATTTCTGGACAAGTTTCCAAGAAGCAATGGGAACCCGACTAAATTTAAGTACTGCATACCACCCTCAAACAGACGGACAAAGTGAAAGGATGATCCAAACCCTGGAAGACATGCTCAGGGCATGTGTGATAGATTTTGGAGGAAACTGGGACAACCATTTACCTTTAATTGAATTCTCCTATAACAATAGTTATCATTCAAGTATCGAAGCTGCCCCGTTCGAAGCACTATATGGATGAAAATGTAGAACTCCAGTTTATTGGGCAGAAATAGGAGAAAGTCAGTTATCAGGTCCTGAAATCGTACAAGAAACCACCGACAAGATCACTCAAATCAAAGAAAGACTGAAAACGGCTCGAGATTGTCAAAAGAGTTACGCAGACAATAGACGCAAGCCGCTAGAATTTCAAGTTGGAGACAAGGTACTCTTGAAAGTTTCTCCTTGGAAAGGAGTAGTTTGGTTCGGTAAGAAGGGAAAACTAAGTCCAAGGTGCGTAGGACCATTCCCAATAATCCAGCGGATAGGACCAGTTGCCTATCGCTTACAACTACCAGAAGAATTAGCCGGGGTACATGACATCTTTCATGTATCCAACCTCAAGAAATGTTTATCTGACGAATCCCTGGTAGTCCCTCTTCAAGACATACAGGTGAATGAAAAGTTGAAGTTCGTGGAGAAACCGCTTCAAATAGAAGACAGAAAGATTAAGTTTCTCAAACACAAAAGATTGGTACAGGTCAAAGTCAAGTGGGATTCAAAAAGAGGACCCGAATACACCTGGGAGCTGGAATCGGAGATGAAGCGAAAATATCCTCACTTATTTCAATAAATCTCGAGGACGAGATTTTAAATAAGGAGGGGAGGATGTAAGGACCATCAAAAATGTCCCTAAATGACCCATAAGTAAAAACCCGGACCCCCGCATGAAAAACTAAGAAAACAAGATTTCTGGGTTTCACGCGGGCCGCGTAAGAGTAAGCATAGGCTTACGCAGGCCCGTCAAAGTGGTGTTGACCGGATAAGCGCCCTGGGCCATGTGTTGCACACGTGGCAGGTCTACTGATGACATGCTAGCCCTAGTCTACGCATAGGTGGCCCTAGAGGGCCGCGTAAACTCTTCTTAAGTTTTACGCGGGCCGTGTAAAACTCGTTTTTCAGCTATAAATTGATCCGATCATGAGCAGTTCAGCTGTGTCGAAAGTTTTGATCAAAAATGAAGTTCTACTGCTCAAAATCACATTTTCACGTAGAGAAACGCTGCTACGATACAGGGTATTAACTCGATCGCTGCTACGATTCAATGTCCGATCGATTGAAACCAATCCGAGGGATGTTTAAGTGCTGCCCATATTAGGGCCATACTTTGTCATTCGTCGTGAATTCGATGGATGTTTAAGTATTGCACTTTGTCATTCATTGTGAGGGTTTTAATCTCGTGAGTTATCGTAAATGTTGTATTAAGTTACTAACCTAATTCGTATGCATTGTTATTTAATCTAGGTTACAAGACTTATCAGTAGGCTAAACTCTGCCCGTTTAAACTTGCAATGTGAGTCATTCTCTTTTATCAAAAGTGTTTTACAATACTCCAATTATTTTCAAAAGTTATAATTACAGGGATTAAGTCGTGGTTATCTTGAATCACTGGCTAGTGGGGTATTGTGCACATTACTAATTTCTCACGGTTAGGTTCATCAACCTAACAGTGATAATCATCACTACTTGGGTGAAAGGACCCAATATTGGTATGACCATCGTCACCAGGAGGTGACACGACGCCAGATAAAAATAAGATAGAAGCCATTGTAATCGCTCTTATGCTATAATTTATAACTATGTGTCGTTTTATCAAATTTGAGTGACTCGCCAGTATTTCCCCGCTGATAAAATATTTTTAAAACATGTTTCAGGTGACCTAATGTGAATCAAGGAAAAGTGCTACGGTGCACTAATGAAGCTTGAAGTGGTGGCTCAGTTAAATAAATAAACATGTTTTGTAAAACAGGGAATTTCCTAGTAAAATTCCTCTATTGTAAATTAGGGGGTTTATCCCGAGTTGTGAAATAAAATAATCGGGCATTTTCAAAGTTTAAAAGATCCTGTTAAAATTTCCGCTGCCAAACATATTAATTACCACGGGTTTCTGTCCCGCGGCACCTGGACCGGGTAAAACCGGGACGGGGGCTGTGACAGTTATTCTTCCTTCCTCTGCCAAATTCAGTAATTCACTTGATGATCCACTCGAACTTCTCCTTCTGACGTCCTCGCTCAGAATAAGATCACGAATCCTTTCAAAAGTAAATCCGCTGGTACCTGATGAACTGGAAATCGCTGTAACAGTTCCAGACCAACTGTCTGGCAAAGAAGATAATAGTAGCAAAGCTTGAACTTCATCTTCGAATTTGATGTCCACTGACACAAGGCTAGCCAAAATCGAATTCAACTTGTTGATGTGCTCTGTGACTGAACTGCCTTCCCTCATCCTAGTATTCACCAGCTCTCGAATCAGAAAGACCTTATTTTCTGCCGAAGGCTTCTCGTACATGTTAGATAGGGCTAACATCATGCCACTAGTTGTGGTTTCCTTCATTATGTTGAATGCCACAGTCTTTGATAACGCCAATGTAATAACTGCCCTGGCTTTCCTGTCTTTTGATTCCCAATCTGTTGGTTCCACCCTTTCTAGTCTAACTCCTGATAACACAATATCAAGATCTTTTTCAACCAATAATGCCTCAATCTGCATCTTCCACCAGCTAAAATCTGTACCGTTAAACTTGTCGATTTGCACCTTCCCGTCTTCTGCCATGATAACTCAAACACGACTAAACGAAACTAAAATCGAAAAAATAAACCGAAAATCAAACTAAAACAACCGAAACAAGCACTGGTCTACGGTTCTGTTTCTTCGATCTTCAACGAAACGATATACTGAAAAATTGCTGGTTTAACCGGTCAAAAAACTGATCTTGAAATTATAAACCTTCTGCCTAATGCCCCAAAAAAAAACTTAGTTCTTTGACAAATAAAAGTTTGGCTACTACTGCCAAAGGATTGAATAAAAAAGAACTAAACCCAATTTTCTTCTTTGTTTAAAGTTGAGGGGCCTCCTTGGTCAAATTGAGAAACCTCAATTCTCAAAAAAAAAAAAAAAAAAAAAAAAAAAAGACATAAAGCACGGTACGTGCTTCTTCTTCCCCACAGAACAAAACAAATTTGCTCTACTTATTCTCTTCTCCTCTTCTGGACGTAATCAACACCCAGAAAAGGCAAGGATCGAAAACCCTAGGTAACGGCGGCTACTGGGTCACCAAACCCTAGTCGCGAAGGTTAAGAGAACGGAGGCAGTGGCGGTTCTGGCGGCTTTTGATGGCAGTGGAGGCGGTTCTGATGGTGGTGGAGGCGGTTCTGATGGCGGTGGCCACGATTCTGACGGAGGTGGCCGTGATTCTGACGGCGGCGGCTTCTGACCGAAACCCTAGTTCCGGTATCACAGGTCAGTATCTTCTCTTTCCTGTACACCTCCTTCTCTCTTCGTGTGAGTCGGTCAAGAGCCCTGAGCTCTGATACCAGTTGTTAGGATCGAACGCTCTCACACACGAACTCGGACCACACACTCTGCTCTCACACAATCTGCCACAATCAAGAACACAAGGATTTACGGGGTTCGGTCTAAACTGACCTACGTCCACGGGTAACTAGGAGTTTATATTAAGCTTGGGTAAGGTACAAAGTTTACAATACAAATGAATCTCTTATATAGAGATTAATGAAAGAGAAAGAAAGTCACAAAACATGATCCGGGAATAATGGGGAACAGAGAAGATTGGATAACCCTATCTTCTTATCCTCTTATCCTTTGATCAGAAAAGCTTTTCTGATGCCCACTTGATCAAGTGGCTTCATACTCAACATTTCCCCCACCCCTGGTCCCCTAATAATTACCATACTTTCTACTTGCTTCGACTTTACATGATTTTCTGCATTACATGTGGATACAAGTACTTCTTTGTAATAATTTTATCCTCAAAACATTAAACCTTCAGTGGTGAAGGTTATATGGCGTCTATCCTCTCCATGGCACCATGTGGCGCTTCCCCACACCGTCTCGAGGGGCGTTATACCACCTGAACTAGGTTGCCTCGTGAAGATTATAACGGGGTGAACACATTTGCTTCTCTCACACACATATATATACATACATATATAATTTCATATCTACATAATCCCACATACATATACATGTTATATAACCCTCCTATAACGTCACATTTTACTTTTTTGCCATTTGTCACATAATGCTTCCGAGTACTTATCTAACATGTTTTGCTAATACCTATTTTCTTTATGTGGATTCAAACTTCTCAAAATTAATCCTATGGAAGATTTATCTACAAACATTGTTGTTTATAGACTTTAATTTGTTGAAAATAATATCTTTCCATTGTATGTTTTTTTTTTCTTTCAAATTGTGAACTAGCATTATTATGCTATACAATTATAATTGGCTTTTCTGCTATACACGATAGTTTTTCTTTGCTTGCTTGCTTTAATAGACATCACTCGCCTGCTGGAAGATAACGTGTTAAGTGCAATAGAAAAGGGATTTCAAAACACCCCTCAATAATCCTTTGCTTGCTTTTATAGAAAGCGGTCACCTTTTAGAAGATAAATGTGTATGTAGACTTTCATTGGCAAAAGGAAGAGATCGGGTTGCTATATGCCAATCATATCATGTACGAGCTTTTAAACGAGCCGATAACGAGTAGCTCTTGAGCCTCTTGACTTGTTTACACTCCTATTGTTACTTATAGGCCTTGGGGTGTGATTGGACATGGAACAACTAAAGGGACCATTTAAACGCTTGCCTTACACGTGTATCCCTCATATTTCTAACATTTTTAAAAATTTACATCAAACAACGTCCACCAAAACAAGAAGAAAATGTTCTGTGTTGCATCCCTTTTTTAAAAGGTTGATCCTCGCCTCTCAAATCTCGATCTTATGGTTTGTTTGTGTCTTTATAATCGGGGTCTTGCTAATGTTTAAGAAAAAAAAAATGTGCCCTTTAGTTATAATATTCTTTCTGATTCAATTATTGTAACAATTTATTAAGGAAAAATAACTAATAATAACTAATACTACATCCGTCCCATTAAAAGTGTCTTATTTTGAATTTTCAAAGTCTTTATTTATAAGCTTTGACTTTAATTATATATTTTTTGTGTTATATAAAACTTGATGAAAATTAACCCGATAAAAACACTTGTAAAACACACTCAAATCATATAACTTTCATCAAGTATTATCTAACACAAACAAAATTATTTAAAGTCAAAGTTTATAAATAAGACTTTGAAAATTCAAAATAATCACACAGGCACTCTACAATTTATTTATTATTTGAAAAAAAATCATATCATAAAGGCACATTGTACTGGTTTTAGCAATGAAAAAACGGTATTTAAATTAAAATTAAGAAAAAAAGTACATCATGAATCGAGTAATCTCCGCCTAAGCCGAGTACTTCCCGAGTACTCCCGAATCCGACTAGGGAGCGCCTAGCGACTTTTGCAACCATGGACACAATGCTATCAATTATCCAATAATTCATCCTGCAAAATTAACACATCAACCAAATTGTTAGTTTTAACCCAACAATGATTAACTTATTCGAGCTCAAGCTCGGCTCGGCTCGTTTACTATTTATTAGTTAATATATTAAATAAAAATAATATAAATACTCTTAAAAATCAATAACTACAATATACTTTGAAATATCATTATAAACCTCACGATAATCCAATCACTACAATATACTTTGAAATATCATTATAAACCTCACGATGGACATAACGATGGATTCACCCAACCTATTTAAAAGGCCTGAAACAAATCAACATTTATATGAGACCAACATATTAATTATCATAACAGCAACATAATACTACAGAATTAAAACCTTCATAAGATGTATCGAATAACAATTAAATTTAAATTAAGAGTGCTGGCAAACGAATTACTGACGGAAGAATAGCAGCAAGTACCAAATAGTTTTCCGATTGGTGATAATTGTTGAGAAGACGCAGATCCAAGCCTTCGATTTCATGCGAAGACATTCCGACCTGTAAATTACTCAAAATCGACCCAAAGATAGAGAGAAAACAGAGGTAAGTCGGTGAGAAAGAAAAGCTGAGTCGGCCTCAAAAGCATCACTACCTGATATCGTCGGAGTGGAGACAAAAGCTGAGTCAAAAGCCGACGGTTGCTTCCGACGCCGTACACAGTGGAGTTTTCTTATCTTCTTCTCCGTTACCATTTTGCTGTCTTCTTCACGCGAAGACATTCTGTAATGCCGTTTTCTTACAACCTACTTTCGTGTATTCCGAAACACCTATAAATTAAATATTTATTTCCTAATACATACCTCCATGATTTCTTCTTCTATGATCTTACCATCGTTATCTTTATCAATCTTGTATTTATTATATTTCTCAACGTAAATTTCCCTCAAACAAAAATATGAATTAACTATGATTATTAAACAAAAAAATATATTATATACTCACATTGACAGGTAAATCTGTAGCCTTGAATGAAAGCTCTGATTAGAAATTTCTTCCCAAAATTCCTTAAATAGTGTTTTGTTAATAGGATCACTGGTTATAACTCTACGCTGGCAAAGTAATTTAAACAAATCTTCCGTGAACTTGTCTGAATCTGTATTCATTCCTATCCAATTCAAAAATAAAACAATGAAACTCATTAGTAAAATTATTGTAAACCAAACTTACAAAAAGAGTAATGTCCATGTGGTTTAGAATATTGCAGCCTTCCTACTACAAATTCAATATCATCATCACATACAAATGAAGGTCAAACATAAATTCTTACCAATAAAAGATGTAAAACACCAATGTCATAAATTCACGTAGGCTTAGTCTTGACTTTGGTGGCCCAATATGATGTGACAACCCTCACAATTTCAGGTATCCGTACAATTAATTAACATTTAAATTGTGCTTAATGTCTGTGCTTGATTACAACTGACGGATTAAACTGCTTTATGATTTTTGCATCATACATACATATGCATCACATTCATACTGTCACTACATTTATTACATACAAACCTTAGTGACAAACTTGATGCACAAAGCACAGTTAGCACCGTGAGCGGATAACCCAGAAACATGCTGACAATGCCAGCACATAGACAGACAGTATTTGGAGGCCCAGTATGAGTCAGAAATAAGGTACTACACTAGTATGAAGTGTAGGGAAGTGAGGACCATAAAACTGCGTCACTAGGTGATAGTTTAGGTGCCGGAATGTGCCTAAAGCCCACTTTAAGTGCAGAATTCTGCACTTAATAACAAAATTCAGCATTTAATTATGCTAGTAATGTGCAAAAACTTGACAAAATGGTCCTGTATACTTTCCTAAGTGCCAGGAATTGAAAGTGTCATTAAAGTTATATAAAAGACACTTTACGGATTAACTAAGCACTTTAACGAAACGATACCCAACCGAACAACTGGACATTACCCGGAACACAAAAATATTGTTAAACACATTGTTTCACTTTTACTGAGCTAGTTATGGTCCCCGAACACCCTAACACACTATATATTACTTGACACACATAAATCACTAACTAAATACCTAGAATCTAACCATAACCCTTAACTATCCATTGCATCACAACTAACCCCCCCCCCCCCCCCCATCTTACGGTTACAAGGGGTGTACCCACCCCTTGATTTCTTTAAATTGTTTATTGGATTGTGTTGGATTATCAAGGGACACTAAGACCACTAGGTAAAAACATGTTGGAGGATTATAAATATTAACCACAAGTTCATCACTCCTTCTCATCTTCAAATCAACAACACCCAAAAACTCTCTCCTTTCTCCCTCTTGCTCGGCCGAGAGCACCACCACCATCATCATCATCTTCAAGTTCAAATCATTCAATCTCTAGTGATCCAAAGGTGTTAGAGTTCATACAACGAAGCTTGGTGTCTTCGGAAGTGGAAGGACCTCTCTTATCTTCTTTTATCCACCACATTTCTTCATTTGAACTTCCCAAGCCTTGAGCATTAAGAACATTAATGAAGCATATGAAAAAGTGCATTGTTTTGCACTTGGTTAGTGTAATGTTGTCTAATAACTTGTTGATGATTATTGAATGAGTTTTTAAAAGAAAATGATATGCTTATAAGCATGGACACCTCCACTTACAAAGGAAACTCTGGCGAAATTTTTCTAAAAATCCAACACTTAGAAAATATTCTCTAACAAGTGTTTACGAATATATTTTTAACTTTGTTTTCAAAATAAACTTCGCCTTATTTTTATTACAAAAATACCAAGTATCGGAGGTTGATTTTCGTAAATAAAATTTGATAAATATATATTTAGAATATATATTTTATACTAAAACTCTTGTGTGATTATTTGTTTATTTTGTGAACTAGTTATATTATTTTTAGGGTAAAATAATATAACTTATGAATACCATGGAAAAATTACAACTCCAAAATAATACCAAAACCTTCACGGAATAAATATTAAGTTACGCATTTGTTATTGTGACACGGAACGCTAAAACATAACTTAGGTAATATTTCAGAAAATACTCTTACGCATACATTTTTGGTAAAATATTATTTTGGAAATTAATTAAGTAAAATATATTATTTTTGGGAAAAATACATATATTTTGGGAATATGTTATTTTGGACAAATAAGTTAAATATATTTTTCTAAGTGGGACTTAAAATATATTTTTCGGAATTACAAATGTACATGTATAAATACCCCCATCCTTAGGAAGGAAATACACGTATAAAATACTTGAGAAGTGTGGATACGAAATAGTTGCCTAACTATTATTCCTAAAAACAAAATTTAAGTTAAAGTAATTACTATTATTTTAACAAGAAGTCACAAACTTGGAATAATATCAAAGTAACGCAACTCAAAAACATTAAACCCTAAGCCAAGGCACGGCCCGTTCGTCTAATAGACATTAGTACGTTGTAGGTCGCCGGGTAGTTGATCAAGTTTGAGATTGACGTTACGATACAGGAGACACACTTCAGTGAGTTCATGTCCCCCTTTTCTTTTAACTGTTTTCAGTTTTACAACTTCGGGGGTGAAATACATGTTACAAAAGGGATACTTACAATACTATTGGTATGATTAGCCTAGGAAAGAACCATAGATCATGTGATAGGGTAGGCGGATACTTGGGACCATTAATCCTCGTTGTAGGACCACGGGGCATGAGTGATAGATCTATTTGGGTGTAGCGAGCCCACACCCATGAGGTCGGGGCGGCCTATAGAGGTGACTATGTCTTCCAGCCGGAAGCCCGGTACAACTTTGCTAGGTTTGAGTCTCCCTACACCGTCACACATACCAGTGGCCTTGCAAACCATTGGTGATCTTTTCCTTGTTTGCAATCATACCGGGATATACATACATACTTACATTGTTTACAAAGGTTTATACATACTCACTTACACATGAACTCGCTCAACATTTGTTGATTTTTCAAACTACATGTATTTCAGGAAATTGGTGGATCTGGCAGAGTATGCGTTGTGTCAAGGCTGCGTAGTGAATAAAGATGTCATCCGAGTGGTTGAGTTTAGGAGGTGGATCCCTTTCCTGGATGGGATACACAGTTCTAAACTTGGTTTTTTTATTTACGTACTTTTGATGAGTCTTTGTGAACTCTGTTAACCATGTCATGGTTGTAACTTACTTCATGTGTCAACATTTTCAAACAATGACGTTGTGGTATCTTTAAACTTAATGAATGGATGAACATATTGTGTTTTAACTTCATATAGCATGGTTATGGTTGTTGCTATGGTATTAAGAAGTCACACCAAAATAAACCCACGCTTTCGCAAAAGCCAGGGTCTGACAGCTTGGTATCAGAGTCAGGTTCATAGCGAACTAGGATTCTTTCTCGAGTCTAGACTATGATCACTAGGGCTCTCACGAAAACATTTTTACATTGCATACACAAAACGTCTAGATCCAGGGTACAAACATTTTTACAAACAAAAGGCACAAATACACTTTTCAAAATTTATATTTCAGTCTTAGAGACTGAGGGAGTTCAGTCTTAGAGACTGAGGGAGTACAGTCTTAGAGACTGAGGAAGTTCAGCCTTAGAGGTTGGGGAGGTTCAGTCTTAGAGACTGAGGGGTTTAATCTTAGAGATTGGGGATGTTTAGTCTTAGAGACTGGGAGGTTTGGTCTTAGAGACCAGGGAGTTGGTCTTAGAGACCAGGGGATTAGTCTTAGAGACTGGGAGGTTTGGTCTTAGAGACCAGGGAGTTGGTCTTAGAGACCAGGGGATTAGTCTTAGAGACTGGGAGGTTTGGTCTTAGAGACCAGGGAGTTGGTCTTAGAGACCAGGGGATTAGTCTTAGAGACTGGGAGTGGTCTTAGAGACCAGGGAGTTAGTCTGAGAGGCTAGGGAGTTCAGTCTGAGAGACTGGGAGGGATAGTTTGGGAAGACTAGGATGATTACTCGCTTGCATTATTGTGACTTACATGTTTACCTGATTATATGTTGATATATGTGCATATGTATGGTTGTGTTACAGAAACTATGGCTTCTTCTTCCGATACTGGAGTATCAGATACATTGGACCCCATGGCGATTGTATCGGACGATGAGATACCATCGGAGGGAGAGGTTTACACGTCAGATACAACGAGCACTGATGACGACGATTTCCAGCCCTTCGCGTTGCCGGATCTCGGTGACGATGCCAGCAAGCTGATGGTATTCCTGATGGAGATCTACCCCTTGCCTTGATCCCTGCTCCCATTCCACTTGCTGCATTTCCTGTAGGGGATTTGCCACTCGATGTTGTGTCTGATGACGACATCGATCTTTTCGAGGGTCCCCCTGAGGATGACCATAAGGGTGGGGCCCCGATTGCTGATGATGTCGCCATTCCTTTGGTTGAGGTCCTGATTGCGGATGCTGTTGTTTTACCACCTGCTGAGGCTCCTGTGGAGGAGGCTCCTGCTGATTCACCTGGTCCAGACTCGTTCGAGTCTGTGGCGTCCGCTTCCTTGCACGACCGGGGCGTGCAGCACTACTCTCCTGGCACTGACCCAGACATAGCGATGTCAGCTGCACTTGGTTCACCCCACGCATTTGAGTTTGATCATGAGTTCGAGGATGAGTTTGATCCAGTTTTTCCTCCTGATTTTGATCCCGATCACGAGATCGAGTTTATTCCTTTGGACCAGCCATTGGAGGCACCAGTGGCTCCTATTGATCAGTTTCTTGATTTACCTGCCGACTTTGATATGGACTTTGCCGACCCTGAGCCTGTCATGGCACCAGAGCCTGTTGTTGCTCCTGATCCCGTACTGGTGCACGACCCTATTCTTGATGATGCTCCAGTCGTGGCACCGCCTGTTGTGGATGCACCAGCCATTGCGCCACCCATTGTTGATATTCCCATTATTGCACCACCAGTGGTGGATGTTCCTATTGCTGATGCACCCGTTCTTGCACCACCTGTTGTCAACCATGCACCATTCGCCACGCATGTCAACCCTCGATACGCCGACACCCACAACGGGTGGATCGACGATGATGATTATCCCCCGTTCGTGCTACCAGTCACTCCTCCTGTAGCACCTGTTTCCGCACCTATCGATGTTCCATTCTTCCACCCACACACCTCTGATGTCCATCGCACCGACCTTCCCATCACATTCCTCCAGGACATTTCTCCACCACGTCCTGGGGAGGATTCATCGAGGCAGCAGCCTGTTTTCCTTCCACCTGTATCGTCATCTGTTCCGATCATGTCCCAGTTCCCTCACACTACACCATCTTTTGTACATTCGGGCGAGCCATTTCTATGGTTTTTGCCCAATGTTATGCCGTTATCAGACCCGTACCACCCTTTTTATGTGGGGTACATGACAGAGGACATACTTATCTCCCTACAGCTACAGCTACAGCAGGACGCACTGAGTCGTCGCGTTCAGGAGTTAGAGAGGGCTCCACGTCCTCCCCCATGCCACTGTCAGACTCCTTTTGCCGCACCACACGCTCCCCTCCCGCTACCCCCTGATTCGGATGTTCGTTTCCTTACACCCGAGCAGCAGATTGCCTATTTGCTGCGCGTTATTCATGCCCTTGAGAAGGATTGGGTGCACATGCGCCGTTTGCTCTTCCCTTATCTTCCTCCTCCTCCTCCTCCGCCATCAGCGTAGCTAGATTTTTGGTTTGGTGCAGGTAGACTGTTTTGGTGAGAAAGTCACAATTGGGCCAGCATACAAAGACTTTTGGAAGACCACACTTTTGTATATGATTTGTGTAGACTGACTTGTATTTTGGGGGCGATGTAACCCTATGATTTTATTTTGATATATGATGTACTATGAAACATGTAAAAACTATATTGTGGTCATAATTAATGAAAGCTCAATGGCAACATTCTCACTACATGCTTTTTTGAATTATTTGTTTTATAACATGGGATGTTATGTGGTTGATGGATATTATTGTATATGCATATTTACTAGACTTACTATGACCATACCAATATGATCATATTTTAGAAGATGCCTCCACGACGAAATGTACACCTGCCTAATACTGAGGCGGAACTCCAGGAACTAATTGCCGCAGCTATAGCATAGTATGCGGCCTCCCAAGCAGAAACGAGCAGGAATACTTCCAACAACAACAATAGCAACCCACCCAATGGTAATGATAAGTCGCTTGAGACACATTACGTTACATTTGGATACTTCTTACACATCCACTAATGCTGACTGTTAACAATATTGCCTGTACAGGCTGCACCTACAAACAATTCCTTGACTGCAAGCCCCTAAACTTCGACGGCACTGGAGGTGTTGTTGCTTTCGTTAGGTGGGTAGAAAAGACAGATTCTGTTCTAAGAATGAGCAAGTGTGCTCCTGAGCAACAAGTTACATACATCTCAGGGCTGTTTCTTGATGGTGCCCTATCGTGGTAGAATCTGCAAGTGCAAACATTGGGAGAAGCGGCGGCATATGCTTTAACATGGAATGAGCTGAAGGAGCTCATGAGGAAGAAGTATTGTTCGCGGGCTGAGATACAAAAACTAGAAACGGAATTCTGGAACCTAAAGATGGAAGGCCCAAAAATCGCTGAGTATGTTCAGAGGTTTCATGATTTGTCCCATGTGGTGCCGTATATGGTCACGCCCGAATTTAAACGCATTGAGCGCTTTATCTGGGGATTGGCACCCCAGATCATGAGCATGGTAACCACATCCAAGCCTTCAATGATTACTGAAGCCATTGATCTCAGCGTGGCACTTACAGAAGAGGCCATTCAGTTGAACAAATTTTCAGTTTCTGAACCAAAAAAGAAGGAGACTCATGTGGAGTCATCCGGAGAAAACAAACGGAAATTCTCCAACTTTAAGCAAGGTACTAGCAGTTCGGACAAGAAGGGTGAAACAAGCGCACCGGCCAAGGCCAAAGGAAAAGGGTACATGGGCACGTTGCCCAAGTGTAACGCATGTCAGTTGCATCACGAGGGACGATGCAAGTCTGTGAAATGTGAATCTTGTGGAAGAATGGGCCACTCAAAAGAAACTTGCTGGGTTGGTACTGGCCGTGGTGGCCAAAGGGGTTTTGGTAACAACCGTGGAGGTAATGGAAATGGAAACCGCCCACAAGGAAGGAATGGCGGAAATGGAAACCGTGGAAATTTCGGGAATCAAGCGGGAAATGGTAACCGCAATCAGAACAACAACCAAGGCGGTAATGGAAATGGTAATGGGAATGGTCGAGGACCAGGGTGTTTCAACTGTGGAGACCTGGGGCACTTTAAAAGGGAATGCCCGAAACTGAATCAAGCGCAAGGCAGAGTATTCAACATTGGAGCAAGGGAACCACGCCAGGACCCGAACGTTGTCACTGGTACGTTCCCTATAAATCAATGCTTTGCATCTGTTCTATTTGACACTGGTGCCGACTATAGCTTTTGATGTGCGTTAGGTGTATATATAGGTTTAACTATATTTTAAGCCCTTTTGCACTTTCTTTAGCCAAGTTTTAAATTTATAAAACACGATATTTACTAACACTAAACACACATATGGGCAAGTGCACCCATCGTGAGCATAGTATAGTGTTGGTAAGATACCGAGGTCGTCCAAGGACACAAGAGCTTTTAGTACCGGTTTATCCTCAACGTCTAATCAAATCAAAAAGTTTAGAAAAAGGTTTTAAACTAATAAAAACTAACTAAAATGCTGAAAATAAAAATAAAAATAAAACAGATAGACAAGATGAATCACTTGGCTCCGACTCGTGTTTAGTGTAACCTTTGATTATTTCCGCACTTTTTAATAGATTATCTTAGTTATTGTAGTAGGCCCCTCTTTTGAAGGCGACGTTACCCTCAACCCAGTAGTTTGAGTCAGCAAGGATACAATCCTAAAGGGTCGGATTATTGAAAGATAATTAATTAAGTTATTAATGCATATTATGGTAGGCCCCTCTTTTGAAGGTGACGTTACCCTCGGCTAAGTAGTCTGAGTCAGCAGGGATACAGTCCTAAGTAGCCGGGTTAAAGTATTAATAGTAGCTTACATATGAGGGGATCAAAGAGTTTGGACCCCCGCCATTCAATACCGTTAAGTATTGAAGGAGGTCCTACTAAATTTGACCCAGGTCCTTGCAGGATCTATACACTGAACAAGGCAAGACTTTTACCAAACCGTTCCCTTAACCCCCGACCAGGTAGCCAACATACCTCCATATAGACCGTGGAGATATGAATGGTGAAAATCTTTTATTTTATATAGACAGTAAAATAATGCCAAGACACCACGGACAAACGATAAGGAAAAATCACCTTCAACATAAGAAACTAGTTATTAAAGTCATTAATACATAACCAATTAAAAAGTGCGAAAAGATTAAAAATAAAAAGTATTACACTAGACACTTTGTCTTCACCAAGTGATGTAAGAGACTTAGGCAAACATGGCCTTGATTTTCAAGAACTCTTACGATCAATCTTGGATCCCGAGATGACTCACACACTCTATGATGGACAATGGATGATGGTGGTGGATGATGGTGTTATGGTGGTGGTGGGTGGTGGGTGAAGTGTGAGAGAAGTGGTTTGCCAAGGGATGGTTTGAACTTGAGCCAAGCACTCCTATTTATAGGCTGAACAGAAGCTCGGGCACAGCCCTGTGTCCAGTGGGCACGGCCCCGTGTCCACATCCTTCTCTGTCTTCATTAATTGCTCTTGTCTGTATTAGTTGACCACGGCCCCGTGTCCGCTGGGCATGACCCCGTGTGCAGAAGCATATCTGTACTATCAAGATTTGCCTGGATTCTGCGAATCTTATAGTTGACCACGGCCCCGTGTCCGCTGAGCACGGCCCCGTGGTGGGTGATGGAAGCTTCTACAACTTTGTCTTTTATGCTGACACTTGGGCACGCCCCCGTGCTCATTAAGCACGGGGCGTGTTCAGCCTTCTGTTTTCTTGTTTTGCTTGGGAAGATGCTGTCGTGGGGTCGGGCATGTCACGTTTGTTCCTTTTCTTATATTTATGTTAGATTTAGCTGCCTTTTTGCTTCTTTTGTTAATTTAAGCTCATTTAATCCTGAAAATACAAAAGGAAGACAAAAGCACACTTTTTCCAACATTAGTACTAAAAAAGGGTTAGTTTTATGCCACAATTGATGTAATTTATATGTTGCATTTTGCACACATCAAATACCCCCACACTTGAATCTTTGCTTGTCCTCAAGCAAAACTCTTTATAATGTGGCTTTACACTCCCAAATGGAATGGGTAGAAGAGAAGGTTTTTGGGCTTGTCATAGAGTGTCGGGATTTCCAAGATTCTTTATTAAGTTTTATTTTTATTTATTTACAATCCTATTCGTCATGATTTATTTAAAACTTTTCATAAGATAAATTACTTATTAGGGCATAACATGCCTCTTTAAAATTCCATTTATATACAAGTTCACATACCTTACGGGGGATCACTTAACACTAGGCCGAAGATGTATTTTAGTGAATCACTCGAGAGCGGCATGGAACTTACTCCTACCATAGGCTTGCCAAGCAATCAATCCTCCTCCTTTTTAACTATATACCTTTGTAAATATCAAGAGGACTTTTGGGTGAAGGGTTAGGCTTGGTTTAAAGGTAGGTGGTTGGGTTAGTGGTTAGTGAAAGGGCGAAAAGTGTAACAAGCGTCGGTTTTCGTAAGACTTTCTATTTTTTGAAACTTTTTATTTTGATGAAGCTTTTATTCAAACAAAGTTATTTTTGATAAACTTGTTTGTTTATTTCTCTTTTGCTTCATCATCAACATATATTTTTTTTTAAGTCATACGAAAAACCGGGCTTGTTACTAAAATAAAAGGTTAAAAATAAAAAGGGTTTTGGTGGGTGAAATGGTGTTTGGTTTGGGTTATGAAATGAAAAGGTTTAGGCTCAAAGGGGCTAACTAGGGGGATTTTGGGTAGGTGGTAAAAAAAATAATGGTGTAGAAATAAAAAGGGTTAGTCCTAATGCCTCCATCATTTACTTACTCGGGTTTAAGTTGGTAAGGACCGGGAATGCATCATCGTGGCAAGTTCTAGAGTCGTAAGAACCAAGCGGCTATTCACACAAGAAACAAAAAATGAGCATTTAGTTTAATGATATGCATTTGTATGCTCAATAAAGGCTCAAAACTCACTTTTGTGGGAATGGGTTTTTTTTTGTGATCAAGTATATATAATCAAATTTTAACTAAGCTTGTCATGCCGTTTCATAATTTTCTTATGTTGGTTCTTTTTATCACGACGCTATCGGTTGTAAATTTGTAAAAATATAACCTTTTTAGAATTTGAAACTCCCAAGTTAAACCTAGACAAGTAAAAAAATGAAAAAAAAAATTGAAAAAATTTGGGGTGATTCGCGGTTCCAATAGAGTTTTGTGTAAGGCTTGTAGTTAGGACTTGCAAGATTCAAGGTTTTAGCATCCCCCCCCCCCCCACACTTAAATTACACATTGTCCTCAGTGTGTCCCAAAAATAAGTTTTTAGGTTGATTGAATGTGTAAAAAGGTGTGAAAAAGCAAAAAATTGTGTTACTGGGCGCTGGACACGGCCCCGTGTTCAGGTGCCAGTAACAAAATTGAGAAAGAGAAACAGAAGCCTGGACACGGGGGCGTGTTTGGTGAACACGACCCGTGTCCAGTTTACCTGAACTGGGCATTTTCTGCAGAATGTGCAGTACGGGGCCGTGTTGGGCGGACACGGCCCGTGCTGAACTTACTGTTAACGAAGAAATTTTGTCGGATGGCCCTGTTTTCCTGCATGGGGTGCTGGTTCAAGTTTCCCTTGTTTCCTTTGCCATCCCGAGTGTGTTTTATTCCTGAAAATTAAAACTAACTAGAAAACATAAAGATTAATCTAAACTAAACTAAGGATAGTTCCGCGGAATGCCTCCGTGGTGCGCCAC
Organism: Helianthus tuberosus; assembly: GCA_030545235.1. Classification (NCBI taxonomy): domain Eukaryota; kingdom Viridiplantae; phylum Streptophyta; class Magnoliopsida; order Asterales; family Asteraceae; genus Helianthus; species Helianthus tuberosus. The sequence continues at coordinate 44,099,306 of CM060358.1, read as the reverse complement.
GTTTATAGGGGTCCTTGGCTAGACCCAAAGCATGGTCATATGTTACTCAAGTGGGATGTTTTGCATCCCATGCTACACCGTCGGAGAGCGTCATCCAAGCTTGAGTCTATGACCTTCATGAAGTTGACCGGGTCTTCGTCTTCTACTCTCTTTCCAACTCCAAACTTCACTTCCTCATCCCCAAACTTCAATGTTAGTGTTCCGTCATTCATATCCACCACCGCTTGGGCGGTGGCTAGAAATGGCCTCCCGAGGATGAGAGGGACATCGGCGTCTTCCTCCATGTCTAGGATGACAAAGTCGGCCGGGAAAACGAAATTGTCAACTTTGACCAATAGATTTTCAGCGACACCTTGTGGAAATTTGACGGATTTGTCGGCGAGTTGTATGCTCATCATTGTAGGGCTCGTTGTTCCTAGGCCGAGTCGTTTGAACATTGATGCGGGCATGAGGTTAATGCTAGCCCCAAGATCGGCTAGTGCATTACGAATGGGGGATTCCCCAATCGAGCAAGGAATCGTGAAGCTTCCGGGATCAATTTTCTTTTGTGGGAGTTTGTTGAGTACTAAGGCGGAGCATTCTTTGCCTAAGTTAACTAATTGCAATGATTCAATTTTCCTTTTGTGAGTGAGGAAGTCCCTCATAAATTTTGCATATTTAGGCATTTGGGTTAGGACCTCGATAAAAGGAATATTAACATGCAATTGTTTTAGTAAATTTTCGAACTTTGCGAATTGCTCACCGGTCTTTTGACGATTTAACCGACCGAGGTATGGAACCGGAGGAGTCTTGGTGGGCTCTTGATTTGGTGGAGAAGCCTTTTCTGGTTGGGGTGCGGGTGGAGTCTTGGTTTGGCTGGATTGGCTTCTTTCAGCCGGCGGTAATGGAGCCTCCTCGGGACCCACGGTCCAGTTTCTCAATATGATGAGATGTACTTGCGCTTTTGGGTTGGTTTCGGTATTGCTTGGTAACGCGCCTTGTGGTCTCTCGGAGAAATTTTGAGCTACTTGATTTAATTGTTTTTCAATGTTTTGAATGCTAGCTTGTTGATTTCTAAAATTCGATTCCAATTGCTGAAATCGATCCAAGTTTTTCTTTTCGGTGCCGGAGATGAGGCGAGATACAGTATCTTCAAGCCTTTCTCGTCCACCTTGTTGTTGAGAAAAGTTTTGTGGTTGTTGAAAATTAGTTCGTTGGTTTTGTTGGTTATTACTATTGCCGGGATCTCTCCAACCAAGGTTAGGGTGGTTACGCCATCCTTGGTTGTAGGTACCCGTTGGTGGACCCGACGGCCTAGGTCTATTATCAATGTAGTTTACCGTTTCTGTTTGATCATCTACTTCTTTCATACAACTCCAATTTTCATGTGGTCCACCACACCCCTCACAAGCCATAACCGAGGCCGTTTTTGCCATTTCTAACTTTTTGATTTTTGAAGAAAGGGCCTCGATTTGGGCTTGTAAAGAAGTGCTTTTATCAACTTTATGGGCGCCCGGGGTAATAGAGTTATTACCTCGGGGAGTGTGCCACTGAAAATTGGTTTGAGCAATTTCCTCAATTTGATTATATATTTCATTTGGGCGACGATTACCTAGAAGTCCCCCGGAGCTAGAATCAAGTGTTTGTCTTGTGTGTGGCAACAACCCATTGTAGAAAGTGGATACTTGTTGCCATACCGCACGACCGTGATGAGGACACTTTCTTAGTAGCTCCTTGAACCTTTCCCAAGTTTCATATAAGGATTCCCCATCCTCTTGAGAATATGTATTAATTTCAGTCATTAATTTAGCCGTTTTAGCAGGAGGGAAATACTTATATAGAAACTTTTGGGCTAGTTCATCCCAGGTGTTTACCGAGCCAACTGGGAGGGTGTTAAGCCAAGCCTTAGCTCGGTCTTTTAGTGAAAATGGAAACATTCGAAGGCGGATGGCGTCGTTTGATGCTCCATTGATCCGAAAGGTATCACATATTTCTAAGAAATTAGTAATATGTAGATGGGGATCCTTGCGGAGTTTTGAAGCATTTGTATCAAATGCGGTCGAAGTTAGAAGTTATTGGCTTCGACATTCGGTGCATTGATAGCGGCACCGAGATTACCTACAGTGGGCCGTATGTAATCCATGAGGGTACGTTGGTCCGCCATTGGAGGTGGGTCCCCCGAAACTTTCTCTTGGTTTTTAGCTTTAAGTCTTTTTCTGAGAAAGCGTTCGGGTTCTTCTAGAGGTTCTTTTATGTCTCTACTAGAACTGGAGCTCATGCACTACGTAAGAAATTCAAATGTGGCGTCTGGGTTCCAAGTCCTGCAATGAAAACAGAAAAGAACGTTGGTCAGAAGGTTCACCACGGCCCCGTGTTCAGTAAACACGGCCCGTGGTTGGAGATACAGTGATTGTTTTCCGGATCCCTGTTACTGGGGAGTTGGACACGGCCCCGTGTTGCACCGAAACGGCCCCGTGCTCAGCTCTCTGTAACTCGGAAAATAAAAACTGCCAGTAACAATGCTGGGCACGGCCCGTGTCCGACCTGGCACGGCCCGTGCTGAGCTCTGCAGAAGCTGAAAAACTAAGAAAAATCCTAAAAAAAATAGAAAAATAAGAAAAATGATTAGGCCGTTGATTCCTAACTTTCTTAAAATCCTTGTGTCCCCGGCAGCGGCGCCAAAAACTTGATGTGCGTTAGGTGTATATATAGGTTTAAGTATATTTTAAGCCCTTTTACACTTTCTTTAGCCAAGTTTTAAATTTATAAAACACGATATTTACTAACACTAAACACACATATGGGCAAGTGCACCCATCGTGAGCGTAGTATAGTGTTGGTAAGATACTGAGGTCGTCCAAGGACACAAGAGCTTTTAGTACCGGTTTTTCCTCAACGTCTAATCAAATCGAAAAGTTTAGAAAAAGGTTTTAAACTAATAAAAACTAACTAAAATGCTGAAAATAAAAATAAAAATAAAAATAAAACAGATAGACAAGATGAATCACTTAGCTCCGACTCGTGTTTAGTGTAACCTTTGATTATTTCCGCACTTTTGCACTTTTTAAGAGATTATCTTAGTTATTGTAGTAGACCCCTCTTTTGAAGGCGACGTTACCATCAACCCAGTAGTTTGAGTCAGCAAGGATACAATTCTAAAGGGTCGGATTATTGAAAGATAATTAATTAAGTTATTAATGCATATTATGGTAGGCCCTTCTTTTGAAGGTGACGTTACCCTCGGCTAAGTAGTCTGAGTCAGCAGGGATACAGTCCTAAGTAGCCGGGTTAAATTATTAATAGTAGCTTACATATGAGGGGATCAAAGAGTTTGGACCCACGCCATCCAATACCGTTAAGTATTGAAGGAGGTCCTACTAAATTTGACCCAGGTCCTTGCAGGATCTATACACTGAACAAGGCAAGACTTTTACCAAACCGTTCCCTTAACCCCCGACCAGGTAGCCAACATACCTCCATATAGACCGTGGAGATATGAATGGTGAAAATCTTTTTATTTTATATAGACAGTAAAATAATGCCAAGACACCACGGACAAACGATAAGGAAAAATCACCTTCAACATAAGAAACTAGTTATTAAAGTCATTAATACATAGCCAATTAAAAAGTGCGAAAAGATTAAAAATAAAAAGTATTACACTAGACACTTTGTCTTCACCAAGTGATGTAAGAGACTTAGGCTAACATTTTCTTGATTGTCAAGAACTCTTACGATCAATCTTGGATCCCGAGACGACTCACACACTCTATGATGGACAATGGATGATGGTGGTGGATGATGGTGTTATGGTGGTGGTGGGTGGTGGGTGAAGTGTGAGATAGGTGGTGTGCCAAGGGATGGTTTGAGCTTGAGCCAAGCACTCCTATTTATAGGCTGAACAGAAGCTCGGGCACGGCCCCGTGTCCACATCCTTCTCTGTCTTCATTAATTGCTCTTGTCTGTATTAGTTGACCACGGCCCCGTGTCCGCTGGGCACGACCCCGTGTGCAGAAGCATATCTGTACTATCAAGATTTGCCTGGATTCTGCGAATCGTATAGTTGACCACGGCCCCGTGTCCGCAGAGCACGGCCCCGTGGTGGGCAATGGAAGTTTCTACAACTTTGTCTTTTATGCTGACACTTGGGCACGCCCCCGTGCTCATTGAGCACGGGGCGTGTTCAGCCTTCTGTTTTCTTATTTTGCTTGGGAAGATGCTGTCGTGGGGTCGGGCATGTCACGTTTGTTCCTTTTCTTGTATTTATGTTAGATTTAGCTGCATTTTTGCTTCTTTTGTTAATTTGAGCTCATTTAATCCTGAAAATACAAAAGGAAGACAAAAGCACACTTTTTCCAACATTAGTACTAAAAAAGGGTTAGTTTTATGCCACAATTGATGTAATTTATATGTTGCATTTTGCACACATCACTTTGTATCGTTAGAATTTAAGAAAATGCTTGGGTTAACTGCTAGTAAGTTAGACATTCCGTACTCAATTGAACTGGCTAATGGGAAACTAGTTGAAACAAATGAAGTCATCAGAGGATGCGTGATAGAACTGGGAGAACGCGAGTTTTCACTGGATCTACTACCGGTCGAGTTGGGAAGCTTCGACGTGGTAGTAGGGATGGATTGGTTGTCCAGCAACAGAGCTGAAATTGTATGCCACGAAAAGACCATCCGCATCCCAATAGAAGATGGCGAGACGATTGTGGTTCATGGAGAAAAGCGCGATACGCCTCTGAGGATCATCAGTTGCTTGAAAGCTCGAAAATGTTTAAAGAAAGGATGTGTTGCCTTCCTGGCACACATCATGGATAAAGACGCCGCTGAGCCAAAGATAGAAGACATTCCAGTCGTAAAAGAATATCCTGAAGTCTTTCCAGAGGACTTGCCAGGATTACCGCCGCAAAGACAAGTCGAGTTCCACCTTGACTTAGTTCCAGGCACCGCTCCTGTGGCTAAGGCACCCTATCGACTTGCGCCTTCAGAGATGCAGGAGTTGTCAACGCAACTTCAAGAGCTGTTAGACAAAGGATTTATCAGACCAAGCTTCTCGCTTTGGGGAGCTCCATTTTTGTTTGTTAAGAAGAAGGATGGTAGTTTTCGCATGTGTATAGACTACTGCGAGCATAATAAATTGACAATTAAGAACAGATATCCTTTGCCAAGGATCGATGACCTGTTCGATCAGTTGCAAGGTTCAAGTTTCTACTCAAAAATCGATCTTCGATCATGTTATCACCAGCTGAGAATACAAGAGGAAAGTATTCCCAAGACTGCCTTTAGGACTTGCTATGGACACTACGAGTTCCTGGTTATGCCGTTTGGGTTGACAAACGCGCCAGCTGTATTCATGGATTTGATGAACAGAGTTTGTAAGCCATACCTCGATAAGTTTGTGATCGTGTTCATCGATGACATTTCGATTTACTCAAGGACGAAGGGCGAGCATGAACAACATTTAAGAGCTATTTTGGAGCTACTTAAGAAGGAAAAGTTGTACGCAAAATTCTCGAAGTGCGAGTTCTGGTTACGCGAAGTCCAGTTTCTTGGACATGTGGTTAATGGAAATGGAATTCACGTGGATCCCACAAAGATCGAGGCGATCAAGAACTGGGAAACTCCAAAGACGCCAACCGAGATTCGACAGTTCTTAGGTTTGGCTGGTTATTATCGAAGGTTCATTGAGGATTTCTTGAAAATCGCTCAACCCTTGACCTCCCTTACCCAGAAGGACAAGAAGTTTGATTGGGGAGACAAACAGGAAGAAGCATTTCAACTGTTGAAGAACAAACTTTGCAACGCACCGATTTTATCTTTACCCGAAGGCACGGACGACTTCGTGGTATATTGCGACGCCTCGCGTCAGGGTTTAGGCTGCGTATTGATGCAGCGACAGAAAATTATAGCATATGCTTCTCGCCAACTAAAGGTCCACAAGAAAAATTACACCACGCATGACTTGGTGTTAGGCGCGGTGGTGTTTGCTTTGAAAATCTGGCGACATTACTTATACGGCATGCGATGCACAATCTATACGGATCACAAGAGCCTACAACACATATTCGATCAAAAGGAGCTTAACATGAGGCAAAGACGCTGGGTTGAACTATTGAACGACTATGATTGTGAAATCAAGTATCACCCAGGGAAGGCGAATGTGGTCGCCGATGCCCTGAGTCGAAATGAAAGGATCAAGCCCATAAGGGTTAGGGCTTTGGAAATGATCATACAAACGGACCTCTCATTGCGCATTCGTGCCGCGCAGAGAGAAGCTCTTAAAGAAAGGAATATTGTGGATGAGTATCTCCGTGGGATGGAGAAGCAGTTGGTACCAAACGAGGAAGGAACTTTATGCTTCATGAAACGAATTTGGGTTCCTTTGTTTGGTGGTTTGAGGAAGGTTATTTTTGATGAAGCTCACAAATCTCGGTACTCGATTCATCCAGGGGCGGATAAAATGTACCAAGATCTTAAGGATTTCTATTGGTGGCCAAGGATGAAAGGCGATGTTGCGGTATATGTTAGCAAATGTTTAACTTGCGCCAAGGTAAAGGTTGAATACCGAAAGTCTTCAGGTCTATTGCAACAACCTGAAATACCCCAGTGGAAGTGGGAACATATTTCTATGGACTTCATAACGAAATTACCAAGGACGCCCAAGGGCCATGATATGATTTGGGTAATAGTAGACCGCCTGACGAAATCTGCACACTTTCTGCCAATCAAGGAAAAAGACAGCACGAGTAAACTTGCTGAGATATACATGAGAGAGATTGTTGCACGACATGGAGTGCCTCTCTCGATTATCTCGGATAGAGATGGAAGATTCGTGTCAAGGATTTGGCAATCCTTTCAAGAAGCATTTGGTTCTCAGTTAAATCTGAGTACAGCGTTTCACCCGCAGACAGACGGACAGAGTGAATGAACGATTCAAACATTAGAAGACATGCTGCGAGCTTGCGTAATGGATTTAGGTGGAAGTTGGGACACTCACCTACCGTTGGTCGAATTTTCATACAATAACAGTTACCATGCAAGTATTCAAGCCGCACTATTCGAAGCTCTCTATGGACGCAAATGTCGATCACCGATTTGTTGGGCTGATGCGGGTGATAGACAATTAGTTGGTCCGGAATTGGTCCAGGAAACGACAGACAAGATTGCACAGATCCAAGAGCGCATCAAAGCGGCTCGCGATAGACAAAAGTGTTATGCGGACCGAAGAAGGAAACCTCTGGAATTTGAGGTGGGAGACATGGTCTTGTTGAAAGTTTCACCCTGGAAGGGTGTGGCACGCTTTGGGAAGCGTGGGAAGTTGAATCCGCGATACATTGGTCCATTCAAAATTCTGAAAAGGATTGGGCTTGTAGCATACAAATTGGACTTACCTGCTGAACTTAATGGTGTTCATGATACATTCCATGTATCAAACCTGAAAAAGAGTCCAACACAAGAGACAGTGGTCATTCCTGCGGACGAAGTTCATATCGACGACACGCTCCACTTTACCGAAGAACCCATTGAGGTTACCGATTGGAAAGTTAACAAGACACGCCAGAGTAGTGTCAAACTCGTCAAGGTTCGATGGAATGCTCGACATGGCCCAGAATTCACGTGGGAACGTGTGGATCGTATGAAAGAGAAGTACCCACATTTATTCCCCAAGACCCCTGCATCTAGTAGCAGAACTAAAATTTCGGGACGGAATTTCTCTAACAGGGGGAGAATGTGACAACCCTCACAATTTCAGGTATCCGTACAATTAATTAACATTTAAATTATGCTTAATGACTTTGCTTGATTACAACTGACGGATTAAACTGCTTTATGATTTTTGCATCATACATACATATGCATCACATTCATACTGTCACTACATTTATTACATACAAACCTTAGTGACAAACTTGATGCACAAAAGACAGTTAGCACCGTGAGCGGATAACCCAGAAACATGCTGACAATGCCAGCACATAGACAGACAGTATTTGGAGGCCCAGTATGAGTCAGAAATAAGGTACTACACTAGTATGAAGTGTAGGGAAGTGAGGACCATAAAACTGCGTCACTAGGTGATAGTTTAGGTGCCGGAATGTGCCTAAAGCCCACTTTAAGTGCAGAATTCTGCACTTAATAACAAAATTCAACATTTAATTATGCTAGTAATGTGCAAAAACTTGACAAAATGGTCCTGTATACTTTCCTAAGTGCCAGGAATTGAAAGTGTCACTAAAAGTTATATAAAAGACACTTTACGGATTAACTAAGCACTTTAACGAAACGATACCCAACCGAACAACCGGACATTACCCGGAACACAAAAATATTGTTAAACACATTGTTTCACTTTTACTGAGCTAGTTATGGTCCCCGAACACCCTAACACACTATATATTACTTGACACACATAAATCACTAACTAAATACCTAGAATCTAACCATAACCCTTAACTATCCATTGCATCACAACTAAACACCCCCCCATCTTACGGTTACAAGGGGTGTACCCACCCCTTGATTTCTTTAAATTGTTTATTGGATTGTGTTGGATTATCAAGAGACACTAAGACCACTAGGTAAAAACATGTTGGAGGATTATAAATATTAACCACAAGTTCATCACTCCTTCTCATCTTCAAATCAACAACACCCAAAAACTCTCTCCTCTCTCCCTCTTGCTCGGCCGAGAGCACCACCACCATCATCATCATCTTCAAGTTCAAATCATTCAATCTCTAGTGATCCAAAGGTGTTAGAGTTCATACAACGAAGCTTGGTGTCTTCGGAAGTGGAAGGACCTCTCTTATCTTCTTTTATCCACCACATTTCTTCATTTGAACTTCCCTAGCCTTGAGCTAGTGGTAAGAACTTAGATCCTTTCATTTTTCATCTTGTTTAAGTGGTTAATGATGTATCATGAACAAAAACATTAAGAACATTAATGAAGCATATGAAGAAAGCATGAACATAAACTAACTTGATGATGAAATAAGAAGGAAACTTGATAAAATGAAGTTGTTGTAGTTATGTTATTGATATTTTGATGATTACTAGCAATATGATGTTTGATCATCATATGAAGCTTGTTAAGTTATGATTAAAAACATGACTTAACAAGTTAGAGATGATTATGTATACATAAAATAATCATCTTCTTGTTAAAGCATGAACTTGGGAACAAAAGTGATTTTCTTATAAAATAATAAAACTAGTGAACTAGTAAACTTGTAAACTCAAGACTTGTGTATGAGTTATTTTAGAAAAACAAGTTTAAAAGGCGGTTTTTGAAAAAGTATGACTCCTACATATACTTACACCATCTTTGAAATAAACCAAGTATATGGAAGTGAATGAAGCATGAAAATGTTGAAAGTGGATATTTTTGTAAAATAAGTTCACAAGTTGTGAACACCTAAAAATCCCGAGAACGAGACTCTTACAAAAACAAACACACTTTGGAGGGTAACTAAACCCACTAAACACCCCACTAAGCTACTACGCGTTTCTACTAAAAACCAAGTTCATGTTATTATGTAAAGTGCATTGTTTTGCACTTGGTTAGTGTAATGTTGTCTAATAACTTGTTGATGATTGTTGAATGAGTTTTTAAAAGAAAATGATATGCTTATAAGCATGGATACCTCCACTTACAAATGAAACTCTGGCGAAATTTTTCTAAAAATCCAACACTTAGAAAATATTCTCTAACAAGTGTTTACGAATATATTTTTAACTTTGTTTTCAAAATAAACTTCGCCATAATTTTTATTACAAAAATACCAAGTATCGGAGGTTGATTTTCGTAAATAAAATTTGATAAATATATATTTAGAATATATATTTTATACTAAAACTCTTGTGTGATTATTTGTTTATTTTGTGAACTAGTTATATTATTTTTAGGGTAAAATAATATAACTTATGAATACCATGGAAAAATTACAACTCCAAAATAATACCAAAACCTTCACGGAATAAATATCAAGTTATGCATTTGTTATTGCGACACGGAACGCTAAAACGTAACTTAGGTAATATTTCAGAAAATACTCTTACGCATACATTTTTGGTAAAATATTATTTTGGAAATTAATTAAGTAAAATATATTATTTTTGGGAAAAATACATATATTTTGGGAATATGTTATTTTGGACAAATAAGTTAAATATATTTTTCTAAGTGGGACTTAAAATATATTTTTCGGAATTACAAATGTACATGTATAAATACCCCCATCCTTGGGAAGGAAATACACGTATAAAATACTTGAGAAGTGTGGATACGAAATAGTTGCCTAACTATTATTCCTAAAAACAAAATTTAAGTTAAAGTAATTATTATTATTTTAACGAGAAGTCACAAACTTGGAATAATATCAAAGTAACGCAACTCAAAAACATTAAACCCTAAGCCAAGGCACGGCCCGTTCGTCTAATAGACATTAGTACGTTGTAGGTCGCCGGGTAGTTGATCAAGTTTGAGATTGACGTTATGATACAGGAGACACACTTCAGTGAGTTCTTGTCCCCCTTTTCTTTTAACTGTTTTCAGTTTTACAACATCGGGGGTGAAATACATGTTACAAAAGGGATACTTACAATACTATTGGTATGATTAGCCTAGGAAAGAACCATAGATCATGTGATAGGGTAGGCGGATACTTGGGACCATTAATCCTCGTTGTAGGACCACGGGGCATGAGTGATAGATCTATTTGGGTGTAGCGAGCCCACACCCATGAGGCCGGGGCGGCCCATAGAGGTGACTATGTCTTCCAGCCGGAAGCCCGGTACAACTTTGCTAGGTTTGAGTCTCCCTACACCGTCACACATACCAGTGGCCTTGCAAACCATTGGTGATCTTTTCCTTGTTTGCAATCATACCGGGATATACATACATACTTACATTGTTTACAAAGGTTTATACATACTCACTTACACATGAACTCGCTCAACTTTTGTTGATTTTTCAAACTACATGTATTTCAGGAAATTAGTGGAGCTGGCGGAGTATGCGTTGTGTCAAGGCTGCGTAGTGAATAAAGATGTCATCCGAGTGGTTGAGTTTAGGAGGTGGATCCCTTTCTTGGACGGGATACACAGTTCTAAACTTGGTTTTTTTATTTACGTACTTTTGATGAGTCTTTATGAACTCTGTTAACCATGTCATGGTTGTAACTTACTTTATGTGTCGACATTTTCAAACAATGACGTTGTGGTATCTTTAAACTTAATGAATGGATGAACATCTTGTGTTTTAACTTCATATAGCATGGTTATGGTTGTTGCTATGGTATTAAGAAGTCACACCAAAATAAACCCACGCTTCCGCAAAAGCCAGGGTGTGACATATGATTCTGCCATCCAACATATATATCTCTCAAGTTCCCTTTTTGTCCACTAAAACTCCAAATTGATATATATGCGTCCTTTTTTTTTCTCATGATAACATAACATATAATATGTTTCAAAGCCCAACTCCACAAAAAAATAATAGTAAAGATGGCAGCCGCTTTTTAGATAACATAGAAATAGCGGGCTCTGCAATCAAAACCTCTGCATTCAGATTCATTCAAAACTGAACCAAAAGTGAAAGAGATCGACCTTAATACCTGCTTAGGATCGGGTTGAAGATGGATTCGGAGGCTTTGTTGTTGTGTGATTTTGAATTTCTTCTCGCCTCTCGTCGTCCTCCATAACCTAACTCTCAAAACTCATAACCTAACTCATAACCCTCCATAACCTAACTCAAACAAAAGGTTGATATATTCAGATATATGATTATCACTGTAATATGTTCAACATCAATAGAAAATTAAGTTTAGAACACAAATCGAAAAGCATTAAGTCACATAGATACAAAAAATAGAAAATGATTCAAAATCGAAATGGATCTACTAGGGTTCTACACACCTGTTCCAGGCTTTTCATTCAGATTCATTCAAAACAGAACCAAAAGTGAAAGAGAACGAGCTTAATACCTGCTTAGGATCGGGTTGAAGATGGATTCGGAGATAGAGAGAGAAATATTCCAAAAAACTACTCCTCTTTGAAACAACATCATCATCATCTTTGTGAATAATCTTCTTCGGCTTCTTGTTTATCACCGTGCCGGGAACCTGTTGCCGGAAACCGGATCTGTGACGGTGGATTATATCTTCAGATCCCTATTTGGTTTTGTGATAGATGATTGAGAGAACTTCAGATCTATAAGAGCCTATCACGGTTGGTTCATTCTCCTTCTTTTCTTTCTCTCTCTCTCTCATAAATCTCTGGTCTCCTTCTCTCTCTCTACTAACCTTTTTTGTTTTTGTTTTTGCAGTGTCATTAGAGTGAGAGAGAGATGGATTTCTTGTGGACTGATGAAGGATCTGGATGAGAGAGAGATAAGAGATGGATTGAATTTTGAGAGTGGAGAAGGGTTTGGATTTTGAAATTCAAATTTTCCTCCCTTTTTCTTTCTACTGACTTTTTGACCAATTTATTATTCATTATTATTCATTCATATTTATTAATTAAAATTGATTTAATTGGAATCTTTAATAAAGATTATGACATCAACATATCTTACATGATATGCCTAAATGGTTGACACGTATGCAAATTACATCAGCTTCTAATCTACTTTAATTGATAGTATAGATACTCTTTATCTTTATAACATTGAATTAAATATGACAAATATAATTTTATATTCGTTAGGATCATAATTTAGGGGCTGTTTGGTAGCCTCTGAATGGTCATTAAGAGGCTACCTCTTAATGGAACCATTAAGAATTTTACCAATGAGAAGGTAGAAGAATGTGACATGTGATGATTTACCATTCAGAGGTTACCTCTTAACCATTCAGACTTGAGGTTACCTCTTATTCATTCAGAGGTTTTAAACCATTAAGAGGTAGCATCTGAATGGTCATTAAGAGGCTACCAAACAGCCCCTTAATCATGTAATTACTATTAGAGTAGTAAATTACAAAGTTCGTCCTTTATGTATGTCATTTATTACAAAGTATGTCCTTTATCTTTAATAAGCTCAGAAAACATACTTAATGTTTGCAAATCCTTACATGTTACGTCCTTTAGTCCTAATCCAGTTACTTTTCATGGTTAAATTTGACTAAGTCAGCCCCACATAAGGGTATTTTGGTCATTTTATCATAAAAATTAAAATAAATAATAAAAAAATTATATATATATACATACAGCTCTCTCTCTCTCTCATAACACACATCAGCTCTCTCTCTCTCACACATAAACACCTCTCTCTCTCTCTCTAAACACACACCAGCTCTCTCTCTCTAATCGCCGGACCACCACCACCGGACCGACAACCACCGCCATACACCTCACCAGACCGACCACCACCGCCATACACCTCACCGGACCACTACCACCACCTGCACACACCTCACCGGACCACCCCCACCTCCACACCCCCACCGTTGGACTCCAAAACGATTATACTTCAACGAAACGGTTACTTTGAGTCAGTTAGTTATCGGAGACACTCAAACGGCCACTTTGTTCCTCGCCGCCGCCTCTCCGCCGTACGCCGCCGCACATTAAGGATGTCATCATCGCAGTTATGGATGTCATCATCGCAGTTAATCGCCACCGTATGCGGTCTTCGTTCTACTGCCTTCTTTTCTCTCTCTCTAATCGGATCGAATAGGTGGTGGTTGTGGGGAGATTTGTAGTTTGAATCCGGATTTGGGGTTTGTTTGGGGTTAGTAGCTTAAATGTAGATTAGGGTTTGAATTTTGTGGTGGTGTTCAGATCTGTACATATTCAGATCTGAATATGCAGGTTGGGGTTGGGCGGTGGTGGAGGTGCGGTGTTGGGGTTTGTGCAGCGGTGGTGATGATGGAGCTATGGCGGTTGACGGTGGTGATGGTGTTGGTGATAGTGGTAGGCGTGTGTGTGAGAGAGAGAAGGGAGGGGGGAGAGATCTGGTTTGGAACAGAGCTTTTGAGTGAGAAGAGTAAGCTCCTCAATAAGCTTGATGATTTGATTGCCGGAAAACTGGTTTGAAACTTGCCGGAAAACTGGTTTGGAGCAGATTAAAGTTGCAGGTGAAGTGGTGGTGGTGGCAGATCTGTGGTGGTGGTGGCGGTGGCAGCTGGGTTGTGGTGGTGGGGTTAGGATAGTTAGAGAGAGAAGGAGAAACATTTAGTCTGTATATATTTATTGTTTTTGATGATTATTTATTTTAATATTTATGATAAAATGACCAAAATACCCTTATGTGGGGCTGACTTAGTCAAATTTAACCATGAAAAGTAACTGGATTAGGACTAAAGGACGTAACATGTAAGGATTTGCAAACATTAAGTATGTTTTCTGAGCTTATTAAAGATAAAGGACATACTTTGTAATAAATGACATACATAAAGGACGAACTTTGTAATTTACTCTTACTATTACTAATAAAATATAATACAAATGATTAAAAACACAAGAAAGTTTTTTTTATTTTGAAAAATATTATACAATACTACAAAAGGAAGTGTCGGCTGTGGGCTTCCATTGGCCAAAATGGGCGGCTGAAATTTTTGTTTTCTTTTTTTTTTTTTTTTTTTTACTGTTTTGCCCCTAGCTCAACCTAAAATTACGGTTTTGTCTCCAGCTCAAAACTACGATTTTGCCCTCAAGTGAAAATTACGATTTCGTCTGCCACTCTCCCATTGGACCAACCAGTTTATTATTTTATATCCATTTTAAAATGACGGTTTTGCCCCCCAGCTCAAAATAATATTACGCTTTTGTCCCAAATAAATATATGTTTTTTCCCCAGATAAAAATTACGATTTTGCCCTCAGTTAAAAAATGTTATTTTTCCCCGTTAAAAAAATTACGATTTCGCCCTCAGTTGAAAATTACGTTTTTCCCCCCTTCAAAATAAAATGATGCTTTTGCCCCAAACTCAAAAGCACGATTTTGCCCTCGGTTCAAAATAAAATTGTGCCTTTGCCTCCAGCTTAAAATTACGATTGTGCCCGTAGTTCAAATTTATATTACGCTGTTACCCTAGGTGCAAAATTACGAATTTCTCCCTATTAAAATTTCAAATCCCCCCCCCCCCCTTCAAATTTACAGTACTGCCATCACTTTGGCTTTTGGCAATTTACGATTTTACCCCAGTCAAAAAATAGAACTTTCCCTCAGTTAAAAATTACAATGTTGCCATTGTTTTAGTTTTTTTTTTATCAAAAATATAAAACGTTTTTTTTTTAATTGGTTGACTCGATTTAGTTGTTTTTCGTGTCAATGAGCTGCTGCCTAACGCTCGCTCATTATTCGTCCACCGCCCCGCAACGCGGGCGGGGCATCTAACTAGTTTAAAACAAAAGGAGTGGAAAAAGCTCCATTATTAAAAGCATTTAATTAAGGAGTGGAAGCCTTAATTAAAAGGGTTAACCAGCAACCGTAACCTAACCATGGTTAGATTTATCAACCAAAACCAACATATTCTCCGCATACTGATAACCCCTAAACTTCCCAATAATTACAACCATACCCCACCAAACACCCTATAAATTAAGCCTCGGACCAGAGCTAGGTTTGCCCAACTGAAGACCCAAGGGCCCTTCAGTAAAATCACACCTCCAACCTTACCTTCTTTCCTTTCTCTCTCACACACAAACACCATAAACACGCACTCACTTTCTCTCTCTAAAAATATGCGGAAATCTTCTAGAAGATCAAACGCACCGGTCCTGCCGTTAACATCGGCGTTTCAACGGCCGAGTTCTCCATCTGGCCGGTACGGCGGTTATACACCGTCGTTCGGAGGTGACACGTCATCATCACCATTCGCGTCATCAACAAGCTCCAGTTTCTATTCATCTCCGTCGTCAAGTCATGTCTACAGCCGTTCGTCATCTCCGACACGTGTAAATCTCGCTCCGGTGTCGTCATCTTCCGTCAGGTTTTCGTTATCAAGCAGATCTGGATCTCCGAACCGATCTATGGCGGTGAATCCTCGAGATCAGGTTGTACGGAAGCAAAACGTTTCGAATCCGTTGAAGAATATTCCGAAGAAGACGTGTATGTGTTCGCCGACGACGCATCCAGGCTCGTTCCGGTGTAGTTTGCATAAGAATTACAATATTAGCCAAACGTACTCACCGAATCGATTAAACGCTCGTAGATCTGCGATGACGAACTCGCTTGTGCGAATCGGAACCGTTGAAGGTGGAGATCTGGTTAAACGAGCTCTCGCGGCGTTGATCCGGCCGTCGTCGCATCAACAGCGGCGGAGATCGGCGTTTCAGCCGCGACCTAGCCGGTTGTCGATCATGTCAAAGGCCGATGACGTATGAGTTTGTTGTTCATACGTCATATTTTACGGTTACAGGTTTGGTAATTTTACATATCCTACCTTTTCTACTACAAATCAATATGTACCGGTGACCGGATTCCGGCGAAGAGTGCAGTTTTTTATACAATTCGACGATATGACATCATCAAACCATCAAATCAATCCTTGAATTTTGACATAAGGATGAATGAAGCTTATTCGATTGTACATGGATGATAATATATGCTTGCAGGCATTGTGATTGAACAATTTGAAAGGACTTTTTGGATTAAATTTTCACTAACTTCAATTCATCAAACTAGATTAACTAAACGGATTCAAATTTTAATTAACTCAAACTAAACATCAAATTGTAACATTCATTATTCATACGATTTTTGTGTTGTTTGTGTTGAATCATTTGATTGTTGATTGACGTTATGTTCCGTTCGGTTCCGTTTCGTGCAGCGCCGTGGATTGCGTGTGTTCTGTTGCGTGCAGTGCCGTTCCGTTAGGTGCCACCGTATTCCGTCGTATCCGCCGTTAATTTTGAAGAAGTTGGATTGTTAGGTGGCAGATTCGTTACGTGTAAGGTAATGTTCACTTTTTGTGTAATTTTTATTTTAATTTGAATTGAAATTTTGTTTTGTTTATTGTTGATGATGGTTCACGCAACAGGAATGATGTGGTATAAAATTTTGACCTCGACTTTGGGGAAATGGAAACATGAGCTGGCTTGCTTTTTCTAGAGAAGTTAAAAACCTTTATAGAGAAGTTAAAACCGTTGGACTTTCACGCCTTAAAGACAACTAATGCCCAACTGTCATGGGTATGGGTATTTTTTTAACGGCCAATAGAATCAATGCCGGGCACTCTTAGGACACTCATTGGACAAACGGAGTACTCCGAGAGTAACCTGAGTCTACTGACAATTCCGGGGAAAACCCGGTAACCCGCCCGCCCGTAGGCATGACAATGAAATTACCGGTAAAACCTGTTTGGCTTAAGGATCCTCCTATCATTGCCCGCCAGTGTCTCACTCTACACCAAATGGGAGTTGAACCTGATATCTCAAGAGAAAATGCAAACTTTCCACCACTTGATCTAGAGATCATTGGCATGGATATGGGTACTTATGATGAAAAAATTGAAAACATCACATAATAACTACGTAATAAAGAAAAATTGTTGAAAGGACCATCTAAACCACTTCTTCAAAGCTAAATAAGAAAACTAAAGCAACCTCTTCATGTTAAAGGAGACTTGGTTCCATGATTTCCTTTCATATAGACATGCCTAAAGAAAATTGCCTCAATGCCCAACTCTTGTTATGGCATGCGAGTATGTGGCCAAACATGTGATGGGGAAACTAGAAGAGATTAGAGACTAAAAACGGTTGAAGTTGTGAACTCTTGAAGCCAATTAGGAGATATAAAAAACGGGTTCTAATATCTTTGAGTAGACAAGCCGACAGGTTTAAGAAATTCACTAAATATTGTTGAAGAACAACTCTATTAGTGGAGATGTTATTCACGTATGCCCATCTCTCACTGATAGGGCTGTAACCGTGCTAATCTGAACGGACTAACGGAGGCTTGTTCATGGTCGTTCGTTTAGCATTGAACTTATCCACGAACAAATATCGAACGGAAATTATTGTTCGTGTTTGTTCATTCAGAAATTAAATTTGTTCACGAACGCTGAACCTACACAAATCATATACTATTTTAAAAAAGTATAAATAACTTCTTAATCCGAAACATTAAATATAATCACCTTGTTAAGTACTTAACACGATAACCATGAACATAATTATCCTAGAACAAAGACACACATTAGACATAATAAGCATGGGGAGGATCATGAGAAAACTCCTATTTGAGAGACAACTCGAGAACACTCGATTTCACCATTACTAAACCCTAAAATATAAACCATAAATCCTAAAAGATAAATCCAAAGGCTAACGTCTAAAAGCTAAAAGCTAAAAACTAAGTGTTAAAGCTAAACCCTAACCTCTAATTATAAACCTTAAACCCTAGAAAAGATTCAACACAAATATTAACCGCTACGACGAAAGAGTTTTCTCATTATCCTCTTCCTAATAAGCATGAACATAATTATCCTCAAATAATGTTTCGAAAATGTAAGTTTCTATGATGGTACATAAACTTAACAAAACAAAGTCTATGAACTAACATATAAACAAGCATAAATGGATAAACGTAATTGAGCGAACGCGACTTTTGTTCAGGTTTTTTCATGTAATTAATCAAACGAAAATTCTCTGTTCATGGTTGATCATTTATTAAACCAATGAATGTAAATGAAGTTCTGATTGAATGTTCGGTTTGTTTACAGCTCTACTTATTATCACCTCAGTGTTACATATCCTCTACCACACAATTTATGTTATAGCCATCACTCATGAAGGTTTTTTAGATTCTTCAAGGTTCTTGAAGGTAGGATGAATACGATGTGTGACATTAAATATAATATCTCCCCATTTTTGGTGTCAGCAGATTGATTGGATAAGGTAAATAACATCTACTGGTTTGTGATGAGGTGGTTATTGTGTTACCAGTGGTTTAGCTTTCTGTGGTTAGAAGGATTTGATAGTGACTAACAGATATGGGATTTTTAGCTTCTGTTTACGAGGCCAGCGGTTGGGTATATTCATGGATAAGCTGGACTTATCTTGAGGCATTTTGGTGACCATTTACTTGATATTGGAGACCTCGGCTCTCAGCTTATATCATCAAATCAAGAAGTTTCAGAGTATTGGCATCATTCAATCCAGTGAAATCATATTCCCAATATATGGTTGTATCGCTGGTTTTACACAAACAGTGATGCCTCTTGTTCTTGGTACTGAGGACTTCCGGTAGTTTTGACTTCTTGTGGAAGCAAAGTGTTGTTGCCTGCAAGGTGGTCTTACTTATGATTCCACTGCTAGTCTGTAACCAAATGAGGTCAATCAGAAGAGTGGAAGCCACACATGCAATCTTATCAACAAGGTATACCGGATTTCACCTCTTCTTCATGTGGGTTAGGAAGTGAATTTTGTAACATCTGAGCATTGGTTTGAAGGATTATCTTTTGAATACGACAGTGTGATTTTGCTTTTTTTGTGATGTTCAGATATTCATCCATCATGAATATTGAAACTACTATTTTAAAAAGGAATTAACTGTTTAAACAAAGAAACAGTTGTTTGAAGAAAAGCATCAAGATTGAATCTGAAGAAGTAACATCTATCTTATGTGTGTCACTATTTGAAAGACAGGTGGGCTTATGAGAGATGATATAACATCTCAGCATGTTTTGTGTGAAGTATATGTGGTTTGGGATACCATAGGAAGGTGTTTTTCTCGGATAGATAGAGGTATTAGGCCTGAAATGATAATTGACAATAGAGAGCATACCTGTTCTTACCGTTGTACCTTTGCTTGACATATGGAAGGTAGAAAATGAGGTTTTTAAAACTACAAGTAGAAAAAACAATCTTTTGTGAAACTACTTGTATTTAACCAGAAGTATATTCTATTTTTGGTCAAACGACTGGTATGTAACTAGAAGTTTTGAATTTTGAAAATTTAGAAAAAAAATAAGAGTTATGTTTTAGTAAATACATTTTCATTCTTTTTTTTATTACAAAATAACTGATCAATGATAGGACTTTGGAAACCATGCCTTGTGACTTGCAGGCTTGGTTCCATCACAATTTGATTGGTCATTTTGACCCATTGACAACTTTTATACCATACTAATCAGCTCCTTTCGGTTCTCTGCCAGTGTGACAACTGTCAAAAATCCAGGTATCCGTATAATTAATTAATCCTGATTAGTGCTTAATGGCTATGCTGAATTACAAATAACTGCTTTCTGAATTACTGCATCATACTTACATGTGCATCACATATTACATAATGTCACATCATTTTTACATACAAACTTAAGTGACATAAACGATGCATAAAGCACGATTAGCACAGTTAGCGGATAACTCAGAAAAATGCTGACGGTGTTCAGTACATAGACAAACAGTGTTTTGAGACCCCGTACGGGCCAGAGACAAGGTACTACACTAGTATAGTGTGTAGGAAAGTAAATATCACAAAACTGCTTCACTAGGTGATAGTTTAAGTGCCAGAAAGTGCCTAAAACCCACTAAAAGTGCTGAAATCAGCATTTTTCAGCAAAAATCAGCATTTTAACAAGTTAATAACATGCAAAAATATTGCAAAATGGTCCTGAATGCTTTCCTAAGTGTCGGGAATTAAAAGTGTCACAAAAGGGTACATAAAGATCACTAAACGGAATAGTTTGACACTTTAACGAACCGGTATCTAACCGAACAACCGGACACTACCCGAAACACCAAAATTACACTAGAAGTATTGTTTTATTATTTCTAAGCTAGTTATGATCCCCGAACACCTTAACACCCACTAAAATATCTAGTAACTAACTTAACTAACTATATACTTGGATTTGAACTTTAATCTAACTTAATGGTTTGAATTTACACTTAGACCCCCCCAAGCTAGTAATCGGCCACATGGCCTAATTGGTGGATTTCATTTGATTTATTTATTAGATATTATCTTGTACTTTGGAGAACATAAAACCCAAGGGTTAAACACTTGTTGGAAGTTATAAATATAAACCACTAGATCACCATCCTCATTTCATCTCACCACCTTCACTCCACTCATCTCTCTCCCTCCCTTCTTCTTCTCGGCCGAACCCCCAACCACACACCATCAACATTTCCATTTCATTCTCATCCATTTCCAAGTGCACTCAAGGTGTAAGGAGCCATACAAACTAGCTTGGTGGTCTTGGATCTTTAAGGACCTTCATCAATTGCTATTATCCTCCACATTTGTCATCACCATCTCTTGTGTTCATCCCTAGCCATAGAGCTAGTAGTAAGACTCTCATAACCATTTGTTACTCATATTTTGATGGATAAAAGACGTTATACATTGATGATCATGAAGAACACTAAAGAACCTAACCAATATGAAATCTTGATGAAACTATGTTGTTTAGCGTATAGATGATGCTTGATTGTTATTTTTTTTGAGATTATGATGTTGATCATCATAAGGAGCTTGCTAGATTGTGATTAAACACATGATCTAGCAAGTAGGAGGATAATTATGTGATGAAACAACATGATCATCCTCATGTGTAAGTATAAACTTGAAGGATAAAGTGATTTCTTGAAAAATAAGAATTAAAGTGAGTTAATAACCTTATAGATCTAAGATTTATGAATGGTTTTTCCAAAGGAACCAAGTTCAGAATATGATATTTAGTAGATCTTGGTTCTTACTTAAACTTACACTATTTTTGGTGATAAAACAAGTGTAGAAACACTAGAGAGACAAGAAGATTTCGTAAAGAAATGTTTTTGTAAAACATGTTTACAAGTTGTAAACACCTAAATCTTCCAAGAATGAGATTTTTAAAAAAGTAAACGCACTTTAAAGGGTAACTAAACCTACTAAACACACTACCAAATTACTACAAGTTTTTATGAAAGATCAAGTTCATGATTGTTATGTAAATAGCATTAATGTGGCACTTGGTAAGTGTAGGTTGATTGTTGATTGTTTGTGATGTTTTTTTAAAAAAATAATATGCTTTGATAGCATGGACACCTCCATTTTTAGGGGAAACTATGGCAAAATTTTTCAAAAATATAGACACTTAGAAAAATACTTTCTAAACAAATATTTACAAGTGTGTTTTAACTATGGTTTTCAACATAAACCTTGCCATAGATTTTGTTACAAAAATACAAGTATTGGGGGTTGGTTTTTATAAATAAAAATGGATAAATATGTATTTAGAATATATATATATATATATATATTTACACATTGTGTGTGATTATTTGCATACTCTGTGTAGTAGTTATATTATTTTAGAATTTAAAGTAATATGACTTAACAAAAATACCAAGGATTTACAATCCAAAATAATACAAAAAATCACAAGGAATACATATACAAGTTACACACTCAATATTGGTAAACCAAACAAGAACGTAACTTACAAAATATTCCGGAAAATACTGTTACAAATATATTTTTGGTAAATATTATGTTTGGATACGAAAGAAATGAAAATATGATTTTCATTATTATTACAAAATATATCATATTTTCGACAAGAGGAAAAATATTACTTTGAGAAGTAAAAATATATTTTCTTAAGAATATTTAGAAGAGATATGATCTTTGAGAAAAAATATATATTTTCTTGAAATACATTATTTTTGGACAAAATGAGTTTATATATATTTTCTAAAGTGAGACTTGAAAATATATTATTTTGAGACTACAAATACAAGAATACAAATATACATGTATGAGATACCCCCATCCTTGGGAATGAAATACGAAAATAAATACTTGAGAAGTATTGTTACAAAATATTGTTTAAACAATTATTCCAAAATTAAATATAATATAAAGTTAAAATAA
Source organism: Helianthus tuberosus (assembly GCA_030545235.1). Lineage (NCBI taxonomy): Eukaryota > Viridiplantae > Streptophyta > Magnoliopsida > Asterales > Asteraceae > Helianthus > Helianthus tuberosus. The sequence continues at coordinate 44,076,518 of CM060358.1, read as the reverse complement.
TTATTATTTTAACAAGTAATTATAACTTGGAATAATATTGGGAACATAAGAAACGTAACTCAAAAACGTTAAGCTCTAAGCCAAGGCACGACCCGTTCGTCTAATAGACATTAGTACATTGTAGGAAGTCGTGTTTGCTGAAGAGATTTGGGTTACGATTGTGAAGACGCAAAACTGTGAGTTCATGTCCCCCTTTTCTTTAAACTGTTTTGTTTATTTACTTCGGGGGTGAAATACATGTTACAAAAAGGATTACATACAATTACAATTGGTATGGTTAGCCTAGGAAAGAACTATAGATCATGTGAATGGGTAGGCAGATACTTGAGACCATTAATCCTCGTATACGGACCGATGGGCATGAGTGATCGATCTATTTGGGTGTAGTGAGCCCACACCCATGAGGACCAGGGTGGCCCATGTGGTGACTATGTCCACATACTAATTGTTTTGGTCAAAAATTACCGAAGCAATTAAGCGATCAAATTAGTTAAGTGAGGTAGTGTGCTAGAAACGTGTGTTGAAAATATGCTAGTTAAGTTATTTGCAAAAACAGTTTCAGGATACGGCTCAGGATATAGGGCTGTATCTATGATCAAACAATGAGCGAAAATGTAAAGGGTGACACAGGATGTACGAGGAAAGCCCTTGATCAATCTAGATCGCTTGCACAAAACCTCGGGAGCTGACAATCGCAGCTGCCTTGTTCTTCTATTACTTCAAATATTAGGATACAGTGCCGGATATGATGCGGATCAACTAGGTGTTACAATGTAATTCGAGTACAAGTGTTTGTGTGTAGTGATTGTTTGCAACAGGAGAGAAAAAGTGTGCGAAAGAGTGTGTGCCTTAATCTGATCCGATCAATCTATTTATAGTAAAAGGAAACTAACTAAATATGCTATTATTTCGGGATTCAGCGGATATTCCCCATATGAACGTTGCAGTCCTGGTCTTGCGGCTTCAACGTCTCCAAACTAACTAATTTGCCCGAGTCTCGAGGAGAAGAAGTCCACCTGACCGTTAGAGACTTGTTACCATAATCTGCACGTGAGCTAATTGGTTACTACCAGGATATCGTATCAGGATGTTACCAATATCCTGATCCGGTATCCTGACCACAAATAAACAATCAAAGACAGTATATTAGTCAGGATATATAAGCAGAAATTCACCCATAACAATTGTCCCCAAAATATATCCGTTGGTATACCAATTCCAACGGATATATTTTAAACCTTATTCCTCGAATCGAGGTTAATAAATTGGAACGACGGTCAAGATAGCACTATGCAACTCCCTACGTGGTTTTCACTCGATGGATATCTATTACGCCCCTATATCTTCTCTCTTTTTGTTTGAAAACCAAATATCATCAACAGAGTCTCCAGGTAATTACTCATCCCTTCCTCAGTTCCCGTTAATCTCTTTACTCTACCTCCAATGGCCACTAGAGCCTTCTCTCAAACCGGCGAATCGTCGGAGACCTTCATCCAGCAAAACCTTCTCAAAAATCCTGAGAAAGAGATCTGTGCCTTTGATAACGCAGACATTGCAGCGTTGAGAGCCTCCGACGCTTTCCCCGATGGCACGATTATTAGACCATTTGATCGATCAATTCGATCGGATGTTTCTTCTGCCGATTGGGTCTATTTTCCGGCATACCCTTTCTCGCTAGGTCTTCGGTATCCATTTCCTGAATTCATGATGCAATTCTTCCGAACCACTGGTATTTCCTTTGCCCAAAAAATGCCCATGGTTTGGAGACTACTGATTGTACTCAACCAAATCAAAAATCTTCATTGTCCTGACCTCTGCATCGTGGATATCCCAATTGCTTACCGCCTCCGATCACACGGTTCCAGTCGGTTCTTGCTCTTTTCAACTTCCAGCAAACCCCTTATTCTTAAAGCCACCAAGAACGAGGATGGATGGCAACGTAAATTCTTTTTCGTCAAGCGAGACTCCATATATGAGGGTGCTAGCCTTCCGGTGGAGTGGTTAACCACCGGTAGGGTTTAGGGTTTTAAGAATATCCCCAGATTTTTCCAGGCCTTTATCCTGTGCTAATATTTTCTTCTTTGGCCTTTATGCAGTGAACTTTAAAGAAGTAGCTCCTCCTACTACGGAATCCAAAAAAAGAATCGAAGCAATTTACCAGTTACCGGAAGGTGACATGAGTTTTTCTACACACATCCCAAGTTCCAGTCAATATTTATCATCTGAAATGTCTGGTAAGAGTCATTTCGTAAATAATCGATTAGCGTAATATAATGAAGAGTAATAAGAATGTAGAACTTCCCCTTTATGCAGCACCAGCCAAGATCCCAGAGGTTTTCGACCTTGAGGAGCTGGACAGTTATTCCGATCACGTCCAGGTCAAGAAGAAGCCCAGTCCCAAGGCTACGGCTTTATCCAAGCCCAGCAGCTCCAAAGCCATCATCATTCCCAAGCCTTCGCCAGCTACTAAGCCCCGGGGTTCAAGTTCTCGCAAAAGGAAAGAGACTGACTCACCTACCATGTCCGATACGTTCCCCTATGAGAATCATGGGTTTATCGAGGCAAGCGGGTTCATGACTTCCTTTCTCAACCAGGTATAAATTCCTAATCCACATCCTGCACATATACGTCAAACCAATATCCTGGTTATCATAATACCTGTGTTTTTGGGTGTAGGGCCTTGAACGTCTGGTTCATTTGTATCAAGAATCCTGTGGGCTCAACAAGATGCTCGAGTCCAAGTTGAAGAAAGCTGAGGTTACCTTTTCCGATCAAGGTATGATCGCTGCTGCTAAAACTCGACACTACGAAGACAAGTTCAAGACCATGACTCAGGAGCATCAGGCCGCTCTAAAAAAGCCACTCATGAATCCCAAGCCCATTTGGACGCCGCACACGCCCGACATGAGCAGGATTTGGACACTTACCGGGAAGGCCTCAAAGGCTCCGTTGTTATCTCCCTCTTGCAGGCTCGGCTAAAAATGGCTTACGAGGCCAAAGCCCTGGGCTTCGAATGCCCTTCTTGGAACGTCGACGCCTGGGAGACCAAGCTAAAAACTCTTGGAGGTAATCACGTGGAGCATCTCGTCAAGTCTGTGGCTGCAGGGTCTTCAAAAACGATGGAAAAACTAACGGGTGCTGGCGACGAGGCTGAGAAGGAGGTTCAAGCTAATCCTGAGGCAGATGCTGGTGAAGACGCGATGATCGAAGAAGGCGTTGCCCCCTAAAACTCATTTCTTTTAAATTTGATGGTTATGTTTGTTTGAACAATTTTATTTCTTGTCCCTTGAACAATTTCTTTTCCTGAATTAAAACAATTTGATAACCAAAGGTGGATGGGTCCTAGGTTTCCGGATGAAGCCTTTGGTTATCAACTAGTATCGCTTATTTTAGATAATACCACCTTCTGTTAACTTATTTGCTGTTGTTCTTCAATCTTTTGTTACACATCGCTTAGTTTAGATTTCAACTTTGCAAAATTAGTGCAATTATTTTTTGAAAATATCCTGATCAACATACTCGGAGATATCCTAAAAAGACTTTCGTCAAATAGGGTTTTTCAAAATTCAAACAATTTAGATAAAGTCTTTAAAGAAAAAAGGATAGTTTATTTTTCAAAATTCGTTTTGATAATACTTGCTTGACCAGAGTATTAGTTTTTAACCCAAGTATTATATCCCAAATATTCCAACCAAATATCCTGAAACATATTCCGAAAGCACATTTCGAGAATATACCCTTAATCAGGATATTTAAACCTTTTCCAAACATAGTTTCAAAAGTTCAAATGACTTAAGTAAGGTTCACAAAGGAAAGATCATACCAGGAATAGAGTGTAACCCCATTGTCGAACTCCAATCCTTTTGCAACTTCTTCCACTAAGATGTCCCCAGTCCGAGATACTTAGTACACTAGGTCCAAATTTGATCTTTTGAGCTCTTCACAATCGCCTCAGAAGGAATGTCCCCTGTTCATGAAGTCTTTGAACACTTAGAAAATTTTTGAATATCAGTTCCAACTGTTCGAACAGTTCTTGTGTTACAGGGGTAAAACCCAAAAATATACTGGAGATAAATCCTTAGTATCCTGGGGAAAATCCCATAAGTATCCTGGGGAAAATCCCATATTTTCATGAGCTACAGGCGGGAGTGTATAAACTCCAAGACTTAGAAAGGTGATAACCTTTAAACCTTAGAGGGTATGAAAATACCCTTCCGTGAGAGAGGGTGATCAATCCTCATATACCTTTAGGATCCAGGATATAGCCAACAATAACGAAATTGTCAGCCACTTTTACATGGACTGTGTTAGGGGAGGATTTTCTAATGATCAGTGATCCTCATTTACTGTTGGGCTTAGTGATCCTCACTTCTGTTTGAATTAGTGATCCTCAGAAGTATTGCAGGATCAGGATCATGGATCATCATAAGGATCCTTATACTAACGATTGTCTACTTTGAATATGATGTTGTTTTGCAGGAGTACGAGCTTGGACTTGGTCTTGGCGATATTCCAGGAGCATATTTCATATTTATTCCGCACGTGCATGGCTGAAATGGACGTTATGGAGGTCGTGGAGGACTTGCACCAAATGGGGAATGTTTGTTAGCTTAGATATTTTCCATTTTTAAAAGGGATAGCGAGCTAAATAGAAAACACTTGGCTATTTTTAGCTTAACACACACACTCGCAACTGCTCTCACCAGCTCTTGACAATTCACTTGGCGATTACACACTTTTTTGCACTTTACACTATAGTGATCCTTGTAATTAGTTCGCTATTATCCGAAGTTGTAATACATTTCTTGTTTAATCTGAGTTGGTGATCGGTAGTTTCCATCACCCGAGGTTTTTTATGCCGGAGATCATTCATTGATCAAGGGCTTTTTCCTCGTATAAATCTTTGTGTCACTTATTCATTTCATTTCTGAGTGATCCTTAGTGTTGTTCATTGATTCAAGCATCATACCTCACAACAGAAAGTTTGGTTGCATTATCATTGCTTGATTTTTGACCAAAATAGTTTGGCGCCCACCGTGGGGCAATTGGTGCTTCATTCCTAAGAAGATTCATATTTTGTAGTCATTTCGGTTCATTACAACCAAGCAGATGGCTTCCTCAACAAAGAATACATCAAGTTCTATGCCGGCAATTAGTTCTTCACAAGGCGTTCCACCTTTGCCTCCACCACCTTCTGGATCCCAGAAGAATGCTGAGAATGCCGCGAAGAGACAAACCCCCATTTTCACAAAACCACCAACTTCTTCTGTTTCTTCTAATCCTACTACTAATGATCTTTACACTCTGATTTTGCAGATGAGGAATCATGCACAAGAGCAGGACAAAACTAACGAAAGGATCCTCCGGGAGATCACTGAGATCAAGAAACAGAAGAAATCAGTGGAGGATCACTCTCCTCTGATACCAAGGTCATTAGATTTCGATACTCCGGTTATGACTACCTTACAATCGGCAGTTCCAGGCATCCAGTATCAAAGTGGTCCATCAGAAAGGCGTTATGGAACAACAACTATGAGTCAGGCATTTGGCTCTCACTTCCAGCCTCAAGGATCCTCTTCTCAACCATCGGGATCCTCTTTTCAGCATCAAGGATACTTCACGTCAGGAGGATATTTGGGAATGCATGCAGTTCAAGGATCCTCCCAGGGTCAAGGATCCTCCCAGGTTCAAGGATCCTCCACGGCTCCAGGATCCTCCCAGGTTCAAGGATCCTCCATGGCTCAAGGATCCTTCCAGCTTCAAGGATCCTCTATGATTCCAGGATCCTCCCACTTTCTAGGATCCTCTATGCCCCAAGGATCCTTTCAGGTTCAAGGATCATCTCAGCTTCAAGGATCCAACACCTTTCAGGATCAGGGATTCTTAAGAAGTATGCAACCTCCGAGCATCGATGTTCATCAAGGAGACTTCATACCAATGCAGACCATTGCCTCCTCTGGTCCTTCGATCATACCAGAGTCCCGTCAATATGGATTCACATATGGAATTCCAAACATGAACCCTCTGGGAGGTAACACTTTTAATAATTCATATAACACTAACCATGGCTCAATGCAGGATACAGGTATCAATCAGGCTATGGCTAGGGAATTACAGAAACTTAAGGATATGATATCCAGTGTACCAGGAGTGGTTAAACCCATTCCTGAAATTGCAGATGGTAGCCATAGGATATCTCGTTTTGCACCACCCTTATGTGATGCTGAGATACCCAAAAGGTTCCAGATACCATCTATGAAGCTGTATGATGGTTCAACAGATCCAGAAGAGCATGTAGCTCAATACAGGGAGAGGATGGAAATCAATCCAATTCCTGAGAGGTTAAAGGAAGCATGTCTATGCAAGGGATTTGGATCCACACTCACAGGATCTGCTCTTAAATGGCTGCTAAGTCTTCCCCTTTACTCTATTACTTCATTTGCTAATCTAGTTAATTTGTTTAATAGTCAATTCTCTTGTAGTAGAAAATTTGAACGATTAACTAGTGATCTGTATAGGGTAATACAAGGTCAAAATGAATCACTTAGAGATTATATCACTAAGTTTAGTAAAGAATCCTTAGATATTCCTAATTTGGATATTGCTACGGCTGTAAAAGCCTTTAAAATGGGATTGCTTAGGGATTCATTATTCTATGATGATCTTGTTTTGACACCTTGCAGGAATCTTGATGAAGTACGAACTAGGGCCCTTAGGTTCATCCGCCTAGAGGATGACAAAAGGATCCAGGATAGATTGACAGGATCCTCAAAACAGGAGAAACAAGGATCCTACTTCAGGAACAACAAATCCAAGTCCTACAACAAGTCTGATAACCAGAACGTGCATGCAGTGGAACAAGAAGAGGATGATGAGGATTATCCTCCTATTTCTGAATACTGTTTTTCTGTTGATAACAATGAACTAATCCTTGCAATGCAGAATCTAGGTGAGAAAGCTAGATGGCCGAGAAAAAGTGATAAACCAGCTGCTATAAAGGATAAGTCCAAGTGGTGTGCATATCACGAGGATTTCGGGCATCTCACTGAAGAGTGTATTGCACTAAGAAAGGAAATTGGTTACTTGTTGAGCAAGGGGCATTTGAAGGAACTTTTGGGACGGAAGAAGTCAAGGATCCAGGATCCTGAAAGGATCCCGGAAAGGGCTCCTGCTCCTCCAGCAGATGCATAAGTTATAAACTTCATATCCGGTGGATCAGACATTTGTGGTACTTCCTTCTCAGCAGCCAAGAGACATGCTAAGGAAACCAAGATGGATAATGGGGATAGACCCATCCGGACCTCCACCGTCACCACGGATAAGATCATAACTTTTGATGAGGATAATCGTATTGATGTCCAGGATCCTCATCATGATGGTCTTGTAATTACATTGTTTATTTCTAACCATTTTGTTCGCAGGATCCTAATCGATGGAGGAAGCTCTGTGAACATCATTCAGCTTGATGTCCTTAAGAAAATGAATATCCCGGAGTCTGATATTGTCCCAAGATCCTCAGTCCTTGTGGGATTTAGTGGGGAAACCAAAAACACATTGGGGGACATCAAACTCCCTATTTATATTGAAGGACTCCATTCTTATCAGAAATTTTGTGTTATAGATTGCTTATCTTGTTGTAATGTTATCCTTGGCAGGCCATGGATACATGATATGAAGGCAGTCCCATCCACCTATCATCAGTGTGTAAAGCTTCCAAGTCCATGGGGAGTGGTGAAAATTGAGAGTGATCGACAAGAGGCTAAGAATTGTTATACATCATCAATGAAGCCAGCCTCAAGACCAAGGGAGCAATAGCAATTAAAGTATCCTTCAAGAGATGTCTTGAAGGCAAAAGAACAGGATTTGAAAGAAATCCTCATGGATCCCGATGATCCTTAATCCAAGATCTTCATAGGATCAGGAATCCTTAGCGACATTGAACAGGAGCTAGTATCCTTCCTTAAAAGAAGGAAAACTACCTTTGCCTGGAAACATGAGGATATGACAGGTATATCTAAAGACATAATTACTCATAAACTTGGCATTGACAGGTCATTCAAGCCAATTCATCAAAAGAGGAGGAAGTTTGCACCTGAAAGGAATGCAATTATCCAGGAAGAGGTAGATAAACTACTTCGGCCAGGTATGATAAGAGAGGTTAAGTATCCAAGATGGTTAGCCAATGTGGTTGTTGTTCAAAAGAAAAATGGAAAGTGGAGGGTATGTGTCGATTTTACTGATTTAAACAAGGCATGTCCCAAGGATCCTTTCCCATTACCCCACATTGACTCCATGGTGGATGCTACCGTGGGTCATGAGTTGTTGACTTTTATGGATGCTTCATCTGGATTTCAATAAATTCAGATGGAACCATCTGATCTGGAGGATACGGCCTTTATGACTCCTACTGGTATATATTGTTATATTGCTATGCCATTTGGACTAAGGAATGCAGGTGCTACTTATCAAAGGCTAGTCAATATGATGTTCAAGGAACAAATTGGACACACTATGGAAGTCTATATTGATGACATGGTGATTAAGTCCAAGAAAGCTTAGGATCACCTTAAAGACTTGGAGGAAGCATTCAATATCCTTGATAAATTTAATATGAAACTAAATCCTTCCAAGTGTCATTTTGGTGTTAAGGCAGGTAAATTCTTAGGCTATATGGTGACAAAGAGGGGCATTGAAGCAAGTCCAGAGCAAATCAAGGCCATTGTGAATATCCAATCTCCTGCCAATGCTAAGGATGTGCAAAGATTAACAGGCAGGATTGCAGCCTTGAACAGATTCATATCCAAATCCTCAGAAAAGTGCAAGGAATTCTATGACATTCTGAGGAAGAACAAGAAATTTGAATGGACTGAGAAGCATGAAAATGCCCTTAAAGCTCTTAAGGATTACCTATCCTCAGCCCCTGCCTTGATGAAACCAGAAAAAGGGGATATATTATCCTTATACTTAGCAGTATCCTCAAAAGCAGTAAGTGCGGTCCTTGTTAAGGATCACCAAGGTACACAACATCCTGTTTACTATGTAAGTAAGAGTTTACTTGATGCTGAATCCAGGTATTAACACTTAGAGAAACTTATCCTTGCATTAATTATGGCATCTACTAAATTAAGACATTATTTTGAGACTCATGCCATTATTGTTAAGACTAATTTTCCAATTAAGAATGTTCTCAGGAAACCTGAAATGTCAGGGAGGATGGCTAAATGGGCAGTGAAGCTTAGTGCATACGATATAAGATATGAACCAAGGACTGCCATCAAATCCCAAGCCTTAGCTGACTTTGTGGCATATTTTAGTAGTGATTTGCAAAAGGAAGCTGAGTTAGAAGTCCAACTGCTTGAAGAAACTAAGGATCCTTGGATACTCTTCACTGATGGAGCCTCTAACGTGAAAGGAACAGGGCTTGGAATACTACTAAAATCGCCACAGGGGGACATAATACCCCACTCCATAGCTTGTGAATTTCAAACTACCAACAATGAGGCTGAGTATGAAGCCTTGATAGCTGGTTTGCAAATTGCTAAGCATATGAGGATCAGGTATCTTGAGGTACATGTAGATTCATTATTAATCACTAATCACTTTAATGGATCCTATGCTGTTAAAGGTGAAAAGCTAATCAAATATTTAGAGATAGTCAAAGAATTGGCACTCTCTTTTGTTTCCTTTAGTTTGACACAGGTACCAAGGGAAGAGAATGCAGAGGCTGATGCATTAGCCAATCTAGGATCATCCTTGAAGATCCCAGAGGATATAAGGATCCCTATTATCCATATCCTGACCCCTGCTATTGAGGATCATGTAGCTATGGAGATAGGAGAAGATTCTGCAATCATCCCTAGTGATGATACTCAATCTCATTCAGGATCATGGATTCTCCCAATCATGAGATACATACAACATGGAGAGATTCCTACAGGAGAAAACCCTAGGGCTTTCAAAATTAAGGTATCTCAATTTACAATATTGAATAATATGTTGTATAAACGATCTCTTGCAGGACCATATCTAAGATGCATTGAGGATCCTGAAATCCAAGAAGTCCTAAAGGATTTCCATGAAGGAGATTGTGGAAACCACACTGGGGGCAGGGCATTATTCTCAAGGATCCTGAGGACATGATACTATTGGCCAACTATGAAGAAGGATGCTGTAGAGTATGCCAAGAAGTGTGATCCTTGTCAGTGACATAGTAATATCCTTCACCAACCAGTAGAGCTTTTGCATCCTATATCCTCTTCTTGGCCATTTATGAGATGGGGAATGGATATAGTTGGTAAGCTTCCTAAGGCACCTGGTGGAAAAGTATTCATGCTTGCTGTTAGGGGTGGATTTCTAAATGATCAGTGATCCTTAATTGCTGTTGGGTCTAGTGATCCTCACTTCTGTTTGAATTGAGTGATCCTCAGAAGTGTTTCAGGATCAGGATCATGGATCACTATAAGGATCCTTGTACTAACGATTGTCTACTTTGAATTCGAAACTGTGTTGCAGGAGCATGAGCTTGGACTTGGTCTTGGCGATATTCCTGGAGAATATTCTATGTTTATTCCGCACATGCTTGGCTGAAAATGGACGTTATGGAGTCGTGGAAGACTTGCACCATTTGTGGAATGTTAGTTAGTGTAGATATTTTCCATTTTTAAAGGGGTAGCGAGCTAATTAGAAAACACTTGGCTATTTTTGGCTACACACACACTCTTACAACTGCTCTCACTAGCTCTCGTTAACTCACTTGGCGATTACACACTTTTATACACAATACACTATAGTGATCCTCGTACTTAGCTCGCGATCATCCGAAGTTGTAACACATTTATTGTTTAATTTGAGTTGGTGATCGGTAGTTTCCATCACCCGAGGTTTTTTATGCCGGAGATCATTCATTGATCAAGGGCTTTTTCCTCGTATAAATCTTTGTGTCACTTGTTCATTACATTTCAGAGTGATCCTTAGTGTTGTTCATTGATTCAAGCATCATACCTCACAACAAAAAGTTTGGTTACATTGTCATTGCTTGATTTTTGACCAAAACAGTTTGGCGCCCACCGTGGGGCAATTGGTGCTTCATTCCTAGAAAGATTCATATTTTCGTGGTCATTTCGGTTCGCTACAACCAAACAGATGGCTTCCTCAGCGAAGAATACTTCAAGTTTGATGCCCTAATTCAGTTCTTCACAAGGCGTTCCTCCTTTGCCTCCACCACCTTCTGGATCCTAGAAGAATGCTGAGAATGCTGCGAAGAAACAAACCCCCATTTTTCAAAAACCACCAACTTCTTCTGTTTCAACTAATCCAACTACTAATGATCTTTATGCTCTGATTTTGCAGATGAGGAATCATGCACAAGAGCAGGATAAAACCAATGAAAGGATCCTCCGGGAGATCGATGAAATCAAGAAACAGAAGAAATCAGTGGAGGATCACTCCCCTCTGATGCCAAGGTCGCTGAACTTCGACACTCCGGTCATAACTTCCCAACACTCGGCAGTTCCGGACGTGCAATACTTGGGTGAATTACCAGGAAGGCGTTATGGAACAGCAACTATGAGTCAGGCATTTAGCTCTTACTTCCAGTCTCAGGGATCCTCTTCTCAACCATCAGGATCCTCCTCTCAGCATCAGGGATACTTCACGTCAGGAGGATATTTGGGAATGCATGCAGTACAAGGATCCTCCCAGGTCCAAGGATCCTCCCAGGTACAAGGATCCTCCCAGGTCCAAGGATCCTCCCAGGTCCAAGGATCCTCCCAGGTACAAGGATCCTCCCAGGTCCAAGGATCCTCCCAGGTACAAGGATCCTCTCTTGCCCCAGGATCCTCTCTGGTCCCAGGATCCTATCTGGTCCCAGGATCCTCCCTGGTCCCAGGATTCTCCCTTGTCCCAGGATCCTCTCTGGTTCCAGGATCCTTTCAGGTTCAAGGATCATCTCAACTCCAAGGATCCAACGTCCTTCAGGATCAAGGACTCTTGAGAAGTATGCAGCCTCAGAACTCGGACGTTCATCAAGGAGACTTCATACCAATGCAGACCATTGCTCCCTCTGGTCCTTCAATCATGCCGGAGTCTCGTCAATATGGATTCACATCCGCAATTCCAAACATGAATCCTCCGGGAGGTAACATTTTTAATAATTCATATAACACTAACCATGGCTTTATGCAGGATACAAGTATCAATCAGGCCATGGCTAGGGAGCTACAGAAGCTTAAGGATATGATATCCAGTGTACCAGGAGTGGTTAAACCCATTCCTGAAATTACGGATGGTAGCCATAGGATATCTCGTTTTGCACCACCTTTATGTGATGCTGAGATACCTAAAAGGTTCCAGATACCATCAATGAAGCTGTATGATGGTTCAACGGATCCAGAAGAGCATGTAGCTCAGTACAGGGAGAGGATGGAGATCAATCCAATTCCTGAAAGGTTGAAAGAAGCATGTCTATGCAAGGGATTTGGATCCACACTTACAGGATCTGCTCTTAAATGGCTGCTAAGTCTTCCCCCTTATTCTATTACTTCATTTGCCAATTTAGTTAACTTGTTTAATAGTCAATTCTCTTGTAGTAGAAAGTTTGAACGGTTAACAAGTGACTTATATAGGGTAACACAAGGTCAGAATGAATCACTTAGAGATTATATCACTAAATTTAGTAAAGAATCCTTAGATATTCCTAACCTGGATATTGCTACGGCTGAAGAAGCCTTTAAAATGGGATTACTTAGGGATTCATTATTCTATGATGATCTTGTTATGACACCTTGTAGGAATCTTGATGAAGTAAGGACTAGGGCCCTTAGGTTCATCCGCCTAGAGGATGACAAAAGGATCCAGGACAGATTGACAGGATCCTCAAAACAGGATAAGCAAGGATCCTACTTCAGGAACAACAAATCCAAGTCCTACCACAAATCTGACAACCAGAATGTGCATGCAGTGGAACAAGAAGAGGATGATGAGGATTATCCTCCTATCTCTGAATACTGTTTTTCTGTTGATAATAACGAACTAATCCTTGCAATGCAGAATCTAGGTGAGAAAGCTAGGTGGCCAAGGAAAAGTGATAAACCGGCTGCTACAAAGGATAAGTCCAAGTGGTGTGCATATCATGAGGATTTCGGGCATCTCACTGAAGAGTGCATTGCACTTAGAAAGGAAATTGGTTACTTGTTGAGCAAGGGGCATTTGAAAGAGCTTTTGGGATGAAAGAAGTCAAGGGTCCAGGATCCTGAAAGGATCCCGGAAAGGGCTCCTGCTCCTCCAGCAGATGCACAAGTCATAAATTTCATATCCGGTGGATCAGACATCTGTGGTACATCCTTTTCGGCAGCAAAAAGACATGCTAAGGAAACCAAGATGGATAATGGAGACAGACCTGTCCGGACCTCTGTTGTCACCCAGGATAAAGTCATAACTTTTGATGAGGATGATCGTGTTGATATCCAGGATCCTCATCATGATGGTCTTGTAATTATATTGTTTATTTCTAACCACTTTGTTCACAGGATCCTTATAGATGGAGGAAGCTCTGTGAACATCATTCAGCTTGATGTTCTCAAGAAGATGAATATCCCGGAGTCTGATATCATCCCAAGATCCTCAGTACTTGTGGGATTCAGTGGGGAAACAAAGAATACATTGGGGGACATCAAACTCCCAATCTATATTAAAGGATTGCATTCTTATCAAAAGTTTTGTGTTATAGATTGTTTATCATGTTGTAATGTTATCCTTGGCAGGCCATGGATACATGACATGAAGGCAGTCCCATCCACTTATCATCAATGTGTAAAGCTTCCAAGTCCTTGGGGAGTGGTGAAAATTGAGAGTGATCAACAGGAGGCTAAAAACTGCTATACCTCATCAATGAAGCCGGCCTCAAGACCAAGGGAGCAATAGCAATTAAAGTATCCTTCAAGAGATGTCTTGGAGGCAAGCGAACAGGATCTGAAGGAAATCCTCGTGGATCCTGAGGATCCAGAGTCCAAGATCCTCATAGGATCAGGGATCCTTAGCAACATCGAACAGGAGCTAATATCCTTCCTTAGGAGAAGGAAATCCACCTTTGCCTGGAAACACGAAGACATGACAGGTATATCTAAGGAGATAATTACTCATAAACTTGGCATTGACAGGTCATTCAAGCCTATCCATCAAAAGAGGAGGGAATTTGCACCTGAAAGGAAGCATTAAATATCCTTGATAAATTTAACATGAAACTAAATCCTTCCAAGTGTCATTTTGGTGTTAAGGCAGGTAAATTCTTAGGCTATATGGTGACAAAGAGGGGCATTGAAGCAAGTCCAGAGCAAATCAAGGCTATTGTGAATATCAAATCTCCTGCCAATGCTAAGGATGTACAGAGATTGACAGGCAGGATCGCAGCCTTGAACAGATTCATATCCAAATCCTCAGAAAAGTGCAAGGAATTCTATGACATCCTGAGGAAGAACAAGAAATTTGAATGGACTGAGAAGCATGAAAGTGCCCTAAAAGCTCTTAAGGATTACCTATCCTTAGCCCCAACCTTGATGAAACCAGAAAAGGGAGATGTGTTATCCTTATACTTGGCGGTATCCTCAAAAGCAGTAAGTGCGGTCCTTGTTAAGGATCACCAAGGAAACCTGAAATGTCAGGGAGGATGGCTAAATGGGCAGTGAAGCTTAGTGCATACGATATAAGATATGAACCAAGGACTGCCATCAAATCCCAAGCCTTAGCTGACTTTGTGGCAGATTTTAGTAGTGATTTGCAAAAGGAAGCTGAGTTAGAAGTCCAACAACTTGAAGAGACTAAGGATCCTTGGATACTCTTCACTGATGGAGCCTCTAACGTGAAAGGAACAGGGCTTGGAATACTACTAAAATCGCCACAGGGGGACATAATACCCCACTCCATAGCTTGTGAATTTCAAACTACCAACAATGAGGCTGAGTATGAAGCCTTGATAGCTGGTTTGCAAATTGCTAAGCATATGAGGATCAGGTATCTTGAGGTACATGTAGATTCCTTACTGATCACTAATCACTTTAATGGATCCTATGCTGTTAAAGGTGAAAAGCTAATCAAATATTTGGAGATAGTCAAAGAATTGGCACTCTCTTTTGTATCCTTTAGTTTGACACAGGTACCAAGGGAAGAGAATGCAGAAGCTGATGCATTAGCCAATCTAGGATCATCTTTGAAGATTTCTGAGGATATTAAGATCCCTATTATCCATATCCTGGCCCCTGCTATCGAGGATCATGCAGCTATGGAGATAGGAGAAGATTCTGCAATCATCCCTAGTGATGATACTCAATCTCATTCAGGATCATGGATCCTCCCAATCATGAGATACATACAACATGGAGAAATTCCTACAGGAGAAAACCCAAGGGCTTTCAAAACTAAGGTATCTCAATTTACAATATTAAATAATATGTTGTATAAACGATCTCTTGCAGGACCATATCTAAGATGCATTGAGGATCCTGAAATCCAAGAAGTCCTAAAGGATTTCCACGAAGGAGATTGTGGAAACCACACTGGGGGCAGGGCATTATTCTCAAGGATCTTGAGGACAGGATACTATTGGCCCACTATGAAGAAGGATGCTGCAGAGTATGCCAAGAAGTGTGATCCTTGTCAGAGGCATAGTAATATCCTTCATCAACCAGCAGAGCTCTTGCATCCTATATCCTCTTCCTGGCCATTCATGAGATGGGGAATGGATATAGTCGGAAAGCTTCCTAAGGCACCTGGTGGAAAAGTATTCATGCTTGCTATGACTGATTACTTCTCTAAGTGGATAGAGGCTGAAGCCTTTGCTCAAGTCAGAGAAAAGGAAGTTATATCCTTTATTAAAAGAAACATTATTACTAGATTTGGTATCCCTTCTGAGATTATTTGTGATAATGGATCCCAATTTATTGGGAATAGAACCACTAACTTTTGTGACAGCTGGGGGATTAAGATGATAACATCAACACCAGTCCACCCACAAGCTAATGGTCAGGCAGAATCATCCAACAATGGAAGGTGATTTGCTACCAAGAGCTTGGAATGCTGTCCATTTGAAGAAATATTTCATGTGATCATGATCCGTGATCCTTACCAGACAAGTATCCTTGAAGGATCCCTACTGACAGATGATTCTCTTTCTGGTATCCTTAACTAAAGATTGAGTATCCACAGAAGTATCCAGTCATTTGGGCTTGACCCCAGTTATTTGGGCTTGACCCCAGTTATTTGGGCTAGTCCCAGTTTGGGCCTGTCCCCAGTTTTGCCAGTAGCGCACGATGATCCTGGTATAGTTCATGTCAATGGGACCAGTACTCGCTTTAGGGGCTGACAATTTCATTGTACTGGCTATATTCAGGATCCTACGTATAATGGTAGACGTACCATACATCCGTTCCTAAGGTTTCTAACGTTTTCACGTTAGCTAAGGTTTTGGCATTTTCATGTCACTAAGTTTGGATAGTCGCCAGTGAGGGCCATACTCCAGTTTACACACGATCTTTGGGCTTGTCCCCAGTTATCCTTTGGGCTTGTCCCTAGTTATCCTTTGGGCTTGTCCCCAGTTATCCTTTGGGCTTGTCCCCAGTTATCCTTTGGGCTTGTCCCCAGTATATTGGGCTTGTCCCCAGAATTGTTGGGCTTGTCCCCAGTTACTAACTTTCATTTTATATTGGCTTAGTCCCAAGTTATATCTTATTTCAGGTTTGTGAAGGTAAATGACCAAGGATTCTTGATCCTTACTTTCAACAAAGGTTTGTATTTTGGTTATCCAGATTATAAGTATTAAAGGTTAGGATCCTAACTTGGATTCTCAGGTATGATCCTTAACTATTTTGATTTTATTCATCATTTATGTGATTGACCCTTATCCTTTGACAACTGAACTTATGATCCTTAAACTATGTTACTTTTCAGAACTTATCAATTATGGGTTATGTGATCCTTGATCATATCCTAAACTTTTTGGGACATTTCTTAAATTTTTTCTTTACTTGATAAGTTTAAACAAAATGAACATCACAACAATTGGAAAGTAAAGTATTAACAAGGATATCAACACAGGATAAGCCAAAAAGTTAGAGTTATTTTATTCATAAAAGATCAAACCCTTCTAAGTTGTCAAAATTACCTACCCCGAGCATCTACCAGCAATACGTGGCCCGTCCGCTGGGGTAGGTAAAGGGTGTCCATTGTTCATAGGTCTAACAAGTGCAGGAAATTAAAGACGGAAGGATAACGAGTGGCTTCATCCCCCAAACAGAGGATCCATCCACCACCCATTATCCTACCTATTGTTCAAAGGATCATCCATGATCCTCAACCCTAATTACTATTGTTTAAGTACAGACCAACCATTGTTCATCAAAACATCATCAAAACAAAAACCATAACCAAACTAAAAAAATGGGCTCCGGCTACGTCTAGAAATGTCCTTCATCGCCCTTTCAAGCAGCCTACACATTCGCTGCATCATCATCCCCTCCAGCTCCAGTATCCTTCGCATGATCCTTGCCACTGCCACTAGCTTCAATTGCCAGAACCTCATCAGCCTCATCCTCATCCTCCAACTCAGTCAGCCTGGCCTTCCAGCCTTCCACGTCCCAGCTGCTCCTATCAAAGGCAGGATCCTGAGCTTCTTGAGCCATCTGTAGCTTGGTCTTGTACATGGCAATGGCAGCGGAGACCTTAGCATCCTGTGTGATCTCGTGCTTCTCATAGTCAACATTGATTTGGGTTGCAACTATCTGAGCTTTGGCATCGTTGAGATCCTTTTCAAGGGAAGCAATCTTGTGATCCTTGAGCACCGCCACCTTTTGGAGATCGGAGTATTTCTCCTCAAGCTCTTCAGCATTCCCCACATAGTCCACTATCTCAGCAAATTTCTACAAAGAAGACAATGTAAAGATTAGAGTCAGGTGATCCTCAAGTGGATAGGATAACTAAACAGAATCAGTGATCCTTACATCATTAAAGTACTCGAGGAATTGGTGACGGATCAGGGGCAGGCCTTGTAGGTTGTCAGCTTCGGAAGTCTTCCTTTTCTTTCCACCTCTTCCCTTCGAAGCGGTTGCCTTGGGGATGACGATGGAAGGGCTAGCAGCAGATTTTTTCTTGGAGGATCGAACAGTGTCAAGCTCAGTGACGCTGAATTTGGAGGCAGATCTTGATGACTTTCCAGCGCCTACACACCCAAAACAGATAAGTATCCTTATCTTATTTCTGTTTAATTATTTATTTAAACATTTGAATATAAAAAGAACATGATACTTACTTGACATAGTGACAGAACCTGATGATACCTCTTGAGAATCCTGGGTGTTTGTTTTGAATGATCTTGTGGCAGGATCAAGTTTTCTAAAAGCAGCAAGTCTCCCCTTGGTGGCAGCTGAAGGAATAATATGCGAGAATGTGATAGCTGTACAAAAGAAACAGAAGCATATTAGTAATCATCATCAGAAATGAGCTTACTCAGTGATCCTTCTAAGGATCCTCTACCCTACCATGGGTGCTCCACTTCCTTGGCAGATCCTTTCCATCAGGAAGAGAATCCCTTCTGATGAAGAAGAATCTCCATTTCCAGTTGGTATCATTTTTAGTGGCTTTAAAGATGGGATGTTCTTCACCGGGTTTACGCTTGAATAGATATCGGTGGGATCCAAATGTTGTGAGATCATACATCTCAGCTAATTCTGACATTCCCAAGTCAATTCCTTCTTGCTCAATGATCCTTTCATGGGTATATAAGACCCTCCAGATCATTGGCATAGCTTGAATATAGGAGATGCCGGTGAGGGAGAAAAAGGATTGGGTGAATTCAGGGAAAGGATACGAATATCCTATTGTGAAAGGTGTGACTGGGAAAGCTACCCAAGTTTCAGAAACATGATCGCTTAAAACGGTGGGATCAAACGGTTTGAAAATGGTGTTCGCCGGAAAGCAGTATCGGATCCTGTCTATTTGTGGATCGGTGAAGCAGCATCTTTCTTTTATTGAATCTTTGATGATTCCCTGGCTCTTGAGATGACTATCCTTCTTGTGATCCTTGGCCGGTGAGGATCTTAGCATCATCTTGAAGAAGGTGAAGAAAGAAGGAGCAGAGAAAGAAAACGTAAAGAAGGAAGAGGAAGAGAAATACCTGCTTGATCGTCGGATATGAATTTAAAGGGAGTTACTCTTGAATTTAAATGCAGATTGATCCCTATCTCCAACTCCTATTTATAATGATGATTTTGCAGGATAGTCACCTCAGTGACGTCATGTTTGTAACGGCTAGTCCGTCTCCAACGACTAGTTACTCGTTAATTTGTTACGGATAAGAACAAAATACAACTCGTTTATTTACATAATTACTCCTTATATTTTGGGGGCAATTGTTAGGGGTGGATTTCTAAATGATCAGTGATCCTTAATTGTTGTTGGGTCTAGTGATCCTCACTTCTGTTTGAATTAAGTGATCCTCAGAAGTGTTTCAGGATCAGGATCAGGATCATGGATCACTATAAGGATCCTTGTACTAACGATTGTCTACTTTGAATTCGAAACTGTTTTGCAGGAGCATGAGCTTGGACTTGGTCTTGGCGATATTCCTGGAGAATATTCTATGTTTATTCCGCACATGCTTGGCTGAAAATGGACGTTATGGAGTCGTGGAAGACTTGCACCATTTGCGGAATGTTAGTTAGTGTAGATATTTTCCATTTTTAAAGGGGTAGCGAGCTAATTAGAAAACACTTGGCTATTTTTGGCTACACACACACTCTTACAACTGCTCTCACCAGCTCTTGTTAACTCACTTGGCGATTACACACTTTTATACACAATACACTATAGTGATCCTTGTACTTAGCTCGCTATCATCCAAAGTTGTAACACATTTATTGTTTAATTTGAGTTGGTGATCGGTAGTTTCCATCACCCGAGGTTTTTTATGCCGGAGATCATTCATTGATCAAGGGCTTTTTCCTCGTATAAATCTTTGTGTCACTTGTTCATTACATTTCAGAGTGATCCTTAGTGTTGTTCATTGATTCAAGCATCATACCTCACAACAGAAAGTTTGGTTACATTGTCATTGCTTGATTTTTGACCAAAACACTTGCTATGACTGATTACTTCTCCAAGTGGATAGAGGCTGAAGCCTTTGCTCAAGTCAGAGAAAAGGAAGTTATATCATTTATTAAAAGAAACATTATTAGTAGATTTGGTATCCCTTCTGAAATTGTTTGTGATAATGGATCACAATTTATTGGGAATAGAACTACTAACTTTTGTGACAGCTGGGGGATTAAGATGATAACATCAACACCAGTCCACCCACAAGCTAATGGTCAGGCAGAATCATCCAACAAGATCATCATCAACAATTTGAAGAAGAAGCTTGGATCTAAGAAAGGAAAATGGGCAGAAGAATTACCTTATGTGCTTTGGGCCGATAGGACAACTCCCAAGAATGCTACTGGCCAAACTCTATTTTCTTTGGTATTTGGAGCAGAATCAGTGATCCCTACAGAGATGGTGGTTCCAACTGCAAGAACAAGCATTCGTGATCCTGAAGAAAATGCTGAAAACTTGGTTCAAGACTTGGATACTATAGAAGAAATCAGGGATTGGCAAGGATAAGGATGGCTAGTTATCAATAAAGGATGGCTGGAGCCTACAACAAAAATGTCAGGATCAGGAAATTCCAAGTTGGTGATATGGTATTAAGGAAAGCATTTCAGAATACCACCAATCCTGCTGATGGAAAGTTGGCACCAAAATGGGAAGGCCCTTATTTGATTGAAGCTGAAGCAGGAAAGGGGGCATATCGATTGCTAACAATGGAAGGTGATTTGCTACCAAGAGCTTGGAATGCTGTCCATTTGAAGAAATATTTCATGTGACAAGGATCCATGATCCTTACATGACAAGTATCCTTGAAGGATCCTTACAGAACAGATGATCATCATTTTGGTAACATTCTAATCTCAAACTATTTCATTCTTTTATTCTCTTATATAAGGATAAGGATCCTGCATCCTTTATCCTCCTTTCACTTGATTATGAGTTTTGAAGGTTCAGGTATCCTTAACAAAGGACTGATTATCCACAAAAGTATCCAGTCATTTGGGCTTGACCCCAGTCATTTGGGCTTGACCCCAGTCATTTGGGCTTGACCCCAGTTATTTGGGCTAGTCCCCAGTTTGGGCCTGTCCCCAGTTTCGCCAGTAGCGCACGATGATCCTGGTATAGTTCATGGCAATGGGACCAGTACTCACTTTAGGGGCTGACAATTTCATTGTACTGGCTATATTCAGGATCCTACGTATAATGGTAGACGTACCATACATCCGTTCCTAAGGTTTCTAACGTTTTCACGTTAGCTAAGGTTTTGGCATTTTCATGTCACTAAGTTTGGATAGTCGCCAGTGAGGGCCATACTCCAGTTTACACACGATCCTTTGGGCTTGTCCCCAGAATTGTTGGGCTTGTCCCCAGTTACTAACTCTTATTTTATATTGGCTTAGTCCCAAGTTGTATCCTATTTCAGGTTTTTGGAGATAAACGACCAAGGATCCTTGATCCTTACCTTCTACTAAGGTTTGTCTTTTGGTTATCCTGATTATAAGTGTTAAAGGTTAGGATCCTAACTTGGAATCTCAGGTATGATCCTTAACTATTTTGATTTTATTCATTTGAGTGACCCTTATCCTTTGACAACTAAATTTATGATCCTTAAACTATGTTACTTTTCAGAACTTACCAATTAAAGGGTATGTGATCCTTGATCATATCCTAAACTTTTTGAGGATATTTATTAAATTTTTTCTTTACTTGACAAGTTTAGACAAAATGAATATCACAACAATTGAAAAGTAAAGTACCAACAAGGATAGTAACACGGGAGATAGCCAAAAAGTTAAAGTTATTTTATTCACAAAAGATTAAACCCTTTAAGGTTGTCAAATTTGCCAACCCACGTTTCTACCAGCAAAACGTGGCCCGTCCACATGGGTTGGAAAAGGGTGTCTATTGTTTACGGGTCTTTGTAGTGCAGGAAATAAAAGACGGAAGGATAACGAGTGGCTTCATCCCCCAAACAGAGGATCCATCCACCACCCATTATCCTGCCTATTGTTCAAGGATCCATGATCCTTCACCCTAGAAACTATTGTCTAAAATTATTACAACCCATCATTGTTCAACAAAAACACCATGACCAAAATAAAACTAACAAATTCTAAAAAATGGGCTCCGGCTACGTCTAGAAATGTCCTTGATCGCCCATTCCTGCAGCTTACACCTTCGCTGCATCACCTTCACCAGCTCCACCTGCTTCTCCACCCTGATCCTTACCACTGCCACCAGCCTCAATTGCCAGAACCTCATCAGCCTCTTCTTCGTCCTCCAACTCAGCCAGCCTAGCCTTCCAGCCCTCCATGTCCCAGTTGCTCCTGTCAAAATTAGGATCCTGAGCTTCTTGGGCCATCTGCAACTTGGTCTTGTACATGGAAATGGCAGCGGAGACTTTAGCATCCTCCATGATCTCGTGCTTATCATAGTCAGCATTGATCTTAGCTGCAACCGCCTGAGTTTTGGCATCATTGAGGTCCTTTTCGAGGGAGGCAATCTTGTGATCCTTGAGCACCGCCACTTTCTGGAGGTCAGAGTATTTCTCCTCAATCTCTTCGACGTTCCCAACATAGTCCTCGATTTCAGCAAATTTCTGCAAAGAAGACAATGCAAAACTCAGGATCACATGATCCTCAAGTGGGCAGGATAATTAAGCTAAGTCAATGATCCTTACCTCAGCAAAGTACTCAAGGAACTGATGACGGATCAGAGGCAGGCCTTCTAGGTTGTCAACCTCAGAGGTCTTTCTTTTCTTTCCACCTCTTCCTTTTGAAGTGGTTGCCTTGGGGACTATGACGGAGGGGCTAGCAGCAGACTTTTTCTTTGAGGATCGGACAGTGTCAAGGTCAGTGACACTGAATTTGGAGGCAGATCTTGAAGGTTTTCCAGCGCCTACACACCCAAAACAGATAAGTATCCTTATCCCATTTCTGTTTAACTATTTATTTAAACATTTAATTATGCAAAAAACAGGATACTTACTTGACATAGTGACAGAACCTAAGGATACTTCTTGAGAATCCTGGGTGTTTGCTTTAAATGACCTTGTTGCAGGATCAAGTTTTCTGAAAGCAGCAAGTCTCTCCTTGGTGGCAGGTGATGGTATAATGTGTGAAACAGAGATAGCTGTACAAAAGAAACAAAAGCATGTTAGTGATCCTCATCAGAAATAAGCTTATTCGGTGATCCTTCTAAGGATCCTCTATCCTACCATGGGTGGTCCACTTCCTTGGCAGATCCTTTCCATCAGGGATAGAATCCCTTCTGACAAAGAAGAATCGCCGTCTCCAGTTGGTGTCATTCTTAGTGGCTTTGAAGATGGGGTGTTCTTCACCAGGTTTATGTTTGAGTAGATACCGAAGAGATCCATGGCTTACGAGGTCATACATCTCTGCCAACTCCGACATTCCCAGATCAATGCCTTCTTGCTCAATGATCCTTTCAAGGGTATATAAGACCTTCCAGATCATTGGCATAACTTGAATGTAGGAGATGCCGGTGAGGGAGAAGAAAGACTGGGTGAATTCAGGGAAAGGATACGAGTATCCTATTGTGAATGGAGTGACCGGAAAAGCTACCCAGGTTTCAGAAACGTAACCACTTAGAACGGTGGGATCAAATGGTTTAAAATCGGTGTTTTCCGGAAAACAATGGCGGATTCTGTCTATCTGTGGATCAGTGAAGCAACATCTTTCTTTCGCCGAATCTTTGATGATCCCCTGGCTCTTAAGAGGACTGTCTTTTGTGTGATCCTTAGCCGGAGAGGATCTTAGCATCATCTTGGTCATGATGGTAAAGAAGAAGATGAACAGAGAAAGAAAACGTAAAGGGAGAAGAGGAAGAGAGATACCTGCTTGATCTTCGGATGTGGATTTAAAGGGAGTCTCTCTTGAATTTAAATGAAATTGATCCCTATCCCTAACTTCAATTTATAATGATGATCTTGCAGGATAGTCACTTCAGTGACGTCGGGATGGTAACGGCTAGTCCGACTACAACGGCTAGTTATCCGTTGATTCGTTGCGGATAAGAACAGAAAATATAACTCGTTATTTACATTTTTACTCCTTATATTTTAGGGGCAATTGTTAGGGGAGGATTTTCTAATGATCAGTGATCCTCATTTACTGTTGGGCTTAGTGATCCTCACTTCTGTTTGAATTAGTGATCCTCAGAAGTATTGCAGGATCAGGATCATGGATCATCATAAGGATCCTTATACTAACGATTGTCTACTTTGAATATAATGTTGTTTTGCAGGAGTACGAGCTTGGACTTGGTCTTGGCGATATTCCTGGAGCATATTCCATATTTATTCCGCACGTGCATGGCTGAAATGGACGTTATGGAGGTCGTGGAGGACTTGCACCAAATGCGGAATGTTTGTTAGCTTAGATATTTTCCATTTTTAAAAGGGATAGCGAGCTAAATAGAAAACACTTGGCTATTTTTAGCTTAACACACACACTCGCAACTGCTCTCACCAGCTCTTGACAATTCACTTGGCGATTACACACTTTTTTGCACTTTACACTATAGTGATCCTTGTAATTAGCTCGCTATTATCCGAAGTTGTAATACATTTCTTGTTTAATCTGAGTTAGTGATCGGTAGTTTCCATCTCCCGAGGTTTTTTATGCCGGAGATCATTCATTGATCAAGGGCTTTTTCCTCGTATAAATCTTTGTGTCACTTATTCATTTCATTTCTGAGTGATCCTTAGTGTTGTTCATTGATTCAAGCATCATACCTCACAACAGAAAGTTTGGTTGCATTATCATTGCTTGATTTTTGACCAAAACAGACTGGTCCCGCTATCTTAAACTATCCCTGGATAACTTGCGCTCCAGGCGGGGTGTTTATACCCAATTCGAGAGAAAGGTGAATACCTTTAAACCTGTGAAGGGATCAGGATCCCTTAAACATGAGAGAGGGGGCAAATCCTCTAATCTTTCGAAGTATCCTGAATGTGTATCCTAGAGCTATATTCCGAAACATATACTGCAAAACAACTGTAAACTAAGGTGGGTGTTAGCCTGGCTAACACCCCTCCGATGCTTAAGTCAGTAACGGGTTCAAAAGAATAAACAATATCAAAACATATTAAAGGAGATAGAATCCATACCATCCTGAGTTAGAATTTAAATTCCAAACTCACTTGAAATAGAGCTTTAGATGTATAGCATTCCAGGATCTTGGTAGCATATCCCCCTCCATATTCTTGAGTCGGTATGCTCCTTTTCCTGATTCTGATTCAATTTCATAGGGTCCTTCCCACTTCGGAGCCAACTTTCCATCAGCAGGATTAGTAGTATTCTGAAAAACCTTTCTCAATACCCAATCCCCAACCTGGAACCTTCTAGTCCTTATATTCTTGTTATATGCTTTAGATATCCTCTGTTGATATGCTTCCATCCTTAGCCTTACTGCGTCTCTTGTCTTATCAATAGTATCCAATTCCTGGCAAAGGACTTCAGGATTCTGCTCAGGATCCCGGGGGTTGGATCTTGCTGTTGGTATCACCATTTCCGTTGGGATTACCACTTCTGCTCCAAATACTAAAGAAAATGGAGTTTGACCAGTTGCGCTTTTCACCGTCGTCCTATCAGCCCATAAAACAAAGGGTAGTTCTTCTGCCCATCTTCCTTTTTTAGCTCCTAGTCTCTTTTTCAGGTTGTTGACAATTATCTTGTTTGAGGATTCTGCTTATCCATTTGCTTCAGGATGCACCGGTGTGGATGTGATCATTTTGATTCCCCAATTCTTGCAAAAGTCAGTAGTCCTCTTACTTATAAACTGAGATCCATTGTCACAAATGATCTCAGCTGCTACTCTAAACCTAGTCAGGATATTCCTTTTTATGAAGGATACCACTTCTTGATCTCTAACTTGAACAAATGCTTCAGCTTCGACCCACTTAGAGAAATAATCAGTCATTGCCAACACGAAGACCTTTCCCCCTGGAGCCTCTGGCAATTTTCCTACTATATCCATTCCCCACTTCATGAATGGCCAAGGGGAAACTATAGGATAAAGTGGCTCAGCCGGCTGATGTAATATATTACTGTGTCTTTGACATGCATCACATCTTCGAGCGTATACTGCAGCATCTTTTCTCATCGTCGGCCAATAATATCATGTTCTTAATACCTTTGAGAATAACGACCTGCCCCCAGTATGGTTACCACAATCCCCTTCGTGTATATCCTGAAGCACTTCTTTGGTTTCGGAATCCTCCAAGCACCTCAGATATGGTCCTGCAAGAGATTTCTTATACAAAACATTATTTATAATAGTGAATCTTTGATACCTTCATTCTAAAGGCCTTAGGATTCTCATCCTTTGGGATGTGTCCTTCCCTGAGATATCTCATGATTGGAGCCGTCCAGGACTTAGGATCCTCTTCAGGATACTCATCATCAGGATCCTGAACACTTACTATTTCCATATCCTGAGGATCCGTCGCAGGATACAAGATATGTAATATTGGTATTCGGGTCCCTTCCGGTATCCTGACTGATGATCCCAGATTTGCCAAGGCATCAGCTTCAGCATTATCCTCTCTTGGTACCTGTTCAAGTGTAAAAATATCAAAATATCCTGCTAATTTTTTGAGAATTTCGAGGTACTCGATTAACTTCTCACCTTTAACTGCATAGGATCCATTAAAATGATTAGTAATTAACAAAGAATCAACATATACTTGCAAACTCTTGATATTCATACTTTTAGCCAATTCTAATCCTTCAATTAATGCTTCATATTCTGCTTCATTATTAGTGGCAGGAAACTCACATCTAATAGCCTGGGGTAATATGTCCTCCTGTGGCGATTTTAGTAGTATACCCAAACCTACACCTCTCACATTAGATGCACCATCAGTATACAATGTCCAGGATTCTAAGTTTTCTCCTAGCTGTTGTACTTCTAGGTCTACTTCATTTTGAATATCACTACTGAAATCAGCCACAAAGTCACCTAAAGCCTGAGACTTTATGGCATTTCTAGGCTCATGTACTAGATCAAAGGCACTTAATTTCACTGACCACTTAGCCATCCTACCTGACATCTCGGGTTTCCTAAGCACATTTTTAACAGGATAGTTAGTTTTAACGTGAATCCTATGTGTTTCAAAATAATGTCTAAGTTTTGTTGACGCCATAACTAGGGCTAATATCAATTTATCTAAGTGTGAGTATCTAGTTTCAGCATCTAATAAACTTTTGCTAACATAATAGACAGGATATTGCTGACCTTCATGGTCCTTTACAAGGACAACACTTACAGCATTTCCCGATACTGCGAGGTATAGGGATAATGGTTCACCATTTTCAGGCTTCATCAATAGGGGTGCAGTTGAAAGATATTGCTTTAAATCCTGCAAGGCTGCTTCATGTTTCATTCCCCATTCAAACTTCTTATTCTTCTTCAGGATATCATAAAATTCCTTGCATTTTTCCGAGGATCTTGAAATAAATCTGTTTAATGCTGCTACTCGCCCTCTATTCCTCTTTTCGTCACCATGTATCTTAGGAACTTTCCTGCCCCCACTCCAAAATGGCATTTAGCAGGATTTAACTTCATGTTGTACTGGTCCAGGATATCAAATGCTCCCTTAATATCCTGGAGATGATCCTCAGCCTTCTTGGATTTTACTACCATATCATCGATGTACACCTCCATGGTGTCCCCCAGCTTGTCTTTGAACATCATGTTCACCAGTCTTTGATATGTTGCACCTGCATTTTTCAAACCAAAAGGCATTGCAGTGTAACAATAAATACCAGTTGGTGTCATGAAAACAGTATCCTCCTGGTCAGAAGGTTCCATTTGGATCTGCTGGAATCCTGAGGATGCATCCATGAAGGTTAACATCTCATGGCCGGCAGTAGCATCCACCATTGAGTCGATATGAGGAAGAGGAAATGAGTCTTTGGGACAGGCTTTGTTCAAGTCAGTGTAATCCACACAAACTCTCCATTTCCCATTTTTCTTCTGCACCACAACTACATTTGCTAGCCACCTTGGAAACTTGACCTCTCTGATCATTTTGGATTTCAATAACCTTTCTACTTCTTCCTGAATAATCATATTTCGCTCCGGAGCAAACTTCCTTCTCTTTTGTTGGATAGGCTTGAATGACCTGTCAATACCGAGCTTATGTGTTATAATATCCTTGGAAATACTTGTCATATCCTCGTGCTTCCATGCGAATGTTGACATCCCGCATTTCAAAAAATTAGTCAATTGATCTTCAATATCCTGAGGGATATTGGTTCCCACGAGCACCGAGATATATGGGTTATCCTGATCCAGGATAATTTTCTTTACATCCTGTTCTGAAGCCTCCATGATATCCTTGCCTCGCATCTTTAATTGCTATGCTGCACTAGGTTTTGTTGAGGATTTCATTGAAGAAGAATAACACTCCTTTGCTTCTTGTTGATCACTTTCCACCTTGACAACTCCCCAAGGAGTAGGGATCTTGATGCATTGATGGTAGGTTGACAGGACAACTTTCATATCATGGATCCAAGGCCTACCTAATATGATATTATAGCAGGATAAAGAGTCCATGACACAAAAGCGATGCATTGAGTTGACCCCTTGAATATACACGGGTAACTTTATCTTTCCTACGGTATTCCTAGCTTCTCCACTGAAACCAATGAGCACAGTGGACTTTGAAGTAATATCCATCGGGGATACATTCATCATCTTCAACGTTTCCAGCTGAATTGTGTTGACTGAGCTGCCATTATCCACTAATATCATGCGTACAAAATGGTTAGCAACATATAACGTTATTACTAAAGCATCATGATGGGGATCCTGGACAGTATCCCTGTCATCATTATCGAACGTGATGACTTTGTCAGTCGTGAGGGTTGACATCCTTGTTGGCTTATCTCCCCTCTCTGCTTTGGCTTCCTTCGCATGTCTTTTTGCCGCAGAATATGATGTGCCGCAGATGTCGGATCCTCCTGAAATAAAGTTAATTATTTTTGCATCCGCAGGAGGTGATGCTGCACGTTCAGGATCCTTCTCAGGATCCATACCCTTATTCTTCTTTCTTCCCAAGAGGTCCTTCAGATATCCCTTACTTAAGAGATAGCTTATTTCTTTTCTTAAAGCGATGCAATCCTCAGTAACATGTCCGAAATCCTCATGGAAAGCACACCATTTGGACTTGTCCTTCCAATCAGCCTTTTGTTGATTCTTTCGGGGCTATCTTGCTTTGTCTCCTAAACCCTGCATAACATACATCAGTTCAGGTATGTTAACAGAAAACAATATTCAGACAACTCAGGATACTCCTCAGGATCCTCGTCTTCAATAGCATTCACTTTTTTGCCATCATTTCTGCCATACGGTTTAGAGCGATATGGTTTATACGAGGATTCTGATTTCCTGTTGGTTGACTCATAGGTTGTGGACGAATTCATCCTCTCTTGCATCTTTTTGTCGTCCTCCAGGCGAATGTATCTTAAAGCCCTGTTACGAGCTTCGTCCAGATTCCTGCAAGGATTCATTACAAGATCCTGATAAAATTGAGAATCTTTTTGTAATCCCATCTTAAAAGCCTGCACAGCTGTTGCAACATCAAGATGTGGGATATCCAAGGATTCCCGACTAAACTTGTTCACATAATCCCTCAAGGATTCCTGAGGTCCTTGAGTTATCCTGTAAAGATCACTGGTTAGTTTCTCAAAACTCCGGCTGCAAGAAAATTGACTATTAAATAAATTAACTAAATGAGCTAATGAAGTAATTGAGTGAGGAGGAACGTTCTAGAGACATTTTAAGGCTGATCCTATTAAGGTAGAACTAAAACCCTTGCACAGGCATGCTTCTTTTAGATCTGGAGGGATAGGGTTGATTTCCATCCTTTCCCTATACTGGGCAATATGCTCCTCGGGATCTGTAGTTCCGTCATTGAGTTTCATGTTGGGGGTTTGAAATCTTTTTGGGATTTCAGCATCACAAATAGGATATGCAAACCGTGATATCCTGTGGCTGTCCTGGGACACTTCTGGAATTGGTTGGACCACCCCAGGCACACTGGATATCATGTCTTTCAGTTTTTGAAGCTCCCTGGAAAATGCCGATGTCATGCCTGCATCCTGCAAAGATCCAACACCATTAGTAGCAAGAGCATTATTTTTATTAGATACATTACCAGTTTGGGGATTCTGGCCATATCCTGAAGCATATCCTGAGCTTCTCACAGTTGATACTCTTACTGAAGAGGGTATCTCAGGAGTATGATTCTGGGAATGGCTAGGCACAATATTTCCCCGGTTATCCTTAGTATAAACTACAGAACTGAAGTTCAAAGACCTGGGTTGCAAGGGAGTGACAGTATCTTCAGCAGGCCTACTTGGGCCGGATTTCAAGAGTTGTATCTCTCTCATCAGCATCTGATTAGTTTCCTGCTGCTGCCTCATCTGTTTCTGTACACTACCAAACAAATTTAGAATTTCTTCATTAGAAGCCAAAACAGGACCAGATCCCTGGATATTGCGAGCGGGGATAACATCCCGAGCCACATGACTTTCAGTTCCCTGTAAAGAGGCTTGCATTCTCAGAGGAGGTGATGGAAGCACCGAACCAATTGTTGCAGAGGTCGTAGCAGACACGGTGGAAGAGCTCATGTTTGATCTCGAGGCCATTGAAAATAGTGTAGCAAAAAGTTTTGAAAATAGAAAACCAAGTAACGATTTTGCAAAAGCTTTTAGTAGAAATAGCACCACTTGCCCCACGGTGGGCGCCAAATTGTTTTGGTCAAAAGTTACCGAAGAAATTAAGTGATCAAATTAGTTAAGTGAGGTAGTGTGCTAGAAACGTGTGTTGAAAATATGCTAGTTAAGTTATTTGCAAAAACAGTTTCAGGATACGGCTCAGGATATAGGGCTGTATCTATGATCAAACAATGAGCGAAAATGTAAAGGGTGACACAGGATGTACGAGGAAAGCCCTTGATCAATCTAGATCGCCGGCACAAAACCTCGGGAGCTGACAATCGCAGCTGCCTTGTTCTTCAATTACTTCAAATATCAGGATACAGTGCAGGATATGATGCGAATCAACTAGGTGTTACAATGTAATTCGAGTACAAGTGTTTGTGTGTAGTGATTGTTTGCAACAGGAGAGAAAAAGTGTGCGAAAGAGTGTGTGCCTTAATCTGATCCGATCAATCTATTTATAGTAAAAGGAAACTAACTAAATATGCTATTATTCCAGGATTCAGCAGATATTCCCCATATGAACGTTCCAGTCCTGGTCTTACGGCTTCAACGTCTCCAAACTAACTGATTTGCCCGAGTCTCGAGGAGAAGAAGTCCACCTGACCGTTAGAGACTTGTTACCATAATCTGCACGTGAGCTAATTGGTTACTACCAGGATATCGTATCAGGATGTTACCAATATCCTGATCCGGTATCCTGACCACAAATAAACAATCAAAGCCAGAATATTAGTCAGGATATATAAGCAGAAATTCACCCATAACACTAATGCCGTGGCAAAATTCCGCTAGGTTTGAGTCTTCCTACACCGTCACACATATCAGTGGCCTTGCAAACAATTGGTGATCTTTTCCTTCTTTGCTTTCATACCGGGATTTACATGCACTGTTTACAAAGGTTTATACATACTTATACAAACTCATGAACTCGCTCAACTTTTGTTGATGTTTTCAAATTACATGTATTTCAGGGAACTAAGTGGATCTGGCAGGTGTTGCATGTTTTCAAGCTGCGTCATGAATAAAAGATGTCATCCGTGGTCGTAGGGTTTAGGAGATGTATCTTATTCCTGGACGGGATACATGTTTCTAAACCCGGTTTTATTTAAGGTCTTTTGGTGAGTCTTCTTGAACTCATTTAAACATGTTGTGGTTGTAATTTAAAATTTGGCGTCTACGTTTCAAACAATTTATGTTATGTTGTTTTCAAACTTAATTAATGGATGAGCATCTTATGGTTTTATCATATAGCGCTGTTATGATTGAATGCTATGGTATTAAGAAAGTCACACCAATAACTACGTTTCCGCAAAAGTCAGGGTGTGACAGCTTGGTATCAGAGCCTCGATCGTAGCGAAATAGGATTCCTTCTCGAGTCTAGACTACGATCACTAGGGCTCTCAAGAAAACATTTTCATGACATGTTTACATTGCATACACAAAACGTCCAGATCCAGGAGACAAACATTTTTAAAAACAAAGGGCACAAAACACATTTCAAGGCTTATGTTCATGATTCAGTCTAAGAGACTGGGGAGTTAGTCTGAGAGATTGGGTAGTTCAATTTGGGAAACTAGGGAGGTTTAGTCTGAGAGACTAGGTAGTTCAGTCTGAGAGGCTGGGTAGGATAGTCTGGGAAGACTAGGATGAATGCATGCTTACATTGTAACTGCTTACATGCTTATTTGATTGTTGATATATGTGCATATGTTGTGATTACTTTGTTACAGACACCATGTCCTCCTCTGAGAGTGGAGTATCTGGTACAGTAGATCCCATGGCCATAGTTTCGGGTGATGAGATCATCCCGGACCCTGAGGTTTATACATCCGACCTTGAGAGTAGCGATGATGATGACTTTCAGCCTTTTTCCTTGCCGGATTTTGGCGACGCTATACCACTAGCTGATGGTTTTCCTGGCGAGGATCTACTTCTTGTTCCAATCCCTGCTCCTCTTCCTCTTGCTGCATTTCCTCTCGAGGATCTACCTCTTGATGCTTTGTCTGACGATGATACCGATCTTTTTATCGAGGGTCCCCCTGTGGGTGCCCGGGGTGATGGAGCTCCAGTCGATGATGTCGTTGCTGTTCCATTTGTCGAGATTCCTGTCGTTGAGACTTCGTCTGACCATTCTGGTCCTGATTCATTCAAGTCTGTGTCCTCTACTACCTACATGCATTGGGATTGCAGCGATATCCCACCGATTCTTATTCTGACACAGCTATGTCTGCCGCACCTGTTCCTCCACAAGACTTCGAGTTTGATGATGAGTTTGATCCTGACTTTGATCCTAACTTTGATCCTGAGCATGAGATCGACTTTGTTCCAGACGATCAGCTTTTTGATGTACCCGCTGATCTTGAGCTTGCACCAGCTGACCCTGAGCCTATGATTGCACCCGAGCCTATACCTGCTCATGATCTTCTACCTGACCCGATCCCTGCACCTGTTGATCGTGCTCCTTTTGCTGCCCAGATAGACCCCAGATATGCGTTCACCCGCAATGGGTGGATAGAGGACGATGATGACTTGCCTCCTTTTGTTAGGCCAGTTATTCCCCCACCTGCACCCACTCATGCACCTGTCGACGTTGCCCCGTTTCACCCACATGTGTCAGATATACACCGCACCGATCTGTCGATCACATTCTTACAGGATATCCCTCCGCCCCGTCCAGGGGAAGGACCATCGAGCCAGCCGTCTGGCCATGCTCCTCCTGTGTCAGCAGCCTTTCCTTTCATGCCACAGTTTTAACATACTGCTCCTTCTACTTCTGCACCATCGGGCGAGCCACTTATTTGGTTTTCGCCCAACACGATGCCTGTTTCTGATCCATACCATCCTTCACATTACATTGGTTACACGAGGGATGATCTGCTTTTGTCGTTACAGCTCCAGCAGGAATTGTTGTACCGTAGAGTCATGGAGTTAGTGAGGATTCCACGTCCTCCACCTTGCACTTGTCCATCACCATTCGCGACTCCACCGGCTCCTCTTCTACCATACCCAGATTTTAACGTTCATTTTCTTACTATGGAGCAGCAGATTAGTTACCGACTGCGTATAGTTCATGCTCTTGAGGAGGATTTAGCGCATGTGCGCAGTTTGCTTTTCGTTCCTCCACCTCCTCCCCCCACCATCAGCATAGCAATTTTTGGTTTTATGCAGGTAGCATACTTTTGATGAGAGTGTAGCTATTGAGCCCTGATTGCATAGCCCATTTTGAAGACCACTTTTTAACTTTTGACTGTTGTAGTTGGATAGACGATTTGGACAAAGGTGATATGACCCTGTAGTCCCTTTTGATGTATGATACATTGTAGAACATGTAACACTGTAGTTGTGGTCATTGATATATGAAGGCTCAATCGCAGCATTCTCATTACATACATTGTTGAATTATTTGTTTATGCTATGGTTGGAATGTTATGTGTTTACTTACGCTGATGAATGCTATTACGTATGCATGTCATGTACTTACTACACTTATTATGACCTGACCGACACAATCTTCTTTTAGAAGATGTCTCCACAAAGAGAAACATGATTGCCCACGACAAAGGCTGAGTTACAAGAACTAATTTCACAAGCGATAGCACAGCACGAGGCCTTGCGCTCTGAAACTAGCAGGGGTACCTCAGAAAACAACCCACCTCATGGTTGTACCTACTGGCAGTTCCTCGACTGCGAGCCTCCGAAATTCGACGGCACTAGAGGTGCCATAGCCTTTGCAAAATGGACCGAAGATATGGATTCTTTTTTGCGAGTGAGCGGATGTACGCTAGAGCAACAGGTCCCATATGCGTTAGGATCGTTTCAAGATGGGGCCCTGTCATGGTGGAACTCTCATGTTCAAATAATGGGCAGAGCTGCTATGAAAGCTTTAACATGGGATGAGCTGAAGGAAATGATCCGTAGGGAGTTTTGCTCCTTGATGGCAATCCAGAAGCTGGAATTCGAATTTTGGATGCTAAAGATGGAAGGTCCAAATGTGGCGGAGTACGTGCAAAAACTTCACGATCTGTCACGGGTTGTTCCCTACCTAGTGGAACCAGAGTTGAAAAGGATGGAGCCATTCATCTGGGGACTGGTGCCTCAGATCCTGCGCTTAATGATGGCATTAGCTCCGCCAACAACCATCGATGCGGTCAAGTTAAGTGCGGTACTCAGTAAAGAAGCGATTAGACTGGAAGAGCTTTCAAACCCTGACGAGAAGAAGGAAACCCAGGTAGAGTCATCCGGAAAGGACAAAAGGAAGCTCACTGACTTCCAGGAGGATACCCGAACGAACAAAACCAAATGGAGAAAGGAGTACATGGGCACCCTACCTAAGTGTGAAGGCTGCCTACTTCATCATGCTAGGCCATGTAGATATGGAAGAAGTGATGTCTGCGACAAAGTAGGTCATGTCAAGGAGACATGTCAAATCGGAACGGGACATGGAAACGAAGGACAAGTTGGTAACAGAGATCATGAAGGAAGCAAAGGCAACAACGACTATCAAAGAAGGACCAATGATGAACAAAAACTTGCTCAAGGTTGCTTTGACTGTGGGGACAGAGGGCATTTCAAGAAAGATTGCCCTAACAACAATCAGGCCAATGTTAAGATTTACTTAGGAGATAAGCCGAAAAGTGATAAGCGTAAGTATCACCACAAATGTCGATGTCTGAAGCCTAAGTGTGGCAGGTGCGGAAAGAAAGGACACAACAAGGATGCCTGTTGGGCGAAGAGTCCCATAAAAGGAGGAGATGACGACAACAACCAAGGTGGAAACAATAATGATAAAATTCGGGCTGCTATAGATGTGGGAACGTGGGGCACTTTAGGAAAGATTGCCCAAGGAGGATTAACCAAGACCATGAAGGGGCATCCATCATCGGAGCTCGTGAAGCATGCCAAGATCCAGATGTGGTTGCTGGTACGTACTCTATCAACCAAAAATTTTGCACCTATGTTGTTTAACACTAGTGCCGACCATAGCTTCGTATCTCATGAATTTAGGGATATACTTGGTTTAGTAAAAGGGTAAGTTAAATAACCCGCACTCAATAGAAACTAGCTAATAGGAAGCCTCGACGTGATAATTGGGATGGACCGGTTGTCGAGCAATTGAGCGGAGGTTTTTATCCGCATCCCGATGACGAATGACGAAGCAATCGTGATTCATGAAGCAGGGTACGCCTCTACAAATTTCTAGTGCTTGGAGGCATGAGAATTTCGCGCAAAGGATGTGTTGCCTTCTTGGCTCATGTCATGGACAAAGAAGCCGAAGACTTGCGTGGATTATCTCTCCAATGACAAGTCAAACTTTGCATCAATTTGATTCCAGACTGTAGGATCGAATGTTGACCCGAACGAGTCGTTCAGAGAAGTTTTACTTTGTTTCAGGTGCGGAAAACAAGAAACAAAGGTAGACACAGCTTGCAATTCACTTTAAACATTGTTTTGATTGATATTACACTGATTACATCCAAGAATCAAACCGGCAGCACTTCGGTATGAATTTCAAGAACTCTCCCAATGAAATCGCTTGAAAGGCTATTTATAGAGCCATGAGTTCGCTTGAATGTGACAAACATCAGTTCAAGCGAAATACTATATGTTGATTTCGCTTGAAACTGACAAATGTCATTTCAAGCGAAATGGCTTCCTTCAAGCGAAATTCCCATAAACACATCCTATTTTCATCTATTTTCTCGAACAACGTGCCCTGATCTAACATGTCTAGTACAAGACTCGATACAAGATGAAGTCGACAGATGTATGCACTAACAGACTCCCCCTCAGATGTTAACGAGTCTTAAAGTGTCGAGTCTTCACATCTTCAGTCTTTATCAGTCTTTGGGCTTCCTTCCAGATTCTCCTCCTGGCTCTTGCTTTCTAATTCTTTTGATTAGATCTCTTGATTCCTTAAGTTCATCAGCATCAGCAAATCCAAGATCATGATCTGGCTCACACTTTTCACAGGTTCAGGATCGAAACCTGGCTCTCTTAACACTCAGAGTCCTTAAGTATCGAAACCTGGCTAAACCTGCACATTCTCTACCCAAAAGTAAATTTTCTGATGTTCACTTGTAGAGCAAATCTTAGAATGATTTAACATTTAGATCCTGATGAACCACTTGCAGGATCGATTACATAAAACTTTACTCATTCAAACATTGACTCCCCCTCTCAAAATGCTTAAACATTTTCAAACACTCTTACTCAAACCTGTTCGTCATGTTTAGCACTTAGAATTTTGAAAATCAGCTTTCCAACACCAGTTGTCTAAAATCCTTTTGAATTTTTCAAAATTTATACTAAAACTCACCGAAAATCTTTTTGAATTTTTGAATGAAAAGAAACGCAATAAAGAAATATTTACATACAATATTTTTGTGAGTTTGTGCAAGAGGATCATATCAGTTTTTGACAAGTCACGAGTACCTTTGAGCTTAGTTACACATTAAGAATTAAACAATTCACTTAGATTGCCGATATACTGATCCACTTAAATTTTCACACAAATTTCAACTAATTCAGGATATGAGTTAGGTGTTTTAAGAACTTAAACTCATTCATGTGTCCCACCTCTTGAATATACTCCCGTATCCAGATCCCAATATTCAGTCTTATAGGTGAGTATACCACAAATGATATCTGTAAGGGGTTATAAATTATGAAGAATCATGAGAGCTTAGGTCAGAACTACCGTTCAGCAGAGAGATCATGACTCGACTTTTGGTGTGTCCACTTTAGAGGATCTTTTTTACAACAGCATTGATTAGCAATTTTATTGTCTTATCATTTATGCTGATGGCGGCGCTATGTTTCAAGCATGCGGAAAGTATTATTCGAGGACTAGGTCAGAACTTCCATTCAACAGAAGTCCCAGAATAATACCCCAGATATCACTGAGCATAAAGACCTAGTATCTCAGAAAAAGAAACCTTTCAAACGAGATTTCAGGGGTTACCTATATATCCAAGTAGTGTTCCCCACGAAATAAGCAAGTTTGAATTTAAGTTTATATCCCGAAAAAGCTTACTAAATGTGTAAAAACCTATCGGCATATCATCAGTGAGACTGTTTAACGCTATTTAAACATTACATTTCTTTAGCATACTGTAACTGTCTACTGATGTACTATCATTTCCTCTTCTTTGACACTAAAACTCATTTTTGAATTTTATCATGTTTTTGTCTTTTTCAAATTTTCAAATGTTTTTGGATTTTCTAAAAATTTCTACTCCCCCTAAAATGCAAACACATTAAAGAAAATTTGAAAACCAACTATACAAAACTTGACAACCGATATCAAATCGCATCAATTCGCCATCCACTAGGCATAAACAATCAGAACTCCCCCTTTCACAAAACTATTTTCTCATTATGATTTCAAAACACTTAAGTTTGTTTTAACCAAAATGATTTTTCCGGAAAATAAGTTTTGTTAATTTTACCACTTGTAGGTTAGGGGTTTGGTTCATCATATTGTCCATTGTTAACCACATGTATGAGAATTACATCAAGTTCAAATTAATGACCTTGAGTAATTACTTTGTCAAAACAAACCTTAGTACCAGTTGTAGGAATAAAACGTCTAATACCAAGAAACAATTGTAGGAATATTACATCTACACAAAATCATTTTACCAATAAAAATGCCGATTCCTGCTTCACACTTACCAACCAGGAAGCTCCGGCAAGTCACACTTAACCTGTAAAAATTTAACTATTATAAGATTCATTTACAAAATCAATTATCAAGAATGATGTCGATTCCTGATCCACGATTACAAACTTGGGATCTCCGGCAATTCCAGATTTTTCAAGGGAAAAGAATTTCCACCCAAGTCTTACCAACCTTGGGTGTTTTTTAACTCTTGTTCAGTAGGGTTATATGTTGCTTTCTTTGTTGCATAGAAATCTTTAACCCCTTTGGCCTTTCCCTCGACCATTTTCCCAAAAATTTTCTTAACATTTCCATTGAAAGCTTTCTCAACATCAAATTCCTTCTTATCAGAAAAAAATTGATTTGAGATCTCAACCTTACCAACCTTTTGCTTAATTTTTTCAAACGTCAAAGATGGAATTTTAACATCATCTTCAACTTGTGGCTCCACTGATTTTGTGGAATTAGGCTCATTGCCGACTTTTACATCACCCTTCTTGACAACCCACATTTGGTTATCTTTTGCTTTCTTTTTATAAAAATTTTTCTTTGAACTCTCATCAACTTCATAAATCGAATTTTCAAAAATTTTGAATTTTTCAGCTGGTGGTTCAACATCTACAACTTTTTCTTTCAGTTTTTCAGATACTCCCTGTTTTGGTTTTGTCGTTTGAGAACAAACTGATGCAATATGACCAGCTTCATTGCATTTGAAACAGGTTCGAGTATCCTTCCTGTGAAAAACTCCAGTTCCTTTTTTCTTTTGTTCAGCAAGAAACTCCTGGTTTGATTGTCTCCAGAACGGTTTCTTCTGTTCTTCTTCTGCATTTCCACCTGAAACAAATTTTGTACTCGTTTTAGAAATTTTATCATTGTTGTAATTTTTAGGTGGAATGAAACCTAAACCTTTCTTTTTGTAGCTACCATTATGGTTTGGTTTCTTTTGAAAACCAGAACCAGAATTGTAACCCTTTTTCTTGTTTAATCGTAGTTGAACTCTTGAAGTGTATTTTTTTAGGTTTTTTCAGTAAGATTTAAATCTTTTATTTCAGAAATATTAATTTCTGTCATTTTGAAAACCTTTTTAATCATTTCAGTTCTAACACTTCTTATTGGAAACTCTTTTTCAGAATCATTCAAAGTATATGCTACTTCGAATGTTTCGTCATTCAAATTTGATTTTGATAACAAAAACTCTTTACTGTAAACCCTTTTAACAGACGATTTTGAACTGTTGACTGACGAACTTGAACCTCCAGACTTAGACTTTGACTCAGACTCATCATCTGTATCCAACACCTGATCGACCACCTTTTTAATTAACTCAGACTCATGATCAGTGTCAGACGATGTGAAAGTAACGTCAATGTTTTCTGGTAATTCATCGGTTATATCCGACTTCAGTTTTATATTGACTGCCTTTTGAACTTGCTCCTCATTTGGTTTTCTGGGAGAATAACCTTCCCAGATCGGAGGCGGACACTTGTTATAGCTAACACTCGGTTTCTTACCAGTATCCTTCTTCTTTGGCTTGTCGTCTTTGAATGCTTCAAAACCTGCAATAGTTGGATAAATGCGATCAATAAGATAATCAGAACTAGAATAACTCTGCAACAAACGTCTGATTCTCTCATTCTCAATTTTCTCCTTTTCCAACTCTTGCTTCAGCTCAGCATTTTCTTCAATGTAATGGTTAATTGCTTTTTGTTTTGTCATCATTGTAGCATTCAGCATTGTCAAAGCATCTTCTCTTTCAGAATTTGTCTTTTGAAGACCAGTTACTGTTCTGTTTAAAACATCATACGACTCCTTCACGTAATTGAGATTGAACAGCAATTGTTCCTTCATCTTCTCAAGCTCAGCCAGCTTTTCATCCTTTGTTGCACTTTCTTTGCAAGTCTCCAAACACTTTTGGCATGGTTTGATGACTTCCACAATCTTTTCAACTTCTATGATCTTTTCAACTTCAACAACTTTCTCAGCTTCAGTCACCTTTTCAGCTTCAATAATCTTCTCAGCAACACTTTTAGTCTTCATTTGATTTTGTTCTTTTGCTGCACGTCTCTTCTTCAACTTCTCCAAGCGATCTGCAAAATAAAAATGAAAACTTTCAGGAGAGAGATGAGATTTTGCTACATTAATATGTCTTTCTTCCTCATCATCACTGCTGTCATCAGTTGGCGATTGATCAAACTCCACTGATTTGTCAGAACTATCATCCGAAGAACCAGAATCAGATAGTGTTTGATCAAAAACAATTTTTCTTTCTGAACTTTCATCACTTTGTAAACTTTCATCTGAACTCTGTGAACTTTCTTCTGATGAAACATTTTTATCATCTTCATTCTTCACACTAACACCAATGGATTTCATCCACTCGGTGAACATGTCTGGTTCTTTCACAATTTTCACAATGAAAGCTTTAAAATTCCCATTCTCATCCGCAAACATATCCCAGCTGAACCCTTCAGGTAACCTTTCATCTTCTTGATTGATTAGGCATGCTTTGTTATCTGATGAAATGAATTTTTCCCAGCTGAAATTTTATTGATTCACTAAACATGCTCTCTTTG
Source organism: Helianthus tuberosus (assembly GCA_030545235.1). Taxonomy (NCBI): domain Eukaryota; kingdom Viridiplantae; phylum Streptophyta; class Magnoliopsida; order Asterales; family Asteraceae; genus Helianthus; species Helianthus tuberosus. The sequence continues at coordinate 44,035,401 of CM060358.1, read as the reverse complement.
AATCCTCTATTACTTTTCTACCATGAGCCACCTGCGGTTCTTGTTGTTGTTGTTGACCGACTTGTTGATATATAGCTTTCCGGTAGTAGTCATCTTTTCCAAACGGATTCTTTGGATCATTTGCCTCTCTATTCTTGCATTCCCTCTTGAAATGACCTTTCTCCCTGCATCGAAAACAAGTAACTTTAGATTTATCAAAACCTAAAGTAGAAACATGTGCATCAAGAAAGTCATTTCTTCCAGTAATCAGTTTGAACTTTTCGGCTCTTCTAAGGACACTAGCTAGACACCACTTGATGTCCATTAGTTCCATTTCTTCAGTGTCTATATGATCGTAATCCTCCTTTGTTAGCATAGGATTCCCAATTCTTCCTGCAACCAAGCCTTCATAGGATAGTAGCACTGAACCAAGTAATGCCATGTGATCTTTCGCAACTTCTTTAGAGAAACTTTGACCATCAGGAAGATTCAAAGCAATGTTGCATTGTATCACATAACCATTTCCCGTTTTTGAACTTTGATGCTGAAAACTTGATGTTGTTTCTTTTGGATTAACACTTGGATATGAAGAGATTCCACTACTTTTGTTTGAACTTTGATCAACTTTTTCAGATGAGTCTCCAGCACTAAAAGCAGTTTGAATCTTCGGGCTTCTTTCAATTTCTGGAATACTTCCTTTGTAGTACATTTTCACGTCTTGTTGACTACTTGGATTGTTCATCCTAGCAATCTTCTGCTGTTCCAGATCTTGACTTTCTATCTTCTCAATGAACTGGGAAATTTTCAACCCATCATAAACACCAGTGTTCTTCAGAATCATCAAGTAAGTTCCCCACTCCTTTTGCGGTAAAGCATCAGCTAACTTGTCGACCCATTCTTCATGATCTTTTGTTATGCTCAGCATTGACATGGATCGCACTAAGTGGCAATATCTTTCGATAAGCTTCTTTGTGTCTTCCCCGGGCAAACTAGTGAATAGATCAAATTCTTTCTTAAGCAGTGCCTTTTTACTCTTAATCATATTCTCACTACCCTCAAACTTGACTTTAAGAGCATCCCAAATTGACTTTGAGGTCTTATCATGTTGAATCAAGATAAAGATGTCTTCTTTAATGGCTTGCTGAAGCAAACTTATCATCATCTTTTCAGCTCGGTACATTTCCCGTTCTTGGTCATTAAATTCTGAGATTTGTTTTTCAGTTTGCAATTCAGTACGAGGTAGTACATATCTCTTCAGAATACACTCCCATGATCTAAGATGATTGGCTTGAACCCAGTTTTCGAAGCGATCTTTCCATCCATAATATTCTTCAATGCTCATTAGCTTCGGGGGTTTTTGAGTAGTTCCAGATTCATTTTCCATATTCATGTTTTGAGCAATTGAAGCTGAAGTAGTCGAGGATGTTGCAAACGCGCTGTAAAATTCTTCACTCATGATTCAGAAATTTTTCTCAAAACAGACAATTTCAAGCGAGATACTAACTTCAAGCGAAATAACCTGTTTAAGCGAAAACAACCTGCAAACAACTTCAAGCGAGATAAGTCCTTCAAGTGAAATCACCTGATTTCACTTGAATTTCAAGCGAAATATTAATTTGAAGCGAAATGACCTGTTTCGCTTGAGATGTTTCAAGCGGAATACGATTTTTTCAAGCGAAACCCTCTATTTCAAGCGAAATGACTTAGTTCACTTGAAATGAACACAAATTTTCAAGCGAAAACTGATGGTATGTTCAAGCGGAACCACTTCAAAGGTCAATTTTACCCATTTTTAGTCCGAATTTTAATATGAAACTCTCAAGGGTTTGTTAAAATGCACTTTTACATATTCTGAGAAAAATCTGTCTGATTTTAACCGTGAAATCTTGAAATTTTGAAAGAAGGTGTAGAAAAACAGAAATTTTCAAGCTGAATCGTACAGAACTCCTCCTCCTGAGCTCTGATACCAACTGTAGGATCGAATGTTGACCCGAACGAGTCGTTCAGATAAGTTTTACTTTGTTTCAGGTGCGGAAAACAAGAAACAAAGGTAGACACAGCTTACAATTCACTTTAAACACTGTTTTGATTGATATTACACTGATTACATCCAAGAATCAAACCGGCAGCACTTCGGTATGAATTTTAGGAACTCTCCCAATGAATTCGCTTGAAAGGCTATTTATAGTGTCATGAGTTTGCTTGAATGTGACAAACATCAGTTCAAGCGAAATACTATATGTTGATTTCGCTTGAAACTGACAAATGTCATTTCAAGCGAAATGGCTTCCTTCAAGCGAAATTCCCATAAACACGTCCTATTTTCATCTATTTTCTCGAACAACGTGCCCTGATCTAACATAATTGGTACAAGACTCGATACAAGACGAAGTCGACAAATGTATGCACTAACACAGACGCCACGCCTGCAGTCACTGCACCTAGGCGACCTACACCTTCGGAGATGCAAGGATTGTCAGTACAGCTTCAGTAGTTGATAGAGAAGGAAGTTAACATGCCAAGCTTCCCGTTTTGAGTAACACCAGTTCTGCTCGTCAAGTACAAGGACGATGATTTTCAAATGAGCATCAATTACCAGGAGCCGAACTAGCTAACCAACAAGAGTTGGCAACTCTTGCCGAGGATTAAGGAATTATTTAACTAACTATGAGGACCTAACTACTATTTTAAGACTGATCAATGATTGAGTGTCATTAGATGGGAATTCAGGAAGAAAGTATACCGGGGAATTGTGGGACAATAACTGGTTTTAAACCTACACAAAAGAATTGTGATTCCTGCGCAACGCACAAAACAGATTTACACAGAATACGAGACCTTGAGAATCTAGAAAACATGTGCTTAATCCTTTGGGAACCCAGGTCAAAACTCGTAAAGGTTGTCGCTTAGGAATCACACCTGTTAAACTCAAACAAACCCTATTATCCTGACATATATGCTATTTCAGTAAACCAAACAGAAAGTACTCAAATTTCACTGTTGCTTCTAGCAAATGGACGTTTGCATCACTACTCCCCTTAATGGTAGTTGCATCACGTTAATTTTCTTCGCTAAGAGCGAACACACATTGCTTCGATACTTGGTCATTTCTTCATACTCATTGTTTCAGTACTCGGAAACTTATATGTCACACATGCACCATTTGCTACGCATGTGGTTTCGTTTCGAATAAACGCTTCATTAAAGTTCAAATGTTATTTTGCTAAAGCTAACTATTGGTCAATGATTCGAATAATCTACATCCTCGTAATTGTTGGCTCTTTTGTTATCAAGCCAACACACTTTCTTAAAACTCCTTTTATTTTAAGTTGCATTCATGGTTTGTCTTCGTAACCATGCTGAGATTCCCTTGTCGATACATACGTTTATTGTCGGGTTACGCTGAAACCAAGTTCAATTGCTTAAACTTATCCATTTCGCATATTCAATTCAAAACGTCATATGATGTATTGGGAGCATCATATTCAAATATTTTTTCAAAAGTTCTTTTGTTTCGAGCCGTAGTGGACTTGATTGGTCTACGACTCCACTAAACCGTTTGCTGATTTCGATACCTTTCACAAAATTGAAGCTTGCGCTAATTTGGTTACGCACCTCATACACGGATTTAATTATTTATTGACTTGCTCTAAATCCGTTTTGTTTATCACAATTAAAGCGATCTCAACACAGTTGTGTGGTACCTAGATTCATTTTATATCACGGTGTACCTCCTAACGATTCTTTCGTTATAAATTGAACACTTTGCAGTGTTTATTGCTTTCCGTCTTCAATCAGAAACAATAGTTCTTTGATGTTCCTTAATCAATTGAAAACTCCATGACATTGTGAAAATCAAATCTTCAGGTTGTTTTAGTACGCTTTCCTTTGATTTCAAGCATGGTGAGCTTGTTCAGTCACCACTATTATTGAATTATGTCATCACGATACCTTGTAGTGTCATTACAAATTTGTAGCTTATGCTAATCATGGCCAATCATTTCACACAAAACTACATATACTTCTGTCTGACTTGTCATTCAAACATTCCTGGTGCAACTACGAATCAAGATAATGATACACCAGATTCGCTTGTATTTCATTCGGTGAACTTTCGCAACACAAGAACGTCAACACACTAATCCTTACTATCTATTTATTCGAAAGTTAACAGATCATTCTCATATTCAAGTTGTTGGTTTTGAGTTGGTGTAACGGATACTATGGTTTATGAGTACTCATTTGCGTATTGTGACCGATTGTTTGAAGGATCCATTGGTCAAAACTCCCCTTTTTGTGGTAACCCTGTTAACTGAGTTACGCTAGACTATACACCTCTACGACTTGTGTCCTTTAACATCAAATGCTAGAACACATGCTTCGTAACCATTGAGCTTTTATTGTTAAAATATATCCATGGAATTCACCTGATGTGAATAAGGTTAGATGCGGTTTGGTAGTTACCCCAGTATCACTCATATACATACACGCATAATGAAACCCTAAGGAGTTAAGGTAGTACAAATTTCGAGGACGAAATTTTCTTAACAGGGGGAGAATGTGACAACTGTCAAAAATCCAGGTATCCGTATAATTAATTAATCTTGATTAGTGCTTAATGGCTGTGCTGAATTACAAATAACTGCTTTCTGGATTACTGCATCATACTTACATGTGCATCATATATTACATAATGTCACATCATTTTTACATACAAACTTTAGTGACATAAATGATGCACAAAGCACGATTAGCACAGTTAGCGGATAACTCAGAAAAATGCTGACGGTGTTTAGTACATAGACAAACAGTGTTTTGAGACCCCGTACGGGCCAGAGACAAGGTACTACACTAGTATAGTGTGTAGGAAAGTAAGGATCACAAAACTGCTTCACTAGGTGATAGTTTAAGTGCCGGAAAGTGCCTAAAACCCACTAAAAGTGCTGAATCATCATTTTTCAGCAAAAATCAGCATTTTAACAAGTTGATAACATGCAAAAATATGGAAAAATGGTTCTGAATGCTTTCCTAAGTGTCGGGAATTAAAAGTGTCACAAAAGGGTACATAAAGATCACTAAACGGAATAGTTTGACACTTTAACGAACTGGTATCTAACCGAACAACTGGACACTACCCGAAACACCAAAATTACACTAGAAGCATTGTTTTATTATTTCTAAGCTAGTTATGATCCCCGAACACCTTAACACCCACTAAAATATCTAGTAACTAACTTAACTAACTATATACTTGGATTTGAACTTTAATCAGAACTTAATGGTTTGAATTTACACTTAGACCCCCCCCCCAAGCTAGTAATCGGCCACATGGCCTAATTGGTGGATTTCATTTGATTTATTTATTAGATATTGTCTTGTACTTTAGAGAACATAAAACCCAAGGGTTAAACACTTGTTGGAAGTTATAAATATAAACCACTAGATCACCATCCTCATTTCATCTCACCACCTTCACTCCACTCATCTCCCTCCCTCCCTTCTTCTTCTCGGCCGAACCCCCAACCACACACCATCAACATTTCCATTTCATTCTCATCCATTTCCAAGTGCACTCAAGGTGTAAGGAGCCATACAAAGAAGCTTGGTGGTCTTGGATCTTCAAGGACCTTCATCAATTGCTATTATCCTCCACATTTGTCATCACCATCTCTTGTGTTCATCCCTAGCCATAGAGCTAGTAGTAAGACTCTCATAACCCTTTGTTACTTCATATTTTAATGGATAAAAGATGTTATACATTGATGATCATGAAGAACACTAAAGAACCTAACCAATAAACATGAACATAAGCTTAACATATGATGAAATCTTGATGAAACTATGTTGTTTAGCGTATAGATGATGCTTGATTGTTATTTTCTTGAGATTATGATGTTGATCATCATAAGGAGCTTGCTAGATTGTGATTAAACACATGATCTAGCAAGTAGGAGGATGATTATGTGATGAAACAAGATGATCATCCTCATGTGTAAGCATGAACTTGAAGGATAAAGTGATTTCTTGAAAAATAAGAATTAAAGTGAGTTAATAACCTTATAGATCTAAGATTTATGAATGGTTTTTGATGTGTGCAAAATGCAACATATAAATTTCATCAATTGTGGCATAAAACTAACCCTTTTTTAGTACTAATGTTGGAAAAAGTGTGCTTTTGCTTTCCTTTTGTATTTTCAGGATTAAATGAGCTCAAATTAACAAAAGAAGCAAAAAGACATCAAAATCTAACATAAATACAAGAAAAGGAACAAGATGTGACATGCCCGACCCCACGACAGCATCTTCCCAGGCAAAACAAGATAACAGAAGACTGAACACGCCCCGTGCTCAGCCAGCACGGGGGCGTGCCCAAGTGTCAGCAGAAAAGACAAAGTGGTAGAAGCTTCTATTGCCCACCACGGGGCCATGCTCAGCGGACACGGGGCCGTGGTCAACTATAAGATTCGCACAATCGAGGCAAATCTTCATAGTACAAAGATTCTTCTGCACACGGGGTCGTGCTCAGCGGACACGGGGGCGTGGTCAACTAATAAGACAAAGCTGCATTAAATGAAGAAAGAGAAGGATGTGGACACAGGGCCGTGCCCACTGGACACGGGGCCGTGCCTGAGCTTCTGTTCAGCCTATAAATAGGAGTGCTTGGCTCAAGCTCAAACCATCCCTTGGCACACCACCTCTCTCACACTTCACCCACCACCCACCACCACCATAACACCATCATCCACAACCATCATCCATTGTCCATCGTAGAGTGTGTGAGTCGTCTCGGGATCCAAGATTGATCGTAAGAGTTCTTGACAATCAAGGCCATGTTTGCCTAAGTCTCTTACATCACTTGGTGAAGACAAAGTGTCTAGTGTAATACTTTTTATTTTTAATCTTTTCGCACTTTTTATTTGGTTTTGTATTAATGACTTTAATAACTAGTTTCTTATGTTGAAGGTGATCTTTCCTTATCGTTTGTCCGTGGTGTCTTGGCATTATTTTACTGTCTATATAAAATAAAAGATTTTCACCATTCATATCTCCACGGTCTATATGGAGGTATGTTGGCTACCTGGTCGGGGGTTAAGGGAACAGTTTGGTAAAGGTCTTGCCATTGTTCAGCGTTTAGAGGTCCTGCAATGGACCTGGGTCAAATTTAGTAGGACCTCCTTCAATACTTAACGGTATTGGATGGCGGGGGTCCAAACTCTTTGATCCCCTCATAAGTTAACTACTATTAATACTATAACCCGGCTATTTAGGACTGTATCCCTGCTGACTCAGACTACTTAGTCGAGGGTAACGTCACCTCCAAAAGAGGGGCCTACCATAATTTGCATTAATAACTTAATTCATTATCTTTCAATAATCCACCCTTTTAGGATTGTATCCTTGCTGACTCAAACTACTGGGGTGAGGGTAACGTCACCTTCAAAAGAGGGGCCTACTACAATAACTAAGATAATCTCTTAAATAAGTGCAAAAGTGCGAAAATAATCAAAGGTTACACTAGATACGAGTCGGAACCAAGTGATTCATCTTGTCTATCTGTTTTTATTTTTATTTTTATTTTCAGCATTTTTAGTTAGTTTTTATTTTTCTTAGCTTAAAACATTTTTCTAAACTTTTTGATTTGATTAGACGTTGAGGATAAACCGGTACTAAAAGCTCTTGTGTCCTTGGACAACCTCGGTATCATACCAACACTATACTACGCTCACGATGGGTGCACTTGCCCATATGAGTGTCTAGTGTTAGTGAATATCGTGTTTTATAAATTTAAAACTTGACTAAAAAGTGTTAAAGGGGCTTAAAATATACACCTAATATATATAACACTTGACACCCATCAGTTTTTCCAAAGGAACCAAGTTCAAAATATGATATTTAGTAGATCTTGGTTCTTACTTAAACTTACACTATTTTTGGTGATAAAACAAGTGTAGAAACACTAGAGAGACAAGAAGATTTCGTAAAGAAATATTTTTGTAAAACATGTTTACAAGTTGTAAACACCTAAATCTTCCAAGAATGAGATTTTTAAAGAAGTAAATGCACTTTAAAGGGTAACTAAACCTACTAAACACACTACCAAATTACTACAAGTTTTTATGAAAGATCAAGTTCATGATTGTTATGTAAATAGCATTAATGTGGCACTTGGTAAGTGTAGGTTGATTGTTGATTGTTTGTGATGTTTTTAAAAAGAAAATGATAAGCTTTGATAGCATGGACACCTCCATTTTTAGGGGAAACTATGGGAAAATTTTCTAAAAATATAAACACTTAGAAAAATATTTTCTAAACAAATATTTACAAGTGTGTTTTAACTATGGTTTTCAACATAAACCTTGCCATAGATTTTGTAACAAAAATACAAGTATTGGGGGTTGGTTTTTATAAATAAAAATGGATAAATATGTATTTAGAATATATATATTTACACATTGTGTGTGATTATTTGTATACTCTGTGTAGTAGTTATATTATTTTAGGATTTAAAGTAATATGACTTAACAAAAATACCAAGGATTTACAATCCAAAATAATACCAAAAATCACAAGGAATACATATATAAGTTACACACTCAATATTGGTAAACCGAATAAGAACGTAACTTACAAAATATTCTGGAAAATACCGTTACAAATATATTTTTGGTTTCTGCAGAGCTCAGCACGGGCCGTGCCTGGTCGGACACGGGCCGTGCCCAGCACTATCACTGGCAGTTTTTATTTTCTGAGTTACAGAGAGCTGAGCACGGGGCCGTGTCGGTGCAACACGGGGCCGTGCCCAACTCCCAGTAACAGGGATCCGGAAAACAATTACTGTATCTCCGACCACGGGCCGTGCTCACTGAGCACGGGGCCGTGGTGAACATTCTGACCAACGTTCTTTTCTGTTTTTATTGCAGGACTTGGAACCCAGGCGCCACATTTGAACTTCCTACGTAGTGCATGAGCCCCAGTTCTAGTAGAGACATAAAAGAACCTCTAGAAGAACCCGAACGCTTTCTCAGAAAAAGACCTAAAGCTAAAAATCAAGAGAAAGTTTCGGGGGACCCACTTCCAATGGCGGACCAACGTACCCTTATGGATTACCTTCGGCCCACCGTGGGTAATCTAGGCGCCGCTATCAATGCGCCGAATGTCGAAGCCAATAACTTCGAACTTCGACCGCACTTGATACAAATGCTTCAAAACTCCGCAACCTTCCATGGGCTTGCGGACGAGGATCCCCATCTACATATTACTAATTTCTTAGAAATATGTGATACCTTTCGGATCAATGGAGCATCAAATGACGCCATCCGCCTTTGAATGTTTCCATTTTCGCTAAAGGACTGAGCTAAGGCTTGGCTCAACACCCTCCCAGTTGGCTTGGTAAACACCTGGGATGAACTAGCCCAAAAGTTTCTATATAAGTATTTCCCTCCTGCTAAAACAGCTAAATTAATGACTGAAATTAATACATACTCACAAGAGGATGGGGAATCCTTATATGAAACTTGGGAAAGGTTCAAGGAGCTACTAAGAAAGTGTCCTCATCACGGTCTAGCGGTGTGCAACAAGTATCCACTTTCTACAATGGGTTGTTGCCACACACAAGACAAACACTTGATTCTAGCTCCGGGGGACTTTTAGGTAATCGTCGCCCAAATGAGATATATAATCAAATTGAGGAAATTGCTCAAACCAATTTTCAGTGACACACTCCCCGTGGCAATAAGTCTATTGCCCCAGGCGCCCATAAGGTTGATGAAAGCACTTCTTTACAAGCCCAAATCGAGGCCCTTCCTTCAAAAATGGCAAAATGCAACATATAAATTTCATCAATTGTGGCATAAAACTAACCCTTTTTTAGTACTAATGTTGGAAAAAGTGTGCTTTTGCTTTGCTTTTGTATTTTCAGGATTAAATGAGCTCAAATTAACAAAAGAAGCAAAAAGACATCAAAATCTAACATAAATACAAGAAAAGGAACAAGATGTGACATGCCCGACCCCATGACAGCATCTTCCCAAGCAAAACAAGATAACAGAAGACTGAACACGCCCCGTGCTCAGCCAGCACGGGGGCGTGCCCAAGTGTCAGCAGAAAAGACAAAGTGGTAGAAGCTTCTATTGCCCACCACGGGGCCGTGCTCAGCGGACACGGGGCCGTGGTCAACTATAAGATTCGCACAATCGAGGCAAATCTTCATAGTACAAAGATTCTTCTGCACACGGGGTCGTGCTCAGCGGACACGGGGGCGTGGTCAACTAATAAGACAAAGCTGCATTAAATGAAGAAAGAGAAGGATGTGGACACGGGGCCGTGCCCGAGCTTCTGTTCAGCCTATAAATAGGAGTGCTTGGCTCAAGCTCAAACCATCCCTTGGCACACCACCTCTCTCACACTTCACCTGTAACAACCCGCACTTTTGTGCGTTGTTACTACTCGTTATACTCGTTACGCCTAGCACCAGAGATTCAGATCATAATGTAACTATATCGTATATATATCGCTATTCGAAGGATAATCGCATATTTTCGAAATACAATATCACTATACTACACTATGATCACACTAACACTCACGGAGGCATTGAGTGAGGACCTATTCTACCCTCCTCAGTGGCCGTGATGTGTCGAACGTAAACGATTAACGCTAACAAGGACTCTCGGGTGAGTGCTGTAGCTCCAGTCGTCATGACGATGATGACAATACGAGTGAACGGTACCCCGTCAGTCTCTGTGGCACTACACGAAATAACGTCCACGATGACATCAAGAGAGGACCTATACTACCCTCCTTGATGGCCGTGAAACGTCGCTTATAATCGCACACTCGAAGCGAAAACCGATTGATAATTATCGAGACTTGGATTGGATACGTAAATACGACCCCTAGTGATATGTACGTATGTATAATAATAATATAATGATAATATAAATTAATTATGGAAAGTACATACTTCGAAAACTATCAAAACGATCAAAATCGGAGAAAACCATCGTGTCAGGATAGCCATCCGGACGGATGGGCCATCCGGACGGATAGCAATCCGCACGGATGGCAATCCGGACGGAGAGGTAATCCGGACCTGCCACCCCTTTCCTCTCTGTTGCCTATATAAAGCCTGCCACACCACTATTCAAGTGATGTGACAGCTCCTATTCGACCAAACACGCTCCAAGACCCTTTTTCTCTCAATTCCTCGCGATTCCGGTAAGATTTCAACCTAAAACTTGTACTTCTACACTCTACACTCGATTCTACATCATTCTATCTTTCAAAACTCGGATTCTAACCGTGAAATCTGTGGATTTGAGGCGTTTTGAGGTGATGTCACCAAGTGTTCTTATGAACTTCAAGTTGGGGTCTCATTTCACTATAAACGACTCAGATCCGGGTGATTTCCACGTGTTTTAATGACGAATCTCACCTAAATCTGTGCGATTTCGAGTTAACCATGAAGAACCATCACGAACGGCCAGATCTGATGGAACGGGGTGATTCCCGGCTGCTAGAACGAGTCGGAATTGACGGAACTTCAAGTGTTAATGTGAAATTACACTACCCTCGTAAAAATGAACGGAAACAGTGTTCAGAGTGCGAAACAGACATGTCAGTCCGCACGGACAACAATGTCATCCGCACGAACAACAATGTCAGTCCGCACGGATAACAATGTCATCCGCACGGATGACCACTTATCCGCACGGATGACCACTTATCCGCACGGATGACCACATATCCGTACGGATGACCACTTATCCGCACGGATGATCACTTATACGCAGGGATGACCACTCATACGCACGAACGACACATTATCCGCACGGATAACATGTCATCCGGACGGATGACCTGTCATCCGGACGGATAACACGTCTAATCCGTACGGATGAGGACCATTCCACCAAACGAGCAACTTTTCAAGGTAATCTCGCTTAACCGTACATCGTTTACTCTATTTCTTCAAGGATCATTAGAGACATACTCGCAACCGACTCAATCAAGTTGTAATCCCGCTAAATACGCACAGTGAGTATACTTGCCCCCCTTTTTAATCGAATTTTGGGTGTAACATACGTTTCTAACAAATCGAACTTATCAAACGAATTATTCAATCAATCGAATTATCACTTGCGAATAACTGTTATGCATAGATATACGTGATGCTAGTTGCATATGTGCTAGGGCTTATACTCGCGACGTCCCACCACGACTAGTATAGTACTATTGCGCCCGACGGGGTCTAGTTATGCCATCGTACATTCGAGCATCGAGGACTTAGTTGGTAGTATCAGTTTTGTGAGTATATATGTCGTGTATTACGTTTATGCATATGGAAATTCGCTACACTTTTACTCTATTATGCTACTTATCAAACCTGTATACTCGCCAATACTTTTGTATTGACAAATATTTTAACGTATGTTGCAGGTTAGATCGCAGACTATATCAAATCAAGCTAGGAAGTCTAGAAACTCAAACTAAAATCTAGGTTGTCGGATTTGTATTGTTCGAGAGGACAATAGATCAGTGATAACTTATGTGATTGTATTATTTGTTAGTATGGGATAACGAATGTATTAAATATTATCGCAATATAGTTGTTATGGATTCTCTTGAGCAATCTGATTCGCCTAGTGCCGCGCCCCGATGATTCCGCCATCGGTTGGGGTGTGACAGATTGGTATCAGAGCCATAACTATAGGGAATTAGGTCAGACTCGACCTAGTCCGGGTCGACGTCTTAGAAATTGACCTAGTCTATAGTCTAAGTACCAACAGGCCGACTCATACAAACCCGGTGGGGTTTGTATCGGGCCTACTTGATACTCTCGATCGAAATTTCTAAAAGCTACAACTTTGTGTGAACACCGCGTACTACAACTTCACACGAAGAAGCCTTTCCTAAGGCTGAATTACTACTTAGCCTTTCCTAAGGCCGACACAATACACATGTTTTCAAAAATACTCGCATAACAAAACCGAGCGATCCAGTCGAGATCAGGTGTGAAAACCAAGAACTCTCGATAGGATTGCTCACTCAGCGCATTTTACTAGCACGAGAACCTTTCATCGAGTTAGGAGTGACATCCACATCTCGACAAAAGTCTCCATTTCTAAATCTAGTGGAACTCACGAAGTTATTCGAAGAGCATAACCACAATTAGGAACGAAACTGTTAAGACAGGGGTGAAACCCGAACCTTAATAAGTCGTTCCACTCTCTATAAGCTGGTTTTCAAAAAGCTCTCACCAAGGACTCGACTATTGCAATAACTCGAGCCACGCGATGACTAGGAAGACGAATGCCATGAGCTGCATCCCAGTGGAAGCATGAAGTCCTCTAAGTCAACGCGCATGCTCGAACTTTCTGAATATAGTTGGGTTACCTGGGGTAGTCGACGCCTAAACACCCAAGGCACTCTATCGTACGAACAACCAATTTTACACTGGCTGAAACTTATTTACATTTTGAAACCTTACGCTTTGTCAATTTCTCGATTTAACGATTTTCACTCCCTACTTTATAAACGCACAATTCGCACAGCCATCGCAATCTAAAACGAAATCCGAATGTTCGCAACAAAACTAATGCATAATCTATCGCATTCGCTCTCGTTTTCTCACTTCAACGCGACCTCGCTTATTCTAAATCGACCTGTATATGCATGATTTCAAATTATATATCTATATAAATATATAAATATACGTATATACAAACAAGTCATTATGTGAGGACTTAGGAATTTCGTGTTTCCTACGTGGCTCCTATGTGATTCGTATTACTATACTATCGCACCAAGTTTTGAACGCGCCCAATCGCAACGCAAAACTCGAAAATCATTATGATCGAATCTCACTCCAAGTCTCTTCCTGTCTAGGTGCCTTCCAACAACTCTACCTCGAGACGAGTAGCTAAGAGGAAAGCCAAACGAAGCGCCGAGAAGAGGATTGCTTCACTTGTGATTAAGGAAGTGAGTAAGCTTAGTTCTCAAATTGCCGCTCGAGTGCACTCTCTCAGCCACCCTCGAGCTTTGGAAGACGTTAAGACAGGAGAGCCGCAATCTACTTTTCTCTACAAGCACTTCAAAGCCTGTGACCCGATGGAGTTCACGGGTGAAGGAGGTGCGACTCAACTACTCCAGTGGTTCGATTCTATCGAAGTTACCCTTCATCAAAGCAGGTGTCCCGATAGTCTCCGTACTACTTGCGCCACCGGAGTATTTCAATCGCGAGCACTCGACTGGTGGACCGCCGAACGTAACAAACGTGGGATCTCTGCAGCTTACGCTCTCTCTTGGAATGAGCTGAAAGAGCTCATGGAGAAAGAGTACTGTCCTCCTCACGAGATTCAGAAGCTGGAAAACGAATTTTGGGAAATCAAGCAAACCGAAGGTGACAATGCTGGCTACACCGCAAGGTTCAAACAGCTTAGCATAATCTGCCCAAGTCAAGTCAACACTCCGGGGAAGGCCATCGCGAAGTACATTCGTGGCTTGCCTGAGTGTGTGGGTGATTTTGTCAAAGCTGCAAGACCTGCTACCATCGAAGAAACATACCGCTTAGCCGCAGAAATCAACAACAAACGACTCATGGAAGGATTATTCTCAAAGAATCCTGTCAAGCAAGCTCATCAAGCGATCGCCAGTAATCCTTCAGGCGAACATGTTGACGAATCTTCTGATGAATCTAATGGCGAATCTTCTGATGAATCTACTGGCGAATCTTCTGATAAATCTGCTGGCGATTCTTCGGACGGATCTGCTGCCGATTCTTCTGACAAATCTGCCGATGAATCTTCCGACAAATCAGCCAAAGACTCTGCAAGTGAGTCTTCAGACGAATCCTCCAACGATGACACTTCTTCGCAAGACACCGACAAACCCAGCCGCAAGCGAAAGACTTCAAGCCCGAGCTCATCAACAACCGAACTGCTGCAACCGGAACCTCTTCGAACAGTTCCGATGTTTCCAAAACGAGCCTACACTGGAGCTCATCCTCAGTGTTACTCGTGTACCTATCATCATCCAGTTGGGGCTGACTGTCGCTATTGCAATAACTGCAACCGTTACGGTCACTTCACCCGCAACTGCCGCATCGAACCGTGAACTTGAGTACAACAACAACAGCTCCAGCAAAAGTCTTCAGCATCAGACATCTAGCAAGCGTAGGATAAAGTTGTAATGATACAATTCTCGACGTTAATTTCCGAGTTTTGAACCTACTCTCTCATTCGAAGTTACCACTATGTGTAACAACAACTCTCGTTTTCGTTTCCTCCATCCCACTTTAGTCGCCGCATTTAGACTAAATTCACACACATACTATATACTATATACTATATCACGAAATAATGTGTTTTACCCTCACTAAACTTTTAGAGAGAGGTACGATTAACGTGCAAGGAACGAATAATCACGGGTGCACACGGGATTATTTGGGTCAGTGCACGGTGATCGTAGTGAATTCTAAAGGTGCCATAGCGTTTGACAAAAGGTGACACTGAGACACGGGATGAAAGTAGTAGGGGTCGGGCAAGGTGTGCTTTATCATACTACCGAAGTTCCGTGAAGAAAGTGCCACGTGGAGTTGAACGTTATTAGACCTATTATACTATTGTGATTATTTTCAACACACTACACTCAATCGCAAGGCGTAACAACTGAAATTGCATCATCGCAAGACTTGTCGTAAGTCTACAAACGCAATGCAATCGCCTCATCGATGGACTCTGGGGAGTCTACCTCGCAGGACAATTGCATCAACGCAAGACTGGTCGAAAGTCTGCAGCGAGCAATCTCATCAAACAAACTAACGCTCACGATATTATCAGGTGAGGACCTATTCTACCCTCCTCGATAACCGTGATGCGTCGCAACGAAACGTTAAGCTTATTCGAAACAGGAATCGAACTCGACAAATTCCAATCGCTTATCATGTGTATCTCGCAATCTCTGTCGCTTAATGTGAGAACTATCGCCTGTTGTGTGTCGATCTATCGCTATACCGTTATCCGTGATATTTGTGCTAAGTTAGAACGCATGACCTCGCCTCACGAGAGGAAGCTCATATGGTTAAAACGAGGTGTTTTAGCTATATTAG
Organism: Helianthus tuberosus; assembly: GCA_030545235.1. Lineage (NCBI taxonomy): Eukaryota > Viridiplantae > Streptophyta > Magnoliopsida > Asterales > Asteraceae > Helianthus > Helianthus tuberosus. Next base: position 44,019,314 of record CM060358.1, on the reverse strand, counting down.
CGGCCTTTCGTGGAAACATGCCATGTGGGGTCTGATGCTAGCTAAATCCTGTGATGTTATTCAATCGAACCGAACCACGTAAATCGAAATCGCATACCTCCATCGCTTGCAACGCAACTACCGCTTATCGTAACTCGATTATCATCACCATCATTGCTAGTGTTATGTTTGTATTATTCGTCTAATCACCTAATCGCTGATCGCCTATCGTGTATAATCTACCGCTTATCGCTCGCTTGGTGTTCATTGCAGTCTGTATGGTATTGAGTACACATGACACCGCTTCACGGGGCAAAGCTAACCTGGTTAAGCATGGTGTTTCGCCATGTTAGCAAACCCCCGTGGAAACGTGCCATGTGGGTGTAATGTGGAATCTAAATCGAAAACGCGCTATTCGCTTCTCGCTTATCAACTCGCTGGATTAATCTATTCGATCCCATCTTATGCACGGTCCGACTTTCTATCGATTGGGCCGAGTAAACGCAATTCTATCCGAGTCATATCGGCACACCTGACACTGCCTCACGAAACGGAAATAATATGGGCAAAGCATGGTGGATACGCCACTGGTACTTTCTATATATAAGTGTTTTAAACATATTAACGAACTTCCGTGGGGAGGTACCAAGTGGGGCTTGATGCTACATCATTCTTTTCAAAAGGTTAAAACTGATTTTTATAAACTTTTATTAAAACCATGAAACAAGTGAAATTTCTCATAATGTGGAGGTAACATCGAATCAGCTTAACTCCATATTCAAAGGGAGTTTCATGAGTTCAATTTTTCCTTAAACCTTTTCAAGATCAAAAACAAGATTTTCTTGAGGTGTTGGTTCAACACCGAGTTCAACTGGAACCCATGCCATAGGAGAGTTTTTCGTAACCCTCGTTTTCATCTTCGAATTCCTTAAAATGTTTAGGAACTCAAACTTCCTTGCAACATCGGTTAACATCAACTCCGTTAACCTCGCGTTAAAAGGAAAATTTTCAAAGATTTTCATCCTAAATTCCTTTTTAATATCTAAAAACGAACGCTTCTTGAAACGTTGGTTAACGACCGACTCAGTTAACTCTACGTCATGAGAAACCTTTCAAATTTCAATCGCAACGAACTAACGAACTCTACATAAGACAAGGTACTTTAGAATGCCAACTCGTGGGATTAATACTTTCGTCTTTACGTCGCCTTCTCGCTAATCGCAGTCGATCTCTCTTTTTCGAAACGTTCTCGCTGTCAACTTACGGTCAAATCACTCGCTGTATCGCTACTTATACAAGATCAACTCTTAGAAGTCTACCTATTGGATTAATTTCGGGACGAAATTTCCTAAAGTAGGGGAGACTGTAACAACCCGCACTTTTGTGCGTTGTTACTACTCGTTATACTCGTTACGCCTAGCACCAGAGATTCAGATCATAATGTAACTATATCGTATATATATCGCTATTCGAAGGATAATCGCATATTTTCGAAATACAATATCACTATACTACACTATGATCACACTAACACTCACGGAGGCATTGAGTGAGGACCTATTCTACCCTCCTCAGTGGCCGTGATGTGTCGAACGTAAACGATTAACGCTAACAAGGACTCTCGGGTGAGTGCTGTAGCTCCAGTCGTCATGACGATGATGACAATACGAGTGAACGGTACCCCGTCAGTCTCTGTGGCACTACACGAAATAACGTCCACGATGACATCAAGAGAGGACCTATACTACCCTCCTTGATGGCCGTGAAACGTCGCTTATAATCGCACACTCGAAGCGAAAACCGATTGATAATTATCGAGACTTGGATTGGATACGTAAATACGACCCCTAGTGATATGTACGTATGTATAATAATAATATAATGATAATATAAATTAATTATGGAAAGTACATACTTCGAAAACTATCAAAACGATCAAAATCGGAGAAAACCATCGTGTCAGGATAGCCATCCGGACGGATGGGCCATCCGGACGGATAGCAATCCGCACGGATGGCAATCCGGGCGGATAGCCATCCGGACGGAGAGGTAATCCGGACTAGCCACCCCTTTCCTCTCTGTTGCCTATATAAAGCCTGCCACACCACTATTCAAGTGATGTGACAGCTCCTATTCGACCAAACACGCTCCAAGACCCTTTTTCTCTCAATTCCTCGCGATTCCGGTAAGATTTCAACCTAAAACTTGTACTTCTACACTCTACACTCGATTCTACATCATTCTATCTTTCAAAACTCGGATTCTAACCGTGAAATCTGCGGATTTGAGGCGTTTTGAGGTGATGTCACCAAGAGTTCTTATGAACTTCAAGTTGGGGTCTCATTTCACTATAAACGACTCAGATCCGGGTGATTTGCACGTGTTTTAATGACGAATCTCACCTAAATCTATGCGATTTCGAGTTAACCATGAAGAACCATCACGAACGGCCAGATCTGATGGAACGGGGTGATTCCCGGCTGCTAGAACGAGTCGGAATTGATGGAACTTCAAGTGTTAATGCGAAATTACACTACCCTCGTAAAAACGAACGGAAACAGTGTTCAGAGTGCGAAACAGACATGTCAGTCCGCACGGATGACATGTCAGTCCGCACGGACAACAATGTCATCCGCACGAACAACAATGTCAGTCCGCACGGATAACAATGTCATCCGCACGGATGACCACATATCCGCACGGATGACCACATATCCGCACGGATGACCACTTATCAGCACGGATGATCACTTATACGCAGGGATGACCACTCATACGCACGAGCGACACATTATCCGCATGGATAACATGTCATCCGGACGGATGACCTGTCATCCGGACGGATAACATGTCTAATCCGTACGAATGAGGACCATTCCACCAAACGAGCAACTTTTCAAGGTAATCTCGCTTAACCGTACATCGTTTACTCTATTTCTTCAAGGATCATTAGAGACATACTCGCAACCGACTCAATCAAGTTGTAATCCCGCTAAATACGCACAGTGAGTATACTTGCCCCCCTTTTTAATCGAATTTTGGGTGTAACATACGTTTCTAACAAATCGAACTTATCAAACGAATTATTCAATCAATCGAATTATCACTTGCGAATAACTGTTATGCATAGATATACGTGATGCTAGTTGCATATATGCTAGGGCTTATACTCGCGACGTCCCACCACGACTAGTATAGTACTATTGCGCCCGACGGGGTCTAGTTATGCCATCGTACATTCGAGCATCGAGGACTTAGTTGGTAGTATCAGTTTTGTGAGTATATATGTCGTGTATTACGTTTATGCATATGGAAATTCGCTACACTTTTACTCTATTATGCTACTTATCAAACCTGTATACTCGCCAATACTTTTGTATTGACAAATATTTTAACGTATGTTGCAGGTTAGATCGCAGACTATATCAAATCAAGCTAGGAAGTCTAGAAACTCAAACTAAAATCTAGGTTGTCGGATTTGTATTGTTCGAGAGGACAATAGATCTGTGATAACTTATGTGATTGTATTATTTGTTAGTATGGGATAACGAATGTATTAAATATTATCGCAATATAGTTGTTATGGATTCTCTTGAGCAATCTGATTCGCCTAGTGCCGCGCCCCGATGATTCCACCATCGGTTGGGGTGTGACATCACCCACCACCCACCACCACCATAACACCATCATCCACCACCATCATCCATTGTCCATCGTAGAGTGTGTGAGTCGTCTCGGGATCCAAGATTGATCGTAAGAGTTCTTGACAATCAAGGCCATGTTTGCCTAAGTCTCTTACATCACTTGGTTAAGACAAAGTGTCTAGTGTAATACTTTTTATTTTTAATCTTTTCGCACTTTTTATTTGGTTTTGTATTAATGACTTTAATAACTAGTTTCTTATGTTGAAGGTGATCTTTCCTTATCGTTTGTCCGTGGTCTCTTGGCATTATTTTACTGTCTATATAAAATAAAAGATTTTCACCATTCATATCTCCACGGTCTATATGGAGGTATGTTGGCTACCTGGTCGGGGGTTAAGGGAACGGTTTGGTAAAGGTCTTGCCATTGTTCAGCGTTTAGAGGTCCTGCAATGGACCTGGGTCAAATTTAGTAGGACCTCCTTCAATACTTAACGGTATTGGATGGCGGGGTTCCAAACTCTTTGATCCCCTCATAAGTTAACTACTATTAATACTATAACCCGGCTATTTAGGACTGTATCCCTGCTGACTCAGACTACTTAGTCGAGGGTAACGTCACCTCCAAAAGAGGGGCCTAACATAATTTGCATTAATAACTTAATTCATTATCTTTCAATAATCCACCCTTTTAGGATTGTATCCTTGCTGACTCAAACTACTGGGGTGAGGGTAACGTCACCTTCAAAAGAGGGGCCTACTACAATAACTAAGATAATCTCTTAAATAAGTGCAAAAGTGCGAAAATAATCAAAGGTTACACTAGATACGAGTCGGAACCAAGTGATTCATCTTGTCTATCTGTTTTTATTTTTATTTTTATTTTCAGCATTTTTAGTTAGTTTTTATTTTTCTTAGCTTAAAACATTTTTCTAAACTTTTTGATTTGATTAGACGTTGAGGATAAACCGGTACTAAAAGCTCTTGTATCCTTGGACGACCTCGGTATCTTACCAACACTATACTACGCTCACGATGGGTGCACTTGCCCATATGAGTGTCTAGTGTTAGTGAATATCGTGTTTTATAAATTTAAAACTTGACTAAAAAGTGTTAAAGGGGCTTAAAATATACACCTAATATATATAACACTTGACATCCATCAGTTTTTCCAAAGGAACCAAGTTCAAAATATGATATTTAGTAGATCTTGGTTCTTACTTAAACTTACACTATTTTTGGTGATAAAACAAGTGTAGAAACACTAGAGAGACAAGAAGATTTCGTAAAGAAATATTTTTGTAAAACATGTTTACAAGTTGTAAACACCTAGATCTTCCAAGAATGAGATTTTTAAAGAAGTAAATGCACTTTAAAGGGTAACTAAACCTACTAAACACACTACCAAATTACTACAAGTTTTTATGAAAGATCAAGTTCATGATTGTTATGTAAATAACATTAATGTGGCACTTGGTAAGTGTAGGTTGATTGTTGATTGTTTGTGATGTTTTTAAAAAGAAAATGATAAGCTTTGATAGCATGGACACCTCCATTTTTAGGGGAAACTATAGGAAAATTTTCTAAAAATATAAACACTTAGAAAAATATTTTCTAAACAAATATTTACAAGTGTGTTTTAACTATGGTTTTCAACATAAACCTTGCCATAGATTTTGTAACAAAAATACAAGTATTGGGGGTTGGTTTTTATAAATAAAAATGGATAAATATGTATTTAGAATATATATATTTACACATTGTGTGTGATTATTTGTATACTCTGTGTAGTAGTTATATTATTTTAGGATTTAAAGTAATATGACTTAACAAAAATACCAAGGATTTACAATCCAAAATAATACCAAAAATCACAAGGAATACATATATAAGTTACACACTCAATATTGGTAAACCGAATAAGAACGTAACTTACAAAATATTCTGGAAAATACCGTTACAAATATATTTTTGGTTTCTGCAGAGCTCAGCACGGGTCGTGCCTGGTCGGACACGGGCCGTGCCCAGCACTATCACTGGCAGTTTTTATTTTCTGAGTTACAGAGAGCTGAGCACGGGGCCGTGTCGGTGCAACACGGGGCCGTGCCCAAATCCCAGTAACAGAGATCCGGAAAACAATTACTGTATCTCCGACCACGGGCCGTGCTCACTGAGCACGGGGCCGTGGTGAACATTCTGACCAACGTTCTTTTCTGTTTTTATTGCATGACTTGGAACCCAGGCGCCACATTTGAACTTCCTACGTAGTGCATGAGCCCCAGTTCTAGTAGAGACATAAAAGAACCTCTAGAAGAACCCGAACGCTTTCTCCGAAAAAGACTTAAAGCTAAAAATCAAGAGAAAGTTTCGGGGGACCCACTTCCAATGGCGGACCAACGTACCCTTATGGATTACCTTCGGCCCACCGTGGGTAATCTAGGCGCCGCTATCAATGCGCCGAATGTCGAAGCCAATAACTTCGAACTTCGACCGCACTTGATACAAATGCTTCAAAACTCTGCAACCTTCCATGGGCTTGCGGACGAGGATCCCCATCTACATATTACTAATTTCTTAGAAATATGTGATACCTTTCGGATCAATGGAGCATCAAATGATGCCATCCGCCTTTGAATGTTTCCATTTTCGCTAAAGGACCGAGCTAAGGCTTGGCTCAACACCCTCCCAGTTGGCTCGGTAAACACCTGGGATGAACTAGCCCAAAAGTTTCTATATAAGTATTTCCCTCCTGCTAAAACAGCTAAATTAATGACTGAAATTAATACATACTCACAAGAGGATGGGGAATCCTTATATGAAACTTGGGAAAGGTTCAAGGAGCTACTAAGAAAGTGTCCTCATCACGGTCTAGCGGTGTGGCAACAAGTATCCACTTTCTACAATGGGTTGTTGCCACACACAAGACAAACACTTGATTCTAGCTCCGGGGGACTTTTAGGTAATCGTCGCCCAAATGAGATATATAATCAAATTGAGGAAATTGCTCAAACCAATTTTCAGTGACACACTCCCCGAGGCAATAAGTCTATTGCCCCGGGCGCCCATAAGGTTGATGAAAGCACTTCTTTACAAGCCCAAATCGAGGCCCTTCCTTCAAAAATTAAAAAAATTAGAAATGGCAAAAACGGCCTCGGTTATGGCTTGTGAAGGGTGTGGTGGACCACATGAAAATTGGAGTTGTATGAAAGAATTAGATGAACAAACAGAAACGGTAAACTACATTGATAACAGACCTAGGCCGTCGGGTCCTCCAACGGGTACCTACAACCAAGGATGGCGTAACCACCCGAACCTTGGTTGGAGAGATCCCGGCAATAGTAGTAACCAACAAAACCAACGAACTAACTTTCAACAACCGCAAAATTTTTCTCAACAACAAGGTGGAAGAGAAAGGCTTGAAGATACTGTATCTCGCCTCATCTCCGACACCGAAAAGAAAAACTCGGATCGATTTCAACAATTGGAATCGAATTTTAGAAATCAACAAGCTAGCATTCAAAACATTGAAAAACAATTAAATCACATAGCTCAAAATTTCTCCGAGAGACCACAAGGCGCGTTACCTAGCAATACCGAAACCAACCCAAAGGCACAAGTACACCTCATCACATTGAGAAACCGAACTGTGGGACCCGAGGATGCCCCATTACCACCGGTTGAAGGGAGTCAAAGCACGACTTCACCCACACCTCAACCAGAAAAGGCTTCTCCACCAAATCAAGAACCCACCAAAACTCCTCCAGTTCCATACCCCGGTCGGTTAAATCGTCAAAAGACCGATGAGCAATTCGCAAAGTTCGAAAATTTACTAAAACCATTGCATGTTAATATTCCTTTTATTGAGGTCCTAACCCAAATGCCTAAATATACAAAATTTATGAGGGATTTCCTCACCCACAAAAGGAAAATTGAATCATTGCAATTAGTTAACTTAGGCGAAGAATGCTCCGCCCTAGTACTCAACAAACTCCCACAAAAGAAAATTGATCCCGGAAGTTTCACGATTCCTTGCTCGATCGGGGAATCCCCCGTTCGTAATGCATTAGCCGATCTTGGGGCTAGCATTAACCTCATGCCCACATCAATGTTCAAACGGCTCGGCCTAGGAACAACAAGCCCTACAAAGATGAGCATACAACTCGCCGACAGATCCGTCAAATTTCCACAAGGTGTCGCTGAAAATCTATTGGTCAAAGTTGACAACTTCGTGTTCCCAACCGACTTTGTCATCCTAGACATGGAGGAAGATACTGATGTCCCTCTCATCGTCGGGAGGCCATTTCTAGCCACCGCCCAAGCAGTGGTGGACATGAATGACGGAACATTAACATTGAAGTTTGGGGACAAGGAAGTGAAGTTTGAATGTGGAAAGAGAGTAGAGGACGAAGACCCGGTCAACTACATGAAGGTCATAGACTCAAGCTTGGATGACGCTCTCCGACGGTGTAACATGGGATGCAATACATCCCACTTGGGCAACATATGACCAGGCTTTGGGTCTAGCCAAGGACCCTTATAAACGTGGCGCACCACGAAGGCATTCCACGGAACTATCCTTAGTTTAGTTTAGATTAATTTTCATGTTTTCTAGTTAGTTGTAATTTTCAGGATTAAAACACACTCGAGATGGCAAAGGATACAAGGGAAACTTGAACCAGCACCCCATGCAGGAAAACAGGACCGTCCGACAATTTTCTTCGTTTACAGTAAACTCGGCACGGGCCGTGTCCGCCCAACACGGCCCCGTGCTGCACAGTCTGCTGAAAAAGACCCAGTTCAGGTAACTGGACACGGGCCGTGTTCACCCAACACGCCCCCGTGTCCAGGCTTCTGTTTCTCTTGATTTAATTTTGTTACTGGCACTTGAACACGGGGCCGTGCCCGGACAACACGGGGCCGTGTTCAGCGCCCAGTAACATAAAATTTTTGCTTTTTCACATCTTTTACACATTCAATCAACCTAAAAACTTATTTTTGGGACACATTGAGGACAATGTGTAATTTAAGTGTGGGGGGGATGCTAAAACCTTGAATCTTGCAAGTCCTAAATACAAGCCTTACACAAAACTCTATTGGAACCGCTAATCACCCCAAATTTTTTCAAAAAAAAAAAATTTCTCATTTTTTTACTTGTTTAGGTTTAACTCGGGAATTTCAAGTTCTAAAAAGGTTATATTTTTACGAATTTACAACCGATAGCGTCGTGATAAAAAGAACCAACATAAGAAAATTATGAAAAGGCATGGCAAACTTAGTTAAAATTTGATTATATATACTTGATCACATAAAAAAAACCCATTCCCACAAAAGTGAGTTTTGAGCCTTTATTGAGCATACAATTACATATCATTAGATTAAATGCTCATTTTTCGTTTCTTGTGTGAATAGCCGCTTGGTTCTTACGACTCTAGAACTTGCCATGACAATACATTCCCGGTCCTTACCAACTTAAACCCGAGTAAGTAAATGATGGAGGCATTAGGACTAACTTTTTTTTTTCTACACCTTTATTTTTCTTTTTTTTTCTACACCTTTATTTTTCTTTGAGCCTAAACCTTTTCATTTCATAACCCAAACCAAACACCCTTTTACCCACCAAAACCTTTTTCATTTTTAACCCTTTGTTTTAGTAACAGGTTCGGTTTTTCATATGACTTTTCAAAAAAAAAAATTTGTGTTGATGATGAAGCAAAAGAAAATAAACAAACAAGTTCATCAAAAATAACTTTGTTTGAATAATAGCTTCATCAAAATAAATGTCACAAAAATAAAAAGTCTTACGAAAACCGACGCTTGTTACGCTTTTCGCCCTTTTTCCACTAACCACTAACTCAACCACCTACCTTTAACCCAAGCCTAACCCTTCACCCAAAAGTCCTCTTGATATTTACAAAGGTATATAAGTTAAAAAGGAGGAAGATTGATTGCTTGGCAAGCATATGGTAGGAGTAAGTTCCATGCCGCTCTCGAGTGATCCACAAAAATACATCTTCGGCCGAGTGTTGAGTGATCCCCGTGAGGTATGTGAACTTGTATATAAATAGAATTTTAAAGAGGCATGTTATACCCTAATAAGTAATTTATCTTATGAAAAGTTTTAAATAAATCATGACGAATAGGATTGTAAATAAATAAAAATAAAACTAAATAAAGAATCTTGGAAATCCCGACACTCTATGACAAGCCCAAAAACCTTCTTCTCTACCCATTCCATTTGGGTGTGTAATAGCCACATATTAAAGAGTTTTGCTTGAGGACAAGCAAAGATTCAAGTGTGGGGGTATTTGATGTGTGCAAAATGCAACATATAAATTTCATCAATTGTGGCATAAAACTAACCCTTTTTTAGTACTAATGTTGGAAAAAGTGTGCTTTTGCTTTGCTTTTGTATTTTCAGGATTAAATGAGCTCAAATTAACAAAAGAAGCAAAAAGACATCAAAATCTAACATAAATACAAGAAAAGGAACAAGATGTGACATGCCCGACCCCATGACATCATCTTCCCAAGCAAAACAAGATAACAGAAGACTGAACACGCCCCGTGCTCAGCCAGCACGGGGGCGTGCCCAAGTGTCAGCAGAAAAGACAAAGTGGTAGAAGCGTCTATTGCCCACCACGGGGCCGTGTTCAGCGGACACGGGGCCGTGGTCAACTATAAGATTCGCACAATCGAGGCAAATCTTCATAGTACAAAGATTCTTCTGCACACGGGGTCGTGCTCAGCGGACACGGGGGCGTGGTCAACTAATAAGACAAAGCTGCATTAAATGAAGAAAGAGAAGGATGTGGACACGGGGCCGTGCCCGAGCTTCTGTTCAGCCTATAAATAGGAGTGCTTGGCTCAAGCTCAAACCATCCCTTGGCACACCACCTCTCTCACACTTCACCCACCACCCACCACCACCATAACACCATCATCCACCACCATCATCCATTGTCCATCGTAGAGTGTGTGAGTTGTCTCGGGATCCAAGATTGATCGTAAGAGTTCTTGACAATCAAGGCCATGTTTACCTAAGTCTCTTACATCACTTGGTGAAGACAAAGTGTCTAGTGTAATACTTTTTATTTTTAATCTTTTCGCACTTTTTATTTGGTTTTGTATTAATGACTTTAATAACTAGTTTCTTATGTTGAAGGTGATCTTTCCTTATCGTTTGTCCGTGGTGTCTTGGCATTATTTTACTGTCTATATAAAATAAAAGATTTTCACCATTCATATCTCCACGGTCTATATGGAGGTATGTTGGCTACCTGGTCGGGGGTTAAGGGAACGGTTTGGTAAAGGTCTTGCCATTGTTCAGCGTTTAGAGGTCCTGCAATGGACCTGGGTCAAATTTAGTAGGACCTCCTTCAATACTTAACGGTATTGGATGGCGGGGGTCCAAACTCTTTGATCCCCTCATAACTTAACTACTATTAATACTATAACCCGGCTATTTAGGACTGTATCCCTGCTGACTCAGACTACTTAGTCGAGGGTAACGTCACCTCCAAAAGAGGGGCCTACCATAATTTGCATTAATAACTTAATTCATTATCTTTCAATAATCCACCCTTTTAGGATTGTATCCTTGCTGACTCAAACTACTGGGGTGAGGGTAACGTCACCTTCAAAAGAGGGGCCTACTACAATAACTAAGATAATCTCTTAAATAAGTGCAAAAGTGCGAAAATAATCAAAGGTTACACTAGATACGAGTCGGAACCAAGTGATTCATCTTGTCTATCTGTTTTTATTTTTATTTTTATTTTCAGCATTTTTAGTTAGTTTTTATTTTTCTTAGCTTAAAACATTTTTCTAAACTTTTTGATTTGATTAGACGTTGAGAAATAAACCGGTACTAAAAGCTCTTGTGTCCTTGGACGACCTCGGTATCTTACCAACACTATACTACGCTCTCGATGGGTGCACTTGCCCATATGAGTGTCTAGTGTTAGTGAATATCGTGTTTTATAAATTTAAAACTTGACTAAAAAGTGTTAAAGGGGCTTAAAATATACACCTAATATGTATAACACTTGACACCCATCAGTTTTTCCAAAGGAACCAAGTTCAAAATATGATATTTAGTAGATCTTGGTTCTTACTTAAACTTACACTATTTTTGGTGATAAAACAAGTGTAGAAACACTAGAGAGACAAGAAGATTTCGTAAAGAAATACTTTTGTAAAACATGTATACAAGTTGTAAACACCTAAATCTTCCAAGAATGAGATTTTTAAAGAAGTAAATGCACTTTAAAGGGTAACTAAACCTACTAAACACACTACCAAATTACTACAAGTTTTTATGAAAGATCAAGTTCATGATTGTTATGTAAATAGCATTAATGTGGCACTTGGTAAGTGTAGGTTGATTGTTGATTGTTTGTGATGTTTTTAAAAAGAAAATGATAAGCTTTGATAGCATGGACACCTCCATTTTTAGGGGAAACTATGGGAAAATTTTCTAAAAATATAAACACTTAGAAAAATATTTTCTAAACAAATATTTACAAGTGTGTTTTAACTATGGTTTTCAACATAAACCTTACCATAGATTTTGTAACAAAAATACAAGTATTGGGGGTTGGTTTTTATAAATAAAAATGGATAAATATGTATTTAGAATATATATATTTACACATTGTGTGTGATTATTTGTATACTCTGTGTAGTAGTTATATTATTTTAGGATTTAAAGTAATATGACTTAACAAAAATACCAAGGATTTACAATCCAAAATAATACCAAAAATCACAAGGAATACATATATAAGTTACACACTCAATATTGGTAAACCGAATAAGAACGTAACTTACAAAATATTCCGGAAAATACCGTTATAAATATATTTTTGGTAAATATAATGTTTGGATACGAAAGAAATGAAAATATGATTTTCATTATTATTACAAAATACATCATATTTTCGACAAGAGGAAAAATATTACTTTGAGAAGTAAAAATATATTTTCTTAAGAATATTTAGAAGAGATATGATTTTTGAGAAAAATATATATTTTCTTGAAATACATTATTTTTGGACAAAATGAGTTTATATATATTTTCTAAAGTGAGACTTGGAAATATATTATTTTGAGACTACAAATACAAGAATACAAATATACATGTATGAGATACCCCCATCCTTGGGAAGGAAATACGAAAATAAATACTTGAGAAGTATTGTTACAAAATATTGTTTAAACAATTATTCCAAAATTAAATATAATATAAAGTTAAAATAATTATTATTTTAACAAGTAATTATAACTTGGAATAATATTGGGAACATAAGAAACGTAACTCAAAAACGTTAAGCTCTTAGCCAAGGCACGACCCATTCGTCTAATAGATATTAGTACATTGTAGGAAGTCGTGTTTGCTGAAGAGATTTGGGTTACGATTGTGAAGACGGAAAACTGTGAGTTCATGTCCCCCTTTTCTTTAAATTTTTTTGTTTATTTACTTCGGGGTGAAATACATGTTACAAAAAGGATTACATACAATTACAATTGGTATGGTTAGCCTAGGAAAGAACCATAGATCATGTGAATGGGTAGAAGGATACTTGAGACCATTAATCCTCGTATACGGACCGAGGGGCATGAGTGATAGATCTATTTGGGTGTAGCGAGCCCACACCCATGAGGATCAAGGTGGCCCATGTGGTGACTATGTCCACATACTAATGCCGTGGCAAAATTCCGCTAGGTTTGAGTCTTCCTACACCGTCACACATATCAGTGGCCTTGCAAACCATTAGTGATCTTTTCCTTGTTTGCTTTCATACCGGGATTTACATACACTGTTTACAAAGGTTTATACATACTTATACAAACTCATCAACTCGCTCAACTTTTGTTGATGTTTTCAAATTACATGTATTTCAGGGAACTAAGTGGATTTGGCAGGTGTTGCATGTTTTCAAGTAGCGTCATGAATAAAAGATGTCATCCATGGTCGTAGGGTTTAGGAGATGTATCTTATTCCTGGACGGGATACATGTTTCTAAACCCGGTTTTATTTAAGGTCTTTTGTTGAGTCTTCGTGAACTCATTTAAACATGTTGTTGTAATTTAAAATTTGGCGTCTACATTTCAAACAATTTATGTTATGTTGTTTTCAAACTTAATTAATGGATGAGAATCTTATGGTTTTATCATATAGCGTTGTTATGATTGAATGCTATGGTATTAAGAAAGTCACACCAATAACCATGCTTCCGCAAAAGTCAGGGTGTGACAGCCAGTGCTTTTATTTCAGCACTTTGATCAGACTTCCTTTGCACTGATTAAAGATAGAATAAAAATCCTTCTGTTTTAGCCGGATGTTTGCATGAGGTGCATCAATAACTTATACTGGTCTGGTGAAGTTTCTATGATTCAGGGCCAATGTGACAGGTGTTTCAACTGTGTTAAAGACCTCAATTTTTTTTGAACGGAAGGAACGACGTGACACCGGGCGCTGTAGCCATGGTCGACTACTCGACCGCCGCTAGCCCCTTGGCTCTCCCAGATGCGCGGAAACCAGACCTCCACCCGCCCGAAGGCACACAATCGAATAATCGGTAAAACCTCACCTCCCATCCAAGACGAACCAACGCCACCCGTATTCGCCCTTCACCTGGATGCCGCATAAAATAATGGGGAGAGTGGGAGTCGAACCTTGGTCACAAGGAACACCAAGTATTTCCCCAACCACTCCACCACTACCTCATTGGTGTTAAAGACCTCAAAATAACCAGTGGATTTACAGTAGCCGGCAACACTACATGGATAGAACAGTGGCTTTTCATATAAGTTTTCCAGATTTCATATCTTATTTTTCTCATAAGCTAAGAGGGCGTGTGAGTTCGGTGGATTTTGGATTTAGAATTATGATTATGAATATGGAATGATGATCAATACGAATTTACATGAAAAGTTATCTTTGTTAAGGCACTCATTGTGGACACCATAATCGGGTGTGTTTAATGGGCACTAATTCATCCATTAGAAGTCCAAGTATGAGGAACTTTTACCTAAAGATAATAATACCATACTACACCACTTTTAACCATGAGTTTGGATAGAATGATGATTCGGTTAGTAGTTCATGTATAGTTAGTCTAGTATTATTATGGAGCCATAAGAATGGTCATGGAAGGAGGTAGGATGGTGAACATCCATTTAACTCCATTATATGATTCACCAAAGCACAAAATCATCAACTTTGTTGATGATTTCGGTTGGTCATGAATGTGAAGATAAGAATATAAAACTACTAAGGTCTAAAAACAACCAAGTGCTAGCTAGATGTGTTCATTCCAAACATGGGGAGTGTTTAGGGACATGATGTAGCCTTATCACTTTGTTTGGAAATTGTTTTGAGACTTAGTGGTATGAAGATAAGTAATAAATCACGCAAGTGAGGTAGTGGAACAAGGTTGGAGAGCCAGAGCTTCCATGGTTCACACTTCTACCAAAATACAAGTCCCACCATATTGAAGATGATGAACTTGGATTGTTTCGACACTTGTAGGTTGCTTGGAACCTTGTTAAAACAGAAAGTTTAGGAGGTTCTTGGACCTCTAAACTTGTGGGAATCAACCCTATTCCAGCCCCATAACCATAGGTTTGGTTATAAACAAGGTGGATGTAGGATTCTTACAAGAACTTGTATGAAAAGTTTGATTAAAACAGAAAGTTTTAACTACATTGGACACTATTTCTGGAGTTGTACCACCTTGTTACACCATAATGAACATTGGGTAACAATCCTAGAGGTTATCCAAATGGTTTGATACAAGAAAACAAGAAGAATAAGTAGGATAAGTGAGTTGAAACTCACTTTGAACACAAGGAGGTAATCTGCCCACAACATGAATTTCTTGAGAGTTTTTGGGTGTTTGGAGAGTGGATTTGAGGTGGAAAAGTGTTAGAAAGGTGGAGATGAGAGGTACTTATAATGGGGTAATTAGGTTTTGGGTTAAAACTAGCTTGAAATGTGATTGAGGGTGAAAAAGGTAGCAAAACGGACCAACCCGTGAGCTGAGAACAAGGTGCTACGGATCGATCTGGTCGCGCCACGCGACCAGGAATTCCTCCCTGTCGCGTAGTGCGACGGGAGCTTGTTCCTGATTTTTGTTTTTGTTCACTTTCAGCCCCTGTACTTTGTAAGTATGTTAGTTTATGTCGTTTTCTTGTATTTTAGCCGGTTCCTAGTTATTCAAAGCGTATCAAAGTATTGTATGAGTGTGATGCATATATGATTGATAATTCCATATATTTCGAGTCTCGGTTTCGCACATAAACACGTATTCGGTGATTGATTGCGTATAATACAAGTATGTAACATTTGTATGTATAAAAGTGAATTCCATTATGATCAACGTCTCGGATTAGAAGATTGGAAATGAAATACGAATACAAGTTTCCAAAAATAGAAATATAAATATATCTTTCTAAATATGGAAAGTACAGAAATGTGTCCCATTTATCTAGAAGAGATCTCATAAATCTGTGACTTAAAAGCAGAATTTGTGAAAATTTGATCTGCAAGCCTAAGCTCACTGATCAAGCAGTTAAACCACTCAAATTGTTGAGTCAGAGACTCTCCCTTGATATGGGTGAAAGTTTCATATTGTTGGTTCAATATTTCGCTGCTGTTCTCTTGAACTTCATATGTACCACCAAATTGTTTGTTCAAAGCATCCCATAACTCTTTAGCATTATCACAATGGAGCAATCCAACATATATCTTATTGGGTAAGATCATGGCTAGTATCCCAAATGCCTTAGCATCGAGCTCCAACTTTTGGAAATTTTGCTCAGAGTAATCACTGGTTTTCTTAGGAACCATAACATTCGGCCTTTCGGTACTCGAAATAGAGGGAACATTAGGGACGTATACCACTGATCTCTAGCAACCGGTGTCCTGCTGTGACAAGTGGTGACCCATTCTTCGTTGCCATATCTTGAATTCATGACGAACGAGTATTGGAGGCTTGTTTGCCGATCCGATATTGTGAGGATCATGTGCGATTCACATCTCTCTGAGTTCTATTGAAAGTAATCCAGAAAACAGGGTATCTGAAACAATTAAATGATCTTTTTTGTCTAATTCTTCTCATTGTCCTTTGATCACTCAATTAATTATCAATTTGAGCTAGTTTATGTTCTGAATCAAAGGTGAAGTCAATTCAGTGAAATAGGCTCTGATACCAATTGTTGGATCTGAGAGTGTGTGTAGTATGTGTTTTCTGATAAAACAGTTAGGGGCTGTTTGTTTGTGTCTGAATGGAACCATTCAGAGGTTCACATCTGATTCGGTTAGATGTAGAGGTGTTTGGTTCATTAAGACATCACCTCTGAATGGAGTCATTCAGATCTGAATGGTTCAGACAAATTTGATAACTGAATGGAATTTTGACAAGCTTGCCCTCATCCACACTGCCCCTTCTTCTCCACACCTACCGAATCAACATAACCGCCACCACTTTCGGCCGGCCTGAAGCCGTCGCCGCCGGAGTCTTCACCATCATCAACGTCAACGGCCTATCCTCATTATTATCATCGACACCTCTATTAACGTCATTCATCACCGGAAAACCAAACGAACCTGAGTCAAAATCTAGATATAAGAAAAAGCACACGAGTTGCCTAAAACGATAACTTACCGGAGTCGAAACACCGCCGCCGCTCGCGGCGTCGCTGCCACCGTCGCTACTCCTTTCTGGTCTCTCTTTCCCTCCGACTCTTCTCTCTCTCTCTCTCTCTTCTCGTTCCTGTCCTCTCCCTCTGCTCGTTTTCAGGTGGTTGCGTAGGAGAGTACAAGGAATGTGTGTAATGGTAGGAGGTTAGGGGTGCGACGGTCGGAGATCTGACCAGAAACCGGCTCCTGTCGCCGGAGCTTGAGAGGAGTCAGAGGGTGCGGTTGGTTGTTTTTGAGTTAGGGTTGTAAGAATGTTGATGGTGATGAGGTTCTATGTATGTGTTTTATGTGTGTGTGATATTAGTGAAGGTACAGAAAGAGGAGATAGTTAGAGGGGTAAAATGTTAGAGGGGTAAAAATGTCATTTTACACAGTCATTCAGATGTGCAACCAAACAGCACTTTACTGGTTCAGCACTTACTGGTTCAGAGTCTCTTACCCATTCAGACCTCTTATTCATTCAGCACTTATTGATTCACATGTTGCCAAGCAGCCCCTTAATCAAATTAGAAATTCAATCAAATAGTAGTAAACAAACAAATCGATCTAACACATATGAATTTGGGAATGATTACAAAATGATTTCATTGAATTCAAATCAGAATGTAACACAATCACAAGATACAAAACGTACTCCCCCTCACCAGGTGAATGCTCTCTCACTTAGTTCTCATGTGCTCATGCTCTAAGTGTTAACTATTACAATGTACAAGACGAACTATTTATAGGAGGAGTGAACTGTTGGTGATGTCACCATGAAAGCAACCCTTAACAACTCATTAAATGATGTAACTGACTGCTGGATAATTACACTGTTACATTAAACTGCTGCTTTTGATGTGAGAAAGATTGAAGTGTTGGATTTCACAGAACTGTTGGTTGAGAACCAGCACTTCTTGAAATACAGAACTTCTGGTCTTTGACTTGTTGACTTGATCTACTAATCTTCAGTTTTGACTTTAGTTGACTTGACTGTTGACTTGTTGACCAACACTTTGATTTCCAACACATTGTTTTTCTATTCTATAATCTTGAAGTTAGTAGTTTATGTTCCAGTAGATGGGTTAGCTGTTTTGGGAAGCCTTCAAGTGGGGAAACTTCTGATCTTGTGATTGCATTTTAACTTATTCCGTCAGGCAAGTAAGATGGTTCTCTTGGATTTTTGCTTTCATCATCAGCATACCTTACGTAACCCAAAATTATCCTAGATATAATAATTCTGAACTATCTCAACCTTCATTTATCCACCTCACTTTCAAGAAAAATATGAGCAATACTCTAGTAAAATATGTACTAAACCATATCATAGAGTTCACATAGAAGGGCCTCACATCTTTTGGTAGAATATAGTAGGTATTAAAACCCATAATTATATATGCTTGTTCAAACATATATGTATTGTGGAAGGTAAATGTGAAGGTGAATCCAAGAAATACTTGAAGCTAATGAGACATAGGTTAAGGTTGGTTCTTGAAATCACTGTATAAACGTAAGCGTATAATTATATGTTGTCTATTCGAAGAGAGACGGAATGGACGAAAGACATAATATTCTTTTGTGAGGAATAAGTGATGCCATTACATTTAAAAAATGTATATGTCGTTTGAGGGGAGACCAAGTCCATAAAAGGTTTGCAAACCACATGAATGATTTTTGTAATAAATTTGTGATTTACCAAACAATATGGGCGAATTTTATGATTAGGCTGGACGGTATGGTGGCGTCGTCCACCTCGTCTCCGCCCGGCGCCGTCCCCCTCTCCATGCCGCCCCCTCCGTCGCCGTCCAGTCATCGTCCTCTCCGTCGGAATTTCGACGTCCAGGACGGAGCAAAACATGTGGGCCCCCTCTTTCTTCTCGGCGTCGCTCCGTCACCCCATCCCGCCACCCCCGTCACCGTCCATCCCTCCGTCACCATACCGTTCAGCCTTACTCTAATAATTATACGGCGTGTGGTCTTGCGGCCGGGGGTGTGGCATTGTATCTCTAGTTGGTGCGGAATTTCGATCATTTATGCTTTCTCAGTAAAAGATTTGTTAGAGCTACATAACAATATTTCAGCATCTACTTTCAAGAAGACAGGTTGTCATGATTACGTGTTGAAGGATTTGGAAGTGGAGAAATGGGGTTATTTTTCAAAAGAAAAGATGCAAGTTTATAGATATTGTGTCCGATGTCAAAGCTTTGGGTTTTTCGTGGTATAGGTACAGATTAAAAAAAGGACACGGTTGGATGGGATAAATGGTGTAAATTCAAATTGATGTAAGTGTTTGTTGTTGGGCTCTATTTCCGTCTTGGAGATAGTTGTCCCGATGTTTTTATGAAAGTCTAATCTTCAAAAAAAGAAAAAAAAACTCTAATAATTATAAATGAAAGTGACTTAATTTAAAACATACAGCTTTAATTTGCACATTTAAATTTGTATTTATATATTGTTCTGTTGTATATATGTTAATAAGTACACAATAAATTATAAAAATGAAAATATCATAAATAAAAAAGTTAACTACTCTAGGATGCACAAGTTGGCTTGTGAGATAACCCAGAAACATTCCAATCTAGAATCATCTTAGGCTGCACGGTATGGTCCGTCCCTCATCCCCGTCCTCAACCGGCGTCGGCATCACCCCATCTCCCCCCCCCCCTCTTCATCCCATCCCCGTCTTCAACGTCGACTTTCAGACGTTCAGGACGATCCAAATGGTGGGCCCAACTTTGTTTGTTTGTTTGTGAATGGGATTTGTACATTAGGCATTAATACTTGTACATAGTTTTGTGGGGTAGGATCATCTAGGACCATCATCCCATACCCTCTATTTTGTGGGATGGACCATCCTTGGGAGGACTATGACGTGGCGCCTACGTGGCGCCTACGTGGCGGATCATCATCCCTTGGAGGACCATCACCATACCCTCTAGCCTTAAAACGTGTAATAAAACTGTTAGGTTTTGTTGCTGAGTCTATAATTTATTTAATAAAAATTCCATAACCATAGTTTATCCAAATATTTAACATCAAAGTTTTCTATAAACAAGATTTATTAAATTACCATTAATAAATACGAACCCTCTCACTAGACGTGGTCACAACATTAATTCAACAACTTATCACATAACATAAATCACCAATTTGACCCCTATATTGACACCACACCATGTGTAGTGGTTAACACCCCACCACCTTTGGGTGTTTTATGTCATATGGCAGCCCAGTCAGCAATGGAACATTATGAGACGTTTTCTAAAATGAGTGTAGTGGGGGTGTGGGCATTGTGGGACATTATGTTTGTAATAAAATTAAATAAAAAAAACATTAAAAAATCTTATTGGACAAAAGCAATGAAGCTAAAGGTGATTGGCCAAGACAATGCCCCGAAAGCGTGATTAAAACAACGCCAAAACAGAAAAACTGGCCAAACACGCCCATGGGGGTGGTTCCCCGGCGTGTTTGGGCGGGATTGGGAAGAAAAAGTGGGCCAAACACGCCCACTACGGACAGTCTCAAGGTGGAGGGGACACCCCTCTTGTGTACCCTAACACTCACCAATCACCACTAGAAAACATTTTTTCATCTACCCTAAAACCAAGGACCCTACCCATTTACTCTACCCACCAATCAAATGCGTCCCTAAGAGTGACCTCACCTCTTTCACCTTCCTTTCATCGGCGACTACCCGCTTAGGGTAAGTGCCCTCCACCCGTTACCCGCATGACGCCCCTCCATCCTCACATTACTTTACCAAAACATTTTTCAAAGGAAAGCTTAACAAACCAACGTTCATGTTAACAAAGAACACTTTACATTCCCCACACATGTGCGTTGACTATACACTTCTTCCACACAAAGTACACATCTGTTCCTACAGCATAGTGGATTTGAACCATTCTACCATCTTACGTGGGCTTAAATCACTCCACAACCTTATGTGGCCTTTAACCTCTCAGCCAGACGAAAAGCTTTCAAAACTTTTTCTAAATAAATCATGGAAACTCACTTTCTATACTCATCCTTTTAGTTTGAAAACACTTTCAATTTCTTGCATGATAAGTTCAACACTGATGACGGGTAGCTCAAACCTTAATAAACTGATTAGAGACACAACAGCTTAAAAGGTTAAAAGGTTCAGAAATCGTCAGCTGGCGTGAACAGTAAAAAGGACAAGTCAGAGCCTTGTCACATCACCCTTTGCGTGTGAAACCTCCTGCCCAGCCGCAACCAGAACATGTGGGAGATCACACCCTTTTGTCCGCAGGTCCAAACCCTTCAACTCCTAAAAGGGTAAGTCCCTCACTGCAAGCCAAGTTCACTAGTCCAAGGTTTCCCCTTTGAGAAATCTCATCCTAACTCTCTGATTCTTCCTCTCCATCTCGAGAACTAGCTTCATGCTTGCTTCTCTTCTTCTTCTCCCATGAGAACTAGCTTCATGCTTGCTTCTCTTCTTCACACTAAATAATTAATCTTCTCCAACAATTGCTTTCTGGACTGATTTCTAATCAGTTCAGAATCCAAGGAAAATAACAATAATACTAGTGAACCTCTCTCCACGTCTTGCAAACGTGGGGGGACCCCACGACCTGCGTTAGGCTAACATTACCTAACCCCCACTCGTCATCATGGGAATCATTGCCTGATTATGATCCCTACACATGGCGCTGACTAGATGCCTACCTTCTCATCACTTTCCCCACTCACGCCTCCGCTCGCTTGAGCCTGTTGTGATTAACCTCGCTCGCCCAAGCTACCACACCCCCAAAACCTTCACTCGCCCAAGCGACCATGCTCGCTTGACACCACTCACGCTGGCCCTCGCGGCACTGTGTTGCGGTGTTCGCGAGCAATCAGAATCCCACGTGGCTCGTGGCAGGCTGCATGCGAGACCACAGGTAGTCTTATTTATATAACTAAATTCATTCGAAATTGTCCATGTAAACATCAACCCACATAAATCCATCTACACAAGATCTGTAGAACTTATATAAACTTTTTCACATGATCATATCTACATGAATGTAACCAATTTCACAATCTTTGCACATAGAACCATGCACATGAACTTCTATATGCAACATTGCTATTCCTTTTATGGATTGTTAGCATCCCCATTGGAGTCATACGTACAACCACCAACAAATTGTTGGCAACAATAATATATTAATCAATATATAAACCTACCTCACTACACATGAACTTTTATCTAGTTTCTTAAGGGATGAATGATAACACAACAGCCTGAGTATGTATGATGTTATCGTTGGTTCATAATTAATCAATAAATAAACCTACCGCTGTTTTTCCCTTTCGTTAACATTGATAACTCTGTCACCAAGACCAATAGATCTTGTATTAGTGTATTACATGTGCTCGACAAGACCAATAGATCTTGTATTAGTGTATTACATGTGCTCGTTCTTGTCGATTTATCATATATGTTTTTGTTTGTGATTGCTTTAGTTGATAACTGTTTAATATCAACTTCAATCTTATTATTGTTAGATTGAATCTTCACTCACTATTGATAGGGGTTCTGCTTGTAGGCAAAAAAAAAAAGATTAAACTAAAATTTTGCTTTAAGCCGAAATTTTCTGGTCGACCCGCCTATACTTTGTCAACTCAAACCCAATGTTTTCAGATCCGGACCGGATGTCGAACCGGTCTTCTTACCGGTTCAATGATCCGACCGGTCGGACCGGACGTAAGAACTGGAAGGTATCGTAAATATTATAAAAATTAATAGGGTTAAATCTGAAAAAAAAATATATAAAAAACCGGTCCAACCCTTCCAAAAACAGGTCCGACCGGCCGGTTTCCCGGTTCAACAGCCGGGTCGCCGGTTCAACTCCGGTTCAATGCATTTCCGGCCCGATACCATGACCCACACGGGCTCAACCTCCAGTTCCCGGTCTGAAAACACTGCTCAAACCGTATACGTGGTGGGAGAGCATGAGCTAAGCCACATGTGACTGACACGTGTCAGAAAAGTGATGTGATGTTAAAAAGCACGGAGTGGGATGTGGAGTGCAAGTGTAGCGTGGTGTGACACGTGGCATAACATTTTCATTATTATTTTATATTTGAAATAAAAACAAAGTAATAAAAAAACATTAATACTAATTAAAGAAATAACATTGATAAGAAATTATACAATTAAAAAAAAACATTACACAAGTTAAAAAAAAAAGAAACTGATAATAACAAAAACGAAACTAAGTACAATATTTTCCCATGATTTCTTGTTTCGGTTTTCGTACATTTCTCTTTCTTCGGGTCCAAGGTGATCTGTTTCATAGCAAGGAATTTCATATCCGCTCCCCTTTCTTTCGCCAAGTGCTTCTCGTTTTTAAAATTTACTTTTCGTTCAAAAACTTTGATAACCTTATCTTTTTTGGTGTTCCTTTGTTGTTGGATGCTATTGAACGTACTAATTTATTCAATTAGGTCCGCTAACCCTCTAGTATATCCCCCCTCCGAAGTATGTGATTATTGCGCCCTCTTTTTTTATTTATTTATCTCTACCAAGTGGGCGTTCCGATTCAACCTCGTCGGGGCTCAAGTTTATCTCAAACTTGGTACGAGCATTTGAACGATTAGTTGAGGAACTAGTTTTCGTTCTTTTGGACGACGATTGTCCCGCTAGAGGTACTTTTGCCCATTTTGAGGAGTGCCTCGCAATATCTCAACGATGAATAAATTTAAAGGTCGTCCATTTCTTTCCATCTGGATACAAACTAGTAGCATGCGTCAACATATCGGCGTCGGTTTCGTCGCTTTTTGGGTTGTTCTTTATGTTGTTGTAGTGGCTGATGAAGGCGGTTATTGTGGTATTTATTTCATGCCACTTTGAGGAGAGACTATCATTTTTTCTATAGTACTCTTATTCCAACGCTGTGTGATAAAGGTCGTTTATTAGATTCCAAAAATTATCACTGTGTTGATTGGTACCTATTTAAAAAAAATATACTGTTAGTATCAAGATAAAAAAATACATAATTTTTTAAACATATCTATTTTTAAAACAGTAAATATAAAATAAAATATACCTAAAACCAAGTTCTCCGAAATAGATAGCCAAGCCTTCGTTAACACCACATCTTCCTCCTTTGTCCACGGAATAACGACTCGATCCTCTTTGGCGTTTTCCTTCTCCGCGTCGGTTTTCTTCTATGGTTTCTTTTTTTCTTCTAGGGGTTCAACAATATTTTGAGGTTGCGTTTCGGGTACGGATTCAAATGTAGGGGAATTTGGGATAATGGAGCGAGTGGTCGTTGTTGAGGGAGGTTTGGGATTTGTGGCGGAAAAAAGTTTGGGTAGTTTGCAAGAAGATGTGCATAAGCCGATATGTCGGCTAAGTTACCCGGAACTTGTAGAGGGGGCGGGGTTGAGTCGAAGTAGTATTCGGTATTTCACCTACACCATACGGGTTGTTCGGATCGAAAGAACGGTTTTAAATGCATTTCTATAGAACTTGAGAGATTTTATAAATTATGGAGTGGGGTAGAAGAGTATTTGGTAAAAATGATGGAATGGATTGGATTTTAAATAGGGTGAGTTATTTAATTTTTTAAATTGAAAAAACTTTTTTTAACAAGAGTCGTTGGCCCAATAGCTATATTGTCTGGACAAACCAAAACGCGCCACATCATCATCCCTTTAGCCCTTGATTACATATTGTGCAACTATGATCAAACAAGATTGATATAAAACATGATTTTTATTATGATCAAAGTCCCGGATTTACATAGATTGAAATGAAATATGCGGATTACAAGATAAACGGAATACAACGAAAATACGAAACGTTCACTTTCACATATGGATCCATTAAAAAATTCAAATGTATTTGTGATTACATTTCAAATCTAGATCCATTACTTTAACTCAGCAACTAATACTTTGCATAATTCACAAGTGTACATCAACAACTTTATACATTTAATACACAAAAAATTCTGAGATATCACAAAAACAGATGCTATACACATGTATACATCGCATTAAAACAGAGCAAAATGTTCGGAATTTACCAATTGTAAATGTATAACTAATAATTATAAAAATTCACTTACTAGACTAGACTATGTTGTGAGGGCGCTAGCCCTGCTACGTCGACATGCAAGGTACGGAATACCACAACGGTCAAGGCGCTAAGGAACGGTGTGGGGATTCTCGTGGCATGAGGACGGGTTAGATAACCATTGGTGAGTGTGGGGGTATGTACCAACAACTAGCTGGCTTTTAATAAATAAAAATAATCAATAAAATTCAAACTTAAATCTAGTAATACTTATCAAAATTTTGAAGAAGCGTTCGGCTATTGTGGCTAATCCGGCATGATTGGGCGAAAGAAAGATCTTGGAGGACAAACGCGATGCAATCTGTCAAAACTATGAAGGTGATGTTCAAGGAGCTCCTGTCATAATTAGAGCCGAAGAGAAACAAGCAAAGTATCGAACAATACACAACAGAGAAATGCATAGCTAGTGGTGGAGCTTGAACGAAAACTCAGTGGAGGCCAGACTCTCAAAATCCAAATTAATGGGGGTCGGACTCTTACAATTCCAATATTTTATACTACAAATAAAAGTTTCGAAAATTTCTCAGTAAAATTAACACTACAAGCGAAAAACTAGTGAAAGTCGGGGCACCCCTGGCCCAATAAAGCTTCGCCCATGCGCATAGCAACCTTCATGCGGATTTGGTATACCATATTTGGAAGCATTGTCCAGATGACTATGATTAATTTTAGTATTTTATGTCTAGTATTTGTACTAATTAAAAAATATTAAACGATTTTTAGTATTTTTTTTGTTATATTTTAAAATTATTTTTAGTATTTAGTTACAAATTGAACTATTGAATAGATATTTATACTTAATAGCAATGATTAACTAATAATTACAAATATGCTTTACATTTCACATCTTCATAACATATATTCTTGGGTGTGAAAGATGAAACCACCCGGTACATACCTCATACCTGATGTTTTTGTGACAACATTTTTCCCATTTTAACATTTCAGCCACCACAACATATAGATGGTAACAAACTAAGATTCACACGAGTTACTATTGTCATGTAATCAGAAGTAATTTAGGGTCATCAACCCACCTCTTCTTCCCCTTTCCCCCTCCCCATTCCATGCGTCACCCACCGCCTCCTTTAGGGGTGTAAACGATCAAGTCGCTCGCAAACAATTTAAGATCAGTTCATTAGAAGCTCGAATCAAATCGAGTTTGAACAAGCTAGAGGCAAAAAATAAGCTCGGTTAATAAACGAGCCTAAGCTTCACTTAGTAACTATTGTTATAATTATGTTATATATAGTTTTTTACTATTTACTATACATATAGTTATAAATATATAGTGTGAGGTTCATTGGGGAACACTAAAAAAGTGGGGAACAGCGGGGAACCGACTCAAACGAACTCCGATTGGACTCATTCCAGCGGCGTTGGAACTGGCTCGTCGAACCCTAACTAGGATCTTTTAACACTGAACCCTAAATCATAACCCCTAAACCCTAAATATATTAGGGTTTGGCTTTTAGGGTTTAGCTTTAGGGTTTAGATTTAGGGTTTAGGGTTTAGCTTTAGGGTTTAGCATTAGGTTTAGCCTTTAGGGTTTAGCTTTTAGGGTTTTCTAGTTTAGATTTTACGATTTAGCTTAGGTTTTAGCCTTATTTTTTAGCTTTAGGGTTTACAGTCTAGGAGTTAGGATTTAGGGTTAAGAGATCTTAGTTAGGGTTCGACGAACTGGTTCCAACGCCGCTGGAATGAGTCAAATCGAAGTTCGTTTGAGTCAGTTCCCCGCTCTTCCCCACTTTTTAGTGTTCCTCAATGAACCTTCCCCTAAATATATAAATACTTAATATATAAACAAATAAATAATCAAAGATTTGAGCTCGAGCTCGCATAAGTTGAATGAGCTGAGCACCAGCTTATGCGAGCTCAGGGTTGGTTTGCTTTCGTTCTTTTACACCTCAAACCCCCTTCGTCAACCATTCCTCGCCAAACACCACCTAATGGGTGCCCGACTCGTAGTTGGAAGTCAGCTCGCTTCCTTTTAATATTGTGGATCAGGGCCGTCTCCGAAAATCACAAAAAAAAAATTTGGCCCTGTTCGAGATAAAAATTTGGGCTCTATTCACAAATCTTCATATAATATAAACTCATCAATCATTCAATCAAATATATAAATACTAAAAACCCATAATACTACGATAATTGTTATGAAATAGATAATTGTTATGAAATGCTATGAAGTTTTGTTTCCTTTCCCTGATCTAGCAGGCCCTTATTTTTGTTTAGACTAGTCATTTGGGCTTGTTAATTGGGCCATCTTTTAAAACTTTTAAACAGGCTCTTATTTAAAAAGTTTTGGGTCTTTTAGCACACCCTTATTTATACAAACATCCAGAATTTTTTTAAATATATATATATATATATGTGTAATTTATAAAAAAATTTCGGGCCCTATATTGATTTGGGCCCTGATCGTAGGCACCTCCTGCACCCCTAATAAGACGGCCCTGTTGTGGATCATGGGTCTCTGGTAATGCATCTTCTGTTGATTAAAATTATGCAAGAGTCCAACTACTAAGTAATCAATTTCTTCATATGGGAGCCTACCAAACCATAGTTGAGTTTGAACTTTGAACAAACATGTGACACCAGACGAGCACAGACAGTTGTTCCACCATCACAACACTGCAGAAATAGGTCTTTGGTATTTCCCAACAGTTGACGACATCTTGAGCGTGTGCGAGAACTTAAGTAAAACTTCGGTTCACCGAGTCACTATTATGTTAACATTCACCGAGTTAGGTGAAGTGAGAGTTGCTTATAATGGCGGTAGTAACTGAGTCACTATTATGTTAACAAATATCACGTTTTCAAAACCCGAATGGGTCGGGTTGGTCTAACAGTCAATTACCAAGGTATGACATCTAATGAAAAAAAAAATCCGCTATGTTTTAAAACCCGAAAGGGTTTCTAAAAATGTCTTGACATCTATATTTAATAAAAAAAACATTTAAAAACCTGCAAAATTTTTGACAAGTGAAATCTGTCAAACCTTAAACAATATTGGATCATCATCTCCACTTATCAAGCCAAAGAGCACACTTTATCTGAAATATGAAGAATTCCAAAGTAATTTAGTTTGCAAAATCAATAGTGTATACTAAGATTTAAACAAATAACATGGTTAATATCCGAAAAGCATAAAGTCGGTTTACCCTGTGTTGAACTGCTGCAGAGCACAAACGATTGTCATCTATATAATTTGCCCGTATGCCCATCATCCATGACCCGACAGATATATCTTCATGAGCATACGTCTTCAAAGATGCACTGCAACAAAAACATAACTTATTCACAAAATCTCACACGGGTTTCTAACAACAGATTGACATAAGCCCATAACTAACCTGTTAATGTTAATGTACTGAGCAAAATTTCGCGTTAAGATATAAAGTGAACCAGCTGCATGCCGAAAGTACCTGACAAAGGAACAGGGTTCTTATCATATATCACTGGGCCACAAACGAACCAAATGTTCAACGAACAGTTCGTGAACCGTTCGGCGGGAAATTTGTTTGTGCTCGTTCGTTTATTGAACAAGCGAACACGAACAAAAAAATTCGTTCGTTTAGTTAGTTAAATGAACAAACATGAACAGAGGCCGCGTTCGTTCATTTATGTAACATGTTTGTGTATGTTCGATTGTGTTCGATAGTTCATTAGTGTTTTTAGTTTATATATTTTATTTAAATACGTCAAAATTCGAACAAATAAAATATTTAATAAGTGTCGGTGTATTATATATTTGTTCATGAACGTTTGTTTGTGTTCTTTTGTTTCCATCTGTGTTCATGAACATTAGCTTGTGTTCATCAACGTTCGCTGCCTAAAATTAACAAACAAACACGAACATGTTCATTTCCTTAACAAACGAACATGAACATAAAATCTCGTTCGGTAAGTGTTCATGAACAGTTCGTGAACACATATCATTCGGTTCCGTTTGCAGCCCAATTAATATCAGTATATATAGATAGAGAAAGGTTAACATACTTCACGGCTTATCATACTTCACGTAGGAGACAATGGTAACCGTTGGATCAGGGGTATAATCACGCATGGAACATATAATCACGCATGGGACCACATAATCACGCATGGGATCCAAAATCACGCACGTTATTTTGGTCAAAAAAATAATTACGCATGTTATATATTTCGTGAAGTACGTTAATGTACGTTAAGGCGTGAAGTACATTATACTTTCTCTATATAGATATATCATATGTGTAACGTATGTGGGCTCGTTACAATGTATGTTCGTTTAACGGATGTTCATATGGTTTAACAACAAAAGAAGAAACAACTCACGATTTCTCATCACCGAACTTCCACCACTCGGGTTCATACCACCGCTTTCCCCTGAAAATGTGGCGCACACTTGAAAGGTTATATTACGTAATATGAACATTTTTCACAGCTAAATGAAGGTACTTACACTTCCGAAACAACTTCTCCTGATTTCATGCATCCAACATAAAGACTATCTTGACCACGAAGGCTATCGAGAAACTCGATCAACTCCTCTGAAAGCAGAGACAACTAAAATCACTACATAAAAATCTAAAACATTAATACACATTACACAATGATGTGCTGTTGGAAATCGGCCCTTGATCGAACACACAGACACCGAATGAACTAACTCGTTTGACTCTTTTTATTATTTATGAATGAAAGCACATCCGATTATAATAGACCTAACCATCTATTTATACTAGACCAATTCTAATCTTAACCCAACTAAAACACTAATTTAATAATAAAATAAACCCACTAAATAAACCTATCTAATAAATAGATAATTCAAACTATTTAAATAAATAACCAAACTATATTTATCTTGAAACAACTTGAACTATCTTTTAACCCATTTAAACTTTATAGATAATCCACCAATTAGGAAGTATTTCTTCATTTGCGTTTTAGAAAGGAATCTGGGCTTACCGAGATCAAGTTGAATATCTTTGTCGACTTTGACGTAAAACTCGGCATCCCAATTTTGAACGGCTGAACTGAAGAAGAACTTCGCTTTCTTAGATGATTCTTCGTCGGCCTCTTCATGATCATCCTAAGAATTTAATATAATTAACAGTCTGTTTTTCAAGAAATCCAGAATTAAATTTATAAACTTACAAGAATCAAGAAATCGTTTTTCATGTCGTTTTCCTCATCGATGTTACGGTCCAAGCTATCACCGCGATTCGGACTGAAATTTCAAATTATTGACAGTTAAGAGATGAACTTGTCCACTTAATCTTATTCACAAATGGAGTAGAATGCCGTTTTCGTCTATGAGATTTGGCTAGTTTTGCGTCAAAGGTTTGTTTTTCGCATCTGGATCCAAAAGGTTTGAAATTTTGTTATTTTCATCCGGCTCACCTCCATTATATCAGGGGTATTTTCGTCTTTTTTGTTAACTTAAGGGCAATTCGGTCTTTTTCATTTGACGTACAAGCATTTAGCATAATGTACAAGCATTCAAAAGACCGATTTTCCCTTTAAGTTAACAAAAAAACCAAATATACCCTTGACTTAATTTAGAAAAAAATGGATAGAGCTGACAAGCCGGATGAAAATGGCAAGATTTAAAACCTCTTGGATCCAGGTGCAAAAAACTAACGTTTGGACGAAAATCGCAATACTGGCCAAACCTCAGGGACGAAAATGTCATTTTACTCAAATTATTTTTTTAGAAGTTCAAGTAAAGAAAAAACCTTCGGCCAATGACAAAACGTATGAGTATTCCTCTTTCTTCAAGCTTCTTTACGGAATCAACTGTCAAACTCAGGTGGGTTAGTTTAAAAAAGGCTCCCACTATTTCCACATCCCTAAATCTTATTCCCACACCCTTTTACACTCTGTCTCTCTCTATATATATCTATGTATATATAGAGAGAGATAGAAAGAAGAGACGTGAATATTAACTCCCTTAAAAAATGGTGTTTTTTACTTGTAACAAAAAAAAGTTTATATTGCGAACCGACCACCAGTCATCCAGGATCCTCTGAAAGCGTTTCGTTTTGATCGGCTCCCAAATCCGGTATAGATGCCAATTACAGCAAGAAGCTTTTTGCTAGACGATGAACCACTCTCAGTCAACTGATTCTTGAGAAAACCTTGACTTTTTGCTAGTGTTATTTCCATCTCAGTTTCCACAATTCTTCTTTCTAAATCCCTTAAAATGGATCATTTGTGCCAATAAGATAGTTAACACATTAAATTTATCCTACAAAAAGTTAAAATACAAAATGACAATACAGGGACTTGGTTTCAAAAAGCACGAGGCGCTTCGAGGCGTTTAGGTCCTGAATGCCAAGGTGCAAGGTTTGAGGCAAGAGTGTCACGTACTAGAAGTGTTGATCTATGTATAACCAAAAGTTAAAGTTGCATCACTCTCATCTCTTTTACGTATAAGCCTTTTAATCAAGTACGCCATTTATAATCTCTTCGTTTTTTTTTGGTCATTTCTACATATCAACCTCCTCAACGCTAGGGGTGTAAAGGCCAGAGGCTCAAGAGCTACTTAGGATCGGCTCGTTGAAAAGCTCGAACGAGCCGAGCCTTAACGAGCCCAAATAGAATTTTAGTTTTTTTATATCTTTTATAATTGATAATGATAATGATGATTATAACCCAATCTTAAAAAGCCCATATGATTTAAACTAATAACATTGGTGAGCCGAGCACGAGCCGAGCTTTGGCTTGTTTAAGCAAGCTCTAGCCGAGCTTTTAGCTTGTTTGAGATTGTTCACAAAATAGCTCAAGCTCGGGAGCCGAGATCGAGCTCAAATAGGTAGACTCGAACCGAGGGCCAAGCTCGAGCTTCATAAAAACATGACGAGTCGAGGTCGAGTAGTGGAAGGCTCGAACTCAGCCCGGCTCATTTACACCCCTACTCAACACTCTATATTTGATTAGCTTTGACCGCCTCAAGGGCCTAAGGCGTTTTTTCAAAGCGCGCTTTTTAAAACCAAGTATTGGGAAGTCTTTGTCTCTTTGAAAGTGAAATAAGAAGAGCAAAAACTTACTTGCATCCTAAGACCATTAGCTTGTCTTCAACAGTAAGAGCCTTTGGTCTCTGCCATAAAAAAACAATAAAATATATTAAAAAAGGGAAATTAGACACTGGTTAAAGTCATGATAATAAAACAGGTGTGGACAAAAGCATACTTGGGCAGGAGTCTTCATAAGCAGATTAAACAATAATGTTCTGTTCTCAGCATCTTGCCACAACCTGGTAAAATAATGATATGTTCTCAGCATCTTGCCCAAAAAATACTACTTTGATGATTTTCTCATCATTTTAGGGGACCACCTTTCCAAATTGACAATCTCTAAACTAGGGTATTAAGACCCGTCGTGTTACGGCGGGGTGTAAAAGCAGGTAAATAACTAACCGAGTGCATGTTGTCACAAAACCAACATTACATGACAAAAGAGGCTTTCAACCATTACTTTTGATGTGAAGTGAATTGAGAAAGCCATAACACAATTAACATTTAGTTACAACCAAAAGGACACCCTATTGTAATACCAACTTGAAGTAAACTAAGGGACTAATGATGTAAATAAACAAAGTTAACTAACGAAGGAAAAAACTTTATTAAAATCGAGGGACTAAACGTATATATTAGGAAAGTTAAAGCAGAGAGACTCAGTAAATATAGTAAAAAGCAGGGGTAAAATTAGAAAATTGAAAAGAATAATTCACACTGTAGCTAAGGGTTTGTGTTTTAGTATTATTTATAATTATAATTATAATATAATTATAATTATACTTATAATGTCCAGTTGGGCCATTTTGACAAAAAAATTTGGGCCAAACTAACCAAACAAGTCGGGTTGGGTGACGGACAGCTCGGTTTGGTAGTTAGGCACTTTGAACTTGGGATGAGTAAATGTTACCTGGTAGTAGAGATGGGCATATCCGGTTCTTTTTTATACCCAGAACCGGTTCCTAACCGTACCCGGTTCTTGAATAAGTGTCAATGGAATTGGTTCTTGGTGTAACCGGTTCCAGTTCTTACCCGGGTTTTAACCATTAAAACTAGAACCGAGTGTAACCGATTTCGGGTAGGGTTGGAACCGGTTCCATCAGGTAATTCAAAGAAAAGCTGCAAAAATATTGTAGGAACCAGTTCCAACGGCTATATTTTCAAAGATCCAAATCCAATGGCGTGCAACAACGGGTAAGAACCGGGTAGGGACCGATTTTATTTATAAAATGTGGAACTGGGCAAGAACCTACAGGTTTTTTGAACCCGGAACCGATTCTTCTATAAAATGGGTAGGAACTGGAACCGGTTCCAGGTCGGTTCTACTTGGCCGGGTTTGGAACCGGTTATTATGCCCATCTCTCATCAAAACTCACAACTATCCTGAGGTAACTCACCAAACACAAACTACTGAATTATACATACATTCATCAAGCCCTAAATTTCAATTACACTGAATTCATTCCGGGAACCAAACACACTCTAAAATCACGCACTCCGAAAACAGTATGAAAAACCTAATAACATAATAATTCAATAGTTTCATTTCACCTCAATATTCAATAAAAAAAATGTAACAAAAGTATTAGAATCACACACTTACGTGAAAAAAATAGAAAACAGATAGATACCTGCCAGCAATGTAAAGCCATGCGAGACAAGAGAAAAAAGCCAAGACAATCGAAGGTATAGAAGAAGTTTTTGACGATAACGATGATGATGATGATGATCTCCAACGTTGTTTATGTAACGTTGTTGGCAAGCCCTCTTTGTAGAACAGAGGGCCGATGTCCATGAATCTATCTTAAATACAACACACACGATCGATATCGATGATGATGATGATGATGAACAAGAAGAATGGAGATTTGTTACGGGCTGAATTTGAAATGGAGCTTTTATATTCTTTAGATATTTTTATTATCTTTTTTTATAAATTTAAAAGTGACTCGTATAGGTTTTTCTTGACATATTACTCTGTCAAATCTGTTTGGCAAAATGACGGGAAGTTGGTAGCTGTAGATGGTAGTTGGTAATTGTAGATGGTAGTTAGTACTTGAAGCTTTTAATAAAATGTATAAAATTATCAAAATGGACATAACTAAAAATTTAAAAAGTTTGTGCATTAAAAAGTTCATTATCTTTAAAGGTTAAAATAGTCATATTTTCCATAAAAGCTTGTAGCTCCTTCTAAATGCTACTAGTATGAGCGTTCAACCAAAAGCTTTAAGCTTCTAACCTAAAAGCTTCAAACTCATTTCCAAACAAGGTTTTTTATTGAGTAGAAGCTTTTTCCTAAAAGCTTAAAGCTAAAAGCTCCTAAAACCTTCTAAAACCTCCATACCAAACATACCCGTAATGTGGTTGATGTAATGTGGTCGTATTAATAACAAATAGTAATTAATCTAAATAACTTTCCTGAGCCCGGGAAGCAATCCCGGGTAAAAACCTAGTTTAACAATAAGTATATTCAATGATATTAAACATAAGTTTTAATTGATAGAAGATAAAAAAAGAGTAAAAATATACAAATTTCACAAAACAAAAAATTAATATAATACCATAAATGTATATAAAATTCCCCTTGCAAAAGATATATAAAATTATCGGTTAACATACTAAATACTTTTTTGCAAAAGATGTATAAAATATTCGGTAAAGGTAACATAATAAATACTTTTGATTATGTTACCTAAACAGAAGAACTAATCCTAACCCATTTAGTCAATAAACGTTACATCTTTTACCTGTACAATTAGACCTAACAAAATGAGCGTCTGAGAGATTAGGGTATGTTTGGTATGGAGGTTTTAGAAGGTTTTAGGACCTTCTAGCTTTAAACTTTAAAAAAAAAAAAACTCCTACTCAATAAAAAACCTTGTTTGGTTGAAGGAGCTTGAAGCTTTTAGATTAGAAGCTTGAAGCTTTTGGTTGAACGCTCCTACTAGTAGCGTTTAGAAGGAGCTACAAGCTTTTAGAGAAAAAATACCTAATTTAACCTCTAAAAATAATGAACTTTTTAATGCACAAGCTTTTTAAATTTTTAGTTATGTCCATTTTGGTCATTTTATACATTTTATTAAAAGCTCCAGCTACTCTGTCAAATACCAAATATATCTAAAAAGTTACAGCTACCAGCTACAGCTTCCAGCCACCAGCTACCAGCTTTCAGTCACCAGCTACCAGCTAATTTTGCCAAACATACCCTACATCAACCATCTCATTTAGGGTAAAGTATTGAATTTTTAAAAGTCCGACCCCTACTAATTTGGAATTTAAGAGTCTAACCACCACTGAGTTTTCCTTTAAGCTTTGCCACGTCAAGCCCACGTCAAACCCAAACAACCGACACCCTTAGAAATGACTAATGTCTAAACGTTTTGTTCGTTTGTATTAAATACAAAACATGTTTACCATGACTGTTCAAATAGCTCTCTCTTTTATTTTAATCCAACTTAATTGCATCAAACCATCCAAGTGTTTGGCAATTGACCGAAATTACCCAACACATCATCTACAGTATCCACTCAAATGTTGTGTCTGTTTGTATGTGGCTGTGTATGCCTCATTAGTCATTATCACCAAAAAAATCAATATTGTAAACCAATAGTTTTCTCAAATCATGACAATCATACAATTTGCAACAAACACAGATTCATAGCAATTGAATACAGAACTAATTGTGGATCTGAGAAATTAGAATGCAATTTGATCAGATAATTCATATGTACATTGCAGATCTTAAAGAAACCAACTTCAAACCCTAACTTGAAAACCTAAAAACAATTCATTAAACCTAAGTAACTGCTGTACATTTCAAATCATCATATCCATTCAAATCGAGCATTATTTCAACTAATTTAACGCATCGAGAACAGAATTTACCAAATTAGATCATCAGATTGTGCTTCATTCCTAAGACATGCTTTCCATGAACACATCCAGGTTTGTTTTACATGTAAGCCAGTCGTTTAGATTTTTTCATCTTCGGATACGCTCTTTTCCCCAATTTCCTCATCCTCTGCCGTTCGAATTTGTTATTCAACCATTTCGGCACCAATTCATCGTCCAAAACATCTTCATCAGCATTATCATCACTCTCATCTGCATCCTCTGGATCAACTTCACCGTCAATCAAACCACCATCGTCGATTATCTGATGGATGTGATCGATTTCATATGCGTGTTTAACTTCCTGTGACAGATAAACTCAGATTTTAACTCCAAAATACTTTAATTCAAGGTCTCGAAGTTAAACACACACGCACATACACAATAAGGATCAGATTTCAGAACGAACACACACACACACACAATAAGGATCAAATTCATTCAAGAACACTGAACACACACACACACACACTAAGGATCAGATTTCATTCACAAACACAAAAACAATAAGCATCAGATTTCATTCACTAACACACAATAAGGATCAAATTCATTCGAGAACACTGAACACACACACACACACTAATAACTTTTTAATGAGCATGATGCAAACACATTAAAATTAAAAGACTAATGTTTTAGCACCAAATTTGATTATTCTTTTAAACAGACAGTGGTTTCAAACACTGTTTTGACCCAACAGTGGTTTCAAACATAGTTTTGACCCAAAAGTGGTTTCAAAACACTGCTTTAACCCAACAGTGGTTTCAAACACTGTTTTGACCCAAAAGTGGTTTCAAATAGTGTTTGAAACCACTTTTGGGTTATAACAGTGTTTGAAACCACTGTTGGGTTAAAGCAGTGTTTTGAAACCACTTTTGGGTCAAAACAGTGGTTTCCTTTGAGATGCTTGGTTATAACAGTGGTTTCAAACACTGTTATAACCCAAAAGTGGTTTCTAACTTTGAAACCACTTTTGGGTTATAACAGTGTTTGAAACCACTGTTGGGTGAAAGCAGTGTTTTGAAACCACTTTTGGGTGAAAACAGTGATTTCCTTTGAGATGCTACCCTATTAAACAAAATAAAAATTATACGAATCCACTGTTTTGGGTTAAAACAGTGTTTTGAAACCACAGTTTTGGGTTAAAACAGTGTTTTGAAACCACTCTTGGGTTAAAACAGTGTTTTGAAACCACTCTTGGGTTAAAATAGTGTTTTGAAACCACTCTTGGGTTAAATATCACTGAAAGAACTTTTCTATTTAAAGTAATCATACATATTCAAAGCATTTGAACACATGTTAATGACTTTTGACCCGTTTAGCAACCTTTTACTCTATATGTTATTGTTCGACAATATAACCCGAGTTGACCTGAGTCAGTAACCCGCTACATTTATTGACATCAAAAAAATAATTCTAATTTACCTTTGAGAACTCTG
Source organism: Helianthus tuberosus (assembly GCA_030545235.1). NCBI lineage: Eukaryota > Viridiplantae > Streptophyta > Magnoliopsida > Asterales > Asteraceae > Helianthus > Helianthus tuberosus. The sequence goes on along the minus strand of CM060358.1, from coordinate 43,981,578 downwards.
TGATGGTGTCCACAGATAGCAGATGACACAGAGCAATGCAAAGGCAAGAATGTCCCAAAATGAGGTGATAATCAACCCACTTTGCCACCTCTCATTGAAAGATTCCGTTGCTTTGAACTACACCTGCATTAACAAATCACTTATCAAGATGATGATGACGCAATAGTTTTCATCTTATCACGGTGTTTCAAAGTATTCTAATCCGAGTCATTTTGGAGAACAACTTTTGAACAATGGAGTATTAGCAGATGTCTATGAATTAACGTATATGTAAAATGCATACCTCATATCCAATCCAAACAACTGAAAGAACTTATGCAATGTTGAAGTTGCAAAACATCGTCCCAAAACTTCACGTATTGCGAAAACCAAGCGATACACAGCAGTGCGTACGCAATCACCATGATTACGTAAAATTTCTTTAGTGGGGCCATTCTTCCAGGTAAGTAGCCGTCAGGGTTCTTCCACGAGGATTGACCAGTCAATGTCATCCCGTTGAGGTTCGGATCACATGATACGAAAAATAAATTGTACATTCCCGTTTTCGTGATGTAAGCCTCTGTTGTTCTTAACTGTTCAATTAACGATTTTCCACGAAAATAGACGTTGACAGTGACGGGCCAGTTAGGATCCTTTGCGGAAGGTATTCTAATAACTTCCCCTTGTTTACAACCTTCCACTTTAGCTAGATCAGGGGTGCAACAAATAGATCTCTGCCCACCATAAGGGGACCCACCAATGTTATCACGATCAGCAGCCTCAAAAATGACAACTTGTACTAATTCAATACGACGTTCGTTTTTTGAATACTTGGCTGCAGATGCTTCAGTCCTCCGAAATGTGATGTTCTGAAACCTATACATGTTTGCATTTCTATAAAATCAAATTTTTGAAAGGGTCATAACACATATAAATGTCTTAACTCTTGATAGCAAATTAACACAACAGATCATAAAGCACCATATGTGTTTGCCAAAGTTAAACTCAAGCTTACTGATTTTAATCTATTAATACTAAATATGCTATCTAATATCTACCCGTCAACTTTTTACTTCAAAATCAATATGTTAGAGCATAAAAGTCAACAACGGGTCATGAACATATAAAATCAGCTGTAATTTGACTTTTGAAGGTCAGACCTCACATCTTTGAATTCTAGATTGCTATGAATTTGTTACAAACTAAATATAAACATCAATATCTTTCAATTTTGATCTTTAGTTATAGATTCTAATAAGTTGTTAAATAATTTTTTTATGATATAAAAGAACGCATCAGTATGCAGCGTCAAAAATTCAGTACGTTCAACCTCAAAAGTTCAGTTGACTTTTGAAGGTCAAACCTTCTACTTTTTATATTCCAAATTGATTCGAGTTCATTAACCAACTTAAACATCAACATTTAGAACTTCAAAATCAATATATTTAGAAATATTTAATTTCTGCATACCCATCTTGCAGAAGTGTGAACAGGCCCATAACCATTAATAGCTTCATACTCATTGAAGTATTAGGGCACAGACAAACCGAGAAAGAACGAAAATCCTAGAATGAATTTTGTTCGGAAACTGTTGAGGTTGCAGAATTGCAGGAAGCTGAGACCACCAGACCCTGCGTTAATATAAGAAGACGTTAAAGATTTTTACGAAAAGAACATAGATTTATAAGGAAAACGATACATTTTTGTTGGTTTTGAGGATCTTTAACCTTACCGACATAAGCAAAGAAAAGGCAATATAAAGCAGCAACAATGGGTGCTGGAATCGATGCAAAGATTGCTCCAAATTTCCCTGCATATGACCAATTGGCAGCAGCATGAGTAAGATCGTAATCTGCTCGCATTTCCTCTAAAATGCTTTTATGTTCAGCATGTAAAATAGAGTCCAGACACCTGAAACACACACACACATATATATATATTTAAAAAAAAATCAGGAAATTCACAAGCAGAAAAAAGTCAAATCAACCTTACGAGGACATGAGAAGAAGCTCTTGTTTCTCTTTTGGTGAATCAAAGGTTGAGACGATGGCGTCTAAGTTCAATTCAAGAATAACAAATCAAAATTCATAACAAAGATTTCGCTGAACAGAAGCTTTCACTGAACAGAAGCTTTCATAACAAACCCTAAGGGCGGGATTCAGTTGTCTTTGCTGAACAGAAGCTTTCGCTAACGATTTTTCGAGATCCTCCTACACAGTACATGAGAACAATACAATTATTTTTTTAATATGTAAAAGGGATCAAGATAACTGTGACAAGTGCTAACCTTGGTATTTTGGAGATCAATGGAGCATCAAGCAAGTTCTTCATCATTGGTCACAACCAACACTTAACATATGAATTCAAAGTTCAAAATTTATATGCAATGTATGAAATTGGCGGTTCATTTGTCACAATAAACAAAATCCAAACATAAAGTATTTTGCTTTGAATCAGATGATAAACCAGTTCACAAAACCACATTCTCGACGAAAAAAAGAAAAAAAAAAGACGCTATATGGATACCTGATTGTTGGGTTCAAGATATCATTATAAAACACTGAAACTTAAGCAAGACCCTACACGACAACACTAAAGATCCAGCCTTCTGGAATATACTTACATATACAAATATCTATATATGGTTTTGATATTCTGTTATACACACACATGTATGTATAAAATGTATATTCATGCCTTGAAGCAGAACCATTTCTTCTGCACAATAAGGAGTATTAGTTTCATTAAAACTATATTAACTCGTAAAGTAAAAGAATATTGAATAAGTTTATCAGGGCTGGCTTACAGATTGAGGCTTTCCAAAATTAGCTGCTGCACCCTGTGTGGAGTGGGTTTTGGGTAGTGAATCCGCAGTGCCGCCACCTGTCTTTTTCTCGTTCCTAGCCGTGTTAAAAATTACCATAAACCCCTCGGCCAATGCAGCGTCATTCACATCCCATTCACCAAATTTTGGCAGTGGTTGTCCTACTTCCTGTACAAGTAAAAAATCTTAATCAACAACTTTGTAACTGCTAGGAAAAGATATATCCGTATTTTTTCTACTGCCTGAACAAAACCCATGTGATAAGAACTAAATAAACAAACAGAAATCTAAATATAACTCATGTATATCATAACCTAATCTTGCATCATATATTCTAACTAAATGAATCAAGACGGTTACATCTAATCTTGCATCATATATTATATTCTAACCGAGTAGATGAACTGAAAGTAGTTTTCATTGCATCCTTGTATCTGTCATCCAAAATACACATTAATTATCAGTTACGCCCTTTTTCTTTCACCATCTAACAATGATTACATCAACTAAAGTGAGGAAGAAAAAACAACAAATGCAACAAATTAGGGCTACCACAATTACAATCAGGTATATACTTACTGGGTTTTGTTATTACACCACCATTGCTGCCATCCCCCGCGACTTCACCATTGAAACCCTAGACAATAAGATCAACTTATTACACCAATTCTATGATCATGACAAAAATACAGATAACGATAACATATCATCAAAACGTTAGCCAGATGCATAAATAAGTGCAATAAGCTCAACTTATGAACAATAACTGCTTCTATCATCACTATATCAATACAGGAAAAAAATAACGGCTCGAATCCGAATAAAAGAGATGAAACATACCTATTTCGATATGAAACATATCATTTCACAAAACTACTGAACAAAAACATGACAAAAAAGTTAAAAATTAATAAATAATCTCAAATAGGTGATATATACGTACCAGTGTGTAACGGCAAAGGTGAAATTGAAGTAGGAATGACTCGATCTTTCACATGTTGACCTTTTTCTAGTTACGTCGTCATCGACTCAAGATGATTAGAGTAGAGTCAGATCCTGCTTCGACTCTTTACACGGAGTGAGTCCAGAAATATCAGCAGACAAAAGGATTGTGGAGAATAAGTATGAGAAAGAAGAATAAGAACATACCTATGATTAATATTGATGAATCGATGAAGGAAGAATTGATGGAGGAAAGGATCGCTTAGGGTTTGGAATCCGGCAAGAAGAAGCGTGAAGAAGAAGCTCTGGTATTTAGGGTTTGGGTTGAAATATAAAAGAAATCCGGCAGAATCATGTAGGTTATATATGTATACGGTTTGAGTTTTGAATTTTGAATCTGGAGCCAAGATTTTGAATATGGGCAGTGGTTCATCAGTGGTTTGCCCTTTTGTATATGTGGGCAGACCTTTCAAAAAGTGAATGTGGGCCATCTATTTTATGAAATCAGTGGTTTGTAAATAAAGGGAAATAAGAAGGAGAAGGTACTGTTGGGCGGGAAAAAGCAAAAATGAGGCCCTAATTAAGTGACACGTGGAAAGTGATGCCCTAATTAAGTGACAAGTGGCCCAAATCACCTTTCATTTATTATATATAATAGATTTATGACGTTTATATATTTTGTTCTCCTCTGTTTTAAATACAAAGTCATTGTTTGATTTCATTATTTATGGGTTAAGGCCTTAAAGGGGTTTAGAGCTTAGAAATGGAGAGGTTATATAAAGGATGGGAGGTTTCTGGTCGTATTATCTTTTAAATCTAATAAAAGCCATACCTAGGGGACACATGTCCCCCATCTAGAGCCTCTAAAACACATTTTCCCGCCATTTTCTATTCCTCTGATTTCCCTGATGTGAAACCCGACTCGGGATCCAAATACGTGATTCGGGTCATAATTCTTCCTTCCGTATATAAAACTTATAACCCGACTTCTCTAATCTTCATTCATACATCTCCGCCTCCTAGGGTTTTATTCTTCCATCATCATAAGTTTCTGTTCTCCATCTCTAAATCGGCTCTCAACTATCTTCAATCACGCTTCCACCTCCCTCATTCACATTCTGCCTCCATGAAGAAACCCTAGCCTCCTCCCTGTGAAGCAAACCTATGTATCTTCATTCCCATTCTTCTAATCAAGAACCTTAATTCTCTAAATCTTTGTCATATTCTACATTGGCGATTCCAACGGTACGTTTTCACTATTCGATTTCATCTAATCTTCAACAGTGATCTGATGACCTAATTTTTTTGTATCAAATTGGTTAAAATAACTGAATCGGTAGATTGATTTATGACCTAGGGTTTATGAAGTATGCAATTTTTTCGTTTTTTAGATCAAAACGGTTGGATTAATTGGACTGGTATAGTGAATTATGACCTAGGGTTTATGAACTATCAAGTGTGCAATTTGTTTTTTTTTTTGTGGATGACGGAAAAGCTGGCAACGATTCTTTTTTTGTTCAACCGATGGAGCTATGATGACGTTCAGGTTATCCTTATTAATCAATTCGTGTTAGTTTGGTTTTATTTTTATGTTTTTGCTTCTATTTTGCGATGATTTATGCTTGATTTTGGTGCTGTGTCACAGGTTTAAGTGGTATTCATTAAATGATTGGATCGATATTCTAGGCGTCCCATTGCTTCAGTTTTGTTGATCATGGAAAACAGGTATCAATAATATGATTCGCTTCTTTAAAGTTGTTTTAGTTTTTTTATGGTTTCACCATATCCGATTCTTAAATTGGTACGATTTTATTTTTGAATGTTAAGGTTATCATGAAATCGAAGTGTTACGAATCTCATCTTCTTGATACTTATGCTCCACCTGCTATGAAACTCATCCTCTTCAATTTCGCAACATCTTTCGCTTCGATTTGTTCAAATCACAGGTGCGGTTCTAAGATTAAGTAACAGTCATTGTTTATTTTGTTAAGATTTTTGTTTAATATAACTGTTTTGATTTTAGGGTTTTTGATTTGTGATTTTTCTTTGATTCCTTGAATTGATCATACTTATTTTTATTGTAAGTAACAATGGTTATCCAATTTCAGAATTGCATCCTAAAAACAATTGAAGAATGAATGGCCGAAAACCCTAAAATTGGATAGATATGTTTTCCCCTTTTTTTCAGATTTTATGTTTCTTTTTAAATGTTATATATACTTGATTCAGGTTCAAATGTGTTGTTTTGCTATTGATGATATATTACTGTAAATGTATTGCTGATCATATCAGGTTCTAATGTTACTTTCATGCTATATCATCATTTTCACATTCAATTGTTATTCACCAGGTTCAAAATGTTGCTTGAGTACAGGCATGAGGATAAGGCCGCTAAAAAGTAACACCATTTGAAAAAAGCTCAGGCCAAGTCTGAATGAAAAAAACTGTTGAGGCAAAGAAGCCTATTGTTTTGAAAGATGGTCTCAATCCGATCAACTATCTTATTGAGCCAGCGATCTATTTTTATTCACTATGTTGGTCAGCATACTTTCATGATCAATATAATTATACTATACTATAACCATACTATAGAGAATGAGAATCAAGATAAAAAGTGGCTTGAAAAGATTTCTAATGACTTTGACTTTTTTTTTTCAGTCAATTTTGGTGAGGTTGACTCATTGCTTTGGTATTTTTTTATGTGTAAATGGATGAATATGTGGTGGAACCAAAGCTTATAGAGAATGAGAATCAAGATAAAAAGTGGGGTGGTAGAAGATGACGAATCATAGAAACTGTTATTGCCTAACAAAAGCCGATTATCAAAGAAGTCCGAAACTAAGCACATAAAGTGCAACTTACTCAAGTTTTGGAGCCTTAATTGGAAATGTCACGTACTCTACTTCAGCGTTATGCAGAAGTTTAGCTGGTAATTTCAATCCTGTTATGATACCTAAATGTACAATGTTTTGGGCTTTTGTAGGGTATATGCTCATTTTGATGTAAATCCTTTGCAGGCTACAATGGAAGATTCTTTCATTATGAAATTTGAAAATGCGAAATCTGTTGCGGAGATAGTCTTAGACGGGTTGAAGATATAGTCCTACAAGTTAGTAGTTCTAAGGTAGCAACAAAAACTTGAGTTATTGAACCTTTTAATTTTCAAGGCAAAAGTGCATGTTGAAACTACTCATCCTGGTAAGTTATGTGTGCTCATTTAACATTAATCAACTCTTTTGTTTTTTTCATATAATCTAATGCATCTTTTGGTGGATGGGGCTGATGAAAATTGTCTCTGAATCAGGTATTCAAAGGTAAAAAGAACGCCTGGCACTTTGGCACATGAGTTGAGCCGAGCTTGGCTTGCTTACAAATGAGCCAGCCCGGCTCACGTCGTTTTAATTCGAGTTTTTTTAGCTAGATTTTTTGAATTTTTTTTGAGCGAGCTACGAACCGAACCGCAAGCTTTTTGAACAACACTCTTTATTCACTATATTAGATACCACGATAATTGTTACCAACATTAATAACATTTTAAAGTATTGCTCCTATTTTGTAGATAACGTAATTTTTCAAAATTTTAAATTGTCGCATATATTTCGGAGTTTTGATATCTCCATTCCCCAATACCATATAGGTTACATTATTCATTTAAATAGTTAAAGAATGCATGAGTTTAAACTTTTAATCTAAAGTAGTCATGAAAAGATCACAAATAATACTTTTAAATTCATAAAAAGTAATATTTAAAGTTTAAAAGTTCATCAACTATGTTTTTTAAGTTGATGACGAATTATTTATTCCGCCCTCTGTATTTCACACAAGATGAACTTATTTTTGATCGTTTGTCTTTCATTGTGTTTTTTTTTTTAAATTTTAAATGTTTTGTATTGGATAATATATTTGGTTATAAAGAAGTTGGGTGTGTTGATGAGAAACTGTTAATATTTTTGTTGTCTATTATTTCACAACGTATTATTTTTCTGCCCTGTGAAAACATGAATGAAAATTTATATGAGGGCTTTAATACCCAAAAATTTTATAAAACGGGGGGTCGAAAACGTAACCCAAAAATTTCTATAAGAAAACTACATACTCTCCACTATTGACCGAAAAGTTCGGGGGGCCGGTCGCCCCCTCCCGTCCCCACTATCCTTCACCCATGTTGATGGGTAAACGTGTAATCATTTATTTATTTATTTTTCTGCTAGAAAAATATAGGCAGAGAAGAGAAACTAAGGTTCATTATTGAAGGGGTATGGTCCCAAAAAGCTGCGCAACCTCCTGCAAGGTCGCGCGGGACCATACTCCTTACTCAGCAATTTTCTTGCTGCCAAACCTCGCGCGGGCTACAACACATCTCTGTGACGCGGCGCGAGGTCCACATAAGAGTAAACTCCAGTTAGCAACACTTAGCATTCTAAAAAGAACATCTGAAAGCCCTTGCCTCGCGCAAGGTAATAACGTGCTCAGCAAGAATCATGCGTAATTACGGCGCAAGGCTTTCCAGATAGTACACAAGGTACAGGTGGCAGAAATAAAGAGCCAATCAGGGTCCTTCTGTTCCTGCGCAATCGTGCTCCACGATCGTCTGACATGCAGGAGACAAAAAGTACTGAAGGACGCCTATGTGGCACCAATCATAGGGCAGAGACAACTGCCCCACGATCTCCACTTACCTGCTGATGGCAGAAGGGCGACCAGGCCGACAACAGTGACACGTGGCTCCAATCACATTGCGCCAACTCCATAAGGCTCCTAGAAGCCACTAACGGTCGACACCAGTGAGACAAGGAGCATATCCTCCATGTTGTCGCCTTCCGGCCAAAGGCCCATCAGCCCACACCCTCTTACACCTCTCCGGCTATAAATAGAGACCTTCACTTCACAGGTTATTCATTACATTCCCTCTACTCTCACTTAATACTTTATTCTCTCCCCAAATACAGTCGCTTATTCTCACGCCGGAGCCCGGTTAAGAGGGAAACCCCCACATTCCCCTCTTAACGAGTAACGGTGTTCTGTTTTGCAGATAAACCACGGTCATTAAGGAGCTCAGGAAACCATAAAGAAGATTAACCATCATGGTAGAGACATAAACCAAACTGATTAATCCCGTAATTAGTTCCGTGTTTCTTCATTGGCGCCCACCGATTTTTTCTACAAACCACTTTCATCTTCTCATTTCCTGAGTTTTTCGTTGTTTTTTCTTCCTTCGATCATGGCTGGTCAAGGAATCATTCCTGAATTCGTTGGTCTTGGAGCAAACCCTGATGCAGCGTTGGGGCCGGATAACCAAAACATCCAACCCCAACACGTTGAGGAAATCGGCGAAATCGAGATGGCCAACACTGGGGGTCCGCGCGGGAGCTTTACCCGCATCGCTCAAGCTACCCCAGGAAACAACGGTGCTGGACCTTCGAACCCAGCTCCACCTTAGAATATCTCAGCGCTATTAGGGCTACCAGAGGGCGAAACCCCAGCCTCATGGTACGCCAAGCAACTCGCCACCATTAACGCGGCATATCAATCCTTGACCGCGCAACAAGCAGTTCTGACGGCAGAACCATCCTTGGTTACACCAACCGGCCCAAGTCACGGGCCGCGCCAGATGCCACCACCGAAAAATATCCAGGGAAGAGCCAACAGACCTCCCCCTACCCGAAGAGTAAGCGTGCAGGACACGCGCGATACACGGGGGGAGACAGAAAGCTACTATGACGAACCGTCGAACTTCCAAAGAGGCCCAGTTCACAGCCGGCTCACGCCGCGCAACATGAACGATGAGTGGGAAGAGACTGACCCAAATGATCCAACCTGGGAGAACGATGACGAATCTTCGGTCTTCAATCGTTTGCAAAGAAATCACGAATACTACAAACCAAGGCAACACGTTGGGTATACCGAAGAGGCAGAGCGTGACTTTCGCCTCGCCTATCGACCAGAGGAAGCTATAGAGCATTCAAAGTTCATCCCAAAGATAGCACTAGCGACGCTCAAGAGAGAAAAGTTACCTCCGACGGTCGGAAAGTTTAACGGATTGACTGATCCTGACGATCACGTCAGAGTGTTTACTAGCGTGGGCTGCATGGGAGGTTGGAACATGCCCATGTGGTGTCATCTGTTTATCCAAACATTAACGGGGGCTGCTCGCGCCTGGTTCGACAGCCTTCCTCCGGGAAAGATAAAATCATGGGTAGATTTCAGGACTCGGTTTTTGAGTCACTTCAGTCAACAAAGGCAATCGTTTATGCAAAGAAGGAAGTGATGTCAACAGAAGAGATGCGCCCAACAAAAGCGGCAAAGGTTTCAACAACCGAGCCCGAAAAATGGGTTTTAAATCGCAAATATCCAGAGCAAACGGTGACGATAGGCCACGCTATCTCACCAAACATCAGAACTCGTCTCAAGCAGCTCCTATTCAAGAACATGAATATTTTCGCCTGGACCCCGGCCGACATGACCGGAGTCCCGCGCGACATCACAGAGCACTGTTTAAATACCTACCCCTCGGTTGAGCCGAAAGTCCAAAGAAGGCGCAGCTTAGGGGCAGACAAAACGAAAGCAATGAACGAGCAAGTATGCGAGTTACTTAAAGCCGGCATCCTGCGAGAAGTACGTTATCAAAGTTGGGTTGCGAACCCCGTAATGGTAGAGAAGTCTAGTGGTGGATGGCGAATGTGTGTTGACTATACCGATCTCAACAAGGCATGCCCTAAGGATTGCTACTCTTTGCCTGAGATCGACAAAAAGATAGACTCTCTCGCGCCATACAGATGGAAGTGCTTCTTGGATTGCTACAAGGGGTACCATCAAGTTCAAATGAAGCTCGAGGATGAAGACAAGACGGCTTTTCGCACTGATCTGGGGATTTTTTGCTATACGAAGATGACATTCGGCCTGAAAAACGCTGGCGCCACATACCAGCGATTGATGGACAAGACCTTCGCCGGTGACATCGGAAAGCATATTGAAGTTTACATCGATGATCTAGTGGTCAAAAGTCCCGAAGAGGACCAAATGTTGAAAGACATCGAAAAAACCTTCAATTCATTGCGCAGCGTAAATATGAAGTTGAATCCAGCCAAATGTTCTTTTGGCATGGAAGAAGGGAAGTTCTTAGGCTTCATAGTCACAAACGGCGGCTTCAAAGTGAATCCGGAAAAAGTCCAGGCCATAGAGCGAATGCCATCGCCGCGTACAATCAAAGAGATGCAACGGCTAGCCGGCCGCCTCGCCGCGCTTAACCGTTTTTTATCAAATCACGACGCAAAGTCATACGCTTTTATCAGCACGCTGCGCAACTGTGTCAAGAAGCAAGAGTTCAGATGGACCCCTGAAGCAGAAAAGGCTTTTCAGCAAATGAAAGCATGTTTGATCGAGCTCCCTACCCTGACTGCACCGTTTGAAAAAGAACCACTCGTACTGTACTTATCTTCTTCAGATAAGGCAGTAGGATCGGTATTACTGGTGGAAAGAAATGGAGTTCAAACTCTAATTTATTACGTCAGCAGGGTACTCACTGACCCGGAAACAAGATATTCCACGATGGAAAAATTGGTGCTTGCGCTGTTACACGCTTCCCGAAGGCTGCGCAGATATTTTACAGGGCATGTGATCACCGTACTTACCAATTTCCATATCGGCACGATACTTCAAAAACCAGAAACATCCGGGCGGTTAGCAAAATGGGCCATTGAGCTGGGGGGCCACAACATTCTGTACCGGCCGCGCCCAGCCATCAAGGGTCAGGTTCTAGCGGACTTCATCACAGAAGTCCCAGTTGAGAAAATCAAAGATTGTGAGCTGGTGGAGACTCCCGAAAAAGACACGACAAATGAGACTTGGATGCTTTATACGGATAGGGCCTCAAATGAGGACGGCGCGGGAGCTGGATTGCGCCTAGTAAGCCCTGAAAACCATGAATTCACCTACGCCATCAAGTTGGATTTTAAAAACACCAACAACGAGGCGGAATACGAGGCATTTCTGGCAGGCTTGCGCCTCGCCATCAAAATGGGAGCTAAAAATCTACAAGCACATGTTGATTCACTCTTGATAGCCAGCCAAGTCAACGGTATATACGATGCAAAGGGTGAAGTTATGGCCCTATATCTGGAACAAGCAAAAGAGTTGCTTCAACAGTTCAAGTCTCACAAGGTCATCCACATCAATCGCTCTGAAAACAAACCAGCTGACGCTTTGAGCAAGCTTGCTTCAACGTCCTTCCAACATCTTGCCAAAGATGTAAGGATTGAGATACTCAAGAACCCGTCAGTCTTGTTACGACAAGTCAATGTGATCGAGATAGGGCAGCCATCCTGGATGACCCCATCATTCAGTACTTGAAAGAGGGAATACTCCCAGAGAATAAGGCAGAGGCAAGAAAGATTCAGAACAAAGCTCTGCAGTACGAAATGAATGGTGGTATCTTATACCACAAGTCCTTCTTGGGGCCACTACTGCGTGGACCCCCAAGATGCGAATTATCTGATAAGGGAGATCCACGAGGGGATCTGCGGCATCCACGCGGGACCACGCATGGTTGTTGCGAAGATTATGAACGCCGGATATTACTGGCCAGGGATGCATGTTGATGCCCTGAAGGAGCTGCGCAAGTGCGACTCCTGTCAGCGACACTCTCCGAAAACCCTGCGCCCCAAGAACGACCTGATCCCCGTATCCACTGCTTGGCCTTTTCAGCAGTGGGGAATTGACATGGTAGGACCCTTCCCAGACGCTGCCGGCGCCGTCAAGTTTATAATAGTGGCCGTCGATTACTTCACAAAATGGGTGGAGGCCAAAGCTCTTGCTTCAACTACAGCCATGATGGTGCGCAAGTTCATTTGGGAACACATCATCTGCAGATTTGGGCTCCCACTCAAGATTGTAACTGACAATGGCACCAACTTTGCGTCTGAAGACCTCCAGAACTGGATGAAGGAGATGAAAATCGAACACACTTTCTCCTTCGTTGCGCATCCTCAAGGCAACGGGCAGGTTGAAAGTGTAAACAAGTGTATTGTCGATGGGATTAAGGCCCGACTGGGCACAAAGCGAAGAGGCTGGGTGGATGAGCTCCCGAGTATCTTGTGGGCTCACCGAACCATGCCGAAAACAAGTACCGGCGAAACCCCTTTTAGCCTAGTCTATGGCTCAGAAGCGGTTATCCCGGCAGAAGTTGGCCTGCCCTCTCCGCGTTTGACAGCAGTCAACGCAATCGACAACGAGGCAGAACGTCGTCTTGACTTGGATTTGCTAGAGGAAAGGCGCGAAATCGCGCGAATCAAAGAAGCCAAGTACAAAACACAACTGGAGAGGTACTACAACGCGCGAGTCCGCATCTGTACCTTCACTCCAGGGGAATACGTCTTTCGAGACAACGAAGCCTCAAACGCCGAACGCCCAGGAAAAATAGCACCCAAATGGGAAGGCCCATACTTGGTTCACGAAGTGCTAGGAAAAGGGGCTTACAAATTGCGCACCCTGGATGGACACATCATCCCGCGCACGTGGAATGCGCAACAACTGCGCAAATGCTATATATGACTATATTAGGCCCTGCGCCTTTATCCACTAATGTCGGCTACGCGCCCTTTACTTTCTTATGTTGGCTACACGCCTTTTATGTTACAAGCAATGTATCTCGGCCTAAGCGCCTACGTAATCAATGAAAGCATACGACATGCTCTTTTATCACTATCCGGCTTATTTCATTACAAATGCATGTTAAACTTCTGATTAGCACGAAAACACTCCAGTGGCTTACGAGCTCTTGAGTTACGCCTCATAGGTCCTCCGCGAACATAGCGCGACACCGAACAATTACACTCACACAAGAGCCGCACTTGCATTTATTCGCACTAACTTAACCAAAGTTTCTAACAATAGTGCAATAATTGTAACGGGAAAATAAGCAAACATACTATTCAATAAGCGCAGCCGCGCAACAGTTATAGAAACACAATGTCATTCATTAGATAAAAGCGCGCCCGCGCAAAGAGTTACATCATAAACCTACTAGAATTTTTTACAAGGCACAAAGCCTGTTGACAAACCTATTCAAATTCATCATCTCCACTGCCATCGTGCTTATCGCCTTTATCGCCATCGTCGCCAGGCTTACCGTCATCACCATCGTTTCCACCATCATTGCCCGCCGCTTCATCTTCGTCAGAGAGTTCTACGTGCTCTGGGGGATCAAGAATGCCCTTCATACGTGCACACCAGTCATCGTGTTCTAGAGCCTTTGAGACCAAATCCATCACAGGTAAGGCTAAATGATTATAAGAATTTTCAGCTCGAGCCAACTCGGCATCAGCTCCATCAGTTACCGAGCAATGACTGGCATCAAACTCTTGTCCAAACATTTCTGCGGCATGCTGCGCAAACATGTCCAACGGCGCGAGAAGCATTAATGAGAGCAGCGACAGTCTGGTCCAGCTCGCCAGCATTCAGAATCGAGTTAGCCATCTGCATCAAAATAAGCAAATAAGGAACTAACTTGGTAAATAAAACCAAAGTTAAGATATACCAGAACTATTCCCCGGCCGCGCAGCCACTCGGCATCAGAGACGAGAGTATCCACGATACCCTGAGCTTCAGCATAATTAGTCTGCACTACATTAAGAGCCGCAGTACTAACATCACGCGCTTCCTCAGCCCTAAGCTTTGCCTCTTCAGCTGAGGCAGCCTTAGACTTTTCAGCCTCCAGATCGATCTCCAAGGATTCACTTTTGTCAACCTGCTCTCTCAGGCGACGTTTCAGCTCAGCGATCTCGACATCCTTAGCCCGAAGATCCTTGTCCTTGCCCGACAGCTGCAACTTCACATCAGCAAGCTCAACCTAAAAAGGACAGGACTTAGGATATTTTGCAAACAAAGCACAGAAGGAAAAGGTATAAGTTGTACAAACCTCAAGCTGTTCCTTAGCAGCCTTAGCAGCTTGCACACCCTCGAACTCCGCCGTCAACTCCACAATCTTGGCTTCAAGGTTGACAATCTTGTTACGAGCCGCGGCCGCGCGCTCATTGTCCTTCTCGCATATGCGCTTGAATTCGGCTTTCTCCTTAGCCAGCTGCTGTTCAGCAGCGTGAAGCTTGTTTTTCAGGCCCTCGCGCCCCCAGTCTTCTGCCTTCTTATCAGCTTCAAACCTCGCCTTCTCTTCATCAAGGGCAGTTTTCGACTTCTCAAATTCACTAATGCGCTTCAACATCCGCTCGCGGTACCTCTCCCAGTCCGACCGCTCCCTAACCATTGTCCGCCACTCACGGACGATTTGGTGGTTAGCAGCGCGAGCATTCGCCTCCCCGAGCATGTAAGTACGGTACAGCCCTTCATGAGTTTTCGCCTTCTGCCTATTAACCTCACCAGGAGTGAAAGAGTTTAAGAACCAATCGCGGCAAGGTCCGAACTCTTGAAAGGTGTCCTTTTGCCTCAAATTCCAGGGAGCCTGGTGGGGAGCATTACCGCGTTCCTCTTCGGTATAACTTTTATAGTAGATATCACCGAGAGTATCCTTCGCCCCGATAGCTTGTGGATTATAACCCCCGGCGCCGCCAGAGCTCGCGCCACTAGAAACATACGTAGGGCGGGTAGGTTTTTCAACCTCAGGGTCTTTCCTTCTCTCTTGATGGGGTTTCGCAGACCCCGCGATGCTCAAAACCTCCGGTCCCTGCGCCTTCTCTTGAGCAGCGATAGCAGCGGCACCGGTATACCTCAAGGAATCATCAGTAGGCTTTTCAACAGCCTTTTGTTTCTCCTTCTCCATTTCAGAGGCTTTCTTCCTCCTCGCCTCCTCAGCCTGCCTATCTTCCTCGGTTTTCCTCTTCTTCTCTTCCTCCGCTTTCTTCCTCTTATCCTCATCAGCTTTCCTACGCTCTTCATCAACCTTCCTCTTCTCTTCGACAGCCTTCGCCTTATCACCTTCAGCAACATGTTTATCTTTGGCAGTCTCAGCCCCAACAGACTTGGAAGATTTAACAGTAATCTTTGGCCTCTTTGGCTTTGGCTCCGTAATCACAACACCCTTCTCAGGGGTTTTCTTCTTACCCTCTGCAAAAAACCAAGGGATCAAGAAAAAGAGCAACAACAAGGAAGAACTAAAAACAAACTTACCAGGAGAGAACCTATAAAGTGAGCGCAGGTTGCTCTATTTACCAAGAACAAGAGCCCCTCCAGCCTTCGGCGCAACAGGCACACCAGCAGTCGCCTCGCTCCTAGTTCTTTTTCTGCTGATCAACTTTCCAGCAGCCTCCTCTTCTTCTTCCTCTTCCTCCTCCTCATGCATAACAGAGGAAGGAGTAGCGCTAGCATCCGGATTGCGAGAACCCGCGCGCCCCGAACCACAAGCTCCAGTCTTCTTCTCGCCTGCGCGCGACAAGCCTTCAAGTGAGTCACTAATAACCACGAAATCTTTCAAGTCACTCTGACGAAGGCGAAGAATACCTTTACCAGCGGTTGCGCGACTACTCCCAGCTCCCTTGCTGGTCACCTCAGCATCTGATGCAGCAACCTTCTTCTTCTTCACTGGTTTTTTCTTCTTCTCTTCCGGGTCAATACCCAAGTCGCGCAACACACCTGCAAAGATGTTAGACCACGAACTTAGCTCTCCGTTCGAGGACCCTACAGACTCCTCGCTGGAAAGATAGACAACCTCTTTCCCAGCAGAGGTCACACAGCGCAAAGGACGAGGTTTCGGTATGTGCGCACCTTCGTTTGCAGTAGGCGGTGAGACAAACGCATCAGCAACCGGGTACATAAAGTTACCCTTAATCTGGTTGTACCAGTATTCCTCTCCAGCTCGAAGCGGGCGCACGCCCATGGAACCGCCAAAAGCGGCGAAGGCAGCTTGATACAAACGCGCCTCTACACGACAAATCATATAAATAAAACACAAGCCATGAAATATCAGCGAAACCAAGGAAATTACTAACCTCTATCATCAATCATCAAGATAGGAACCTCCTTGCTTTCAGGCAGCCATTGATCGCTCATCCGCGCCGCTACCAAGACATTCTCCCCAAACACTCGGTTTGGGGTGGCAGTAAGCTCCCGATACCAAGCCTCAGTCTTGGGTATCGCCAAGTCTTCCTTCACAATCGCTTCATTCCAGGCGCGAAACGTCATGGGGATCGGAATAACCTCCTCGCGAATATAAAAGAATTTCGGTTTCCAGTCATGGAAACTCTTGGGAGGGTTTAGAAGTATCTTCTTCGCCGCGCCTCGACTGGCAAAAGAGTAGAAGCCCATATTTCGCTGAAGCTGATAAAAGGCCCGGAATTTATCGACAGTTGGCTAGATGCCATGAGCCCAGCACAGGAACTCGAAATGTCGAACCCGAACCATGCCGGGTGGGCTCATTTGAGATATATGGAACCCATAAAATTGAAGAATATGAGCCATGAAGTTCGTCGCCGGCAACCGGAAGTTGCCCTGATGAAAGAAGTCCTCGAACAAAGTGATGTACCCCGGTGGTGCATCAGCGGCCGTCTGATTCTGGCCAGGGTACCGGGCATCCCACTCCGGTGGGAACCGGAAACTACGTGAAAGCTGTTCAAAAAGCCCTAAATCCCACCGGAGAACAGGCACAGGACCCTCTTCTCCGGGATTATCTTCATGTTGTTCTTCAGCCATCGGTAGATAAACAAGGGTCTTGAATATTCTGGAAACAAGCTTGATAATCTGCTACGATGTTCTTCAAAAACTTGAAGATCTGCTACAACCGTGTTCTTCAAACTTTGAAGATTCAAAGAAGTTTGAGAGGAAATAAAGGAATAGTAGAAAAGAAAAGTGATGAGCCTCACGTCTCTCCGGATATATATACCCATCGCATTTAATGCGATGGGTAACCGTGCCGAAATCGCCGCAAGCAAGGCCAACCAGAAAGCGCCACGTAAGGCGTGTTTCCCGAAGTGACGGTTAGCACGCGCGCGTGGGCCTCACTCTCCTGACGAAAAGCTGAACCGTCAGCAACAAGTTGATGACAACCGTCAGGGGTCAACTCAAACGTCACCAACCGCGACTTTTTCACCAACCTGTCAGAAAATTCAAATTTCGAGGTTTTTCCCGCCCAAAGTCATTAGAAACTACATGTAAAAGCTAACAACAAAGCCAGCAACAAGCCTGGTAGCCGCGCCGTAGTAACCGACAACTTACACGAGCGCCGTCTACCAAAGCCAGAAGCATCCTTCTACTTTATTTTCTTAAGTCCAGAGCTCCAACCACTTGCCTTGCGCATGGTGCAGCACTGGACTGGGGGGACTTGAAGGGGTATGGTCCCAAAAAGCTGCGCAACCTCCTGCAAGGTCGCGCGGGACCATACTCCTTACTCAGCAATTTTCTTGCTGCCAAACCTCGCGCGGGCTACAACACATCTCTGTGACGCGGCGCGAGGTCCACATAAGAGTAAACTCCAGTTAGCAACACTTAGCATTCTAAAAAGAACATCTGAAAGCCCTTGCCTCGCGCAAGGTAATAACGTGCTCAGCAAGAATCATGCGTAATTACGGCGCAAGGCTTTCCAGATAGTACACAAGGTACAGGTGGCAGAAATAAAGAGCCAATCAGGGTCCTTCTGCTCCTGCGCAATCGTGCTCCACGATCGTCTGACATGCAGGAGACAAAAAGTACTGAAGGACGCCTATGTGGCACCAATCATAGGGCAGAGACAACTGCCCCACGATCTCCACTTACCTGCTGATGGCAGAAGGGCGACCAGGCCGACAACAGTGACACGTGGCTCCAATCACATTGCGCCAACTCCATAAGGCTCCTAGAAGCCACTAACGGTCGACACCAGTGAGACAAGGAGCATATCCTCCATGTTGTCGCCTTCCGGCCCAAGGCCCATCAGCCCACACCCTCTTACACCTCTCCGGCTATAAATAGAGACCTTCACTTCACAGGTTATTCATTACATTCCCTCTACTCTCACTTAATACTTTATTCTCTCCCCAAATATAGTCGCTTATTCTCACGCCGGAGCCCGGTTAAGAGGGAAACCCCCACATTCCCCTCTTAACGAGTAACGGTGTTCTGTTTTGCAGATAAACCACGGTCATTAAGGAGCTCAGGAAACCATAAAGAAGATTAACCATCATGGTAGAGACATAAACCAAACTGATTAATCCCGTAATTAGTTCCGTGTTTCTTCAATTATGGACTATTATTGTTTGAAGGGGTTCAACAGTTTGGCTGCTGGTAATGAAGAGAGGAGGAGAAGCTAAAGAAAGAATCATTGGTTTTTCTTTTTTCTTTTTTGCTACGTAAGTCTACTCATGCTATTGGTATCTATGTTTTTTTTTCTCTCTAACATATCAAAGAAAAATACACAATGTTTAATATTTTGTAGTTTTCAAAATAACTTGATTTATTTTAAATTGAAATGTGTATATATTATTGGAGGTATTGATATACTAAGATACAGTCCTCATTTTTTATATCTTTTTACATGTATGAAAAATATTACGATGGGAGAAATGTCTAAGGCTAGAAGGCAGAGTTCTCTTAGAACAAACGACAAAGAGATTGAATCGTCGGGAAATGATTAGTCGAGTTCTTCATTACAAGCCTGAAGCAGAGGCTTGAGAGCATGAGTGTAGTGGTTTTTGACATTTCCAGCTAATAAAGACGGTGGAACCATCAGTTGCGTATTCTCTTCAAACTAATGGCCGGCAACGATGAGAGTTTGCTGCATCTGATGATGTAAACTGAAACCAATTTTCATAAGCATCAAATAAACAAACAAGTACATTTTAGCTGCTGCTGCTTGGAAATTTGAAATGATTAATAATAAGGTTAGTGATTAGTATTATTTAAGTTTTTACTAAATTTGTTAGTTTGTTAAATATGTTTCCTTTCATATATATTGTTTATACCACAGAAACGCAATTTGATCATTTTTTTATCTTTTCGTTTTATTTATATCAATAGTACGTTGGTTGTTTTATTTACTTTATAAACCTAAGAGTTCCATAATAATTTCTTTCAGAGAATTTCCTTGTGATCATCACAAACATATAATGTTTTTTGTCAATACCTCAAAAACATATTATTTTGTCAAACCCGCGAAGTTCGCGGGTATTAGCACATACTTTATACATTTTTTATAACTGGCCCATTAACATTTATACTTATTGAAGCAATGCAAACCAAATAACCTGCCATTCTCATCTGGCCCATAATACATTTCTAATTATTTGTCAGATCAATCTTGGAATTTACCTAAAAGATGAAAAAGGTGAGCTTTCGATTTTGGTAGATAGATCCGTTGGTGGGTCCAATACTCTTGATGACGAATTGGGGTTGATGCTTCATGGGTACATCTTTCCTTGATAATGTCATTAGTTCTCATAAATTGTACTTATATATATAACTTCAAGCTAATAAATTGAACTTACCACCAGCATGATGTCTTTCGTAGTTAGCTAGCTTTTTATGTATAATAAATGATTGTCTACTGCAGAATTTTAACCAAAATTCATGGTAAAAAAACTGCACTTTTTAAGGGTTAAAAAGCAACATCGTTTGTTTCAAATTTATGCATTTTTTGGACAAAAAAACTGCATTTTTATGGTCAAAAAAACTGAACCTAGGTTAATGGAATTTGAAAGCAGGTATACATTTAACAAAAAAAAAAAAAAAATCATAACCGAGGTTAATGGAATTTGAAATATTTTCAATTGTGGCGATGAAAATGGTGTTGTGGTGGATAATGATATAATACTATAAATATATTTATATTTGATTTACGTTGTAAATAATGATATAATATTAATATTTTTTTTTTGAACGGCATATAATATTAATATTAATATTCCCACTTGGGTTAAGTCGGCCGGCCCTCCTTGGAGGTCACCGATTCGACTCCCACTCGTGGCCTTTGTGGGGGGGAGGGGGAGGGGGGGGGGGGGGGGGCACCCGTGCGCAATGATGGTGAAAAACCTACCGAGGAGGGTTTGATCCTGAGCGTCACTCCGGTTTTCATCCGGCTGTTACTCTAGCGAGGCAACTCGTGTAGAGGCAGTACGGTTTCCGGGGGAAAGCCTTCGACCCAAGATTGGTAAACCCAGCGCTGGCCTTGCTATCTGGGCCCTTAATCTTGGCGAGGGTCCGCGATTAGCGGATGTGACAATGGTCACCATTATGAAGTTCACCTTTCAAAAAAAAATATATATTTATATTTGATTTTCGCAAAGCAGGTAAAGTAATTCAGCTGTTACTCTTAAATTTGTTGAAAGTCATTCATGATCAAACAAGGTTTGTCAATCGATTACTCATCTTATCGATTACTTTTATTTACTTTATTTTTCAATTTATTACTAATAATTTTTTTTATATATATTTTGTTTACTATAGGTACGCTGTTGTTGGATTGCATGATATAATTGAAGCCGAACATATTTCGTTAGGTGATAACTGTTTTTTCAATTGGTCAAAAACGAATTCGAGGTTATTGGTTACGAAGCTCTAGCAAGTTGAAGTATTAGAGTAATAGGCTTTCCATTTATATTTTCAGACCAGGAAAACGTATTTCCTTCATTTACTTATCTTTTCGGTTTTGTTAGATATATAGTACGATGCTTCGTTGTATTTTAATCTTCAACTTCAGATTTCCATAATAAGTCCATGCGCACAGTTTCTTAAGAATCAGTATAAACGTAATTTTTTTTTCTAAAAATAAAAAACATATCATATCTCAACACCGCGAAATTCGCGGGTATTATCACTAGTAAATTCTATATGACAAACTGGTTAAATATAACTTTTAATGCTTTTTATTGATTGTATTAAATATTTCTTTTAAATAAATAAGGTATTACACAAGCTTTTTTTGGGAAAATATATTAAAAAAAAAATGGAAATGTTCGAAGTTTAAATGGTAAGTGTACCTAAAGTTGAGAGAGCCCCTAAAGTTGAGAGAGCCAGTTGTACCAGCGATGATACCGTTGATACATGTGTGAATATATAATGTGTAGCGTTTTAACTCTAAGGTGGTCCAGAAGTGGAACGACAAACCCTCTTTGTCTACGACGAAACCATGCAAACCTTTCTTTGTCATAAACAGTTGAGACATATTTGTCCATAATCACCCATTGATATGCTCTTATATGGGCACGTTTCTTTTTATGTGATTTGCACTGCATGACTTGTTCCAGGGTCAGTTGTTTAAAAAAAAAAAAAAAGATGGCACAATAGGTCATGTACTTTTAATATTCAGTATATTTAATAAGAAACATCAAAGTGAAAATTAAATGCATTAAACCTTGTAATTGTTTTTGTGATGTTCAAAAATTTTGGACAGACTAGTGTTCAGGGACAATATAGGCGTTTTTTGCAATTGATTCCATTGGTTTTTTTTTTTTTCATCTGATTCTAGTGATATTACATATATGCATGGTTGTAAAAGTCCCGCCTAGGCTCCGAGTACTCCCCGAGTACTCGCTACAAGGTAGGCTGCCGAGGCACGAGTACTCTTCTCCCAGGCCAATTACTCCCCGAGTAATCTCCGCCTAAGCCGAGTACTACCCGAGTCCTCCCGAATCCGACTAGGGAGCGCCTAGCGACTTTTGCAACCATGCATATATGTAAATATAATCAATATGTAATTTTTCATATTATCATATATGTAACATACAGAAGACGATGATTCGGTTTGCATAGCAATCATTTGAAAAAAAAACGGGTATATTGTTCTGTGTTTGAAAAGCACAAGTTTCGTAAAACCTAGCCCGCACTGTTTTCATTCTGTAACACCCGAAACATGTTATGACAGTAGTAGAAAAACGACCCTGTGATCAATCTAAACAAAGATACAAAAAGCATTTAATGTCTTAAAACGATCCTGCAAGCCAAATGTCTATCGTCGTTTTGTTTTGCGGTCCCATTCAAGTTGATCGGACACATAACAGCCGCAACAGGCAGATGGATCTCTCTAATTGCTCCTCGCACCTCCAGGCATCAAATTTGCAAGAGAAGGAACACCTTGGTTCCTCATCTCTTCTTGTGCTTTTCTAATTTCTTCCGGGTCTGTTTCAAATTAATTGAAAGCCGGAAATTAAAGATTTATTTCAAAAAATACAAAAAGAAAATATAACTAATTTAAAGTTTACCCATGTTTTCAACTAATTTGGGCATCAAGAACACCACCACCACCATAAATCCAATCATGAGTCCCATTGGGCTTTTCACAATAGACATTATGTTAAAAGGTTCCCTAATCTGTAACCCAAGATAAATTACACAACTCAACAAATTAGTACCAAAAAATAATAACAATAATAATAACTCTTAATGCATAAATATAGCATTAAATTATAAATTATAAATATAATAAAAAGAACAACTTGAGTTACTGTAACGTCCATCACATCGGAGCTACAATAACTTTTTTTTTTTGGTTTTTGACCCCTCATTTTCAGTTTTTACACTTACACCCCCTTAACTTTCTAAAAACTTTATGAAATATCATTTTGATCCCCTCAAGTTTTAAGTGTTTATTTGCATATATGTACGTGTCGTATAGATTCAGGTTGGTTTACGTTTCGACGTAAATTTTTTCGGGTCAAATATAATACGTTTCGCGCATATTTTTATGTACGTTTTTCAGTTGGTCTAATTTTTGACGTAAATGCTGTTTGGAAACGAGTTGGGTCAAATATAATACGCTTTCATCAGATGGTATAAATTCGAGTTATTTTACGTTTCGAATTTCGATGTTGCCGCAAAGCGTACCATCCTTTAACTTAAAAAAACACTATTTTCTTACATTTTGACGTAATTTTTAGGAAATAAGTCGGGTCAAATATAATACGTTTTCATGCTTATTTTTATGTACGTTTTCAGTTGGTCTACGTTTTGACGTAAATTTTGTTCGGAAATGGGTCGGGTCAAATTACGTTTTCATTAGACAATATAAATCCGCGTTACTTTACTTTTCAACGCCACTGCAACACGCGGGAGAAATTTACTAGTTACTCATAAAGTACCAACTAGTGGGAAGAAGCAACTGAAATTACTAATATGTCCAAACTGACCTCATAATATTGTTCTTCTCTCAAAGGCTCCAAAACGAGCTCGTTTAGACCTCTTCTGGTTTCTGTCAGTGCAGCCTGAACCTTACCAGGGTTTCTGGCACTCACATCTACCCGCACCTGGTTCAAATGAGTAAAAAAACTAAAAAATCAGGGGTAAATAGGTCAAGTTTTATTACAGAAAGGAAGGGGAAAAAACTGACCGGTGAAAATAGATAACCGATGACATCAACTTCAATAAGGTGAGTTCCAGCTGGCACATTGTGGCTTTAAGTGTATGATTAAGGAATTTCAGCAGTGTTTAACAAAAGATAAACTACATACATCTTATGCACATAGGCTTACAAATTAACCGAATGTTCAGCGAAAAGTTTGTGAACTGTTCGGCGGAAAGTTCGTTGACGTTCGTTCATTTAATAAATGAATAAACATGAACAAGAAATTTTGTTCGATTAGTTAAATGAACGAACACGGACAGAGGTCTTGTTCATTCGTTTAAAAAATAAACAAACATGAACAAGAAATTTTGTTCGGTTAGTTAAATGAACGAACACGAACAAGAAATTTTGTTCGATTAGTTAAATGAACGAACATGTAAAGAGGTCTCATTCGTTCAATTGTGTTCGTGAACGTTCGTTCATCTACGTTTGTTCATGTCCGTTTGTTTATGTTGTTTATTAGAGATATTTGTACATTTATATGTGTTCATGAACACGATCATGTCCTTAATGAATGGACACAAACAGAAAATCCCATTTGGTAAGTGTTCATGAACGGTTCATGAACACATTATTTGCTTAACGAACGAAACACAGACAAGGTCTTGTTTGTGTCCGTCCGGTTCGTTTGCAGCCCTATTAATGCACATATATGCAACTAATGATTAATACGATGTTTTTAAACTATATATCTAAAGACGGTTAAGAACTTAACATGGTAGGATACAATGAGAAGTAACCATCGGGCTTTAAAAACGTAACTTGCTGACCACCGTTCAATAATACTTTGGCATTGTTAGCCTTCACCGGCAGACCGAAGCCTTTCGCACCAAAACCTGAAAAGTTAAATGCAACCGATATTTATAAATGAACAACAATAGAAGAACTAATTCGCATGATAAACATGAAACTTGCATTGCAAAGAAACTACATACCAGGGATTTTAACTCGGCCGTTGATGGTATAACCACTTCCATCCCTGTAAATTACAAGCAAAAACACAAAATCAATCAAATCTAAGAGACGGCACTATTGCAGATATATAACTCATTTCATTTGTGTACAAAATTTATACTAATCATGTATGGACATTGCTAAGATTGAAGATATAAAACATTAGTTTAGAAGTATAAGAAAAATGAATAGAAGAAAGATCAACAGGAAGATAAATGTGTTAGAAATTGTCTAGAAGAGTATGAATAAGATTGAGAATTGAAAATTGAAACTATATCGGTAGAATATGAACCTGCAATTAGTATTCCATTCAGCTAAATTATGGTGCAATTTTCTCTCAATTCAAAGGGATACAATCCATAATTGTCAAAGGCGCAAAGTGTGAGCCTTGGGCTTAGGCGCAAGGCGATTAAAAAGCGAGGGTCTGAGATAAGCAAGCTGCATAGTATTAACATACCATTTTTAGGGATTTTAAACATGTTTAGGCTTGTCTCCTTGTGTCTATGTCTATATGAACTATCATGATGTTATATATATTTATATTTTTAATTCTATTACTCTTTCACCCTTTCTATTTCTATATATTTAGATCTGTTTGTTTGTCTGCTGTTTGTTTTGGAGCCGGCCGACAGGGTTCTCTCTCAAAGCAAAGTATCTATCCCTAGGGATAGAGGTAAGGTTTACCTACAGGCTACATCTCACCCTCCCCACACTCTACCAATAGCTCTGCCATTTGTGAGACTCACTAGGTATGCTTGTTGTTCTATAAACATGTTTTAGGCTTGTTTAGGGCTAGTTCTAGGCAAATTTTGGATATTTCAGACCAGTCAGGCAACATCTAGCCGAAACCTCGCCAAAATGTCACCGGATCGCCTGGATGGCCGCAAGGTACCTTCCTTGCGACTCGCCTCGCCTAGGGCTTAGTCACGCGTCCGAAGCGCTTACATCACACAATTAATAAACTATACAACTATGGTTTATACACAACCTTAGATCTTCTACTCAGATTGAAATCATCAAGCATGTAAATCAGTAATGAAGCACTCAGATCAACAATTCAATACATCATTCCAGATCAATCAGTTTAAAACTTCAATCAGTTAGACTCAAATTGTTAACCAGATTTGTGTTATTAGCACAAACAAACTTCTGTAACCAAATCGTTTCAAGTAGAGTAACAATTAACGAAGTAAGGATTATATAGAGCTGGTAAATCATGTATATAAGCAATAAGATTGGTGATCACAAAGCTAGGGCTCGTAGAGAAAAGTGAAAAGGAAAAAATCAACGTACCTCGATGCGATTGCGAGTGAAGAACACGATAGGAAGCATAATTGTGCGAGTAGTAATAGCAGTGTGGGGGAATTTGGTTTGGATCTCTGTAGAACCGCCATGGAAGAAGAGAGAACGGAGACTCGTCGGAGATTACAACGGTGATAAAGGAAAAGAAAAAAAAAGACGATCTAGTAATGATTTTTTTTTAAACAACCAGTGGGATTCCTGCGTAGCTTTAGTCATTAGCGCTCTACGATACCGGCATTTGGTATAGCAATTGTTCTTAATCGACATGTTTTTTTACATTGAAAACTCTTAAAAACGAATACCCGTACCGGTACCGGTATTGTTTGGCCGGTATCGGTCCGTTACGACAGACACTAGCTTAGACTGTCTGTTGTGGGGCGGTATGCAGCCCCATAGCGCCATATGGCGCCGCTGCACACCGGGACGAAGGGCGCCATGGCCCAAAAAATTTGAGAGGCGCGATCTCCATAGCGGCACTATGCTTTGTTGATTTTGATTTTTTGACCGTTGGTAACGGTCAGAAATGTAAAAAAAAATTTATTAATTTTCAAACTTTCCTTTAAATAATTACCCCCTTTCCTATATTTTTATTAATCCACACACACTCAAACACCCTTTCTCTCTACCCCTTTTTTAAAAATCCACAAATTTTATACAATGCATCCATTCAACCGTGGCTTCATTCCTCCCCGATCAAGTGCGGACCCAAACCAAAGTGGTAATCCTACTCGCCCCGTGTCGCCGGTTCCTACTCGACCCAACCCTTTCGGCTCCGGTTTTCTCGATTAAAATCAACAAAATCCCGGGTTCATAAATCTTTTGAACCAACCGCTATCATGGGACCCGAATCTCTACGGGTGAAACCCGAATCAAAATACCGATGGAATGGGGTCGTCTCAAGCGTTCGGGTCGGCTCAAGCTTTCGGCTCCCCACTACACGGACCCGATGTTGTCCCGGAAACACAACCCAAAGTAGCGGAGACGCAAAAAGGAAAAGGAAAACGGGCACATAAAAAGAAAGCGGAAACAACCACCCGAGCGAAAAAAAAATGTGATATCGTGGGAGCCCGAAGAGGAGTATGCGCTAACCCGCGCTTGGATCGATGTGTCGGAGGACCCGGTGATAGGTATTTTTCTAAGTTCCTTTATTTTTTTTCATTTTTTTCTGGTTTTTCCATTTTTTTTCTATTTTTTTTATTTTCGAGTTTTTAATTTCTGTTTTTTATTTGTTTTTCAGTTTTTATTTATTATTTGTTTTTATTTATTTTCAGTTTATATATTCTGTTTTTATTTCAGTTTTTTTTTTAAATTTTAGACTAATTAATGATATCTTTTTTTTTGCAAACAATCAAAGTAAATCCGTTTTTTTGGGCCGAATACGAGATCTTTTTTTCGATCTCATGGGTAAAGGAGACGAATACCGGCCACCGGACTCGATATCGGGCAAGTGGACCGATATCAACAAAAAATGCGCGAACTTTCAAACCGTGTACCAACGCAATTTTACCGGATGGAAAAGTGGAAGCAAGGACGAGGACATTACGCAAGCGGTGTTGGTCGAGTACACAAATGGTAATGGCCATTTCCCGTACCTAAGGTGTTGGCAAATCCTTCGCCATAGCCCCAAATGGGCCAACATCTCTAC
This sequence comes from Helianthus tuberosus, assembly GCA_030545235.1. Classification (NCBI taxonomy): domain Eukaryota; kingdom Viridiplantae; phylum Streptophyta; class Magnoliopsida; order Asterales; family Asteraceae; genus Helianthus; species Helianthus tuberosus. The sequence continues at coordinate 43,953,681 of CM060358.1, read as the reverse complement.
TCCGAGTGGTCGGTCGGAAAATAAACGGCCGTCAAAGAGGTCCAAAACAAACGAGTCGGGTGAACCCGAAACGCCAACTTCCGACGCTCGAAACACCGAGGTGAACGAGGATATTCCGGATGACGAGCCGGTGGAAGAGCTACCAAGACCGCCCGGAAGAAGAAGCCGGGCGAAAAGGCCCGAGTCGTCGTCGATGTCAATGGGAACGGAAACGAGTAACGCATTTTCGGAGATAAACAAGCGACTTCAAGACATACACGAACTCGGTACTAAACGTATGGAGGAGAACCGCAAAGTTACCGAGATTATGCGGGATAGACAATGGGCTCATGACTTTGACTTCTACTCGAAACCGCACGACCACTTAACGAGAAAAGCGTTGAAGATGGCGTTGGCACAAAAAGAGCGGATAGAAAAAAATATAACCTTTGATTATGTAATGTTTTTTTATTTTATTTTATTGTAGTTTAATGTTGTTTTTTACTGTTTTTTATTTTGTTGTACTCTTTTTCTTTATTTAATGAAATGATTTTTAATTTTAAAAAACTTAGAAATTAATTAAAAAAATTAAAATTAAAATAATTGAGTAATGATGACAAAGGGGCTTTATGACTATGACCTCAACTTGCATAACGCCCCGTGATGACATGGCATGCCACATGTCGCATAACGCCCCCAAAAGGCCTTATGACTACGGATGACCTTATGATACCAAAAAATACTTTATTGGGAATATTAATTTGTGTTCAATGAATTTTATACCATCACGTCGAGAATTCTATAAAAACGAATACGGTATTGTTACCGATGTTGTGTGGTCGGTATATGTTCGGTTTGTGACGATAAAAAAATCAACTATATATGACTCGTTCGAACACCGATGTTGTTTGATCAGATATGTTCGGTTTGTGATAATAAATAAAATCAGCTATATGACCCATTCGAATACCTATGTTGTTTGGTTGGTATATGTTTGATTTGTGATGATAAAAAAAATCAACTATATATAACATGTTCGAGAAAAAAGTTATCGAACAGTACATAATAATAGGCATGTTAATAATAAAAAACTATAGCGATGTTATACGAGTACCAATGTTCAGACATGATTAGTAATAAAAAAAAGAAAATCATTAAAAGTTAAAATTAAAGAAATATGTTTTAAAGTTAAAAATAACTATAATAATAATAATCTTTTTATTATAAAAATTAAATTACTATTCATGAGCATTGAGCACTAGTATAAGTGGTGATTATTTGTTGAAACGGATTGTACTGGCAGCCCAACTTTTCAAAATGAAGGTTATGAGTTTGAGTCTCGTTTGGAGCAAAAATACTATGGGTTAAGTAAGGTATTTTTCATCGGTGGGCCACTGAACCGTGGGTATCCTTTGGAATGGTGGCAGGCTGGGTCACCATCGCCGTCTACATTCACAAGCATGGGTGGTCTTTTGCCATTAGGTTTACCCAGGTAATCGGGTTTTTGTTTGTCATTCAAAAAAAAAAAAAAAGAGTTCAAACAAAGTCTAGCAACAAGTTTAGACCTATGGTGTGGAATTGTAAGATTAGGTGCTATATTGTTTATTTATAAGGGTGGACGGGGCGCCGAGTGTATCACGATAATGAAGTCCGTGATAGCCGTTAAACACCGCCCGATGTTTTCACGGGTGTGATGTTTGATACCGTGATGGACATCACGATCGTGAAAGATGATTTGGGTTTGGAGATGACCGTTCAAAGTAAAAAAAAAAAATAACCCCTATAAATAAATTCAATCTTTAACATTTTTACACACACTTCATCACTCAAAAAACACATTACAACACCCACATTTCAACAAACAAAATTACCAAATAGTAGGCTGAAGCAAAAGAGCGTCTGCTACGAAGAAAAGACATAGGCTGAAGGTTCGTGCTAATCAAGGCGAACCCGATAGGTATCGTTTACAAGACGAACCTATACCTACACCTACACAACCGTTTGCAACCCAATTGTTTCCTGCCCAACCATTTCCCACCCAACCGTATCCACAATGCTTCTCCCAACCAAACATGGCCAATAACTTTAGGTTGTTTTTTTTTTCGCAAACTCGGTCAACTTTTTTTATTTGCAACGTTTTAGGTATTATGGGCCTATGTCGTGGTTCAATGGGTGCCAATGTGACTTGGGAACGCGATTAGGAGATGACTAATAATTAGGTATGGTGTCAAAATGACCCGGAGACACTTAATCGACCTAAAACATCCAGCTTTAAGTTCGAACGGGTCAAAATGGGTTGGATGAACTTTAATAGATTGGTAAACGCTTTAGAAAAGTTTAAAAGTGTTTAAATGGGTCAAAATGACCCGTACACACTTAATAGACCTAGAACATCTTTAAGCGGCTCAAAATGGGTCGAATGAACTTTAATAGTCTAAAAGTGGATGTGTTCAAGTCATTTTTGCCATTTGGTAAATTATGTAGATTGGTGTGAATGTTTTAGACAAGTTTAAAAGCGTTAACTGATCTAGCCTTTATTTTAAATGGGTCAAAATGACCCGAACACACTTAATCGACCTAAAACATTCAACTTTAAGTCGAACCAGTCCAAATGGGTTGGATAAACTTTAATAGATTGGTAAATGCTTTAGAAAAGTTTAAAAGTGTTTAAATGGATCAAAATATGTCAACTATTAACCTGTATCTTATTTTGTAGGATCCACTTGACGATTTGTTTGAAGACCCGAGATTTATGGAACGACTCTACCAAGTTATGGATAAGAAAAAGCTATCAAGAAAGGGCAACGATAATGACACGGAGAAGGGGGAAGAATGATGTATTTGTTTCGAATTTGAGGGTTTCAATACTTCTATATGAAGAACACTTGTAATCAGTTGTTGGACCTTGAATACAAGAGTTACTTACATTACTCACTGAATACTTTCTTGTGTTAGCCCTGGTCATACCAACTCGTTGAACTGTCACTAGTTCTGGTGCATCCAACTTACAAGCTATTACTATAAGCGATTGGCGAATAAATTTTATTTCTTGGTATATGACAAAAAATAATCGAATTCTTATAACAAAAGAATAAATAAATCTATGATTGCTTGAGCATAAGAAATTAACTCATTCCAATCAAAAGTAGCAACCAATAAATGATTGAAGTAATGTGAGAATCATGATTCAAAATCGTTTAGTTCCGGTCTTCAACTTAAAAACAAGCAGGAAGCGCAGGCCCGCCGCAAATATATGCCACAATAACATATACAATCACCAGTAGAAGACATACGAATCCAACCCTGCATTTTTAGTTCAACATCAGGTGGTCAGGGACAACCTTACCTAGACCGAAAAAAAAAACATCAATTTTTTTTTAAATTCGTTAACCCGTTTAGCCTTACATCAAAATTTTAAAACATTGATGGTTTTTTTAGATAAAGCGTGTTGAGGCTCTCGAATTGAAAACCCATTTTGATACCTTTTTTCTAAAACGACCCATTTCAAGGTGAGTGCATTTTGGTCAGAATCCGTTTTGATCTGAAACAATGACACTTTTTTGAAACAGCCCATTTGACATGAACCCAGTTAGTTTGACCCCAACTGGGTTGACCCATTACCCGACCCGACCATTTTGTGAGGCTTAGTTGAGAGAAAATACATGAGTTTGACATTTTGCCACCACATTGTATTCCTGAATCTGCGAGACTGCTTTTTGAAGCGAAATGTATTATTTTGCATAGTGGCAGTTTTATCCACAAGCGACTCTAGCCGATCACCCCTCTCGAGAACTTTGTCTATATTTTGTATCATCACATTCCGCACCTATTCATAAATTATAATACCAAAATTAACAAACTGTCTGCAACTTTTTATTATTCAGTGTTTCATGCAAGATGAAGCAAGCTAGATTTCAAACTCACCTGACTCATTTCACCTTTTAAACGGTTCATCCTATCCGCATTGGGATCGTTTGAGTAATACTCCATTTGTTGGCTCAGAACCCTTGAAAACTCATCGTTCATGCCATAAGCCTGGGCTGATAGAACTGCTCGACCATAAGTCCTAACAAACCTCTGATGAATGTCTTCAAGAAACGAAAAAGGAATTCGTCCTGTAAAATATACAGTATTGCCAATATTACACATATTGCGCAAACCATTAATGCTGATTATTCAAATAAAATGAAAAGGTTCAACTTTAAGCTTCATCATTCATAGCCACATTTAGCTCAATATCAGGTTTTTCATTTCAAAGATGCCAACTCAACTTCATACAGAATGGTTCTTTTTAAAGAATATCATTCTGTTATTTTGTTGATATTCTAGCTAATTTGTATAAAATTTAACAAAAATCATGTCATTAATATGATTGACAAAGCAATATAATCTGATAATTCAATTCGTATGAATAACTTCTGAACTTAAAATTGATAGTTTTACTACCCAAATTAGGAAACACAATAACTGAAATTCAATATCAAATCTATACCTAATAAATAAATAACTGGTTGCGTCACGTGTCATAATTCTCCGAGCCCAACATTCTTTTTACCACTTCCCTTATTCCACCCGTTCCTATTCTATTTCTTAATCCAAAAAGCTACTTAAAGTAATTTATTATACGTAATTTCAACATATTACATCAAAATATCGTTTTATAATTTCCTAAATCGCCATAACTAACTATTTAATATTTCCTTCATTTAATCATATGGGTTTCTAACCTAGTGTTCTAATACATGTGTAGATTCAGATTTAAACCATACATAAAACCAAATTACCTATCATGCATATATAAAAATGTTGCTCTAAGAACCCTAATCAATTTCATATCATATTTCAATGATATATGTCACATAATCACAACCTCACATGAGAATTTCAAAACAACAAACAATGACCTATTAATCCGTAACAAACAACGATATTTTGAATCAAACAAACGTAACACAAGATTAACAGAAACGGTAATTTATGGCTTACTTCCAGCAACATCATCAGCCATACATAAAACAGTGAGGCCATCGGTACGCTTAACATGAAATATATACCGATCTTGCGAGTACGAAACATTCATATCATTGTTCCCGGGGATCTTATCTAGAATTTGCCTAGCAATGGTGCTGCCATTCGTCGACGTTGCGCTGAACTCGGCCAACACAACCGATCCTCGCGCCACCAGTGTGTATAGAATCGTCATCGCCAACCTGACGATCTGATCGTACCAATCAATGTATGATGGTGATGAGATTAGGGTTTGTATGGATAGAATATGGTGATTCAGATGAGATGAAAAAGTGCATGTGTAGTGACTGACTTTGGGGAAGTTGTTAGTTTGGACCCGCCAAATATAGAAACTACCAACGATATAACCTTAGCCTAAAACTAAATTCATTTTTTTTTATTATACTCATCCTTATTTTAATAAACTATTTAAAAAAAATGTAATGTGTTAATGCCAAATCTTTTCTCTCAATATTAATATTATTATAAATGACTAATTTAACTGACCCATGCGTTACAACAAGTAGAAACTTAAACGGTTTCGGTGCACTCGTTATTACAAAGGAAATAGTAAACCTAAATATAATGTAACATGTTCAAAATGTGTTTGATTTATTGGTTTTTTAATGAATGTTAGTTAGATAACAAAAGGGAAAAACCATTTTTAAAGTTATATATTAAATTAAATTTTAGTTAAATAGTAAAAAAAAACAGAAATTAATATATCAACCCAAACAAATTATTGGTTTTTATGCTTGCTTTTGTGTGTTATAGAGTTTAAACTCATTTAAAAATATAAAGATGAATGTCTGAAAATTAAACAAATAATATATCTCAATTATCATTAACCCAACTAAACTCAATAATGTTATAGAGTTTAAACTAATTTAAAAATATAAAGGTGAATGTATGAAAATTCAAGGGGCGGTAAATTAGTAGAGGGGCGATAATCGCCTTAGGGCCCATTTTTCCGCTTGCCTAAGGCCCCTTAATTCTCAAGGATATTCAGGGACGACCCTGATGGTGGTTGTGAGACGGTGACGATGGCTAGAGAAGAAGGTTGCAACAATTGCATGGCAGGGGTGGATATGGCTTGGTAAATATGTATAAGAGGGCTAAGATGACGATATAAAGAAACACCAAGTTAATCCGGAGATTAGCTAATTGTTTGTGTCTCGTCCAAATAAAGTTAATCTTCTTGTGAGCTCGATAAACAGCTATGTCGATCCTGCAAAACAATCAACACACCGTGAAGCTCGTTACAAGGAGGAGAATAGGGGGTTCTCCTTGTAATCACCCTCCGGCGTGAGAATAAAAACTTTCTTTGAGGATAAAAGTGTGTTTATTGAGTGAGAGAGCAAGAGAGCGATGCTTAAAACTGGAGGTGAAGTTCTCTATTTATAGCCGAGGTGAATTGTGAAGGAGATAGGCTAATGGGCCTGAGATCGACAACAAGGAATATCCATTCTGCCACCTCTGTCATGACCGTTAGTGATTCCAGGCGAGAGGGTAGTTGACGCATGCTGAATGGATCCACGTGTCCTGACGGTTGTCCTTATTGTCCGGTCTGTCATCAGTAGTTAAGTGGAGATCATGGAGCAGTGGTCGACGCAAGCTGATTGGTGCCACGTATGTGTCCTTGTGTACTTCCTGTCTCATGCATGATTGCTCATCGTGCATCACAAATAGAATACAGCCTGTTGAGCGCCTATTGGTCAACTGCTTTGCCACTTGTACTTTATGTACTGTCCACGTTACCATGCGCTTCTTGTCCCCACGCAACATGGGGTAACCCTGGGTAGTCGGCGCAAGGTCAATGGAGCTAGGTATTTTGTCAAAGGAACTAAGTGTCAGAATTGGTTCTATCTTGGTCCTGACCTCGCGAGCGGCTGGGGGCACAACCTTGAGGTCGACGGAAAGTTGAGGAAGTCAACACTTTGGTTTATCTTGGGTATGGTCTCGCGCGCGACCTGAGGTTAACTCATATGGCCGGCTCAGGATTTGAGACCATACCCCTTCACTATACGACCCATATGTGATGGTGTTTCGCCCATATCATATGGCACGTACAAAAGTACTTCTTGAAAAAGAAATGACTGTTGTAATATGACCGACACGATCCCTATACATTTTTTCATCTATTTATATGACATGTATGACCCATATAACCCATATGATGTGACAGGTGTCCTGGTATCAACTACTACCGGTGGTAAAATGTTAACTCTATTAAAATATTTACCATATAACTTATACCCTTTTATATACTAACTAGCGGGACTCCTTGTGCGTTAGGGCAAACTCTCGATCGGTATCGGTTCTTATCGATTCTGATCGTTACGGTACCGGTATGATACCGTTAATTGGTATAGTAGTCGAAAGAGATATGCTTAAAATGACATCGTCGCATGTTTTACATAAATTGAAAACCATAAAAATAAATACTAGTACGAGTTCAGATAATACTGGTACCAGTGTTATTTGGTCGTAATCGGTTCGGTTCGTCACGACACGGATAGGAACATCAAGAAAACCATAAAAAAGAATATTGATATCGATGGCGTTTAGACGGTATCGGTTCAGGTCATCACGTTAAAGAACAAAAAAATTATATTTGACCTGTTCATTTTTTTAATTAAATCTCTTTCGAGATGTAGATAAAAATAAGCATACCACAACGATATATTCGAAATTCTATAAAACATCTATTATATTTTTAAAATAACGAAAAGGGGTAAACGACATCACTTTATATAACAAAAAATTAATCAATGGGGTAGCTTTAATGGTATGTATTTGATCACTTGTATAATACTATTCACAACTCGTTTTGTGTAAAATGTATATTGAGACGTAGATAAAAATAAGTATGTCTCTACCTCATACTTTAAAATTTGTAAAATATTGTAGTTTAAAAGTTAACAAAATTTCCTACATATACAAAAAGAACTTAGGGGAATAGTGCCATGCAGCTGTGTGGCACTTTCCTATTAAACCAACCATTTTATTTTATTTTATATTCGTTTTAAAATTACGGTTTCGTTCTTCATTTAAAATAAAATTACATTTTTGCCCCCGCTTCAAAATACACTTATGCTTTTGTCCCTCGCTTAAAATTACGATTTTGCACTCGGTTCAAAATTATGATTTTTATCTCTATATTACAATTACAATTTTGGCCCTAGTTCAAAATAAATTTTTGCTTTTGCCCCAAACTAAAAATAACGATTTTGCAGTTTCGCTCCGTTTCAAAAATTATGATTTCGCCTTCAGTTTAAAATTATGTTTTTGTCCGGTTAAAAATAAAAGTACGCTTTTACACCCCAATTCAAAATTACGATTTTGCACTCAGTTCAAAATTTTGATTTTGCCCCAGTTCAAGTTAAAAATATAGTTTTGTCCCCAGCTTAAAATTACGATTTTGTTCTTAGTGCAAAGTTATATTACGATTTTGTCTCTGGTTCAAATTTATAGTATTGACATCACTTTAACTTTTGGCAAATTACGATTTTACCCAAGTCAACAAATACAACTTCGTCCTCAGTTCAAATTACAGTATTGCTATCGTTTTAGTTTTTTTAACAAAATTATAAAAGTGTTTTTTAATTGGTTGACTGGATTTAATTTTTTTCCATGTCAAGGAGCTGCCTAACACTCGCCCGTTAATCCTGACAAACTACAGTTTTGCCCTGAGGTCAGGACTACGGTCTTGTCATCATTTTAGTTTTTTTTCCCAACAAAACTATAATTGTGTTTTTTTAATTGATTGAGAATTATTCGGCCATCGTCCCGCAGCGCGGGCGGGGCATCAACTAGTTATCTATATATGATAGAGAAGCCAATGAATAGTAAATTAATATTATAATCTTATTATTATTATTATTTATTATTATCATCTATATTATTTATTATTATTTATTATCATCTATATTTAATAGTAGTGAATGATACCTCACCAATTTGGCAGATATTAGTATTAGATTGGTTTGTTTTCTTTTAACCAAATAATTTCATTAAATAATCTTAATGGTTAGTGACTTTATGCAAATACACATATTTTAAAAAGTTCCGCCAAAAGTCCACATGCGACCTAAGACTAGTCACACTTGTGACAAATGTGTGACAAATGTTAGGTTGGTTTAGTAAACTAATAAAAAAAAAAATAGGCTTTAGATCCTCGACCAGGTCATTGAGACAACCCAAGATTGAGAGGGTTTTTCTATTTATTTTTATCACTTGTCCAAATTTAGTTATTGCCATCTTTTTATTTTAGGAGACCTGAATCTTATTACCCCCTAAATAATAAAAATTGGCCTTTGCCACACCAAAATTTTATTTTGGCTCCCATCACCTCCAACTTAACATTTGAGTTGTTGTGTCACCCTGACGTAACTAGACGCTAACTAGGTTAGTTTTTTTTTTTTACTGACGTGGCTATTTTATTCATATACTTAAAAGTAGTTATAACAATCACAAAAATATTGTAGTTTAAAAGTTAACAAAATATACTTAAAAGTAGTTAGGGGACCCGGGGTGGTAGCGTGATAAGCCCCGGTCATGCGTTAAATTATAACGCACACGGCCGCCGGTAGAGTGTATAACGCGTTGAATTGATAACGCGTCAATCCTTTCACGCTTTGTAAATTTGCAAACTGACCGTTGTGGTGGGACCAGATGGATGGGCTGCAGCAGGAGCTAGAAGAAGACGCTGCAGGCTTTATTTTTATTTGGTTTTTATGTTAGGTTAGACCATTGGGCTTACATAATTTAATATATTTTCATAAAAAAATTATAAATGAAAGGCTCTCTGAATTATAAAACAAAAGATATGATTATGGACTTTTATAAAAACAGAAAATTGTTTTTATAAAACACAGAAACACAGTTTTTTTTTATAAAAACAGAAAAACAGTTTTTTTTTTTTTATAAAAAACAGAAAAACAATTTTTTTTATAAAAACAGAAAACTGTTTTAATTTTAATGAAATTTATAATTTAGTGTTTTATTGTTAATTTCTAATTTAAAAAATAAAAAAAAATTGTGAGTGGTTGAATTCTATCACTAGTGATAACCACCGCCACTAAAATGGGCTTGTGAGTGATTGAATAGTGGTTGATGACATGACGAAACTTGATTAAATGTTTGTGAGTGATGGAATTTTATCACTTGTGACCACCCCACTCCCCTTCTAACAATCACAAAAGTTTGAAACTGTTCATTGTCCACGCTTTTTTTTACTATATATATAGTACTATTCTAGCTGATATGAAATAAGACTATCTCAAAAGACCCGGGAAATGAAAAAAAAAAGCGTATTGAGATAAGTAGTTGTATATGAAGTCATGAAATACATGTTTAGTATATGTGATGTAATAAAATTACTTAAACAACCTACAATGTGTTGTGTCACATATTTAAGATTATACAAATGATCGAAACTTAAGTAGAATAATCTAACTCATCACACCAGCATGTGTAAAAATTGGCCTTCTTGACCTTAATCTACTGGTAAACCTTGTTTTTTCCATCTGGAGATGGTGATTTATGCGGAAGTGTGTGAAATAGTAATCAAACGTATTAATAACAATTGATATTGTAATAGATAGTGTTATAAAAGTAATAATATATGTACATTCATTACGGTAACATAAAAGTAATAATATATGTACATTCATTACGGTAACAGTACAATGCCGGCACTCGATAAGCTCAAAAGAAAATTAATATTGTTATAAAAGTAATAATATATGTACATTCAATACGGTAATAGTACAGTACCAGCATTCGATAAGCTCAAAAGTAATAATATATGTACATTCATTGGAATGCACTTTACATAGATCAAAAGCCTTAAAACGAATATCGATAATGATACTAATAACAATAACATTCATACCAATACCAACATAGGTACAGATATCAATATTATCAGATCTAGTGTCGATATTCATTTTTATTATTTTCAATGGAAGTAAAATATAATAACATTTTGGGCATATCATGACTTTTATTTTTTTGGGTTTTCTCTTTAGGTTTCTATATCGAGTGTTGGTACCATAACAAACCGAACTGATAACGAACGGAAATTTTCCGCCTCATCACATAAGTATGTAACTTTTTGTTTGTTTATATACCACCGTAACGCGCAGAGAAATTACACTAATTATATTAATAGCAAAATGAAATTGTTATGAAGAATAACTTTAGTAACTTTTTAAGTTTCAAGTTCATCCTTTTAACCTATTTATTTTGAGAAAAAGCTACACAAATATTTGTCAGTTGTTTCAATTAAGTTATTCAAACTTTTTTTTATCTCTCTAAAATAACTAAATTTTAATTTAATATTCTAATAGTGTAATTACTATGTGGCTAGGTTACCATTATCTTTCTCTTATTTTTGAACTTCAACTAATTATAGGTTTTTTATTATTTATTAATTATCTTAACTAATTCAAAATGATTCTTTTAACTAATTTATAAACTTGTTATCTCCTTAAACATGAATTTAATAATAATAATAAAACTAAATATGCAGTTGTGTTTAATTTTTTCTTTCTCAACATTCAAATATAATTTTTATTGAAATTGGAGTTGTGTTAAAATAAAGTATTTTTTTGGTTTTATAAACTATACCGAGTACCGATACCGTAAAAAACTAAAAGTTTAGAACCAATACAAACCGAACAACATTTATAATTTCGATCAAATATAAAACATGTGTTGATGTCCTTATGGTACCACTAACAATACCAAATTCATATAGACCAGACAACAACGACACATGTATTGATATTATCATAACCAGTTTTTTTATTCATTTTTATGGCTTCCGATCGATGTAAAACATGCGATAATATTTTTTAGGCATATTATAACTTAATTTTTCGGATTATATCTTTGTTTGCTTAGAGGCGCCTCGCACAATTATATCTAATGCTTTTTTAATTGGATTTATTCTAAACGAAAACCGTGTTGACCGCTAGTGACTTTTCGAAATAAAATAAAAAAAATGAGGACAAGGTTATGTTTGGTGGCTTTTCATCAATGTCCTTTTGACTTTTATCTAAAAATATTTGTGAAACTTGGTTTGAAAATACTATATACTCATAAAAATAGCAAGTAACATTTTGAAATGACTTAAACAACTCGAAATTTGTTTTGAATCTAGTTTACAAGTAGTGAGTTATCAAACTCAAGGTGGGACTTGGATTTACACTCAACAAACCTCCCCTTTAACTCTAAGTTTGATAAGACCTCACACTCACATCCAATAATATCTCACAAGTAGAGGTGGCAAAATGGACCCAACTAAGAAAGTTTGGGTTTATTTGGGTGCAAAAAAACTAAGCAATGGGTTAAGTTGGGTAAGACTTTATAGTTAACGGGTCAGGATGGGTAAATTTAAAAATGAAAGAAAAACCCAATGGGTCAGAATGGGCCAAGATAATAAAAGGAGTGGGTGACAATGGACTCATTTGAAACCCAAAATAGAAAGAATTGAACACAACGTTAATTGGGGATTAGGTTCTTCAATTACTAAACATCAAACCCTAATTCACAACAAATCTGTCCATCCTGTGATCGAATTCGCAAAATCATCAAATCATTCCGGTGAATTCCCTAAGAAGTTCAAGTGAAGCCCATACAACATCCTTTCAATCTCTCCAAACAAATTAACCGGTGTTCTCCGGTACGGTGGCCGGCGGCGGCGACAAGAAGTATCGATCTGAATTCTGAACATCAAATACTTGTTTTAATTGCTCACAGCAAACATCAGGTCAGATCTATGTAACTTTTTTATTGGGTTGTAACTTGTAATTGATGAGATTTAATATATACTTGACGAATTCATTAAGGATGTATTCTGGGTTTCTTTCTTTTTGGTTAAAATTTTGTTCTTTTTCAAGTAATTGTTACAATTTATGTTGAATTTATGCTGAAAAGTGTTTATTATTAGTAGTGCCCGTAAGGTGTTTGTTGAAATGCCCAAGTGAGTTTTGATCCTAAATTAGATATTTTTTTTATGAAATACAACAATCTTTAGCACAAATGCAAGATCAAGAGAAATTATTATTTAGCACAGTACTACAATCTTATGTACAGATTGCTAGTACAAATTAATAAGTTAAGTAACCTTTAGGAAGTATAAAGTAATTAACTGCTATAACTGATAGTGTTAAAGCTTTGGGGATGAATGTTTTGCAACAAAGTGACAAATACAGTAGGTTGAATACGCAAGATATTGCAAATTTTGATCACTTAATTTTTTTTCGTTTTTTTAATTTTTTTTTATTTTTTTCGTTTTTTTTAATTTTTTTAATTCTTTTCGTTTATTTATTTATTTTTTTTATTTTTTTAAATTTTTTTCATTTTTTTATTGTTTTTAAATATTTTTTATATTTTTTTTCATTTTTTATTATTATTGATTTATTCTCAACCCATCCTGACCCAAACCCATCATTACCCAAACTCATCCTGGCCCAAACCAATTCTGACCTTCTTTTTTCTTTTACCCATCTTAACCCAAACCCATTCTAACCCAAACCCATCCTGACCCAACAACCAATCCAATCCAACCCATCCATTTTGCCACCTCTACTCACAAGATTACCCTTCTTACTATCTCAACAAGTGAAGGCTTAAGTCCATTTTAATTATCGAACCATGAACAGACAGGTTGACTGAGAAGAACACAGGAATATTGAACCACACCATAGCTCGAATGCTAGTCATAGCCTTATTTTTATTGGATCATTGAATGATATTGAGCGCCGGTGATTTTGTAAACTAAATAAAATAAATGAGGACAAGGCTATGTTTGGTGGCTTTTCATCAATGTCCTTTGATTTTTATCTAAAATTATGAAACTTACTTTGAAAATACTATAAACTCATAAACAACTCGAAATTCGTTGTAAACCTAGTTTACAAATATCAAACTCAAGGTGGGACTTGGATTTACACTCAACAAACATCTCCTCAACTCTAAGATAGTGTTCGTTTCATGGATAGCAATTAGAATTAGAATTGGAATTGGAATTTACATAGGAATCGAAATTGAAAGGAATTGGATTTGGAATTTAAACATTCCAATAGGAATTGTAATTTGTAGTAATTGACTAATTGGAATCTCAATTCCATTCTTAATGTGTTCGATTGGCAAACTTATTGGAATTGGAATCTTAATTCGGAATTGGAAACGTTTTGACCCGACCCGGCCCGTTCAATTGGGCCAGCAGCCAATCGTTTCAAGTCGCATGGGGTCGAGACATTTCGTGTCGGTAACGGGTTGGGTCGATCCAGCCATTTTAGGTCATTAACGGGCCAGCTCGAGATGTTTCAGGTCGTTAATAGGCCGGGTCGGGTCGAGACCTTTCGGGTCATTAATAAGTCGGGTTGGGTCGAGACGTTTCCGTTCTTAACGGGTCGGGTTCGGTCGAGACATTTCGGTTGCTAATGGGCCGGTTCGGGTGAGTTCGAAATGTTTTGGGTTGAGTCAAATCAAAACATTTTGAGTCGTTAACGTGTTTGTTCAGGTTGGGATGGTTCGGGTCGTAAACGGGTCGGGTCAGGTGACGTTTTGATCCGTTACGGGGGTTTGGCTTAATCAAGACATTTCGGGTCATTAACGGCGTGGTCCGGGCCGGGTTGAGATGTTTCGGTTACATAGCGGGTCAAGTCAGGTTGTTAACAGGTCGAATCAGGTCAAGACATTTCGGGCTGGCGCGAGCTAATTAGATCAAATTGTTGTGGGTCAGCGGTTAGCCTAGTTAGGTCAAAACGTTTTCAACATCAGTGACCGATCGAAGATTCCAATGACTGTACTTGATTATGAAAGTATTTTGAATTCCTATATTAAAAGGAATTCATTTTCAATTCCTTTGCTAACCAAACACGATCAAAAACGGAATTAAGATTTCAATTCCTTCCTTTGTTGAAACGAACAACATAAGGAATGATATCTAAATTCCTTTGGTTAAAGTTTGATAAGATCCTCACGTTCAATGATATCCCACAAGATCCACCTTCTTACTGCCTCCTCAAGTCAAGGCTTAAGTCCATTATAGTCATTGAACCATGAATAGACTCGATGACTAATGACACAACACAATATTGAATTACACCGTAGCTCTAATACTAGTGATCATAGGCTCATAGCGATCTAGATCGGCCCAAATCCTATCAAATCTAACATTATAAAAATCATTTAGCAACAGGAGTAACTCATCAAATTATACGAATAGTTCAATGTTGTCATGTTCTAAGGTTGGGTGTAAACTAACCAAGTTGAGTCCACATAAAAAAAGCTTGACTCACTTGACTTAAGTGAATTCGACCACTATGTCTAAGGGGGTGTTTGGTTCGCGGAATGTGTAGGAATTGGAATTGTAATCCCTATGGGAATTGGAATTTGAATTGGAATTTGATGGATTCCTTTGAAATCCATAGATGTGTTTGGTTGATAAATGTATTAATGGAATTAGAATTTAAAAATACCTAAAAAGACAAAATTACCCCTAGTTATAAACAATTGGCAAAAGTTTTAAAAACAACTATCTTAGATAAAAATTCAAAAAAATTCTAAAAAATCCAAAAAATTAAAAAAATGTATAAAATTTCAAAAAAATTTAAAAATCATAAAAAATTATAAAAATTCAAAAAAATCCAAAAAATTCAAAAGTATCAAAAAAATTAAAAAATAAAAAAAATCTAAAAAATAATAAAAAGTTCAAAAAATTCTAAAAAATAATAAAAAAAAAATCCTAAAAATTCAAAAAAATCTAAAAAATAATAAAAAATCCAAAAAATTCTAAAAAATAAAAAAAATCTAAAAAATCAAAAAATCAAAAAAATTCTAAAAAATCAAAAAAATTCTAAAAAAATAATAAAAAATCCAAAAAAATCTAATTTTTTTTGGATTTATTAATGTTTTTTTTATTTTTTGGATTTTTTTTTGATTTTTTAGAATTTTTTTGTTTTTTTTATAACTTTTTGAATTTTTTATTATTTTTTTGTTATGAAACCAGATATACCATTTCCCCTTAGCTGCCTTGGCAGTTAACATCTTATAACTGCTTTGACAAGTAACACATGTATGTATAATATATTCTTTTGTATTGTTTTCGAGACTTTGGTTCTTCCAGAAAGAAATAATACAATTACTTGCAATCTCACACAATTTTCCACATTAGTTTCTTAACATTTTTAATTTTTTAGAATTTTTTGGATTTTTATTATTTTTTGGATTTTTTAGAATGTTATAGATTTTATATATTATTTTTTTTTATTTTTTAGATTTTTTTGTATTTTTATTATTTTTTTATTTTTAGAATTTTTTGATTTTTCAGAATTTTTTGGATTTTTTAGATTTTTTTAGATTTTTTATTATTTTTTAGAGTTTTTTTGATTTTTTAGAATTTTTTGGATTTGTTTTGGATTTTTTATTATTTTTTTTATTTTTTAGAAAATTTTGGATTTTTTTTTTATTTTTTACAATTTTTTGGTTTTTTTTTTTAGATTTTTTTTATTTTTTAGATTTTTTTGGATTTTTTAGAATTTTTTTGTTTTTTAGAATTTTTTGGATTTTTTATTATTTTTTTGATTTTTTAGAATTTTATAGATTTTTTTGTTATTTTTTTTTTTGATTTTTTTGGATATTTTTTATTTTTTGGATTTTTTTGGATTTTTTATTATTTTTTTGATTTTTTTCGATTTTTATTACTTTTTTGGATTTATATATATTTTTTTATTTTTTTAGAATTTTTTGATTTTTTTTATTATTCTTTGGTTTTTAGACAAAAATGAAAGAGGCAAGGGGTTATTTTCGTAACTTTGGAAACATTCCCGTGGTTTTTTAAACTTTCCTTTGAAATTTAGAAGGAATCTGAATTCTATTAAATAAGGGATTTTGTTGGAATTGAAATCCAATTCTCTTGAACTAATTTGTCCAACCAAACACACAAAGGAATGGAATTCAAATTCCAATTCCCTTGAAATCCTATGGATCTCTATCAACCAAAGTTGCCTTAAAGTTCGAACTCGACTTACAAGTATCTTTTTCAGGCTCAAACTCATCTTAGTTTCAATTTGTTTATTATGTATGGTCAATCTAAAGTTTTTACTTTTAATTTATCATCATGTAATTAAATTTAAATTATGGTTCCACATGTAACAAGTAATCTTTTAATTTCGCATGTGTGTCAATAAGACAATCACTAAATAAACATATCATCTAGTTCATGCCATATTATTTATTTTAGTTGTTAAATTTAAGTCATTATATTCATTTATTTGTTTATTTGTTTTTATTATTAAGCATCAATCTAAACAAAAAAATGGAAAAAAAAAAACACAATCGAAAACCTTAAGATACTAAAATCTAATCCAATCGAAAATCAAAACATAATTCTTTTTAGAACAGCGAAATTTCTTTAATTCTGTGAAACTTAACCTAAAAAGTTCTTGTATTTGCCAATAAAAGTCGATAAACCATTATTATTATTATTTCAAAAAAAAAAATCATTCAATTATATATGATCGTATCATCTCGTATATTATTTGATCCTTCTAAAATCATGAATAGAAGTCGTACTCGATCACGGGATGCATAAAGGGACCCTCGTGCCACTGGTTTTTTGTGTTGAAGCTGGTGGAGCCTTTGGATGTTTGCCCTACATTTATTGCAATATCACATGCATCTACACACCCATGTCTACATTTTCCTTTTTTTCTTTTTCAATTTCTTTTCATTTTTTTTTTTATTAAAACATTTTTTGGTTAATTTATATAGAATTGGCCGAGTTACATCAATATCGCAGGTAAGCGAGCAACAAACTGCGCCGCTACCCCTTTCTGAATAGCAAACCCTTGCCTATTAAAGACAAACCCATGGCCCCCTGTTGATGAGCAACTGCTGTGGACAACCTTTTGGACCCTGGTCAACAAACGGATAGCTTCTGGAGTTAGAGAGCCAAAGGTGTCGAAAGCGAAGGGGACAAATGCATGTTGGTTATCAGCACATGCTTTAGCGTGCTTATCCACCTTTTTTTATTACCTTTTTTTATTCCGCTTTCCTTATAGCTTGTCCTGCTACAAACCCGCTTTCCCTAAAACCAGCATGTTTCCCTCCCGCCCAGCCAAAGACGAGCAAATCCACACAAGCATGTTTCCCTCCCGGCCAGCCAAAGACGAGCAGATCCGCTGGTCTCATTTTCCCACTCATGAATTTAAATAAATTCTACATTTTTTAAACATAATATATATGGATCATATACTGTATATTTGTGAAAGTATAAAAATGATTGGTAGATATCAACCGTGTATTTTTCAAAACAAAATTCAAGAAAGTAAAAACAAATAGGTAGATGACATAGTTACCACAATTTAATTAATATTCCTATACTAACATTTTCTAATTGTTAACAGTTATTATTTATGATTGGTGCTCATATATTATTTATATATTAAGATTTTGTTATTGTTTAGTATGCATATATTATTTTTGGTATTAAAACGTGTATTACAACACGTATTTAATGTACATACTTATTTTTATTGACACTTCGATGTGATTTTTTTGCGCGGTTGATACTGATATACGATTACGATTTGTTTAAATTACGACTTACTTTAGTATTGTTACGTTACGTTTCGATATTCAGAGCCGAGTCGCAACCACAACGAACCGAACACTTGTAGATATGATTTTGGTTAATCTTATGAATTTTTTTGTTGCCTATATCCTTTGCATAATGTGCGATACCAATTGAACTCTGACCGTGTCCTCGTCGTAATGTCGTTTAGATTAAAGTTTGCATGGTCTATATTAACTCTTCAATAAACCATGTAACAAATTTAAATCTACTTGTTTATCTAACCTCTTATAGCTAAAGCTCACTTTTAACTCTATACATGTTTTCTTAAACGTATTGTTTCCTTATTTTTATTGTCGTTTAGATTAAAGCCTAAATGATCTAATATTAATCCACTGATATAACATATCACAAATATAACCTCGTCTGCATCCTTCTACGACCCCGCCGCAAAGCGCGAAGTTCAAATACTAGTTTCCAACAATTGTATTTGGCTCATACTTTTCATGTCGTATTTATAACTAAGACATAGTTTTAGTTTTATTTTATAAAATAATAACATTTATACGTGTAAGCCAAAAAAAATTTGACGTTATGGTATTTTCTTCTTTTGTCTATCAGACTACAACCATGTCTACATTTAGAGGATTTTCATTAACTTAAGGATCTGTTGGTGAAAGTAAGGTGTGTCGGTAAAGTTTAAAAGACTTCGACACTTTACTCTCGTCAGTGGAAGTCGCTATCTAGTCGTGCATTTCTTCGTTTTTTTATTTTGTTTTATTTTACTTATAATCAAAATATAATTTGCAAAAATAATAAATCTTGGAATATATAATTGGAAGGAGATGACAATATACATTAAGTAGATATATGCCAAACAACCTAGCTTTATACAAACCCTTCTCCTCCAATAGAAAAATTTATACATATCTAGAATTATTAAAACAATTATTGCAAACAAATCGATTATTTTGTTTTTCTTTTGAAAATTGTAAGAAAATATATCCTTATGTCACTTTAATGGCTAGTTACCCAACTTTAATAAATATGTGGATGGGGTTCTAGAGTGAATGCTAGTGTATTTGTGAACTGAGTGATCAAATCCTGACCATTGATTTACATCATTAAATCGTAAAATACACAAGTGTATTTTCATCATTAAATCCTGATAAAATTCTGACCATTAATTTACATTTGTGTATTGATAATCAAGGACTAGGATTAGTTCACACAGTTCACTATCAAGGGGTTGTTCAAAATGAACCTAACCCTACTTGCATTAATCTAAGGTATAAATATGATGGTTGTTTTTATATTTTTTTTTTTATAATTTACATAGAATTAAATCTTTCTTTTTCATAAAACTATTTTGTTGTATTATTTGTGACAAAAACAAGTGAACTACGAGAAAGATATTTTCTTAGTCAATTCTAACATCCACCACACATTCTCTTTAAATAGGACACAACCTTCCCTTCAATAGGTCACCTTACACTCTTAAAAAAAACCCTAGCTACATTATTTGGCTCTCACTATCTAGCCATGGCTGCAGCTCAATCACTTGCATGCACCTTCATCTTCTTCCTCATCATTACTGTCACCGTTACCGATGCATGCGGTTCATGCACACCAAAAGTAACACCACCCCCGGCCTGCACACCAAAAGTAACACCACCCCCGGCCTCACCGTCTTGTCCTAGGGACACGTTGAAGCTTGGAGTCTGTGCCGACGTACTAGGTTTGGTCAATGTAGTGGTTGGGACCCCTGAATCTAGCAAATGTTGTGCATTGCTACAAGGTTTGGTTGATTTGGAAGTCGCGGCTTGCCTTTGCACCGCCATCAAGGCTAATGTCCTTGGAATTAACCTCAATGTTCCAATTTCACTAAGCTTGTTGGTGAGTGCTTGTGGCAAGACCATTCCACCGGGCTTTAAATGCGAGTAAAGATCCAGACGCCTCGCATAATTGAACCTTATTTTCTTAATTTTCGTTTATTTCATGCGCTATTTTATTATCGAGGTCTCATTATAAGTTATTGAACTCAAAACTGAAAATGAAACATATTAGATGAATGGATTGTGATTTTATGTTTGAATTTGGATTTGCTAATGTAATTCTTAATTATTAAGGTTTTGTTTTGTGATAACTAGTGTTGTTTTATATTGTTTGGGTTTGTGATCATTTCTTTCTCTACACTTGGGCTTGTATGTTTGATCATGTGTCATGTGTCAAATTAGGCAATAATTGTTGCCTGGTGTTAAATATATATAGATTTAATCAATTGAATTTGCATTTGCATATGTATATTCTATTATATAATATTAGACACAGTGTTGCAAAATTCTCTTGCAAATATATCATATAGTGCAATTCCAACACCTCATCATCAATTCATCATAAATATTAAATAATATAGGGTTATTTGATTTTATCACCCCCAACTATTGGCTATTGGCTGCTGGCACCCTTAACTATCACTTTGACGCCTGTCACCCCCAACTTAACACTTAGTGTGTGTTGTCACCACGTCGTTAACTAATCACTAACTTTGATATTGTTACTATACTTCTGGGGTGTCCTAAGATCCCTAAAACCTTCCTAAGACCCCTATGACACCCCCAAAAGTATAATACCAAGATCAAAAGTTAGTGATCAGTTAACGACGTGGTGACAGAACACACTAAGTGTTAAGTTGGGGGTGATGGGCGCCAAAGTGATAGTTGGAGGTGGCAGCGCCAAATAGCCAATAGTTAGGGGTGATAAAATCCAATAACCCAATAATATAAGGCAATACGGAAGTTATCCATACACATAGACTAATAAAGGTTAATGGTAAAATAACATCTTATATTTACTAAGTAACTAGTAAAAGATCCACACGCGTTGCGACGCGTGAAACCATTAAAAAAAAGTTAATGTTATTTATATGTAAACCCACCCTGCGTCTTATCAGAAATCATACCAATAAAGGAAAATTGATAAAAGAAAACTTTATTTATTCTCTGAGTTTATATCAAGTTGGATACCAAATTTAGGTATACAAAAGTATTTTTACCATGTCTACCGGCAATGATGTTCGCTCGGAGTGGTTAGGTTCGCACACCAAGTATATATACACACTAAATGTCAAGTTGCATTCTGTTTTCTTAGTTATCTACGAAAAACAATTTTATGATACACGCACACTAAAAATTTATATATACTAAAATATATTGCACGTATAAACTGAGATTAAAAAATGAAATTAAGCGAAAAGACAACCCACGTCACTTTAACATTATTTTGATTTTATTAGTGAAGAAAACAAACAAACAAAAACATTTACCAATTAATTTTTTCAACGAGGACTAAGATGGAATGTTGGTGATGAAACACTGGTTAACACCGATGGTTAACTAGCCGGGTTGTCTCTTCTGTGGGTTCAATCTCCTTCTCTACTCGCCAAATGACTAGGGTCCTGCAAAACAGCAACACCGTTAGCTCGTTAAGAGGGGAATATGGGGGTTTCCCTCTTAACCAGGCTCCGGCGTGAGAATAAGTACTGTTCTGAGGAAGAAAACAATGTGTGTTGTGAGTGAGAGTGTGAAGAATAGAATAGAATAACCTGAATGATGAAGGGTCCTATTTATAGCCGGATGGTGAAGGATGGAGGAGCAACCTTGCCAGCTGTTATCGGGCTCCATCTGTCCGACCAAGGGGAATATCCTCTTGGTCTCCTCTGCTGCGTTTAGGATAGTGGTCCACGTGGCGCGCCGATATTTGTCCATCCTGGAGAAATCGTACTGCTGTTGTCGGTCTTGTCACACCCCAACCGATGGCGGAAACATCGGGGCATGGCACTGAGCGAAACAGATTGTCCAGAAGTTTCCATAACAATTATCATTACCAAATAATTTAAAGTAACATGTCCCATACCATGTCTTAAAGGCAAACAAATTATTACAGACAAGTCTAGTCAAGTAGTTCTGTTCCGACAACTCAGATTTATACATAGATAGTTTATTTATTTGTTTCTAGGACTCCGTCCCTAGCCTCAATTTCATCACCAGCACACAAAGCATGTAAACATCCTAAGCACCTGTCACATACGTTAAAGTAAAAGTCAATACACATAGTGTAAAGGTAAGCATACAAGTTTGATATAGCATATAGAGTTCGAAATAGTTTACGCATAACCAGCACGTACACAGGGTGAAATGAGGCATGTTAGTTATCGACATGAACCTATCGATACCAATGACTGCGGGTTGACTGCCCAAGGCAGTTCGCGATACATTCTCACCACTGTGAGCCATGGAGGTAATTGTCCTTAACAACCCCCGAGTGAACGGGTGCTGAGTCCAAACTAATAGTACTATCGTTGCTAAGGCAGGTAGACAGCATTCCATGTGTAAACATAACAAACAAGCATTCATTAAGTCACGTATAACATGCGGTAACGGTTAGCGTATAAAGTATTGCGTAGTGTGTTCGATTGTGATTTTGTATAAGTAACGTATGTAACACCCAAAAGTGTGTAAAGCAAAACGGAATCGAGTATACTCACAGCGATTGATGGATTGAAGGGAGCGCTAGAGAGTAGGGTTAGCCTGAATAGATTGATAGCATAACGATAAGTGACGCGTAAAACGATGCAAGGTACAAGTGAGTCGGACAGCAGTTCGGTCGGATGGTAATCCAATCGGACGGCCGGTCGTGCGAGTGGTAATCCGTACGGACAGTAGTCCGGTCGAACAGCAGTCCGGTCGGACAGCAGTCCGGTCGGATGGCTGTTCGAGTGGATTGTTTCTTCCTTTGAGAAGGATGTGTTTGTGTATGATGGCTTGACGTTTGAAGTTTTCGTTGTAGTATTTTGAAATCATTGAAGTATCTCTACCTTTCAGGTCGGTCGATCGGACGGTCGTCCGGTCGGACGGCGACTCGAGTGGCGAGGTTACTCAGTGAGAACAAATTCACAGCAGGGCGGTCACTCGGTCGGATGTCCATCCGACCGGGTGGCAACCCTGTTACTGAACATGTTGAAAATTGTTTAAGTATTAAAGTCCAAATGTCTCATGATTCGGATGGCAGTTCGGTCGGATGGTAGTCCGATCGGACAGCAATTCCTTCAACACTCAGACTTCAGATCTTGGCAGAATTTGTTAGGTGTGGGACCCAAGGTGCAAGTCGTTCGGACAACCGGTCGCTTGGATGGCTGTCCGTTCGGACAGTTGTCCGACCGGATGGCACTCCGTCCTGGTCGTTCCGTTTGTCTTACACTTGGCCGTTTTGATTGTTTGTCGTGTTATCGAGATGTGTTGACATCGTGCTAACCAAAAGAGTCCCATCCAAAGCTTTAGAGACCCGACTGAACAGGAATCACCCAAATTCGGTCAGTCCTCCGGTTCAAGACGATAGTTTTTGGTTAACCTGGAGTCGATAATCTCGGGGATAGGATACGGATCTTGAACCAACACAACCACAAGATTGAGTAGTGAGTCGGCAGAAGCTCCGATTCTACCGGTTTTGAATGCATTGAGTGTAAAAGAGTTGAAAGAAAGTTGGAAAACCATCTCTCAATCCTTTCCTCCGTGAATATGTTTAGATCTATGAAAGATCCTTGTTAGTTTATGTGGAAATCGGTTAGATCTAAGTTGTTCTTGGTGGATTGAGGCCAAAACATGAACTTCTTCAAGAACACATGATGACGTCATCCTAGAACACCTTGAATCTTGATGATTTCATAGTTAAAAGTTAAGATTTAAAATATAGAAAGGTGTAGGAGTGCGTGTATGTAACACCACGTAAAAACGTGTCCAATTATGTATAGACACGTGTCCTAAACTCTATACATGTGAAAGATTGAGTTTGAAGGATCGAAGTTGTCAAACAGTGAATCTATGAAACCACAGGGACTAAAAGTGTCAACATGTCAAACTTGTACCTCTGAATGACCGTACACGATGAATGTATTCTTAAATGAGTGATTGATTGGATATAAGAAGTCGTTTATAAAAGTAATCGGAAGATTATTTAATTATAAGGGTTAAACGTGTCAACATGTCGATTCTGGCCTCTGAGTGACCTTTTAACGAAACCGAGGCTTCGAAACATTCAAATATACTCTTAAGAATAAGTGGTATAAATTTCACGTGGTTTCGATATCGTTAAGCATGTTTTCGAGACTTTGGGCCAAAAGTGTCAACTTGATGAAACTTGCTTTCATAGAGATATTTAACGAACCGGAGCCTAACGAAGTTAGTTTATTCATCCTAGAGCCTCAACATACTGACTACAAGGGCCCCACATGTCAACAATGAGGTTAAAAAGGGTTAAAAACGAGCAGGGACTAAAGCTGCCAACATTCAAACTTGTTTTACCAGTTAACCCGGTCCACGCGGCCCGCGTAAGACATCTCTTAAGTCTTACGCGGCCCGCCTGAGAGTGCCAGTAATAGAAAAGTTGTGCCAGGTGCGGGTTTTGCCTGTTCCACCGCCTTAACCTAGTTTGTATCGAGTCTATGAGCTATAAGTCGGTTAATTTTATTAGCTAGGACACCTGGGGTGATCCCAGGGCCTCCAATAACACCTGGAAGTAGAGATGGCAATTAGGTACCTGTTAAGACACGATTAGACCTGTTTGACTGAAAAATACACCCTTTGACTTTTTTAATTTTTAAAATAATTAAAATTACAATGTTAGGATCTATCATTTATTCATCTTTGTATATAAAACGTAAAACTGTTTTATAAACATGAGGTAGAAAGTAGTTAAACGAGTCATAATCATGTTTGAAACTTATGTTGTGCGCGCCGTCAGAAACCTGTTAAACCTGTTAAGACACGATTTGCCAGCCTTACCTGGAAGTAATCAAGACACTTGGAAATTCCTATATAAGAAACACTTATGTAGTGTTCTTGGCACATCACTTGCAACATTTGCTTCTCTACAACATCTGGAGCTTTCTAAGGACAAGGAGAAGACTTTGAAGTGTAGAAAAGTTTGCTAGGACCTTTAGTAAGCCTCTAATTTCTTGTTTAGTTGTTTAAATTAGCTTAATTACTCTAAAGTCAAACTTATCGTAAATTTAGTTTGACTTTCGTTTTAATTACATATGGTTTAACCACTGATCAAATTGAAAGTGGTTATAGAACCACATTAGTGTAGGTGATTAACCCCTAAAAAGGCACCTCCTAATTATCTCGTTTGACTGGTCAATTGTCGGGTCAAAGTAGTTTGACAAAAAGTCAAACTGGACAGAATGTTTGAAAATGATTAAAATTAATAAACCAAAGGTTCTAAATTATATTTTAACATTTTAATGACTTGGTAATTAATATTAAAACATGTTTTATCAGTCCTAACCCGGAAATTATTAGTCTAAGGTCAGTTTATAACCGAAAGTCGCAAAAGCTTGACTTTTGCTTTGACTTTCAGTTCTGACCCATTCAAGCTTAATTCTCCCATGTTTTAAGCTTCCATTAGGACCACATTACTTATTAGTATAACCCTCTTGAGTTATATTGCTTGGTGCCTAGTGGTTTGAATTATATGCACTTGATCGTAATTATGCTTAATAATGCCATAAACGCCCTTTTTACATACAACTGAGATTTTTAACAATGTGATTGGACTAACACCTTTGCATCTGATATTTAGACATGTCCTAAAAATTTGACATCAATTTGAGGTCTAGAATAGGAGTTATGCTCAATAGCGTAATTAAGGAGCTTTTTATTATTTAAATAGCGTAATTAGCATGAAGCTTATTTAAACCCAATTTTTGACATCAAACTTTGTACCTACTGACGTAAAATAATATTTTGGGATTTTTGAAGATTTTTAATTATTTTTAGGCTGAGCATAACATAGGATTATAACTTGATTTTGGTAATTGTCGGTTTTACCCTTTTCATGCATAAAATGAGTTTTTCATAACTTTTTAGTGCCAAACCTTTTGCTACTGATTTTATATGATAAATAAAATATTTTGAACCTTTTAAACTGATCAAAAACTCAGATTTCCTATTTTAACCCGAATACCCCTTTAAACCGACTTTTGAGCATTTTTAGCACATAGTTTGAATTAAAACTATATTTGGCATATAAAACTTATTACCCACTGATTTTTTAAGTTAATTTATATAATTAAACAGTAAGCCAAAGTTTTTAAACTCAGAAGTCTATTTTGACCTTTAAAGCCTATGTGAAATTACCAAAATGCCCCTACGGTGCATAGTTTGGTAATATAAGATAAATTTCCCATATATAAAATACCCTACTAATATAACTTATAAAAATACATATTTTTACTAATTAAATCAGATATGAAACTCAGTTGCACAATTAAACTCTTTCATGGGCATTAGAATTACCAAAATGCCCTTTTGGGACTTATTTTGGTTTAAATTATTTCTTGGGCATATATGTTAACATCTTACTGATGTATTAACATATTTTGAGCATAATAATGATTAAGACCTGTATATAATTTATTTTGGTTACTCGTTACGTGTTTACGCGTTCGGATCGACTTATGTGACTAGTTTACATAAAATAACCGA
This sequence comes from Helianthus tuberosus, assembly GCA_030545235.1. Classification (NCBI taxonomy): domain Eukaryota; kingdom Viridiplantae; phylum Streptophyta; class Magnoliopsida; order Asterales; family Asteraceae; genus Helianthus; species Helianthus tuberosus. Next base: position 43,926,561 of record CM060358.1, on the reverse strand, counting down.
AACGGGTCAAACCTTATCATTAAATCCTCAATTTCCAGAATGTGTTTGGTTTACCCATATTATAAAAGTATCCAAGCTTGTCGGGCCTAAATCACATTCTATTCCGGTCTCCGCTTAATCAAGCGTTTAGAACCATAAGGTCTCTTTCTTGCTAGCCGGTCTAAGTCCTTGACTAAATTAAAGACCCGTTAGCATCCTAATAGGTTAATAAACCTTCTATACAGATTAAATAGCTTCCGGTAGAAGGTGCCTTCAAAAAGCTATAGGATTTTTACTGCTAGCATCAGGTAAATACTTTTAACTTATTTTCCCTTATACGGGCTTGGGATATGTTATTATAATAATACCACTTGGTCGGGTATGAAATCATTTAATCGGATTGTGATTAATAAATTTAAATAACCCGTTTTAATCTGTTTTGTTTGATAACATAAGCATTGGGGGTTAATACGACCGTGTCCTGGATATCCTCGGCTCATTTCATTTGAAAATGGCCACGACCTATGCACGGGGTGTAGGCATACACCTGACAGATGCAAAATGCTAAATATAAACCCACATGTTGGGGTTAACTCCTTTGTGGGTTCTATAAGTGGTGAGTCGGTTAATCACGACCGGCTTCCAACCGGCCCCAATTGTATGACAAACATATAAATATGTATACAAGATTATACTTAAATAATTTTCCCAAGTTATAAAAGGTTTGTGCCATGTGCACTTAAATCAATTTTCATAAATGTTTTCAAAAGAGTCAGTTAATTGTATTTACCAGTGTAAACTGACGTATTTTCTTAAAGACTGATTTGACAGGTACCTCTCGAAATAGACTGGAGCTATTAGGTGTCATAAGAGGATCTTGCAAATCCATAGATGCCTGAAGTCTGTTATTTTATTTCTTTGTATTTTGTTAATGATCCGCCTGTGGATCTTATTACATTCCAGTCTGTATATTCTGTCATTCGAACACTCAGACATTATGGTTTGTAATAGTTTATTCACCAAGCCTTCCGATGTGCTATTATATTGTGTGTATTGACTATGATGATATCAACTACGTCACAATACTCCCCGCCGGGCCCACCGGTAATATGTGGAAATATCGGGGTGTGACAGGTTGGTATCAGAGCCAACATTGAGTGAATTAAACACTAACCTGTTGTGTTTAATCTCAATGACACAATAAGCACATTCCTTAGACTCTCGAGTCTAGGCAAATGACCTAGGATTTTACTCTTAACCTTCCTTTTATTGTTTTATTATAGTTACTTGTTTTGACAGGATTACCACTGGGAAGAATGCCACCAAGAGTAAGGGGAAAAGGCAAAGGACCCATGCGTGGAGGACCGTCTAGCAGCACGGGACCCTCCCACAGACGTACACCATCCGACTCGCTTTCCGGCTCTGACTCAAAGGATAATTGGAGCCACAGCTTTGAACCAGCAAGACATTCTGTCTCGCTGGGATCCTCACCATCTAACCCTCCTTATTTTGGGTTGCCCATTCCTATCGAACCCCATCATTCCCCTCTTTCGCAAGGAACTCATCACTCAAACCAATCACACCACTCTTCTCAATCTCATCCTTTTCATCATTCAGATTCTACTTACTCCCCCGCACAATTTAATCCGAATGATTATGTTAACAACTTTTTGGGCCACAACCCTTTGGGGTCTGAGGATCACTTTTCTCAGGAAATGGAGATGGATGATGAACCGGACCCAGAATTGAAAACAGGAACACCTGGCCACCCAATAAGTATCTCAAGCGGTTCCCCATTTCAGGGATCACCGTACCACGGGCCCGACTCATTCCAGGAAAGGATAGCACAATATGATTGGTTCTTTACACCTTCATACCATAACTCCCCTGTCCAACCACCCTTGGATGAACCACAGCTTCGAGCTGTTACCCCACCACCCTTACCAGTTGAGGAACCACCTCAACAACCTCCCGAGCCTCCAAGGCGAAGGAGGAATGCTAGAATGTCTGTACGTGGGGGACCAAGGTTTGTATCTCCTCATGGATCAAGTTCCTACCCTCCTATTCCAGAGGACCCTCAGTTGGGTGGATCATCACACACGGTGCCGGAAGTTAACCTTCCGCCAGTTTCACACGCACCACTTCAGCCACCGTTGGGTTTTGACAACCCGATCCCAACATATCCAGGATCATCTGGGTATAACCCATTTGGTTATCCATCTGATTATGGAACTCATGATCCGTACCTTACAGCTGCACAATACCATCATCTTTACCCTTCTTCTTATCCTCCAGTTCATCCAACTGGATACCCAGGGCAGGGTTATCAATACCCGCCATACCAGCAACCTCCTCCTTTTCAGCAGCAGTAAACTCAAGAGATTCTAGAGAGGTTAGACAAGGTTGAGCATGAAGCTCATGAAACCAAGAAGAAGCACAATGGTTTTGTTAAGGGTCTCATGAGCCTTCTTAAGGGAAAGAAGAAGTAGGAAACGTTTGTTTCATGTTGTATTCCAATAAGTCCCTGCGAGGACGTTTATTTTGTTTTCATGTATCAAGTCCCTGCGTGGACTTATTTCAGTTTCAGTAGCCCCTGCGTGGGCAGTGTTTTCAGTAGCCCCTGCGAGGGCAGTTTGTGTTGTTTTTCTCAAGTCCCTTTTCGGGCAACGTTGTAATCGTTTCGTGGTTTTAATGCAGTTATATTCGATTTTAAATATGTATTTTATTACATCATGCTATATCATTTCAAATTTATTGATCTGCCAATAAATTTTCTTAGAGGTATAACCTAGCCAAAATATTAGATGGCTATAATGGTACAACCTTTTTAAGATAATGACTCTCTGTTAACATCTGAAAACATGTTAACAATCCTGAATTGTGCGGTACGAGAAACCACACAAATCTTCCTAATGTACTTGGATTTTTCCAAGCCACTATTTTTAGCCTTATGATCATTATGAAACATGGCTAATAAACATCAATATGATGTATACACCACAACATCCATTAGAGATGTATACTTTTAAGCAAAGGTGTAATAATGACAATGGGAGTTTTGATTTATAGACTCTTGTCAAAAAGGCGATGAACTTTGTTCGACCCTTAAAGAAATCAATGATTATAATCGTCCTTGTGACAAGGCTTGTTGCCATCTAAGTGTCCTTTGAGATGAGCTTTGTGTAATAAGAATATGTCTTCATGACATTGACAGTGTGATTTATATTCCTCTATCTAATAAAAATATAAAAGAATTATATCTCTTTGAATATTATTTTTATATGGTCTATATGGTTTAATAATACCATGACCATCTAATCATCAATATGATGATTTATTACATAATTTAAATGTATCATTATTGTTTAATATAGTACTCGAAATGGCTGGATCTGATGAGGCAAATAGCCACCCTCGAGGGGGAAACAATAATGAAGCTAGAGTAAATCTCACAAATGCTGAACTGCAAGCAATGATCGATACTGCAGTTGCCCAAGCAGTAGATAAGATATTTAAGGAACCGAGCAATGTTCGGTCCATAACTCATTCACGATCCCTTTCTCAACCCCATTCTCATAAAAAAGGTGAGTCTCAGCACTCATCTAATCAGGGTAGTGAGCCAAAGAGGCAGGTTGTCCTCGAGCCGACTCCCCGATACACCAAGGGTTGTACCTACAAGTACTTTGTCTCCTGTAAACCGAGGGATTTTACAGGAGAAAAAGGTGCAATTGATTGTATGAAATGGTTAGATGAGATGGAGACGGTGATAGACATTAGCGGATGTGCTAAAGAGGATATAGTGAAGTTTGTATCACAATCCTTCAAGGGCGATGCCCTCACTTGGTGGAAAGCCTTAGTGCAAGCCACGGGGAAGATTCCTTTGTACAATCTGCCATGGAACAAGTTTGTTGAATTGGTTAAGGAAACCTATTGCCCTCAGCATGAAGTCGAGCGGATAGAGACTGATTTCCTCACCTTTGTAATGAAGGATCTGGATTGTAGATCCTATGTGACTAGTTTCAATTCAATGTCAAGATTGGTACCGTATTTAGTCACTCCTGAACCCAAACACATTGCGCGTTTCATCGGTGGTTTGGCCCCTGAAGTAAAAGGGAACGTTAAGGCCTCTAAGCCAACCACTTATAGATCTGCTGTGGATCTATCTTTGTCCCTCACTTTGGATGTTGTAAGGAGTAGGGCAAAGAAAACCACTGATGAGGGGAAGAGGAAGACAGAGGAAGATAAGTCTCCTCAGTCGAACAAGAAAGGAAAAGGGAACTTTAATTCCAAGAAAGGGACAGTCGAATGACAAGCCCAGATGTAAGACTTGAAACAAAAGGCATTTTGGGAAATGCAACCAAGACCCACAGGCCAAACCATGTGGGATCTGTAAAAAGAAAGGGCATAAGTCTGTGGAGTGCCGAAATATAAAGGATGCAACCTGCTACGGTTGCAATGAAAAGGGGCACATTAAAACCAATTGCCCCAAGAATGCTAAGAAGCCCGAGGAGGCAAAGAAGAATAACGCAAGAGTCTTCTAGATGAATGTGAGGGAAGTAGTGAACGACGATAACGTCATAACAAGTACCTTCCTCATCAATAATAATTATGCTAGAGTCTTATTTTATTCCGGTGCTGATAAGTCTTTTGTAGATCATAAGTTCTGTAAGTTACTGAATCTGCCTATTAAGACTCTAGACATAAAATATGAGGTAGAACTTGCCGATGGTACCTTAGAATTAGCTTCAACTCTTCTTGATGGATGCTCTATATCCATCAAGAATCACTCTATCCTGCTATCCCTCTTGCCAATGAAGTTGGTTGGGTTTGATATAGTTTTGGGCATGGATTGGTTGTCGCATAACCAAGCCCAAATTTCCTGTGATAAAAAGCTAGTTATTATCAAAACCCCTTCTGGTGAATCTGTCACCATTCAAGGAGATACACAATACGGGTTGCCCAACAATGTGTCTATCCTCAAGGTATCACAGTGTTTAAAGAACGGGTGTGTCATTTACATGGCACAAGTGACTGTGAATGACCCGAAACCTAAGATTGAAGACATCCCAATCATCTCTGAGTATCCTGACGTCTTTCCTGACGAGTTACCTGGATTACCTCCTGAGAGGCAAGTAGAGTTCAGGATAGATATTCTTCCAGGAGCTGTACCTATTGCACGAGCTCCTTATCATCTAGCGCCTACTGAGATGAAGGAACTCAGAACTCAATTAGATGACTTATTGGAAAAGGGTTTTATACAACCCAGTTCTTCACCTTGGGGAGCTCCAATATTATTTGTGAAAAAGAAGGATGGATCAATGTGCCTATGCATTGATTATCGTGAACTAAACAAAGTAACGATTAAGAATCGTTATCCTTTACCCAGGATCGACGATTTATTTGATCAGCTCCAAGGAGCGAGCTTCTTCTCTAAGATTGATCTGAAATCTGGGTATCATCAACTCAAGGTTAGGACTGAAGACGTGCCTAAGACGGCATTCAGAACAAGATATGGACATTACGAGTTTTTAGTGATGCCTTTTGGGCTCACTAATGCTCCAGCAGCATTCATGGACCTCATGAATAGAGTCTGTAAACCATACTTAGATAAGTTTGTCATCGTCTTCATAGATGACATACTTATCTATTCTCGTAATCAAGACGATCATGAGAAGCACCTTCGATGCATCTTAGGATTGCTTCAACAGGAGAAGTTGTATGCTAAATTCTCCAAATGTGAATTTTGGCTTCGTGAAGTCCAATTCCTTGGACATGTTGTCAGTGAACGAGGTATCCAAGTAGATCCCGCTAGGGTAGAAGCCGTAATGAATTGGGAAGCACCCAAGACTCCAACCGAAATACGTAGCTTTCTGGGTTTAGCTGGATATTATAGAAGATTCATTGAGAACTTCTCAAGAATAGCTGCACCATTAACTTCTTTGACCCGTAAGAATGTTAAGTTTGATTGGGGTCAGAAACAACAAGAATCCTTTGAGATTCTTAAGAAGAAATTGAGCAATGCTCCGGTGCTAACTTTACCTGATGGAATTGAAGAGTTTGTTGTATACTGTGATGCTTCACACACCGGTATGGGTTGTGTGCTTATGCAATGAGGCAAGGTGATTGCCTATGCATCACGACAATTAAAAGGGCATGAGAAGAATTACACCACCCACAATTTGGAGTTGGGTGCCGTTGTATTCGCATTAAAGTCATGGAGACATTGTTTGTATGGAACTAAATGTGTGATCTTTTCTGATCACAAAAGTCTCCAACATTTGTTCAATCAAAAAGAGCTCAATATGAGACAGCGTCGTTGGATGGAAACCTTAAATGACTATGATTGCGAAATTCGTTACTGTCACACCCCCAAAATCCACCTGCGGAGTATCACCGCTTGGAGGCGTGACTGACCAGGATCAAGCCACCAATCATATTGAACCATCAAGTAAAGCAATTAAAAGTTCAACCACACAATATAATTGGTGTCTAAAACAATTTAATAAGTCTAAGTTATCAGCGGAAGCAATCAGTTCAAAACCCAAATCATAAAGTAAAAGTGTTTAAGTTCTTCATAAACATTCAATGTCCATGCCCCACAACGACTCTTCCCCATGCAAGCTTCAGCTAAGTACCTATTGACCTGCAAAGCATGTAGTAACGAGTCAACAACAAAGTTGAGCGAGTTCACAGTTGGGTGTTTGTTTTAAGTTGTTTCAAAAACAGTTTCCATTAACTGGCATCCCTGCCGTGGGGGTTACCCCATAGTTGAAAATGTGTTTTGTTTAATCCCGTTTACTCTGGCAATCCAGCCGTGGGGGCTACCCCATGTTTAATTATCTGGCTCTTCGGCCGTGGGGGCTACCCCATGTATATACTACTAGACTCGTTACCATATCGACTGCTGACTGTAGTCATGTTTATGTGCCCTGAACTGTCAATGTCTATCATCATTGACGTGCCCAGATCCATTAGTTCACGCCCGTCCTCTGCGGCACGGTGTGAGGCTTGTCAGACCTAAATAGCGCTATCTAACTAATGACCTGCTCGCCATTGTCCCGGCGATTAAGTCGATATAAAAAGGAGGGACTTCGTGATAGAGTTTTGGTCTAGTGAAATGTAAACTGTCCAAGAGGACGAGGAATTATATTCCTGAACCCATACTGTCCTACCCAAGAGAGCACGAGGAATCCATATTCCTTAACCCATTCCCAACCCCTAGGAATCCTATGCTTTGTAGAAAGTGTGAACTCACCTTGGTTTGCTCGGTAGGTTACGTTACTTGTTTTACAGTCGATTTACAATTGATCAATACGTCCTATCATGGTTTACCAGTAACAATTAGTTTCACAATCACGTGACTTACAATCTTATGTACACGTAATACAAGTCATAACCAATATAGTTCATATTATCACATAATCCTTAGCAAATATTCATACCGACACGCATTCGCATTACAAGTTAGGGTCGTACACGAAATGTTTCACCTTATCATTAATTTGTCAAATGCAAGAAAATATAGCTCAAACTGTTTATAGTTGACCCATTAACAGTTTAGTCGTCACAACGCATCGAAGGAATCCTATCGCATACGTAGTCTATCTAACCAATTTTTATAATCATGAACGTAACAATCTATCGTTTCAAGAATCCATAATTTATCAAAGCCTTATCATCATGCACGTCCAAGTTCCAAACGATTATGTATATAAAACAGGATTTCTAAATAAAATCCTAGATTAATTACCAAACAAGCAAAACACTTCACACATGGCCGAGAATGACCAGATCATGATTCACAATTTATTAATTCATAGAATACTTGGAACTATCACATGACCACCATTGTCTTATTCATAGCTATTAACTCTTATCATAACATATGCACATCAGACAAACCATCATCATTATATTGAGCCCCCATATTCCATTCATGCATGCCAACAGTTTCCTATTATCTAATTATCACACAGCATATGATCTTGCAATTATCATTTATATAAACAACACCCCCCATTAACATGTCATTCAACCCTAGACCAATGATTTATATTGCACTACATATAATCACAAACCTAAGTAACCCTACTAGTCATCAGCATGCCAATCGATTATTAACATATTCAACAAATAATGGACTTTTAACATTACATAAGATTCCCATGCAACATACACACACTGGCCGACAATTCTGCTGTGATCCTTATCACTTGGTTGCAATACAAGACTTCACATGCAAATAATAAACAATACTCCTTGGCCTTTACGCAAACAACAAGCAGATTACTAGCACGAGTTTTCATACCAACCGAATTCACATTTTACCACTAAATAATAATCATTAATCTCTTTTAACAACACCTATAACAATATCCTGCGATCACGAATACCAAAAGATAAAGGCCACTAACCAGAGATGTGACCGAATGAGATGCTACTCAAGAAGGGGGGGAGGGGGTCTGGTCTTCGCCGTCGCACAACAGGAAGGGAGTAGGGTTTGTTGATCGATCCGTTATTTCACGATTGCACAGTTTGCGTAGCATATAAACTCTTAAGTGGATTGGGCCCTAACTGGGCTTTGGGCCGGCGAAATCAGGTGAAAACCCTTCTGGTTTTCGTCTAGCATGTTAGGGCGAAATCACTCTTGTGATTTTGTCATATACTTAACATATATAATAATAATATTAATAATGTTAACACACCAATATATACATATATCGAACAGTACTTAGTTTATTATTTCATTCCACTATAGCTTAATGCTCCAAACATACATCAAGTATAAGCAAATCACAATGCAAGCAAGTTATGAAAGTGTGACTGTAAACAAATAACGTGTCAAAGAAAGACCTTGGAAACTCGGGTTGTCACATTATCCCCAACTTGAAAGAAATTTCATCCCGAAATTTAGCACGTGGTTACAGAGGAAGCTAGTTGTGTTGTGTAGTTTACTGGTTTTCCTGGGGTGTCACATCATCCCCCCATTGATTTGGAATTTCGTCCCGAAATTCTGTAGTAGCTTCAGCCTCAGTAATGGTTGCACTGTTTCCGAACAACTGGGGATATTTGAGTTTCATTTGATCTTCTCGTTACCAGGTAAACTCTGGGCCACGATAGGAGTTCCAATGAACTCGAACAAGAGGTATTCTGGTGTGCTTGAGGACCTTAACATCCCGGTCCGTGATTTCAACTGGTTCCTCGACGAATTGCAACTGATTGTCGATAGTGAGCTCCTTCAAAGGAACTATGAGGGTCTCATCTGACAGACACTTCTTCAGATTCGACACGTGAAAAACGTTGTGAACTGCACTGAGTTCTGTTGGTAGGTTTAGTTTGTAGGCCACCCTGCCTATTTTCTCAATGATTTCGAATGGTCCGACATAACGCGGATTGAGTTTGCCCCTTTTGCCAAAACGAACCACACCCTTCCAGGGTGAGACTTTGAGTAGAACCCGGTCCCCGACCTGGATTTCTAGAGGTTTTCTACGCTTGTCTGCGTAGGCTTTCTGACGGTCGCGAGCTGCCGCCATGCGTTGTCGTATCTGTGCAATCCTTTCCATTGCGTCTACTATCAGTTCTGGACCTGTGATCTGACTATCACCCACCTCTGCCCAACAAAGAGGTGATCGGCATTTACGCCTGTACAATGCCTCAAATGGAGCGGCTTGAATGCTGGTGTGGTAATTGTTGTTATACGAAAACTCCACTAACGGGAGATGTTTTTCCCAGCCGTTGCCGAAATCGATTACACATGCACGAAGCATGTCTTCTAGAGTTTGGATGGTGCGTTCAGACTGCCCATCTGTTTGCGGATGGTAAGCGGTGCTTATGTCTAATCGAGAGCCAAAAGATTTATGCATTGCCTGCCACAGCTCTGAAGTAAATTGTGCATCACGATCAGAGATAATAGAGGTCGGCACCCCATGCCTCGAAACCACTTCCTTTAAATAAACGTCTGCTAAAGTGGAGAACTTATCCGTTTCCTTGATAGCCAAGAAGTGTGCAGACTTTGTGAGTCGATCCACGATCACCCAAATAGTATCATTTCCACGTTGAGATCTAGGTAGGCCGGTAACGAAATCCATGGAAATTTGCTCCCATTTCCATTGTGGTATCTCTAGTTGTTGGAGTAGGCCTGATGGTTTCTGGTATTCGACTATGACTCTCGCACATATCAAACACTTGCTGACGTAAGTTGCTATGTGGGCCTTCATGCTAGGCCACCAATACGTAGTTTTGATATCGTGGTACATCTTATCTGAACCAGGATGTATCGAGTAGCGAGACTTGTGTGCCTCATCCATCACAAGCTCTCGTAGGTTGGCATAGAGTGGAACCCAGATGCATCCTGTTACATAGTAGGCACCATCTTCCTTTTGTTCTAGTCATTGCCTTGAGCCACGTAGGGCTTCAGCCCTGACGTTTTCTGGTTTCAATGCTTCTACCTGAGCACCTCGTATCTGTGCAGGAAGACTAGTCTGGATAGTGAGTTGTAAAGCTCGTACGCGTTTAGGTGTAGTATCCTTTCGACTAAGGGCATCGGCCACAACATTGGCTTTGCCCGGATGGTATCTGATCGAGCATTCGTAGTCATTCAGTAGCTCGACCCATCGACGTTGTCGCATGTTCAATTCCTTCTGTTTGAAGATATGCTCGAGACTCCTGTGATCAGTATAAATGGTGCACCTGGTACCGTACAGGTAATGTCTCCATATCTTGAGTGCGAAAATAACAGCTCCCAGCTCCAAATCGTGTGTAGTGTAGTTCCTTTCATGAACTTTAAGTTGGCGTGAGGCGTAGGCTATGACCTTGTCACGTTGCATCAACACACATCCAAGACCCTGAATGGATGCGTCGCAATAGACCACAAAATCGTCTGTGCCCTTTGGCAATGAGAGAATAGGTGTGTTACAAAGTCTATCCTTTAAATGTTGGAACGCTAATTCCTGTTTATTACCCCATCGATAGACAACGCCTTTCTGAGTTAGTGAGGTGAGAGGTTGCGCAATCTTGGAGAAGTCTTTGATGAACCTTCTGTAATAGCCCGCCAAACCCAAGAATTGGTGGATTTCCATTGGTGTGCGAGGTGCAGGCTAGTTCCTGATCGAGTCTACCTTGGATGGATCAACATGAATCCCATCCTTGTTCACCACGTGGCCTAGGAAATGGACTTCACGAAGCCAGAAGTCGCATTTCGAGAACTTTGCATAAAACTGTTCTGTTCGAAGGAGTTCCAAAATGAGTCGTAGATGGTGCTCGTGTTCCTCCTGACTCTTCGAATAAATCAGGATGTCGTCGATGAAAACTATAACAAACTTGTCCAGGTAAGGCTTGCACACTCTATTCATAAGGTCCATGAAAACGCAGGTGCGTTTGTCAGCCCAAAAGGCATGACCAAAAACTCGTAGTGTCCATAACGAGTTCTAAAGGTTGTTTTGGAGACGTCCTCTTCTCGGACTCTCAGCTGATGATATCCCGATATCAAATCAATCTTGAAGTAAAAGCTCGACCCTTCCAGCTGGTCGAATAGGTCATCAACACGTGGAAGGGGATAGCGATTCTTCACGGTCACCTTGTTGAGTTCGCGATAGTCGATACACATACGGAAGGTACCGTCTTTCTTCTTCACGAATAGCACTGGAGCTCCCCATGGCGAAGAACTAGGACGAATGAAACCCTTGTCCAAGAGTTCTTGTACTTTCGTAGACAGCTCTTCTAGTTCTTATGGAGCTAGACGATACGGTGCTCGAGCTATAGGCGCTGCTCCAGGAGCTAGCTCGATTTGAAATTCGACCTGGCGATGAGACGGAAAACCAGGTAGTTCCTCAGGAAATACCTCAGTATAGTCGCGTACAATCGGAAAATCTTCTATCTTCTTCGCTTTCTTCGAGGTGTCAGTAACGAGAGCCAAAATAGCAGTGTGGCCCTTTCGCAAACACTTCTAAGCCTTAAGGAAAGAGATGATGCTCTCAACAGCACCCCTCTTGTTGCCACGAATCATGAGAGGTTCATCACCTGAATGAGGAATACGGACGATCTTCTCGTTGCAAAGAATCTCTGCTCGGTGTTGGGATAACCAATCCATACCAATAACGATGTCGAAACCATCATACGTTGGGGTCATTCCTAGCATCACCCTGACCAATCACGAACCCTCAACCCCTGGCACCATTTCCGTTCGTTATTACCCCCGTTGTTGCCTCCATTATTGTTCCCGTTTCCTTGGTTGTGGTTCTAATTCTGGTTCTGGTTCAACAGTGGGCAGTGTCTCTTGAAGTGACCTTCAGCACCACACTGATAGCATGCCTTGTTACCCTGCTGTTGCTGCTGATTCCGTGGAGCTTGTGGCTGCTGTTGTCGGTTCTGGTTTGCAGGACGTGAGCTTCTACAATCTTTGGCTTCATGACCAAGCTTGTTGCATCTCTGACAACGATCTTTGTTGCACGGCCCACTGTGGTGCCAATTACACCGATTCCACCCTGCCCTTGACTACCAGAAGATTGTTGGCCAGGACTCTGGTAGTCATCGATCTTTCGTTGTTGTGCCTGGGACTGAACCGTAGTCGAACCCTTACTAGAGGTTCCATCCCACTTCCATTTGTTGTCACTGGGATTAGCAGAAGTAGTAGTAGTAGCACCAATACGCTTAGGCAGCTTGTTCTGTTCCACTGCCTGGTCTGTGAGACGATGAGCAAAACAAGTAACATCCTAGACGGTTGCAAGGTTAGCAGCAGTCACATGGCTTTGAATCTCTGGAACTAAGCCCTTGAGGTACAGCTCAATGCGCTTGATGGGAGGATCCACTATAGTTGGACTCAACACTGCCAGTTCGTTGGATCGTTTCGTGTACACTTCTATCTCTGACCCCGTCACCTTCAGGTTAAAGAACTCCACTTCCAGCTTGTGGATGTCATCACGACTACAGTATTCACGTTTGATCAGTTCCTTAAAATCATTCCATGGGGTGGCATTAGCAGCCGCCAACCCCGGCATCTGAACTTGCGCGTTCCACCAAGTTAGCGCAGTGCCTTCGAGAGTACCAGTGGCATATTTCACCCCACGAGCCTTGGGGCATTCATACATTTCGAAAGCTGACTCGGGCTTCTCAAACCAATGGAGGAGTCCAACGGCCCCCTTCAGTGCCACTGAAGTACTAGGATGACAGTCCATGAACATCTTGAATGTGCATACAGGTGGCTGAGCGTTCTGACCTTGTTGTGCGAGGAAGAAAAGACAGGGTTAAGCGCGAGAGTTGGGTCATGAGAGTAGGATCTAACATCCTAGGTTAGGTTCGGAATAGCAGGTTATACCTCCCGCCTGAGCGGCTGCGAGTGCTACCGTAACTTGTTCGTTGATAAGAGCCGTCAGCTGGCTTGAGTTAGGTTCACACGTTCCCTCATGATCTTCACATCGAAGGAAACACAAGTAGGAAAGGTGTCGCGAATGTGTAAGTGTGGAGTGACAGAACGGAGCAAGCACACATGTGGTTTCAATCAATAGTTGTTACATTCATCTAAGCATACCATAAGCAAAGTTCTATGTAATCTAGCAAGTAGGCAATGTAAACATAAATCATATCACCTAGAATGTCGAGCCTTGCACGTGGAGTGAAGCGTCGTCGTGGACCATTGAGCACTGTTCAGGTTATAGTCTGGTTTTAACAAAAACTTTTTCCCTTATTAAAACCAAGTTCTCTATAACCAATGGCTCTGATACCAATCGGTCACACCCCCAAAATCCACCTGCAGAGTATCACCGCTTGGAGGCGTGACTGACCAGGATCAAGCCACCAATCATATTGAACCATCAAGTAAAGCAATTAAAAGTTCAACCACACAATATAATTGGTGTCTAAAACAATTTAATAAGTCTAAGTTATCAGCGGAAGCAATTAGTTCAAAACCCAAATCATAAAGTAAAAGTGTTTAAGTTCTTCATGAACATTCAATGTCCATACCCCACAATGACTCTTCCCCATGCAAGCTTCAGCTAAGTACCTATTGACCTACAAAGCATGTAGTAACGAGTCAACAACAAAGTTGAGCGAGTTCACAGTTGGGTGTTTGTTTTAAGTTGTTTCAAAAACAGTTTCCTTTAACTGGCATCCCTGCCGTGGGGGTTACCCCATAGTTGAAAATGTGTTTTGTTTAATCCCGTTTACTCTGGCAATCCAGCCATGGGGGCTACCCCATGTTTAATTATCTGGCTCTTCGGCCGTGGGGGCTACCCCATGTATATACTACTAGACTCGTTACCATATCGACTGCTGACTAAAGTCATGTTTATGTGCCCTGAACTGTCAATGTCTATCATCATTGACGTGCCCAGATCCATTAGTTCATGCCCGTTCTCTGCGGAACGGTGTGAGGCTTGTCAGACCTAAATAGCGCTATCTAACTAATGACCTGCTCGCCATTGGCCCGGCGATTAAGTCGATATAAAAAGGAGGGACTTCGTGATAGAGTTTTGGTCTAGTGAAATGTAAACTGTCCAAGAGGACGAGGAATTATATTCCTGAACCCATACTGTCCTACCCAAGAGAGGACGAGGAATCCATATTCCTTAACCCATTCCCAACCCCTGGGAATCCCATGCTTTGTAGAAAGTGTGAACTCACCTTGGTTTGCTCGGTAGGTTGCGTTACTTGTTTTTACAGTCGATTTACAATTGATCAATACATCCTATCATGGTTTACCAGTAACAATTAGTTTCACAATCACGTGACTTACAATCTTATGTACACGTAATACAAGTCATAACCAATATAGTTCATATTATCACACAAGCCTTAGCAAATATTCATACCGACACGCATTCGCATTACAAGTTAGGGCCGTACACGAAATGTTTCACCTTATCATTAATTTGTCAAATGAAAGAAAATATAGCTCAAACCGTTTATAGTTGACCCATTAACAGTTTAGTCGTCACAACGCATCGAAGGAATCCTATCGCATACGTACTCTATCTAACCAATTTTTATAATCATGAACGTAACAATCTATCGTTTCAAGAATCCATAATTTATCAAAGCCTTATCATCATGCACGTCCAAGTTCCAAACGATTATGTATATAAAACAGGATTTCTAAATAAAATCCTAGATTAATTACCAAACAAGCAAAACACTTCACACATGGCCGAGAATGACCAGATCATGATTCACAATTTATTAATTCATATAATACTTGGAACTATCACATGACCACCATTGTCTTATTCATAGCTATCAACTCTTCTCATAACATATGCACATCAGACAAACCATCATCATTATATTGAGCCCCCATATTCCATTCATGCATGCCAACAGTTTCCTATTATCTAATTATCACACAGCATATGATCTTGCAATTATCATTTATATAAACAACACCCCCCATTAACATGTCATTCAACCCTAGAACAATGATTTATATTGCACTACATATAATCACAAACCTAAGTAACCCTACTAGTCATCAGCATGCCAATCGATTATTAACATATTCAACAAATAATGGGCTTTTAACATTACATAAGATTCCCATGCAACATACACACACTGGCCGACAATTCTGCAGTGATCCTTATCACTTGGTTGCAATATCAAGACTTCACATGCAAATAATAAACAATACTCCTTGGCCTTTACACAAACAACAAGCAGATTACTAGCATGAGTTTTCATACCAAACGAATTCACATATTACCACTAAATAATAATCATTAATCTCTTTTAACAACACCTATAACAATATCCTACGATCACGAATACCAAAAGATAAAGGCCACTAACTAGAGATGTGACCGAATGAGATGCTACTCAAGAAGGGGGGTCTGGTCTTCGCCGTCGCACAACAGGAAGGGAGTAGGGTTTGTTGATCGATCCGTTATTTCACGATTGCACAGTTTGCGTAGCATATAAACTCTTAAGTGGATTGGGCCCTAACTGGGCTTTGGGCCGGCGAAATCAGGTGAAAACCCTTCTGGTTTTCGTCTAGCATGTTAGGGCGAAATCACTCTTGTGATTTTGTCATATACTTAACATATATAATAATAATATTAATAATGTTAACACACCAATATATACATATATCGAACAGTACTTAGTTTATTATTTCATTCCACTATAGCTTAATGCTCCAAACATACATCAAGTATAAGCAAATCACAATGCAAGCAAGTTATGAAAGTGTGACTGTAAACAAATAACGTGTCAAAGAAAGACCTTGGAAACTCGGGTTGTCACATTATCCCCAACTTGAAAGAAATTTCGTCCCGAAATTTAGCACGTGGTTACAGAGGAAGCTAGTTGTGTTGTGTAGTTTACTGGTTTTCCTGGGGTGTCACAGTTACCATCCTGGTAAAGCGAACGTGGTCGCAGATGCTCTCAGCCGAAAGGAAAGATTTAAACCAATTAGGATCAATGCCAAGAGCATTGAGTTGAAGAATAGTCTGAATGAAAGACTATTAGCTGCACAGAAGGATGCTGTTTTGGAAGTTAACCTTCCAAATGAAAAGTTGGGTATAACAGCTTAACAGTTAGCACCTGGGAAGGATGGAATTCTCAGAATGAACGGAAGGATTTGGGTTCCTATTCAAGGAGGACTTCGAGATATAATCCTCCAGGAAGCCCACAACTCCAAGTACTCAGTTCACCCGGGAGGTGACAAGATGTATCAAGATTTAAAGGCCAATTATTGGTGGATAGGTTTAAAGAAATTTGTTGCCACCCATGTAGCTAAGTGCCTGACCTGTGCTCAGATTAAAGCTGAACATCAAAAGCCATCGAGCCTGTTGCAACAACCAGAACTTCCCACATGGAAGTGGGAAATGGTAACTATGGATTTCATAACCAAGTTACCTAAAACAAGGCACGGAAATGATACCATATGGGTTATTGTTGATAGACTGACTAAGTCAGCACATTTCTTACCAATCAAGGAGACGCATAGCTCCGACAAACTAGCCCAGTTGTATGTAGATAAGATTGTAGCTCTTCATGGCGTACCGGTATCTATTATCTCTGATAGGGATACCAGATACACCTCACGCTTTTGGAAAAGTTTCCAACAATCTTTAGGTACACATTTGAATTTTAGTACTGCTTACCATCCTCAGACTGATGGACAGAGTGAGCATACAATTCAAACTTTGGAAGACATGCTTCGTGCGTGTGTTATTGATTTAGGTGGTAGTTGGGATGACCACCTGCCATTGATAGAGTTCTCCTATAACAATAGCTACCATACAAGCATTAAGGTTGCGCCTTTTGAGGCATTATATGGTAGGAAATGCAGAACGCCTGTCTGTTGGGCAGAAGTAGGAGAAGCTCAGTTATTAGGACCTGATATAGTCCTTGAAACAACAGACAAGATTGTCCAAATTCGAGATCGCCTGAAAGCTGCCAGGGATAGGCAGAAAAGTTATGCTGATAAAAGGCGAAAACCTCTAAAGTTTGAAGTAGGCGATAAAGTTCTATTGAAAGTGTCACCCTGGAAAGGTGTGATGCGTTTTGGTAAAAAGGGCAAGTTGAGCCCTAGATATATTGGACCATTCAAGATTATCGAATGTGTCGGCATTGTAGCTTATAAGCTAAACTTGCCTGAGGAGCTGAGTGGGATTCATAATGTGTTTCACATTTGTAATCTCAAGAAATGCCTAGCCGATGAATCACTAGCTATGTCCCATAAAGACGTGCAGATTGATGAAAGCTTGAGATTTGTTGAAAGACCTATATCGATCGAGGATCGACAGGTTAAAAAGCTCCGAAGGAAGCATGTACCTATAGTAAAGGTCAAATGGGACGCCCGTAGAGGTCCCGAATATACGTGGGAAGTCGAGTCCACTATGAGACAGAAATACCCTCACTTGTTCCAGTAAATCTCGGGGTCGAGATTTCTTTTAAGGGGGTAAGGATGTAACACCATGTAAAAACGTGTCCAATTATGTATAGACACGTGTCCTAAACTCTATACATGTGAAAGATTGAGTTTGAAGGATCGAAGTTGTCAAACAGTGAATCTATGAAACCACCGGGACTAAAAGTGTCAACATGCCAAACTTGTGCCTCTGAATGACCGTACACGATGAATATATTCTTAAATGAGTGATTGATTGGATATAAGAAGCCGTTTATAAAAATAATCGGAAGATTATTTAATTATAAGGGTTAAACATGTCAACATGTCGATTCTGACCTCTGAGTGACCTTTTAACGAAACCGAGGCTTCGAAACATTCAAATATACTCTTAAGAATAAGTGGTATAAATTTCACGTGGTTTCGATATCGTTAAGCATGTTTTCGAGACTTTGGGCCAAAAGTGTCAACTTGATGAAACTTGCTTTTATAGAGATATTTAACGAACCGGAGCCTAACGAAGTTAGTTTATTCATCCTAGAGCCTCAACATACTGACTACAAGGGCCCCACATGTCAACACCTGGAAGTAATCAAGACACTTGGAAATTCCTATATAAGAAACACTTATGTAGTGTTCTTGGCACATCACTTGCAACATTTGCTTCTCTACAACATCTGGAGCTTGCTAAGGACAAGGAGAAGACTTTGAAGTGTAGAAAAGTTTGCTAGGACCTTTAGTAAGCCTCTAATTTCTTGTTTAGTTGTTTAAATTAGCTTAATTACTCTAAAGTCAAACTTATCGTAAATTTAGTTTGACTTTCGTTTTAATTACATATGGTTTAACCACTGACCAAATTGAAAGTGGTTATAGAACCACATTAGTGTAGGTGATTAACCCCTAAAAGGGCACCTCCTAATTATCTCGTTTGACTGGTCAATTGTCGGGTCAAAGTAGTTTGACAAAAAGTCAAACTGGACAGAATGTTTGAAAATGATTAAAATTAATAAACCAAAGGTTCTAAATTATATTTTAACATTTTAATGACTTGGTAATTAATATTAAAACATGTTTTATCAGTCCTAACCCGGCAATTATTAGTCTAAGGTCAGTTTATAACCGAAAGTCGCAAAAGCTTGACTTTTGCTTTGACTTTCAGTTCTGACCCATTCAAGCTTAATTCTCCCATGTTTTAAGCTTCCATTAGGACCACATTACTTAGTAGTATAACCCTCTGGAGTTATATTGCTTGGTTCCTAGTGGTTTGAATTATATGCACTTGATCGTAATTATGCTTAATAATGCCATAAACGCCCTTTTTACATACAACTGAGATTTTTTACAATGTGATTGGACTAACACCTTTGCATCTGATATTTAGACCTGTCCTAAAAATTTGACATCAATTTGAGGTCTAGAATAGGAGTTATGCTCAATAGCGTAATTAAGGAGCTTTTTATTATTTAAATGGCGTAATTAGCATGAAGCTTATTTAAACCCAATTTTTGACATCAAACTTTGTACCTACTGATGTAAAATAATATTTTGGGATTTTTGAAGATTTTTAATTATTTTAGGCTGAGCATAACATAGGATTATAACTTGATTTCGGTAATTGTCGGTTTTACCCTTTTCATGCATAAAATGAGTTTTTCATAACTTTTTAGTGCCAAACCTTTTGCTACTAATTTTATATGATAAATAAAATATTTTGAACCTTTTAAACTGATCAAAAACTCAGATTTCCTATTTTAACCCGAATACCCCTTTAAACCGACTTTTGAGCATTTTTAGCACATAGTTTGAATTAAAACTATATTTGGCATATAAAACTTATTACCCACTGATGTTTTAAATTAATTTATATAATTAAACAGTAAGCAAAAGTTTTTAAACTCAGAAGTCTATTTTGACCTTTAAAGCCTATGTGAAATTACCAAAATGCCCCTACGGTGCATAGTTTGGTAATATAAGATAAATTTCCCATATATAAAATACCCTACTGATATAACTTATAAAAATACATATTTTTACTGATTAAATCAGATCTGAAACTCAGTTGCACAATTAAACTCTTTCGTGGGCATTAGAATTACCAAAATGCCTTTTTGGGACTTATTTTGGTTTAAATTATTTCTTGGGCATATATGTTAACATCTTACTGATGTATTAACATATTTTGAGCATAATAATGATTAAGACCTGTATATAATTTATTTTGGTTACTCGTTACGCGTTTACGCGTTCGGATCGGCTTATGTGACTAGTTTACATAAAATAACCGAAACGGGTAAACCTTATCATTAAATCCTCAATTTCCAGAATGTGTTTGGTTTACCCATATTATACAAGTATCCAAGCTTGTTGGGCCTAAATCACATTCTATTCCGGTCTCCGCTTAATCAAGCATTTAGAACCATAAGGTCTCTTTCTAGCTAGCCGGTCTAAGTCCTTGACTAAATTAAAGACCCGTTAGCATCCTAATAGGTTAATAAACCTTCTATACAGATTAAATAGCTTCCGGTAGAAGGTGCCTTCAAAAAGCTTTAGGATTTTTACTGCTAGCATCAGGTAAATACTTTTAACTTATTTTCCCTTATACGGGCTTGGGATATGGTATTATAATAATACCACTTGGTCGGGTATGAAATCATTTAATCGGATTGTGATTAATAAATTTACATAACCCGTTTTAATCTATTTTGTTTGATAACATAAGCATTGGGGGTTAATACGACCGTGTCCTGGATATCCTCGGCTCATTTTATTTGAAAATGGCCACGACCTATGCACGGGGTGTAGGCATACACCTGACAGATGCAAAATGCTAAATATAAACCCACATGTTAGGTATAACTCCTTTGTGGGTTCTATAAGTGGTGAGTCGGTTAATCACGACCGGCTTCCAACCGGCCCCAATTGTATGACAAACATATAAATATGTATACAAGATTATACTTAAATAATTTTCCCAAGTTATAAAAGATTTGTGCCATGTGCACTTAAATCAATTTTCATAAATGTTTTCAAAAGAGTCAGTTAATTGTATTTACCAGTGTAAACTGACGTAATTTCTTAAAGACTGATTTGACAGGTACCTCTCGAAATAGACTGGAGCTATTAGGTGTCATAAGAGGATCTTGGATATCCATAGATGCCTGAAGTCTGTTATTTTATTTCTTTGTATTTTGTTAATGATCCGCCTGTGGATCTTATTACATTCCAGTCTGTATATTCTGTCATTCGAACACTCAGACATTATGGTTTGTAATAGTTTATTCACCAAGCCTTCCGCTGTGCTATTATATTGTGTGTATTGACTATGATGATATCAACTACGTCACGATACTCCCCGCCGGGCCCACCAGTAATATGTGGAAATATCGGGGTGTGACAGTGTAGATTAAGGAAGTACAAGATTTAGGACGAGATCTTACCGAAATTACGAGAAATCAAAGGAAAAAGCGAGTAGGAGCACGGGTCGGACGTCACTTGCCAAAAGTAGAAAGAATGAAAGTGACAAGGGGTATTTAGAGGATGCCCAAAGTGGAAAGGGCTGGTCGGTCGGATGGCATCTTGCTCGGATGGCAGCCCAGCCGAGTGGCTCCTCGGTCGAATGGCAGCCCGGTCGGATGGCAATCCGGCCGGCTGGCACCTAGTTTGAGTGCGCGGCGCGATGAGTTTTGCTGTTTCGATTTCGATTGCGAGCGTTGCGATGCGATAGAGTTTCCTAGTCAAATTACTTTTAATCCCAACTACTCATATTTCGCACTATCTCTTCTCTACCAATTATCATACTGTTTCGATTGCGATTGAGTTCGATTGCGTTTGAGTTTCGATTGCGATTCGATTGATTACCACACATAACATAAATAAACATGCACAAGTAACACATAAGGCACACACACATGTATAACAATAACCAAAATGCGTAATTCGAGTTGTGAGTGCGATTGCGTTAGCGATAAGGCGATTAAACATGCAATAAATAGAGATTAATATGTGATTATTAATAGATACTCCACATAATACAACTAAAGCGAAAATAAAATAGACTAATTACAAGTCAAAGAAGTCAAAACAGGAATTGAGCAAGGAGAGACAGATCGCAATTACCAATCTTGTCTTCCTTTGACTTCAATCTTGACTTTGACTTTCGAAACACGGGGTGTTACAGCCTTCCCTAGTTGAGGGAATTTCATCCCGAAATTAGGCCGAAGCCGTAACAAACAACTGTGGGTACTTCGCCTTCATGTCTCTTTCGAGTTCCCAAGTGAACTCTGCGCCTCGTTTGCCTTCCCATTGGACTTTCACAATAGGAATGCGCGAGCGTCTGAGCTGCTTGGTTTAGCGATCCATGATTTCGACAGGCTTCTCCACGAAGTGTAGTGTTTCGTTTACTTGAAGGTCGTCGAGGGGTACAATTAAATCATGCTCAGCCAGGCACTTTCGGAGGTTTGACACATGGAAAGTCGGGTGGACATTACTAAGTTCCTCTGGTAGTTCGAGTTTGTAGGCTACTTTTCCAATCTTTTCCAGAATCTTAAAAGGGCCAACATATCGAGGCGCTAGTTTCCCTTTCTTGCCGAATCTGACCACACCCTTCCAAGGTGATACCTTTAGGAGTACGTAGTCGCCAACGTCAAATTCAAGGGGCTTGCGTCGTCTATCGGCGTAACTTTTCTGTCGACTTCGAGCTTTCAACAAGTTGTCTCGAATTTGGAGGACTTTGTCAGTCGTTTCTTGCAATAGCTCAAGACCGGTTAATTGCGAGTGACCGATCTCGTGCCATACAATTGGCAATCGACATTTTCTTCTGTATAAAGCCTTGAATGGTGCCATTTGAATGCTGGAATGATAACTGTTGTTATACGAGAATTCGACTAACGGCTGGTAAGCATCCCAATTACCACCGAAATCTATAACACACGAACGGAGCATGTCTTCAAGAGTACGGATCGTTCTTTCAGTCTGACCGTCGGTTTGAGGGTGGAATGCGGTACTTAAGTTAAGCGTAGTACCGAGAGCCGCTTGAAACATTTCCCACAGTCGCGAGGTAAACCGAGCATCACGGTCAGAGATGATGTCGCGAGGCGTCCCATGATTACAAATGATCTCGTTGGTGTAGATTCGGGCTAATCTTTCTACCTTGTAGTCTTCTCGTATTGGAAAAAAGTGAGCTGATTTGGTCAAACGGTCAACAGCAACCCAGATGCTATCGTGACCTGATGACGTGTGCGGAAGCTTCGTTATGAAGTCCATAGCTATACTCTCCAACTTCCACATAGGGATAGGCGGTTGTTCGAGTAAGCCAGAGGGTCTTTGGTGTTCAGCTTTGACTCTTGCATAAGTCAGGCACTTTCCAACATAGAGAGCAATATCCCTTTTCATGCCCGGCCACCAGTACTTGTAGCGAAGATCCTGGTACATTTTGTTGGCACCGGGATGAATAGAATACCGGGATTTGTGGGCTTCGTCCATCAAAATTTGTCGCAAATCGGTCCGTTTAGGGATCCAAATTCGATCCAGAAAATGGAATATCCCATTCGACTTATTCACAAGCTGGGCTCCATCGTGATAGATTCTTTCCTTCTTCAGAGTGCGTTCGTTAAAACATGCATCCTGAGCTTCACGGATGAGGGTTTCGAGATCGTATTGGGCTTGGACGTTACGAGTGCTAAGCAGATAGCTCCGTCTGCTGAGTGCGTCGGCAAGAACATTTGATTTGCCTGGGTGATAACGAATCTCACAGTCGTAATCGTTGAGAAGTTCTACCCATCGGCGTTGACGCATATTAAGTTCCTTCTGATCAAAGATATGTTGTAGGCTCCTATGATCGGTGAAGATCGTACACTTGATACCATACAGGTAGTGTCGCCAAATCTTTAACGCAAAAACAACTGCGCCTAGCTCGAGGTCATGGGTTGTACAGTTCTTCTCATGGGTTTTGAGCTGTCGAGATGCGTAAGCTATAACCTTGTCCCGCTGCATAAGAACACAACCAAGACCAAGGTTGGAAGCATCATAATAGACAATGAAGTCGTCGTTTCCATCGGGCAATGTGAGAACAGGAGCATTGAAAAGCGTGTGCTTGAGAGTTTGAAAGGCAGACTCTTGTTCAGTTCCCCAAACAAAAGGCTTGTCTTTATGCGTGAGAGAGGTAAGCGGCACAACGATCTTTGAGAATCCCTCGATAAATCGTCGATAATAGCCCGCTAATCCGAGAAAAGAACGGACTTCAGACGGGTTCTTAGGTGTAATCCAACTCTTAACTGCTTCAATCTTCACGGGATCGACGTGAATACCCTGACTATTTACAATGTGACCCAGAAACTGAACCTCCTCCAACCAGAATTCGCACTTGGAGAATTTAGCATAGAGTCGATTCCCCTAGAGTAGCTCGAGAACCAAACGTAGATGTTGCGCGTGTTCGGCTTTCGATTTGGAATAGATCAAGACATCATCGATGAACACGATGACGAAACGGTCGAGATATGGTTTACACACACGATTCATCAGATCCATGAAAACCGCGGGTGCGTTGGTTAAACCAAAGGGCCTAACAATGAATTTATAATGGCCGTATCGGGTACGAAACACGGTTTTGGGTATATCCTCCTCTTGAATGGGTAGTTGGTGATAGCCTGAGCGTAGATCGCTCTTCGAGAAACATGTAGCACCTTGTAGCTGATCAAACAAATCGTCAATGCGAGGCAGAGGGTAGCGGTTCTTGATAGTTAACTTATTCAATTCCCGATAGTCGATGCACATCCTGAACGACCCATCCTTCTTTTTAGCGAAAAGGACTGGCGCGCCCCAAGGAGGGGTGCTCGGGTGAATGAAGCCTTTCTCGAGTAATTCCTGGAGTTGGTTTGAGAGTTCTCGCATTTCGGACGGTGCGAGTCGGTAGGGATCTTTGCCAATAGGGTTGGCTCCAGGAATGAGGTCGATACAAAAGTCGATATCAGACTTGGCGGGAGTCCTGGAAGATCTTCAGGAAAGACGTTAGGGAATTCGCAAACAACAGGTACCTGGTCTACCGCCTTTTCTTTCTTTTCCTTCTCCTCTACTACAATGTTGGCCAAGAAAGCTCTGTATTCCTTGCGGAGATACTTGCTAGCTTGGACACATGACATGAGTTTGAGACCTTTCGAAGCAGTTTCACCGTACACACACAATAAATCACCATTCGCGAGCGAGAATCGAATCATCTTATCGAAGCACACAACTTCAGCATGGTTTTCGCGAAGAAAGTCCATGCCTACTATGACGTCAAAACTTCCGAGTTACATCAGAATAAGATCGATTGGGAAGATGTGATTGTTGAGCTCCAGAGTAAAATCACGAAGAACAGAATTAACGGCGACAGTTCTTCCAGTGGCGACTTCAACATCGAACGTCGAGGGGAGATGGGAGCGTTTACGACTAAGAAGCTTCTCGAATTCGAACGACACAAAGAAATTATCGGCTCCAGTATCAAACAAACATGAAGCATAACTACCATTCACAAGGAATGTACCAATGACCACGTTGTTGTCAGCCTGGGCTTGGCGCACATTGATGTCGAAAGTTCTGGCGCGTGCGGCTTGTTGCTGTTGCTGAGGCTGCTGCTGCTGGGGCTCTTGTTTCACAACCCTGTTCGGGCACATGTTCGCAAAGTGGTTGGGATCACCACATGCGAAGCAGACTCGGGCGTTGACCGCGGGTACCTGAGCCGCTTGCTAGCCTTGCGGGGCTGGGAGCAGAGCTTGATGAGCAGTGGCTTGAGCTGGGGCTTGAGTTGGGGCTTGATGGGGACCAGTACGGCAGTTAGCGGTGAAGTGGCCGTACATGTTGCAGTGAGCGCAGAAACGACAGGCGAGACCCACCGGGTGATGATAAGAACATGTTGGGCAAACCGGGTGGGGGCCTGTGTATGCACGCTTTGCAGGTGGTGCATAAGTAACTGGTGCTGGACGGTGATGATGCTGCTACTGGGCCGGTACGGCCTGAAGAGGAGCAGCAGTGGTGGTGACAGCACAGTTCTTGTTGCTGGAGCTGCTGTTGTTGTTCTTCCAGCGGCGTGAGGACTTGGATGATTGAGCGATCGCGGTTTCGGCAGTAGGTGCGACGGTGACCTGGTGCAGGCTCTTTGAAGCTTTATCCCACACACCAGCTTTTACCCGCTTGTCGTTGATTTCGGCGGCAAGCAACTAAGTTTCTTCAATCGTTGTCGTCTTTGCGGCATGCACAAAATCTGCAACACAGTCGGGTAGAGTTCGAATGTACTTCTTGATCGCCATATCAGACGTCTTCACTTGATCGGGACAGATGATGCTGAGCTGCTTAAAGCGAGTAGTCAGGGCAGCGTTGTCACTCTCTTTCTGCTTAATATTCCAGAACTCGTCCTCCAGCTTTTTGGTATTCATGGGGAGGACAGAACTCATCCATCATGATGGCCTTCAACTCTTCCCAGGTCAGCTCATAAGCTGCATCATTTCCTCGTTTGTTTCTCTCGGTCGTCCACCAGTCTAATGCGCGGGACTGGAAGACACTGGTAGCATCTAGGGTGCGGAGATTTTCCGGACATCCACTCTGGCGCAGAGTGACTTCGATGGAATCGAACCATTGAAACATAGCCGTCGGACCATCTTCTCCAGTGAATTCCTTCGGACGCATGCCTTGAACTACTTGAAACTGAAAGCAGTCTTGGTAGCAACTTTAGGAGCTTCGGTTCTAGACTCCTCAGACGATTTGCTGACGTTCTCGTAAATCTCACTCACGATCTGAGGTACAACCTTGGCCACTTGTTTCACGAGGATGGCAGCAAGGCGTTTGTCCCTCTGTTCTTGACGAGAGAGTCGTGGGTGACGGGGTCCTGATGATGGTCCAGTTGACATTGTCTGCAACAGACATCGTCATGGGTTTCAGACACATCATAATCGAATCTCACCTCACACGTCTAATACTTACTAAAGTTCGGGAACACAGTGAAACATGTATCACATAATCACGTAAGCACATAATCACCGATTCACATAGGCACAGAAGCATGTAAACACGTAAAACACAGAATCACAGAAGCACAGATAAACACATAGTTCTCCTAGAAGCAGTCAGAATACAGAAACCTATTATTCAAAGTCTGCGTTCGTTCGAGTATAGCGATCGCGAATAACATAGCAAGTAGTATAGTATAAGTGTATATCATAGCATAAGGTCGTCCATAATTTTAGCGATTTGTCAGCGTTTTGAGATAGTAGTGCAGTGCGAGTCGTGCGTGTCGATCGAAGTGGTAGCAAAAATCGAATAAATCTCCAAAATTTAAACACATAAACACGTAAACACACATACAATCACACAAAATCGACGAATCATCAAAGTCAGCAGTTGCGGGATCAGAATCGAAACACATAAAAATCGGGAAATAGATCGTCTGCGGCTATTAAACATTGACTACCCAAAGTGGTTCAACTATTCACAAGGACTTGTTGTGCACATTTGACCTTCAGGACTATGCCTTTGCCTCGATTCTTGGGCGTTTGGCATGCATCCCGTTAGTCATATCATGACTTCAGGTCGTTGGAGTCCATCCAGACTTTGGTGAGAGTTTTGTAAAACCAAAATGAGTCAGAAGTAGCTATCAAGGTTTGGGTTTCACCCCTAACTTAACAACTTTTGCTCCTGAGCTTTTAATAAAATAGAGACGAAAATCCGTGCTAAAGTATGGGTTTTCACTCCTAGTTCAACGCGAATTCTCGCGTTTTATAGATAAAAATGCGGGTTAAATAAGCAACTTAGTCGAGAGTTTACGGTTTTCACACCTGATCTTGACTTAATCGCTCATTCATGATCCGAAAATTCGAGTGCGGTGACAGTGTAGCATAGGCGAGAATAGCGAGAAATAGCAACTACGCTCACACATAATCCCTATTGGACATGCACGAGTCGGTCTGTTGGTTCCTAACTATAGACTAGGTCTCTAAGACATCGACCCGGACTAGGTCGAGTCTTGCCTAATTCCCTACAGTTATGGCTCTGATACCAATCTGTCACACCCCAACCGATGGCGGAAACATCGGGGCATTGCACTGAGCGAAACAGATTGACCAGAAGTTTCCATAACAATTATCATTACCAAATAATTTAAAGTAACATGTCCCCTACCATGTCTTAAAAGGCAAACAAATTATTACAGAAAAGTCTAGTCAAGTAGTTCTGTTCCGACAACTCAGATTTATACATAGATAGTTTATTTATTTGTTTCTAGGACTCCGTCCCTAGCCTCAATTTCATCACCAGCACACAAAGCATGTAAACATCCTAAGCACCTGTCACATACGTTAAAGTAAAAGTCAATACACATAGTGTAAAGGTGAGCATATAAGTTTGATATAACATATAGAGTTCGAAATAGTTTACGCATAACCAGCACGTACACAGGGTGAAATGAGGCATGTTAGTTATCGACATGAACCTATCGATACCAATGACTGCGGGTTGATTGCCCAAGGCAGTTCACGATACATTCTCACCACTGTGAGCCATGTAGGTAATTGTCCTTAACAACCCCCGAGTGAACGAGTGCTGAGTCCAAACTAATAGTACTATCGTTGCTAAGGCAGGTAGACAGCATTCCATGTGTAAACATAACAAACAAGCATTCATTAAGTCACGTATAACATGCGGTAACGGTTAGCGTTTAAAGTATTGCGTAGTGTGTTCGATTGTGATTTTGTATAAGTAACGTATGTAACACCCAAAAGTGCGTAAAGCAAAAAGGAATCAAGTATACTCACAGCGATTGATGGATTGAAGGGAGCGCTAGAGAGTAGGGTTAGCCTGAATAGATTGATAGCATAACGATAAGTGACGCGTAAAACGATGCAAGGTACAAGTGAGTCGGACAGCAGTTTGGTCGGATGGTAATCCGATCGGACGGCTGGTCGTGCGAATGGTAATCCGTACGGACAGTAGTCCGGTCGAACAGCAGTCCGGTCAAACAGCAGTCCGGTCGTCCGGTCGGATGGCTGTTCGAGTGGATTGTTTCTTCCTTTGGGAAGGATGTGTTTGTGTATGATGACTTGACTTTTGAAGTTTTCGTTGTAGTAGTTTGAAATCATTGAAGTATCTCTACCTTTCAGGTCGGTCGATCGGACGGTCGTCCGGTCGGACGGCGACTCGAGTGGCGAGGTTACTCAGTGAGAACAAATTCACAGCAGGGCGGTGGACATCCGACCGGGTGGCAACCCTGTTACTGAACATGTTGAAAATTGTTTAAGTATTAAAGTCCAAATGTCTCATGATTCGGATGGCAGTTCGGTCGGATGGTAGTCCGATCGGACAGCAATTCGTTCAACACACAGACTTCAGATCTTGGCAGAATTTGTTAGGTGTGGGACCCAAGGTGCAAGTC
The DNA here is from genome assembly GCA_030545235.1 of Helianthus tuberosus. Taxonomy (NCBI): domain Eukaryota; kingdom Viridiplantae; phylum Streptophyta; class Magnoliopsida; order Asterales; family Asteraceae; genus Helianthus; species Helianthus tuberosus. Next base: position 43,897,342 of record CM060358.1, on the reverse strand, counting down.
GTTCGGACAACCGGTCGCTCGGATGGCTGTCCGTTCGGACAGTTGTCCGACTGGATGGCACTCCGTCCTGGTCGTTCCGTTTGTCTTACACTTGGCCGTTTTGATTGTTTGTCGTGTTATCGAGATTTGTTGACATCGTGCTAACCAAAAGAGTCCCATCCAAAGCTTTAGAGACCCGACTGAACAGGAATTACCCAAATTCGGTTAGTCCTCTGGTTCAGGATGATAGTTCTTGGTTAACCCGGAGTCGATAATCTCGGGGATAGGATACGGATCTTGAACCAACACAACCACAAGATTGAGTAGTGAGTCGGCACAAGCTCCGATTCTATCGGTTTTGAATGCATTGAGTGTAAAAGAGTTTAAAGAAAGTTGGAAAACCATCTCTCAATCCTTTCCTCCGTGAATATGTTTAGATCTATGAAAGATCCTTGTTAGTTTATGTGGAAATCGGTTAGATCTAAGTTGTTCTTGGTGGATTGAGGCCAAAACATGAAGTTCTTCAAGAACACATGATGATGACGTCATCCTAGAACACCTTGAATCTTGATGATTTCACGGATAAAAGTTAAGATTTAAAAGATAGAAAGGTGTATGAGTGCGTGTAGATTAAGGAAGTACAAGATTTAGGACGAGATCTTACCGAAATTGCGAGAAATTGGGGGAAAAAACGAGTAGGAGCACGGGTCGGACGTCACTTGCCAAAAGTAGAAAGAATGAAAGTGACAAGGGGTATTTATAGGATGCCCAAAGTGGAAAGGGCTGGTCGGTCGGATGGCATCTCGCTCGGATGGCAGCCCAGCCGAGTGGCTCCTCGGTCGGATGGCAATCCGGCCGGCTGGCACCTGGTTCGAGTGTGCGGCGCGACGAGTTTTGTTGTTTCGACTTCGATTGCGAGCGTTGCGATGCGATAGAGTTTCCTAGTCAAATTACTTTTAATCCCAACTACTCATATCTCGCACTATCTCTTCTCTACCAATTATCATACTGTTTCGATTGCGATTGAGTTCGATTGCGTTTGAGTTTCGATTGCGATTCGATTGATTACCACACATAACATAAATAAACAAGCACAAGTAACACATAAGGCACACACACGTATAACAATAACCAAAATGCGTAATTCGAATTACGATAGCGATAAGGCGATTAAACATGCGATAAATAGCGATTAATATGCGATTATTAATAGATACTCCACATAATACAACTAAAGTGAAAATAAAATAGACTAATTACAAGTCAAAGAAGTCAAAACAGGAATTGAGCAAGGAGAGACAGATCGCAATTAGCAATCTTGTCTTCCTTTGACTTCAATCTTGACTTTGACTTTGACTTTCAAAACACGGGGTGTTACAGGTCTGCTCCTGGATTTGTTGCAGGTCTACATGGCGCTCGCTTACTGGTGACACGTGTTGTTCTTTTTGTCGGAAGGAGCATCTTTGGTGCCACCTTGACGTCTTCCAAAAGCTTCTAGAAGCTTCTGGATTTACTTGCTTATGTAGGCGCCATGTTGGACTGAAAAAGTGGTGTGGTCCCTGCCATGTGGATGTGGAATTGGGACCATACCTCTTCAAGTCCCCCCAGTCCAGTGTGCCTTCTAGTTGAGTTGATCGTCTAGGAGGGATTCTGGACTTATTAAGGGTAGTGGTTGCTTTCTTTTTTAAGACGCATGCTGGTTGCCTTGCGCGTGTGGTGGCAACCTTACAAAGTTGAGTCAACTGGCTGCACGGCGCATGGCGTATGATGGTAACCTTACAAAGTTGAGCCAAGTGGACGCATGGCGCATTGCGGGATGGTAACCTTACAAAGTTGAGCCAACTGGACGCATGGCGCATGACGTTATGGTAACCTTACAAAGTTGAGCCAACTGGACGCATGGCACATGGCGTTATGGTAACCTTACAAAGTTGAGCCAACTGGACGCATGGCGTGATGGTAACCTTACAAAGTTGAGCCAACTGGACGCATGGCGCATGGCGTGATGGTTCCTTCTTAAAGTAGTTTCTTTTCTTGGAATGAAGACAACTGATGTGATTGTCTGGTGTCCCTGTCTTTTCAGAGATGAACAGGCGCCTTTTCAGATGTGTCAGTTGCTTTTTCGCCACGGTGACAGGGGTGTGTCGCCCACTTTTCCGAAAAAAAGAGATGACGGTTTCTCTCCCTTATGACGTGTCCTTTCTCTGTTGGTTGTCCACCTGTATTCCTGACGGCCCACTACCCATCGCATTTAATGCGATGGGTATAAATAGGTGGCGGTTTCCCCATTTTCTTCACTTTTTCAAATTCAAACACTCTTTTCCTCTCATCTTCTTCTTCCTCTCTCTTCTTTTTCCAAGTTCATCCTCCTATAATCATGTCAACTGTGGTGAATACTTCCACCAAGAAGAGGAAGTACAAACCTAGGAATCCTCCTGGTCCTGATTGTGCTGAGATTAATCAGAAGTAAGAAGAATTTCAGAATCTGGTTAGGGATATGGGTTTTCGTCCCGAGTGGGGCGCTCAGTTTCCGACTCCTAACTCCACTGCTCTGGATGCTCCACCGGGGTATATGGCGATATATGCTTCCTACTTTCGAGAGGGTAACTTTCGTCTTCCCATGACGAAGTTTACTGCTGAGGTTTTGACAAACTATGGGTTGCACATCTCTCAGATTAACGCCTTAGGGTTACCTCGGCTTACACATTTCGAATTTATATGCAAGGCCAACCGTATTGAGCCGACCTTTGATATGTTTAATGTTTTTTTATTTTGTGAGTTACACTAGCGGATTCTACTCCTTTAACTCCCGGACCGGTGGGGTTACCCCTTGTAGTTCCAACCCACCGAAGAGTCTGCACGATTGGAAACAGAAGTTTTTCTATATTCGTCGTGGAGTCATCCCGATCGATATGCATTACCGGGCAGAGAATGAAGGGGTTCCCAAGATAAATATCTCTATAGATTTTGCTGAGCAAGAGTAGTACAAGACGTTGACGCGGAAAGTCACTTCTATTTCCCAACTTGAAGAGAGGGCGCTGGTGGGGGCTGGAATGAGCATGTTGTGGGTCCCGAAGAACCCTAGGGGTATCCCTGTTTACGGCTATCAGGGGAAAGGTATTATCGTTGCTCATTTGTGCTTGTGTTCTTCTTTGATTTTGTTATGCTCTTGCTCATGCTTTTGTATTTTGAAGTTGGGTATAGTTTGTTGAATGTTCTCGATCCAAGGGCTGGTGGTGCCATGGTTGAAGCGATACTACCTGAGGGGAAACCGGTGTGGTTGGATCAGAACTGGGACCGTTTCTTGCACCCCACCAGCGATAGTTTTTCCGCTTATGCCAATACTATCTTGGGTGAAGATGAAGGAGATGACTTGGATGATACTACTAACCCCACTCGAGAGGAGGTTATTTTCCTCTCGAGTGAGGGTTCTAACAGATCACGTGAAGGCCTAATCCCTCATTCCCCGCGTGCAGGTCCGGCGCAAGGGGCTACAAATGAACCGGTGAATGAGCCTGTTGGTGATGATGTTGATCCTCCAGTTGAAACTGTTGAGCAGTTAGAAACCAGAAAAAAGAAAAAGTTGGATAAGTCTGAGAAGAAGGAGAAGAAGGTTGAGGAAAATGTTACTGAAGCTCCTCGTAAGCGACCCTCTACCCTTCCTTTCCTGGATTATGTTGTCGTTTCTGATACGCTATCTGGTTTAGACGTAGGGGATAAGCGCGCTGAGTGTGACCCTGATGACGATAAGACTTTGACAGAGATCATGAAGAAGAAAAAGGTTCTTGAAGACAAGAAGAAAGAGCTTGATGAACAAGCTGCTGCTGCTCTTGACGCTAAGAAGTCTAAGCTTCAAAAGGAAACTCCTCCTGCACCCTCAGAGTCGGAGATTGACCTGGGTGTTTTTAGTGCCAAACGTGACAATCTCTTGGAGAAGATATATGTCGCTTCTGGTTCTCGAGGTAAAGATTTTTTATTTGTGTTTCTTGCTATCTACCTTTCGTTCTTCCTTTTGACTATCATGCTTGTCTGGCAATAGGTGCTAAATCGGGTAAGGCTCCCCGTAAGATTGACATTTCAAAGATTACTCCTCCTACCTCTCCACCTTCTAGAACTTTCGACCTGTCCCTTCCCCATGATGATCTGGGTGAGAAGGAGAAACAAAACGATGTGGAAGTTGAACAAGTTGGAGAAGGTGGTGCTGCAGGTGGTGCTGGTGGTGATGGTCGAGGTAAAGGTGTTGATACCGAGGCAGAGTCGAGTGAGGCTACACTTCGCCATACCATCTATACCAAACGTCCACCGAGTTCTGGTGGTGGTGGTACTTCAGGGGTTCCCCAGAGTCCTGAGTATGAAAATGTTCAAGCTGGGTCTTGGGATACCCATAATCCAGCATGTGCTGATCTGCCGCATCCTCCTCGATGGAACTTGACTCAGGGCTCCCGGATGAGTGAGCACAGCAACTGTCGTGAGTTTTTTTCCTTATCTCTCCCCCCTGCTGAGAGATTATTTCAAAAGAGGCGTAACCGGTTAGATCTCTTGGATGACCATATCCATGCCGGGGTCAATTTTTTTGCTACCTCCCAAGAGATCGCCCGGGAATGGCAGTTGATGGGGGAAGATACGCTAGAATTTGAAAATGCGAAGAAGGCGTTTGCTGAGGAAAAGGAAAAATTTAACTCGGAGCAAAAGGGGTTGTTATGGAGGGATTCTGATGCTGAGGAGAAACTTTCCAAGGAGAATCAGTTTAACACCAAGAAGCAGAAAGAATGGGAGGTTGCTTGTGAACGGACCAACAAGGAGTTGCAAGCTCAGCGTGAAGCCATTGTTAGGTTGTCTGGGGGAAAAACGAAAATCAGCGATGAGGCTGAGCAAGAGCGCGTTGCGCACCAAAAAAGAGAGCAAGAGTATATCGAGCGCATAGCCAAGTTGGAGAAGTTTGCTGAGGAAAAAATTGCTGAGAGCAAAGCCTCTGAGATCCTGGTTGAAGAAGTCACTGCCGACTGCAAGTGGCTACTTGCTCGCGCGGTGCCTCTGGTAACTTTCATTATGTTTGTTTGTTTTTTGTTATTCGTATTTGTTTCCCTCATATGTGTATTATCTTCACAGATTGCTGAACGTATTGCAGGATCGGAAGAGTTGGCCAAGTACATGTATGAACTTGGTGAAGTTGCGTATGCCCATGGTCGTAAGGAAGGTTATGTTGAGGGAAGGGCAGCTGCTGAGGCAAAGGAACCGTTGAAGAGCTTTGAATTGTATAAGATTGACTGTGTTGCTCGCTATGCTGAGAAGCGACAGGAATTCGAGTCTCTTGAATTTGCTATTGTCAAAGCTGCTGGAAAGTTGTCTCGAAAACCCAACGGGATTGAATTGATGAAGAAAGCTCTTGGCGATGAAGAGTATGAAACCGGAGGTGCCGGCACTAGCCACCAGGAATGAAGATTTTCGGCCTGCGTGTCGTGTGTGGGCTTGATAGCCTTGTAACTGTTGACAATTTCGTAAACAATTTACCTTAAGCTTCGTGAACAACTTACTCTTTATGTTTGTTAACCTTTTGTTACATACGGTTATGTTTTTATGCTAACTGTAGATTTTTTCTTTTTATTTGCTGTGAATTTTGTCGTCGTTACAATTTGTGCAATATGTAATTACTTTGATTAGGTATCACGAATGAATGATGGCGCTGACATGTTATGTTGTGTTAGTTATCTCATCGTTACACAGTTCTGTGTTATGCTTTGTAAAAACTGTACAACGTTTGTTATGTCGTTAAGCGCAGGGTTTGATTCATGTATACGAAGTGATCGATTTACAGGTTATTGTGTTGACCCAGCTGTGCTCAGCTTTGGGGGCCTTACAATGTTTGTTTTACCATGTTTTCGATGCTTTCGTGTTTATGTGGGCACGAAGTATTATTTGGCGTGACAGGCTTTAGTTGTGTTCTTGACCCGGCTGTGCACTTGTTTGCAACGAGCCTTGGAGGTCTACAACGTTTCCTATTTCAGAACCATTGGTGTTTTCATGTATGCCCGAAGTAATATATGCAGTTGTAACAAAAATTCGCATGAGATAAGATAGCCAACACTTCTTGTATTTAGAGTAAAAAATGTGTCGGCGCGCGGCCATTACAAGTACAGATAAAAACTTTGACTGTCTACATGTAGCATTTTCTTAATTGCTGAGCATTCCAGGTTCTTGGGACTTCTTTGTTCTCAAGTGTGCGTAGCTTGTACGCTCCCTTCCCAAGAACTTCATCTACGACATAAGGCCCCTCCCACTTGGGGGCTAATTTTCCCGGTTTCTCGGCATTAGACGCCTCATTGTCCCTTAGGACGTAGTCACCGGGGTTGAACGTGCAAATTCGGACCTTACTGTTGTAGTATTTTTCCAACTTGGTCTTGTATTTCGCCTCATTGATTGCCGCCATTTCCCTTCTCTCTTCTAGAAGGTCTAGATCCAACCTTCTTTCTTCTTCGTTGTTGATCATGTTCATGGAGAGCATAATTGGAGATGGCAGGCCAATCTCTGCTGGTATCACGGCTTCGAACCCATAGACTAGACTGAACGGTGTTTCTCCGTTGCTTGTCTTTGGCATCGTCCTATGGGCCCATAGTATGCTGGGTAGCTCGTCAACCCAACCTCTTCGTTGCGTCCTCAGCCGTGCCTTGATACCGTCCACAATACTCTTGTTCACCGCTTCAACCTGACCATTTCCCTGCGGGTGTGCGATCGAGGAAAATGTGTGCTCTATATGCAGATCCTTGAACCAACTTGGAGATCTTCTGCAGCAAAATTTGTTCCGTTGTCGGTGATGATTCTCAAAGGCAGCCCGAACCGGCAAATTATTTGCTCCCAGATGAACCTTCGCACTACGGTAGATGTGGTTGATGCCAGCGCCTTTGCTTCCACCCATTTTATGAAATAGTCTACCGCGACTATGAAGAACTTCACTGCTCCCGGGTGTTAGTGCATTCATCTGTCGTCTTCGTCTTATGTCGAGTCTCGGGCTCGTTGCAGATCTGAACATGTCTGATAGCTTGGGATGTCTAGTAGCTTGAACATGTCTGATAGCTTGAGATGTCTGGTAGCTTGAACATGTCTGATAGCTTGAGATGTCTGGTAGCTTGAACATGTCTGATAGCTTGAGATGTCTGGTAGCTTGAATGTGTATGTGTCATTTCAAGCTATCAAGCTAGCACTATATATAGGATTGTCATTTGTCATTTGAAGGTAACAAGGTAGAGAGACTAGATTCCATACCGAGGTGATGTCGGTGTGAAGACTGATTGTAATCGATAGTAAATCAATATAATCAGTGTTTAAAGTGATACGCAAGCTGTTTCAACGTCCGTTTCTTAGTTTCCGCATCTGAAACGGATTAAATCTCTTCTGAACGACTCGTTTGGGTCACAAAACGATCCTACAAGTGGTATCAGAGCTCAGGAGGAAGAGATTTCACAAAAACAGCCTGTTTTTGTCACTTTTTCTGATTTCTACACCATTTCTTTTCAAAATTAATTTTTTTTACGGTTAAAAACGGCTTAAATTCACATATCTTGTTCGTAATCATGTATTAATGAATCCTGGAAAGTTTCAGCTTTAAAATCGACTTAAATCTGGTTCAAATCGGTCTGCTAGCTTGAAATTGGTTCGAAATTGCTGACGTCATCAACATTTCAAGCGAACATAACATTGTGTGTTAGCTTGAAACTGCTGCTCGCTTGAAAATACACCTTGGTCGCTTGAAATTGTTTGGGCGCTTGAAAAAAATACACGTTGGTCGCTTGAAATTGACTGATCGCTTGAAACATTTTGTTTTGCTCGCTTGAAAAGGTTCACCGCATGAAACATTAAAATTGATCATGTGATAGGTGTCAGTCCCAGGTCTCGTAAATTGATATTAGTTTGCATGTGATCTACTCATATACATTGTCGATTCATTCAAGAAGTTGCATGTGCTATCATCGGCCCAATGATATTGAATGTTTAGAAAAAGTGTCGGCCATTATCAGATATTAGTGAATTGTTTGATTCAATTAAAAACAAATTTGATAATAGACTTTGTCGACCACCCACATAGAAGTATCATTTTAATTTGCATGTGATATAGTGGGTGGATTATTTGGCCAAATGATTTTGTGATAAATGTTAAGAAGGTCCAATCAGTTTGTGTTGAGAATTGAGTTGTTGGTTTGTCAGTACATGGTTTTCTGATTACATCAATACATCATGTGAATAATTGACATAGGCCCATGTGCAATTCATTAATATAGCAGATTATTAGCGGCCCAATCAGAAGTATCTTAGCATTGTTTGTTGACTATTCTCGGCCCAATCATTGTTTAGTGCAACCCACTTCATACTTGAAACAATTGAAAGTGTGTTTTGAGAAAAATTTGGCGGGACTATTTGAAAAATGGAAGTGGTCTTTGATGAAAAAGAAAACCATGATCTTGAAAGGATAAATAACTGGTATCGAGGGTATTTCAGTAGTCATTATCAAGGTTTGTCCAAGAATGTTTGGGTTAACCGGTTCGATTGTTTTCTGTGTAAGAAAAATGAAAAATTAGATGATCTGGAGAAGTGATTTGATTGTTTGATTGACCATTTGAAAGAAAACAAGATAATGATATCAGAAGCTGAAAAAGTATCAAAGTTTGCTAATGGATTACCAGCTGAATGGAATGATTTTTTGGAAAATATAAGAAAGAATTATAGTTTTTCAAAATTATCTTTAAGTAAATTCATCAGTAAACTTACAACACATATGAATGATAATGAAGAAAAAAAGAAAGGGTTGTTGAATAGGATAGAAAATAATTTGAAACAATTAAGTTTGGATGTGGTTGTAGAACTGAACAAAAGAGCCTGTGTGTGTCTTAGTGCAAAAGATGTTATGAAATACGATATGATGAGGGGATGTTATATTGATGAGAATATGAATCCTCTTGACTGCGTTAAAATCTTTTGTGCAGGAACATACAAAATAGAGACAGAGCAAGTTACAAAGAATGAAGAATATGTGAAGCTTGGATCTTCAAGTTCAGAATCAGTGTACTTTAAATGTGACAACTTTAAGACTGACAATGGCAAACTATTGAAGGATGTGGAAAGATTGACATTGGAAATCAAGAAGTTGAAAGATGAGAAGCAATTTGATGATAAACAGATTCTTGTTTTGCAGGAAAATTTTGAGAAGTTGAAATCTGAAAATGTCAAACTGTTGAGTGGTTTGGACAGTTTGACATTAGAAAACAAAATTTTGAAAGAAAAAGAAAAAGATTTTGAAAATGAAAAATCGAAGATTGAAAAAGTTTTTCAAAGTCAAATAAAAATTTTAGAAGATGAGAGAGATATGTTTGGTAAAAACAATCTTGAAAAACAAATTGCAAACAATTCTCATCTTGAAAAGATTATTCGACTTGAAAAAGAGGCAGAATGTGCTCAAAAGAAAATAAATGAATGGGAACAAAAGTTGAAGGTTTTTGTGAATACTTCAACTATTCCTTGCCCAAAACCTTTAAATTATGTTCCAATAAGTGACAATGTCACAAACTTTGACAAAGTCAAAGTTGAAGATTGTGATGAGAAAACTGATGATGATATTGAAAAAAGAAAAATATTTTTGAAATTAAAAAGAAAAATTTCAAGAAACCGTTCTACATTCTACTGAGAAAGGTGAATGCTCAACGCAAAAAAACCTGTAAAGAAGAATGTGGAACAAAAACAAAAGGAAAAAAAATCGGAAAATGTTCAAAAAGAAAATAAAAGCTCATCAGTTCAATCATCCAATCGTGATAAAAAACCACAAAAATTGGAAAATCAAAACTCAAAAATTGTTGGTAATAAGTGGTGCAGGTTTGACCACAGTGCTCAAAAGTCAAATCCAGCTTACAAGAGGAGAGATGGATATCACCAAGTCAAACAGTGCTATGATCTGAATGTTTGGACTGACAATGGTGATTGGTACGATAACAAAGTGTGTTACCGATGTGGTTATCAAGGACACATTGCTGTTAACTGCCAAGGTTGGAGTTATGAGACGAGGAGATGCTTTAACTGCAACATCAGAGGTCACATTGCCAGAGATTGCCCAAGGAGATCAAATGAAATATGGAGGGCTAATTCTCAGAAATTCGCAAAGAAATCAGTCAATGTCAAGCCCAAAGAACAAAAGGTTCAAGAACCTAAAGTTCAAGAAACGAAAGTTAAACTTTCACAGGGGCAAAAAGACAGACTGAGAAAGAAGAGGAAGAAGGCGAGAGAATATCTCGAGAAGATCTTGTTCTCGGGTTCATCCGTTGGTAAGAATAAGAGTTCTGATGAATTGACTCCCTCGATGGCAAAGTCAAGCAAGACGAATTCATCGGATACAAATCTGAGGACGAAAGAAGAAAAGAAGAAGAAGAAAATGGTCGGCGATGAATCTAACGTGTGGAAGTCAGACAAGCCACCTTCAGGCGATGAATCTGACAGATCAAAGTCAGACAAGCCATGTGCAGGCAATGATTCTGGTACGGTAAAGCCAGAAGAGCCGGTAGTTGAGGTAAAAACTGAGAATTCAGGTTTAACAATAGATGATGCAAATTTTCCACCATTGTTGAACAAGAATTCAAAATCACCCAAGGACAGTCAGGCTTGGGTGAAACTGTTTAAATGAAAAACCTGACTTGCCGGAGATCCCAAGTTGGTAATCGTGGATCATGAATTGGCATCATTCTTTATCATGTTTGTATAATGTGTTTTTGAGAAGTTTTGCAGGACTTGCCGGAACTCCCAGGTTTGTAAGCGTGGAGTAGGAATCGGCACCTTGAGAATTCAACCAACAAATGGTAAATTGGTTGAAAATCAGGTTTAAGTTGTATGTTTGTGATTTTTACAAGTGGTTCAGAATTTGGATCAGTTTGATCTTACAAGTGGTAAATCATGGACATTAAGTTGTATCTGATTTCCTACAATTGGTTAAAATCAATCAACAAAACTTATTTTCCGGAAAAACCATTTTGATTAAACAAACTTAAGTGTTTTGAGATCACAATGGGAAAATAGTTTGTTGTGAGGGGGAGTTCTGATTGTTTATGCCAAGTGGATGGAGAATTGAAGCAATTCGATATCAGTTGTCAAGTTCTTGTATAGTTTGTTTTCAAATTTCCTAAAATGTGTTTGCATTTTAGGGGGAGTAAAATTTTAGAAAATCCAAAAACATTAGAAAATTTGAAAAAGCCGAAAACATGATAAAATGAAAAATGAGTTTTGTTGCATGAAAGAGGAAATGATAGTACATCAGTGGACGATCACTACATGCTAAAGAAATGGAAAGTTAAAATGTGATAAACGGTCTCACAGATGATGTGTCAGTAGGTTTTTACGCATTTAGTAGATTGTGACGAGATATAAACCTAAATTTCAAACTTGCTTATATCGTGGGGAACATCTCTCGGATATATGGGTAACCCCCGAAATCTCGTTTGAAAGGTTTCATAATCTGATATACTAGGTCTTTATACTCAATGATGTCTGGGGTATTATTCCGGGACTTCTGCTGAACGATGGTTCTGACCTAGTCCTTGGATAATACTTTTCGCAAATGCTTGAAACATAGCATAAACCCTCAGCATGCAGATGAAACAATCAAATTGATAGTCGCTGCTGTTGTAGCTAAAAGATCCTCTAAAGGGGACATTCCTTAAAGTCGAAGCTGATATCTCTCTGCGTATACGGAAGTATCGACCTGAGATCCCTCGGCCCTCGCATTACCTAATTTATGTACAGATATCATTTGTGTCATAATTACCTGTAAGACTGAATATTGGGATCTGGATACGGGAGTATATTCTGAGGTGGGACACGCGATTGAGTTTAAGTACTTAAAACATTAATTTCGTATCTCGAAGCAAATGAACTTTGTGTGAAAATTTAAGTGGACCAGTATACTAACAATCTAAGTGAATCGTTTAAAACTTAAAATGAAATAAAGCTTAACGGTGTTGGTGATTTGTCTCAAAAACTGATATGATCCTCTTGCACAAACTCACAAAATATTGTCTGTAAATATTTCTTTACTACATTTCATTTCTGTTATAAAAATTTAAAAAGATTTTATGTGTGTTTTAGCATAAATTTTGAAAAATCCAAAAAGAGTTTCGACAACTGATGTTGATGAGCTGATTTTCAAAATTTCAAGTGCTAAACAAGATGAACTGGTTTGGGATTGTGTGTATTGAATTGAGAAATTTGTTTTGAAAAAGAAAAGTTTGATTAGTTAATCAAGATCATTAATTTGAACTTGATGTAACTATTAGATAAAGCCAGGGATTGATCTCAAGGTGATAGCTAATTCCAGACGGCGATCCCATCATGATGAGAGGGGGAGTCTGATGAGGTTAGAGCCAAAGAGAAGATCCTGGTATATGCTAAGAAAGAAAAGAGACTGATAAAGACTGAAGATGAGAAGACTCGATACTTAAGACTCGTCAACATCTGAGGGGGAGTCTGTTAGTGCATTCATCTGTCGTCTTCGTCTTATGTCGAGTCTCGGGCTCGTTGCAGATCTGAACATGTCTGATAGCTTGAGATGTCTGGTAGCTTGAACATGTCTGATAGCTTGAGATGTCTGGTAGCTTGAACATGTCTGATAGCTTGAGATGTCTGGTAGCTTGAACATGTCTGATAGCTTGAGATGTCTGGTAGCTTGAATGTGTATGTGTCATTTCAAGCTATCAAGCTAGCACTATATATAGGATTGTCATTTGTCATTTGAAGGTAACAAGGTAGAGAGACTAGATTCCATACCGAGGTGCTGTCGGTGTGAAGACTGATTGTAATCGATAGTAAATCAATATAATCAGTGTTTAAAGTGATACGCAAGCTGTTTCAACGTCCGTTTCTTAGTTTCCGCATCTGAAACGGATTAAATCTCTTCTAAACGACTCGTTTGGGTCACAAAACGATCCTACACCGGGGATTCTGGAAAAGGACCAACCATATCTATCCCCCATTGCTGGAACGGCCACGCCGTTGTTACGGGGACTAGTTCATTTTTGGGCGCATCTTTTTCGGGGCATTTTCTCAAGACCTTTACCGCATCAAGATGCATTCCGAGCCAGTAATACCCGGCGTTCATTACTTTGGCTACTACCATTCTTGGGCCGGCATGAATGCCGCACATGCCCTCGTGTACTTCGCGAATCAGGTAGTTTGCATCTTCTGGATCGACACATCTCAATACGACCCGAGGTACGATTTTCTGTACAATATCCCATTCACCATCTGGTAGTGTTCGGATTTGTACTGTATTTTCCTTGCTTCAGCTTTGTTTTCGGGTAGTATTCCAGACTAGAGATACATGATTATCGGAGTCATCCGAGACGTCGTTCCCAGTTAAATGACGCTTACTTGCCTTAGCGGTACCGATGGATTGCTTAGAACTTCAATGCGCACATCCTTGGCCAGGTGTTGGAAATTGGTGGATGCAAGCTTGCTTAATACATCTGCTGGTTTATTCTCACTTCGGTTGATATGATGCACTTTGTAGGAATTGAAGTTCTGTAGTAATGTTTTTTTCTTGGTCTAGGTATAGCGCCATCACATCTCCTTTGGCATCGTACTGGCCATTGATTTGCCCTGCTACTAACATGGAGTCCACATGCGCCTCAATGTGTTTGACTCCCATTTTGATTGCTAACCTCAAACCAGCAAGAAAGGCTTCATATTCGGCTTCATTGTTCGTGCTCTTGAAGTCTAACCGGATGGCGTACGTGAATTCATGTTTTTCTGGGCTTACCAGCCTGACTCCTGCGCCTGCGCCATCTTCGTTGGATGCTCCATCTGTATACAGTAGCCATGGTTCTTCCGAATGTTGTATTTCAGCTCTTTCCATTGCCTTGCATTCTCTGTCTTTATCATCAGGTACCTCTGTCATGAAATCAGCCAACACCTGACCTTTAATTGTTGGCCTTGGTCTAAAAACCACGTTGTGGCCCCCCAATTCTATAGCCCATTTCGCTAATCTTCAAGATATCTCAGGCCTTGCGAGGATGTTGCCAATGTTGTAATTTGTTAATACATGAATGGCGTGATTGGAGAAGTACCTGCGCAATCGTCTTGATGCATGAATCAATGCCAGTACCAGCTTTTCCATTATGGCATACCTTGTTTCCAGATCATTCAAAGTGCGAGACACATAATAGACTGGTGTTTGTACGCCTTGTCGGTCTATGAGCAAAACTGCTCCTACTGCTTTTTCTGATGCTAATGGGTACATTACTAGGGGCTCCCCTTTCATTGGTGCTGTCAGTTTTGGCAATCTTATGAGGCAATCCTTCATTTCTCGGAACGCATGTTGGCTTCCGGAGTCCACTGGAACTGATTCTTCTTTACACAGTTGCGGAGTGTTTTAATGAATGGGAAAGACTTCGTTGCATGATTGGCAAGGAAGCGGTTGAGTGCTGCTAACCGTCCAACCAACTTCTGCATTTCCTTTATTGTTGATGGTGAAGGCATCTGCTCGATCGCTTGCACTTTTTCAGGATTGACTTTAAACCCATCGATCTTTTGTAACAATGAAACCCAGGAACTTTCCTTCTTCCATACCAAAGGAGCATTTCGCTGGATTTAGCTTGATATTCACTCCGGGCAATGTATCGAACGTTTTTTGAATATTTACCAGCATCATACTTTCTTCTTTGCTCATGATGACCAGGTCATCCATGTACACTTCAATGTATTTGCCGATAACATTGCTGAACGTTTCATTCATCAGTCTCTGATAAGTTGCACCTGCATTTTTTAAACCAAAGGGCATTTTTGTGTAGCAGTACAGCCCTGTTGGTGTGCGAAATGCAGTTTTGTCTTCATCTTGGATGGCCATCTGCACCTGATGGTATCCTTTATAACAGTAGAGGAAACATTTCCATCTGAACGTTGCCAGGGAATCGATCTTCTCGTCGATATCTGGTAAAGCATAACAGTCGCACGGGCATGATTTGTTTAAATCTTTATAATCCACACACATTCTCCAACTGTCGTTTCCTTTTTGGACCATTACTGGGCTGGCCACCCAGGTTTGATAGCGGACTTCTCTGATGATACCAGCATTTAGTAACTCTGTGACTTGCTCTTGCATAGCAACGTGCTTTATGTCTCCCAGATGACGCTTTGTGTGTACCACAGGCTTGGCATTCTCCGAAACATTCAACCTGTGCTCTGCTATGTGTCGTTGAACACCCACCATATCGGCTGGTGTCCAGGCGAACACGTCCATGTTCTCAAATAGCAACCTTTTTAGCGCTGCGCGCGTGAGATCTGACATTGCTGGACCCAGAGTGACGTTTGTTCTGGGTATTTGCTGTTCAGTACCCATTTTTCGGCTTTTGTGCGCGGTGCAGACTTGCTTGCTTTTACTAGCCTAATTTCGTTAGTTGCAAGGACTTCTTTGCTTGCGTAAATTATTGCTACTCCTGTCTCTGTTGGGAAACCAACAGCTGAATGTTGCCCTGAACAAATCATACTAAAATCTCCTTGGGATTCTCTTCCCATAAGGATATCATGTCTTGAGTGTGCGGGTAGCACCATGAATGTGACTTCTTCTGTTCTTGAGTTCCTTCCGTCCGAGAGCAGCACCGGTAACGATATCTGACCAAGAGGAAAAACGGCTTCATTACAGAAACCAGTTAGTGGGTAATATACTGGTTCCAAGCGCGCCTTGTCTTCTTGGTCGAATTGATTAAAGCATTGCTCGTAGATGATATCTGTAGTGCTCCCTGGATCAATGAAGATGTAATCAGTCTGGTAGTGACTGACCACCCCAGAAATGACTATATGTCTTCTTTCTCTTGGGCCTCCCCTTACCACGGGGAAAACAACTTGTCTCTCGCGCCAGGAGTCGTCTTGTGTACGCTTGTTATAATTCTTTCGTGGTCTTCGTGGGCCCCCTTGGACCATGTGGGTTTCTAATTTTCGGAGCTTTTTGTTGTCCGGGCCTTCTTCCCTTCTTTGAATTTGGCGATTGTCGCGTTTTCCCCTTTTTACTAGATGTGTGAGCCTTCTTTCTCTTAGAGCTCTTTCTATCTCTTGCTTTAGGCTAAAACAGTCGTCGGTCAGGTGGCCTGTGTCTTTGTGGAATTCACAGAAAAGGTTTGGGTCTTGACCTCTTTTATTTCGCATCTGTAAAGGGGGTTTGAACTGGTGGTTTTCGGTTGATAAGACCTCGGAAGGGGTCTTTGTTAGGGGTGTCCACTGTTTTTCCCTGTTCTCTCTTTTAACCTCTTTGCGATGAGCGATCTGGTTGATTATATTGCGCGCGTCTTCTCTTATTGGGCTTCTTTCTCTGTAACCAGATGTTTTCCATGATTGACCTTTGCCTTTCTTGTTGCGCCGATCGTTGTGGTTGTAACTATATTGACGGTTGTCATCACCGGTCAATTGTTTCTCGGTGCGCGCAATTGTTTTTGCTGCTTCAATGAAGGTTTCCCAATCTTTGGGGCCTCCATCTCTTCCTTCAATCGTTTGATCAGGTCGTCACACTTTACTGCCCTCATAAAGTGTGCGCGCATCATCTTCTCGCCTACATCTCCGATTTCCAGACATTCTTTGTTATATCTGGTGATGAAATCTTCTACGCTTTCGTGATCTTTCCTCCATATATTCAAACAATCAGCTGGATCTCTAGTATGTCTGCGCTGTTGGGAGAAGTGCGCGAGGAACTTGTCTCGAAAATCGATCCATGACTTAATTCTTCCTGCTGGCAGGCTGTCAAACCAGACGTACGCCACGCCAACAAAGGTTTGTGCGAAAAGATGACACCAAGTTGGTAAGTTCCATCCACCTGTTACCCCTGCGCCATTGAAGACCTGGAGGTGGTCGTCAGGATCTGTTAAGCCATTTTATTTGCCTACATTGTGTGACAGTTTTGTCTTATCGATATCGGCTGTTGCAATCTCTCTGATGAACTTGGAGTTTTCAGCCATGCCATCTGGGCGATAGCTCAATGAGTAATCGTGTTCTGCCTTTGGATTGTACCCCGCGCGCTTGTGGGGTTTGTACGCCTCGTGTTCTGGTGGTAATCTGCTGAATACCGTGCTTTCTTTCTTGTACGTCGGGTCATCTTCTTCATTGTAGCTATCCCATTCGTCGTTTATGTTGCGTGGGCCTAAACGACTTTGTACCGGCTTTCTCTGTTGATGAGAGTATTGCACATAGTTACTTTCCGTTTCACCATAAGTATCGCGCGTATCATGCGCACTTTGCCTTCTGACAGTGGGTGCTTTCTCATGATTTAAGTTCCACGCATTGGTCTGCTGGGGCAAGTGGGTGCTCGGAGGCCTTTGCGGTGGAGTAACAAAAGTAGATTGGTTAGCTTGTGCTTGGAGTAAGGCTTGATGCGCGCTCGCATAGACAAGGTTTAAGGAGGTTGTTCGTTCGGCGTACCAGGAAGCTAGAGTCTTTCCCTCGGGTAGCCCTAAGAGTGCCGAAAAGTTCAACTGTGTTTGGACCGATGGGGTTGAGGGGCCAGCCCCATGGTTTGGTGTAGGAACTTCCGGAGGTGTTTGATTAACTACCCTGGGTGGAGGTTGGAAGGTGGCTCCATTTGTGGTTTGGTTAATAACTCTTGATGGAGGTTGGAAAGTGGCTCCATTTGTGGTTTGGCTGATAACTCTGGATGTGCTTCCAAAGATATCAGGAAATTCATTGTTCATTCGCCCTTCTTGGATGGTCTCGTTCCCCTGGACTCTTTGGACGTGCGCGGTGTCCGAAATGAGTTCAAAGGAAGAGACTTCTCCGTCCATTTGAGGGGAAGGGTTTGGTTCAGTCATTCTAGAGAGTTTTTTGAAGAAAAAGGAGATGAAGATGGTTTGCAAAAAATGCGGTGGGCGCCAATGATGAAACACTGGTTAACACCGATGGTTAACTAGCCGGATTGTCTCTTCTGTGGGTTCAATCTCCTTCTCTACTCGCCAAATGACTAGGGTCCTGCAAAACAGCAACGCCGTTAGCTCGTTAAGAGGGGAATATGGGGGTTTCCCTCTTAACCAGGCTCCGGCGTGAGAATAAGTACTGTTCTGAGGAAGAAAACAGTGTGTGTTGTGAGTGAGAGTGTGAAGAATATAATAGAATAACCTAAATGATGAAGGGTCCTATTTATAGCCGGAGGGTGAAAGAGGGAGGAGCAACCTTGCCAGCTGTTATCAGGCGCCAGCTGTCCGACCAAGGGGAATATCCTATTGGTCTCCTCTGCTGCGTTTAGGATAGTGGTCCACGTGGCGCGCCGATATTTGTCCATGCTGGAGAAATCGTACTGCTGTTGTCGGTCTGCTCCCAGATTTGTTGCAGGTCTACATGTCGCTCGCTGACTTGTGACACGTGTTGTCCTTTCTGTCGGAATGAACATCTTTGGTGCCACCTTGACGTCTTCCAGAAGCTTCTGGATTTACTTGCTAATGTAGGCGCAATGTTGGACTGAAAAAGTGGTGTGGTCCCTACCATGTGGATGTAGAATTGGGACCATACCTCTTCAGTTGGCTACTGGTAAAAGTCGTTTTATGAATTGTTATATTTATAATTATAATAAAATTATTAATTTAATACATAAGAGTTAATTCATATATATAAATTTTGTATATGTTATTCTAATATTTATATGTTGATTATATAAAAGAATAGTTAACTATCGATCAGAATTGAAAATGTGTATTACTTGTACTTATCTTGTAATTAGTAATTGATGTGAAGAGGGTAATATAAAAAGCGAGACTGCTAAATAGTTTTACATGGATTACAATTAATAAATTTGGTTATTAAAAGCACATCATATAAAAAATCAAGCTTGGGTTCATTTTGAAATTATTGAATAGATCTTTTCATTGATACAACTTTTTAAAGATTATTTTGTTATTTATTTACAATGAAACATAAAAACATATGAATAGACGACATGGAAAATGACACATCTATATAAATTTGGGTGGTTTTTTTTTTTCTGTTATATACGTATATCTAAATCGACTCAAAATTGAATCCAAATACTCAATAAGAATGGGCACATTGCCAATAGCGAACCTAGACCCGATATTTTTTAGTGGGTTCACTTTTTTACAGTGATCAAATTTTTTAAAATCAAAACGTTAGAAACATTTTGGTTGGGTCATAGTAAAGTGAGTTTTCTTTTCTATATTTTATTTATCTCATTCATTTTACCTCAAAAACACAATGCTACATACATGCTTAATCTTCTTGTATTATATATGTATTCGTGTCATGTTCAACACTAATCATGGACTTGTCAATAACTAAACAACACAAATTCATTTGTTTTGATATGGTTTTAGAAGTCATTTAAAAAAATCTCCATTAGCTTAACTTTTTCTCTCTTTAATATTCTCCCTCTACATGTTTTACTTTATGACAAAAAGCTCTGAATTTCATAAAGTGAATACGAGCGAATATAGCAACTGTTTTGATATTTTTCATTTTCAGCAATTAAAATCTTTATGGAAAAAACTTGTACTTTAGTTATTTTCTTTTGCAAAATAATGTCATACTTTACGTTCATTGGTGAAAAGAAAATGTATGGACCAAAAGAAACAGAAATATAATAATATTTTCAGTAAATTAGAGTAAGGGTCTATTTGGCAATTCCGAATGAGTAAATACTAAATCAATAAGGAGTCGGAATCATTAAGAGTCAGTATAATATTTTACCATTTAGAGACAAATGTTTGAACCGACATCTGTTCACACAAAAAAAATCTGAACTATTAAGTGTTGAACCAGTAAGATGTCAGAATCATTAAAGTCCTTTAAGAGTTAAACAAACAGCCCCTAAATAGTCAATTTTCAAGAATTTAAACTTGTATGGAAGGTATCATGATCAAATCCTCACAAGTTTGGCAGAGCGGACCACCCCAAACCGGTCTTCCCTTGTTGAAGGAGTTTGACCGATGTGGTCCGGTTTGCTTGAGCGGACGAGGTTGGTCCGAAATGATGGGGACCACCCACACACAAACTTTTTCTTTTTGTTTTTAGTGTAAAAAATGAGTGTGATCTGGAGGTTTGGAGTGGTTTATTGTAGGAGGAAGAAGTGAGTGGTTTAACATGTTGACTAGGTAGTCTGTTGGATGGACATTGACGACCGTTGTGGGTGCTCTAAGATTTAAAATCAACAAGTTCCATGAACCCGACCCATACAAAGTGGCTCAGCCAGCGCACATAGTTAAATGTCGATGTCATTGAAAGTGGCTGTAATTGTATTTACTGAATTAATTGAATTGATACAATGGATCCCTTTATATAGGGATTGAACCCTAGCCTAAATAAGGAAACGATAATCATAACTAAATACAATACAATCAACAATATATGGAAATAATCCCCTGATGCACAATGATCGGCTAATACACCCTCGCAGGCGGTCATGGGGCAAACGGTCAAACTGGATCGGAATGTCTGAAAAAGTTGCCGAGATAAGCCCTTTGTAAAGATATCGGTGTATTGATATGGAGCAGGAACATGGAGAACTCAAACATGTCCGAGGCGCACCTTTTCGCGAACAAAATGAATATCAATTTCGATATGTTTGGTGCGCTTATGTTGCATGGGGTTATCAGACAAGTACACTGCTGAAACATTATCACAGAAGACGACCGAAGCCTGTATAAGAGGGACACGCAGCTCTAGCAGGAGATTACGAATCCAAGTGACTTCAGCTATTGCATTAGCAACACCGCGGTAATCAGCCTCTGCACTAGAGCGGGAGACGGTAGCTTGACGCTTAGACGACCAAGAGATTAAATTATTTCCAAGAAAAACACAATATCCACTTGTAGATCTTTGAGAATCTGGACAGCCGCCCCAGTCCGCGTCTGAGTATGCAACCAAGAATTTGTAGCTGATTTGACCATGCGAATACCATAGTCTAGGGTCCCCTGAATGTATCGAATGATTCGCTTCATAAAGGCATAGTGGGGATCATGCGACTCATGCATAAACAAGCAGACCTGCTGCACGGCATAAGATATCTCCGACCGGGTGAAAGTGAGATACTGTAGGGCTCCGGAAAGGCTTCGGTAGAGAGTGGGGTCATGGAACAAAGGACCATCAGTTGCACTTAATTTTGAAGAAAGATCAAAAGGAGTGGCACAAGGTTTACATGCTGTCATATTGGCCCGATTAATAATGTCTTTCGCATACTGAGTTTGGACCAAAAACAGACCAGTAGCCGTGTGGGTTACCTTGATCCCCAAAAAGTGATGCAGTATACCAAGCGTCTGAATGATTTCACGCAGTAGCTTGTCAGAAGAAGTTGTGAGGACAATGTCATCCACATATAGTAAAAGATAAGCGATCTTATGGACGATATTGTATATGAACAGAGAATTGTCACACGCGCTAATTTGAAACCCGTGGGATAAGATATAATTTGCAAAACGTGTGTACCAAGCGCGTGGGGCCTGTTTAAGCCCGTATAGCGATTTCTTTAACCTGCAAACAAAACCTGGGAACCGTTTATCAATAAAATCGGGCGGTTGGTGCATGAAGTCTGTCTCGTTTAGGTGCCCATGTAGAAAAGCGTTTTTGACATCCAACTGATGAATGGGCCAACCTTTGGAAACTGCAAGAGACAGTACTGTGCGAATTGTGGCAGGTTTCACCACAGGGCTAAAAGTATCCCCACAGTCAATGCCCACAGTTTGCGATTTCCCATTAACAACCAAGCGTACCTTATACCTTTCTGATGCGTGTGTAGCGTTATATAATTTTATGTATATTTTTAGCCCTTTTTACACTTTAGTTAAGTTTTAAATTTATAAAACACGATATTTTACTAACACTAAACACACATGTGGGCAAGTGCACCCATCGTGAGCGTAGTATAGCGTTGGTAAGATACCGAGGTCGTCCAATGACACAAGAGCTTTTAGTACTGGTTTATCCTCAACGTCTAATCAAATCAAAATTTTAGAAAAAGGTTTTAACATGAAAATAAAAACTAAAAATGCTGAAAATAAAAATAAAAATAAAAACAGATAGACAAGATGAATCACTTGGATCCGACTCGCCTTTAGTGTAACCTTTGATTATTTCCGCACTTTTGCACTTTTTAAGAGATTATCTTAGTTATAGTAGTAGGCCCCTCTTTTGAAGGTGACGTTACCCTCAACACAGTAGTTTGAGTCAGCAAGGATACACCACGGCTCCCAACTCCAAGTCGTGTGTCGTATAATTCCTTTCATGAACCTTCAGTTGTCGAGAAGCATAAGCGATCACACTGTTGCGTTGCATCAGCACGCAACCAAGACCCTGAATGGAAGCATCACAAAATCTTTCGTTCCTTCAGGTAGGGACAAAATCGGTGCACTATAGAGTTTCTGTTTCAGTAACTGGAAAGCATCCTCCTGCTTCATTCCCCAAGAATACACAACACCTTTCTGTGTCAACGAGGTAAGAGGTTGTGCGATCTTCGAAAAGTCTTTGATAAATCTTCGATAATACCCAGCGAGACCAAGAAATTGTCGCACCTCCGAAGGATTCTTTGGTGCCACCCAATTTCTAACAGCATCAACCTTTGCAGGATCCACGTGTATCCCCAATTCATTAACAATATGGCCAAGGAAGTGTACCTCTCGAATCCAGAAGTCACAATTTGAAAACTTCGCGTAGAGTTGCTCCTTCCTCAGGAGTTCCAAAATAAGACGCAGGTGCCGCTCGTGATCTTCCTTGCTCTTCGAGTAGATCAAAATGTCATCTATGAATACTATAATGAAATCGTCGAGATACGGTTTGCATACACGGTTCATGAGGTCCATGAAGACCGCTGGCGGGTTAGTCAACCCGAACGGCATACCTAAAAACTCATAATGCCCATACCGCATTCGAAAAGCCGTTTTTGGAACATCCTCCTCTCGGACTCTCACTTGATGATAGCCCGATCTTAAGTCGATCTTCGAATAAAAACTTGACCCTTGCAACTGGTCAAACAAGTTAATGCGTAGTCGAGTGTTATATTTATTAGGTGTATATTTTAAGCCCCTTTAACACTTATTTAGCCAAGTTTTAAATTTATAAAACACGATATTTACTAACACTAGACACACATATGGGCAAGTGCACCCATCGTGAGCGTAGTATAGTGTTGTTAAGATACCGAGGTCGTCCAAGGACACAAGAGCTTTTAGTACCGGTTTATCCTCAACGTCTAATCAAAATAAAAAGTTTAGGAAAATGTTTTTAAACTAAGAAAAATAAAAACTAACTAAAATGCTGAAAATAAAAATAAAAGAAAAAAAGATAGACAAGATGAATCACTTGGTTCCGACTCGTATCTAGTATAACCTTTGATTGTTTCCGCACTTTTGCACATAATTAAGAGATTATCTTAGTTATTGTAGTAGGCCCCTCTTTTGAATGTGACGTTACCCTCACCCGAGTAGTTTGAGTCAGCAAGGATACAATCCTAAAAGGGTGGATTATTGGAAGATAATTAATTAAGTTATTAATGCAATATTATGGTAGGCCCCGCTTTTGGCGGTGACGTTACCCTCAGCTAAGTAGTCTGAGTCAGCAGGGATACAGCCCTAAATAGCCGGGTTATAGTATTAATAGTAGTTAACTTATGAGGGGATCAAAGAGTTTGGACCCCCGCCATCCAATACCGTGAAGCATTGAAGGAGGTCCTACTAAATTTGACCCAGGTCCATTGCAGGACCTCTAAACGCTGAACAATGGCAAGACCTTTACCAAACCGTTCCCTTAACCCCCGACCAGGTAGCCAACATACCTCCATATAGACCGTGGAAATATGAATGGTGAAAATCTTTTTTTTATATAGACAGTAAAATAATGCCAAGACACCACGGACAAACGATAAGGAAAGATCACCTTCAACATAAGTACCTAGTTATTAAAGTCATTAATACAAAACCAAATAAAAAGTGCAAAAGATTAGAAATAAAAAGTATTATACTAGACACTTTGTCTTCACCAAGTGATGTAAGAGACTTAGGCAAACATGGCCTTGATTGTCAAGAACTCTTACTATCAATCTTGGATCCCGAGACGACTCACACACTCTACGATGGACAATGGATGATGGTGTTATGGTGGTGGTGGGTGGTGGATGAAGTGTGAGAGAGGTGGTGTGCCAAGGGATGAGTTGAAATGAAACCAAGCACTCCTATTTATAGGCTGAACAGAAGGCTGGGCACGGCCCCGTGTCCGCTGGACACGCCCCCGTGCCTGTCTGACACTCTCTCTCTTCATTAATTGTAATTCGCAATTACAATTAATGCGCCTGCTGTACTTTCGCCACGCCCCCGTGTTCACTGGACACGGCCCGTGGTGGGCAATAGAAGCTTCTATAGATTTGTCTTTTCTGCTGCTTCTTGGGCACGGCCCCGTGCTGGCTGAGCACGGGGCGTGTTCAGTCTTCTGCCTTCTCTATTTTGCTTGGGAAGATGCCGTTGAGGGGTCGGGCAGTCCACTTATGTTCCTTTTCTTGTATTTATGTTAGATTTAGCTGTCTTTTTGCTTCTTTTGTGAATTTGAGCTCATTTAATCCTGAAAATACAAAAGGAAGACAAAAACACTCTTTTTCCAACATTAGTACTTAAAAAGGGTTAGTTTTATGCCTCATTTGATGTAATTTATATGTTGCATTTTACACACATCAAATACCCCCTCACTTGAACTTTTGTTTGTCCTCAAGCAAAACTCTTTAATATGTGGCTTACACTCCCAAATGGAATGGGTAGAAGAGAAGGTTTTGGGCTTGTCGTAGAGTGTCGGGATTTCCAAGATTCTTTATGTAGTTTTATTTTTATTTATTTACAATCCTATTCGTCATGATTTATTTAAAACTTTTCATAAGAGAAATTACTTATTTGGGCATAACATGCCTTTTTAAAATTCCATTTATATACAAGTTCACATACCTCACGGGGGAAATCACTCACACTCGGCCGAAGGTGTATTTTTAGTGAATCACTCGAGAGCGGCATGGAACTTATTCCTACCATAGGCTTGCCAAGCAATCAATCCTCTTCCTTTTTAACTTTTATACCTTTGTAAATATCAAGAGGACTTTGTGGGTGAAGGGTTAGGCTTGGGTTAAAGGTAGGTGGTTGGGTTAGTGGTTAGTGGTTAGTAGAAAAAGGGTGAAAAAGCGTAACAAGTGTCGGTTTTCGTAGGATTTTCTATTTTTGTAACTTTTTATTCTGATGAAGCTTTTATTCAAACAAGGTTATTTTTGATGAACTTGTTTGTTTATTATCTTTTGCTTCATCATCAACACATTTTTTTTTCAACGATCATACGAAAAAAAAAACCGAACTTGTTACTAAAACAAAGGGTTAAAAATGAAAAAGGTTTTGGTGGGTAAAAGGGTGTTTGGTTTGGGTTATGAAATGAAAAGGTTTAGGCTCAAAGGGGCTAACTAGGGGGATTTTGGGTAGGTGGTAAAAAAAAAAGAAAAATAATGGTGTAGAAGAAAAAAAAGGGTTAGTCCTAATGCCTCTATCATTTACTTACTCGGGTTTAAGTTGATAAGGACCGGGAATGTATTGTCATGGCAAGTTCTAGAGTCGTAAGAACCAAGCGGCTATTCACACAAGAAACGAAAAATGAGCATTTAGTCTAAAGATGTAAATTTGTATGCTCAATAAAGGCTCAAAACTCACTTTTGTGGGAATGGGTTTTTATGTGATCAAGTATATATAATCAAATTTTAACTAAGTTTGCTATGCCTTTTCATAATTTTCTTATGTTGGTTCTTGTTATCACGACGCTATCGGTTGTAAATTCGTAAAAATTTAACCTTTTTGAGAACTTGAATTTCCCGAGTTAAACCTAGACAAGTAAAAAAATGAAATTTTTGAAAATTTTTTGGGGTGATTAGCGGTTCCAATAGAGTTTTGTGTAAGGCTTGTATTTAGGACTTGCAAAATTTCAAGGTTTTAGCATCCCCCCCACACTTAAATTACACATTGTCCTCAATGTGTCCCAAAAATAAATTTTTAGGTTGATTAGATGTGTAAAATGGTGTTAAAAGCAAAGATTTATGTTACTGGCAGTCTGGACACGGCCCCGTGGGGACCAGACACGGCCCCGTGTTCAGGTGCCAGTAACAAAAATTAAAGAAAAGAAACAGAAGCCTGGACACGGGGGCGTATCTGGTGAACACGGCCCGTGTCCAGTTACCTGAACTGGGCGTTTTTCTGCAGGGGGTTCAGCACGGGGCCGTGTTGGTTGGGCACGGCCCGTGTTGAACCTTCTGTAATGGAGAAAATTGTCGGGTTGCCTTGTTCTTGTGCATGAGGTCATTTTTCTCGTTCCCTTTTTCATCCCTTACCACCATGAGTGTGTTTTATTCCTGAAAATTAAAACTAACTAGAAAACATAAAAATTAATCTAAATTAAACTAAGGATTGTTCCGTGGAATGCCTCCATGGTGCGCCACGTTTATAAGGGTCCTTGGCTAGACCCAAAGCCTGGTCATATGTTACCCAAGTGGGATGTATTGCATCCCATGTTACACCGTCTGAGAGTGTCATCCAAGCTTGAGTCTATGACCTTCATGTAGTTGACCGGATCTTCTTCCTCTACTTTCTTTCCACATTCAAATTTTACTTCCTCATCCCCAAACTTCAATGTTAAAGTTCCGTCATTCATATCCACCACTGCTTGGGCGGTGGCTAGAAATGGCCTCCCGAGGATGAGAGGGACGTCGGTGTCTTCTTCCATGTCTAGGATGACAAAATCGGTTGGAAAGACGAAATTGTCAACCTTGACTAGCATATTTTCAGCGACACCTTGTGGAAATTTGACGGACCTGTCTGCGAGTTGTATGCTCATCTTCGTAGGGCTTGTTGTTCCTAGGCCGAGTCGCTTGAACATTGACGTGGGCATGAGGTTGATGCTGGCCCCAAGATCGGCTAAAGCATTACGGACGGGGGACTTCCCAATCGAGCAAGGGATTGTGAAGCTCCCGGGGTCGATTTTCTTTTGTGGAAGTTTGTTGAGTACTAAAGCTGAGCATTCTTCGCCTATGTTAACTAATTGCAATGATTCAATTTTCCTTTTGTGAGTGAGGAAATCCCTCATGAATTTTGCATATTTAGGCATTTGGGTTAGGACCTCAATAAAAGGAATATTAACATGCAATTGTTTTAGTAAACTTTCGAACTTTGCGAATTGCTCATCGGTCTTTTGACGATTTAACCTACCGGGGTACGGAATCGGATGAGTCTTGGTGGGCTCTTGATTTGTTGAAGGAGCCTTTTCTGGTTGAGGCGTGGGTGAAGTAGTGTTTTGGCGTTGACTTCCTTCAATTGGTTGTAAGGGCTCATCCTCGGGACCCACGGTTCGGTTTCTCAACGTGATGAGGTGTACTTGCGCCTTTGGGTTGGTTTCGGTATTACTTGGCAACGCGCCTTGTGGTCTCTCGGAGAAATTTTGAGCTAGTTGATTTAATTGTTTTTCAACGTTTTGAATGCTAGCTTGTTGATTTCTAAAATTCGATTCCAATTGTTGAAATTGATCCGAGTTTTTCTTTTCGGTGTCGGAGATGAGGCGAGATAGGGTATCTTCAAGCCTTTCTCTTCCACCTTGTTGTTGAGAGAAATTTTGTGGTTGTTGAAAATTAGTTCGTTGGTTTTGTTGGTTACTACTATTGCCGGGATCTCTCCAACCAAGATTTGGGTGGTTACGCCATCCTTGGTTGTAGGTACCCGTTGGAGGACCCGACGGCCTAGGTCTATTATCAATGTAGTTTACCGTTTCCGCTTGTTCATCTAATTCTTTCATACAACTCCAATTTTCATGTGACCCACCACACCCTTCACAAGCCATAACCGAGGCCGTTTTTGTCATTTCTAGCCTTTTGATTTTCGAAGAGAGGGCCTCGATTTGGGCTTGTAAAGAGGTGCTTTCATCAACCTTATGGGCGCCCGGGGCAATAGATTTATTACCTCGGGGAGTGTGCCATTGAAAATTGGTTTGAGCAATTTCCTCAATTTGATTATATATTTCATTTGGGCGATGATTACCTAAAAGTCCCCCAGAGCTTGAATCAAGTGTTTGTCTTGTGTGTGGCAACAACCCATTGTAGAAAGTGGATACTTGTTGCCATACTGCTAGACCGTGATTAGGACACTTTCTTAGAAGCTCCTTGAACCTTTCCCAAGTTTCATATAAGGATTCCCCATCCTCTTGTGAATATGTATTAATTTCAGTCATTAATTTAGCCGTTTTAGCAGGAGGGAAATACTTATATAGAAATTTTTGGGCTAGTTCATCCCAGGTGTTTACCGAGCCAACTGGGAGGGTGTTAAGCCAAGCCTTAGCTCGGTCTTTTAGTGAAAATGGAAACATCCTAAGGCGAATGGCGTCGTTTGATGCTCCATTGATCCGAAAAGTATCACATATTTCCAAGAAATTAGTAATATGTAGATAGGGATCCTCGTCCGCAGGCCCATGAAAGGTTGCGGAGTTTTGGAGCATTTGTATCAAATGCGGTCGAAGTTCGAAGTTGTTGGCTTCGACATTCGGTGCATTGATGGCGGCGCCTAGATTACCTACGGTGGAACGTAGGTAATCTATGAGGGTACGTTGGTCCGCCATTGGAAGTGGGTCCCCC
Source organism: Helianthus tuberosus (assembly GCA_030545235.1). Lineage (NCBI taxonomy): Eukaryota > Viridiplantae > Streptophyta > Magnoliopsida > Asterales > Asteraceae > Helianthus > Helianthus tuberosus. Next base: position 43,868,736 of record CM060358.1, on the reverse strand, counting down.
GAAACTTTCTCTTGATTTTTAGCCTTAAGTCTTTTTCTGAGAAAGCGTTCGGGTTCTTCTAAAGGTTCTTTTATGTCTCTACTAGAACTGGAGCTCATGCACTACGTAGGAGGTTCAAATGTGGCGCCTGGTTTCCAAGTCCTGCAATAAAAACAGAAAAGAACGTTGGTCAGAATGTTCACCACGGCCCCGTGCTCAGTGAACACGGCCCGTGGTCAGAAGTACAGTAAGGGGCTGTTTGGTAGCCTCTGAATGGTCATTAAGAGGCTACCTCTTAATGGAACTATTAAGAATTTTACCAATGAGAAGGTAGAAGAATGTGACATGTGATGATTTACCATTCAGAGGTTACCTCTTAACCATTCAAACTTGAGATTACCTCTTATTCATTCAGAGGTTTTAAACCATTAAGAGGTAGCATCTGAATGGTCATTAAGAGGCTACCAAACAGCCCCTAATTGTTTTCTGTATCCCAGTTACTGGAAGTTGGACACGACCCCGTGTTGCACCGACACGGCCCCGTGCTCAGCTCTCTGTAACTCAGAAAATAAAAACTGCTAGTGATGATGCTGGGCACGGCCCGTGTCTGACCAGGCACGGCCCGTGCTGAGCTCTGCAGAAGCTGAAAAACTAAGAAAATCCTAGAAAATTAAAAAGAAAAATAAAAATATGATTAGGCCGTTGATTCCTAACTTTCTTAAAATCCTTGTGTCCCCGGCAACGGCGCCAAAAACTTGATGCGTAGTCGAGTGTTATATTTATTAGGTGTATATTTTAAGCCCCTTTAACACTTATTTAGCCAAGTTTTAAATTTATAAAACACGATATTTACTAACACTAGACACACATATGGGCAAGTGCACCCATCATGAGCGTAGTATAGTGTTGGTAAGATACCGAGGTCGTCCAAGGACACAAGAGCTTTTAGTACCGGTTTATCCTCAACGTCTAATCAAAATAAAAAGTTTAGGAAAATGTTTTTAAACTAAGAAAAATAAAAACTAACTAAAATGCTGAAAATAAAAATAAAAGAAAAACAGATAGACAAGATGAATCACTTGGTTCCGACTCGTATCTAGTATAACCTTTGATTATTTCCGCACTTTTGCACATAATTAAGAGATTATCTTAGTTATTGTAGTAGGCCCCTCTTTTGAATGTGACGTTACCCTCACCCCAGTAGTTTGAGTCAGCAAGGATACAATCCTAAAAGGGTGGATTATTGGAAGATAATTAATTAAGTTATTAATGCAATATTATGGTAGGCCCCGCTTTTGGCGGTGACGTTACCCTCGGCTAAGTAGTCTGAGTCAGCAGGGATACAGCCCTAAATAGCCGGGTTATAGTATTAATAGTAGTTAACTTATGAGGGGATCAAAGAGTTTGGACCCCCACCATCCAATACCGTGAAGCATTGAAGGAGGTCCTACTAAATTTGACCCAGGTCCATTGCAGGACCTCTAAACGCTGAACAATGGCAAGACCTTTACCAAACCGTTCCCTTAACCCCCGACCAGGTAGCCAACATACCTCCATATAGACCGTGGAAATATGAATGGTGAAAATCTTTTATTTTATATAGACAGTAAAATAATGCCAAGACACCACGGACAAACGATAAGGAAAGATCACCTTCAACATAAGTAACTAGTTATTAAAGTCATTAATACAAAACCAAATAAAAAGTGCAAAAGATTAGAAATAAAAAGTATTATACTAGACACTTTGTCTTCACCAAGTGATGTAAGAGACTTAGGCAAACATGGCCTTGATTGTCAAGAACTCTTACGATCAATCTTGGATCCCGAGACGACTCACACACTCTACGATGGACAATGGATGATGGTGTTATGGTGGTGGTGGGTGGTGGATGAAGTGTGAGAGAGGTGGTGTGCCAAGGGATGAGTTGACATGAAACCAAGCACTCCTATTTATAGGCTGAACAGAAGGCTGGGAACGGCCCCGTGTCCACTGGACACGCCCCCGTGCCTGTCTGACACTCTCTCTCTTCATTAATTGTAATTCGCAATTACAATTAATGCGCCTGCTGTACTTTCGCCACGCCCCCGTGTTCACTGGACACGGCCCGTGGTGGGCAATAGAAGCTTCTATAGATTTGTCTTTTCTGCTGCTTCTTGGGCACGGCCCCGTGCTGGCTGAGCATGGGGCGTGTTCAGTCTTCTGCCTTCTCTATTTTGCTTGGGAAGATGCCGTTGAGGGGTCGGGCAGTCCACTTATGTTCCTTTTCTTGTATTTATGTTAGATTTAGCTGTCTTTTTGCTTCTTTTGTGAATTTGAGCTCATTTAATCCTGAAAATACAAAAGGAAGACAAAAACACTCTTTTTCCAACATTAGTACTTAAAAAGGGTTAGTTTTATGCCTCATTTGATGTAATTTATATGTTGCATTTTACACACATCACAAGTCGTCGATGCATGGCAACGGATAACGGTTCTTGATAGTCACCTTGTTTAGCTCCCGATAGTCAATGCATATGCGAAAGGACCCGTCTTTCTTATTTACAAACAAAACTGGGGCTCCCCAAGGCGAAGAGCTAGGTCAAATAAAGCCCCTATCCAGTGACTCTTGCAGTTGATTAGACAACTCCTGCAATTCTCCAGGTGCTAAACGGTAAGGAGCACGAGCTATCGGGGCTGCTCCTGGTGCAAGATCAATCTGAAATTCCACTTGACGGTGAGGAGGTAATCCAGGAAGTTCCTTAGGAAATAGATCGGCAAATTCACGTACAACTGGCATATCCTCGATCTTTCTTTCTTCAGATGGAGTATCAGTAACCAGTGCCAGAATTGCAGGATACCCCTTTCGTAGACACTTCTGCGCTTGCATAGCCGAGATAATACCAACCATCGTCCCACTACGATGCTCTTGAACTGATAATGACTCTCAACTAGGGAGGGGAATACGTACAATCTTCTCCTTACATAGAATCCCAGCTTGGTGTTTAGACAACCAATCCATACCAACCACTATATCAAAACTATCGAGGGTAACAGGAAGGAGATCAATATCAAACACTTGACCCACGAGATCTAGTTTACACCCAAAAAGAACATGCGAAGCTTCTATCGTTTTACCATCGGCTAGTTCTACTACATGCTTAACCTCTAAAGGTGTTGGAATTAACCCTAACCGCTGACTAAACTCTAGAGACACATAACTCCAACCGGTACCGGAATCAAATAACACAGAAGCAATAAGATTGTTCACAGAAAACGTACCAGTCACGACATTGCCGTCGTTCCTAGCATCACCAGCACCGATCGTGAATACCCTTCAACGAGCACCATTGCCCCCATTGTTTCCATTGTTGTTTTTGTTTCTAGCATTGTTTTTGTTGTTCTGGCGGTTGTTGTTGTCGTTAACATTCTGATTCAATTGAGGGCAATCCCGCTTAAAGTGGCCCTCATCTCCACACTGAAAACACCCCTTCTTAAAACCCTGGTTCTGTTGGGGTTGTTGCCTTTGCTATCGCTGATACTGCTGATTTTGTTGCTACTGTTGCTTTGGCTGTGGGGCCCTACAGTATTTGGCCTCATGGCCCACTTTCTTGCACCTACGGCAAGCCCAGACACACTGCCCATAGTGATGAACCACACTTGTTGCATTGTGGCTTCTTCCCAACATATGAGCCTTGACTCTGATTGCTGCCCTGGCCTTGGTTAACTGAAGACGACAGACTGAAACTACGGTTGTTGCTATTGTCAGGCCTTTTCTGCGATTGACTCGTACTGGTTGCTTTGTCAGTATCATTCCACTTGCGCTTGGTATCACTGGCGGGTGTAGTAGCTGTGGTTGCAGCAGCAGTAGTGGCAGAAACACGCGGTGGCAGCGAGCCACTCTCCACCTCCTGATCGGTGATCTTGTGAGCCAAACGGACAATCTGAGGTAAGTTGTTGAGGTTCGCTGCAGTAACCAAACCCTTCACTCGTGGAGCTAACCCCTTGATGAACAGTTCTATTCTCCGATGCGGAGGTCGGGACAAGTTCGGGCACATGATAGCCAACTCATGAGATCGTTTCACGTATGCCTCAATCTCGGCTCCCACCATCTTCAGATCATAATACTCATTCTCCAGTTTCTAAATTTCATCCCGAGGACAATACTCCTCCCTTATCAACTCCTTAAAATCGTCCCAAGTAGTGGCATTTTCCACCTCGATGCCCAACATCTGAACCTGGGTATTCCACAATGTCAGGGCACCATCCTGAGTGTGTCCGTAGCATACTTCACTCTGTCCCTAGCAGGACAATTACACATTGCAAATACTGATTCTGCCTTCTCAAACCATCGCAGGGGTCCTACAGCCCCTTCAGTCCCACTGAAGGTCTGTGGCTTACAATCCATGAACATCTTGAACGTACAAGCAGCTGGATTGTTGTAGTTTTGCGCTTGCTGACCTAATAGACGAAAGAAAACACATTACAGGGGTAAGAGTTGTGTACGCGACACATGTTTAAAGAGTGTTGGCACATTTCGTACCAGCTTGGTAGGCTGCCAAAGCCTCAGCCACACGTGTGTTGATTAAGTTTGTCAGCTCAGCTTGGGTCATTGCGATGTGACCACGTCCGTGACCTCGTCCACTCATGATTATATATAAGGAGAGGGAACAAATTTAAGAGTCGAGATGAGGTAAAAGTCAAGCATCACGTTGAAATCTACAAACTACCAAGTTTACACACAGTAGGGCAGAACCCTTCTCACACTCGTTAAGCCTCACTGGGACTTATATGCACCTTACGTTATTATTATGTGTGCACCCATAATAATAAGGCAATTTGCATGCTCATTTCAGTGCCTCTTAACTTGTGCTAAAAGTTTCCCCCGCATTCAAATAGCAAAACAGGTGCTACAGGATTACGAATCACAAAAGTCGAAGAGTAGTGTCACACTATCAAATCACCATAGTATTTAATATATCGTTTCATGCTAGTGGTGAGTGTGTGTCTACTAAACAAAGGATGCATAAAGTAAACCGAAGACGAACCTTGCAATCTGGAGCTGAGTGTCATGGTCGATTTTCGAAGTTGTTCGGTTATAGTCTGGTTTTATAAAATGTTTTAAAACCTAGTTCACTATAACCAGTGGCTCTGATACCAAACTGTCACACCCCCAAAATACCGCATGCGGAAACACCACGGGACGGGTGACGTACCAGGATCCAAGCCACTAATCATATCTAACCAATAATAAATATTTAAATAAAACGTTCGTTTCATTGCAAAAGATAAATCCAAGTCATGAGTTAAAACCAGAGAAAACATTCAGCGGAAGAATAAGGTAAATTGTTAAACAACTGTTGCAAAATAAATGTTCAAAACCAATGTATCAAATATCCAAGAGACTCAATCCATGACTACTCCAGCACTCCCAGATAGCAAGTCCATATCAAAATCCTAACGACCTGCAAGCATGCAGACAAGTGTGTCAGACGACGTTGGTGAGTTCAAAGTTTTATTAACGCATTTAGTTACCAGATATGTGTATAAAAAAGTTCAATGATTTGTTTTGATGTTGTTATTAACTCGATTAGCGCAAATGGCTACAAGATGTATTTGCCCAACCCCAATGCCTCTATAAAAGCATTGGTCAAGTGGTCAAGGTAATTAGTTCACGCCCGTCCTCCCCAGTACGGTGTGGGGTGCCAATCCTAATAGCGCTATCAACTAATAACCTCGTTGCCTCCCCGGCAACTATCGGTAGATGTAAGGGGTCTTATATGATAGAAACTGAGTAATAATAACAAACATCCCAATAACCTGACATTCCTCCTCGGAATGTTTACCCGATATCCCTCCCCGGGATGCATGCTTGGAAAAAGAGCAGTGAACTCACCTTGGTTTGCCTTGTTTGATTAGTTACTTGTTCACACTTAACAGTCACACCCTATGGTATTCACGTATACAAAATCAGTTTACAGTCGCATGGTTCATGTATCAGTTATGATCATAGTGTGCACACAAGTAACACAGTAGTTGTTTACTCATAAAGTTTCCACAATTACATAAGTCATTGCTTTTACCCAGTCTATACCTCTTGCAAGATTTCAGTATATCAGTTAACAATTACACCCTCCTAATCGTAGGTTCATATGCGAGTTACACACAGTATAACAGGTGAGTTTATTATACTAAGAAATGTCTACCATCATACATGTCACAGCACTTACTGATCATCACAACAACCTATACGGCGAAACCCCCTTTGTAACGAAAGGTCACCTTTCGTCGAGGTGAGGGGTGACGAAAACCCACAAGTTTCGTCGGCCCACATGTGATGAAAACCCACAAGGTTTCGTCAGCCCACATGTGGCGAAACTCCACTAGGTTTCATCAACAGCAGGTGTGACGGAACTCCTAGAGATTCGTCAAGGTCATCACAGTAATTGCCAACACGGTTTCAACAATGATTATGGATCAAGCATCGGTTTCTGTCAAGTTCTACATACCCTAGTCATTGCTCAATCATCAACTAACAATCCCATAACCTTACTAGTCTTAATTACATGGTTCTAATCCAACTAATGACATGTCATTCTCAAATAATCAGATTATCAGTTTCATAGAAATCAACGTATTCAAACCATCAATCATCATCATGGAATTCATAGATCTACATGCTATTCAAGAACCAATCTTACACAGTTATTTTAGTATTCATAGTGATCTAATCAGTAACCATCTATTCCACATCCATTCCAACCCTAGTTTCTAGCATGCACATATTCGATTTACTCGGCAACCGGTAGTCATTCGATCACATAAAACCAGGAAGTCAATTAACAAAATGATAATAGTAACTAACTGAGATGAAAGAAACGGTAGGTTTGATCGATATGGAGAGCCTCAAGGATTCAGAATGGTAGCCGCACAAGAGAGGGTAATCTAGGGTTCCATAACTGACGTTTACGTACAATGAGCACATATAAAACAGATCGATGTTTGGGCCCTATCTGAGCCGAAAGCCCATTTCGACGAAATCTCCAAGGGACCACGAAACTTCCTAAGTTTCGTCGACTAAATGGTGATGACGAAACTCAATGTTTCGTCGAGTGTAGCTTGAGGTTGTTGCACCAAGGTTTCGTCAGGCATAGTTTGTAATTTGTGAAAGTTTAACAGTTTATAATAAGTGTTTATAACAACTACTGTAACCAAGTACTACACATACTCAAATAATACACATATTCAAATAAATTTCAAAGACAGAGTTTGTAACAAGTAACATGTCAAGAAAAGGTCTTGGAAACTAGGGTTGTCACAATAATAATAAAAAGGTATGTATTGAACCGTTATGGACGGATCAATTAAGACGAGTATGATGGACTATATGTTTGATGTTTAAGGAATGTTACGTACAAATCTAGGTAGGTTGATTTGTTGAAAGAAATGGAGAAATGATTTCTAGCAATGATGTTCTTAAAGTTATGACCTTACTAATGGATAAACCAATATTGATGAAGTAGGTTTCGGGGACGAAACCTTCTTTAAGGAGAGTAGATTTGTAACACCCTAAAACACGAATTATTAAATTCGTAGATATGTCACCATGTTTAAGTAAATGAAAAACAATCACTAGGTTATTAAACTTAGTTAAATACCTAACGAGATAAGTAAAGGTATGAAATTAGTGGCAATTATGATGGTGTCATAAACTTAAGGGACTAAGGTTGTAAAAGTGGAAACTTGAATTAATTAAAAGAATAAAGAAAATTTAAAACACACACACTGTGTGTGTTAGTCTGGGGATCGAACAAAGCAGGAGAAAGGGGGTGTAAACCCTAATTCACAAGAACCTTCAAATTGACAAGGAAATTGGGGTCAAATCTGATGCATGAACTGGGAATTATGATCATTCAAGTATTCTTCACACCAAGTAAGTTAAATTTTATGTTTTGGTGATGTTTGATGATATGGGTTATGATTAATCCGTGAATTGATGCGAAATTGAGCATGAATATGTGATATAATTACTATATAGAACATGTGTTGTGAAAGATTTTGAGTAATAGGATTATTAGAATTGAAACCCACTTTTAGTAATAAAGATGATGACATAAGAGATTGCACCCATGTTAAAACCTAGCTTGAATCATTGATGTATATGTTGTATGTAATGAATTATTGTTAGATAGGTTGATTATTGTCACACCCCGACTTTTACGGAAGCATATGATGTGTGACTTGCTCAATATCATTGCATTCAATTATAATAAACAACTATAAGATTAAAACATGATGTTCATCCATTCATAAGTTTAAAATGTTACAAACACGAGTCATTAAGTTTCAACCAATATTCCCCATGTTATGTTACAAGTCAAAAGAGGATGACATCAAAACTTGAAATTTATGTCTTGAAAACAACACCAGTGCCCAAGATCCATCTCGTTTCCTGAAATACATGTAATTTTGAAAACATCAACAAATGTTGAGCAAGTTCATGTGATTCTGTATGAGTTCGAATAATCTTGTAAACATTTGTATGTATGCCTTTGTAAACAGGTATGAAAGCGTCTATGAACAGATCAATTAATGTGTAGCTAATACATTAACATGTGTGAAATGGTGCAGGAAGGCTCAAACCTTTGCGTATTTCGTACCGGGCCACCCGGATGGAACGACATAGTCACCACATGCGGCCAACTCGCGGACCCATGGGTGGGGCTCGCAACACCCAAATAGATCTATCACTCATGCCCCTCGGTCCTTATACAAGGATTAATGGTCTTAAGTTAACGCCTACCCATTCACATGATCTAACAATTCATTCCTTAGCTAACCATACCATTTGTAAACATTGTAACATGTATTTCACCCCCGATGTTATAAAACTGAAAACAGTTAAAAGAAAAGGGGGACATGAACTCACAATCTTGCGTCCTGCTATCCGATGTAACTCAAAAGTCCTGTCCTAAAGTCGTGCAACTACCTACACACGTGTTATGGTTTATTAGACGGCTGGGTCGTGCCACGAATTTTAGTCTTGTTTGTTATGACTTAGTGTCTTCTGAATCGCGCCTTTGTTATACTTTATATTATTCCAAAGTATATAATTATCTGTTAAAATAGTAATATTTTAACTTTAAATTTTATTCATCAATAATTTGGAATATTTGTTAAAATAATATATTTTAACTTGGTACATTATGTAATTATACATGTATATTTTTCCCCAAGTATGGGTGTACTTGTATATTTCTACCCTTGTGTATTTTGCCAAGTATTGGTGGCGTACTCCGGTGTGTATTTGTATGTACGAGGATATGTATTTTTGTTGTATTTATTAAGTATTCTTATACTTAATTTTTGTATCTAATTTTTCCGGAAAATTATTTAATCAAACAAAAATTCACCAATTGATATTCTTAAAATATATGTATTTTAAGAAAACTTTTATAGAAAATTATCTATAATTCTTTTTGGCAAAAATAACTATATTTTCGTATAAACCTAAAAAATAATACATTTTCAAGATTATTCTTATAAAATATTTATAAATCCATTTTTCACCCAAAATAATATATCTTCTAATTGTTCAAGAAAATATATTTATTTTTCTCCATCCAAAACAATATGTTTTCTACTTGGTAAAAATATGATATGTCCTTGTAATACTTGTAAAAATTATAATTTCCGTTTCTATGGTTTCCAAAATACCGTTTAACTCATTTGTCAAAATATAAATCTATTTCCGGAATATATATAAGTGTAGTCCATACGTCCGTGTTTGGTCTGTCCAATATTCGGGTATAAATTATATATTTGTTTTCTTGGGATTCTTGGTAATATTTTGTATTGTAATTCTTATATTTTTGGTAAGTTATATTATTTTCAAGTCCTAAATTAATATAACTAATACACATAATATACAAGTAGCACACACGTGTGACATCTAAATATATTTTCCTAAATATTTACTTAGTCACTTTTATTTATCAAAAATCAACCTCCAATACTTGCAATTTTTGTAACAAAATTTATGGCAAATTTCATATGAAAAAATCATGATCAAAATTTATTTGTAAACACTTGTTTATAAATATTTTTCAAAGTGTTTAAATTCTACAAAAAAATTGCCATAGTTTCTCCTTAAAAATGGAGGTTTCCATGCTTTTAAAGCATATCATTTTCTTTTAAAATCATCACAATCATCAACAAATCATTCAAGACTTACCATGAGCCAAAATCATGCAATTTACACTACATCATGAACTTGAAACTTTGTAAAAACGTGTAGTAACTTAGTATGTTATTTAGTAGGTTTAGTTACCCTTTAAAACATGGTTATTTGTTTATAAATCACATTCTTGTAAAATTTAGTCTTTTACAACTTACAAGATGATTTTTCTAAAAAAAATTCTTTTGTATTTTTCTTGTTACAAACATGTTTCTAGTCTTGATTTAGCACTAAAAATATGATTAGTTTCTTTAAAAATCATGATCTTATAAATCTTGCAAGTAACTTTAGTTTCTTGAAAAAATCATTTTTGAAATCATCCATTTATAAGACTTATAACATGTATTCATCATTATCCTAAACAAAATCATCTTCATTTTCATGTTCATGTGAAACAAAAAGGATGATCATTTTGTTTTTCACAAGATTTGTGACAACTGTGCTCTGTAATCGATGAAAAATTCAAAACAATGTTAATTATCAATAAAACAATTTGTTTTGGTGTTTCTATATGTGTATTTGTGTTTGATGATTTTACGATTCGATTCGATTCCGATTTCAAGCTTTAAATCACTTTCTGGAAAGTTACACGCAAACTGGTGCGTAAACGCAGAAAGTTTAACGCGACAAACACTCCAAAATAGTAACATAGTCTTAACACACCTAAAATAACCTTTACATAACTTAGAAATAAGTTTTGGATAGTTTGGGGTGTTGAAAACAAGTCTATTCGACCGCAGGGACTATTTGTGTCAAACTGCGAAACTATATCGATTCATAGGGTATCGAAGAGTCCGGAACTTGATCATCAGCTAAACATACCATAAATAACCTAAACATAGCTTAGAAATAAGCTTTGAGGGGTTCGGTATGCAAAAATATGCTTATTTGATCTTTCAGGGACTAAAAGTGTCAAAAACAACGTAAGTTTGCATTTTCGCGCATATCTTACATTCTAACCACATCTGGACATCCAAAATTTTTGTACACACTAAAATATTTTTATTTTAGTGATCGGCATGCAAAAATTTCATTCGTCGCTTAATTTGGTTCGTTTTTGCGTCCGTTTGAGTTTCGTCGTAATTTAACGAACAACGCGACCGTACGACCAAACGAGCCGACATTCGAGAGTGTTGCAAGCATATTTTGAGTCCTCTAAACTTTATTGACATTGTAGAGCCTTGAAAATGGCTTAACGGGGGTCAAAAAGGCCTGAAATGAGCTTAAAACAAGTGCAGGGACCTGAACGGTCAATTTTGAAACTTATGCTGATCTGGGGAGGCCAGGCGGGGCGCCTAAGGTTACCCCCATACCTTATGTAGGCCGTGTGAAGTGTCCAGTTCCAGAAAACTCAGTTTCAGCAATCTGTTGCAACTTCAGGGGCTGTTTACGCAAATTCTTGGTGTAGTAGCCAAGTTACCACCTCTCCAAGGCTTCTAAGCTGCTCATAACAAGTGTATGGCCATGATTTAATGCTTGAAAGTTACACAAACATGTGTAATGATCCTATGAACTTGCTACAAGTATAAATAGCCAAGCTCACCTCCTCATCCATTGCTCATTTCCTCATTCTCTTCTCTACATCTGATTTGGAGCTCTCTCCCAAGTGGTTGGAGCTTTCTAATCTGATTATTCTTTGTAGAAAAGATAGCAAGGACCTTTAGTGAGCATTCTTTCATTCTTTTTATTTATGTTAGTGCAGAAAGTCAAACAAGTTTGGCCAACAGTTTGACTTTCGGTTTTGACCATCAATTGGTCAAGTCAAAGTTCAATTGAACTTTGCAACATGATTGTAATCACAATGGTTATAATCCTTAGCGATTATACCTACTGATTACCACGTTGACTAGGCATAGTGACGAGTCAAAGTTTCGGTCAAAATGCGTTTTAGCACGCATTTTGCAACGGAGCTATTTTCGGGTATCAAAACCCATTGTTTTGATACCAAATCAGTTTTGTAAGCTAGTTAAACATGTTTTGACATGTTTAACTCGTCACTATTAGTTTAGTGCTTGTTTAGGGTCGTAAGTTAAGCGGTCTAAAAAACCGCTTAGACTTTCGAACCCGACCCGTTTGGTCGATCATTGGGATCCGACCAAGCTTGATTAGTGATCATAGTTGCATAGGGAATAACCACTGAGGTTATACCTTATGATCACATAGGATTGGTTAGTCATTTGCTAGTTAGCTTGTATGCCCATAGAAAATGACCAAAACGCCCTTGTGAAGCTTAAACCCGTATTTTTACATATGTGAACATGTTTTTGACATATAATCTGATTTAGTAACATGTTTAGGTATTATTGGGCATATAATACTTGACATAGCGCATAGTTAACCATCCGAACGTAGTTTTGCGCGAACGACGCGTTAAAGTAGCATAAGCTACCTTAATGGGTCGTAACGGGTCGAAAGCACTTAGGCTAAGTTCCGATTTAGAATGTAGGCTTTATTAAACCATATCACATGAGTTCCAACACTCATTTGGTTTACAAGACCTCATTCTATCCGATCTTCCGATTTAGGTGACGATTTATTTATTAGCGATCCAATTACTAGGTACTACTTGAATTTCCTTGGTTTGTCTGAGCTTCACTAAGTTCTATAGATCAAGGATACCCTTCATTCAATGTGAGTACATAGTTCCCCTATTTTACTGATTTCAATTGTTTTGGGGTGATTCATATGTATTAAAACGATTTCGATATTTTAACGATGTTTTAAAAAACGATTAAGATGGTTTATATTAAACTAAATACAATTTCGATAATGTGAACGAAACTTGTTGGTTGTAACTACATAACGAATGACATTCATTAGCATTGATCAAGCCGACCAGTATTAGGTTATGGTACCGTAGGATCTGACAAATCCCGTTATCAGACTACACCCATGGTTATGTGTGGGGGGTTATGTAGGTAACGACCGAATCTGATGATTGTTAACTTACCCTTTGGTGGTTTGTTAATACGAGAAGCGAGGTAGTCGAGTCACGAAGGTTTGAATGTTATTAGCGAGATGACCAAAAGTAGTTTCACAATTAAAACGAATGCGAATTTGGGACGAGTTAAAACGATTTGGAACGATTTAAACGAGATAAAACGATTTGAACGAACGATTGGTTTGGGTTGTGATTAGGTAATGGGATGGGTGTAACATGATAGAAGCATGGTAGATACGCCGCTGGTACATCTTATACATAAGTGCTTTTATCATATTACATTTCATGTCGTTATTTAGTTCACTTGGGTAACGATTTGAAACGATGTCACACAACGAGGTTTTCAAAATGATATAAACCATACGAGTTTTATTAACGAGTTTTAACGAGATGTTTTACGAGTTGGTTTTCTAAAACAAATGTTTTGGGGTTAAGAATCATGGCTATGAGATTTTATAAACTATAACCATCTTGATTTGAGTTGGTTAATCATGTTGCAATATTATATGCTTTTCAAAACAAGGTTTTCGAGGTATTGCAATATATATATAAACGAGCCATGATTCTGATACTCTTATAAAACCTATGTACTCGCCAGCATTTCTTTGCTGACTTTGTTTTTACATATGTTTCAGGTGGTGTTGCATGATGTTGATTGCTAGGAAGCTTGAGTCACTTAGGATCTGGGCGAGGCCTTAGTGACATAAAAACGATAGTAGACGATGTTTAATTTGTCCGTTTGGTTTTAAGACAATGTAAATTACTTAATGAATCAATAAAACGAAACTTTTAATTACCATGGTTGTGAAACGATGATTCTGTTACAACACTCCACGACGTTTCCGCCACGGTTTTGTTGTTTTAACGTGGTCGGGGTGTGACAAGATTCATCCTCTCGCTTGCTAGATCATGTGTTTAATCACAATCTAGCAAGCTTCTTATGATGTTTAACATCATAAACACAAGAAATCAACAATCAAGATTCACACATACACTAATACAACATAGATTCTTATGATTTTAAGCTTTATGTGAAAGTTTATCTTCTTGTTATTTCATGATCTTTTTGTTTAACCATTTACATAATCTTTTAACCATTAAAATAAGAAGTAAAAACAAGTTACAAGAGGCTTACTACTAGCACAAGGGCTAGGGAAGAATCAAAGATGAACAAGGTGATGAACAAGGTGGATAAAAGCTCCATGTGAAGGTCCTTCAAGTTCCAATGCCTCCAAGCTTCTTAACTTAGCTCCTAGCACCCTTGAATCACCATAGAATGGTTGAGAGTGATTGAAAAATGGTGGTGTGTGGTGGTGTGTTGGAGCCGTATGTAGAGGGGAGAAGAAGAAGATTGGTGTTGTTGAATGATGAAGAATATGGTTAAGAGTTCTAACCCCTTGGTTCTTATAACATGCTTTTCCAACATTGGTTTATTTTGTAGTTAATATGTCTCATTTCTAAAGAACATATCTTATAAAATATTGAACAGAAATCAAGTGTGGGACTCTATGGTGTAACCGTCCATAGGTGGGGGGGGGGGTCTAGTTACATCTCAATTTCTAGTTAAGTGTTTAGTTAGTGTTTTTGATGATCTAATTAGGGGTTAGTTATGTTTATATGTCTTATGTTGTAATATGAGGTTTAGAGTTCATAACTAGCTTCATAACACTAAAACAAATTTTCTAGTGAAAATTTGGTGTTTCAGGTAGTGTGCGGTTGTTCGGTTGGTTACCGGTTCGTTAAGGTGCTAAATTGCGCAATTTAGTGTGCTTTATGTAGTCTTTTATGACAAGTTCGATTCCCGACACCCGGGAAGGTATTCTGGACCATTAAACCACATTTTTGCATTATATTTTGATGTTTAAATACTGAAAATTGCTGAATTTTATTGTTTTCTGCAGAATTCTGCAGTTTTAGAGTGTTTTAGGCACTTTCCGGCACTTAAACTATCTCTAGGTATGTAGTTTTATGATCCTTACTTTCCTACACACTATACTAGTGTAACTCTTGATTTCAGGCTCATTCTGTGTCTTAACATCATGTCTGTCTGAGTACTGAACTCCCGTTAGTACTTCTAATTTATCTGATAACTGTGCTAACTTTGTTTCGTACACTAATTGGACCATATTGTGTTGCATGCAATAATGATAAATAATCCTGCAACATGTAATGCACTTGTATGTATATGACAATATTCAGGAGATCATTCATGTCATCAATTAAATCAGGCACAGTCATTAATGCACAAATTACTGTTTAACATTGTACGGAATATGTGGAAAATTTCCAGTTGTCACATTCTCCCCCCGTTAAAAGTCTGTGTTATCGGTTGCAGGGGAGTTGTGAAACAAAAATGCGGATATTTTGATTTGGTTTAGTCTACACTCGCCCAAGTAAACTCCGGGTCCTGACGTGGATTCCAACGAACTTTGACAAGTCTAATACAACTTTTTCGGGTATTGTGGACTTTCCAGTCCGTGACCTCTACAGATTTTTCAGTAAATTGGAGTTTGTCGTTAACGCGAATCTCGTCTGCGGGAAATGACGACTGCTTCTTGTGCAGGGCCCTTCTTGAGTTTAGACACGTGGAACGTGTCACGAACACTACTAAGCTCTTTTGAAAGCTTAAGTTTGTATGCAACGGTTTCGATCCTTTCCAGGATCTCTAAGGTCCAATGTACCGTGGGTCCAACCTTCCACGTTTACCCAATCGTACCACGCCTTTCCAATGCGAGACTTTCAGTAAAACCATATTATCAACCTCAAATTCCAACGGTTTCTGCCGCTTGTCGGCATAATTCTTCTGTCTATCACAGGGAGACTTGATACGATCACGTATCTGTGAAATCTTGTCTGTCGTTTCCTGAACTAACTCAGTATCAATAGCCTGTGTATCTCCGATCTTCGCCTAACACAACGGGTATCGACACTTACATCCATATAGAACTTCAAACGGGGCGGCCTAAAAGTTGGTGTGATAATTATTATTCTAGGAAAACTCCACCAAGGGCAGGTGAGTATCCTAAATTGTCACGGCCCCCGACCCGGTTTGACCCGTTTCAGGAGCCGCGAGACAGAAAATCCCGTGGTATTTAATTAACAGCGGAAGTTTTCTTCAGGATCTTTTAAAACTGAAATATTTCCCGATTATTTTATTTCACAACTCGGGATAAAACCCGGTAATTTACAATCTTGAGATTTCACGAGGAAATCTTTTATTTTACAAAACATGTTTCTTTATTTTATACTGAGCCACTTCCTTAAGCTTGTAGTGCTTCGCAGCACTTTTCCTGGATCATAACAGATCACCTGAAACATGTTTGAAAAAGGTTTTGTCAGCGGGAAATACTGAGGGAATCATTCTATTTATGAAAACGACTCGTTTGTTATAATTTACAGTATTAAGAGAGATTACAATGTTTCCAGATATCAAATCAACTACCCACAGTACTTGTCACTCGAACATCCATCGGTAGCCTCTTTGCCCGATGGTGTCTGTGACTATGGTCATATCACTCATTGGCTAACTCGTTGTCCAATAGTGACGGTTATCAAGTAATGTATACAAAACCCCACACACCGGCTGTAATATGGTGATTACATAAACTTAATCCCTGTAATTATAACCTTGAAAATAAACATGCTTTTTGAAAGTAATTTGATAAAAAGAGAATGACTCACATTGCAGATTTAATTTGAGTAGAGTCTAGCCTACTGATTAGCCTTTTTAACCTAAATTTAATAACAGACACACAATTCGGTTAGTAACTTAATACAGCATTTACGATAACTCACGAGATCAACCCTCACAACGAATGACAAAGTGCTATGCTTAAACATCCATCGAATTAACGACTAATGACAAAGCATCACCCTAACGTGGGCAGCACTTAAACATCCATTGAGTACATTGATCGATCGGAAAATGAATCGTAATAGCGATCGAGTTATTACCCTGCTTGCGGCGTCAATTAGTGATCCGTGTGTGTTAATTGTGGTAAACAGAGCATAACTCCGTGTATATTTCGACTTTGTTCGTCGTTCAAGCGCCCATAATCAAGTCCCAACCTCTGCTATTTATACACGAAATTGGACAAGCTTACGGACCGTAAGCCTCTATCCTTACGGTCCGTAAGGGACACAAAACAGCTATAGGGTAGCCACGTGTGGGACTAGGCCTGCTGACTTGACAGTTTCTCAAAATTCGTTTTTGACAGCACGATTTTAAGATAATCGTGACTAGGGTTTTACCCCCCCTGAGTTTTAGGGGCCCTGATCCTGATTCCGATTATTCTGAAAATTTTAGGGTTTGTGCAGAATCACTTGGGTGTCTCAATTTGGGTTTCCTATTGGTCAAATTAATTTAATAAATATGACTTTTGATGAGAGTTGTTACATTCTCCCCACCTTAATAAAAATCTCGTCCTCGAGATTTACTGGAACAATTGAGGATACTTTCGCTTCATTTCTGATTCCAGTTCCCAAGTGTATTCGGGTCCTCATTTCGAATCCCACTTGACTTTAACTAGCACTAGTCGTTTGTGCTTGAGAAACTTCACTTTTTTGTCTTCTATCTGAAGAGGTTTCTCTACAAATTTTAATTTTTCGTTTACCTCTATATCTTGGAGAGGTACTACCAAAGATTCGTCTGATAGACATTTCTTGAGATTGGATACATGAAATACATCATGTACTCCAGCTAACTCTTCTGGTAGTTGTAAACGATAAGCAACTGGTCCTATACGTTGAATCACTGGAAATGGTCCTACGTACCTTGGACTTAGCTTTCCTTTCTTACCGAATCTAACAACTCCTTTCCAAGGGGAAACTTTCAACAGTACTCTGTCTCCAACTTGGAATTCTAACGGCTTGCATCTATTGTCTGCATAACTCTTCCGGCGATCTCGAGCAGTCTTTAGCCTTTCTTTGATTTGAGTAATCTAGTCAGTCGTATCTTGCACTATTTCAGGACCTGACAATTGATTTTCTCCTATTTCTGCCCAACAAATTGGAGTTCTGCACTTTCTTCCATACAGTGCCTTGAATGGGGCAGTTTCAATACTTGAATGATAACTATTGTTATAGGAGAATTCAATTAATGGTAAGTGATCGTCCCAATTCCCACCAAAATCTATCACACATGCTCGGAGCATGTCTTCTAGAGTTTGGATTGTCCTTTCACTTTGCCCATCTGTTTGTGGATGATATGCGGTGCTTAGGTTTAGTCGAGTTCCCATTGCTTGCTGGAAACTTTTCCAGAAATGAGAAGTGAAACGACTATCCCTATCCGAAACAATGGAGAGTGGAACTCCATGTAAAGATACTACTTCATCTACATACAACTTTGCCAATCTTTCCATGCTAAAGGTTTCTTTCATTGGTAGGAAGTGAGCAGATTTGGTTAATCGATCCACAATTACCCAAATCGCATCATTACCTTTTCTGGTTTTGGGTAACTTAGTAACAAAATCCATTGTTATAAGTTCCCATTTCCATACTGACATCTCTAATTGTTGTAGTAAACCTGAAGGTTTCTGGTGTTCTGCCTTAACTTATGAACAAGTAAGACACTTAGAAACATATCTAGCTATATCCTTTTTCATTCCTATCCACCAAAAATTCTTCCTTAAATCTTGGTACATCTTATTGTTTCCTGGATGAATTGTATACCTTGACTTATGGGCTTCTTCTAAAATCTTATTTCTTAATTCTCCTTGCTTAGGTACCCAAATTCTGCTTTTGTGGAATCTCCAAATTCCATCAGCTCCTTGCTCTAATTCTTTTATTCGTCCTTTCATTCCTTCAGCATCATCTTGGATTGCTGTTTCCTGAACATTCTTTATTTGTTCCATTAAATCTTATTGTAGATTTAATCTGAGAGCACGAACTCGTCGTTGCTTCTCATGATACTTACGACTTAAAGCATCTGCAACTACATTTGCCTTTCCTTCGTGATACTGAATATCACAGTCGTAATCACTTAATATTTCCATCCATCTCCTTTGCCTCATGTTTAACTCTTTTTGTCCAAATATATATCTTAAACTCTTATGATCTGTATAGACAGTAAACTTACTTCCGTACAGATAATGTCTCCAAATCTTAAGGGCAAAAATTACAGCTCCTAATTCTAAATCATGAGTGGTATAGTTCTCTTCGTGCTTTTTCAACTGTCTTGAAGCATACGCAATTACCTTCTTGCGTTGCATAAGTACACATCCAAATCCTAGTTTTGAAGCATCACAGTATACTTCAAAATCTTCAGTTCCTTCTGGTAAGGCTAAGATTGGAGCATTGGTTAATTTCTGTTTCAAAATTCTAAAGGCTTCTTCTTGTTTAGGTCCCCAATCAAACTTAACTGCTTTACAGGTTAGCTTAGTTAATGGTACAGCTATTTTGGAAAAATCCTTAATAAACCGTCTATAATAGCCAGCTAAACCTATAAAACTTCTAATTTCCATTGCAGTTTGTGGAACCTTCCAATTGGTAATTGCCTCTATCTTAGCAGGATCTACATGAATACCTTCGTGATTCACCATGTGTCCTAAGAATTGCACTTCTTGCAACCAAAATTCACACTTTGAGAATTTGGCGTAAAGCTTTTCTTTTCTTAACAAAGTTAAGAGGGCATGCAAGTGCTGACAATGTTCGTCCTGACTTTTTGAATAAATAAGTATATCGTCTATAAAGACAATTGCAAATTTATCCAAATACGGTTTACAGATCCTATTCATCATATCCATGAATGCGGCAGGTGCATTCGTTAACCCGAAAGGCATGACTGTAAACTCGTAATGACCATACCTAGTTCTAAAAGCAATCTTAGGTATGTCCTCTTCTTGTACCTTCAATTGATGACATCCGGAGCGTAAATCTATCTTAGAAAAATATCTAGCTCCTTGAAGTTGATCGAATAGATCATCAATCCTAGGTAATGGGTATCGATTCTTAATTGTAACCTTATTCAATTCTCTATAATCAATACACATTCTCATCGAACCATCCTTTTTCTTAACAAACAACACTGGCGCTCCCCACGGGGATGAACTAGGTTGTATGAAACCTTTACTTAGTAATTCATCTAATTGCTTTTTCAGTTCTAACATTTCTGTGGGTGCTAACCGATAAGGTGCCTTAGCTATCAGTATAGTTCCTGGAATTAGATGAATCCTAAATTCTACCTCCCTATCTGGTGGTAATCCTGGTAATTCTTCTGGGAATACCTCTGGGTATTCTGAGACTACAGGAATTTCCTTAAGTTCTTTTCCCTTAGTATTAATGATTACTGAAATCATATATACTATTCCTTGTTTTCGTTCATAATTAGCAACTTTCATTACTGATATGAACTTCATAGGCTTACGTGGTTTATCTCCTGTAATCACAATTACTTCTCCGGTGGGTGCCTGAATTTCTATAGAGTTCTTATCACAGAGAATTCGAGCATGGTTGGCTACTAACCAATCCATTCCTAACATAACATCAAATTCGGCTAACTTCATAGGTAATAGATTTGCAAAGAATTTATGGCCTGAAAGTTCTAATTCTTCATTTTGCAAAACCTTATTTATTTTAACTGAATTCCCATCAGCCGTTTCGACTGTAAAAATCTGCCTAATGTTGGTTAAGGGTATATTAAGAGCTTGGCAGAATGAAGTATTGATAAAACTTTGGTTCGCACCAGAGTCAAATAATACTTTGGCGTAAATGTTGTGAACTAGAAAAGTACCAACTATCACATCTGGAATCATCTCGGCTTCCTGAGTGGTTAACTGAAAGGCTCGGACATTCTTCTTAGTAGCTCCATCGGTTGTCTTGGCTTTGTTGTCTGCTGGTTTGACCAATTTAGGACATTCTGGTCTAAAATGTCCCTTTTCTCCACAGTTATAGCAGACTCTTGTTTTCTTTCTGCATTCCTCTTCATGATGTCCTACCATTTTACAAAAATTGCAGGTTACATTACATCTTCCAAAATGTTTCTTTCTGCAATTCCTGCAAAATGGCGGATTTGAAGATTGCCCTGTTCCTCTTTTCTTGAAGCTGTTATTATTACCCATACGAAATCCTTGGGTAATTTTCTGAGCCAGTTCCTTCTTCCTGTTTTCATCTTGCGTGCGTACCAGTTCGTCGGTTAGGGTATTAGCTAATTCCACCGCATCGTCAATAGTACGAGGTCTCGCAGCTTTAACGATGTTATGGATTTCGCTAATTAATCCCCAAATATAGCGAGAAATGAGTACCGGTTCTGGCAAAGCTAGCGTTGGTACCACTCTAGCATATTCAAAGAATGTCGAAGTATAACCGCGACAATCTACACCCATCATTCTATGGTTTAAAAACTTATTTGCCATTTGATCTTTTTCATACTCAGGACAGAATTTTCTTTCTACAAGATTCTTAAATCCTCCCCAATTCATGGCGTAAGCTATCATTCTTCCTTTTGCTTGTAACACCGTGTTCCACCATTCTAGCGCCCCTTCTTTTAAAAGGTTTGACGCGTACATGACCTGATCATCCTAAACACATTTACTTATGGCAATTACTGCCTCGGTTTTCTCTAACCAACGCAGTGCAGCAGTCGCTCCTTCATTGCCTGCAAACTCAGTGGGTTTACAAGCAAGAAATTCTTTATAAGTGCAACCAGGTGTTGCAGCTTTCATTTTCTTAGGGAGCGGAGCTTGCCGTGGTTCATTATCATGATTAACATGATCATTGCCTCCGTTTACACTATTACTAAAGTTATCTTCAGAAATACGTTTGCTAGGAATGATTTGTTGAGGTTCTATTGGATTTTTAACAGCAACAACGAATGCTGGAATAGCATTGGCTATCCCTTGAGCAACTATAGTTTCTATATCCTGCCTAGTCATATATTGATCCCCCGGTTGTTGCTCAGATTGATTAATCTCATTAACTGGTTCATTATTAGCGTTTTCCATCTGATAATTAATATATATAATTTATTAGTATCAAATAAATAACAATTACACAAAACAATTATACAGAATTCATAACACCAATATAGCCAAAACTATCGATTCCTGATTTCCATTTATATTTAATAGTATGCATCAATACACACTATTATCTTACAAAGTTTTATTTGTAGTTATTTTACAGACCGATTTTACTTATTACCACTACAGTTCCATAAACCTCCTATCTTTTGTCAGTTGGTATTCTAGTAACGACGTTCCCTCTTATCGTAATTCCAGGAGAACTGTCCCAAAATCTCTTGGATCCTATTCCCAGCATCCACTAGTTCTTTGTCAAAATGGCGGAGTTCAGCCATTTTCTCGTTACTCATTGGTGGATTTGGTAAAGGTTCTGGATTGTACTGAGGAAAAAGCTTATAGGGATTGTTTTGTAACTGTATTTCATTAGTCAACCATTCGTCTATTTGCGAGTGGATTGAAGGGTTTGGAATAGCTGGTTCTAAGTTCATTGGTAGTTGTTTTTCAAGAGAGTGAAAAAAATCAATTTCATTAACAGGCTTAATAGTATCATAGCTTGTCAATATCAGATCTAGCTTTTCCTGAGATGGTAACCCCTCAATTTGCCTATAGCTTTCCCCAATTTCCATTTTCTTAGGCTTGGGTTTCTCGAGAGGTAAATCGTTGAATTCTATAGGTTCTTCTATGTCTGGTATGTACCTATTGAAATCTCTGGAAACTTCTATTCTTACTGGATAAAGATTTAAATTTTGAAGGGCGTTAGACAAGTCACTCATGCTGTTTAAATATGCAAAACAATCAAAATTTATTAAGTCAAAATTTTATAACAAAATTTCATAGAAAATCTTTTTAAATATTATTTCATACTGGTTAACTACCAAGACAACTGAAAAATTAAAACACACTAAGGTTTACTTATTTATTTACTAAATAAGGTTTCTAGACTGTAGATAATAAAGGTGCTAAAACTTTGAGTCAGATTATTTTAAAGATTTGTATTTATTGCTACAGTGGCTAGCATATAAAGATCTGCCCATACTGTACACACTTAGTTAGATAATAAAACATATAGTCACAAAATAGTAATTAATAAAAATTAAGTATTTCCTCAATACTTAATTGGCTTAAATCAGTGGCTCAATCAGTGGCTCTGATACCACCTTTTTCTGTCACGGCCCCCGACCCGGTTTGACTCGTTTCAGGAGCCGCGAGACAGAAAATCCCGTGGTATTTAATTAACAGCGGAAGTTTTCTTCAGGATCTTTTAAAACTGAAATATTTCCCGATTATTTTATTTCACAACTCGGGATAAAACCCGGTAATTTACAATCTTGAGATTTCACGAAGAAATCTTTTATTTTACAAAACATGTTTCTTTATTTTATACTGAGCCACTTCCTTAAGCTTGTAGTGCTTCGCGGCACTTTTCCTGGATCACAACAGATCACCTGAAACATGTTTGAAAAAGGTTTTGTCAGCGGGAAATACTGAGGGAATCATTCTATTTATGAAAACGACTCGTTTGTTATAATTTACAGTATTAAGAGAGATTACAATGTTTCCAGATATCAAACCAACTACCCACAGTACTTGTAACTCGAACATCCATCGGTAGCCTCTTTGCCCGATGGTGTCTGTGACTATGGTCATATCACTCATTGGCTAACTCGTTGTCCAATAGTGACGGTTATCAAGTAATGTATACAAAACCCCACATACCGGCTGTAATATGGTGATTACATAAACTTAATCCCTGTAATTATAACCTTGAAAATAAACATGCTTTTTGAAAGTAATTTGATAAAAAGAGAATGACTCACATTGCAGATTTAATTTGAGTAGAGTCTAGCCTACTGATTAGCCTTTTTAACCTAAATTTAATAACAGGCACACAATTCGGTTAGTAACTTAATACAGCATTTACGATAACTCACGAGATCAACCCTCACAACGAATGACAAAGTGCTATGCTTAAACATCCATCGAATTAACGACTAATGACAAAGCATCACCCTAATGTGGGCAACACTTAAACATCCATTGAGTACATTGATCGATCGGAAAATGAATCGTAATAGCGATCGAGTTATTACCCTGATTGCGGCGTCGATTAGTGATCCGTGTGTGTTAATTGTGGTAAACAGAGCATAACTCCGTGTATATTTCGACTTTGTTCGTCGTTCAAGCGCCCAGAATCAAGTCCCAACCTCTTCTATTTATACACGAAATTGGACAAGCTTACGGACCGTAAGCCTCTATCCTTACGGTCCGTAAGGGACACAAAACAACTATAGGGTAGCCACGTGTGGGACTAGGCCTGCTGACTTGACAGTTTCTCAAAATTCGTTTTTGACAGCACGATTTTAAGATAATCGTGACTAGGGTTTTACCCCCCCTGAGTTTTAGGGGCCCTGATCCTGATTCCGATTATTTTGAAAATTTTAGGGTTTGTGCAGAATCACTTGGGTGTCTCAATTAGGGTTTCCTATTGGTCAAATTAATTTAATAAATATGACTTTTGATGAGAGTTGTTACATAAATCCCACCAAAGTCCATCGCACAAGCCCGTAGCATGTCTTCCAAAGTCCGAATCGTCCGTTCACTCTGGCCGTTCGTTTGAGGGTGAAGGGCTGTGCTATGATTCAACTGTAAACCAAACGCTTGTTGAGACGTCTGTCAAATCCTTGACGCAATGCGGCCATCTTGGTCGGATGTGATGAATACAGGAACTCCCTGACGTGCCATAGTCTCTCCGAGAGATATTTCTGCTAACTTCTTTGTGTTGTCTTTCTTATTGATAGGTACAAAGTGCGCATACTTCATGAGTCCGTCAATAATCACCTAAATCATATCGTGTTCTCTTTGTGTTCTTGGTAGCCTTGTAATGAAGTCCATGGAGGTCAGTTCCCACTTCCAGACGGGAATCTCCGATTGCTACAATAGCCCTGACGGGTTCTGGTATTCTGCCTTAACTTTGGTGCAAGTAAGGCAGTTACCCACATATGTAGCGATGTCGGCTTTCATCTTGGGCCACCGATACCAATCTTTTAAGTTTGGGTACATCTTGTCGGATTCAGGATGGATTGAGTACCTCGACTTATGAGCTTTGTCCAGAATAAGTGCTCATAGATCACCGAAGAATGGTACCCAATTTCGTTTCATGAAATACATTGTTCCATCTTCCTTTGGAACCAATTTCACTCCCATACCACGCAGTGATTCAATCCTGTAGGTTCTCTGGTTTTGGTGCTTCCTGTTGAGCTTCACGAATCTGAATAGTGTGATCGGTTTGTATTGTCATCTCTAAGGCTCACGTCCTTAGAGGCTTTGTGCGTTCCTTGCCACTCAAGGCGTCGGCTACAACGTTCACTTTACCCGGGTGTTATCTGATCTCATACTCATAATCATTCAACAACTCAACCCATCTACGCTGTCTCATATTCAAATCCTTTTGATCGAAAATGTGTTGCAACCTTTTATGATCTTGTAAAGATCGTGCAACGAGCGCCATACGGAAATGACACCAGATCTTCAACGCGAAGATCACGGCACCTAGTTCAAGGTTGTGCGTCATGTAGTCCTTCTCATGCAACTTTAATTGACGTGACACGTAAGCGATAACTTTGTCTTGTTGCATCAACATGCAACCAAGACCTTGTCGTGAAGTATCACGGTAAACTACAAATCCATTGGTACCGTCAGGTAGGACAAGATAGGTGCATCGCAGAGTTTATCCTTCAACGTCTGCAAAGCTGTTTCTTGTTTCTCTCCTCAATCAAACTTCTTATCCTTTTGGGTTAGGGACGTTAGCAGCTGGGTAATACTTGGAAAATCCTCTATGGATTGTCTGTAATAGCCTACTAACCCTGGAAATTTCCGTATTTCCGTTGTGGTTTTTTTTTGGTGCTTCCCAATTCTTGATTGTCTCTATCTTGGCAGGGTCTACATGAATTCCCTCTTCTTTCACCATGCGACCTAGGAATTTCATCCCGCGAATCCCAAAATTCGCACTTCGGCAACTTTGCATATATATGTTCTTTCTTTAAAAGCTCCAAGATAGCTCGCAGATGTTGCTCAAGATCTTCCTTGGTCTTTGAGTAAATAAAAATGTCGTCAATAAACAAAATCACAAACTCACCCAATTACGGCTTACACACTCGGTTCATGAGACTCATGTATAATGACGGCGTGTTCGTTAAGCCAAACGGTGTGGCAAGGGACTTGTAATGTCCGTAGCGAGTCCGTAAGGCCGTTTTAGGGATACTTCCTTCTTGTGTCCTCAACTTGTGATATCCTGTCCTTAAGTCAATCTGGAATAGTAGCTGGAACCTTGTAGTTGGTCAATCAAGTTATCAATTCTCGGTAAGGGGTACCGATTCTTGATGGTTAGTTGTTTAACTCCCTGTAGCCTATGCGTAATACTTTTTCCTCATTAATTCTTCTAAGTTCCTCTCAGATTAGGCTGTATGCACGTACGAAGACTGTCGTCCATCTTCCTAACGAATAACACTGGTGCTCCCCAGGGTAAGAGGCTCGGCCTGATAAGTCCCCTTATCTAACAGCTCTTGCAGTTGAGTCGAAAGCTCTTGAATCTCAGACGGAGCTAGTCGGTAAGGTACCTTTGCCACTGGTGCCACTGGTGCCACTCCTGGCACTAAGTCTATTCGAATCTCTACTCGTCGCTGTGGAGGGAGTCCAGGACAGTCTTCAGGAAAGACTTCTGGATATTCCTTTGCAACGGGAATGTCTTCTAATCTTGGCTTCCTTGGTCTCCTAGTTGATAATATGAGCAAGGAAGACTATGCAGCCTTTTCGGAGACACTTCTGCGCCGTCATAATCAATGTGGGATGTCATAGTCTTCTATCTTATGTGGCCCAACATCCTCGCATCAACTGTATGAGGGTCGTGTACTAAATGCGTTTCATCATTCGCAAGAGGGATGCGGATGATTTTCTCATGACAAACAACTTCAGCTCCATTCTTGGATACCCAATCCATGCTGACTACAACATCAACACTTCCTAAACCAACTGGTAGCAGGTCAATTGAAAACTTTCGTTCTCCAAGTTCAAGTGTGCAACCCTAAATAATGTCATCCTCTTTGATTAATTTCCCATTCGCTAATTCTATTGAATAGGGGAGGGTGTCTAGTTTACTTGCTTCTAGACCAAGTAGGTTCTGAATATCTATAGATACAAGGCTAAAGTGGGCGCCAATATCCATCAAAATGGATGCATAGTGTTGGTGTATACAGAACATTCCCATAGCTACGTTCAGGTCTTGGCGTGCCTTGGGTGCTTCTTTCGTAACAAATGCTCCCACGAACTTTATTTTTCCTTCGGGCAGTCCTTTTGTTAGTGTCCTTTGTCGCCACCTCCATAGCAACCTTTGCCCTTGTTGTTTCCATTGCTGCTCTGCTCCCTACTATCGCTCTGGTTTCTATCACTGTCCTAGATCCTATTCCCACGCCCTGTACCAGACCAGCATTGCCTCCATGCTATGCTCAGTCTTGCCACAACTTCCACACCTATGAGCTCTGCACGGACCGGTGTGATGATAACCACACCTGTTACACTTTGGTAGTTCTCCTTGGTAGTTTTTATTACATGCCTTAGTTGTGGTCACGGATGCCTTGACTGTCCTAGTCGCAGCGTTTTCCTCATGTTTGTCGCTTGGCTTAAAGTCTTGCTTGTAATGCGTATACTTCCTCTTATTCTGCCGTTGTTTGCAGTGTTGCTTGCTTCGTATTAGACGATTGCTTCAACGACTTGTTGGTTCCACAGAGCTTCAAGCTCAGCTCTTGTTGCAGGTAAGGGTCCTGATTAGACTCGGCCAGCGTTTCCTTCGCTGTGGTTCCATGAGCTTCACACGTATAAAACCTTATCGACGAGATTAACCATTCGTTTTGGAATAAATGTTATCGTCCGTCAGTGAAAGCAAGCTCATTCGCCGTGCACCATAAGCATATGGGTAAGGTAATTCCTAATGAGGCCTATGCAAATCCTCCCACCATAATCATCTCATCCTTGTGATGAGTCACAACAGAACCTTGCTAAGGGTACATCGACCCTTACATACACCATATCAACTTGTTGTAGTTGGTCTTGCGTAGAAAAACCTCCTCAGAGTTGCCTTTCTCCGGTTGATGCAAGTCATCCAGTGCTATACAATATACGGTGAGGCCTTCCCTTCACCTTGTTCCTTGTTTATTCCTCAAGTTTTCGACTCTTTCATAGTCTTTACTTTTACAAAATCAGGCTTACCTCCCAAGGGATGGGGTCATGAATTACTACCACGGGTAGGAGGGGATAGTGGAAACGCGGAGGTAAGGGTGTGAGAGTACGTGACTTCATCCTTGTGACCGAATTGTGTCTTATAGCAATCCTAGGGCGGTTTCCAGGCACGAGTGCACTACCCAAACGATGGGGTGCATTAAGGGATAAAGAGCGTGGAGGTACTAATAGAGGTGTAGATCATGAAGAATCTTCTTGCATGTGTCTTCCATGTGCCTAAATAGAACAACAATCTGTTGAGAATATCGAGTGGTTACTTCCACCCTTATAATAAGTGTTCTATACTTCATGGTTCTCGATTGTCCAATATAGGGATGACCCCTTTGCCACACTGGGCTGCATGACGCATACATTGATTTGGCTTGGGCTCCATGAGTCCCAATATGGTTTGCCTAGTCTTCCTGAATGCCGAATAGAGTGCGGTAAATAAGTTACACCACAGCTCGCGCCATGCTACCTCCTTGAGGTAAAGCGGATGTCAAAGGTTGGGGTCTTATCATGGCATCTACAATGGACAAGTTTGGGGGTGTTGTAAGTACCGTAGAAGTTCATACATAAGAGTCCTGCGGTGTTGAGGTAAATCTTTCCTGAGCGCTAGTCATCTTCTCTTGCTTAGATACCGAGTCTTAAATGATTCGTACTACAGGTAGATTTGTTAAGTACGAAGCGGGCGTAGGCAGGCTTCCTACCTTGTGGGGTGTTATAGTAACCCTCCTAGTTAATGTTCTACCAGATGGGGATTTGGAACGGTATAGGAATTTCAATTAGATGGTGATCATTTGCTTGACCCGCAGAGTCCACCAGGATTTCCATGCACTACAAGTTATTACGTGGGCCCCCGTAATAATAAATTGTCTTGCACGGTCACCCTAATTTTCCCTTGTTCAAAGCAGGCGATCAATTAGAGAGGGGACACTACTTTCCTCATACCTTCAACATGGAATGGACCTTTATGATGGTCCACGCGCCAACGTCCGTTTTTGTTATGCGTGAAAAGGCACAATGCTTAGACATAATAGGAATAAGAAGGGTTCCTAGTAATAGAAGCTGGAGGGGCACCTTTCAAATGGGTACTTCATTCCCTTTGTATGGAATTGAGTGCCGTCATTCAGGTTTCGTAAATCCCTTAGGGACCTCGTCCCACTGATAACGTTGCTGTTCAAGGTTGCCTCCTCCGCCTCGCCGTCGCTACCGTAGTCAGGAACCTTCGCGTTCGAGAGGGAAGAACATCCATCTTCTACGGAATCAAGCTCAGGGTCTTGTTTAGTAATTACCTCAGTCATGAGCTCCGCATTAAACGCGAGGTCGTTAGTAGCATTGTTACGGGTCAAGAACAGTAATAGAATCCGAAGTCAAAGGTATCACGTTCTCGTCAATAATAATCCCATACATATATATGCATATATATTAATAGATAATAATGTTACTTAGCATATACAAGCAAATAAATACAACACGTCACATATAACTCTCGTTTGTTCTTTTTTTTGGGGGGGGGGGTCATTTTGTCTTTGGCAAGTCTATCCCACATGGACCAACTGTACCTCAATTGGCACATTAGTCAGGGTATTCCCTTCCCTACTAATGTCCATACTTTACCTTTGTTTTGTCTTTGCTTTGTCTTTCCTTTGACTTTCCTTTGAAAAATGTTCGACTCATGGATATTGGCGCTTTTAGTAAATGCAATGAAAAACCTCTTTGTAAAAATGTTTTCGTGAGAGAATCGTAATGATTGAAGTCTAGACTCGAGAAGAAATCCTAGTTCACTACAATCGAAGCTCTAATACCAAACTGTCACACCCTGACTTATACGGAAGCGTATGATGTGTGACTTGCTCAATATCATTGCATTCAATTATAATAAACAACTATATGATTAAAACATGATGTTCATCCATTCATATATTTAAAATGTTACAAACACCAGTCATTAAGTTTCAACCAATATTCCCCAAGTTATGTTACAAATCAAAAGTGGATGACATCAAAACTTGAAATTTATGTCTTGAAAACAACACCAGCGCCCAAGATCCATATCGTTTCCTGAAATACATGTAATTTTGAAAACATCAACAAAAGTTGAGCGAGTTCATGTGATTCTGTATGAGTTCGAATAATCTAGTAAACATTTGTATGTATGCCTTTGTAAACCGGTATGAAAGCGTCTATGAACAGATCAATTAATGTGTAGCTAATACATTAACATGTGTGAAATGGCTCGCAACACCCAAATAGATCTATCACTCATGCCCCTCGGTCCTTATACAAGGATTAATGGTCTTAAGTTAACGCATACCCATTCATATGATCTAATAGTTCATAATTAGCTAACCATACCATTTGTAAACATTGTAACATTTGTAACATGTATTTCACCCCCTAAGTTATAAAAGTGAAAATAGTTAAAAGAAAAGGGGGACATGAACTCACAATCTTGCGTCCTGCTATCCGATGTAACTCAAAAGTCCTGTCCTGAAGTCGTGCACCTACCTACACACGTGTTATGGTTTATTAGACGGCTGGGTCGTGCCACGACTTTTAGTCATGTTTGTTATGACTTAGTGTCTTTTGAATCGCGTCTTTCTTATACTTTATATTATTTCAAAGTATATAATTATCGGTTAAAATAGTAATATTTTAACTTTAAATTATATTCATCAATAATTTGGAATATTTGTTAAAATAATATATTTTAACTTAGTACATTATGTAATTATACATGTATATTTTTCCCCAAGTATGGGTGTACTTGTATATTTCTAGCTTTGTGTATTTTACCAAGTATTGGTGGCGTACTCCGGTGTGTATTTGTACGTACGAGGATATGTATTTTTGTTGTATTCATTAAGTATTCTTATACTTAATTTTTGTATCTAATTTTTCCGGAATATTATTTAATCAAACAAAAATTCACCAATTGATATTCTTAAAATATATGTATTTTAAGAAAACTTTTATAGAAAATTATCTATAATTCTTTTTGGCAAAAATAACTATATTTTCATATAAACCTCAAAAATAATACATTTTCAAAATTATTCTTATAAAATATTTATAAATCCATTTCTCACCCAAAATAATATATTCATAATTTGTTTAAGAAAATATATATTTTCTTAAAAAATAATATATCTTCTAATTGTTCATGAAAATATATTTATTTTTCTCCATCCAAAACAATATGTTTTCTACTTGGTAAAAATATGATATGTCCTTGTAATACTTGTAAAAATTATAACTTCCATTTCTATGGTTTCCAAAATACTGTTTAACTCATTTGTCAAAATATAAATCAATTTCCGGAATATATATAAGTGTAGTCCATACGTCCATGTTTGGTCTGTCCAATATTCGGGTATAAATATTTGTTTTCTTGGGATTCTTGGTAATATTTTGTATTGTAATTATTGTATTTTTGGAAAGTTATATTATTTTCAAGTCCTAAATTAATATAACTAATACACATAATATACAAGTAGCACACAAGTGTGACATCTAAATATATTTTCCTAAATATATACTTAGTCACTTTTATTTATCAAAAATCTACCTCCGATACTTGCAATTTTTGTAACAAAATTTATGGAAAATTTCATATGAAAAATCATGATCAAAATTTATTTGTAAACACTTGTTTATAAATATATTTCGAATTGTTTAAATTCTACAAATAATTTGCCATAGTTTCCCCTTAAAAAATGGAGGTTTCCATGCTTTTAAAGCATATCATTTTCTTTTAAAATCATCATCAATCATCAACAAATCATTCAAGACTTACCATGAGCCAAAATCATGCAATTTACACTACATCATGAACTTGAAACTTTGTAAAAACTTGTAGTAAGTTAGTATGTTATTTAGTAGGTTTAGTTACCCTTTAAAGCATGGTTATTTGTTTATAAATCACATTCTTATAAAATTTAGTCTTTTACAACTTACAAGATGATTTTTCTAAAAATAATTCTTTTGAATTTTTCTTGTAACAAACATGTTTCTAGTCTTGATTTAGCACTAAAAATATGATTCGTTTCTTTAAAAATCATGATCTTATAAATCTTGCAAGTAACTTTAGTTTCTTGAGAAAATCATTTTTGAAATCATCCATTTATAAGACTTATAACATGTATTCATCATTATCATACACAAAATCATCTTCATTTTCAAGTTCATGTGAAATAAAAAGGATGATCATTTTGTTTTTCACAAGATTCATCCTCTCGCTTGCTAGATCATGTGTTTAATCATAATCTAGCAAGCTTCTTATGATGTTTAACATCATAAACACAAGAAATCAACAATCAAGATTCACACATTAATACAACATAGATTCTTATGATTTTAAGCTTTATGTGAAAGTTTATCTTCTTGTTCTTTCATGATCTTTTTGTTTAACCATTTACATAATCTTTTAACCATTAAAATAAGAAGTAAAAACAAGTTACAAGAGGCTTACTACTAGCACAAGGGCTAGGGAAGAATCAAAGATGAACAAGGTGATGAACAAGGTGGATAAAAGCACCATGTGAAGGTCCTTCAAGTTCCAATGCCTCCAAGCTTCTTAACTTAGCTCCTAGCACCCTTGAATCACCTTATAATGGTTGAGAGTGATTGAAAAATGGTGGTGTTGTGGTGGTGTGTTGGAGCCGTAGGTAGAGGGGAGAAGAAGAAGAGTGGTGTTGTTGAATGATGAAGAATATGGTTAAGAGTTCTAACCCCTTGGTTCTTATAACATGCTTTTCCAAAATTGGTTTATTTTGTAGTTAATATGTCTCATTTATAAAGAACATATCTTATAAAATATTGAAAAGAAATCAAGTGTGGGGCCCTATGGTGTAACCATCCATCGGTGGGGGGGGGGGTCTAGTTACATCTCAATTTCTAGTTAAGTGTTTAGTTAGTGTTTTTGATGATGTAATTAGGGGTTAGTTATATTTATATGTGTAGGATCGTAATCTGACCCGAACGAGTCGTTCAGAGGCGTTCTCCTATGTTTCAGGTGCGGAATAATAAGAAACGTAGGTAGAAATAGCTTGTTCTTCACTTTAATCTACTGATTTATTGATTTGAAACGATTTACAGCTTGTTCTTCACACCGGCAGCACTTCGGTATGGAATTGGAATTCTTACAAATGAGGTCCACTCATGTGGTATTTATAGGCAGGCTGGTTCTCTCATACGACATGTCCGTATAAGCGGACCAGACATGTCTGTATAAGCGGACCAGACATGTCCGTATAAGCGGACCAGACATCTAAAACACATATACTCTACAGTTTTCTCGTAAAACGTGCCCTATACTATACAATACGACGTAAGACCTGATCCTAGACACCTAGACGTAATCAACAGATGTAGTGCACCAACAGACTCCCCCTCAGATGTTGATGGAGTCGCCTATACACTCTGACTGCAAAACTGTGTCTTCACATCTTCAATCTAGATCAGTCTCTAGGCTTTCTCTTCTTTCAATCTTCAGACTCCCCTTCTCGATTTACTGGCATTCTTTTGTTCTTCAGTAACATCTTCAGGATCGTTGTCTGATCTACACAGGCTTTCAGAATTGATTTCCAGGATCGAAACTTGGCTTTCTTCCAACAGAGATTTTCAGAATATCGAAACCTGGCTACCTGCACAATCTTAACCCAGACATAAATTTTCTAATTTTATCACATATCAAATACCTGTATACCAACACATGATTCTCATAATCACTAAAACAAACATGCAATATCTCAGGCTCTCTCTCAAATATCTATGATGAACCACTTGAAGAAGGTTAGATTTAACGAAAACAGTTAGTTTTACACAAACACTCCCCCTCAAATGCTGCTCATCATGTTTAGCACTCGGAATTTTGAAAATCAGTTTTCCAACATCAGTTGTCGAAAATCTTTTTGATTTTTTTTCAAAAATTTATGCTAAAACACACTGAAAATCTTTTTGGATTTTCTGAGAGACTAAAATGCAGAAATAAAATATTTACAGACAATATTTTTGTGAGTTTTGTGAAAAAGGATCATATCAGTTTCTGAGACATATCAACAACACCGTTAAGCTTCATTTCATTTTAAGTTCTAAACAATTCACTTAGATTGTCAGTATATTTGTCCACTTAAATTTTCACACAAAGTTCAACTGATCCGAGATACGATATTAATGTTTTAAGCACTTGAACTTATCCGTGTGTCCCACTACTTGAATATACTCCCGTATCCAGATCCCAATATTCAGTCTTACAGGTGAGTATACCACAGATGATATCTGTAAGGGAATAAATTATAGTACGAGGGCCGTGAGAGCTCAGGTCGATCTTTCGATACGCAGAGAGATGACGGCTTCGACTTTTGGTGTGTCCCCTTTAGAGGATCTTTTGCATTACAACAGCAGCGACTATCAATTTTATTGTTTCATCAGCTTGCTGAGGGCGATGCTATGTTTCAAGCATTTGCAGAAAGCATTATCCGGGGACTAGGTCAGAAATTTCTTTCAGCAGAAGTCCCGGGATAATACCCCAGATATCACTGAGCATAAAGACCTAGTATCTCAGAATAAGGGACCTTTCAAACAAGATTTCAGGGGTTACCTATATATCCAAGTTTGTGTTAACCCACAGAACAAGCAAGTTTGAATTTAGGTTTATATCTCGTCTCAATCTACTAAATGTGCAAAAACCTACTGGCATATCATCAGTGAGATTGTTTATCACTTTTAAACTTTACATTTCTTTAGCATGTTGTGATAGTCCACTGATGTACTATCATTTCCTCTTTTTCGCAACAAAACTCATTTTGAATTTTATCATGTTTTTGGCTTTTTCAAATTTTCAAATGTTTTTGGATTTTCTAAAATTCTTACTCCCCCTAAAATGCAAACACATTTCAAAGGAAATTTGAAAACTAAGACTCTTGACACAATTGAAACATACAAACTGTACAGAAACTTGACAACTGACACTGAATCACAACAAATCGCCATTCACTCAGCATAAACAATCAGTACTCCCCCTATCACAAACCATTTTCTCATTTAGATTTCAAAACACTTAAGTTTGTTTTAATCAAAAATGATTTTTCCGGAAAATGAATTTGTGTTGATAAAAACCATTTGTAGGTCTTATCATTTTAAGAACGGGGATGTGGTTCATCATCTTGTTTGTCTCTTGTCATATATAGTAAATCAAATACAAATTAATGTCCCTGATTTACCATTTGCATTCAAGCAACCTCTAAATACCAACAGTAGGAATGTTACGTCTACATGTATCATTTTACCAATCAGGATGTCGATTCCTGCTTCGCACTTACCAACCTGGAAGCTCCGGCGTAGTCCTTCAACCTGTAAACATTCAAACACTATCAAAATCTTTCAACCAAAATCTTCAAACATTAGAAAGATGTCGATTCCTGATCCACGATATAAACTTGGGATCTCCGGCATAGTCCTGAGACTATCATGGGAAACAAACTTCCATCCAAGTCTTTTCAGACTTGATGGCTTTCAACTCTTGAGCAGTAGGGTTGTATGTTGCCTTTTTCGTGGCATAAAAATCTTTAACCCCCTTAGCTTTCCCATTCAACATTTTCCCAAAATTTTCTTTACACTTCCATTAAATGTTTTCTCGACATCAAACTTATTATTCTCTTTATAAAACTGATTCGAGATATCAATCTTTCCAACTTTCTTTTTCACCTCTTCAAACTTCAGTGATGGAAACTCATCATCATTCACTGAAATTTTCATCTCACCTTGTGGCTCTTCTGGCTTTGTGGAACCAGATTCATCGCCGACATTCACATCAATTTTCTTAACGACCCACACTTGGTTTTCATTCTCTTTCTTTTTATAAAAATTCTTTTTAGAACACTCACCAACCTCATAAGTTGAATTTTCAAAAATTTTAAGTCTGTCGGTTGTTGGTTCAACATCAACAACTTTCTCTTTCATTTTCTGAGAAACTCCCTGTTTTGTTTTGGCATTCTTTATACAATTCCATGCAATGTGACCGACTTCATTGCATCTGTAACAGGTTCGAGTCTCTCTTTGGTAACATATATCAGCTCCATTCTTCTTCTTTTCAGCAAGAAACTCTTGATTTGACTGTCTCCAGAATGGTTTCTTCTGTTCCTCTTCTGCACTTCCACCTGACACAAATTCTGTTTTTGTTTTAGAATTTTTCAAATTTTTATGATTTTCTGGTGGAATAAATCCAAGACCTTTCTTTTTGTAGCTACAATTTTGGTTTTGTTTCTTTTGAAAACCAAAACCAGAATTGTAACCCTTTTTCTTGTTTAGACGTTGTTGAACTCTTGAAGTGTACTTTTTAGGTTTTTCAGTAAGATTTAAATCTTTTATTTCAGAAATATTAATTTCTGTCATTTTGAAAACCTTTTTGATCATGTCAAAACGAACACTTCTTATTGGAAACTCTTTGTCAAAGTATAATTTATCCGAATCATTTAAAGTGTATGCAACTTCAAATGCTTCATCATCTAAATTTGCTTTTGATAACAAAAACTCTTTACTGTAAGCCTTTTTGACCGACGACTTTGGACTGTTGACTGACGAATTTGACCCTCCAGACTCAAACTTTGACTCGGACTCCTCCTTAGTATCCAACACCTGATCGACCATCTTTTTGATTAACTCAGACTCATGATCAGTATCGGACGAAGTAAACGTGACATCAATGTTATCTGGTAAAACGTCAGTTGTGTCGGTTTTTAGCTTTATATTGACTGCTTTTTCAAGTTGCTCCTCGTTTGGTTTTCTAGGAGAATACCCTTCCCAAATTGGAGGCGGACACTTGTTATAGCTAACAGTCGGTTTCTTACCACTATCTTTCTTTTTCATTGGCTTCTCGTCTTGAAAAACTTCCATACCTGCAACAGTTGGATAAATACGATCAATGAGATAATCAGAACTAGAATAACTTTGCAATAAACGTCTAATTCTCTCATTCTCGATCTTTTGTGTCTCCAACTCTTGCTTCCATTTAGCACTCTCTTCGATGTAAAAGTTGATAGCTTTTTGCTTTGTCATCATCACAGCATTCATCATCGTTAATGCTTGTTCTCTTTCTGAATTTGTCTTTTGAAGACCAGCAACTGTTTTGTTCAAGACATCATAAGATTCTTTCACATAATTGAGGTTGAACAGTAACTGCTCTTTCTTCTTCTCATATTCAGCAATGATGTCGTCTTTTGCAGCACATTCCTTGCAAGCTTCCAAACACTTTATGCAAGGCTTTACAACTTCAACAATTTTCTCAATCTCAATTGTCTTTATCACTTCAATCACTTTTTCTTCTTCTTTCACCTTCTCAGTTTCAATCATCTTCTTAACAACACTTTCAACATTCTTTTTCTGAACACCATCTTCAGATTTCTTTAGTTGTTGTTCTTTAGCAGCTCGTTTCTCCTTCAGTTTCTCCATGCGATCTGCGAAATAGAAATGAAAACTTTCAGGAGAAAGATGAGATTTTGCAACATTAACATATTTTTCCTCCTCATCATCACTGCTGCTATCAA
Source organism: Helianthus tuberosus (assembly GCA_030545235.1). Classification (NCBI taxonomy): domain Eukaryota; kingdom Viridiplantae; phylum Streptophyta; class Magnoliopsida; order Asterales; family Asteraceae; genus Helianthus; species Helianthus tuberosus. The sequence continues at coordinate 43,830,825 of CM060358.1, read as the reverse complement.
CTGGTGTTTGATCAAACTCTACAGATTTTTCAGAACTAGCATCTGATAAACCAGAATCAACTGGTGTTTGATCAAAAACCACTTCTTTTTCTGAAGTAACAACATTTTGAACACTCTCATCTGAGCTTAGTGAATCTTCATCAGCACTTTCCGAGCTTTCTTCAGATGTAACAGACTGTTCCTTCACACTTTTCACTGTCTCACCAATAGATTTCATCCATGTAGCAAACATGTCTGGTTCTCTAACAATCTTTGCAATGAAAGCTTTGAAATCACCCTTTTCATCAACAAACATATCCCAGCTGAAGCCTTCTGGTAGTCTTTCATCATCTTGATCGACTATGCATGCTTTGTTATCAGGAGAGATATAATTGTTCCATTTAAAATCTACCAAACATCCTCTCTTGGAATCCTCAATCTTTCTACCATGAGCCGTTTGTGAGTCTTGTGACTGACCAACTTGCTGATAAATGGCTTTCCGGTAGTAATCGTCTTTTCCGAACGGATTCTGAGCTCCACTAGCTTCCCTGTTCTTGCACTCCCGCTTGAAATGGCCTTTCTCCCTGCAATGAAAACAAGTAACTTTAGATTTATCAAAACCTAAAGTAGATACATGAGCATCAAGAAAGTCATTTCTTCCGGTAATTGTTTTGAACTTTTCAGCACGTCTAAGAACACTTGCGAGACACCATTTGATATCCATAAGTTCCATCTCTTCGGCATCTATCTGATCGTAATCCTCTTTGGTAAGCATAGGATTGCCGATCCGACCAGCAACAAGACCTTCATAGGATAATAGTACTGAACCCAGAAGTGCCATATGGTCTTTAGCAGTGTCTTCAGAGAAGCTTTGACCTTCTGGAAGGTTGAGAGCTATGTTGCATTGAATCACGTATCCATTTCCTGTTTTTGTACTCTGAGACTGAAAACTCGTGTTAGTCTCTTTCGGATTCACACTCGGAAACGATGAAAACCCGCTGCTATTCTTGTTCGAACCCTGATCAGCTTTCTCAGATGAATCACCAGCACTGAAAGCAGTTTGAATCTTCGGACTTCTTTCAGACTCAGTGGCTGGAATACTACCCCTGTAGTACATCTTCACATCCTGTTGACCACTCGGACTATTCATCCTCGCAATCTTCTGCTGTTCAAGATCCTGACTCTCAATTTTCTCGATAAACTGTGAGATTGTCAACCCATCTTGTCAACCCATCATACACACCAGTATTCTTCAAAATCATCAAATACGTTCCCCACTCCTTTTGAGGTAACGCGTCCGCCAATTTATCCACCCACTCCTCACGACCTTTTTCAACACCCAACATAGATAAAGATCGCACCAAATGACAGTATCTCTCGATTAGCTTTTTAGTATCCTCTCCTGGCAAACTACTAAACAAATCAAATTCTTTCTTTAGTAACGCTTTCTTGCTCTTGATCATGTTTTCGCTTCCCTCGAACTTGACTTTTAGCGCATCCCAAATTGACTTAGCAGTTTTGTCGTGCTGTAACAGGATGAATATATCTTCTTTTATCGCTTGCGGCAACAAACTAATCATCATTTTCTCAGCTCTATACATTGCTCGTTCTTGATCAGTGAACTCATATATCTCCTTTTTAACATGTAATTCAGTTTCAGGCAACGTGTACTTTTTCAATATACACTCCCATGATCTGAGATGATTTGCCTGAACCCAGTTTTCAAAGCGATCTTTCCACCCGTAGTATTCTTCAATACTCATCAGTTTCGGGGGTTTCTGAGTGGTTCCTGTCTCGTTTTCAAGATTCATGGCTTGAGCAATCGCAGCTGGTGATGATGATGTTGCAAATGCATTGTAGAACTCGGAATCCATACTGATTTAACACGTTTTTCAAGGCAAATGACAAAAGAGCGAATCAACTCTAATTGTTCTTTGGAGCGGACTTCAAATGAGCGAATCAGAAAAATAAATGTCTTAAGAGCGGTCCAATATGATTCAAATGAGCGATCCAAGATGTCTTTGAAGCGGTCCAGAAATTGTTCGTTCGAGTGGACCAGAAATTGTTTGTTCGAGTGGACCAGAAATTGTTCGTTCGAGCGGACCAGAAATTATACGTTCGAGCGGACCAGAAATTGTACGTTCGAGTGGACCAGACTTGTTCGTTCGAGCGGACCAGACTTGTTTACAAGAGCGAACCAGAATTGTTCACAAGAGCGAACCAGAATTGTTGTGTTGTTCAAGCTGACTAGATGAGCGAACCAGCACCCAAAACTGCCATTTTGAGCGAACCAGAACTAAAAACAGTGTACATTGGAGCGGACCAGAAACGCGAACCACATATCGAACAAGTTTTGACTCGTAAAAACTTCGAATTTTGGCTTCAAACTTTCCAGGATTTATCTCTATACTATTGCGCACAAGCTGTGAAAATTTGAGCAAATTCCGACCGTGAAATCTTTCCGAATCAGTAAAAGAAGGTGTAGAAGTGAGAAGAAAAGATGAAAAACAACTATAATCTGCAGAAAACCTCCTCCCAAGCTCTGATACCACTTGTAGGATCGTAATCTGACCCGAACGAGTCGTTCAGAGGCGTTCTCCTATGTTTCAGGTGCGGAATAATAAGAAACGTAGGTAGAAATAGCTCGTTCTTCACTTTAATCTACTGATTTATTGATTTGAAACGATTTACAGCTTGTTCTTCACACCGGCAGCACTTCGGTATGGAATTGGAATTCTTACAAATGAGGTCCACTCATGTGGTATTTATAGGCAGGCTGGTTCTCTCATACGACATGTCCGTATAAGCGGACCAGACATGTCCGTATAAGCGGACCAGACATGTCCGTATAAGCGGACCAGACATGTCCGTATAAGCGGACCAGACATGTCCGTATAAGCGGACCAGACATGTCCGTATAAGCGGACCAGACATCTAAAACACATATACTCTCCAGTTTTCTCGTAAAACGTGCCCTATACTATACAATACGACGTAAGACCTGATCCTAGACACCTAGACGTAATCAACAGATGTAGTGCACCAACAATATGTTTTATGTTGTAATATGATGTTTAGAGTTCATAACTCGCTTCATAACACTAAAACAATGCTTCTAGTGAAAATTTGGTGTTTCGGTAGTGTGCGGTTGTTCGGTTGGTTACCGGTTCGTTAAGGTGCTAAATTGCGCAGTTTAGTGTGCTTTATGTAGTCTTTTATGACAGTTTTGATTCCCGACACTTGGGAAGGTATTCTGGACCATTAAACCACATTTCTACATTATATTTTGATGTTTAAATGCTGAAAATAGCTGAATTTTATTGTTTTCTGCAGAATTCTGCAGTTTTAGAGTGTTTTAGGCACTTTCCGGCACTTAAACTATCTCTAGGTAGGCAGTTTTATGATCCTTACATTCCTTCACACTATACTAGTGCAACTTTTGATTTCAGGCTCATTCTGTGTCTTAACATCATGTCTATCTGAGTACTGAACTCCCGTAAGTACTTCTAATTTATCTAATAACTGTGCTAACTTTGTTTCGTGCACTAATTGGACCATATTGTGTTGCATGCAATAATGATAAATAATCCTGCAACATGTAATGCACTTGTATGTATATGACAGTATTCAAGAGATCATTCATGTCATCAATTACATCAGGCACAGTCATTAATGCGCAAATTACTGTTTAACATTGTACGGAATATGTGGAAAATTGCTAGTTGTCACAATTATAGTATGTACTTAAGTTGATTCTTGTTATAATTGATGAATTATGAATGAATTAGTAGGGTAATGCATAAGGTACTTGTATCATGTGCTTTATTGGTGGTATGCACACAAGGTGTTTGATGAAATGTCTTGGTGAAGTTAGAATGAGAGATATTTAGAAAAGATTTGATGAAAACTAAATATGTCCAGAAAGTTATAGCCGAATGTAATCGGCTGTAACTGGGTCAAATCTTGTCAAAAACTGACGTTTATCGAGTTTGTGATGAACTCCCAGGAAAAACTTTCAAACCCAACTCGAATTGCATTTATTCAACGAAAAATGAAAGTTTTATGAATTTTTCCGCATCGAAGGTTCAGGCTGCGTTTTCTGGCAGAATTTGCAGCCCATTAAGAATGTCATAACTCAATTTAGGAATTGAGTTATGATCTCAAATTTTTACTGTATGTAACTTCAGGTGATTACAAAAATCTCCAACTAGAATTTCGTCAATCGGATAAACGAGGAATTTTAAATGAATTTTTCCGTAAGCGGCAGTCGGAAGTGACGAATCTGATTTCAGCTTAGTAAATGAATTTTTATAAATTTTTTGTAGAGATTTAGACTATAAAAATTTAACACAAGGATAACCCCTCTGAGGGGCACGTCACGTAAAAATATTGTAATTTTTGTAAGCTCGTAAGTACTGTAAACGGACGCCCCAAAACAGCCCATTATGATGTCATGAGTATATGAGATTAGGCCGAAAGTTAAAATGATAAATCGTTGACTCTGAAAGTCAACTACGCATAAGGAATATGGCTAGACTTGTTGTGATTATAAGATTATAGATAATCTTATGGTACATGGTATATAAATATGTGATAAATGGAATGACATGATGGATTATATGGGTTTGAAAGGATGTGAAATCGGGTACATGTCGTATACTTGTTAGGAATGATTAATGCAAGTTGAATATGAAATTATGCAAATGTATGCTCGTTATCAAGTATAATGAGGTATGCTAACAAAAATGTGTTGAATAACCTGAAAGCATAGGAGTCATGTCAACATGGACACGAGCATGGAAGGGCAATGGGTCAAAGGTAAATATGGAAGCTATGCATGAACTCGGACGCACGACGTAAGTGATTCCGATTCACTTCTTAGTACGTATGTAGAATTTAATATTTATTAGTGTGGAAAAATTATGCAAGGATTATGTAATGAATGAGAGTATTAAGGTAAGTGTTATTTTAGTATAACAAAGGAGTTATTTATAATGAAGGTAAACTAGTAGGATTAAACGGGTCGAATAATGATATAAAGGGATTTATAAGCCGGTTGCTTATAAATAAGCTATTGATGCGACCAGAGGTGATAAATGGATCATTAATTAAATTACGGTCGCATAGAAACAAGAATCATCTGATTTGGATATGTAGGTCGAAAGTTATGAAATTTAGAAGTTAGTGTTTTGGTTAAAATCATAGTTGGGCATAAGTGCAGCATCAAAAAGGAAGCATTCTGTCGAAATAGGGCTGTCGCGCTACGCGACAGCATTTCAGTTTCACTGTCGCGCAACACGACAGGTGTCGCGCCCCGCGAGAGCCGGGAACCGTAGGCGTCACGCACCGCGAGGAAGCCACAAGCTGGCGATCTTTGTTTTCTTGTTCGTTTTTGCATCCGGATTCGATGTTTGAATGATTTTCAATGTCTCATAACTTATTTTAAAGCCGGTTTTGTATATAAGAGATGTTATGAGCCTCCGGATAGTGAAAGTATGGATTTTTCTTCTTGTTAGTAAAGGAAATCTAGAAGTGATTGAGTCTAGGAACGAATAAGTGTGCAAGACAATAAGTGTAAAACATATATCATGGAAAGTTGTGATTATGACAAGAAGCATAGGTACATATATGAATAATAGTGGTAAGCGAGAGCTCGTATGTATGTGTGCGTGTACGAATGTGTGCGTATATATGTAGGTGTATATGTTTGTATGAATTAGGAATGTATGCATATACAAATTTAATTCGCTATGAATGCACGTAGGAATTAGTATACATGTATCAATGCTAGATGTTATAAAGGTATGAAGGAATGGTTTTATTATGTTTGGGCATTGACGATTGCTAATGTGTGCCTTGAATTTGTAATGTAATGCAAGTAAAAGAACATCGGGTTCATGAGGTATCGAAGTCGAACTGGGAACGAGAAAATACGAGAGGATAGTTGAATAAATCAAAGTTTATATCGTCGAATGTTATTTGATAATAAATTATATGAGAATAATGTCGTATGATGTTGTTAACGACTAATGGTTAAGTTGTATGTGATGTCCACAGGTACTACATGGATTTCTTCTACCACTAACGAAAAGAAGCGGACATAGATCGAGTCAAGAGCAAGGATTGTACGAAAAAGGACGGTCACATAGTTTGATTTGTGTATTTCTTTGAAGGGTTAATAAAAGGGAATGTTGTAAATTCTTTCTAATAAATATATGACACTTTGTAATTGAGCCTTCATATAAGTAATGTGACTAATAAAGAAAGAATTTTAAGGCTCGTATTTTCCGCTGCGTCGTTTTTAAGTTATAACGTGTTAGGGCGTTACAATTTATGTCATTTCACACCCTCTTAACTGAGAAAACTAACTGATGTTAGACCCAGGGACTATCCGGGAACGAAAATTGAAAAGTTGGGGACTATAACTGTAATTTTAGAAAGTTAGGGACTAAATGTGAAAAAGGGCAAAGCACAGAGACTATCCGGGCATTTAGCTCTTTTATATAAAACCATTGGATCTAAAAGGAGACCATTAAATCTTATCATGTGTGAGTTCACTCTAATAATAACTAGGTTATTTAATCGCGCGTGGCGGTAGTACATAACCGTGAGCATTGAATTAGTACGGGTTTAATTCTTTACAGTACCAGGATGATAGCACTGGGTATAGAAATCAACACGTGTTTACATCGATGTTATTGGAACGGCATCGGTTAGTTCAGATCATCACATAAATGGTATATACATATATTCATTATCGTCGCAGACAAGTTGTATAAATGTAAAATTATCCAAACAAAAGACCATTAAAATGACTACATGTACCGGTACCGATTTTTGTTCAGTATAGTATAGTATGGTAGCAATATGGTGTCAACTTATCTAAGGCAAAGGAATAAAAATAAGTGTCAGTACAGAATTGTATAAATGAAAAATAAATACATCTGAAAATAAATTATTATTCATCGTCGGTTCCGTTTCAGTTTCGTATGAAAGTGGCACGTTATTCAGTTTTAATAATACTTACATCGCAACGTTGAAAAGAAAACAAAGATCCAGAGTTAAATGTTATGAAAACTTAACAAACATATGTTATTAAAAATAAAAATATTAAATGATGAATAAAATATTTTATAAAAAACTAAATAAATATTGAAAATGGAATTAAAAAAATAAAATATCTAAAACTTTTAAAATATGAGATGACTGTTCATGAGAACTTAATAATAATAATAACTAGCGGGATTTGACCGCGCGATGTGGCGGGAAGTCGTCCGTAATGGTTCGATTCACTATGCAGGGGATTCGGGGTGGTAACGATTTGGTATTGTTATAGGACCTGCACTCAGTTTAACGATTCGGTATTGTTATAGGACCTGCACTCAGTTTAAAGTCATGATATATCCGTACGCCTTTTAAATTAAAAATGAATACCGATAGTTCATCACGGTACTATCTTAAATAAAACACTTTTTTCAAGAAATTTTGTACAAGAACGGTGAAAAATATATATTAAATAGAGTCGTGTATTTCGCTTTATAAAAAAGATAATGAACGCGAGTTATCGAAGAAAAATCAAATTAAATAAAAACTACTTAGGTCAAAGACATATATATTTTAAAGTACATACAGATACCGGTATTGACCTTGTCGGTAATTGTTTGTTCATCACGGTACTGTTGTGACACTGACACTTGATCAACCCTTCGAAAAGATGACTTTATTTCGAACACAACTCATTCTCAATAAATTTTATAAAAATCAAACACAACTACGTATTTAGTTTTTTTAGCCAACAAAAGCAAGTCATCGAGTAAAAGATAGATTAGTAAAAAGTTAAACGGGTTAAAAACGTATATCATACATAATAGAGTGGTAAAAGAAATTAAAAAAAGCCTATGATATAACTATTGTTGTTAAAATAGAATATTATTAGGAAGAAAAATAATTAAATACAATTTAAAAAACCAAATATTACTACATACCGATACCGGTATTGACCTTGTCGGTATTTGTTTTGTTTATTACGGTACTGTTGTGACACTGACACTTGATCAACCCTTCGAAAAAATGACTTTATTTCGAACACAACTCATTCTCAATAAAATTTATAAAAATCAAACACAACTATGTATTTAGTTTTTTTAGCTAACAAAAGCAAGTCATCGAATAAAAAACAGATTAGTGAAAAGTTAAACGGGTTAAAAACGTATAAGATACATAATAGATTGGTAAAGGAAATTAAAAAAGCCTATGATATAACTATTGTTGTAAAAAATAGAATATTATTAGGTAGAAAAAGAATTAAATATGATTTAAAAAACTAAATATTACTATTCATGTCAACTTTAAATTCATATGTATATAATAATAATAATAATAATAATAATAATAATAATAATATACACTAAAAATGCTTTAACACCCGTCAGCACATCACAGTGGCGGAACTAGAACAATAATTCAGGGGTATCCCAAAAAAAAAAAAATTTACCGAGCAAACATACAATATTAAAAAAAACAACAATACATAAAATAAAGTAAAACAAATACCTAATAGATTTGTCATCTTCTTTTTTTCATAGCTTGAAATCATTCCATCACATCGTCGTCTTTTACTTCACTTAAAAAATCCTTTTCGACCGCACAAACCATAGCATTGTTCATGAATTCCGGACCGATTCGATTGCGTAAATCCGTCTTCACAAGCTTCAATTTCGAAAAACATCTTTCAACGGTTGCGGTTACCACCGGTAAAAGCAAAGCTAGCTTAACTACCCGATAAACTGTAGGACAAGAACTATGCGTTCCCGTTTCAACCATAACACGCGCAAGATCACTTATTCCATTCAAGTCTTCAAAGTTATCATCATCGCTTATTGTGTGACGAAATGACTCAATATCACCCAAAAGACTCCCTATTTCTTGTGTAGTAAAATCATCCGGGTACATCTTAGCAAACGCCAATATCTTCGATGGGTCAAACTTAGATAAACCGTTAGAAGGATTTAAACCCGACATATTTTTTATCAAACTAGTTGTTACCTCACTAAATCGATTTCCTAATTCTTGAATTTGCATGTCCAAAACCTCATTAAAAATGTCTACTTCAAAATGATGTCGATTTGTAATGACATTCTTTCGGTTTCTTGGATTACCATAACTTTCCGTCATTTCCAACATTGTAATGTCATATTTTTTACAAAAGGAAGTCACTTTTTCCAACATCGGCTCAAACCCATTTTGTCTTAAATCATTTAATGCTCGTTTTGTACCATTTATCAAGTTGGCCGCTTCTAATAAATCTTTACCTTTTTGTTGAAGGTGTTTTGAAAGAGCATTTGTGTAACTTAATATATCTCACATCAAATGCATATAAAAACAAACTCGAGTTTTTTAAAATAGGATAGAATACCTCGTGTTGTTGGAATTGAAGTTGTAGGATTATCATTATGAACATTCGGACTTGCATCAACGTCATCATTGCTTGATCAACATTCGGAATTGCATCAACGTCATCATTTGCTTGATCAACATTCGGAGTTGAATTAACGTCAACATTTGGAGGAGTTGTTTCATTCGGAGTTGTATCATCATCATTAATTTCTTCGTATTTTCTTTTGAAAAAGTTCCCAATTAAAGCTTGTTTTTTGGATTTTGGTTTCGTCATCACTTCAAAGAATTCAAACAATAAACAATCAAACTAACAACCAATTACCAATAATCAGCTAATAAAAACAAGTAACAAGAATAAAACTAATCAAACTAACCAATAATCAACCTTGTTCGATGACTCGACGTGGCGGACGTGCTACTGCCAATTCTTTTCGAAGACGATGTTCTGTTCGATATTCAACTGCCATTAACAATAAGTAACAATATTCATAAAACTAATCAAAGTTTCCTAAACCTAATCAAAGTATCAAACTGAAACAATCAACTAACAAACCTAATCAAACTTTAATATTCATAAAACTAATCAAACTATCAAAGATTAAAGAATCAAAGTGAAACAATCAACAAACAAACCTGCAAATCTGCGAGACTATTCGAGTGTTCTGTGTTCGTGTTCGACTTCGACAACAACAAATCTGCGAGACTGACTTCGAGTGTTCTGTGATTTCTGTTCGAGTGTTCTACTGTTCGACAACAGCAAATCTGCGAGACTGACTTCGTGACTTCGAGTTCGACAACAGCTGTTCAGTCAATTTTGTTCCGCCTGTCCGTGACCTTTGATTATCCCTGCATTCAATCTGCCGCCCAATGCACTGTTGGGTTATTATTTTGTTATTTGGGTTAACTAGTATTGAGCTATCATTTGATTATTTGGGCCAAAATAATCAGAATAAATTGGGCTTAGTTTCAGTTTGTAAATTTTTTTGAGGGGTGTCCTAGTAATTGTTGAGGGGTGTCCTTAGTATAAAAAACGAAAAAAAAAATTACACTACCGGATAAAAGTTGAGCCGTAGCCCGGGCTACGCCTCGGACTACACTAGGTCCGCCCCTGGCACATCATGATTGTATTTCTTTACCAGACGATCACTAGCTCGATGAGGAACAAAATCTACAACCTTGCCATAAAATCATGCAAACAGTATTGGTTAAATTTTGCATATCTAACCAAGCAGTGAAACCCTTTGGATTGTAATATTGTATTATTTAAGAAATAAGTTGTAGCCGAAATCTAAATTGAATTGTTTTACTGTAAGGTAGTGAAATGTCAAAGTGAATTGATGTATTATATTTGATGTGTTATTGTGTAAATTTTAAAGTAAAATAAAAGTTAAATGATGACTAAAATGAAGAAAATTTGGATGTAGTGTAAAAGTTGATGGGCCAAAAAGAGAGACAAAGAAAGTGGGGTAAATTTTCTTGAGCTTCTTCATACAATCCAAATAGGAGACACAAGGGGACCGAAAATTCGGTGTCTTAACACCACCCGTAGTGGGTGCCAATTTAAGTGTTTTTTTTTTTTGTCCCATCCACGCCCGAACACGTTGGCGCACCGTCCTCTGGGGTGTTTTTTTTTCAATTTTTTTGTTGGGCGTTTTGATTAAAACGTTGGATTGTTCAAAAGTTTCAAACTTGACCAATAAAAAGTTTTCAACTCATTTATTTGTTTTATTTTTCTAAAAAATATAATAATTGGCTAATCATTCTTGAGGCATTATACCACTACACCTTTTTTTAACAAATGTTCATTTGCTGACTAGACGGCCACGTGTCGATTTATGTCCAAGAGTGAGGTATTTGTTTCACTTACCACTACACATAGTTTAAGCAACATCATTTGGGAGTGTGAGTTTTTATGTTTGACCTAAACTGATGCTTTTGATAGCAGAGAAATGATGTACGGAAATAAAGTTCATACATGTTATAAATGTTTAATTTGGCAGCGAGAAAGTGTTGAAGGTTAAAGGGATTCACTGGTACAAAATGTTTTAATCAAAATAAGATTCTTTACGGTAGTGATGAGCAAATAGTACCGGGAACCGGTATTGAATTATCAAACCGGATACATTTTCGGTATCGACTTTTGACATTTTCGGTACCGGTCCGGTACTGGTTTGATACCGGTTTTACCCTCAAATACCGGTACCGAACTGTACCGTGCTGGGTATATTCGGTACCGGGACCGGTACCCGTACCCACTTTTGAGGATTTTCGGTACCTGTACCGGTTGGTACCGAGTTCATCCCTACTTCACGGTTAAACATCCACGAATCTTTATTATGGAGAAATCAAACTCAAAAACTTCAGGTTACATTTTTCTCTACCAGTTTGATTGACATATATAGCTAACCTAGACACGTTAAACTATAACTAGGAAATCTATTAATTAATTACATGATATTTATCTAAACACACTTCCTAACCTAACACGTATAGAAACCTTAGATAATAATCCACTAATTAATTAATATATGTTTAATTAACTTGCTAACCAAGTTAATATCTCTTGTTGTTCCTTCACGCACAAGGCGACGGTACGGCTCGATAATTCCTAACATTCACCCTCTGAATTTTTTGGGTCGTATACGGGAATTCTTCACCGCCAAGTAGATCTCGCGTCTCCTTGAACTTGATTGTCGCTAGTGGCTTCTTTGGGAACGGTTTTCGCGTTTCTTTTCCAACCATACATGCTCCGCACACCTTATTCTCGTGATGAATATTTGGAACTCCTAAAACCAACTCATTCATTTGCTCCAAGGTCTTGAAACTAGCATGCCCGAGTCTCGCATGCCATAACCACGAATCTTCACAGATTTTCTATAACAACACTCCCAGAACCCTTAAAATAATCCTATACGTCTTAGAATATACCCCGTATACGAAAAACAAACCTAATATACCTTTATATTAAAAAAAATCAAATAAAAACAAAAATACATGTTGCTCGCGGGGCGCGACCCAGACAACCCAAGGCTGTCGCGGGCCGTGACAGACTGACACCAGGCGACACCCCGTGATGCCACGTGTCCTAACGCGTGTGAAGTCTACGGTTGTGATTAGCCAAGGATAGAGCCTAGCCTAGGTCCCTCGCGGGCCGCGAGGGAGATAACAGAGGGTGTCGCATGCCGTGAGCCGCCCGTCGACCAGCCTATATAAGGAGGTCTCTGCCTCATTCAAATCCCGTTCAAAATCTTTCTTTCTCTCTCAATATATAATAGCTAAAACTCTCGGATATTATACCTCTAAAAAGCGAAGCTCTGCCCCGTTGTAAATATTATAACCCTCGGTTACGTATTAGTTACTCTGCCCGATAGATCTAGAGCTCCGTAACGCATCTCGAGGCTCTGCCTGACTCAGTCGTTGGAGTTCTGTCTCGGGGGTATGGCTAACGTAAACTGGGTTATCTTAGTAACACGTGTGCATTGTTTAATTTTATTAGATTATAACCAAAAAGTCACCAGAAAGCAGTAGTATTATCTAAAACAGCAAACTGAGTACATCTAATTTTGTAAACCTTTTTATACAAACCTCAATTGTTTTAAATTATGAAAACAGTGATTGAGTCTATGTTTTCTACAATTACTGTCGGTATGTTGGGGTTTTGTATACATTACTTGTTACTATACTGTGAATAGTAACATGACCACAAGTCAGGATTGACAGTATCGTGCGTGGTAATTGGGTAGATATAAACATTGTAATCGCTCTCAATACTGTAAAGATATAAAAGCTTGTTTTGATTAAATTGGGATGCACTCGCCAGTATTTCTTGCTGATAAAATGTTTTTAAAACGGGTTTCAGGTAACAAAATGTGAAAGCCAAATAGAAGCCAGCTGGAGAGCATTGGATGCTTGGAAAAGTGGCTATAAAAGTTACCTAAATAAGAAAGAAGTTGTATTTCAATAAATTAGGGTTTATCCCTATAAACATATTGTAATGGAAACTTGGGTTTTTCCCATGTATTTATTATATATAAAAGCGTGGTGTTTTAACTCTGATAAACTATTTCCTAACTACGGTCCTGATGTAAATTTCCGTTGCCTAATTAATAAACACCGATACCACTAATCTGGATCTCGCGGCACCCGCTCCCGGGGTAGGGGTCGGGGGCTGCGACAGAGAGTGGTATCAGAGCTACAGCCACTGATTTAAGCCACAGAAGTGTTCTGCTGACACCAATATTTTATCAATTATGTTAGTAAATAATCTATGTAATTATGTGTATATATGTATATTATTATTTTGTGTTATTTGACAATTTGTTAGTTTACAGTATGAGTGAGCAAGGTACGTCTGACGCCTACCCTCATCTAGATAGTTCCCCCAAGAGTGAAGGAACCTCGTCACAGCCTACTCCTTCGGGGTATTCTGCTGATACAGAAGAGGGAATTTTCATCTTTACGGCACAATCCGAAGAACCGTTCCCTCTGAAAAAGAGAGGATGGTTCAGTAGGGGAGCCCATGAGAGGCGAAAGAGGATGAAAAAGTTACAACAACAATGGGCGTTAGCAGCAGCCAATAGGGAAGTAAATGCCGAAACTCAGGAGGCAGTAATAGACAGTTGGCAAACTTTCATATGCTAGCCACCACTGCAACAGATCCAAACCTTGACCAGATAATTCCACCATAATCATTGCCACTATTTCCAACCCAACCAATAGAGATAGAACTTAACCCAGGAAACCAATTTCCCATACCAGCATTTGACCCTGACGAGATACCTAGAATCCCAGCATCTAATCCTTTAGCATATGATCCATGGGAAGATGACCATAGGGAGTATCAGGAATTCTATCCACAGGAAGAACCAATACCAAATACATAGCACAGTATACCAACCTTAATCCTTTAGATCCATATTGGGATAAGGATCAGTATGTTCAGGAAATATTAAACAAACCGTACCCATATGGAGAACTGATACCTCAGTACCCTGACCCAGTACCCGCACCACGATCACCCATGAGTGATGAGAATCTGCAGGAACTTCGCACATATGGTGAGGAATTGATAGAAAGAGGAGAAAGGATAAGACAAATAGGAGAAAAGCTCGTGTGGAAATACGACGAGCGAGAGATGCAGTTCTGGATGAACAACCCTTAGTAATATATATATATATATATATATATATATATTGAGTAGGAGTTAGGTAGAAAGTGTGTTTTTTCCTAGAAAGTCTAGGAAGCAATAAGAACGCGACATGTGGCATTGAAGGTTTTTAACTAAAAGGGCAATTGTGTAATTTGAATATTATTTTAATTATGGCTTATTTTATTAGGATAACTAAAATTATGGAAACTAAATATCCCATTTAATTCAAATTGACAGTTTCAATTTAAATCATACAATCCATACAACATATTCACAGGAATTCGTAAAAAAGGATTTTACAACATTGCTGGAGGATTATTGACATTGTGTTTTAACAGCAAGCATATTTCTTGACGCTGTGTTTTAACAGCAAGCAGATTTGCTGGAGGATTCTTGATATAGTGTTTTAACAGCAAGCAGATTTCTTGACATTGTGTTTTAACAGCAAGCAGATTTCTTGACGCTGTGTTTTAACAGCAAGCAGATTGATGGCCATTGTGTTTTAACAGCAACCAGATTTCTTGACGCTGTGTTTTAACAGCAAGCAGATTTCTTGACGCTGTGTTTTAACAGCAACCAGATTGCTGGAGGATTCTTGACATTATGTTTTAACAGCAAGCAGATTTCCTTGACGTTATGTTTCAACAACAAGTAGATTGCTGGACATTGTGTTTTAACAGCAAGCAGATTTCTTGACGCTGTGTTTTAACAGCAAGCAGATTGCTGGAGGATTCTTGACATTGTGTTTTAACAGCAAGCAGATTTCTTGACGCTGTGTTTTAACAGCAAGCAGATTTCTTGACGCCGTGTTTTACCATCCATGCTGGCACCAAAGAAACAAGACAATACAACTTGTAGACCTCTCTACAATCATCAATTAAAACAACAAAAACGCAGCCAAGTTACAAGCAGATTACGACCGAAAACGTATATGCACTTCAAGAACTTTAATCACAACACAAGATATGAATACCTAGTGAAGAAAAGGGGTATGAACAAGCCTTGGAACCGAAATCTGAATGCTCTTGGGGTCTTGTTTTGCGTCGCCAGCAGCAAGGGGAAAGATATCGGTTTAGAGAGGGAGAGAGAGAGAGAGAGAAAGAGGGGAAATCACATGAATTTAGGGATTGGTTATTGATATGGCAGTTTCTTGACTTATTTAAAACACTTCCAATTACCAAAATACCCTCACTATATTAAAAGTCTCTAATTATATAACTCAGATATTACGAAAATGCCATCCATTTGATCTAAGCCATTAAACACACCAATCAGATGGCCCAGATCGCTTCCTAGACTTTCTAGGAAAAACACACTTTCCGCAGGAACCCTACTCTATATATATTTATATATATTTCTTCACACTACACGCATATATATATATATATATATATATATATATATATATAATCAACTAAAATAGGTAACCTAATATATATCGATGCCTAACTAGTAGTGTGTTTAAATTCCAGTTGTAGGTTGTAATATATATATATATATATAGGATTAGGTTCAAACGTGAACATTTTCTCCAGCGTGAACTGCGTGAACTGATCTGGGCCCTTGATTTTTAGGATCTTGAGATTTTAAGTCAATGGCATGATGGTAATTATTTGATTAATTGTTACTATTTAATTAAATCAATAAGGGTATATGTGTAATTTCCATTTTAAACTAATTCCATAAATCTCGTTCTCTCTCCTATTCAATCTTTCTTTATCATCAAATTTCTCTCTCACCTCCATCAACCAGATCTGAAGATCTGAGAAAATCATCATCGGAGGATATACGATGATTGCTCCAGAACACGATGATAATTCATCAAGCTTCTTTTCCCCCAAAATACATACATATAATATATTCCGCCACTTCACGCGATATCTCCACCGTCAACCACCGCAACTGCAACAGTCTGGCTAGTATTATCACTTTCCGTCGAGAATATACGATGATTGCTACAGAAGACGATGATAATTCATCAAGCTTCTTCGATTTCAGCTTGATCGATCAGATTCCGTCTCTCGATTCCGATTTCCTTTGGTCATCTGATCCCTTCACCGGCTCGACGAATATTAGGTCTGTTTGTTTCTCCGATTTGATCGATTTCGGTTTTTAGGTCAATTTATAAGAATATATTCATTTGTGTCTGCATTGATACTCTTTGTTGTTCGTATCTTCTTCATATCTCTAGCTTTTAATAACGTAAAATTGCTGTTAATAGGGTGGATTCATGAAGCATTTAAGTATATAATTGGTAGATCATAGTTATATCATTCACATATGTTAGTTTTATATCCTGAAAATTGTGAGATTAGGATTCTTTTAATTCCTTAAGAATGCTGTATGTTTAAACCTCTGTGAAGATATATAATGCTGTTAAATTTTGGTGATCACTGATCAGAATATATAATGATGTGGTGTGATAATTTTTGGGTCTTTGATGCATTTACATATGCTAGCTGTTTGTTTGCAACTAAACCTAGGATCCAAAAGTAGTTGTTATTTTTTTTTGTTCTATTCTTTGATTTTGCTATTTTTAACGCGATGTACACATGTGTATTCTAATTTTGCTCTGTTTTTAATGCGATGTACACATGTGTATTCTGATTTTGCTCTAATTATAACCCAATGTACACATGTGTATGGCGTCTGTTTTTGTGATATCTCATAATTTTTGTGTATTGAATGTGTAAAGTTGTTGATGTACACTTGTGAATTATGCAAAGTATTAGTTGCTGACTGTTTTTGTGCTATTATAGGAGATGTCGTTAACGAGAAAAGTGGAGATGGAAGGTCGATAAGGATGATTCACGTATGAGGTCGATAAGGATGATTCAGCATACAACGTGGCGAGTAGTTGTAAAAGATTATGTTTTTTGTTTTTTCGATTATGTTTGGTTTATTGTTTTTACAAAACTGGAACTTGTAATTATATGTTTTTTTGTTTGGTTTGGAAAACATTATGGAACCTGTAATTTGTTAAATATAAATTAGTAGCTAATTACACATATGTACGATGTTGAGTACACATGTGTACTGTTCTATTTATATCCAAGTACACATGTGTATATCGTTGAATATGAAGGTTACATGGATCTTAAAAATCAAAATTTGAATTCGGGTGATGAAATCTGAAATAAAAATTAAAATTGAAATAACACATTATGTGGATAATGAATTTAAAAAAGGAAAGAAGTAACTTCATTCAATATTTAAATAATGATTTAAAAATAATTTTTTATACAATTACAATCCTACCCTTAACAACTAAAAAGGAAATCAAGGGTCCAGATCTGTTCACGCAGTTCACTCTTGGGAGGTTGTTCACGCTGGAACCCTACCCTATATATATATATATGAAAAGAGTAAAAGTCGCAATCTTTGACTTTTTTGATCAATTTGTTTGTATGATTATTTGCATTAAATCTTATTCTGTGATATTAATACCTGATAAATGTTTAAAATCCAGATGGACGACGAAGTAAATCAGGAAAACCAAAATAATGATAATAATGGAAACCAAGTAGATACCAGTGCCATCCAACATATAGTAGCACAAGGAATTATAGATGCTATGCCATATATTATCAAGTCTGATAAATAAGAAGAAAATAATAAAAGTGGAAGTAAACGACCAACTAGTGAACCCAGTCACAGCGTGAATAATGGACCGTTACTTCAATTACCAATTCCAAAAAGAAGAAGAACCATGTCATATGGATGTTCTTACAAAGAATTCTGGTCTTGCAAACCAATAGAATTCTATGGCAATGAAGGAGCCATTGCAGCTTTACGTTGGATAGAAAAGACAGAGGCAGTCTTAAAAATAAGCAAATGTGCAGATGAAGATAAGATTATGTTTGCTTCTAATCTTTTTAAGAATGCAGCCTTAGAATGGTGGAATACTATTCTCCAGTCTAGAGGAAGTGATAAAATTAATGGACTGACTTTAAGGATATAGTTGAAAGGAAATTTTGTCCTCCTCATGAAAAAGAACAAATCGCTAATAAGTTCTTAAATCTTAAAATGACTGGAATAGACTGCAAGGGTTACACTACCATATTCTTCGAATCTGCTAGGATAGTGCCAACCCTGGCTTTACCATAACCAATATTAATCTCCCGTCACATCTGGGGGTTAATTAGTGAAATCAGACACGTAGTCAAGACAACTAGACCACAAACCATAGAAGAAGCAGTAGAGTTAGCCAATACCTTGACTGATGAATTAGTACGTACGTAAGAAGAAAACCAGAGAAAAAACCTAGACCATAAACTTACCCAAGAATTTCGTTATGGAAATAACTACTGTGGGAAAAGTACAGGCTCTACCTCTGCACCTTACTGTAAGTCCTGCAAAACGAAGCATTCAGGAAAATGCTCAATATACTGCAACTTCTGCAAATTGTCTGGACACAAGGAAGAAGACTGCAGGAGGAAACCCAACAACAAGCTATGTTTCAACTGTGGAGAAACGGGGCACATCAAACCGAACTGTCCGAAACTAGCTCTAGCAACAAACAGCAAAACTACCAAGAATACCCGAGCATTTGTTCTGATAGCTGAAGAAGCCAAGATGATTCCGGATGTGATTGCCGGTACATTTTTAGTTAATGATATTTTTGCTAAAGTATTATTTGACTCTGGTGCAAACCAAAGTTTTATTAATACTTCTTTTTGCAAACTTCTCAACCAACCATTAACTAAACTTCAACAAGAATGTCTAGTAGAAACGGCAAATGGAGAATCCACTAAGCTTACTGAAATCTTGCAGGGAGCAAGAATAGAAATTTTAAACCATAATTTTATTGCTAACCTTTATCCAATGGATCTGGCTGGATTTGATATTGTATTAGGAATGGATCGGTTGGTAGCCAATCATGCCAGTATTCTATGTGATCAAAAATCAGTACAAGTAAATTCATCAAAAGGAGAAAAGATCACAATTAAAGGAGATAAGCCAACTAAGTCCACAAAATTCATCTCTGTGATGAAAACAGCAAGTTATGCAAGGAAAGGATCACTAGTGTATATGATTTCCATAATTATTAACACTAAAGGAAAAGAATTAAAAGATATTCCTGTAGTATCTAAATTCTCAGATGTTTCCCTAGAAGAATTATCTAGATTACCGCTAGATAGAAATGTTGAATTCAGAATTCACCTAATACCAGGGACAGCACCGATTGCCAAGGCACCTTAACGTTTAGCACCAGCGGAGATGCAAGAACTGAAGAAACAGTTGGACGAACTTCTGGAGAAAGGTTTCATACAGCCTAGTTCATCGCCATGTGGAGCACCAATCTTGTTTGTCAAGAAAAAGGATGGATTAATGCGTGTGTGCATTGATTACCAAGAATTGAACAAGGTTACGATTAAAAATCGGTACCCATTACCGAAAATCGATGATCTGTTCGATCAACTGCAATGAGCTCGATTCTTTTCTAAGATCGATTTACGCTCAGGATATCATCAACTGAAAGTACAGGAAGAGGACATTCCTAAAACTGCTTTCAGAACAAGGTATGGTCATTATGAATTTACAGTCATGCCATTTGGTTTAACCAATGCCCTAGCCGCATTTATGAACATGATGAACATAATATGTAAACCATATCTGGATAAATTCATAATTGTCTTTATAGATGATATTCTCATTTACTCTAAGAGTAAATAGGATCATGCAGAGCATTTGTTTATACTTTTAAATATGCTGAGAAAAGAAAATCTTTATGCTAAATTTTCAAAATGCGAATTTTGGTTAAAGGAAGTGCAATTCCTTGGACAAATGGTTAATCATGAAGGAATTCATGTAGATCCCACAAAAATCGAGGCGATTACTAAGTGGAAAGTCCCTAAATCACTGACGGAGGTGAGAAGTTTTCTTGGACTAGCAGGTTATTATAGACGTTTTATTCAAGATTTTTCTAGAATAGCTATTCCCTTAACAAAATTGATCTGCAAATCAATTAAGTTCGAATGGGGACCAAAAAAGGAAGAAGCTTTTAGGATTCTGAAGCAAAAGTTAACCAACGCACCCATACTAGCATTACCAGAAGGAACTGAAGACTTTATAGTCTATTGTGATTAGTCTAGGTTAGGTTATGGATGTGTGTTGATGCAGCGTCAAAAGGTTATAGACTATGCCTCTAGACAACTTAAGAATCATGAAGAGAATTATACAACCCATGATCTAGAGTTACGGGCTATAATTTTTTCCCTTAAAATTTGGAGACACTATCTCTATGGTAGTAAGTTTACTGTTTTCACCAATCATAAGAGTCTAAGATATGTTTTTGGGCAAAATGAGTTAAATATGAGATAGAGACGCGGGATGAAGATTCTTAGTGATTATGATTGTGATATCCAGTATCATGCAGGAAAGGCCAATGTAGTAGCTGATGCTTTAAGTCGAAAGTATCATGAAAAGCCAAGACGAGCACGTTCTCTCAAGTTAAATCTGCAGATAGATTTAAATGAACAAATTAGAGAAATACAAGAAACAGTAATCAAGGATGATACTGAAAAGTTAAAAGGAATGATTAAGGAGTTAGAACAAGGAACAGATGGAATTTGGAGATTCCATAAGAAAAGAATCTGGATACCCAAACAAGGAAACCTACACCACCGAATTTTAGAAGAAGCCCATAAGTCTAAGTATATGATACATCCTGGTAATGATAAAATGTATCAAGAATTAAGAAAGAATTTCTGGTGGATAGAAATGAAAAAGGATATATCCATCTATGTTGCTAAGTGTCTAACCTGTTCACAGTTTAAAGCTGAACATCAGAAACCTTCAGGTTTATTGCAGCAACTCGAAATGCTAATATAGAAATGGGAATTGATAACAATGGATTTTGTTACTAAATTACCCAAGACACGAAAAGGTAATGATGCAATCTGGGTGACTGTAGACAGATTAACCAAATCTGCTCATTTCTTACCTATGAAGGAAACTTTCAGTATATAACAATTAGCTAGTTATATGTAAATGAAATAGTTTCATTACATGGAATTCCTTTGTCTATTGTTTCTGATAGAGATAGACGTTTTACTTCTCATTTTTGGACTAGTTTCTAGAAAGCAATGGGAACCAAGTTAAAACTAAGCACAACCTATCATCCTCAAACGGACGGACAAAGTGAAAAGACAATTCAGACAATGGAGGATATGCTTAGAGCTTGTGTAATTGATTTCGAAGGAAATTGGGATGGTCATTTACCATTAATAGAATTTTCCTACAATAAAAGCTATCATACCAGTATCAATGCTGCACCGTTTGAAGCACTCTATGGACGAAAGTGCCGAACTCCAGTCTGTTGGGCAGAAATCGGAGAAAACAACTGTCTGGACCAAAGATAGTACAAGAAACAACAGACAAGATTATTCAAGTCAAGGAAAGATTAAAAACAGCGCGCGATCATCAAAAGAGTTATGCTGATAACAGACGAAAACCATTGGAATTTCAGGTAGGAGATAAGGTATTATTAAAAGTTTCTCCATGGAAATGAGTGGTCAGATTAAGAGGGGAAAGCTAAGCCCCAGGTATGTTGGACCTTTTAAGATTATTTGAAGAATAGGACCAGTAGCTTACCAGCTACAACTGCCAGAGGAAATGGCAGGAATACATGATGTATTTAATGTATGTAATCTCAAGAAATGCTTAGTAGATGAGTCATTAGTAGTACCTCTTCAAGACATAGAGGTAAATGAGAAACTTAAGTTTGTAGAGAAACCGCTACCGATTGAAGATAGAAAGATCAAGAATCTCAAACACAAGAGATTAGTTCTGGTCAAAATGAAATGGGATTCCAAGAGAGGACCAGAATACACTTGGAAGCTCGAGACAGAGATGCAAAAGAAATATCCACACCTGTTCTAGTAGACCTTGAGGACGAGATCTAAAACAAGGTGGGGAGGATATAACAACTCTCCCAGATCCCTTAAAATACTCCTATACATCTTAAAATATACCCCGTATACGAAAAACGGACTTGATATACCTTTATATTAATAAAAATCAAATAAAAACAAAAATATATGTCGCTCGCGGGGCGCGACCTAGACAACCCAAGGCTGTCGCGGGCCGCGACAGACTGACACCAGGAGACACCCCGTGATGCCACGTGTCCTAATGCGTGTGAAGTCTACGGTTGTGATTAGCCAAGGCTAGAGCCTAGCCTAGGTCCCTCCCGGGCCGCGAGGGAGATAACAGAGGACGTCGCGGGCCGCGAGCCGCCCGTCGACCAACCTATATAAGGAGGCCTCTGCCTCATTCAAATCTCGTTCAAATTTTTGCTTTCTCTCTCAATATATCATAGCTAAAACTCTCGGGTATTATACCCCTAAAAAGCGAAGCTCTGTCCCGTTGTAAGTATTATAACCCCCGGTTGCGTATTAGTTACTCTGCCCGATTAATCTAGAGCTCCGTAACGCATGTCGAGGCTCTGCCTGACTCAGTCGTTGGAGTTTTGTCTCGAGGGTATAGCTAATGTAAATTGGGTTATCTTATTAACACGTGTGCATTGTTTAATTTTAATAGATTATAACCAGGAAGTCACCAGAAAGCAGTAGTATTATCTAAAACAACAAAGTGAGTACAACTATTTTGTAAACCTTTTTATACAAACCTCAATTGTTTTAAATTATGAAAACAGTGATTGAGTCTATGTATTCTACAATTACTGTCAGTATGTTGGGGTTTTGTATACATTACTTGTTACTATACTGTGAATAGTAACATGACCACAAGTCAGGATTGACAGTACCGTGGGTGGTAATTGGGTAAATATAAACATTGTAATCGCTCTCAATACTGTAAAGATATAAAAGCTTGTTTTGATTAAATTGGGATGCACTCGCCAGTATTTCTTGCTGAGAAAATGTTTTTAAAATTCGTTTCAGGTAACAAAATGTGAAAGCCAAATAGAAGCCAGCTGGAGAGCACTGAAGGCTTGGAAAAGTGGCTATAAAAGTTACCTAAATAAGAAAGAAGTTTTATTTCAATAAATTAGGGTTTATCCCTATAAACATATTGTAATGGAAACTTGGGTTTTTCCCATGTATTTATTATTTATAAAAGCGTGGTGTTTTAACTCTGATAAACTATTTTCTAACTACAGTCCTGATGTAAATTTCTGCTACCTAATTAATAAACACCGATACCACTAATCTGGATCTCACTGCACCCGCTCCCCGGGTTGGGGTCGGGGGCTGCGACATTTTTGCCATAAGACAAACGGGAGTGGCCACTTTCAATTTCACCATGTACAAACGATTTTTCGAATGAGCCACCCACATCAATAATTTCCCACCACTATCAAACATCATCAGAAAATTTTCTTTCATTCGAACTTCACATCCAAATTCGATTGCTTGACCAAAACTCATCAGGTTACTCTGCAAATCTGGGATATAATAAATATTGGTTAAAATTTTTTGTTTACCGGTTTTACCTTGAAATAAAATCGATCATTTTCCTTTAATTGTTACACGCAAACCGTCACCAAACTTCACACTTCTAGTTATTCGCTTGTTTAGCTCTGCAAAATAACTTCGGTTACCCGTCATGTGGTTGCCAGCTCCGTTATCAAGGTACCAAATGTTTTGGTCAAAAATTACCGAAGCAATTAAGTGATCAAATTAGTTAAGTGAGGTAGTGTGCTAGAAAAGTGTGTCGAAAATATGTTATTCGAGTTATTTGCAAAAACAGTTTCAGGATACGGCTCAGGATATAGAGCTGTATCTTTGATCAAACAATGAGCGAAAATGTAAAGGGTGACACAGGATGTATGAGGAAAGCCCTTGATCAATTTAAATCGCCGGCACAAAACCTCGGGAGCTGACAATCGCAGCTGCCTTGTTCTTCTATTACTTCAAATATCAGGATACAGTGCAGGATGTGGTGCGGATCAACTAGGTATTACAAAGTAATTTGAATACAAGTGTTTGTGTGTAATGTTTGCAGTGAGCTAGAGAGCAAAAGTGTTCGAATGTGTGTGTATGAGTTGCGTGCCTTAATCTGATCCGCCCCCATCTATTTATAGTAAAAGAAGTGCAACAAACTATCCTAATAATCCGGGATCCGGCGAATATTCCCCACTCGAACGTTGTAGACCTGGTCTTTCGGGTTCAACGTCTCTCACATAACAGATACGCCCGAGTCACGAGGAGAAGAAGTCCATCTGACCGTTATTAACCCACGGCCTCTAACCTGCACGTGGTTAATTCAATTAACCTCAGGATATCGCCCAAGATGTTAGCAATATCCCAGTCCAGTATCCTGGTCACAAATAAACAATTAAAAGCAGGATATTAGTCAGGATATGTACACTCAGAAAATGACCCATAACAATTGTCCCCAAATATATCTGTTGGTATACCAATCCAACGGATATATTTTAAAATTTCTATCTCGTAAATCAAGGCATTTAAAACGAAACGATGGTTGAGGTGACATTGTGCCATTTTCAATGCAATATTTACTCTTTACCCCCCTATATTCAGCCTATAATTAACTGAGGCATTTTTCTTCTTGTTATCATTACTCTGCAAGCGTTTCTCAGGTAATTATCCTTCTCTTCATCCTCTGTTCTTTCTCTACAGTTTCTTTAGTTTGCTCAATACATTCCATGGCGTCTCGAATAAGATCTCGTTCGGATGAACCAGTCCCAACCCTCGTGAGTCAAAACCTCATACGAGAACCGGAAAAAGAAATTTGTTGCTTCAACAATGCCGATATCACTGCCCTCAAGAATTCCGGCGCCTTTCCCACTGGAACAGTCATTCGCCCTTTTGATCGAGAGATCCAATCAGACGTGTCATCGGACGAGTGGGTTTGTTTTTTCGCCTACCCCTTTTCTTTGGGATTCCGGTACCCATTTCCACCTTTATCTCTCGTTTCTTCGACCTCACCGGCCTTAGTTATGCCCAAGTTATGCCAATGGTCTGGCGAGTTTTGATGGTACTGGATCAAGTCAGATCTCACCATTGCCCTGACCTGTGTATTGAAGACCTTCCTATAGCATACCGGTTGAGGTCCCATGGCGACAGCCGTTTTCTTTTGTTTTCCACCTCCAAAAACCCTTTGGTCCTCAAGGCCACCAAGAACGAAGACCGATGGCGGCGAAAGTTCTTTTTCGTGAAAAGAGATTCCATCGACAAGGGTTTCGATCTGCCGATTAGATGGTTAACCAAGGGTAGGATCTAGGGTTTTAGGGATATCCCCATGTGTATCCTTAAACTATATCCTAAACTTATATCTTGATGTTTTACGCAGCAAACTTCAGAGACTTAGCACCTCCAAGTGCGGAATCCGAGTCCAGGATCAGAGAAATATACCGACTTCCTGCTAGTGAAAGAACCTTTTCCCTATCTCTTGCAGATTCAAGCCAAAAGTCAAGTTCAGAGATGTCTGGTAAGTATATTCTTAGCAATTATCTTTACCAATTAAACTGATTATCTTTCAGAGGTATTATAAGTTTAAAAATATCTTCCCTTGTACAGTACCAATTGTCAACTTTGAAGGCTTCCAACTTGACGAGTTGGACAGTTACTCCAGCCTTGTACCTGCCAAACAAGAATCCAAGCCGAAATCATCTGCCACACTGACGAGTGGTCCGTAGGACAACCCTTAAGTACCTTAAAAAGATTAAAATCCCATGCTTTACACATTTAATTGTTTGAACTTGGTAACTACTAGTTGTTTGGACGTGCAGGTGTAAATGGAGCTTAAAAGGGAAGGAATTTGGAGCATCAATAAAAAATAAAATATTGGAATTGAAGAACTAAGAATATCACATGATAGAGGATGAAATTACGAGAACGTGGGCGAAAACGGCGAAGAAAACGGAGTTGAAACGAGAAAGTTATGAAGAAAACAAGAAAACGAAATCTGGTGCCGCCGTAACCTACGGCTCCTGGCCGTAGGTTACGGCTCTGACCTGCGTAAAAGTTGTAACTGCCCCATTTATTGGCATTTTATGATGTCTTTTGAATACCAATGATTCCCATTCGGTTACATACACTTTAGAGACGAATTTTGGGTGTTCTTGAGGGCTTGAAACAATTTCTAAACATCTTGTTAGTGTTTTTAATCCATATGAACATTGAACTAATTGTGAAGATGGTTGTTCTAGCCATGAATGGCTAAACTCTTTATGGTCATCTTTAGTTGAAGGTTTGTAGAGACAACTGTGCTTGATTTCATATTTCTAGAATGGTAAAGTGAATTTATGTTTTATTTATCATGGTGTGTTCTTATTTGCTTGTAAATTGTTGATGCTTATGATTATTCTATTTTGAAACCATACGTTCTTGGTGCCGTTGGCAATCGAGATATCATAGGTAGAACTAGGATCGGGTAAGGGTCAATTGGTCATCGGGTAACAACCTCACGTTCTAGGAATCTGAGTACTTAGTTCCCTTTTATCACAACAAGTAATTGCACATGAACTATGTCTATGTAGTTCTTTCTAGTGAATGATAGCACAAATGTTGAAGCAAACCGGAAACTAAAGACGGTCACTCGTCTCTAATTGTTTACAACCAAAACTTTTCTTTTGCAATTTAATTAGTTAATCTTAGTTTTAAAAATCAACCAATCAAACCCACTCTTGAATTTATTTTTCTTTCAATTTAGTTTACTTTAGTGAAGTTAGACATACATCGAGATAGCACATATTCCACAAACTCCTTGTGTTCGATACCCACTTACCGCTAGCTAATTAGTTGTAATTGGATTAAATTTGATTGTGACCACGACATCACGTGAAATTTTGGCGCCGTTGCCGGGGAGTTGTGCGCAACGTGTGTTATCTTGTGTATTAGTTTGAAAAAAAAATTAATTAAAAAAAACCAAAAAGATTTCTTTTATGATCATGATTTACACTTGGTAGTTTGAGTTGTGTTGTGCAGGATGACAGGGCATTACACAAATTTCAGCTTATTTACATGTAGATTGTGCGGGGGTCCACGACATCCATGTATTGGTTGCCATGAGGCTCATTACAGGAGGGCGCATAGAAAACCGGTGTCTTATGTTTCACAGCTTCCACCTTCATCATACGTTGACGATTATGAATCAGAAATTGAGGATGACTATTATTCATATGGATACGATCGGGATGAGGAAGTTTATTATGAGGCAAGGATGGATGGTCTATGTTTTTGTTGCGGTCGCGATCACACTTATGATTATGATGTGTGCACGGTGTATTCGGAAAACCCGAAGTATTGGGATAAAAAGATGATGGATGCGCGCATCTATAGACCGTATCAGGGATATCGACAATATCATCCCGAAGAATATTCCGAGTCCGAGGGTGTTTTTGTTTATGAGACCGAGGAGGAGAAAGAGCTAGCTGTATTGGAAGTAACTTTGTCCAAACTCGAGCAATATTTAGCAACACCCAACCTGTCCGATGAAGACCGAATCAGCTGCTTAGTTTCTAAGTGTCATACTTTAAAATTGAAAATAGAGATAGAAGAAAGCCTCTCACCATTACCTGACGATATTAGAGATTGTTCTCACATGAAGGAGGAGGTTGTGGAGGATAATACCACACCAATGAGTCCTTTATCTGATGAAGAGTCACTTGTAGATCAGATGATGTGTGCAGATTATGAGGTAGAGCAGGCTGATGAGAGGGATATGTGTACCGAACCTCTTCCCATATCAATGATTCAAATTAACAAGTGTGGGGAAGAGGGATCGAGGAACAAGATGAGAAGGGTGAAACTACCAGACATTAAGGTATATGTCATGAAGTGGACTAGCAAAGCCCGCAGGAGCAGCTTTAACATGCCATATATACTGACAAATCTATGGAGATGGCATGTAAATTTCCGGGCATTTGTTGGAAATGTTGCGGGTAAGTGTGCATTAAGACCACCATAACGCATAGCAGGTATGGTCTGGCTGAAGACCTTTAAACTTAGCGCTCTCGGGAGGCAGCCCGAGGATGTAGAGTATTGTATTTGTGTTTTGTTTTGTTTGGTTTTGTTTTGGTGTTGTGTTTGTGTTTTTACAGGTTACTATGTTTCAATCCTCGCGGATGCAATGATTCAAGTGTGGGGATGTCGGCGAATCCAAGAGATGTTTATGAACCGGTCCGATTACCGCATCTGCATCACTACCAACACTGCTGATTTACTAATCAGGTTGTGTCTTGTTCTCATTTTGTGCACCTTTGTATATATTCATGTTTAAGTTTACGGTTAGGCGGTCGGGTGGTGTTTTGATGTGTTTAGTTTATGGGTTGTGAAGGATTGGTGGTGTTTCAAATAATTAAAATAAAAAAAATATATAAAAAGAAATTTGGGATTTGAGAGTATTAGCGAAAGCTAATGTTGTTGGTTAAGAGCGATCTTTACCTCAAAACCATACATTGGGACAATGTATCCCAAGTGTGGGGATGGGGGAGAATTTTTTGAGAATTTTAAAAAAAATTGTGTAGCCAAGCGAAAATTGTCAAAATTTGAAAACTTGATATTGTTCCACTTGACACACCGATACCCATTTCTAGTCTTTTCTTGGTGAGAATTTGAGCCACATATGATTATTATAGATAGTTCTTTGTTTTGAGTGGCGGTGTGTGTTTTGTGTTAATAGAACTTGTGTACAAATTCTTGTTAAATCCTAAAGTTAGTATGCTTTTGAAAATGATAAGGGGCTTTTAGGTAATTTCCTCTAGAAGTGTGAGAGTGTGGGATTGGTGGGTTGGACCTCATACTTTACATATATGAGCTTGGTATTGTGAGGGGTGGGGGTTTGGTCTTTAGAAAGCCATGGTTGTGCCTTATACCATTCGGTTGTGACCCAAACTTACTTCCTACAAAATTTTACCTTTTGAGATGACCCGGTTTAGGAAATTTAGCATGTGGTGTTGATGTTCTTGTATATATTGTTGTAGTTCGATATGAGACAAAAAGAAAAAAAAAAGAAAAAGAAAAAGAAAAAAAATATGAGAAAGATATGAGAAAAATACAAAAAAGAAGTATTTAGTTGCGATTGTAGTTGAGAACGTTGAAAAAGTTATGTATATATTTGGTGTTTGCTTTGTTTAGTAGTAGAAATAAAAACCGGGTCAAATCAATGAGCTACTTTCACATTTCCACAATTTCCTACCTTCGCACTTAGCCCCATTACAACCCGTAAGTCCTTTTTGATTCATAAGCATGTAGGTATTTGTTAGGAGGAGACTTGATTTTTATACAAGCTTATTGTCGCACAAACACACACACGCGTTGAATGGTTTAGCATTATGTGCTAATATTTCTTATCACCAAGAGATTTTTGTGAGGGGTGTGTCTTGTGGGGCGATAAAAAGTTAGTAAAAGGACGATACATTTTAGCTTGGTTTGCATATTGATCGCTTGTAGTTTTGAAATGGTTTTTGAATGGGTTGATTGGGACAAGCAACGGGTAAGTGTGGGGATGTGACGGGTGGTCCGTAGGACAACCCTTAAGTACCTTAAAAAGATTAAAATCCCATGCTTTACACGTTTAATTGTTTGAACTTGGTAACTACTAGTTGTTTGGACGTGCAGGTATAAATGGAGCTTAAAAGGGAAGGAATTTGGAGCATCAATAAAAAATAAAATATTGGAATTGAAGAACTAAGAATATCACATGATAGAGGATGAAATTACGAGAACGTGGGCGAAAACGGCGAAGAAAACGGAGTTGAAACGAGAAAGTTATGAAGAAAACAAGAAAACGAAATCTGGTGCCGCCGTAACCTACGGCTCCTGGCCGTAGGTTACGGCTCTGACCTGCGTAAAAGTTGTAACTGCCCCATTTATTGGCATTTTATGATGTCTTTTGAGTACCAATGATTCCCATTCGGTTACATACACTTTAGAGACGAATTTTGGGTGTTCTTGAGGGCTTGAAACAATTTCTAAACATCTTGTTAGTGTTTTTAATCCATATGAACATTGAACTAATTGTGAAGATGGTTGTTCTAGCCATGAATGGCTAAACTCTTTATGGTCATCTTTAGTTGAAGGTTTGTAGAGACAATTGTGCTTGATTTCATATTTCTAGAATGGTAAAGTGAATTTATGTTTTAGTTATCATGGTGTGTTCTTATTTGCTTGTAAATTGTTGATGCTTATGATTATTCTATTTTGAAACCATACGTTCTTGGTGCCGTTGGCAATCGAGATATCATGGGTAGAACTAGGATCGGGTAAGGGTCAATTGGTCATCGGGTAACAACCTCACGTTCTAGGAATCTGAGTACTTAGTTCCCTTTTATCACAACAAGTAATTATACATGAACTATGTATATGTAGTTCTTTCTAGTGAATGATAGCACAAATGTTGAAGCAAACCGGAAACTAAAGATGGTCACTCGTCTCTAATTGTTTACAACCAAAACTTTTCTTTTGCAATTTAATTAGTTAATCTTAGTTTTAAAAATCAACCAATCAAACCCACTCTTGAATTTATTTTTCTTTCAATTTAGTTTACTTTAGTGAAGTTAGACATACATCGAGATAACACATATTCCACAAACTCCCTGTGTTCGATACCCACTTACCGCTAGCTAATTAGTTGTAATTGGATTAAATTTGATTGTGACCACGACATCACGTCAAAATTTGCCAAAATTTGACGTGATGTCGTGGTCAGGAAAATTTAATCCCAATAACTACTATAGATAGCGGTAAATGGGTATCGAACTCAGGGAGTATGTGGAAAATGTGTCGATTATGTAGCTTTGCACTTAAACTAAGATTAAACTAAAATTGCAAAAATTAAGATTCAAGAGTTGATTGTTTTGATTTTAAGAATTAATATTAACTAATTAAATTGCAAATCAAAGAGTGTTTTTGTAAACAGATTAGGAACAAGCGACCATCCTAGATTTCAGGTTTTAATCCACACTAATGTTTATGCTTAACTAGAAAGAACCACATAGACATGGCTCATGTTTGATTATCTGTTTGTGATGAAAGAGAACTAAGTACTCGGATTATAAAATGCGAGGTTGTTACTCGATGACCAATTGACAATTATCCAACCCTAACCCCTCCCATGATATCTCAATTGCCAACGGCACCAAGAACGTATGGTTTTGATTAACATCAAACAATAATCAACAATTTACAAACAAATATCCAAACACCATAATAACTCAAACAAACATTCAAAGTTATTATTCTAGAAATTCAAGCACAAACATAGTGTTTCAAAAGCAAACCTTACCTCTAGGATGATCACCAAAAGTTTAGCCACGCATGACTTGGTACATCATCATCACACAACGATTAATGTTCATACGAATCGAATACACAAACCGAATGTTAACAACTGTTTGGAACCAAGTAAGAACAGCCAAAATCACCCCTAGTGCCTCCCAAAAACGTCCAATGATGAGAATAGGTGAAAAGACATCATAAAACTGATTTTAATGAGGCAGTTACGGTTTTCGCATCATGTCCACCGTAGATTACGGTATCACCGTAATTTACGGTGATCTTCAAGGTGTTACGGGGGATACAGTCTGAGTTACGGTGAGATTCAAGTGCATTTCAGGTCCACCGTAAATTACGGTGGGACCGTAATTTACGGTGACAACCTGAATTTTGTGCTTTGTTCCATCTTTTGTTCCACGCGCGACACGTTCAACTCCAAAACCTCCAAAGCTGCATTTTATCCACTTTAAGCTCCCGAACCGCACCTGAAACATAAGCAACCGTAGTTATCTAATTCAAGATAATTACACAATTAAATGAGGGATAAACTTGTCTTTTAACATCATAAAGGGTTGTCCAATGGACCACCCGTCACACACCAAAGCCTACCTCTTCAAAGACTACTGCCGCTCCTAAAGCTCCTCCGGCATCCAGGACCCGGGCCTCAAGTTCCCGAAAGAGAAAAGAAATGGATTCTCCAGCCGCCTCTGAGACATTCTCTCTCGAGAATCATGGGTTTAATGAAGCTACTTCATTCCTCAAGCAGGTAAGAATTCCCTGCCAATATCCTGAACATGCATGTTAATCATTATCCTGCTCATTTTACACTGATACCTGTATCTTTAACCGCAGGGCTTGGAACATCTCATGCACTTGTACGAAGACGCCTGTGGGCTTAACAAGATGCTGGAGATCAAGCTCGAAAAAGCTGAAGCCACCATAGCTGATCAAGGAATAATTGCAGCTGCCAAGTCCCAGCATTATGAAGACAAATACAAGGCAATGACCCAGGAGCACCAAGCTGCCCTCCACAAAGCCAATGAGGATGCTCAGGCCAAACTAGATGCCGCCCTTCTCCAATATCAGCAGGATATGAGTTCATATCGGGACAGCCTCAAAGCATCCGTGGTCATCTCTCTTCTCCAAGCCAGGTTAAGGATGGCTTATGAAGCCAAGGACTTGGGCTTCGAATGCCCCTCCTGGAATGTAAAAGCTTGGGAAGCGAAACTACAGGATCTTGGAGGTCATCCCGTCGCTCATCCTGCGAAGCATGCTGGTGAAGAGCCTTCTAAGGCTGCAAGGGAAGTGGCCAATGCTGGTGATGATGCCGAGAAGAATCCTGAGGGGGATGCTGGTGCAGATGCTGGGAAAGAAGTTGCTGATCAAGAAGGTGCCGCTCCTTAGGCGGCGAAGTGGGCGATGATGGATATACGTGCCAAGGCCGGAGCCCACTTTTTTAAATTTCATGGTTGTGGTTTGTACAAACAATTTACTTTTCCTGTCGTTGAACAATTTATATTTCCTGCACTAGAACAATACGATGACCAAAGGTGGATGGGTCCTGGGTTTTCAGGATGAAGCCCTTGGTCATCGGTTAGTATAACCTGTTTTGAATGTCGTATCGGTTGAAGGTGGACAGGTCCCGTTTTGAGATAGAACCTTCAACCGTAACATAAGTATGGTAAAGACTAATTGTGCTTTTGGTGGATGGGCCTCGGTTTGAGGTGAATCCGAAAGCACAACTTTTGACATGTTAATAATATAACTTGCTTTTGACTTATTTGTTGTTGCCTTTTAATTTCCGTTATGCATTCCTTAATGTAGATTTTAGCTTTGCAAAATTTTGTACAACTGCCTTTCAAAAATATCCTGATCCATATACTCAGTGATATATTATGAAAACTTTAAATAGAGCTTTTAGAAATTCAATCAATCTTCATAGGAAACTTTTTAAAGAATGAAATACATTCCATTTTTCAAAACCTGTTTTGACAATATTCGTTTGATCAAAGTTTCAAACTAGTATCAGTTTCAAATATTTTAATCAAATATCCTGAAAAGTATTTGGAAAATATATTTTGAGAATATATCCCAAGAATTCATCCCAATCAGGATGTCTAAGCTTTTGTCAAACATAGTTTCAAAAACTTAAATAATGTTTACAAAGGAAAGATTATACCAGGAATAGGGTATAACCCTATTTTCAAACTTCAATCCCTTTGCAACTCTTCCAATGAAGATGTCCCCTATCTGAGACACTTAGTGTATTAGGTCCGAACTTTATCCTTTAAGCTTTACACCATTGCCTCAGTAGGAATGTCCCCTGTGCATAATGTCCTCAAATACTTAGAAATTTCCTGGAAATCAGTTTCAATTGCATAGACAGTTTTTTGTGTTACAGGGGTAAAACCCAAAAATGTACTGGAGATAAATCCCTCATATCCTGGGGGGAAATCCCAAATTTTCGTGCGCTACAGGTGGGAGTGTATAAACTCCAAGACTTAGAAAGGTGAAAACCTTCAAACCTTAGAGAGTATGAAAATACCCTTTCGTGAGAGAGGGTGATCAATCCTCATATACCTTTAGGATTTAGGATATAGCCAATAGCAACGAAATTGTCAGCCACTTTTACATGGACTGGTCCCGCCACCTTGAACTATTCCCGAATAACTTGCGCTCCAGGCGGGGTGTTTAAACCCAATTCGGAAGAAAGGTGAATACCTTTAAACCTGTGAAGGAATCAGGATCCCTTATACGTGAGAGAGGGGGCCAATCCTCTAATCTTCCGAAGTATCCTGAGTGAGTATCCTGGGGCTATATCCCGAAGCATATACTGCAAAACATCCTTAAACTAAGGTGGGTGTTAGCTTGGCTAACACCCCTCCGATGCTTAAGTCAGTATTGGGTTTCAAAGAACAAATCAAATCAAACATATTTAAAAGAGATAGAATTCATACCATATCGAGTTAGAAATTAAATTCTAAACTCAGTTGAAATAAAGTTTAAGGTGTGTAGCATTCCAAGATCTCGGTAGCATATCCCCTCCATATTCTTGAGTCGGTATGCACCTTTTCCTGATTCTGATTCAATCTCATATGGTCCTTCCCATTTTGGAGCCAGCTTTCCATCAGTAGGAATAGTAGTATTCTGAAAAGCTTTTCTTAACACCCAATCTCCAACTTTGAACCTTCAAGTCCTTATATTCTTGTTGTATGCTCTGGATATCCTTTGTTGGTATGCTGCCATTCTTAGCCGTGCTGCATCTCTTGTCTCATCAATAGTATCCAGCTCCTGGCATAGGATTTCAGGATTCTGCTCAGGATTCCCGAGGTTGGATCTTGCTGTGGGTATCACCATTTCTGTCGGGATCACTGCTTCTGCGCCGAATACTAAGGAAAATGGAGTTTGAGCAGTTGCATTTTTTACCGTCGTTCTATCAGCCCACAAAACAAAGGGTAGTTCTTCTGCCCATCTTCCTTTCTTGGCCCCTAATCTCTTCTTCAAGTTGTTAACAATTATCTTGTTTGAGGATTCAGCTTGTCCATTTGCTTGAGGATGTACCGGGGTAGATGTAATCATTTTGATTCCCCAACTCTTGCAGAAGTCAGTAGTCCTTTTACTTATAAATTAAGATCCGTTGTCACAAATTATTTCAGCTGGTACTCCAAACCTAGTCAGGATATTCCTTTTTATGAAGGATACCACTTCCTGATCTCTAACTTGAACAAATGCTTCTGCTTCAACCCACTTGGAGAAATAATCCGTCATTGCCAACATGAAAACCTCTCCTCCTGGAGCCTTTGGAAGCTTTCCCACTATATCCATACCCCACTTCATAAACGGCCAAGGGGAAACAATAGGATACAGCGGTTCAGCAGGCTGATGTAATATGTTACTATGTCTTTGACATGCATCACATCTTCGAGCATATTTTGCGGCATCTTTCCTCATCGTCGGCCAATAATATCCTGTTCTTAATACCTTTGAGAATAACGACCTGCCCCCAATATGGTTACCACAATCCCCTTCGTGTATATCCTGAAGCACTTCCTTGGTTTCGGGATCCTCTAAGCACCTCAGATATGGTCCTGCAAGAGATTTCTTATACAAGACATTATTTATAATAGTAAATCGTGATACCTTCATTCTAAAGGCCTTGGGATTCTCATCCTTTGGGATGTGTCCTTCCTTGAGATATGTTATGATTGGAGCCATCCAAGACTTAAGATCCTCGTCAGGATACTCATCATCAGGATCCTGAACACTTACTACTTCCTTATCCTGAGGATCCGTCACAGGATATAGGATATGTAATATTGGTATTCGGGTTCCTTCCGGTATCCTGATTGGTGATCCAAGATTTGCCAAGGCATCAGCTTCAGCATTATCCTCTCTTGGTACCTGTTTAAGTGTAAAAACATCGAAATATCCTACTAATTTTTTGAGAATTTCGAGATACTCGATTAACTTCTCTCCTTTAACTGCATAGGTTCCATTAAAATGATTAGTGATTAATAAGGAGTCAACATATACTTGCAAATCCTTGATACTCATATTTTTGGCCAACTCTAATTCTGCAATTAAAGCCTCATATTATGCCTCATTATTAGTGGCATGAAATTCACACCTAATAGCCTGGGGTAATATATCCCCATGTGGCGATTTTAGTAGTATACCTAAACCTACACCTCTTACGTTAGATGCACCATCAGTATACAATGTCCAGCATTCTAAATTTTCTCCTAGCTGATGTACTTCTAAATCTACTTCATTTTGAATGTCACTACTGAAATCAGCCACAAAGTCAGCTAAAGCCTAAGACTTTATGGCATTTCAAGGCTCATAAACTAAGTCATAAGCACTCAGTTTTACTGACCACTTAGCCATCCTGCCCGACATCTCGGGTTTCCTAAGCACGTTTTTAACAGGATAATTGGTTTTAACATGAATCCTATGTGTCTCAAAATAATGTCTAAGTTTTGTTGATGCCATAACTAAGGCTAATATCAGTTTCTCTAGATGGGAGTACCTAGTTTCAGCATCTAACAAGCTTTTACTAACATAATAAACAGGATATTGCTGACCTTCATGGTCCTTTATAAGAACGGCACTTACAGCATTCCCCGATACAGCGAGGTATAGGGATAGTGGTTCACCATTTTCAGGCTTCATTAATAGAGGTGCAGTTGAGAGATATCGCTTCAAATCCTGCAAGGCTGCTTCATGCTTTGCTTCCCATTCAAACTTCTTATTTTTCTTGAGGATATCGTAGAATTCCTTGCATTTTTCCGAGGATCTTGAAATAAATCTATTCAATGCTGCTACTCGGCCTGTTAACCGTTGAACATCCTTCATATTCGAAGGTGATTTTATATCCAGGATAGCTCTAATCTGCTCCGGGCTTGCCTCTATGCCCCTTTTCGTCACCATATATCCTAGAAACTTTCCTGCCCCCACTTCGAAATGGCACTTAGCAGGATTCAGCTTCATGTTATACTGATCCAGGATATCAAATGCTCCCTTGATATCCTGGAGGTGATCCTCAGCCTTTTTAGATTTCACCACCATATCGTCAATATATACCTCCATGGTGTCCCCCAGCTTATCTTTGAACATCATGTTCACCAATCTCTGGTATGTTGCACCTGCATTTTTCAAACCGAAAGGCATAGCAGTATAGCAATAAATACCTGTTGGTATCATGAAGGCAGTATCCTCCTGGTCCGAAGGCTCCATTTGATTCTGCTGAAATCCTGAGGATGCGTCCATGAATGTTAACATCTCATGCCCAGCAGTAGCATCCACCATTGCATCGATATGAGGAAGGGGGAATGGGTCTTTAGGACAAGCCTTATTCAAGTCTGTGTAATCTACACAGACTCTCCATTTCCCATTTTTCTTCTGTACTACGACCACATTTGCCAACCATCTTGGAAACTTGACTTCTCTGATTATTTTGGACTTTAACAATCTTTCAACTTCCTCTTGGATGATTATATTTCGTTCAGGAGCAAACTTCCTTCTTTTTTGCTGAACAGGCATGAACGACCTGTCAATTCCAAGCTTGTGAGTAATAATGTCTTTGGATATACCTATCATATCCTCATGCTTCCATGCAAACGTTGACATCCTGCACTTCAAAAAGTTAGTTAATTGTTCTTCAATACCCTGAGGGATATTGGTTCCTATGAGCACCGAGATATCAGGATTATCCTAATCCAGGATAACTTTCTTCACATCCTGCTCTAAAGCCTCCAAGGTATCCCGGGCCCGCATCTTTAATTGCTATGCTGGATTAGGCTTGGTTGAGGATTTCATTGAGGATGAGTAGCATTCCTTCGCCTCCTGCTGATCACTATCAACTTTGACGACCCCTCAAGGGGTTGGAATCTTGATGCATTGGTGATAAGTCGAAGGCACAGCCTTCATGTCATGGATCCACGTCCTGTCTAGTATGATGTTATAGCAGGATAAGGAGTCCATCACACAGAAGCGTTGTATCGAGTTGACCCCTTCAACATATACTGGTAACTTTATCTCTCCTACGGTATTTCTAGCTTCTCCACTGAAACCAACGAGCACAGTGGACTTCGAAGTAATGTCCATCGGAGATACATTCATCCTTTTCAATGTTTCCAGCTGAATTATATTGACAGAACTACCGTTGTCCACCAATATCCTGCGTACAAAATGGTTAGCCACATATAATGTTATTACCAAAGCATCATGGTGAGGATCCTGAACAGTATCCCTGTCATTACTATCGAAAGTGATCACTTTATCAGTTGTGAGGGTAGTCATCCTGACTGGTTTGTCTCCCCTTTCAGTCTTAGCATCCTTTGCATGTCTCTTGGCCGCCGAATACGAAGTCCCACAAATGTCGGATCCTCCTGAAATAAAGTTAATTATTTTGGCATCTGCTGGGGGTGATGCTGCTCGTTCAGGATCCTGCCCTTTATTCTTCTTTCTTCCCAGCAAATCCTTCAGATACCCTTTGCTCAACAGGTAACTTATTTCTTTCCTTAAAGCAATGCAATCCTCGGTCATATGTCCGAAGTCTTCATGGAAGGCACACCATTTGGATTTATCCTTCCAATCAGCTTTCTGCTGGTTCTTTCGAGGCCATCTAGCTTTGTCTCCTAAACCCTGCATAGCATACATTAATTCAGGTATATTAACAGAAAAGCAGTATTCAGATAAGTCAGGATATTCTTCAGGATCCTCGTCTTCAACAGCATTCACTTTCTTGTTATCATTTCTACCATATGGCTTGGAGCGATATGGTTTATACGAGGATTCTGATTTCCTGTTGGTTGATTCGTAGGTTGAGGTAGAATTCATCCTCTCTTGCATCTTTTTGTCATCTTCCAAGCGGATATATCTCAAAGCCCTGTTACGAGCTTCGTCGAGATTCCTGCAGGGATTCATTACAAGATCCTGATAAAACTGAGAATCCTTTTGTAACCCCATCTTAAAAGCCTGCACAGCTGTTGCAACATCAAGATGTGGGATATCCAAGGATTCTCGACTAAACTTGTTCACATAATCCCTCAAGGATTTCTGATGTCCTTGAGTTATCCTGTAAAGATCACTGATTAGTTTCTCAAAACTCCAACTGCAAGAAAATTGACTGTTAAACAAATTAACCAAATGAGCAAACGAAGTAATTGAGTGAGGAGGAACATTTAACAGCCATTTTAAGGTTGATCATGTCAAGCTAGAACCGAATCCCTTGCATAAGCATGCTTCCTTGAGATCTGGAGGGATAGGATTAATTTCCATCCTTTCCCTATACTGGGCAATATGCTCTTCAGGATCTGTAGTCCCGTCATACAGTTTCATGTTGGGGGTCTGAAATCTTTTAGGGATTTCAGCATCACAGATAGGATATGCAAAGTGGGATATCCTGTGGCTGTCTTGAGATACTTCCGGAATTGGCTGGACCACTCCAGGTACACTGGATATCATGTCCTTCAATTTCTGAAGCTCCCTAGTAAATGTTGACGTCATACCTGCATCCTGTAAAGATCCATTG
The DNA here is from genome assembly GCA_030545235.1 of Helianthus tuberosus. Lineage (NCBI taxonomy): Eukaryota > Viridiplantae > Streptophyta > Magnoliopsida > Asterales > Asteraceae > Helianthus > Helianthus tuberosus. The sequence continues at coordinate 43,791,059 of CM060358.1, read as the reverse complement.
TTGTTAGTAGCAAGAATATTATTATTTGACACGTTACCGGTCTGAGGATTTTGTCCATATCCTGAAACATATCCTGAGCTCGTCACAGTTGACATCCTGACCGAGGAGGGTATCTTAGGGGTATGATTCTGAGAATGGCTTGGGACGATGTTCCCCCGGTTATCCTCAGTGTAAACTGCAGAACTGAAGTTCAAAGCCCTGGGCTGTATAGGAGTGACAGTTTCTTCAGCAGGTCTACTCGAGCTAGCTTTTAAGAGTTGTATTTCTCTTAACAGCATTTGGTTAGTTTCCTGTTGATGCCTCATTTGTTCCTGCACACTTCCAAATAAAGTTAGAATTTCATCATTAGAGGCTAAAACGGGAGCAGATCCCTGAATACTCCGAGTAGGGATAATATCCTGAGGTTGTGAAGAAACTGGCATCCTTGGAGGAGGTGGTGGAAGCACCGAACCGGTAGTAGCAGAATTCGTAGCGGACATAGTGGAGGAGCTCATGTTTGATCTTGAGGCCATTGAAAACAAGTTAGAAAAAAGTTTTGACAAAAGAAAACCGAATAATGATTTTACTAAAGTTTTTAGCAAAAATAGCACCACTTGCCCCACGGTGGGCGCCAAATTGTTTTGGTCAAAAATTACCGAAGCAATTAAGTGATCAAATTAGTTAAGTGAGGTAGTGTGCTAGAAAAGTGTGTCGAAAATATGTTATTCGAGTTATTTGCAAAAACAGTTTTAGGATACGGCTCAGGATATAGAGTTGTATCTTTGATCAAACAATGAGCGAAAATGTAAAGGGTGACACAGGATGTACGAGGAAAGCCTTTGATCAATTTAAATCGCCGGCACAAAACCTCGGGAGCTGACAATCGCAGCTGCCTTGTTCTTCTATTACTTCAAATATCAGGATACAGTGCTGGATGTGGTGCGGATCAACTAGGTGTTACAAAGTAATTTGAATACAAGTGTTTGTGTGTAATGTTTGCAGTGAGCTAGAGAGCAAAAGTGTTCGAATGTGTGTGTATGAGTTGCATGCCTTAATCTGATCCGCCCCCATCTATTTATAGTAAAAGAAGTGCAATAAACTATCCTAATAATCCGGGATCCGGCGAATATTCCCCACTCGAACGTTGTAGACCTGGTCTTTCGGGTTCAACGTCTCTCACATAACAGATACACCCGAGTCTTGAGGAGAAGAAGTCCATCTGACCGTTATTAACCCACAGCCTCTAACCTGCACGTGGTTAATTCAATTAACCTCAGGATATCGCCCAGGATGTTAGCAATATCCCAGTCCAGTATCCTGGTCACAAATAAACAATTAAAAGCAGGATATTAGTCAGGATATGTACACTCAGAAAATGACCCATAACACCAAACATCTTTTTTTTTTTTGCAAGAATCGGCTTCAAATTTCTTTGGCAAAACCTTTTCTTTGTTTAAAAAGGTAGTTTGTTGATCGGTCTTCATCATAAAAAATGTTCCATCGACCTCATTATTTCGTTCCTCAACTTGTGCCATGTTCGTCTCACTATTTTTAATTGATCTAGGCATCTTGAAACAAAGTGTCCATATTTGTCACACCGGTAACATTTTGTTCCCGACAAATCTCGCTTTTTATCATGTTGCTTTTCGTTGTCTCGAGTTTTATTATCTTCTTTTCGACCGAGGTTTTGGGTGCTATCCTGACCACAACCACGCCCTTCCGACGAGTAGGATTCTTGACCCTGACCCCTACCAGTTTCACGTCTATGGTTAGAAGAAGATTCAGATTTAGAAAACATTAACTTATCCGAATTGTCATGTGCATTATCTTCTTCTTTGATCCTCTCTTCATAAGGTTTTAGTCTACCAACCACATCTTCATACCCACCATTTTCAAGTCAAAAACTTGTTCAAGCGAGGCCCCAATGTGAAGCCGCCTTAGAAGCAATAGACGATAACTTTGAGACATACTCATCAATCGTTTCGGTATCCCTCATCTTCATACCATCGAATTCAGTTATTAAGGTTTGAAGTCTTGCTTCTTTCACACATTCTGCACCAAGATTCCTTGACTTAATTGCTTCCCACATCTCCTTTGCTAGCTTCAAATTAGTGACCTGTAAAATATGTTCCTCCGGTATCGACTAAAACAGGAGCGCCTTTGCCACGTTATTTTTCTTCGCATCATTGGAACTCGGATCAGTCACATCCCAAACTCCATAAATCCCAAAAATAACCTCCATACGCATGCTCTAGATCATGTAATTCATTGAAGTTAACATCGGAGACTGAAACGAACCTGGATTCACTTCCTTTAACGGAGCATTCGAACCTTCATCCACAACCAGTGTTTGTTTCTTTTGTCAGCTGTAGCTTTTAGTAGTCTCTAGTGAATCAATTTTACTAATACAACCCTTTTAACGCGGATGTAATCAGTTTGTTTTTCGATTCGTGTCGATAACATTGTAGGACAATGAACAGTTTCCCATTTCCAACCTACTTTAATCGACGATCAATCAAGACAATCAACAGTTAAAAACTGTTTCCAACCTGTTTAAATCTGAATTGAAAAACTTGTACCACATTTTAAATTACGGTCTTTAGTTTAAACGTAGTTTAAGGTAATTAAATATAAACTTATTTAAAATCACTATAGCCACTGTTGGTTTTTTTTGTTTTGTTATGTTAATATCCAAAAACCAAATTACCAAAAAGTGGTACTGTACGAATAATATACACAAATAAAGCAATTTCACTTTCCTTTTATAAAAAAACACACCATAACCAAAACCTCTACTGCTCCGATTATTTTATTGCTTATCTGTATCACCGAACCTTCAATCAATCAATCCCAGGCTACAGAATCTGACGAGCTGTGGCAATGTATTCCGACTTCATAGTTCTGATCGCTGATGTCGCTACCCCTTTTAATGCAGGTAACAATCACAGCCCCTGGTTCGCAAGTTAGTGTCACATGTCCCTGAATCTTTCACAGGTAACCCCAACATCGCAGGTCCCTCTTTGAAGGGGTATGGTCCCAAATCTTGCGCCGACCACATGAGTTAGCCTCTGGACGCGCGCGAGACCATACCCAAAGTAAACCAATGCCTTGGCTTCCTCAACCTTGCGACTGTGCCGACAGCCGCGCGCGAGGTCAGGACTAAGACGGAACCATTTCTGACACTTAGTTCCTTTGACAAAAGACCTAGCTTCCTTGAACTTGCGCCAACTACACGGGCTTGCCTCGGGCCGCGCGCAAGGACAAGAAGCGCAAGGCAACATCAGACAATACAGAAAGTACGAATGAAATTTAATTTGAAAATAAAATAATATTAATAAAAGGAATAGCTAATAGAATTGGTTTTTAATTATAGAAGTAAAAACATTGATTAAATTCAGTGGCGTCTCTGAGAATTCATGTACCCTGTTCGAGTTCGAAAAATGTGTCCATATGCTTTAACGATAAACAATACAATTAAGAAAATGACAAAAAAATGTAGTATTTGATAAACAATGCAATTATGATAATGACAAAATCACAGTATTCTATGAGTTACATACCGTAATAACTAATAGAGTTAAATGCCTTTTAGTCCCTATGGTTTGGGTCATTTTGCCAGTTTAGTCCAAAGGTTTCATTTTTCCCCTGTGGGTCCAAAAAGGTTTCACCGTTGCCATTTTAGTCCACTGGGTTAACTTCATCCTTTTTTTCTGTTAACGAGAAGGGCAATTCGGTCATTATATATGTAATTCTGTGAACTAGAAGGGCAATTTGGCCATATAAAATGTTCGAATTGCCTTTCTCGTTAACAGAAAAATGGATGAAGTTAACCCAGTGGACTAAAATAGAAGTGGTGAAACCTTTTTGGACGCACACGGGAAAAATGAAACCTTTGGACTAAACTGGCAAAATGGCCCAAACCACAGGGACTAAAAGGCATCATCGTAAATGAAACTAATAAGTTAATTGCTAAGTCTATCTTGAGACATTGTAGATCGTAAGTAAGATTTTAACAACTTCAACTTTGAAAAACTTATTTCTGCAAATGTCACAATGACTGGAATAGTTAACAGTATTCTATATGCAATGCATGCTTCTGGGAAATAATCATCTTCTTTCATATGCTCCAAACCATTTATAGGGTTGCTAAATTTATTGGTTAGTGATGCATGAAATAACTTATGTCACACCCTGACTTTTACGGAAGCGTGATTATGTGTGACTTGCTTAATATCATTGCATTCAACCATAACAAACATCTATATGATAAAACCATGATGTTCATCCATATATTAAGTCTCAAAACATTACAATCGTCATTGTGTAACCACAACCCAAGACTTCAAATTCAAGTACACTACAACCAAAGCTTAAAGTTCCATACTGGACTTCACAAAAGACTCTACTATGAATGAGGCTTTGAACCATGTATCCTATCAAGGATAAAACACACGACTCAAAACCCTTCAGTGCTGGATGACATCACTTATTTGAGACACAACTTGATATCTTGGACGCCCACCAGATCCATAATTAGTTTCCTGAAATACATGTAGTTTGAAAACATCAACAAAAGTTGAGCGAGTTCATGTGTTTTGTATGTGTGCACGAACATCCTTGAAAACATTTGTAAGTATGTATGTATGTACTTGTAAACCGGTATGAAAGCGACAAGGAAACAGATCAATTAATGTGTAGCTAATACATTGATATATGTGCAATGGTGTAGGAAGGCTCAACCCTTTATGCGTATTTCGTACCGGGCCATCCGGCGGGAACGACATAGTCACCACATGGTCCATCCTGCGGGCTCATGGGTGGGGCTCGCAACACCCAATAGATCTATCACTCATGCCCCTCGGTCCTTATAAAAGGATTAATAGTCTTAAGTTAACGCCTACCAATTCACATGATCTACCTGTTCATTCCTTAGCTAACCATACCATTTGTAATCATCAAAACATTTGTAACATGTATTTCACCCCCGAAGTTATAAAACTAAACACAGTTAAAAGAAAAAGGGGGACATGAACTCACAGTTTTGCGTTCTTCGTATCCAATGTAACTCAAAGCTTCCCCTAGATCGCACGACTACCTACATGCGTACTACGGTTCATTAGACGGGTGGGTCGTGCCTTGACCTTGGTCTTATTTAGTATTTTTGAGTTACGTTTCTTCGTGCCATCAACACTATTCCAAGTTATGTAATTATTTGTTAAAATAATAAATATTTTAACTTAATTTATATTTATTAAATTTTGGAATATTAGTTAAAATAATATATTTTAACTTGTCGCATAACGTATTTGTACATGTATAACTTCCCCAAGGATGGGTGTATTCATACTCGTATTCTTATCCTTATCTATTTTTTGCCAAGTATCGGTGGCGTATTTCGGTGTGTATTTATACGTACGAGAATACGTATTTCCATTGTGTTTATTAAGTATCTCATACTTAATTTTGTATAAATTTTCCGTTATAATATTTTTAATAAAAATCCATCAATATACATTATCAAAATATATATTTTAAGAAATATTACATAGAAAAATTATTTATAATTTTTCTCTTGGCAAAAATATTTGTATTTTCATATAAACCTCAAAAATAATATATTTTCAGTTTCAACGTAGAAAATATATATAAATCTATTTTTCAGCCAAAAATAATGTGTTTCCTGTTTATTTAAGAAAAAATATATATTTTCTCCCAAAAATAATATATCTTCTAATAATTTCAAGAAAATGATATTTTTATTTACCCAAAATAACATATTTTCTTATTGTTAAAAATATGATGTATCTTTGTAATAATTGTAAAAATCATATTTTTTTTCTCTTGGTGTCCAAAATACTAATTACCAAAATATACTTACGAATTAAATTTCGGAATATTTGTGGGTTATATTCCTTGTTCGGTTTCTCAAATATTTTGGGTATAAATTATATATTTATTTCTTGGAATTTGGTAATATTTTGGATTGTAATTTCTTGATATTTTGGTGAGTTATATTATTTCAAGTCCTAAAATAATATAACTAATACACATAATATACAAATAATCACACACATGGTGACATCTAAATATATTTTCCTAAATACATATTTAGTCACTTTTATTTACAAAAACCAACTTCCAATATTTATAATTTTTGTAACAAAAATTATGGCAAACTTTATATAAAATTCATGGTTTAAAATATACTTGTAAATATTTGTTTAAAAATATTTTTCTAAGTGTTTAATTTTCAGAAAATTTTTGCCATAGTTTCCTCTTAAAAATGGAGGTTTACATGCTTTCAAAGCATATTATTTTCTTTTATAAATCATCACAATCAACAACAAATCAACCTATACTTACCAATTTGCTAAAATCAAGCTTTAGTCACTAATATATGAACTTGAAAATTTATAAAAATTTGTAGTAACTTACTAGTGTATTTAGTAGACTTAGTTACCCATTAAAGTGTGATTGTTTATTTAACAACATCATTATTGGAGAAGTTAGATATTTACAACTTGTAAATAAATTTTCTAAAAATATTTCTTCTTGAGTTTTTCTTGTTAAATATATATTTCTACACTTGATTAACCACTAAAAATGTGGTTAATCTCTTTAAGAACCAAGTTTATATAAATCTTGTATTTTTAACTTAGTTTCTTGAAAAATCATTCTTAAAATCATATGTTTATAAGACTTTATATCACACTTTGTTCATCATACTTCAAGAAAAACATTAGATCTTTCAAGTTCATGCTTTACATATGGATGATTACTTTGATCTTAACATAATCATCCTCTCATCTTGCTAGATTATGTCTTTAATCACTATCTAGCAATATCATATGATGTTTAACATCATAAACACAAATATTCAACAATCAACAAGCATAATAACACATAACAACATGATTTCTTATGATTTTTAAGCTTATGTTCAAGTTTCATGTTCATGATCCATAGTGTTCTTCAAGATTAGTTACTTGTATCATCTTTTAACCAACTTAATAAGATGTAAAAATGGATGTACATGATCTTACTATTAGCTCAAGGCTAGGGATGATCACAAGATGGAGAAGAGGTGGTTAAAAGCTCGTATGAGAGGTCTTTCAACTTCCAACAGTTCCTAGCTTCCTTGTATAGCTTCTTACACCTTTGAGAACACTTGGATTTCTTGAAGATGGACAAGAAATGGAAGTGTGTGGAGGTGTAGTGAGGGCCGTATGTAATGGGGAAGAAGAGAAAGGAAATTGTGAAGTTTTCAAGTGTTGGAATGTAATGGATGAAGATCTAGTGTTTTAAATAATAATCTTACAACATGTGATGGCATAAGGTATAATATGTTTAGTATATTCCCAACATGATCTAATAAATTATCCAAAGAAAATCTTCATGTGGGACCCATGTTGGGCCGTGAACTAGGTTGGGGGGGTATAGGCTAGCTTGTAAAGATTAGTTAAGGTTATAGTTGAAATCTAAGTGATTTAGTTAAGGTATTAGTTGTTATATTGTTATATAGTGTGTTGTGATGTTCGGGGACCATAACTAGCTTGGTAATGTCAAAACAATGCTTCTAGTGAAAATTTAGTGTTTCGGGTAGTGTTCGGTTGTTCGGTTGGTTATCAGTTCGTTAAGGTGCTAAACTACGCAGTTTAGTGTGCTTTGTGTTACCTTTCGAGACAGTTTTGATTCCCGACACTTAGGAAAGCATTCATGACCATTTAAACATATTTCTGCATGATATTAAGTTGTTTAAATGCTGAATTTTGCTGAATTCTGCAGAATTCTGCAGTTTGTGTGAGTTTAGGCACTTTCCGGCACTTAAACGATCACTAGGAATGCAGTTTTATAATCCTTACTTTTCTACACACTATACTAGTGTAACCCTTGGTTTCTGACTCATTATGTGTCTCAATACCATGTCTGTCTATGTACTGAACTCCGTCAGCATTTTTCTGATTTGTCTGATAACTGTGCTATCTTTGTTTCGTGCACCATTTGAATCAATAAGGTGTTGCATGCAATAATGATATGACATTTGCAGTATATGATACACATGTGTATATGATAACAATAATCAGATAGTATTCATGTCATAAATGTTGAATCAGCACAGCCATTAAGCACTAATTACTGTTTAATAATTGTACGGATACATGCAAATTTGACAGTTGTCACATTCTCCCCCTGTTAAGAAAATTTCCTCCTCGAAATTTAAACTACATTAACTCCTTAGGGTTACGTTATACTGTAACACCCCGAAAATACACCTTTTTTAAATTTGTGTTTAGTTGCAAATAAAATTAGTAAAAATAAACTAACTAGAAATGGCATTAACCTAGTTAGATGACAACTTATGAGTTGTTAAAATGTTAAAACAAAAGAAAAATGAAAATTTAGGGACTAAAGGTGTTTAAGTGAAAACCAATAATAATAAAACAAAAATTAAAAACTCACAACACACTTGTTTGTGTTGTTGAGATCGATCAGAAGGCAGGGGGCGACCTGCAGCTCCCCAAAACCCTAGTTCATATCAAACACCTCCAATTGAAGGATCAAATCAAGTCCAAAACGAAATCCGAGTTGAGATTAGTGATCCCCATTGCAAGGGGGTTGTAAGGTATGTAAAATTTGATGAAAATTCTCTGTTCGAAATTCTCATGAATTTGGGAAATATGAAATTTGATGATGCATGTTTGTTATTTGGATAGAATAGGGATGATATGGTGTCTAGGAGTAAAACCTAGACAACAACATGTGAAATCATGTCTAAATTCAGGAAATTTCATGAACACATTGAAGGTGGTTTATGGGTTTTGTGAAAAAAAAATGATGAACACTAGGGTTTAGAAGGCTATTCTAGTGTAAATTGATTCATAGAACCTGATTTCTGAAAAATATGATGTTTAACTTAATATGTGATAGCTCAATTAATGTTAATCGAGGCTAAGTGACAAGCCAAGGATTAGGATATAAAAGATATAAAGTCTGCCCTTTATGTGTTCGTAGAAATGCCTCAAAGAAGGCTTGAAACTGAAAAATTAAAGTTAAAAACGCATAATTGTGATGTTTAGGCAAATTATGTGATATATGATTAAAAAGGGAGTTCTAAACGTATCATGGTTGAACTCTATAGGAAAAGATACCGGAGCGTCGAGTGGACAAGCCGGTGGCGACTTGCGTTTGAAGGGCGTGCATTGAAGGTATGTAACTTGATTTGTTACATTGAGTACTTTGATACTAGAATATGTGTAGTTACATTGTAAAATAATGGTTGTATTGATTGATGCGGCAATGTTCGTTAATTGGATTAGTAGGTTAAAAGTCGTTTGGTAGTCATTACAATGGTGGATTCCATAGATGAGCCAAATGGGTCGAATAATCAATTAGTACGTGGCTAAACGCTTCGTTAATATGGTTATTTGGTCCTTGTATTTACTAATGATAAGTATATTAGAATACGAGATTTTGGTAGTTTGGTTTGCTTGAATGATTAACTTCCTAAGGGCAACTAACGGGTCATTAAGAGAAGGTACAAACCGAGTAACGGTAGTACCTTACTCGTAGATTTCGAACCCTAGTGATGGGTAGTGAATACTAAATACGCAAACCGATGATGGGAGCGTGGGTGTTGAAAATAAAGAACCCATGATTGGGATCTTCTTATTTATAAGTGATATCCCGTTCATGGAAGTTTGGGCGAAATGAATAAACGGGTCAAACAACAAAATTACAGCATCTACCGTAAGTTAAGGTCTCTACCGTAACTTACGGTAGAGAACAAAGTGTTACGGTGGTTCACTACTGTTTTACGGCAGACTAGTGTCACACAGCAACTACCGTAACTTACGGTAGATACCGTAAGTTACGGTAGAGTCTAGCAAATTTTGTTAAGATTCTGCATATCTTAGTTAATCAAATCCGTTTCTGAGCATACTTTCGATTATGCAAATCTTCTAAGAACACTAATACTAATATATATCAAAATCTCTAGTTTTTAGGTATTGCAAGTACGTGGATGATGGTCAAGACAATGCTCTCTAACCAAACACAATCTTTTGAAGCTTCCGCATTAGATTAACTTCGTTTTAGACAATGTTTATATTGTAAACAATTTGTTAATCATGTTTTGAATGATGTAACTAGTTAAGTAATTGTCTAGAATGTAATCACTCTTAAACTTGAATTTTGGTACATCTTTGGAAGTAAGGTACCGTCTTATGTAAATTCATGTGTATTTACATTAAATTCCTATAAAATTTAAATGGGTGTTACAAGTTGGTAATCAGAGCCTAAGGTTGTCAACAAAGTGTTCGGTTCAAGCTTGATCGATCGTCCGGTAAGAATTAACTTATTATTTTAATAGATTATATCTTATGTAAGAAATGAGAAGTGAATTGATGTGCATGGGAAGAGTGTGTTAATTCACTCAAACCCGGAAAATGCACCAAATGTGAACGGTTAAAGCAAGTTAGGAACTTGGCTAAACCGAAACAAATGAAGCAATGTTATTAATGAAATGTTTAACGTTTAATGTAAACATTCCAGTTTCAAGATGTCGAAAAGAAACGATGATGATCCGGTGCAGACAAGCATCGAACAAATGAAAGAGATAATTGCCGAAGAAGTGGGGAAGGCAATTGAAGGTAGTCTATCCAGGTTTATAGACAAAATTCAAAACACGGTGTTGTCACTTGTCGAAGAACGATTCAAAAGGTTGGAAGACAGTGTCAACCTTATGAAAGAGAAATCGGGAGAACGTAAGGGATGTTCGTACAAAGAGTTTATGGCGTGTAAACCGCCAATCTACAACGGGGAGGTTGACTCGATAATATGCCAGAGATGGTTAAGCGATGTTGAAGGAGTGTTTGAAAGGACCCATTGTGACGAAAATGACTTTGTTGCTTACGGAACGGGTCAGTTGAGGGATCAAGCCAAAGATTGGTGGGACAATAGAAAGAAGGAAATAGGGGCCGAAGCGGAGAGGGCCATGACATGGGAGGAGTTTAAGACGCCGTTTCTTAAACATCATAGTCCCAAGGCGGTCATTAATAGAATCAAGGAAGAGTTCATGCAACTTAGACACAAGGGCGAGACCATAGACAAGATCACGGGGACGTTTATGGATAAGATGAAATTTTGCAATGAATTGGTGACGAATGAAGAACATAAGATATACTACTACTATAATATGTTGAGCACCGAGTATAGGGAGTTTATGACTCCTTCAAAATACGAGACCCTTACCGAGATCATAAACGTTGCTTGGGAACGGGAAATCGAGCTGAAGAAACAAGTTGAAAGGGGTGAGCGAAGGGCACAGGATGTGAATCCAAGCCCTACAAAGAAAGCTCGAACTGGAGAATCGGGAAAGAAGGTTGATGCTAAAGGTGGGTCGCCAAGTTGTAAAGTGTGTGGGAAAGGGCACAAGGGAGAGTGTCGGTTCAAAGACAAATCGTGCCCCATATGTAGTAAAACGGGGCACACGGCGTCTATATGCCCGGGTAAAGTCTCAGTTTGCTACAAATGTTATCAGCCCGGCCACAAAAAGTCTGAATGCCCAGACTTAGTTGGAAGGAGAGACGTTAAAGAATCTCCAGCAGAAGCCCCTAAGGCGAAGGCTAGGTCCTTCCAACTTACCGCGGCCGAAGCAAAGATAGAACCCGATGTGGTCTCAGGTATATTCACAATTAACTCAATTCCTGCACGTGTATTGTTTGATACGGGTGTGAATAAATCCTTCATTTCGCATGGATTTATTCGACATCCTTCATTTGTATTGACGAAATTATCTGTGCCCTTAAAAGTTGAAATATGGGACAATAAAAGTTTTATAGTTTGTGATATTTGTCGAGGCTGCAAATTAAGCATCGATGATGAAGAATACCTTATAGACCTAATCCCGATGTCAATGGGGGAATTTCAAGTAGTCGTTGGGATGGATTAGCTATCTCAGCACCACGCAAAGGTCGTGTGTTTTCGTAAGGAGATAAAGCTAACATCTCCGAGCGGGAAACACATTACTATCTATGGAGAAAAAGGAGGTAACCCCATAATATGCTCAATGTTGAAAGCTCACCAGCTTATGAAGCAAGGATGCAAGGCATTTATGATATACGCAAATGAGCCCGAGAAAGAATCACTGAAGATTGAAGATGTACGGTAGTACGGGACTATGAAGATGTGTTTCCGGAGGATTTACCAGGGCTACCGCCCGGACGGGAAATAGAGTTCGGAATCGAATTGATTCCGAGCACAAAACCCGTAGCTAGAGCACCGTACCGACTCGCGCCGTCAGAATTACAAGAGTTGATGTCCCAGATTCAAGACCTGCTCGACAAAGGATTCATAAGGCCGAGTGTGTCTCCTTGGGGCGCACCAGTACTGTTCGTGAAAAAGAAAGACGGAAGCATGCGCATGTGTATCGATTAACGGGAGTTAAACAAACTCACGGTAAAGAACCGATACCCGCTTCCGAGGATAGATGATCTATTCGACCAATTACAAGGTGCGAACTGGTTTTCAAAGATTGACCTTAGATCGGGATATCACCAATTAAAAGTCAAGGAAGAGGATGTACCGAAGACGGCTTTCCGCACGCGATACGGACATTACGAGTTCCTCGTAATGTCATTTGGGCTGACGAATGTGCCCGCGACTTTCATGGACCTCATGAACCAGGTTTGCAAGCCAATGCTAGATAAGTCGGTAATCGTGTTTATCGACGACATTCTAGTGTACTCAAAAAATGAAGCAGATCATGCACGTCATCTACAAGAGGTGCTAGAGACACTCAGGCGAGAAAAGCTATATGCGAAATTCTCAAAGTGCGCCTTCTGGTTACGAGAGGTGTAATTCCTCGGCCACATCATAAGTGCCGATGGAATTTTGGTGGACCCGTCCAAGATAGAGGCCGTGTCGAAATGGAGCCCTCCGAAGAATCCTTCGGAAATTAGAAGCTTCTTAGGACTTGCGGGGTACTATAGGAGATTCATTCAAGATTTCTCCAAGATTGCATCACCGCTAACTAAGTTAACCCGGAAGGAGGAAAAATTCATTTGGGGTGCCGAACAAGAAAGAGCGTTCCAAATGCTAAAAGAGAAGTTAACTCAAGCTCCGGTATTAACATTGCCGGACGGAGTCGAGGACTTGGTGGTTTACTCAGATGCCTCATTATCGGGTCTTGGATGTGTTCTGATGCAACGGGGCAAGGTTATAGCTTATGCCTCGAGGCAATTGAAGATACATGAGAAGAAATATCCCACGCACGATCTTGAATTGGCTGCGGTGGTATTTGCATTAAAAATATGGAGGCGCTATTTATATGGGGTAAAGTGCACCATATTCACCGATCACAAAAGCTTAAAATACTTCTTCGATCAGAAGGAGTTAAATATGCGTCAGAGACGATGGTTGGAAACTGTGAAGGATTTCGACTGCGAAATACACTACCACCCCGGAAAGGCAAATGTGGTGGCGGATGCTCTGAGCATAAAAGCGGACTATGTCCTAATACAAGTAAGGTCAATGCAGCTTGTGGTGACCTCGGGTATACTTGAACGTATCCGAGAGGCGCAAGTAGAAGCAGTAAAAGAGGAGAACTGGAAGAAGGAAAGAATAATCGGCCAATTAAATGACTTGTCGGATGGAAAGAACGGGTTGAAGACTCGATCCGGAAGAATATGGGTTCCAAATACTTGTGGAGTGAAGGCGATGCTACTTGATGAAGCCCATAACTCCCGATATTCTATTCATCTGGGTGCGACCAAGATGTATAACGATCTGAAACAAAATTATTGGTGGCCCGGAATGAAGAGGGATGTGGTGAAATATGTAGAGAAGTGCTTGACTTGTTTACAAGTCAAGGCGGAACACCAGAAACCTTATGGGAAACTGCAACCTTTGGAGATCCCGGTTTGGAAACGGGAACATATCACTATGAACCTATTGACCAAACTACCTAAAATGATTTGGGGATTCGACGCCATATGGGTGATTGTGGATAGATTGACGAAGAGTGCACACTTTATTCCTATACGTGAAACATATACTTCGGAAAAGATGTCCGAGGTGTATACAAACGAAATAGTGGCACGTCACGGAGTACCGGTATCTATTGTGTCGGATAGAGATACCCGGTTTACTTCAAATTTTTGGCGAGATTTCCAAGAACAGATGGGAACGAAACTCTTCATTAGCACCGCCTACCATCCTCAGACGGATGGGCAGAGTGAAAGAACAATACAGACGCTAGAGGATATGTTACGAGCATGTATCATCAACTTCGGTGGAAGTTGGGATGTTTATCTACCCTTGGCCGAAATTTCATATACCAATAGTTACAATTCGAGTATCAGCATGGCACCTTATGAGATGCTATATGGTAGAATGTGTAGAACCCCGGTGTGTTGGGGTGAAGTGGGACCACGTGAATTGGCACATAAAGACGTAATCCAAGCCACTAATGAGAAAGTTGAAGAGGTGCAGGCCCATTTGAAAGCAGCCCAAGATAGACAAAAGTCTTATGCCGACAAAAGACGAAGACCGATTGAATTTCAGATAGGCGATATGGTTATGCTAAAAGTTTCCCCATGGAAGGGCATTATCAGATTCAGAAAAAGGGGGAAACTAAGCCCGAGGTTTATCGGGCCATTTAAAATCATCGAACGGGTTGGCAAGGTGGCTTATCGCCTCGAGCTACCAGAAGAGTTGAGTGGGATACATGGCACGTTTCATGTGTCGCATTTGCAGAAATGTCTAGCGAAGGAAACAACTTATATCCATTACGATGATATCGAGGTGGATGAAAGCCTGAATTATGCAGTGAGGCCATTGGAGATTTTAGATCGAAAGGTTAAGCACTTGCGAAACAAACAAATCGATCAAGTAAAGATCAGGTGGGAGCATAGGAAGGGTTCGGACACTACGTGGGAGTCCGATGAGGAGATGCGACATCTCTACGATGATATCAGGGACGAAACCCTTTTAACGGGGATGGACTTGTAACACCCCGAAAATACACATTTTTAAATTTGTATTTAGTTGCAAATAAAATTAGTAAAAATAAACTAACTAGAAATGGCATTAACCTAGTTAGATGACAACTTATGAGGTGTTAAAATGTTAAAACAAAAGAAAAATGAAAATTTAGGGACTAAAGGTGTTTAAGTGAAAACCAATAATAATAAAACAAAAATTAAAAACTCACAACACACTTGTTTGTGTTGTTGAGATCGATCAGAAGGCAGGGGGCGACCTGTAGCTCCCCAAAACCCTAGTTCATATCAAACACCTCCAATTGAAGGATCAAATCAAGTCCAAAACGAAATCCGAGTTGAGATTAGTGATCCCCATTGCAAGGGGGTTGTAAGGTATGTAAAATTTGATGAAAATTCTCTGTTCGAAATTCTCATGAATTTGGGAAATATGAAATTTGATGATGCATGTTTGTTATTTGGATAGAATAGGGATGATATGGTGTCTAGGAGTAAAACCTAGACAACAACATGTGAAATCATGTCTAAATTCAGGAAATTTCATGAACACATTGAAGGTGGTTTATGGGTTTTGTGAAAAAAAATGATGAACACTAGGGTTTAGAAGGCTATTCTAGTGTAAATTGATTCATAGAAACTGATTTCTGAAAAATATGATGTTTAACTTTATATGTGATAGCTTAATTAATGTTAATCGAGGCTAAGTGACAAGCCAAGGATTAGGATATAAAAGATACAAATTATGCCCTTTATGTGTTCGTAGAAATGCCTCAAAGAAGGCTTGAAACTGAAAAATTAAAGTTAAAAACGCATAATTGTGATGTTTAGGAAAATTATGCGATATATGATTAAAAAGGGAGTTCTAAACGTATCATGATTGAACTCTATAGGAAAAGATACCGGAGCGTCGAGTGGACAAGCCGGTGGCGACTTGCGATTGAAGGGCGTGCATTGAAGGTATGTAACTTGATTTGTTACATTGAGTACTTTGATACTAGAATATGTATAGTTGCGTTGTAAAATAATGGTTGTATTGATTGATGCGGCAATGTTCGTTAATTGGATTAGTAGGTTAAAAGTCGTTTGGTAGTCATTATAATGGTGGATTCCATAGATGAGCCAAACGGGTCGAATAATCAATTAGTGCGTGGCTAAACGCTTCGTTAATATGGTTATTTGGTCCTTGTATTTGTTAATGATAAGTATATTAGAATACGAGATTTTGGTAGTTTGGTTTGCTTGAATGATTAACTTCCTAAGGGCAACTAACGGGCCATTAAGAGAAGGTACAAACCGAGTAACGGTAGTACCTTACTCGTAGATTTCGAACCCTAGTGATGGGTAGTGAAATACTAAATACGCAAACCGATGATGGGAGCGTGGGTGTTGAAAATAAAGAACCCATGATTGGGATCTTCTTATTTAGAAGTGTTATCCAGTTCATGGAAGTTTGGGTGAAATGAATAAACGGGTCAAACAACAAAATTACAGCATCTACCGTAAGTTACGGTCTCTACCGTAACTTACGGTAGAGAACAAAGTGTTACGGTGGTTCACTACTGTTTTACGGCAGACTAGTGTCACACAGCGACTACCATAACTTACGGTAGATACCGTAAGTTACGGTAGATACCGTAAGTTACGGTAGAGTCCAGCAAATTTTGTTAAGATTCTGCATATCTTGGTTAATCAAATCCGTTTCTGAGCATAATTTCGATTATGCAAATCTTCCAAGAACACTAATACTAATATTTGTCAAAATCTCCAGTTTTTAGGTATTACAAGTACGTGGATAATGGTCAAGACAATGCTCTCGAACCAAACACAATCTTTTGAAGCTTCCGCATTAGATTAACTTCGTTTTAGACAATGTTTATATTGTAAACAATTTGTTAATCATGTTTTGAATGACGTAACTAGTTAAGTAATTGTCTAGAATGTAGTCACTCTTAAACTTGAATTTTGTACATCTTTGGAAGTAAGGTACCGTCTTATGTAAATTCATGTGTATTTACATTAAATTCCTATAAAATTTAGACGGGTGTTACATATACGTGCATGGATATGAATAATACCAAAGTGATTAACCACGAAACCGAATCAAGACTTACTCGAGTCAGGTGAATCCAAGGGCATATTACAACATGAAGAACCCAACGGTTAAAAGGTATGTGTTTCAGAATTTGATGTCAAAGGATAAGAGATGTATAGATGTATAATCTGGTGTGACTTAGTTCACAAGGGTTCAATAAAAGAGGAGTTTTGACCGATAGAATTCCGAACGATCGTTTACAATATGCAAATGAGTTCTAGAAACAATAACATCCGCTAGATGAACTCAGAATCAGCAAGCTCAAAGGTAATTGTAACATGAAAATGATCCGTCAACTTTCGAACAAATAAATGAATAAAATTAGTGTGTTGACATTATTGAATCGCGAGAATACACCGAAATGAAATACAACCGAATCTGGTGTATCATTGTCTTAATACATAATTGCATTAAGAGTGTTTAAATGATGAGTCAAACGTAAAATATACGTAGTTTCGTATGAAGCGGCTGACCATGATTAGCACAAGCTACAAGTTTACACCGACACCATAAGGTGTCGTAATGACATAATTCAATAATAGTGGTGACCGAACAAGTTCACCGTGTTTGAGATCAAATGAAAGCGCACTGAAACAAATCTGAAGATTTGATTGAAACAATGTCATAGGGTTTTCAATTGAATATGGAACATCAAAGAGCTACTGTTTTCGACCGCAGATGAACAAGCAATAATTATCGCAAAACATTCGAACGTTAATGAAAGAAACGTTGATAGGTACACCGGAATATAAAAATGAATTTGTGTGCCATTGTCTTGGCACACGATTGTGTTAAGACTGCTTTAACATGATAAATCAGAGCGAATTTAGAGCAAGTCAATAAATAAACAATTAAATTCGTATATGAGATGTGTAAATGAGATTAGCACAAGCTTCTATTTAGTGAAAGTACCACCATAAGGTGTCGAAATCAACGAACGATTTAATGGAGTCGTAGACCAAACAAGTTTACTATGACTAAGGACAAAAGAAACACTTGCTAAAATGAATTTGAATATGATGCTCTCAATACATCATATGGTGTCTTGAAGTGAATATGTGAAATGGACAAGGTCAAGCAATTGAACTTGGTTTCAGCGTAATCCGACAACAAACGTATGTATCGACAAGGGAATTTCGGCATGGTTACAAGGATAAACCATGTATGTAACTGAAAAGAAAAGAAATTTCAAGAAGGTTTTGTTGACTTAATATCAAGGAGTTGATACTTACAATAATGCGGAATATCCAAGTCACAAGGCAATAATCGGATATAGCGAAATAATATTTGTAATCTTTGATGAAAACGATCATTAGAAGGGAAGCCACATGCGTAACAAACGATTGCATGTGTATCATATGAAATGATCAAGCACCGAAACAAAGGAGTGTTCGCTCTAATGAAGAAAATTGTCGTGATGCAACTACCATTAAGAGGAATAGAGATGTAAAAATCTACTTGCTAGATGCAAAAGTGTGAATTCCAATAAAAGAAGTTTAAGTACTCTACCTGTTCGGCTGACTAAAATAGCACATGTGACAGGATATTGGCGTTAGCCCGAGTTAATAGACGTGGTGACCTTTAATGAATTTTGACATAAGTTCCCGAAGGTTCTAAAGGCACGTTTCCTAAATTCTCAAAGTTTGTATTATGTGTGTAACTGTTTTGTGTACCGTGTTTACCACACAACATTAGTGCACTATTAAAACAAAATTTTGACTCACTGCTCTTCGGTATACTTTCTTCCTAAATCCGCAGCTGATGATAAACTGGTCAAAGATCAATCTTAGATTGGTAGTTGGATCCTTGCAATTGGTTGAATAAATTGTTAATCCTCGGCAAGAGTTACCGACTCTTGATGGTTAGCTTGTTCAGCTCCCGGTAGTTAATGCACATTCGAAAACTACCGTCCCTCTTCTTGACAAACAGCACTGGAGCTCCCCAAGGCGAGAAGCTTGGTCTTATGAATCCTTTATTGAGTAACTCCTGAAGCTGCGTGGATAACTCTTGCATCTCTGAAGGCGCAAGCAGATAAGGTAACTCGGCTATAGGCGCGGTGCCTGGCACCAAGTCCTTGTGGAATTCGACTTGTCGTTGAGGAGGTAATCCTGGCAAGTCTTCGGGGAGGACTTCAGGATATTCCCTTACCACAGGGATATCTTCGAGCTTCGGTTCTTCGGGCTCTTTGTCCATGACATGAGCTAAGAAGGCAACACATTCTTTGCGCAAAAACTTTCATGCCGTCAAACAACTAATAATCTGTAGAGGCGTATCCTGCTTTTCCCCGTGTATCACAATCATCTCTTCATTCGCCATCGGGATACAGATAATCTTCTCGTGGAAAACAATCTCTGCACGATTACTCAACAGCCAATCCATCCCAACCACAACGTCGAAGCTTCCCAGTTCAACTGGCAGAAGATCTATCGAAAACTCACGCTCTCCGAGCTCTATAACACAGTCTCTAATCACTTCTTTGGCTTCAACTAGCTTCCCATAGCTAGTTCTATCGAATACGGGATATCTAACTTACTTGCTACTAAACCCAGTATATCCTTAAACCCTAGAGATATGAAGCTAAAATCGGCACCAGTATCAAACAGCACAGATGCATAACGTTGACTAACAGGGGATGTACCGATAACCACGTTTGGATCCTGGCGTGCTTCCCTAGCTCTGATGTTGAACACTTTTCCACATGCCTGATTGTTTTTAGGGCAATACTTCCTGAAATGCCCCACATCACCGCAGTTAAAACACCCTTGACAACGTCCCTGATCGTCACCATTTCCGCCTTGATAGTTGTTGTTGTCGTTGTTTCCTCCGCGATTTCCGCTACCATCTTGACCTCTATTTCCACGTCCCGTACCATGCCAACACGTCTCCTTACAATGCCCCACTTTTTCACAGTTATCACATTTTCCATATCTACATCGCCCGGTATGATGACGTCGACAATTGTCGCACTTAGGTAGTTTACCCATGTACCCTTTTCCCTTTTTGGCATTGTTGTTGTTATCCGCCCGAGTACCCTTCTTGAAATTTGTGAACTTTCTCTTGTTATCTCCAGATGGGTCCACATGAGTCTCTTTCTTCTCTTCAGAGATTGAGAATTTTCCCAACCTAAATGCTTCTTCAGTGAGCGCCACACTTAAGTCAATAGCATCGGTAATCATTGGAGGTTTAGATGTTGTCACCATGCTTAGAATCTGAGGTGCCAATCCCCAGATGAAGCGTTCAATCCTCTTAAACTCTGGTTCCACCAGATATGGAACAATTCATGATAAATCATGAAATCTCTGCACATACTCAGCTATCTTTGAACCTTCCATTTTCAAATTCCAGAATTCAGTTTCCAACCTCTGGATTTCTGCCCTCGAACAATACTTCTTACGCGTCAGCTCTTTCAGTTCGTCCCACATCAAAGCATACGTAGCAGTCTCACCCAACGTCTGAACCTGAAGGTTCCACCATGACAGAGCCCCATCTAGAAACAGTCTAGATATGTACGTGACTTGTTGCTTTGGAGTACAATTGCTCAAATGCAAAACAGAATCCGTCTTCTCAACCCAATGCACAAAAGCTACGGCACCCCCAGTGCCGTCGAAATCCAGGGGCTTGCAGCCCAAGAACTGCTTGTAGGTGCAGCCTGCTACATAAGCAACATCATTCACATAAGGCATTAGTAAAGCACACTTGGAAATGTCCAAACGTTTTGTAATGTGTCTTAGGTGACTAAACATTACCGTTAGGTGGGTTATTACCTGAGGTACCTCCGCTGTGTTTGGAGCGAAGGGCCTCGTGCTATGCGATGGCCTGTGAGATGCGCTCTTGTAATTCCGCCTTTGTCATCGGCAGAGGGTTGTTGGCTTCGGTGTTCCTTCGAGGCGACATCTTCTAAGAAGAAGATCGGATAGGTCAGGTCTTATTCATCAAGTAAGTAAATAGTCGTCCAAAGGTCATATGTACGTATACATATAGGCAATCATCATAGCAAGCAATCAAGCAACAACATAATCATAGCAATCAGGTAAATCAACAAAGGGTTTAATGAGAACATGACGGTTGAGCTTTCATTAATTACCGACCACAGTTATATTGTTTACAAAGTGTATCGCATCAAAAGGGACACAGGGTCACACTACCCTTGTCCAATAAGTCTGTTGATATACCAAAAATCACGTGGTCAAAAGTGGTCTTCAAAGTCTTCACAATCTTGGCTCAATAGTAGTGCTCTCACCAAAGGTAATG
Source organism: Helianthus tuberosus (assembly GCA_030545235.1). Lineage (NCBI taxonomy): Eukaryota > Viridiplantae > Streptophyta > Magnoliopsida > Asterales > Asteraceae > Helianthus > Helianthus tuberosus. The sequence goes on along the minus strand of CM060358.1, from coordinate 43,769,738 downwards.
TATCTTCATAAGACCAAAAACCTACTGTACTGATGGCGGAGATAGAGAAGGGAAGGAAAGCAAACTACCATCATGTACGAGCTCCTCCTCGAGCTCGTATACACGGCGAAGTAAGTAACTTATCTACTGCTCGATAGTAAGGAATCTAGCATCAAAACCTAGAGAAGGTGTAAGAGCAGCAGGTGAGAGTGCAAAAGGAGAAAGTGATGAATGTGGAGGAACAAAAGTATACTGACAGAGACAGGGTGGAGGACGTGGTGTCAGCTCAAGATCTGAAACTCTACGACTCAAAACCTCAAACTGTAGCTGAAGTGACATGAGCAACTCATCCCGTGTGTAGCCTCCATAATGTGAGGGATGATAGGGGTCTGAAATCGGCATAGTGTATGGTAGGAACCATCAGAATGGCTTGTCCAGCGGTGAAGAAGTGAAGGGAGCAAACGGTGCAGCCTGAGGGATCTGTGGAAAAGCTGCTGAAGCAAAAGAATCGTCACGCGGGTGCTGACCTGACGTACCTTCCCCTGGACGGGGTGCAAGGATGTCCTGAAGGAGAACAATCGGAAAATCAGTGCGATGGACATCGGACTCTACAGGAGGGAGATGAGCAACCTCAGCGGGTGCGGGTGGAGGAATAAATGGCTCGGCAAAAGGAAGATCAACAGGTGCAGGTACTGCGTCGGGAATAGGGAGTGCAATATCTGGTAATTCAAACGGAACATGGTCAGGATCAGGAATCGGCTTGGGATCAGCAGGTGCATCATCAGGTTGATCAAAAGGAACAAAATCTGGCTCAGGACCAGGCTCTGGGTCGCGTGGAGGTGTGGGATCTCGAGCAGGTGATAGTGCAGCAGACATAGCGGTATCGTCGTCTGAGTCAGTAGCAAAAAGCTGCAATCCGGCCGTCTGTAAAGCTGAAGATGTGACAGACTCAAAGGAGTCTGAAACCGAGTGCCAACTGGAATCAGAAGATACCTCATTGACAGGAATCTCAGGAGGTGGAACAGCAACAACATCCTCATCTATCTCTCCATCACCCTGGGCGTCAACTGGAAGATCGTCTACAAACAAATCGCCATCATTCTCGAACAAGTCATCGATAGGCCAAGCCTCGGGAGGAATGACCACAAGAGGTACGACATCGAGGATCGGAGCCAAGATGCGCTCGCCATCGGGGTGACCAATGATGAGGTGATCATGGACTGGAATAGGAATGACAAGAGGATCCTCGTCAGGGAACCCATCAGCAAAGGGTAACTCATCGCCAAAGTCTGGTGGCTGGAAGTCGTCCTCGTTCTCGGACAGCATGTCAGGGTCACTTTCAGTGTCTGACGTATATATCTCTGGCGCGGGCATAACCTCGTCGTCTGATGCGACTGTCATCGGGTCGCGGGCATCTGACAACCCACTCTCTGAGGATGACATGTGTGCCTGTAATGTCGTAATCCTAACACATGTACATATAGTAACCACTAATACTCAGTATATGTAAACAAAGGCAATTTATCATGTAATCATGTATTCACATTTTTCTTCACGAAACTTTCTCTATCTTTCCTATTCTGCCTCATGCAGACTAAACCACCAATCTGACCTTGCAATCGTGTTTCTTGTCTTTCCTTTTTGTAAAACGTTTGTTCCATGGATCTGGGCGTTGTGTGTATATGCAATGAAAACATGTTGTAAAAATATTTTCGTGAGAGAGCCCTAGTGATTGTAGTCTAGACTCGAGAAGGAATCCTAGTTCGCTACAATCGAAGCTCTGATACCAAACTGTTACACCCTGACTTTTGCGGAAGCGTGATTATGTGTGACTTACTTAATATCATTGAATTCAACCATAACAAACATCTATATGATAAAACCATGACGTTCATCCATATATTAAGTCTCAAAACATTACAATCGTCATTGTGTAACCACAACCCAAGACTTCAAATTCAAGTACACTACAACCAAAGCTTAAAGTTCCATACTGGACTTCACAAAAGACTCTAGTATGAACGAGGCTTTGAACCATGTATCCTATCAAGGATAAAACACACGACTCAAAACCCTTCAGTGCTGGATGACATCACTTATTTGAGACACAACTTGATATCTTGGATGCCCACCAGATCCATAATTAGTTTCCTGAAATACATGTAGTTTGAAAAAATCAACAAAAGTTGAGCGAGTTCATGTGTTTTGTATGTGTGCACGAACATCCTTAAAAACATTTGTAAGTATGTATGTATGTACTTGTAAACCGGTATGAAAGCGACAAGGAAACAGATCAATTAATGTGTAGCTAATACATTAATATATATGCAATGGTGTAGGAAGGCTCAACCCTTTATGCGTATTTCGTACCGGGCCATCCGGCGGGAACAACATAGTCACCACATGGTCCATCCTGAGGGCTCATGGGTGGGGCTCGCAACACCCAATAGATCTATTACTCATGCCCCTCGGTCCTTATAAAAGGATTAATGGTCTTAAGTTAACGCCTACCCATTCAAATGATCTACCTGTTCATTCCTTAGATAACCATACCATTTGTAATCATCGAAACATTTGTAACATGTATTTCACCCCCGAAGTTATAAAACTGAAAACAGTTAAAAGAAAAGGGGGACATGAACTCATAGTTTTGCGTTCTTCGTATCCAATGTAACTCAAAGCTTCCTCTAAATCGCACAACTACCTACATGCGTAATACGGTTCATTAGACGGGTGGGTCGTGCCTTGACCTTGGTCTTATTTAGTATTTTTTTAGTTATGTTTCTTCGTGCCATCAACACTATTCCAAGTTATGTAATTATTTGTTAAAATAATAAATATTTTAACTTAATTTATATTTATTAAATTTTAGAATATTAGTTAAAATAATATATTTTAACTTGTCACATAACGTATTTATACATGTATAACTTCCCCACGGATGGGTGTATTCATACTCGTATTCTTATCCTTATGTATTTTTTGCCAAGTATCGGTGGCGTATTCCGGTGTGTTTTTATACGTACGAGAATACCTATTTCCATTGTGTTTATTAAGTATCTCATACTTAATTTTGTATAAATTTTCCGGAATAATATTTTTAATAAAAATCCATCAATATACATTCCCAAAAACGGGTTTGGTAATCAAACCACGTTAATAGTAAAGACGGGTAAAATACCGTTAGTGGTAAAAATTAACCCGGTAAATATTAGGATTTAAATAAATAAACTTGATATTAATTAAAAAGGAGGATAAATACTTTGAGAAAACAAAGTATATAGAAGGCTCGAGTTAACGGGACTTAAAATAAAACGGGTTATGACTTCCCGAACCCACTAAGTGACTAGGAATATTAACCTAGTTAGTTATGTGTTGTTAGAACAATAAATGAAACTAGAAATAGTTAAACCTTTTATAAAAACAAAACATGAGGGGCTAATAGGGCCAAGTGGAGGAAACTTATTTATTAAAACTAAAAATAAAACACAACACACACTTGGTAAGTGTGTGTGTGTGCGCGCAGGAACGATCAGGAGCACAAGGGGGTTCTTTCAAAACCCTAAAGCTCATAAAATCCAGCAAAATCAAGGAGAAATCGAGCAAAGAAATTAGGGCTTTAACTAAAATCGCGATCACCAAGCTTAGGGGATCACAAGGTATGTCAAAATTTTGATATTTATGAAGTTGAGAATTCTTGATGTACATAAGAAATTCGAAATTGATGTTGCATGTTTGTGGTATGGATGATATTGAGAACATGCTTAAATTGAAAGCTGAATTCAAACAGCTCCTGATCAGAATTTACAGCCGACTTGTATTGGCTGTAACCTGAACAAAACCTGAAAAAAAACATGTGTTTCTTGACTCGAAAATGTAATTCCAAGAAATATCTTTAAAACCCCACTGGAATCGCATTTTTTTCGATGAAAATTGAGCGTTTTATGAATTTTTCCGTATCAAAGGTTCAAGCTGCGTTTTCTGGCAGAATTTGCAGCCCATTACGAATGTCATAACTCAATTTAGGGATTTAGTTATAATCTTAAATTTTTACTGTAGATAGTTTTAAGCGATTAAAAGAATCTCCAATTGGAATTTCGTAAATCGGATAAACGATGAATTTTTAATGAATTTTTCCGTAAGCTGGAGTCAGAAGTGACGAATCTGATTGTAGCTTAGTAAATGAATTTTTGGTAAAGAGTTAGATCTTTAAATTTTAACACAAGGCCTAACCCTCCGAGAGGTACGCCACATAAAAAAAATCTTAATTTTTGAAGACTTGTAAACTGGTTAAACAAGTCATCAAAAACAGCCCATTTTTCAGTGATATGAAATGCCTGAATGAAATCGCGGTCTACTTGGTTGTGTGTAAAATTTGATTTCATTAAGAGTTCGGATGAAATATTCCTAAGTGAGTTCAATGAACCAAATGTGCATTTGAATATGTTGATAAGTCAATTGACTTTTAAAAAGTCAAACCGACCAATGATTAGATCAAATGATAATTTGATATGGTCTAATGATAAATTCGACATAAAACCCGTAGGATGGAATAGTCGTAAACAATTATCACTAATCTAACTGTCTTACGAATTGTGATGATGATAGTTTGACTCTAGACAAGCTAGATGAAGACTTAGGAAAGAAGCGGGTCAAACGGATCGAGTACGCGAAAAGAGGACATAACCGGATGCAAGGTAAGTGAAACTTACACCTTTTAGTAAAATAAACGTTCATCCTATAAGTTTCAAATACAATAAGGATAATATTCAAGATATGGTTCCCGACGCGAATTAATACGGGTCGGTACTAATATAAATGATAAAAACCATGTTTAATGGTAAAAGAGATAGAACGGTAAATTAGCCATGAAAAGCTAATTATAAAAATGGGTTTTTGAACGGTTACTATAAGTAAGCCTAATGAATAAAAAGAGTAAAACGGGTCAAATGGTAATGTGGATACCATTGGACAAATATTGACTAATAAGCACTTGTCGAGTGTTATGCTTACAGGATAAAGCGGCTTATGAATCAGCGTTGCTATGAATTAGCAAATTTTCGAGACAAGGTATTAAAACGGGTCAATGTATTGATCCGAGTCAGGTACGTATAATTATGTTGTAGTTAAAAGTGCTAATTTGGTCAATAATTGGTGAGAGTCTTTCGTCGTAAAATAAGAGACTAGAATTGACCAAAAAGCCCTTCACGGGCGAACCGGGTAAACAACCGTTAGAGTTTGTTTAGAAACTTGTTTATTGATTTTGAAACCCATAGATACATATAAAAAGTATAGGCAAAAACGTTTGCGGGTCAAAATAGACTAAGAAGTAAATTGTGATTAAATGCTTAGATAGATACAAATGAATTGGCGAATGTAAATGTCTACGTAAACTCTAGGATGGGAGCGAAAACGTTAAGGTTTGACAAGCCCGGGATGGGTAAAATGATAGGAATTAACTATTTTCTTTTTAGAGCATGTAGTGAAATAATAATGCCAAACGGGTCGAATAATCACCTAAAGGATTTATGCGCCAACATTGGATAATCAGATTTTTATGCAAACCAAGGTGATAAATGGGTCCGTAATTTAATTACGGACGCGTAGGAAAAAAAGAATCGTGTAAAACGGATAACTAGAACGAAAGTTATGGCACTTTAAAGTTTGATTTTCGATTAATAACCATAGCTGGCAGATATGCAGGTTCCAGGAATGGACATGCTGGAAAATGGTCTCCCTCGCGCCACGCGAGGGAGTGTGGTAAATCCGGCGCACCACGCAACGGATGTCGCGGCACGCGAAAGATGAGAAGAAACCTCTCGCGTGGCGCGAGAGGCTTGAATCCGAAAAGAAAAATATATATTTTGTTTTAGTTGGTTGATGCTATAAACTTGGTTAAACTCATTTTACGCTATCAAAACTAACTTTCATGTTGGTTTTGATCATAGGTATATCACGGGATGCCGGATGATGATCAAGTTAATCGAAGAACCGAACACACGAGATTAAAGCTTCCGCACGGCCTTACGTTGTAACTTTTAAACGACGAACCCAACTACATTGTTGTAAAACTTTTAAACTGTAAAAGTTTTTAATAAACCGTATTTTTATATTTGATATGTATATGTAAATGCACAACTAATTGTCGTTATTGGTACTAGAACTCTCTTAAAATAGTAAGGGTGTTACAAGCGGGTTGGCTCTAATCAACGAACAACGTTTGGTTAGACATTAAATAGAGTGGAGGTCCGAACTGCGTGACGTCTAGTGTCGATACAAACTATTATTTAAAAAGGATCATTGCACCGTGACCGTTAATGATCGTAAGTCGAACCGAATCAAGAAATTGCCTTGATGTTGAAATTAGTTTTTAACATCTGAATTATCCAACCACTTTATTAGCTTTTCTTTTTAATCTAAAATTATAATTTGTTTTTACATTTAGTTAAACTAAAAACCCTCTTTCAAAACAACTGTATATGTGTCTAAAACGTTTTGGCATAATTCGTTAATCTGTATCCCTGAGGACACGAACGTTACTTCCACTCATACTATTTTTAGTGGGTTTATAATATATTTATTTGCTGGATTCAACACCCAACATCAACGTAGAAAATATATATAAATCTATTTTTCACCCAAAAATAATGTGTTTCTAGTTTATTTAATATTTTCTCCCAAAAATAATATTTCTTCTAATAATTTCAAGAAAATATATATTTTTATTTACCCCAAAATAACATATTTTCTTCTTGTCAAAAATATGATGTATCTTTGTAATAATTGTAAAAATCATATTTTTATTCTCTTGGTGTCCAAAATACTAATTACCAAAATATACTTACGAATTAAATTTCAGAATATTTTCTGAGTTATATTCCTTGTTCAGTTTCTCCAATATTTTGGGTATAAATTATATATTTATTTCTTGGAATTTATGTAATATTTTGGATTGTAATTTCTTGGTATTTTGGTGAGTTATATTATTTCAAGTCCTAAAATAATATAACTAATACACATAATATACAAATAATCACACACATGGTGACATCTAAATATATTTTCCTATATACATATTTAGTCACTTTTATTTACAAAAACCAACCTCCAATATTTATAATTTTTGTAACAAAAATTATGGCAAACTTTATATAAAATTCATGGTTTAAAATATACTTGTAAATATTTGTTTAAAATATTTTTCTAAGTGTTTAATTTTTAGAAAAATTTTGTCGTAGTTTCCCCTTAAAAATGGAGGTTTCCATATTTTCAAAGCATATCATTTTCTTTTATAAATCATCACAATCAACAACAAATCAACCAATACTTACCAATTTGCCAAAATCAAGCTTTAGTCATGAACTTGAAAATTTATAAAAATTTGTAGTAACTTACTAGTGTATTTAGTAGACTTAGTTACCCTTTAAAGTGTGATTGTTTATTTAAAAACATCATTAGTGGAGAAGTTAGATGTTTATAACTTGTAAATAAATTTTCTAAAAATATTTCTTCTTGAGTTTTTCTTGTTAAATATATATTTCTACACTTGATTAACCACTAAAAATGTGGTTAATCTCTTTAAGAACCAAGTTTATGTAAATCTTGTATTTTTAATTTGGTTTCTTGAAAAATCATTCTTAAAATCATATGTTTATAAGACTTTATATCACACTTTGTTTATCATACTTCAAGAAAAACATTAGATCTTTCAAGTTCATGCTTTACATATGGATGATTACTTTGATCTTAACATAATCATCCTATCATCTTGCTAGATTATGTATTTAATCACTATCTAGCAAGATCATATGATGTTTAACATCATAAACACAAATATTCAACAATCAACAAGCATAATAACACATAACAACATGATTTCTTATGATTTTTAAGCTTATGTTCAAGTTCCATGTTCATGATCCATAGTGTTCTTCAAGATTAGTTACTTGTATCATCTTTTAACCAACTTAATAAGATGTAAAAATGGATGTAGATGATCTTACTACTAGCTCAAGGCTAGGGTTGATCACAAGATGAAGAAGAGGTGGTTAAAAGCTCATATGAGAGGTCCTTTAACTTCCAAGAGTTCCTAGCTTCCTTGTATAGCTTCTTACACCTTTGAGAACACTTGGATTGCTTGAAGATGGACAAGAAATGGAAGTGTTTGGAGGTGTAGTGAGGACCGTAGGTAATGGGGAAGAAGAGAAAGGAAATTGTGAAGATTTCAAGTGTTGGAATGTAATGGATGAAGATCTAGTGTTTTAAATAATAATCTTCCAACATGTAATGGCATAAGGTATAATATGTTTAGTATATTCCCAACATGATCTAATAAATTATCCAAAGAAAATCTTCATGTGGGACCTATGTTGGGCCGTGAACTAGGGGGTATAGGCTAGCTTGTAAAGATTAGTAAAGGTTATAGTTGAAATCTAAGTGATTTAGTTATGGTATTAGTTGTTATGTTGTTATATAGTGTGTTGTGATATTCGGGGGCCATAACTAGCTTGGTAATGTCAAAACAATGCTTCTAGTGAAAATTTGGTGTTTCGGGTAGTGTCCGGTTGTTCGGTTGGTTATCGGTTCGTTAAGGTGCTAAACTACGCAGTTTAGTATGCTTTGTGTTACCTTTCGAGACAGTTTTGATTCCCGGCACTTAGGAAATCATTCAGGGTCATTTAACCATATTTCTACATGATATTAAGTTGTTTAAATGCTGAATTTTGCTGAATTCTGCAGAATTCTGCAGTTTGTGTGAGTTTTAGGCACTTTCTGGCACTTAAACTATCACTAGGAAGACAGTTTTATGATCCTTACTTTTCTACACACTATACTAGTGTAACCCTTGGTTTCTGGCTCATTCTGTGTCTCAATACCATGTCTATCTATGTACTGAACTCCGTCAGCATTTTTCTGATTTGTCTGATAACTGTGCTATCTTTGTTTCGTGCACCATTTGAATCAATAAGGTGTTGCGTGCAATAATGATATGACATTTGCAGTATATGATGCACATGTGTATATGATAACAATAATCAAATAGTATTCATGTCATAAATGTTGAATCAGCACGCTCATTAAGCACTAATTACTGTTTAATAATTGTACAGATAAATGCAAATTTGACAGTTGTCACAACTTAAGCTCCATACAAAATTTTAGGAGCCCCAGTTCTAAACACTTTACAACAAAAACAAAACATCTTATCTAGCGCTTTCGAAAATCGTCTATCATATTGATTAAGTGGACCAAAGTCTATACTAGTATCTCTTTTAGGACCTTCCGCGACCAATACATTAACCTCATCCGCATTAAGTCCTTCCCACCTTCTTGGATCAAATATATCCACACGTTCTTGCTCTCGTCGCTTTTCAACGTTTTCTTGTTGCTTTTCAACGTCTTCTACTTCCACACTTTCTTCCTCGTCTTCTACTTCCGCACATTCTTGTTCTTGTTCCTATTCTACTTCCTCATGTTCTATTTCTACTTCAACATCTTCTTGTTTGATTTTCAACATTAACTATAGGTGGATTAGGCGCCAAAAACTTTTGTATAGCACCGGCTTGAGACTTCACCAATTCTTCGGCTCGTTTCCTCTTTTGACGTTGCCATCCGTATGCTTGTTTAGGAGCCATTAATGTAACGCCTTGCTTTTCGAAACATACTTTAATGAGAAGAAATATTCGTGTACCTATTTTTTGGGAACTTACATCCGTATCGTAATTTCTATTTCGTTCCGTATCATTGTAATCCGAGACTTCGATCGTAATAAAATTAATTATTTTATACGAATTGTACTTGGTTTAACTTTTTTTAACATTTAATCCTTATATATATTAGATACAAACTCGTACCCTTGTAAACACATGCGTAACTTGCAATCATTACGTAATTCTAGATATCTTATACGTACAAACACTTGATTCTACGTTCACAATACAACCTATACTATATTTTACACAAACTTATTTAACTTCATGTGTTGTAGGAATTAAACATTGATCTATATTGATGTGATTAATAAATCACTTAATATTAATAATACATAACCTACATTATTATTATAATTATAATCTAACTTGTTGCCAAAACATGAAAAGGTGTTGATGGACTTTTGTCCAATCGAAGCTAACAGCCAACATATGGTTGAATTAAAATGGATGGAATTAATTGCTTGGTCCTTTATTACACTATTTTAATGTTAAATAACTAAATAAGATATTACACATCTAATAGACATATAACCTAACATAAAATAATACATGCACTACCTAGTTTACATGTTAAAAAGGATAACAAAAAAAAATATAAATATGGCTGTTAACAGCCCTTGTCCGATCGCAAGCCTTATGGCTTTTAGTTGTCATTTTTTTATCATAATATTGCAATCAATCACATAATATCATATGGTTAGTTAGATAATCCATTAATATAACTTAACTTAATAAATATCCTACTCAAACTAAGTTGCAACACACACAAAAAAAGAAATGTATTGGCTGTTTACAGCCATGTTCGAACAGCCTTCATGGCTGATTTTAATTGTTTTTTTTTTTTTTGTGTGTTAAACCACCAACTACTTGTATTAATTGCAACCCACTTAAACCCTAACTCAATCCCTATATAAACCCACCCTTGTCCAAGCCATTTGCACTTTAGAAACATTCTCACAACTCTCTCAAACTCTCAAATTCGTAGCTGAAAGTGCAGATTCGGACAGAAGTACCAAGCTCCACTAAAGTGAGCAAAACTTCTTCATTTCTCATCCGTTTTAGCTCATTCTTTTTCCAGAACGCTTGGCTTGACCTTAGCTTCAATTCCATGGGTATTTCACAGAGAATAAGGCCCTGGAACCCTGGAAAATAGGCTCCAAAGTTCACTATTTTCATTCATCTTTACTAAACATTGTTTATACTTGTGCAAACTTGAGTTTAACTCACTCAAACCCACGTCCTTATGCTTATAACCTCTTCCATGATTAGTTAAGCTTAAAAACGGGGTTGAGACATACAAAATCAGAGGTTAATCCTCAAAATACTTTATGTTTTGTTTAGGGTTTTTAACCCGCAAGTAGTGTTCAAGCTTCAAGCTTGATAAAGGTGTGATTGTGGACTAACTTGGGTTGTCCAACATAAAATCCCCACATCCCTTGATGATTCCTCATAGTGTAGATGTTTCTTATTCTTGTATTGATATTAGTTCATGACCCTCCTTGTATGTTTTTACATCAAGTGTAGTGGTGAACCATAAGATGTACCTAAATGGAAGCTTGTTCTTCCTACCTCCTACATGAATTCTATGACACAATAGAGGTACCTAAATGAAGATTAATCTTCTACCTCATGCTTGATTATTGGACTAAATAATACATATAATACTTATACATATATTTACTATTCGAACTCTTGATGGTGGACTTGTGTTCATTCGTCAAAGTATTAGAATACATCATCCAAGACATAAAACTTGTTACGATTCTAATGAGGATACTACTCATGAAAACATTAACCCTTGAGGTTTCATAGTGTCAAGAACAAGTACTTAGTGTTAAAGGATGATTACTTTCGAATACATATATTATTGTGTTTTAATTTCCGAAATCCCTAAACGAACATATTCAACCTTCTAACCTCATCAACTTCGTCACATTCGATAATCGGAAAGCATATGCAAATTTGTGAGTATACTCGCAACCCCCTTTTTATGTTTACCACTTTTTGGGGTGTAACATGTTTAACTATTAAACTACACTTAAACTTATTCTTTATGCAATGCACGAAAACAATTCTTATACATGAATACAATGTTATGATACTTGATGCTTACGTGGACCATACTTATGTGATATGTTTTAGTCATTAGCTTTCACAAGCCTCCATTCGACATGTATAGCGCTATAGGAGTAACGCACCGCCCCCCTTAAACTTGTGGTCATGTCGAATTAACTAAACTTTCTTGCGTAAACAGAGGATTGGCTAGAAATATTGCATGCCATGTTAGGTTGATCTTGTATAAACGAAGTTGCCATGTGGATTCGTTTTAAACTTTTATACTTATACTTATTCTTAAACTTGTATACTCGCCTTTGCTTTTGCATTGAATTGTATTTTAAACATGTTACAGGTCGAGGATTGATGATGCTATGAAAATGGACTAGCAAAGATGCCTAGATACACACTTAGACGTTTAGGTTTAGAGTGTTGTATAAATTTTGTTATGTTACGTTGAACAATGTTGTTATTTGAATTTCTTGTAATGTTTTGACAATTTATCTATGAAATGAAAACGGTTGATTTAATTATTGTCACAATTAGTGTTATGAAGTCTCTTGCATTCGATCTCGTCTCACTCCGATGTTTCCGCCATCGGTTGGGGTGTGACAGATTGGTATCAGAGCCATAACTATAGGGAATTAGGTAGAATTGCCATGCCTTTTACCTAGTCTATAGTTCTAGAGCCTTATTTTTATGTTTTGCTTGAACCACTTGCATGATACATTATTTACTCCTTATTTAATTGCTTTTGGCCTTTTAAACATATATGTCACTTTTGTGTTAATACTTGCTTTGTTTGTTAATACTTGTGGTATCATTCCATCCTTTATGTGCTACCCTTGAAATGTCTTTTACGTATTATTTCTTGAGATACTTATTATGCTTATACTTGTTATTATTATTTTGAATATGCGTTATTTACTCGTTTATACTAAAATCAAAACCACTCATAATACACAAACGAGACGACTTCACCAAAATAGGCGTGAAACCTACAATTTGGTGAATGACTCTCAATCCTTCTATTTTTCTTTTTTTTTACACGAAATTCACCATCAAGTTAGGAGTGAAATCCTCACCTTGATGGAGAAATTCAATCTCAAATTCTAGTGGACCCTCGTCAAAGTGTTGAAATCAAATTTTGACCCGACGAGTACCAACCACACTTAGGATACTAAATCGCCAAGTTAGGGGTGAAACCCGCACCTTGTCGACTAGTTCCACTCCTTGATTTTCATTAATCCCGCCAAATCTCGAAATTTCAATTGATTTGGGGACATGTAGTAACCGGAAGGGTAAATACCGTTAACCGACTTGTCGACGAGAGTATTTCACCTATTAGGCCAAAGCATGCTCCTCAAACTCGAAAGACTTTTCGACCACTTTGGTTAGTCAAAGTTTCGTTTCGGAACCATCCCAAATTTTAATCAAACATGTGTTCTACTATTATTTTATACGATGCAATCTTTCGAATTTGAATTTACTTTCGATATTTACTCCTCACACACACACCACATATTGAATCTTTTTCATACATTTATACATATGCAAGATTTCAAAAACGTCACTCAATTTTGTTTACATTCTTTGTAACGCCAAAATGGAGGCATACCATCGAGATAGGAGTGATTTCCTTACCTTGACAATTAGCTCCACTCCTTCTTTTTTTAAAACGACCTCACCGACGAGTTATGGGTGATTCCCTTACCTAGGTGATCGTTACCAAAACTTTACCTCAAAATGTCCTATCATGCCAATCCGATCATATTTTATACCTAAATTGTTTATCATTTATCGAAATACCTACCTATATTAAATTCAAAATACATTGTTTTATCAAACGTACTTCTTATTCTACAATCTATTTTCACTCCACTCATATACACGAGATTCTTAATCGTGTCTTAAAACGTTTTGTTACTCGAACTTCAAAACCTTATGAAATGATACCTATCAATTTAATCGGTCCAATGAAACTCTTGCCCATGAACTTCATCTTCGACTTAATCACTAAAATATGCTCACATTATATCGTCATACTAGAGACTTCCATTCTTAATTGAAACCAAACCAACCTTTCTCAATTCATATAGGATCTTATAGATATTATAAGATCGTTTTACCGAAGACTATTTTCAACAACAACAAATCATTTGATAAATTTTTTTAGAATCGACGTTTTCACAGGAACCTCCAAAATTCAAAATTTCTTGTTTGGGTGCAAATGAAGCGAACTTATTATTTTCGAAAACTTTTCTACACCGCTTAATCGTCATTCAAATCTTAAAACACGTGGGCAAGAAGGCTTCATGGGACTGATAACCTTCAACATACGTAAACTCTTTTAAAACAAAAATAGCATTTTCATTCGTTACAAAATACGTTATGCATAACCAATGAGTACTTTATGTTCCTTTACATATACAAACTATATTCTACCTTTCAAACCAAGCTCAATCTTATTTTGATTCGATAAACACAACGTTTCGTTTAAACAACTATACATGCATATCATCATACACGTTTTAGTCGTTGCATCGCGACAACATCAGTTATATCGTTCGTATTTACATGTTCAACCTTTTGAGCACTTTTACATGCTTAAACTTATTATGTTTTCAATTAATACTATATACGCAATCATTAGTATTCGTACTCACACTCACACTCACACTCATATTCATAACATTACATTTTATGCTTATACTTATACGTTTCATGCTTATACTTATACTTATACTTATACGTTTCATGCTTATACGTATACTCGTACGTTTTATGTTGATACTCATACTTACGTGCACATTCATACTTAAACTTATACTTATGCTCGTACTTTCATTCATACTCGTGATTCATACATTCGTACCCGTACGCGAGTGGAATCCGAGGGATTCGCTTGCGTGGGTCCCATACATGCTTAAGCATGGACATGCTTATATACTACATTCTTATACGTACATATTCTCATTTTTTCAAATTTATGTATACCCTGATTCATACGCAACTAGTACAAGCGATGCGGATCATGCGACGATCAAAATAATCGCGGGTGCACACGTGATTATAGTGATAGACGCATGAGAATCATAGAGTGTACTACTGTGTATGGTAAGACATGGAACGTAACATAACACTAACAACGAAACGGACGTAGCATGGTTAAAACATGGTGGATACGCCGCTGGTACTTCCTATATATAAGTGTTTTCACCATGTTACCGAACTTTCGTAAAACGTGTCGTGAGAAATTCGGTGTTTTGCAGACCTATTTTGGACCTAAAATGCAAACTTTAACAACTCACAAACGCGTTGCTAAACACGCAATATCCGATTATCCACGACGAGACCTCATTCCTAACACAACGAGTTCGTTTGTCCAAAACACACGCCATTCTTATACTCATATTCGTTTATTAGATCGATCATTAACTCTCATTATTTCCCGTTACTCTTTGTCCTTTATACAAACCTCCTTTACAATCATTCGGTTTAAACTTTCAAAGCCTAAAATACTTTCTCGCTTGAAAACTATCTTCCATTCTTGTGTATGTGCAAACACACTTAGTTGGCCGTTACCTCCAAAACCGCTTTCTTTAATACACCAAACTTCCTCGTTTTTCACTAATAAAAGACTTTCTACGAACATGTGATTTAATGATACCTTTCGAAGCCAATAAAACTTTTCTTACAAACTACGGAGCGGCCACACTTTTCATCAAAATACACTTTATTTTATACGAAATATTTTCTTCTTGGGTAACATATTTTAAAACACTTACCATCGAGTTATTCGAACTTAATCAGCTCACTTGCCTATACACGCACATGCATGTTTTACTTATAATTAATGCCTCAAATCATCTTAGTCAATCGAACTCTTTTTTACAAACTTGTCATTTCCTTCCCCAAAGTCTCTTACATTTTCAACACGCTTCAAACTTCAAAGCCTCAATTTTAGCCAATCATTCTTTTTAGCCAAAATACTTTTTCCAAAATCCTTCTCTTGAATAAATTTCGGGACGAAATTTCCTAAAGGATGGGAGACTGTAACGCCTCGATTTTCGAACATACTTTAACGAGAAGAAATATTCGTGTACCTATTTTTTGGGAACTTACATCCGTATCGTAATTGCTATTTCGTTCCGTATCATTGTAATCCGAGACTTCGATCGTAATAAAATTAATTATTTTATACGAATTGTACTTGGTTTAACTTTTTTTTAACATTTAATCCTTATATATATTAGATACAAACTCGTACCCTTGTAAACACATGCGTAACTTGCAATCATTACGTAATTCTAGATATCTTATACGTACAAGCACTTGATTCTACGTTCACAATACAACCTATACTATATTATACACAAACTTATTTAACTTCATGTGTTGTAGGAATTAAACATTGATCTATATTGATGTGATTAATAAATCACTTAATATTAATAATACATAACCTACATTATTATTATAATTATAATCTAACTTGTTGCCAAAACATGAAAAGGTGTTGATGGACTTTTGTCCAATCGAAGCTAACAGCCAACATATGGTTGAATTAAAATGGATGGAATTAATTGCTTGGTCCTTTATTACACTATTTTAATGTTAAATAACTAAATAAGATATTACACATCTAATAGACATATAACCTAACATAAAATAATACATGCACTACCTAGTTTACATGTTAAAAAGGATAACAAAAAAAAATATAAATATGGCTGTTAACAGCCCTTGTCCGATCGCAAGCCTTATGGCTTTTAGTTGTCATTTTTTTATCATAATATTGCAATCAATCACATAATATCATATGGTTAGTTAGATAATCCATTAATATAACTTAACTTAATAAATATCCTACTCAAACTAAGTTGCAACACACACAAAAAAAGAAATGTATTGGCTGTTTACAGCCATGTTCGAACAGCCTTCATCGCTGATTTTAATTGTTTTTTTTTTGTGTTAAACCACCAACAACTTTATTAATTGCAACCCACTTAAACCCTAACTCAATCCCTATATAAACCCACACTTGTCTAAGCCATTTGCACTTTAGAAACATTCTCACAACTCTCTCAAACACTCAAATTCGTAGCTGAAAGTGCAGATTCGGACAGAAGTACCAAGCTCCATTAAAGTGAGCATAACTTCTTCATTTCTCATCCGTTTTAGCTCATTCTATTTCTAGAACGCTTGGTTGACCTTAGCTTCGATTCCATGGGTATTTCACAGAGAATAAAGCCCTGGAACTCTGACAAGTAGGCTCTAAAGTTCACTGTTTTCATTCATCTTTACTAAACATTGTTTATACTTGTGCAAACTTGAGTTTAACTCACTCAAACCCACGTCCTTATGCTCATAACCTCTTCCATGGTTAGTTAAGCTTAAAAACGGGGCTGAGACATACAAAATCAGAGGTTAATCCTCAAAATACTTTCTGTTTTGTTTAGGGTTTTTAACCCACAAGTGGTGTTCAAGCTTCAAGCTTGATAAAGGTGTGATTGTGGACTAACTTGGGTTGTCCAACATAAAATCCCCACATCCCTTGATGATTCATCATAGTGTACATGTTTCTTATTCTTGTATTGATATTAGTTCATGACCCTCCGTGTATGTTTTTACATCAAGTGTAGTGGTGAACCATAAGAGGTACCTAAATGGAAGCTTGTTCTTCCTACCTCCTACATGAATTCTATGACACAATAGAGGTACCTAAATGAAGATTAATCTTCTACCTCATGCTTGATTATTGGACTAAATAATACATATAATACTTATACATATATTTACTATTCGAACTCTTGATGGTGGACTTGTCTTCATTCGTCAAAGTATTAGAATACATCATCCAAGACATAAGACTTGTTACGATTCTAATGAGGATACTACTCATGAAAACATTAACCCTTGAGGTTTCATAGTGTCAAGAACAAGTACTTAGTGTTAAAGGATGACTACTCTCAAATACATATATTCTTGTGTTTTAATTTCCTAAATCCCTAAACGAACATATTCAACCTTCTAACCTCATCAACTTCGTCACATTCGATAATCGGAAAGCATATGCAAATTTGTGAGTATACTGCAACCCCCTTTTTATGTTTACCACTTTTTGGAGTGTAACATGTTTAACTATTAAACTAAACTTAAACTTATTCTTTATGCAATGCACGAAAACAATCCTTATACATGAATACAATGTTATGATACTTGATGCTTACGTGGACCATACTTATGTGATATGTTTTAGTCATTAGCTTTCACGAGCCTCCATTCGACATGTATAGCGCTATAGTAGTAACGCACCCCCCCCCCCACTCTTAAACTTGTGGTCATGTCGAATTAACTAAACTTTCTTGCGTAAACAGAGGATTGGCTAGAAATATTACATGCCATGTTAGGTTGATCTTGTATAAACTAAGTTGCCATGTGGATTCGTTTTAAACTGTTATACTTATACTTATTCTTAAACTTGTATACTCGCATTTGCTTTTGCATTGAATTGTATTTTAAACATGTTACAGGTCGAGGATTGATGATGCTATGAAAATGGACTAGCAAAGATGCCTAGATACACACTTAGACGTTTAGGTTTAGAGTGTTGTATAAATTTTGTTATGTTACGTTGAACAATGTTGTTATTTGAATTTCTTGTAATGTTTTGACAATTTATCTATCAAAATGAAAACGGTTGATTTAATTATTGTCACAATTAGTGTTATGAAGTCTCTTGCAATCTATTTCGTCTCACTCCGATGTTTCCGCCATCGGTTGGGGTGTGACAATTAAAGCCTAAAACGAATAATCGATGTTCAATTAACAAGAATAATCGATGTTTCACAATCATAGTTTCAAATATTAATCAAGAATTCCATACTCAACATCACTTACTCAATACCACAATACTCAATTCAATGCGATACGCGGATACGGGCAGCATGGTTATGATGTTAACAACAATTAACAGACTAACAAAATTACACAATAAGTCAATAACACTAAATGAACGGACCTTTTGAGTTCTGAATCAGCAGGCAGCAACCTCTGATGTGTGATCTTGTTCGCAGCAACCAACAGGAAAGCAGCGTCTCTGATGGAAGTTGTTCTTGTTCGACTGTCTAAACTCTAATGTGTGATCTTGTTCGCAGCTGCCCAGGCCCAGCGATTCAGCGAAGCTCTGATGAATGATGATGTTCGGTTGTTCGTTATTCAATTATGATGAGTTTTTTCGCGTCTCGTCCTTTCAGATTCTAGGAGTCCAGGAAATTGCCGCCGTGTGTTATATTTTTTTATTATTAGTATTAGGCCAATAAACCTAATATGAAGTGGGCTAAATTATAAACCACTAAAAAGTATTTGATAATGGGCCTATATTGGATTTGGTATGTGTTTACAATTTTTTTGAATAACATATATATCGATTTTTTTATTTTATAAAATCACGTGCCCCTCGAAATCACGAGCCTTGTGTGGAGGTCCTCCCAGCACACCATCATAGCTGGCTCTGATTAAATTATAAGAGAAATCTGGATATTAGAAACTAATTTCAACACTTAGGAAATTTCTTGATTTGATTCAGCTTACGGTCATTAAGGTTGCATGGTGTGGAGTAGTGCCCCCTCCACATCAGCTTAATAACGCCCCAACACCTCACCGCGACTCTCTCGTGAGTGTAGTGCTAACGTTAAAGGGGAGGCTCACATCGGCCCTATTTTGTAGGTGAATAAGTCAATCAAAACCCCCATTTGGAGGGGCCGCTACCCATGGCCAAACCATACTGGTTTGCCTAAGAATTAGATGCAATGGTCTTTTAGTACATCATGTGTATCAATACTAGACATCAAATCGTTCTGACATCCAAAGCCACCCCGTTACTCTAAGTTCATGTCGTTCAGATCTTAGTGTACGTGTTGTGTGATAAAAGTGTCAATTATAATCAAAGACTCACGTCGTTCAAAATGTTTAACTAGAGTGTGTGATTCTATAGTGAATTGTATACTAATAATAGATAAACAGAATGAACAGTATATTTCTTTTTATGGTTTTTTATATGTGTTATTTAGTGGTTTTTTACATGTGTTATGTGGTTCTTTTGTATATCTTAGACCGTGGGGTATGGTGGGGCGTGAGTTGGGGGCATGGTACGACACGTGGAGTATGGGGTACCCAAAACCAAAAGCCAATTCCAAAGGGGTATGGTGGGGCGTCCCTGGGGTGGCGTGGAAAAAAAGCCAATTTCAAAGGGCTAGTGCTCTTGGCCAACGAGTTTCCGCCATGTTATGTTCGTAGCCCCGCCCAATGCCCGGGCTGAAACCCCCAGCCCAAGGGGCCACGCCGAAACCCAAGCCCACCCGGGGTGGTGACGTGGGCGTTTGTACCCAACCCACGCCCCATACCCCATAGTCTTATGTAACTTGCCTTTGTTTTTTATCGATGTAATTCACGTGTCAGTATTTTTTTATCATATCAAGATTTTTTTTTCTCTATGGGTTGCTGTAATGAGTGTATTTTTTTATATGTGTTATTTAGTGGTTTTTTACATGTGTTATGTGGTTCTTTTGTATATCTTAGACCATGGGGTATGGTGGGGCGTGAGTTGGGGGCATGGTGCGACACGTCGAGTATGGGGCACCCAAGACCAAAAGCCAATTCCAAAGGGGGTATGGTGGGGCGTCGCTGGGGTGACTTGGGAAAAAAAGCCAATTTCAAAGGGCTAGTGCTCTTGGCCAACGAGGTTCCGCCATGTCATGTTCGTAGCCCTGCCCAACGCCCGGGCGGAAACCCCCGCCCAAGGGGCCACGCCGAAACCCAAGCCTACCCCGGGTGGTGACGTGGGCGTTTGTACCCAACCCACACCCCAACCCCCGCCCCATACCCCATAGTCTTATGTACTTGCGTTTGTTTTTTATCGATGTAATTCACGTGTCAGTATTTTTTGATCATATCAAGATTTTTTTTCTCTATGGGTTGTTGTAATGAGTGTAGGTGACGTAACAAAACAAAACAAACCGATACCGATCAAATTCCCGTTGTGTTGGTATATTTTTGGTCATATCATATTTTTTTTCTCTATTAGTTGCTATAACGAGTGTTAGTACCGTAATTAAACAAACTGATACCCACCCACCGCGCAACGCGTGGATTTAATAACACTAGTTTAAATTTATGGACAAACTCAAACCATTATTTGTTCATTTTTATCAAAAATTAAAACTAATTAGGATTTTAACATTTGAAATACTTTCTTAGAATAATTAAGTTACCAATTTCAGTGACAAACTAATATAAACATCCGGAAAAAGCATTCGGATTTAAGATCAAGAAACACACAACCAAATCATTCAATAATCAAATACCATAATTGTTTCACATAAATATTTGAATCAAGCCATGCATATAAACCCTAGTATCGTAATAATCTAACATGATTTGGGACACATGTCATTCAATGATAGCATCAATAATTTATTGATAAATTTTAAATTTTAAATTAAAAAGATTTAAATATTATATTGGAATTTTATTTTGATTGTAAATCTAAAGTCTAAAATGTGTTTTAAATCTAATCTATAATTTATGGATTTAATTTTGATTTGAAATTATTAAACAAAAATCCATAAAACTAGTAACCATTTAATCAATTTCGTAAGTTTTACTTTCCCTTCTGGAATCACATTAGATTTTTGTGATAATTAAAGTTTTGTCAAGAATATAAAAAATCATTATTTAATATTCAATATATTACATCAAATATTTAGAATTAAACTCCACTTCATTCTAAATACTAGGTATGTTTTTTTACTCTTCATATGTTATGCATATTATCTATGTCACGTAGAAAACATCATGTTTTTTTAGATAAGTTAACCATGTCAAATAAGTAATATGCATATTATCTATGTCACATAGAAAACATCATGTATTTTTAGATAAGTTAGATATATGTGTTTTAAAACAAGGTAAACTCTTAACATACATATTTTTTCCTATTGTAACTAAGATGTAGAGGTCTGTGAAAGGTATCTTCACATTCGGAATGTCATAACTTTTTTTTAATTTAGATTTACTTAGTTGTCGTATGGTGTCTCATGTCTTTATTTTTATTTTTTCACTTATATATTAGTTTCATTGGTTCAATTGTGCATGTAAAGTATTACACTATACATAGTATTTTCTCAACTATAGTTACTTGGTTTTATTGATTCAGTTTTTGTCTATTCATTTACATTACTTTTATCTATCTAGAAGTCCCTTTTCAAACCTTTCAAATGGTATGGGACATATTACACTATCAATAGTTTTTATTGGTTTCCTTACTAATTGTGATAAAAGTAATTATTTCGTACAATTCATATTGGTTTATAGCTTTGAATACGAGCATACGTTATATTAATGTTAATGATAGTGAAAGTGAGGAAACTATATTTGGATGGTAGAAAATATAATATTATGCCAACATTAACCCGTCAGAATAATCTATTATCAGATAAAATCAAACACGTTACCTTTGAACAAGAAAATGTCACAATAAATATTAGTAGTGGTACAAAAATTTAAGTTCCTATGACAAATCCTAAAACAAATAACAGATCATATTATTATGAATGACTATACAAACTTCAATATTTATTTCGTATTTGGTCTGCATATTACTCTATATTATATACTAGTCTAAGTACCCGTGTAATACACGGATGGCTAAACAACAAAAAAATTTATACTTTAATACGTAAATACTTTATTACAGATTCGTTCGAATATTAAGATAAATAATATCTTATAAGAATTAATTAACGAATAGATTTGATAATAGATTTTAAGAAATATGAATAATTTGTTAGGATTATAGTGTGTCATGAGTTGTCGATTTTAATCGCACGTCCCTAATACTAAGAACCAAAATAGATATATATTATTTTAATCGCGCGTCCCTAATATCCAATTTTTACACTTTAACTTATGGCGAACATCTAATAGAACCGGTTAAAAACAACCTATGTTGACCTAATCATGTAATATCATTCATGATTGCCATTTAACAAAACGATGATAAATATGTACCACGACTGGACTTTCAAGCTGCATCAACGTCATCGCAGGCAATATTTTTTCCTTGAATATTTGCACACTAAGACAACACAATGACGCACACACATACACATACTTTAATGATAACATGAAGAACAAATGTATTGAATAAGTCACTTGTACAGGATACACGACGGACCTTGATGAATAGATGCGTCACCGGTAGGAACAGCTTTGACAAATTCATGTAGTAGATTAGACAACGATGTAGACCGTGAGCGAAGAAGATGAAAATAAGATTTTACCCATAACCACACCTTCTTAAGCTTGTTCATTGCAGGACATGGATTAAATCTAAAATCTAACTTTGCTTGCAATTTCTAATAAAGGATTCCCATTTCAATAGATATGAAACATAGATTTTTTTAAAGTTATAATTTAGACTAAATTAAATGCAATATAGTAATTTCTAGCTCATCTTTATCATAGTTTGTACAGCTCTAATTCGTTATAAAGATTGATTAACTTTAAAATGGGTCGGTTATCGGGTCAATTTTTCCCAAAGAAAGAACCCGAACAACATAGCCCGAAAAACCCAAAACCCGAAGAAAAAACCTGATGAACACCCCTACTTGTACGCATATCATTTTAAATGGATAAAGAGTTAGTATTATTTTTACAGTGAAAGCACATGCAAATATATGTATCAGACAGCTTAAATAAAATAAATGCCGATTGCCATATCATGTTGTGGTATTCCTTCTGTAATGCAAACGATCAAATCCAGTATAGCCTCCAACGCCTCCATGATCGCTGCTACAGCAAAAGGCGGAGGCACGTAAATTACGGACGCGTTCGCCTTGGTTTCAGCTTTTGCATATGCAACCGAGTTGAAAACAGGTAGCCCCAAATGCTCTGTTCCACCCTTCTTCGGAGTAACTCCACCAACCTACAAAACATTCATTCAAATATTAAAGAAACAATATTATTCATCCCCTGCAAACCTCATATACCAAAAAAGAAGATTTTACCCATAAACCCACCATCTTAAGCTTGTTCATTGCAGGACATATTCATCCCCTGCAAACCTCATATACCAAAAAAGAGGACTTTACCCATAAACCCACCTTCTTAAGCTTGTTCATTGCAGGACATGGATTAAATCCAAAATCTAACTTTGCTTGCAATATCTAATAAAGGGTTCCCATTTCAATAGATATGAAACACAAATTTTTTTAAAAGTTATAATTTAGACTAAACTAAATGCAATATAGTAATTTCTAGCTCATCTTTATCCCCTTTGTACAGCTCTAATTCGTTTTAAAGATTGATTATCTTTTGCTCTTGTAGATATGTATCTTTCATGCCGCTATGTTCTCTAATGATCTCTTCTAAAGCCTTTTGATCTTCATCATCATATGTCTCAGGTTTAGAGTTGACTTCTTGCAACTTTGGAGCGGTAGAAAGTTTTGACTTAATGATACCAGGGTAGTTAGGACCAATTAACTGTGTTTTTTACTGTTGAAGATGAGCAGCCTTTACCCTAACCTGTATGTAGGGTTGTTCATTTTTATCCAAAACCCGAAAGCCGACCTTAATTTAAAGTCATACGAACTCGAATTAGCGAATACCCGAAAAACCTAACCCGAGAAACCTGAACAGACCAACCTGAACTTTAAATGGTTCGGTTATCGGGTCACTTTTTCCAGGCCAAAAACCCGAACAACCCGACCTGAAACACGAAACCCGAAAAAAAAACCCGAACGTTTATTGTTTTTTTCTTATAAAAGTGTTTAGATTTAGAGTCTTAATAGATTGAACACTAAGTTTTGGGACTTTTAAATATTATAATAGCATATTGTCAACTAATCTTTGAACTTTGATGATATTTTTAAAGTAACAATATGAACTTTGATTATATTTTGTAAAAAAAAAACATTTATTTTCATTTTACATCTAAATCTGAAAACTGAATAACCCGACACGAACTAACCCGAACCCGAATAACCCAAACCCGACTAACCCGAACTTTAAAATGGGTTGGTTATCGGGTCAATTTTTCCCCGAGAAAAACCCGAAAAAACCGACCCGAAAAACCCGAAACCCGAAGAAAAAACCCGATGAACACCCCTACCTGTACGCATAACATTTTAGATGGATAAAGAGTTAGTATTATTTTTACAGTGAAAGCACATGCAAATATTTGTATCAGACAGCTTTAATTAAATAAATGCAGGTTACCATATCATGTTGTGGTATTCCTTCTGTAATGCAAACGATCAAATCCAGTTCAGCCTCCAACACCTTTATGATCGCTGCTGCAACAAAAGGCTGAGGCACATAAATTACGGACGCGTTCGCCTTGGTTTCAGCTTTTGCATCTGCAACCGAGTTGAAAACAGGTAGCTCCAAATGCTCTGTTCCACCCTTCTTCGGAGTAACTCCACCAACCTACAAAACATTCATTCAAATATTAAAGAAACAATATTAATCATCCCCTGCAAACCTCATATACCAAAAAAAAATCTCAATCCAATAAACTAAAAAAGCATTTAGACCTAGTTGAAGAGAAGACCCAATCGATCACTTCTGACACATTCCATTTTCAACCAAGCCTTCAAAGTTTACACCTCTCACTTGTAGTAACAAATTTTGTATACAAAACCCCAACATACCGACGATAATTGTAGAATACAAATACTCAATCACTGTTTAATATAATGTAAAACATTTGAGGTTTTATAAAAACAGTTTGCAAAAAGGTTCACAAAAAGGAGATTACTCACATTGCTATCTTAGGGTTTTCCTTTGTGATTTCTTGGTGATTATCTATTAATTATACAATGCACACGCGTTAGTATAATAACCCAATATTTACATTAGTAATACCCTACCCGAGACAGAATTCCAACGACTACGTCGGGCAGAACCACGACAGCCGTTACAGAACCCTGGATCAATCGGGCAGCGTATCTAATGCATAACCAGGGGTTAAAATACTTACAACGAGGCAGAACTTCGTTATTTAGGGGGGTATAATGCCCGGGTTTTATGATTCCTACGAAGAAATTTGAGAGAGAAATTGTGTGTGAACGAGTTGGGACTGAAGGCCGATGCCTTCTATTTATAGTGTCTGATCGACACTTCCTCGCCGCCCGCGTAAGCCGAAGGTAAGTCCTTCGCGGCCCACGACGCAGCCTATGTAGGGCCTAGCTTGGTCGATTCAGCTTACTAGCTCCAACACGTTGCTGACACGTGGCAGCTCAGGGTGTCGCCCTGACCTTGAGCTGTCGCGGCCCGCGAGCGACACTCAGAAATTATTTTAATTTTTTTTAATTATATAAGGTGTTGTGGGCTCGGTTTTCGTATACGGGGTGCATTTTAAGACATATAGGGGCATTCTAAATATATTTAGGGGTGTTGAAAATAATTTTGGAGGGTTGTTATATCCTCCCCACCTTGTTTTAGAACTCGTCCTCGAGGTCTACTGAAATAGGTGTGGATATTTCTTCTGCATCTCTGATTCAAGCTCCCAAGTGTATTATGATCCTCTCTTGGAATCCCATTTTACTTTGACTAGAACCAATCTTTTGTGTTTGAGATTCTTAACCTTTCTGTCTTCAATCTATAGAGGCTTCTCTACAAATTTAAGCTTTTCATTTACCTTTATGTCCTTAAGAGGCACTACTAATGATTCATCGGCTAAACACTTTTTGAGATTAGATACATTAAATACATCATGTATTCCTACCATTTCCTCTGGCAGTTGTAGCTGATAAGCTACATGTCCTATTCTTCTAATAATCTCAAAAGGTCCAATATACCTGGGGCTTAACTTTCCTCTTTTGATGAATCTGACTACTCCTTTCCAAGGAGAGACTTTCATTAACACCTTGTCTCCTACCTGAAATTCCAACGGCTTTCGTCTGTTATCAGCATAACTTTTCTGTCGATCGCGTGCTGCTTTCAATCTTTGCTTGACTTGAACAATCTTGTCCGTTGTTTCTTGTACTATCTCTGGTCCGGATAATTGTTTTTCTCCAATTTTTGCCCAACAGACTGTAGTTCGGCACTTTCGTCCATAAAGTGCTTCGAATGGTACAACATTGATACTGGTATGATAGCTGTTATTGTAAGAAAATTCTATTAAGGGTAAGTGATCGTCCCAATTACCTCCAAAATCAATTACACAAGCTCTGAGCATATCTTCCATTGTCTGAATTGTTCTTTCGCTTTGTCCGTCTGTTTGAGGATGATAAGCGGTGCTTAGATTTAGCTTGGTTCCCATGGCTTTTTGGAAACTTGTCCAAAAATGAGAGGTAAAACGGCTATCTCTATCAGAAACAATTGATAAAGGAATTCCATGTAATGAAACTATTTCATTTACATACAATTTGGCTATTTGTTCCATACTGAAAGTTTCCTTCATTGATAGGAAATGAGCTGGCTTAGTTAGCCTATCTACAATCACCCAGATTGTATCATTACCTTTTCTCGTCTTGGGAAGTTTGGTAACGAAATCCATTGTTATCAATTCCCATTTCCACACCGGCATTTCTAACTGCTGCAACAAACCTG
Source organism: Helianthus tuberosus (assembly GCA_030545235.1). NCBI lineage: Eukaryota > Viridiplantae > Streptophyta > Magnoliopsida > Asterales > Asteraceae > Helianthus > Helianthus tuberosus. The sequence goes on along the minus strand of CM060358.1, from coordinate 43,742,373 downwards.
AGGGTTTTTTATGTTCAGCTTTGACCCGTGAACAGGTTAGACACATGGCAACATAAGCTGCTATATCCTTCTTCATTCCTATCCACCAAAAATTCTTTCTTAGGTCCTGATACATCTTATCACTTCTAGGGTGCATCGTATACTTAGACTTATGGGCTTCTTCTAATATACGGTGGCGTAGGTTTCCTAATTTGGGTATCCACATTCTTTTCTTATGGAATCTCCAAATTCCATCTGTTCCCTGTTCTAGTTCCTTAATCATTCCTTTCAATTCTTCAATATCATCTTTGATTACCGATTCTTGTGCTTTTCTAATCTGTTCATTTAAGTCTACTTGTAGGTTTAATTTAAGAGAGCGTACTCTTTTTGGTTTCTCGTGATACTTTCGACTTAAAGCATCAGCAACTACATTTGCCTTTCCTGCATGATACTAGATATTACAATCGTAATCACTAAGTATCTCCATCCAGTGTCTTTGTCTCATGTTTAACTCCTTTTGTCCGAAGACATACCTTAAACTTTTATGATTGGTGAAAATGGTAAACTTACTACCGTAAAGGTAATGTCCCCAAATTTTAAGAGCAAAAATTATAGCTCCTAATTCTAAATCATGGGTTAAATAATTCTCTTCATGATTCTTAAGTTGTCTAGATGCATAGGCTATAACCTTTTGATGTTGCATTAACACACATCCATAACCTAACTTAGAAGCGTCACAATAGACTACAAAGTCTTTAGTTCCTTCTGGTAACGCTAGTATGGGTGTGTTGGTTAATATTTGCTTAAGAATTCTAAAGACTTCTTCTTGTTTTGGTCCCCATTCAAACTTAACGGATTTACAGGTTAACTTAGTTAAAGTAATGGCTATTCTAGAAAAATCTCGAATAAATCTTCTATAATAACCGGCCAATCCTAGGAAACTTCTAACCTCGGTTGGTGACTCAGGGGTTTTCCATTTGGTAATTGCCTCAATTTTTGTAGGGTCCACATGAATTCCTTCATGATTGACTAAATGCCCAAGGAACTGTACTTCTTCTAGCCAAAATTCACACTTTGAAAACTTTGCATAAAGCTTTTCTTTTCTTAATAAACTTAGAAGTGCGTGCAAATTCTTTGCATGTTCTTCTTTTCCCTTAGAGTAAATAAGAATATCATCTATAAAGACAATTATGAATTTATCCAAATATGGCTTACATATTCAGTTCATCATGTCCATAAATGCGGCTGGGGCATTGGTTAGACCGAATGGCATGACAGTAAATTCATAATGGCCATACCTTGTTCTAAATGTGGTCTTAGGAATGTCCTCTTCCTATACCTTCAATTGATGATACCCTGAGCGTAAATCGATTTTCGAGAAAAATCGAGCTTCTTGCAATTGATCAAACAAATTATCGATTCTCGGTAATGGGTATCGATTTTTAATCGTGACTTTGTTCAATTCACGGTAATCAATTCACATTCGCATTGACTCGTCTTTCTTTTTAACGAATAAGATTGGTGCTCCCCATGGTGATGAGCTTGGCTGTATGAATCCTTTTTCCAACAGTTCGTCTAACTGTTTCTTTAATTCTTGCATTTCAGCTGGTGCCAAGCGGTAAGGTGCTTTGGCAATTGGTGCTGTTCCTGGTAGCAATTGAGTTCTGAATTCAACTTCCCTGTCTGGCGGTAGTCCTGGTAGCTCTTCGGGAAACACGTTTGAAAATTGGGATACTACAGAAATATCTTTCAATTCTTTTCCTTTAGTGTTAGTGATTATGGAAATCAGATACACTAGTGATCCTTTTCTTACATAACTGACTGTTTTCATCACAGAGATGAATTTCGTAGATCTAGATGGCTTATCTCCTTTAATTGTGATCTTTTCACCCTTTGGTGAATTTACTTAGATTGACTTTTGATCACATAAAATACTGGCTTTATTGGCGATTAGCCAATCCATTCCTAATACAACATCAAATCCTGCCAGATTCATTGGATAAAGGTTTGCAATTAACTTTTGATTTAAAAATTCTATTCTTGCTCCCTGCAAGATTTCGGTAATCTTAATACTTTCCCCATTTGTTGTTTCTACTATACATTCTTGTAGGAGTTTAGTTAATGGTTGATTGAGAAGTTTGCAAAATGAAGTATTAATAAAACTTTGGTTTGCACCAGATTCAAATAATACTTTGGCAAAAACATCATTAACTAAAAAGTACAGGTGATCACATCCGGGATCATCTTTGCTTCTTCCGCAGTCAGCACAAATGCTCTAGCATTTTTAGTATTCTTGTTGATTGTGGCTGGAGCTAGTTTCGGACAGTGTGGCTTGATGTGACCTTTTCTCCACAGTTGAAGCACACTCCATTATTGGGTTTCTTCCTACAATCTTCTTCCTTGTGTCCTTGTATCTTGTAGAAATTGCAGTAGGTGGAGCATTTTCCTGAATGCTTCTTCTTACAGGCCTTGCAGTAAGGTGCGGAGGTAGAACCTATGTTTTTTTCCCACGGTTAGAATTTCCATAGCGGAATTCCTGGGTAAGCCTTTGAGCTAGGTTCCTCCTCTGATCCTCTTCTCACGTACGTACTAATTCATCAGTCAAGGTGTTTGCTAGTTCTACAGCTTCTTCTATGGTTTGGGGTCTAGCTGCCTTGACCACATGCCTAATCTCACTGATTAATCTCCAGATGTAACGGGAGATTAATACAGGTTCTGGTGATGCAAGGGTTGGCACTATTCTAGCATATTCAAAGAATAAAGTAGTATAACCCTTACTATCTACTCCAGTCATTCTAAAGTTTAAGAACTTATTTGCTATCAGTTCTTTTTCATTGGAAGGGAAGAATTTCCTTTCCACCATGTTTTTAAATTCCTCCCATTCCATATTGTAAACCCTGTCACTTCCTCTAGACTGGAGGATAGTGTTCCACCATTCAAATGTTGAGTTCTTACACAGATTAGAGGCAAACATTATCTTATCCTCTTCCGCACACTTGCTTATTTCCAAGACTGCCTCAGTCTTTTCTATCCAGCGTAGAGCTGCAATGGCCCCTTCATTGCCAGAGAATTCTATCGGCTTACAGGACCATAATTCTTTGTAAGAACAACCATAAGACATGGTTCTTCTTCTTTTTGGAATTGGCATTTGAAAAATGGGTCCATTATGCACGCTGTGATTAAGTTCAGTATGGGTTCGTTTACTCCCATTATTACTTTTATTATTATTTTCCGCGTCCCTAACATTTTGGATGATAACTGGCATAGCATCTCTAATTCCTTGAGTTACAATGTGTCAAATTTCACTATTATTTATTTGATTTTCATTATTCTGGTTTTCCGAATTTGCTGCATCGGCCATCTGGATTTTAAACAATTACCAAGTATTAATATCGCATGAAAGTATCCAATGCAACAATCACACAACAAGCATGTTGATCCAAAATCGTCGAACATTGCGACTTACTCTATTTTATATATTATGCGTCTAGTACAAACTTGAACTGAAATCTAAAATTACAATACTATTATACATTCGTAGCTATTGTCTAGATTTTTTTTTCAAACATACGCACATATTATATATATATTATTACTACTATTGATAGGGGTTCATCCAAAAGTCCATATTACGCTCGTCATATTTCCAAATGAGTCGTTCCCATATTTGTCTCATCCTCTCACTTCCTTCTAAAATCTACTCACCAAAGGTTCGGAGTTCTTGCACATTCTCTGTGCTCATGGGTGGTGCGGGTGTTGGTATTGGGTTTGGGAACTGGGCCATGGGTTCTTCGTAAGGGTGTAGGTTTTCTAGAATTTCCCTAATGTATTGATCATTGTCATAATAGGGATCTAGAGGGTCAAGGTCTGGGTAGGCTGCTAGGTTTGGCATGGGTTCCTCTAGTATTGGGTAGCGTTGTTGGTAATCCCTATGGTCATCAAACCATGGGTCATAGTCTGGGTCAGAGGGATGGGGAGATGGTACTCTAGGGATCTCAGCTGGATCAAAAGCAGGTGCTGGGATTTGGTTTTCTGGGTTGGCTTCAGTTTCCATTGGTTATGTGGGAAACAATGGTAAGGGTTAGGGTGCTATGAGTTGCTCAAGATTCGGGTCTACAGCTGTAGTTGCTAAAATATGAAAATTTGCTAGACTCCTATTGAGCATATCCTGAGTGTGCACAGAAATTTCTCTCTTAGCAGCTGCTAAAGCTCGTTGTTGCTGTAACTTTTTCATCCTTTTTCTACGTTCATGCGCTTCTCTGCTGAACCATCCTCTCTTCTTAGCAGGGAATGGCTCTTCGGATTGGGCATTGAACACGAATATCCCGTCTTTAGTATCAGCCGAATACCCTGAGAGGGTAGGCTGTGAAGAGGTGCCTTCGTTCCTAGGTGTGTTGGACAACTGACGGTAAGCGTCTGAAGGTCCTTGGTCGCTCATACTATAAACTAACAAATAGTCAAATAACACAAAACAATAATATACAGATATACACGTATCCATGTAAATTATTTCCTATCATATTGAATAATATTTTGATGTCAGCTGAACACTTCTGTGGCTGAATCAGTGGCTTAGCTCTGATACCACCTTCTGTCGCAACCCTCGTCCCCTAATTACCTAGGAACCGGCGGCCGCGGCCAGTTTCAGTGGTATCGGTGTTTATCATTTTGGCAGCGGAAATTACATTTGGATCGTAGTTAGGAAATATTTTATCAGAGTAAAATATCACGCTTTTATAATATTAAACACATGGGAAATTCCCAAGTTTCCAGTACACATATTTTCATAGGGATAAACCCTATTTTATTTAAATAAAAACATCTCTTTCTTTAGGTAACTTTTATAGCCACTTTTCCAAGCCTTCAGTGCTGACCAGCTGGCTTCTATTTGGCTTTCACATTTTGTTACCTGAAACGCGTTTAAAATCATTTTTCAGTGGGAAATACTGGTGAGTGAATCCCAGTTTAATCAAGACAAGTAAAACCGTTTACAGCATTGATGGCGGTCACGCAATTACATTTGTTTATTTTTCTACCTTCATTACCACCCACGGTACTGTCAACCCGACTTGTGGTCATGTTACTACTCACAGTGTAGTAACAAATTTTGTATACAAAACCCCAACATACCGACGATAATTGTAGAATACAAATACTCAATCACTGTTTAATATAATGTAAAACATTTGAGGTTTTGTAAAAAAAGTTTGCAAAAAGGTTCACAAAAAGGAGATTACTCACATTGCTATCTTAGGGTTTTCCTTTGTGATTTCTTGGTGATTATCTATTAATTATACAATGCACACGCGTTAGTATAATAACCCAATATTTACATTCGTAATACCCTCCCCGAGACAGAATTCCAACGACTACGTTGGGCACAACCACGACAGCCGTTACGGAACCCTAGATCAATCGGGCAGCGTATCTAATACGTAACCAGGGGTTAAAATACTTACAGCGAGGTAGAACTTCGTTATTTAGGGGGTATAATGCCCGGGTATTATGATTCCTACACAGAAATTTGAAAGAGAAATTGTGTGTGAGCGACTTGGGACTGAAGGCCGATGCCTTCTATTTATAGTGTCTGATCGACACTTCCTCACGGCCAGCGTAAGACGAAGGTAAGTCCTTCGCGGCCCGCGACGTAACCTATGTAGGGCCTAGCTTGGTCGATTCAGCTTACTAGCTCCAACACGTTGCTGACACGTGGCAGCTCATGGTGTCACCCTGACCTTGAGCTGTCGCGCCCCGCGTAGAAGGCCATGATGGTCTTCGCGGCCCGCGAGCGTCACTCAGAAATTGTTTTTATTTTATGTTTAATTATATAAGGTATTTTGGGCTCGGTTTTCGTATACGGGGTGCATCTAAAGACATATAGGGACATTCTAAATATATTTAGGGGTGTCGAAAATAATTTTGGAGGGTTGTTAAAACGACTCTCCTCTGATTTGCTAAACTGCAACCTTCGCGAACAATCACCAATTTGAAACTAGTCAATGCAGCATCCTTTGTTTCAGCTTTAACCGCATCCGAGCTCAGTTTTTGATATGTCATGTTAGCACCACGATCTCGCATTCTGCTTGCTCGATCTAAGAATGTACAAAAACTCAACCGGAAATTGATAGAAACTTCAAACACCCCATTGGTTAACTTCAAATCCATGATTCCCCCTAAAGATCTGATATCCCGTTTACCGTGATCCACGTTAACGCATCGTAAGAATGACAGATCCGAGTAAATGGTATTTTCCACAATCAGCAAATCTTCATCAGAAAACAAATCATCTAGGTAATGTAATCCAATCTCCGAAGCATTCGTTCACAATCAGATTCATCTCCTCGGATAATCTAGATCTCAGAAGCTATCATCCACGATTACTCTCAGATCTCTGATGCTTTCGTCCACGATCAGATATCAACACCTCGGATCATCTTGATCTCGGAAGCTTTCATCCATGATCAGATTCACATTCCCCCTGACAATCTGAAGTCGAAACTACCCGAATACTGTTGCAGTGTTACGAATTTCAAAAATGCTGGAATTTCAACATATGACATCGAAATTTTTATTCCCCCTCCTTTTTGCAAATTCTGACGTCTCTATTACTTAATCCCCCCTCAAACTGAGCAATTCAGTTCTCTTTTATCTGTGAAAAACTCGACTATGCCGAAAATATGACAATTTTCCTCAAAACGTCAGTTTTTCATCGTTGCGGATTTTACGATTTAGCCAATAAATAGTTAGATGCCCTGAATGATAAACATTCTGCACCAGTATCATGACTACCCCGCTAACTTACACAATCCGTGATCGCATCATCAAATATGTTCAATGAAACCACAGACGGTGTCCCCGAACAACCCAACTTAGTCGTTAAAAACCCGAAAAAATTTCAATCACCAATTTTTTTCTAGAGACTCTCCTTGTCGTTGCGAACAAAAAATGCCTTTTTTAGGCATTTGATCATCTGGTCAAATGGCATGTTGTCGGATGGTCGTCCGATCGGATGGTCGTCCGATCGGATGGTCGTCCGATCGGATCGTCGTCCGATCGAATGACAAAATGAACAAACTTGTGTCAGTGGATCGGATGGTCATCCGATCGAATGAACATTCGTGTGAAAACCAACTGATCTTTCAAACACAAGCTAATGACATGGGTCAGATGGCCATCCGATCGGATATGTTCTAACAGCTCAAGAACACTCCAAATCACGTTTTTTTTATCCAGAATCTTTATTTGTGTGAATTTCATGATGAAACTTCACTGGATTGTGCGCGAATCAATTCCGAACAGAATGAAGTCTTCAATTCCAAAATCCATTCGTGAATTGACCTTTATTTTGATGATTTTCTCTGTTTAACGTCAAAACTCCCGTTTAACCCCAAATTGAAGAGCTTTGGGTGATTTAACCGACTGTTAGATCGATTAAATCGGTACCGTGGCTCTGATACCACTGCTAATCCAGGAACCGATGAGTTTGACGGAGCCTCGGTCCCTATCCGACGTGTTCGGTGCATTTATTACGACTAAGAAAGGAGTAGAAGATACGCACGACACCGAGCAGTCATTTATAATCTGGTCTCTATTGATTATTCAACAAGTTACAACACCACGAGACCAGTTGAACAGCATGTCCCCTCTAGGATCCAAAAGCTTGTCCAAATGGGAACCTCAAGTCCCTATTTATAGACAACTACCAATGTGTCCATCCGTCCGGATGGACTTTTACAATATCAAATCCGTGTCCAACGTTTTCCTATTCTATACAATATTCAACACACGCTCTATTTAACTATTCGCACAGTGGCAGACGTACGAAATATGCACTAACAGATTCCCCCTCGACTGTCATTGTCGAATTGTCTCTAATGCTTTGAGAACCTTGAGCCAAGTTTGAATATTCTTCTACTTCAACTTTTCTGCAACTTCAATCATGCATCTTGAAATCTGACAATATATTCCCCCTCAATTGATGATTCGGGTTTGCTTTTGCGAGTATAGAGCACTAATTCCCCCTGAAATGAATCTTCAGGTCTTTTGCACAGTTCACGACTCTCCTCTGATTTGCTAAACTGCAACCTTCACGAACAATCCCCAATTTAAAACTAGTCAATGCAGCATCCTCTGTTTTAGCTTTAACCGCATCCGAGCTCAGTTTTTGATATGTCATGTTAGCACCACGATCTGGCATTCCGCTTGCTCGATCTAAGAATGTACAAAAACTCAACCGGCAATTGATAGAAACTTCAAACACCCCATTGGTTAACTTCAAATCCGTGATTCCCCCTGAAGATCTGATATCCCGTTTACCGTGATCCACGTTAACGCATCATAAGAATTACAGATCCGTGTAATCGGTATTTTCCACAATCAGCAAATCTTCATTGGAAAACAAATCATCTAGGTAATGTAATCCAATCTCCGAAGCATTCGTCCATAATCAGATTCATCTCCTCGGATAATCTAGATCTCAGAAGCTATCATCCACGATCACTCTCAGATCTCTGATGCTTTCGTCCACGATCAAATATCAATACCTCAGATCATCTTGATCTTGGAAGCTTTCATCTATGATCAGATTCACATTCCCCCTGACAATCTGAAGTCGAAACTACCCGAATACTGTTGCAGTGTCACGAATTTCAAAAATGTCGGAATTTCAACATATGACATCGAAATTTTTATTCCCCCTCATTTTTGGTGTTTTTAGAGCTGGATCTCAGGGCTGGATATCACCAAATCAGGATGCATGATGATGATATCTAGAAAACTGCATTCAGAACACATGAGGGCTTGTTTGAGTTTGTAGTAATGCCCTTTGGGCTTACTAATGCACCTGCTACTTTTCAGGCATTGGTGAATTCGATTTTCAAACAGTTCCCAAGGAAGTTTGTGCTAGTCTTTTTTGATGATATATTGGTCTACAGTAATTCTTGGGGCTCCCACATTGATCACCTCAGACAAGTGTTATTCATACTAAGAGACCAACAATTATATGCCAAGAGATCTAAATGCACTTTTTGGAGGGTCATCAGTTGAATACTTAGGCCATATAATTTCTAACAAAGGTGTGTCCACTGATCCCAAAAAGAGAGCTGCTATTAGAGAATGGCCAATACCAACTGATGTAAAACAATTAAGAGGGTTCTTGGGTTTGAGTGGCTATTACAGAAGGTTCATCAAATCTTATGGAGTGTTAGCAAGACCTTTGGCAGACTTACTAAAAAAAGATGCATTTAAATGGTCTAATAAAGCCACTGTGGTGTTTGAACAATTAAAAGAGGCTTTAATAATCCAGGAACCAGTGAGTTTGAGGGAGCCTCGATCCCTATCCGACGTGTTCGGTGCGTTTATTACGACTAAGAAATGAGTAGAAGATACACATGACACCGAGCAGTCACTTATAATCTGGTCTCTATTGATTATTCAACAAGTTACAGCACCACGAGACTAGTTGGACAACATGTCCCCTCTGGGATCCAAAAGCTTGTCCAAATGGGAACTTCAAGTCCCTATTTATAGACAACTACCTATGTGTCCATCCGTCCGGATGGTCATCCGGCCGGATGGACTTTTACAATATCAAAACCGTGTCCAACTTTCTCCTATTCTATACAATATTTAACACACGCTCTATCTAACTATACACATAGTGGCAGACGTATGAAATATACACTAACAAATATATTAACATAAGTTATCATAAAACATTAACAATCATGAATATGTCATTAATTCAAACGACTTATCATTACAATATTAAGTATCAAACCTGGTGGAACCATTCATTTGTTCTCTTCTTTATTATATAAACTCATATATACAAACACAACTAACCTTTTGTTTTATTGCTATTCAAGTTCTCTTGTTTTGTATATCAACTTTACCTCCTGCAAACAAATTACTGCAGATTTGTTAATTAAAGTCATTTAGTGGAACAATAATCCACATGTCTTGAATACACAAAATAGACAATATGAAACGTGAACTCACATGGATAGACTAAGATACTTAGATGCACCCGGGATGTTGCTTTTCCTTCTACAAAAAAAAAAGAATTTTGATGCACCTACAAATTCTATGATAACAAAATCCATGGTAATATTTGCTCTAGGCAAGCAAAAGTACTTGTGGTGATGTATACGTGCAATTAAAATTTGTAGTGCTAACCTTAAAAAATAATCCACCAATGTCGTCGTAGATGGCTTAAATATTATCAGCAGCATGTCGATGTTGTATCTCCCACATTGACTCCGCCTTGTCCACGTCTTTCTCAAAACTAACCCTAAGTTAAAACACCTTAAACCACACACAGATACCTAGATAATAAGGTTGGATTTCAAATTGAGAGAAGATACGAAACACAAAACAATTATAAATTACCTTTTTTTTTAAGTATAATGAGATTGCTAATCAATCCTTGCATTATCTCCTTGCTAATCAATCATTGCATTACTTCTAATCACCAATTATATATTAGGTAAGTTGACTTAAGCTTATCTGTGACATGCACTGGTCCACATCATTGCCTTTGTCCGTTACACTTTGCCACTATAAAGCATTTTATAATAAACAAACCAAATTAATTTCAAACAAACCGAATTAGAAAAACATAAATTTCTAGCTGGAGATAATCCTACATTTTTATACATAAAAAGTATCCAAACTCGTAGTCAAGTTCTTCTTTCATTTATACAAAATTTACTACTTTCATGGTCTGCTCAAGCAGTAAATATTTAGAAAAGAAATAAAGTATAAATGAGCATAAAATATGAAATTAAATACTTCAAGTTGTGTGTATCTATTTGGAGTAAATCTCAAACTAATATTATTAACTAATGGGTGATTCTGCAGCAAGTTTGGAGTTGCATGTGGACCAAAAATATGTCATGCCCAATGTGGAGTAGATCTCATACTCTTCTCTATTGTTGTCCCCTAATTATGGCAAGCATTAATGTACATGTTTTTTATGAATACAAAAATTTTTTTTGTTGAAGTTACCTGATCAACAGGATATAAATCGAAAGCCACAACACCGCTCAGGTTGAGAGGGTGGGCCTGAGCCGTATGAGTTCCTCCTGTCATACGTGTTTAGTGCTCAACCTAAATGGTACAATGAAGATGGCTTAAGCTGGTAATCGAGCTCAAGTATGGAAAATGATTAAAAGTGTAATTTCTAATTATATTTGTTCTCATATCATCATAAGTGTTGCCTAAGAGACAATTAACTTTATGCAAGCATCCTAAAGTGTTATTCAAATTATTACCTCATTGATAAGAGACCGGATATAAAATTTGTGATGCAACTTTTATTTCACTGTTAAACAATCCAAGATAGATGCACCTAAGTCAAAATAATGTAAGGAAAACAAAAGGTGTACAATAAATGATTTATATTTTCCAAAATCAGGGTTAATATTATAAGCTACATTCATCTCAGTTAAGGATCTCAATATACTTCATATTTACTTATTGTTATCAGCCAAAAATATTAAAAACACATTTTCTTGATGTTTTTTAAGAATATTAATAGATTTTTAAAACAAACATCTAACAATTAAAAATATTAGAAAACATATCAATGCTAGCATCTTGAGAGACAAAATCATCTAAAATAGACTGAAAGTTCAAAATTCAATTTCGTATATATTATTTTAATTATTTAAAGCATATATGGTAACAATCAATAAATGTTTTTAAAATAATTGTTAAATAATTTGAATCTAATTAGTTATATAGAAACCAATAATTGTTGATTAGAGGTTATTAAAAATTAGGATAATTAGCAATTATAAACAATGAATGTAGTCAAATTCTATATCAGGTAACTTTATTTAAAAGTAAGTCAGATAAAATTTAAATTTAAAATTACTAAAATGTTCTGGAAGAATTTAATCAAAAGTTATATATAAAATTTCAAATTTTAAACCACTAACATGTCTAGGTACATTGAACCCACCAAAAAAGACAATTCGATTAATGTTATTAACTCCAAATTGTTGACTTCCATATTATCCTCCAAATCAAATTTTGAATTTAAAATCAAGTTATTATGTATCCTCTAAATAAAGAAATAATAATTAACAATAATAATTGTGTAACAAACAAATGGATAGTACCGAACCATTATCATGATCCGAAATTCAATTGTCAAACATCAAGGATTAAACCATTAAACTCCAAGAACACATATGATATTCAATCAATCTTCAAACAAAACAATAGAATGGTGAAGCAAAGATTCGACAACATCATGAAATAAAAAACAACCAGACACTACTAAATTTCCACAAATTTATCTAGCCTAACAACAAATTACAAACTGTTAGGCCCTAAAGTGTGAGACTGACGCATCAAATTAACACAACGGGTTATGGTTACGAACTGGGCTTTATCGGGTTAGTTTATATTAGGTTTTGGACCTTTATAGGTCACTTGGGCCAAGCTTTAGGCCATGTGGGCCAAGCAGGCCCAAGGGGAGCCCATATAGGGAATTGGGCTTGAGTTAGTATATAAACCAGTTTTTAACTTGTTTTAGGGTTTGAACCTCATTGTTACAAAAGTTCTAAAGAAGCTAGAGAGAGGCGATTGTGGTGTAGGAACTTGTACCAGACGGTTTTGCTAGTTGATAGTAATAGAATCGTGTGCAAGTTTGAAAGTGATTCGGTATCGTGTTCTTCGTATTTTCAGTTTTTCGTTTTGATTCTTGAATCACCAATTGATTGGATTCCGCACAATCAATTGGTTGTTTGATATCATTGAAAGATCCGGTTAAACGGGACTTACAAGTGGTATCAGAGCTATTAGAACCTGTTTCTAGGCTCGGTTTGATATCAAATATTCAAGATTTTGAATTTTTGTTCATCGCGTTCTTCGAAGTGTTCATCGGTTTTTTATTGAAAACTCATATTTTTGCTGTTTGATCAATTCGATATACTGTTAATGGGATATTTTTTTTATTTTTAAAAGGATTTAAAAATTTTATTTTTGAAAAATCCCAAGTTTCTCGAAAAATTGACATCTTGTTTTGGAAGTTTGTTATTTCTATTTTAGAAACAACTTTTCCATTATTTTCGGGTTATTATTCTCTCGACTTCATCACAGGTTGCCATTGTTAGGCTTTCACAGGTTTTGAGTCGCAACCAACTCTTCATCTTTTCTGTGGTCTCGAGTCCTACATGATAGCTACAACGGTCTCGAATCTCATCTTCTTAACAGGTCTCGAGTCACCCTTTCACGGTCTCGACTTATCATCAGCTGGTCTCGACTCATCAGCTTCACCGTCTCGACTCATCAGCTTCACCGTCTCGAGTCGTAATCACGGTTTCGACTTCACATTTTTCAAACGGTCTCGACTCTTCACGGTTTCAAAGTCTCGAGTCGTAACCTCGGTTCCGAGTCGCAACCAAGATCTCGAGTCATCACTTTCTGTTCTCGAGTCGCAATCAGCAAAGGTTTCGAGTCCGACGTTTTCGAGTCGCAACCATCAATCGTTATTCTCGTTCAACCTTTCGAGTCACAACGACGTTCATCATCTTCACATCAGAACCTGCAACTTCATCATCTCCGTCGTCACTTCATCACGGTTTCGAGTCATTCATCTGGTTTCGAGTCATTCCAATCTAGTCGCAACCTCCAAAGTCGCAACCATCTTCCTGTAACTTCCGATCTCCGGCACCGTCATCATCATCATCTGAGATTTCGAGTTGCTTGGTTTCGAGTCGATCATCCCACCACACTTAACGACTTCTATTACATCCATCCACAACATTCATATCACCGTGGTGGTTGACTTTAATTATAAGGATTGAATTTGGGTGTGTATCGCAGAGAGAGACAAACGGAGAAGATAACATATGTTTGGCGGCTGCATGTGTTTTAAAAGCAAATAGGGTTTTGTCTTTTTGTTTAAAAAAAAAAACTGATTGTGACGCTTGGAATTTTGTTTAAGAATAATAATAGGTGTAATAATTAGTTAATAATTATAATAATAATAATAAGTATTTACTTTATAATAAAAAGGGGGTTTTATTTTATAAATAAATAAAAAAAGGGGGATTTGTTTGGTTGTGAAAAGTTTTGACAGGTTTCGAGGTGTAGTTCTGAAAGCAGGTTCGTTCGCTTGCAAAGGGTTTGAGTTAGCGAGTACACAGGTTCTCGCTTTGGGCTTGTGTTGAGGAAATAGTTAAAAACGCACATTTTTTGAGGATCACATCTTAAAATGTCTTCTAAGAGAGAGGTGCTTGAGCAGGAACTCCAAGGATTCAGTTACTCATATGGTGAATCTATAGAAGCACTTACAGGCCGGTTTGTTGAACTGCTCTCTAAAATGGAGAAGGCAGAGATGGTGGTGTCTACTCGCATGAGCAACAGAAAGCTTCTGGATGCTATAAAAGGGATTCCAGATCAGGCGAACTGTAGTTGGTTTCGAAATGTTAATCAGATATTAGTGACAACCGAGAGCAACTGTTACAAAATGAAGTCAGATGAGCTAATCTCACTCATCAAATCATATGACAATGCTGACAAGCAATCTACTCAAGGCAACACATCTGCTGCTAGTTGCTCATCCACACAAAATTCAGTATTTATGTTTAACAAACCCCTGGCTCAAGAAGTTACTCGTGATCGTGAAGAGATACTTTCTGTCTTTTGCACTCCTGAGTGTAGAGAAAGAAATGAGGCATATCGGTTACACAACGCTGAGTTGATTCAAGACTACAACGACATTAAAAATAAGGGCTTTTTACATATTTCCCCCTCTTAAGCTGCCTTATTACGTATTTCCCCAAAACAAAAAATCAATTACATATTTCCCCTTCCTAACTCATATATATTACATATTTCCCATTTTCATTAAAATGACTCTTATTTACGACTACTTTACCCTTATTGAACTATTAACCGGATATTTACATATTTCCCCACTCTAATATGTAAAATCAATTACATATTTACCCAAAACCATTATACTCATAATAAAAACATAAATTCCGTTCAAAAACATGAATCACTACTAGAAATTTGGCATTTTCTAACAAAAACTTGATTTTGGAAAAAGCCCCGTTGAAAACTATTTACTAGGCAATCTTTAGCACATTTACGACAAAAATATGGGGTCGGAAATTTATGACGAATTTTCAACGCAATTTCAGTTTAGAGCTTTAAAGTTTTGCAACGCACTTGTGACGGAATGTTAAAACCAATTCACAATTAACAGCAACAAATTGTATAAAATTATAATTAAGCAGTTATAACAAAATGTAAAAAGCTAGTGTAAATTATTCATTTGCCAAATAAACTTCCAGGTCTTTAGCAACAATTTTAAAAAACTATTGTCACCATATTCATTGAATAACTATTCATAAATATAAAAAACTAGTATTCATGAATACAACAAGAACTAGAATCGTCATCAGGCCCGAGTACCGTGGTTGCGCCGCCTCCTGACCCGTTTGAGCTCGTCAACAGAAAACCATGAGGTCCTCTAGCAATTATGGATGCAAGTGGTTTCTACATGAAAAAATGCTAAAAAATTGGTAAACTGTAAGGTTATCAGCAAATAAGGGTTTTAATCTAGCAAATATGGATGCAAGTGGTTTCTTGAATATAAGTAAAATCATTTAATATGCATTTCATTGACCACTAGATCTAATTAAGAAACACTTCATCTGCAGTACATGAGACACAACCAATCTATAGAACCTATGTACAAATTTCAAGTAACAGTCACCATAGATAATAATAAATACCTTATTTTTCAACATTCGCACATCTCAACACCTTAATTTTCCTTCAAATCAAGTAACTTATCAACATTCGCACATCTCAACACCTTAATTTTCCTATTACTCAACCCTAACTCCTTCAATCATAACCAATCATAAATCGAAACATCAACAAATTCTAAATTCAAAGCAACAGACGAACGGAGAAGATGAACAAGATTCGATTATTCACATACCTGATGAAGCAGCGATGTGCGACCGGTAGCGTAAGAAGAAGAATGTCGTTGTTGTGTAGGGTTTGGGGGTGTGGATTATATGAACATAAATACGCAGATGAGTTATTTAGAGGGTAATTGGGTAATTTCTCAAAAAAAAGGGAAATATGTAATTAATTTTATGGTTTGGGGAAATACGTAATAAGACAGCTTAGGAGGGGGAAATATGTAAAAATCCCTAAAAATAAAAACTTTACTTTATCAAAAAACGAAAAACTTTATAAAGAAAAGATTGAAGCTCAGCGAAAAGACATCGTCAAACTCAAGGATGATGTAAGTGTGAAATCCAGTCAACTCTTTTATGTTCAGGAGAAACTGTGTGCTGTGACTAAGGAACTGGAAGATATCAGAGATAGATATCAAATAAATGAGCTTAATATTAAGAAATTTGATTCTTCCAGCAAATTAGTCAAAAAATTGTGTGATCAACAGCTTGCATACAAGGAAAAGAAAGGGTGTGGATTGGGTTACAATCAGGCTCCTCCTCCTTACAATGATAACTACACATATTTACCCATGACTGAGGAGGAATTGATGAATGAGGACAAGATGGCTTACGGTCCTAAAACTGATAAGTCATCAATCAACAGCAGACCTGTTAATAAAAGAGTGATTCCTTCGGTTAATTTTATTTCAAAGGGTACTTTTGATCCTAATGCTTCGTCTTCCCTTGCAGATGAAATTAAAGTTGAAGGTGTCGTTGGAGATGAACAAGCATCAAATTCTCATGTGTGTGGCATTTTTGGCTCATTTTTTCACTCTATGATTAATTTCAGGCCTGATGGTTTGGGTGAAAACGTTGATGCTTGTGTAACAGAGACTGAAATGGCAAACGAAACGAATGAGCCAGCTGAACCATATAATTCCAAATGCGAATCACCTGAAGCAGCTGATTCTGAGAAATTGGAATCGGTTGATTCTAGTGAATTCAGCTCAAGGGTGTCATGTGCAGAACCGTCTTGTGCTGAAAATTCGTCAAATGTTTCAGCTGAAATTTCTACTAAAGTTTCTGGTATTTCTTCCGACAAACCAGAACTCTCCGATTCAGTCAAAGCTGATGACATGAAGGATGAAGAGAAGACATGCGTGAATAAGGCTCCAAGTGCGCAAGTTAAACAATCTGAACCTTTTGTTAGTGATGACAAAGTTCAGATCAAGCAACAAGAGCCGAAGCGAGCAGGTAAAGGACGCGGAAATAAGAAGCCTAAACATCAAAGACGATCAGGCTCTCCACAGTCCTCAACGGGCAGTAATAGTCCTCAAAAGGCCCGTGATGTGAAAAATGTCTTTGTTAAGCCAGTCAGTAATGGCAAATGTGAGAAATATGCATTTGACTGTGCTAACAAAGCTTTCGGAAAGACTGGTGAGATTTCTGAACAAGACTTGCAGTCTAAACAAAACAAGAAGAATCAAAAGAAATCTCCACCACAGAAGGCCCCAGCAAACGAAAAGTACAGACATCCAAATTCATCCTCGTTTGCAAGAAATGTGCAAGGAAAACAAGCACAAAAAGGACCAGTTCATTCTTCAGGGCCTACAAGAGCTACACAAGATAATCAGAATGCCTTCTACGTGAAGAGACAAACATGCTTCAATTGCGGCATTGTTGGTCACATTGCTCGAAACTGCACAAATTATCCCCATGAACAGTATTATGCTCAAAATCAGAGGGTTACACCTAAGGATAACTACCATTCTAAGCCAATGAAGGTTTCATCACCTAAGGCAATGAAGAATGTGAATCCCAAGGTTAAACCTTCTGATGGGGATTGGAACGCTGCCAAAAACAAACGCAAAGCTTTTCAGGAACAAAAATGTGTTTCTAAAACTGAATCAGCTAAAGTTGCTCAACTGAAGGCAACGAACACGTTTGTTAAACCGAAACAGATTTGGAAACCCAAATCCAAAGCAGAAATGTTTCCAATCCTTGAAACCAAAGGGGACCTATGTTTAAAGGAAGTGTCTTATTTTGATGCTTCAGGAAATCCCAGGACCACGATGGCCTGGGTACCCATGTCTTACTAATCTCCTTACCTTTCAGGAACAACCAAAGAGGAGTTGTTGACAATCTCTGGAATGTTGATAGCGGTTGTTCCAGAGATAAAAACGGGTAACATTTCACTGTTGCAAAAAGTTCAAATTTTTTTTACAAATGATATGTTTCCTTTGGAGGAGATTAGAGAAGTAAGAAAAGATCAGCTAAAGGTACCGTTTAATTTCAGTACTTTGAATTGAATTTGATTAGTCTTCAATCTGATGACAGAACGGTTTAAAAAAAATATTTTTTCTCTTTCTTAGTTCATTATTTTGTATATATAGTGTCCTTTCTCTAGTAAATGGTAAATTTGCGCAAAAATACAAGATTTATGCACAAATTTAGGGGGGGAGGAACATATAGATAGATATAGAGTTTAGGGGGAGAAAACTCATAAAATACAAAAAGAGTTTGCTGTAAATATGTATTCTTTTAGGGGGAGAAAATGAGAAAAATACAAAAACATTTGAAAAATGAAAAAGCCAAAAAGAAAAATTGCATGATATGGGAAGTGAAATAAATGTTCGTGTTAAAGGGTTTGACTAACACATGTAAGGTGACATAGCTGAAAAGACTAGGATCTACTGCGATATGTCGATAGGCTTGACGCTCAACATGATAAAAGATACTAAGTGATATAAACATAACGAACTATGTACCATGTGGGTAACATACCAACGGCGTATGATTTTATGGTCTTAAATCTTGCGTTGATAGATAGCCAACATCTGAGGTTTCGGGTCTTTATATTGTTGAATAATCCGGGGATATCTTGGCTGTTCTTCTGTTCAGAATTAAAATTGTACATGACCCTAGGAAAGAAAGTCACTTGGAATTAGCTCATTTCTATTTGAATGTCTGTATGTTGTCCCGATACACACAATTTTGATCTGATTCTGAAATCTTCTCTGAAAAAAGTCGTGTACCTCCTCTGCTGCATCCAGATATATGCTGACCTGGAGGTGCTAGGCAACGACAGCTTCTGCTGCATCCAGATACATGCTGACCTAGCTGTACGTTGTCGCGCTATAGATCTAATACACCCGAAAGAGGCCCTCAAGTGCCCAAAAGAAACCCAAGAAACCTATATCAAACTGAGAAAAACTCATTTGATCTGTATATTATACCATCTCTGCAAAAGATCTATTCTGTTCTCTTCTCAACCTATTCCCAGTTAAGATTTCAGAAATCTGGATTGGACTTGTGAAATATGTGGTAGGGAAGATACTTGCATGATAGAGTGTGTTGTTTATACTTCCAGGATTTGATTAGTATTTATTTGGGTGTTCATTGTTAAGAAATCAAAACATGATAAAACAGATTATATGCAGACCTAGATACAGTCAGTATATCTTAAAGGATGACATCAGTATACTCACCTGCTACGATGAATCGTTGTGCTTACCTTGATCGCGGGGGTATGCCTTGGAATGGGACACACGGGTATAATAGTATAATATTACCTAAAGCATATCACGAAGTTGAAAAATTGAAAGTTGAGCGTTAAAGTTTAAGTGGACAAACATATTGGCAATCGCATAGACCAGTTTGATTAGGCTTGTATTGAAAAGTGTTCCTTAGTCTGCCTGAGAACGAATTTTGATCCCATTGCAATTGTAATTTTATATTATGGTAGTTGTTTATATTTTGAGTTTTTATTTGTTTTTAGTTCTTAAATTAAAAAATAAAAAATTTTAAAGGCTAAAAAAAATACAAAAATAGTGTCTTGTTTTTTTTTATATAAAATCAAAAATCCAAAAATAGAGTGCTTATTTGTTTTTCTTAAAATTAAAAATGTAACCGTTCTTGAAGATTTTACTGATCATCAAAAGTTAAAAGAATTTAAATTGTGAAATTTCATGTACCTAGTGTTCATGTGGTACTCTCCCTGTTGCATAAGAAATGTTTGCTTATGAGTTTGTGAGCATGTGCAGAACTTGATTTTAATCAAGAACAGGGGTTGTTGAAGACTGAGATGTTGTTAGCTGCTGACGAAGCATGGAGCAGCACGACTACAAGATGTACCTGAGTCAGAAGAACTGGATACGAAACGCCGTCTGACAGTGAAAGTACATTTGAAGAAGTACCATGAAACTGCTTGAAAGACAAAGATTGCAGAAGAAAAGAGCTGCTGAGAATCCTCCTCTCACATTCTTTTTAACAAGATTTTCAAGCAAAGCTGATCGAGATCCTGATATGAAGCTAACCACAAGAGCTGAAGAAAAGAGACCCAGTGCTGAGAGTTCAGAAGTCAAGAACTTCCACAACATCTGCAGCATAGCGACAACCATAGACTTCGTTGAAGACGTTGCTGAATTCATGCTATGAAGACAATTTGATGGCATCAGTCTAGGGGGAGATTGTTAGGCCCTAAAGTGTGAGACTGGCGCATCAAATTAACACAACGGGTTATGGTTACGAACTGGGCTTTATCGGGTTAGTTTATATTAGGTTTTGGACCTTTATAGGTCACTTGGGCCAAGCTTTAGGCCATGTGGGCCAAGCAGGCCCAAGGGGAGCCCATATAGGGAATTGGGCTTGAGTTAGTATATAAACCAGTTTTTAACTTGTTTTAGGGTTTGAACCTCATTGTTACAAAAGTTCTAAAGAAGCTAGAGAGAGGCGATTGTGGTGTAGGAACTTGTACCAGACGGTTTTGCTAGTTGATAGTAATAGAATCGTGTGCAAGTTTGAAAGTGATTCGGTATCGTGTTCTTCGTATTTTCTGTTTTTCGTTTTGATTCTTGAATCACCAATTGATTGGATTCCGCACAATCAATTGGTTGTTTGATATCATTGAAAGATCCGGTTAAACGGGACTTACACAAACACAATAATCATAATCCGATGATCAGTCACAATATCAAATCCTTACGCGCAAAACCAACATTAACACGAAAAATCAATTATCACGAACATGAAACATTACACGGGTAGACCCATGCTATGAAATTGTTTATGTCAATAACATAAATCGAGTAGATTTTTAAGATTTCTAAAAAAACAATATAACAAAATATCAATTACCAACATAACCTCATCAACTCGTGTCATATGTTTACACCAAGCAGGATAAATCAGATTGATTAACATAAGAACAAAATTAATTCACATAACATATTAAGAGTAAAGGATCAAACATAAACTTCAAAAAATAATACGAAAACATGTGATGTTTGATGAAAACATAACAGGCAAAGAAAAACTCTATAAATCATATCTATTACGATAGATCATTAATATATAACATATTCAAGATAAACTTACTGAATCAAAAACATAAAGGAAGAATAAAGATCAAAAGTAAGATTCAACAGAAAAAAAACCATATACAACATATTAAGATTTATTGAAAGAACAAAGATCTTTAAAACGATAAAAAAGAATCAATGGATACAAACTTATAAACCCAAAAAAAGAATCAATTGATACATTTTTTTTACCATACAAAGAGGAAATCTATGGAGCAATGAAAAAATTGGAAGATGATACAGATTACATACCTTGATGGAACCGATTGCATATTCAAAACTTAAAACCATAGATTAGATCAAAATAGCATATCAGTTGAAATATAAACACAGATCAACAAACAAAATGATGAAATCAAGATGTTTAATACAAAAAAATGAATATGTTAACCAGAAATCGGAACATTATTTGAGAAATATATACCTTCGGATTGTTTTATTGGAAGAGAAAGAGAGATCGGGGTGGTGAGATTGCGAGGTAAAGAATGAAAGATCCGGGTTATAAGTTTATATATGATAGCAATTTTGACCCGTTTTGTTCAAGTGGATAGTCCAAATAGGATACACCAAAGAGATTTCTTGTGATTTTTGACGGAAAAATAGAGAATAGAGGCCCTAGATGGATGTCATGTGTCCCCTAGGTATGGACTTTATTAGGTAGGATAGATGATAAACAAGCACAAGATTTTATTCACATTCTTTCGATTAATAAATAAACGAAGTTCTTGGCTTTTTTTCTTAAATTGTAAAACAACTTATTCTTAAATACTTTTATATCTACACCTTGTTGGATTTAAACCCTTTATATTTTGGATAGAGCGAAGGCCCATTAACACCATATCATGTCCGTTAGAGATTATATCTATGGCTTTTACAAACTCATTATTAAAGTAAAATCATTCATAATCATTCATTTAGGATATAAAATAAGTATTTATTTGATAACATATAAGACTATGTGTAGTTTGTTAACTAAAAAGTATAAACATTTCTGTCACGTTTGTACAACGTATGTAGCGGAGTCTTTAGCTTACTACGCCATTCAAAAATATGTAGTGGTTGAACTAAAAAAGTGAGTGATATGTCTTGATGTGATTGGTTAAAAAAGGATTTATCACTTTATTCATGTTATATATCTCACGCTAGTTAAACCCTTGGGTTACCTTCTTTGACGCCCGTTTCATGGTACTTGGCACCCCTTTTTACTAATGTGATCACAAACATTAACCCATTACATCTAGTCTAATAACCTATAGTGTTACACCCTATGTTATCTCTCTCTAAGGGGGTCAAAGCACTTGCCTAATGTACCCGAAAATCCACCACTCACGCATTGTCAACTCAATTTTACTCTAAGACCACATAGAGTGGTGGGCGTTGTGGTGACATGGCAACACCTCCACGCCGGGAACGCCGCTCCGGGGGGGGGGGGGCGTTATGATGGGAGTGGGGTTTTCTTCATCGGCATGGAGGGCAAATGGTGTGGTGACGGGCGGTGTTTCATTGGTGGGTGAATTTTGGTGGGTAATGATTGCTCTTGTGTAATTATTTTTATATAAAATCGTTGTTTGGGTACTACTACCTACCCAACCCACCCCCCCCACCCCCACCCAAAGGTGATGCCACCTAGGATGACCATTTCGGTATCGGTACTTGTACCGAAATATATCATATCGATAAAATTCAGGTACCGGTATTTTACCGATTTTTGTATCAAACATTTTCGATAATGATGCCAGTTTTAACAATTTTCAATACCGGTACCACCAGGCTCAGGGCCGTCTATCAGGGGGTGCAGGAGGTGACTGCAATCAGGGCCTAAATCAATATAGGGCCCAAAAAAATTTATAAATTATACATATATATATATATATATGTATGTATAAATAAGGGCCTGCTAAAAGACCCAAAGTTTTTTAAATAATGGTCTGTTTAAAAGTTTTTAAAAAATGTCCCAATTAACAAGCCCATGTGACTAGTCTAAACAAAAATAAGGGCCTGCTAGATCAGGGAAAGGAAACAAAACGTCGTAGTATTTCATAACAATTATCGTAATGTAATATTATGGGTTTTTAGTATTTATATATTTGATTGAATGATTGATGAGTTTATATTATATGAAGATTTGCGAATAGCCGAATAGAGCCCAATTTTTTTTTATCTCGAACTGGGCCAAAAAAAAATTTGTGATTTTCGGAGACGACCCTAACCAGGCTTATCCGTAATGCCACCCCCACATCCGTGATCCCAGTCATTATTATATATATTAAATAACATCATGAAATTACAAGATATTTTTTTTACTTTTATGTTTTTACCACAAAATTTTATTAGTTTCATCATTTACCCTTATGTGCATTCTGTTTTGTTTTATATTTTAACAACCAAGGTTTTGGTTCTTACACTTTTAGCGGCTATATTTCTTTTTTCTTGTTCTTCTATTTTTTTAAAGAGTAAAATACACGGATAGTCCCTGGGGTTTGTCAAAATAACATGTTTAGTCTCCAACTTTTAAAAATTACACCCGTGCTTCCTACGGTTTACTCGGTTGTTACTCGGATAATCCATAGAGTGAATGACAGTTAGTTTTCTCTGTTAAGTCGATGTAAAATTATGAAATTACCCCTACTAACTAAAAAACAATAAAAAAACTAATTAATCTTTTTAAACCAAAAAGACAACAAACATTTACACTATGTTCCCGAGTCTCATTTAACAGGGGGATGGGAAGGAAAATTTTCTCTCCTAATCTCTTCAATTTGGGAGGATGAATATATGGTCATATTTTCTTCCCTTTTCCCTCCTTTTCCATCCCTCCCATCCTTAAAAAAAATCGGGAACATGGTTTTTTCATATTTACATCTCTTTTCCCTCCCCTATCCCTGTTAAATGACACTTGGGAACAGAGTGTTAGTTTATTGAGGGCCCACCCAAACCAAGCTATCTTCCACCACCACCTGCTACTTCATCTTCAACCTATTCCCCACCATTAAGACTATGGGGTATGGGGCGGGGGTTGACTGAAAACGCCCAAGCCACCACCCCGGGTGGGCTTGGGTTTGGGCGTGGCCAAAGGGGCGGGAGTTTAAGGCCGGGCGGGTCTATCAATATGACATGGCGGGCTCTCAATGGCCAAACCAAACTAGCCGTTGGCCAACGGCTATGTGTAAAAAAAAAAAAATTCACTATGAAACTCACACGTCTATTCTTTTTTTACCACATCCAACTACAATACACTCCACCTCTTCTATAATCATCTTTATTCTCATTCTACAATACGAAAAATGAATCCTCAGGGAGAGCGACTTCCGTTTCATGTATTGTTGGGAGATTTGTAAGTTCCATCCCAAGTGGGCGAATATCCCCGGTGGTAGCGAAACTAACACGTCTTCCAAAAGGTCAAGGACACCCTCGTCCCAAGCCTAATCAGATGCATGAGATCAAGAGTTGGAGGACTTTCTGGATGATTCTCCAAACCGGTCTGTATTCGGAAGAGATGCCGCAAAAAGGGGCGCTCTAAAATCAAGATCGGGTACGACATCACCTTCAGTTGGGAGTTCGGGCTCGCGTAGGGGAGTATACAACGATCAGTTGGATGATATGACAAGCAAATTAGATACATTCAACGTATTCCAACAACAAAGGGCCGAAATTCAGAAGAACAAAGAAGCTCGGGATGCCCTGAAACAAAGACGAGATGATATGAAATTTCTAGCCTAGCCCATCGATCACCTATCAGGTGAAGAGTTGGAACTAATGTTGGAGACGAGAGAAGAGATAAATAAAAAATATTACAAGCACTAGGAATTTTTATGTATTTTTCTTTATTTAAAAAAACATTATTAAAAAATTTAAAATGTTTGTTTTAAAAATAATTTAAATAGAGTTTGGGTTGGCCACGCCCCAAACCCCCGCCCCACCATACCCCATGGTCTAAAATCCCCCTATCACACCTTCTCAATTTCATTTTCCCTAACATACTGTCAACATTTGATTACCGTATCCAATCAACACAACGTCAACCAAAATATAACTTCCACAAAGAACGTCGATACACACAGCTTTAAAACTAATCCGAAAGAAATTAAGATCAGAATCATGTGAAAGAACCTAATAGAACACCGGAGGTCAGAAATCTGAATGAAAAACATTAGATATGGTAATCCATCAAAACGAACATGTAATAGATCTATGCCAACCAAATGGTCGGTGTTCAAAGATGGTCATAATCAAATGGTCGGTGGTTGAAGACGGTCACAGATCTGTACAATTGGTAGTGACGAGGTGGAGCCAAATGGTGATGGCGGCGGTGATACGACAATGGTGGAGGATGATGGTAGATGGTGGAATGTTAACGGTGGTTGGGGCACTGGTGGAGGATGATGGTGACGGTGATTGTGGAGGGTGGAATGTTGACGGCAGCGTTAAAGGGTGATGGTGGCAGTAATGCAAGGCCAGTAGCAGGTGAAACCATAGAAGAAGATGAAAGGGGGTGGGGGTGTTTAGGCTTTGATATTTCAATATAATAATTAAATAATAATTATATTTCCTTAAATTTTTAATTGTTTTTTTTTAATTTGGAAGGGTAATTTTGTCAATTCATATCCACTTAACGCCACAAACTAACGGTCATTCACTCTAGGGACTATCCGGGTAACAACCGAGCAAACCACGGAGAGCACGAGTGTAATTTTTAAAAGTTGAGGACTAAACGTGTTACTTTGACAAACCACATGGACTATTCGTGCATTTTACTCTTTTTAAAGTTTCAAATTAGCCCTATACATTATAATAAACTATGTCCTTAACCCAATAGTTTTATTTTTCTTTTATAACTTTCATTTGATACGTTACGTGATACAACTTTCTTTTCAAACGGCTCAACATCACATCACCAACATTTTTTTCCGTTTGTTTGTTCGTGTCGCAACACCACGTCATAGGTATCGTGTCACCACTTTTTATTCCATTTGTTACATTTTATTTCAATTTTAGTTTTATACACATTTATATTTTGCTTCTTCATATCAGTCTTTATCATTTAATTCTTACCATTTAATTCTTACGCAAACTCCCCGCTGCAACGCGCAATGAAAAAAATCCTAATCAGTCAACAACTATATCCACCGTCAAAAAGTCAAAACCCCAATCATTGGCGGACCTAGGTTATGCCCAAGGTGGGCGGGTGCACCTCTTGAAAAAAAAAATTTAGTGTATATTTTAGGCAAAAAACACGACCGCACCCTTTGAAAATATGCTTGAGCCACTCATCCGCACTCCCAGCAAATAATTCATGGGTCCGCCACTGAGCTCAATGACATCGTAAAGTGTAAATTCAATCACGTTACACAGTTGCACCAAATTTACCCCAATACCTTTAGGCTGCTCGGTATGGAGGACGGTGAAGAAGACGTCGCCGGAGCAAGACCGGGGGGGGCGGCGTGGTGTTTGGTCCGTCGACGGGGGTGGCCCACATGTTTTGGTCCGTCGCAAACGGCACAACTCCGACGTTTGGGACGATGACTGGACGGCGACGGGGGTGGCGGCACGGTGTTTGGTCCGTCGCCGAAGCAAGCCGGAGCGGGGATGACCCCCATACCGAGCAGCCTTACAAAAATACGTAAACTCTGAAACAATTAACATCACCGCCAACCCATCACACATCAATTCCGACACCCAGATCTTCTCTCTCTCTCTCTCACACATACACACTTTCTCTCTCTAGATCTCACCGACTCCCCCAACTTTTATCCCCCCCTCATTTCTCTCCACACCAAATCCAGCTCAATTTTAGAGATATACATACATATATACATATAGAGAGAGAATCCGGCGATACACACCTCCAGATGTAACTGAGTCAACTCAGATCTATATCCATTCATCCACTCCGATCACCTGTTGCAGATCTTAACCGGTAACATACTCCACTACATTTTTATAATTTTTCTCAATTTAAATCATCTGAAGTTTTGTTCAATTACTCTCTACCAACTGCATTTGTAATATTCATATAATAATTGTATAAATCCGCTGTTATAAAATTCAATCATATCACATAATTACGCTCCATAATTAGTTAATTTCGCCTTTATTATATATAAATTCTGTTATTAATAGAAACCTAATCACTGATTATCAATTCTGTTTATATTTAATGACGTCATATTTAATTACTGTTTAATTTGTTTCATCAAGTTCTGAGATCAGATTATTCTGATCTTGTATGAATAGAATAGAATTTAATTTATATAATTTATAATTTAATGTGTATTGTATAGAATTATAGATCTGGTTTTGATATTTAGGGTTTTGTGTGAAGAAGAAGAAGAAGAAGAAAAATTACAATGGCACCGACAACGCTTCGAAAGGCGATCGGAGCGGTGAAGGATCAAACAAGCATAAGCATTGCTAAGGTAGCTAGCAATATGGCGCCCGAGCTAGAAGTTGCCATAGTGAAAGCCACAAGCCACGACGATGATCCGGCAAGCGAGAAGTACATTAGGGAGATCTTACAGCTTACGTCGTACTCGCGCGGCTACGTGAGCGCCTGTGTTCACGCGGTGTCGAAGCGGTTGAGTAAAACGCGTGATTGGATCGTTGCGTTGAAATGTTTGGTTTTGATCCACCGGTTGTTGAACGATGGGGATACGGTTTTTCAGCAGGAGATTATGTATGCTACTAGACGAGGAACTAGGTTGCTTAACATGGCGGATTTTCGCGATGAGGCGCACTCGAATTCGTGGGATCATTCTGCGTTCGTGAGGACTTATGGGTTTTATTTGGATCAGCGGCTGGATTTGATCGCGTATGAGCGGAAACAAAGTGGCGGTGGTGGTGGCAGTGAAGATGTTGAGAAAACCCGTGAAGATCATTGGAGATCTCCGCAAAACCGTGGGTACGATTATGATTACGAGTTTCGCGATGAGCCTGGGTACGGAAACATGAGGAAGACGAGATCTTACGGGGATGTGCGAGACGGGTCTGGGTCTGGTGGATCATCTCAAGAAAAGAAAGACGCGACTCCGGTACGCGAGATGACACTCGAGAGGATTTTCGGGAAAATTGGACATTTACAGAGGCTGTTAGATCGCGTGTTATCGTGCAGACCTACCGGTCTTGCGAGAAACAGCAGGATGGTTTTGGTTGCGTTATACCCCGTTGTGCAAGAAAGTTTTAAACTTTATTCCGACATATGTGAGGTTTTAGCGGTTTTGCTTGATCGGTTTTTTGATATGGAGCATCAGGATTGTGTGAAGGCGTTTGACGCGTATGCTAGTGCGGCAAAACAGATTGACGAGCTTGTCGGTTTTTATAACTGGTGTAAGGATATGGGCATCGCGAGATCATCCGAGTATCCGGAAGTTCAGAAAATAACCGCGAAATTGCTGGAGACGCTTGAAGACTTTGTGCGGGATAGATCGAAAGCTAGGAAAAGCCCCGAGAAGAAACCCGAGGTTGTCGAACAAGTTAAAGAAGAGCCCGTTCCTGATATGAACGAAATAAAGGCTTTGCCGGCACCGGAAACCGCTCCGCCGCCGCCGCCACAACCTGTGGTTGAGCCGGTTCCAAAACCGCAACACACTGGCGATTTAGTGGACTTAAGAGAGGACGCGGGGACGGCTGATGATCAAGGGAATAAATTTGCGTTGGCATTGTTTGCGGGTCCGGCAGCGAATAACGGGAATGGGAAATGGGAAGCGTTTGGGTCGAACGGGGAATCGGAAGTGACATCCGCGTGGCAGAATCCCGCCGCAGAGGCCGGAAAAGCCGATTGGGAACTTGCGTTGGTGGAAACGACGAGCAATCTCGAGAAACAGAAGGCGGCAATGGGCGGTGGGCTCGACCCGTTGCTGCTAAACGGAATGTACGACCAAGGAATGGTGAGACAACACGTGAACAACACTCAGGTAACCGGCGGCAGTGCTAGCAGCGTGGCGTTGCCGGGGAAGACATCCACACCTGTGTTGGCGCTCCCAGCTCCTGACGGGTCCGTTCAAGCCGTCGGTGGAGACCCGTTTGCGGCTTCGTTAAGTGTCCCTCCGCCAGCGTATGTCCAAATGGCGGATGTCGAAAACAAACAGCGGTTGCTGGTTCAAGAACAGATGGTTTGGCAACAGTATGCTCGGGATGGAATGCAAGGTCAAGTCGGTTTGACTAGGATCAACGGTGGCGGATATGTTGCTCCGGGTCAACCACCCATGATGCCTTACGGCGTTCCGCCGCCTGTAAATGGCGGGTACTACTATCCTACTTATTGATGCATATGTGATGTGTATTTACTTGCCCTTTTATCATATATTGTACTGTTCAATTGATTCCTGCAGGTTTGTATTTCCGCTCTTGTTGGCATTTTTGTTATTATTTTAGAACGCATGAATAACCAACTATATGTAATTATTTGCTTTTGAATCAAAGCTGTTATATGTTGTTTCTTTTGTGTGACATTTGGAAGCAAACTTTATTCTGTTTGGGTCTTTTCATATTGATATGCTTTTACTTAAAAAGAGAAATAGCATTAGATACTTGTTTCCTTGAATCCAAAGAATTCAGGGTGTTTGGCATGTGTGTTTGAAGATGATGATAAGATTTAGGTGTGTTTGTCGTTGTGTTTATAAAGCCCGATTTCCAATCTCGGTTGGTCTCGGGCTCAACTGTTTTTTTTTTTTTCTGATTCTGGACCGGACCGAAGATGCAATTTTCTTAATGGATCGAAGATGACCAGACCGCGATTCGTTCGGCGAGGTGGTCCTGGTTTGGATTGGTTTTTGCACAACCTTGGTTTCTTGAATGAAAGGAAGATCAATGCAGAGTCATGTATAGTAGAGCTAGGGGGTTTTTTTATCAAGTGGAAATATATTTTTTTATTTTTGTTAACTGAGATAAATACAGGTTTTAGGGAAGAATCGGAGCTTTTTAAAATTAGGGTTATTGGATTTTAATAATCCTAAGTTTCACCTGTTGGCCGATAATAATCCCAACCTTAAAAATTCTCCCCAATAATCCCAACTTGTAAAAGTTTGACCACCATTGATCCTTTTCTAACATAGGTGCACTTAAATCAATTAAAAAGTCTCTAGGTGTAATTGAATCTATTGAGTAGACCAAATTCTTATATGTTTGAAAAGGATCAATGGCGGCCAAACTTTTACAAGTTGGGATTATTGGAGGGAATTTTTAAAGTTGGGATTATTATCGGCCAACATGTGAAACTTAGGATTATTAAAATCCAATAACCCTTAAAATTAAAAGAGTAAACTGTCATTTTGGTCCCTGTGGTTTGAGCACTTTTGCCATTTTAATCCAAATCTCAAACTTTTTAAATCTAGGTCCATGTGGTTTCACTTTTATTGCCATTTTGGTCCAAAATTAAAAAACTCTCATTTTTTACTGTTCCAACATGCCTATTTTGTCTTTTTGTGCAGGGGTATTTTTGTCCAAGTGCCTTTCATTTAACATTTTGTTAATTATAAAATACCCTTATTAATTCTCGTTTTCCCATTTACATCATCTTCAACCCTCAAATCTGAAACTCAGACTCTCTCTCCCTCTAAACTCACCAGCTTTAACATCCATACTCTCGGTGATCTTTCTCTCCACAAAAGACCCAAAAATCAACTCCAACATTCTCTCCGGTGATCTTTCTCTCCACAAAACCCTAACAATTACCCCTACAAATCCACTATAATCCTGTTCAATTCACTCAAATGGATCGGAACTGGACGGAGAGTCCGGTGTACACCCGACAGTGGAGCAGCACCGGTTCATCTTCTCCGGCGATGTCACCGGTGAACAGTTAGAGAGAGAAACAAAGGGTTTCGTTTCGCCGGTGAACAGTTAGAGAGAGAAACGAAGGGTTTCGCTTGTACCGGAATCACCCACCACCACCGTCTCCCCTCCCCCACGGTACACCCACCACCACCATCTCCCCTCCACCACCGTACACCCTCCACCACCGTACACTCACCACCACCGTCTCCCCTCAATACCACAGCCTTTACCCTCAGCCGGCATTGAAGCCCTAGTACGCCGCCTATATCCTCATATCTAGTATCAGAAACCGCATCAATCCACCTAAAAACGCACAGGTAGTTGTCGTCATCTAACGAACCCTTATTTTCACATCGAAACCCTTTAAATCCATGTTTTCTCAGCCAAATAAACCTCCATTGCCGATAAAACCCTGATTGCTGATAAAACCCCCAGTTACAGATCTGTTTGTTATCGAAAATTGAAGGATTGCAGGTCTGGGATCTTTGCGATTGAACATTCAGAGATGAAGTTGTTGTTGCGTGAGAGTAGTTGCAGAGAGGGGGGGGGGGGGGATTGCAGGTCTGGACAGTTTACTCTATATAATTGGTTATATATAATTTGATTAGTTATATATATTTATTTTTAATTAATAATTAATAATTAGTTATAATAAAAGTATAATGACCAAAATGCCCCTGAAGAAAAGGACAAAACAATCAGCTTTAAACAGTCAAAATAGAGAGGTTTTGGATTTTGGACTAAAATGGCAATAAAAGTGAAACCACAGTGACCCAGATTTAAAAAGTTTGAGATTTGGACTAAAATGGCAAAAGTGCCCAAACCACAGGGACCAAAATGGCAGTTTACTCAAATTAAAGTTATGTTTTATTAAAATGTCCAAACATGCTAATAATTCTTTTAAACTGATTTTAGTTTTAAGTTTTATTATTTACTTTGAACATACTCTCATCATGATATTAAAAACCCTCAACCACTTCTAAGGAAAACGAATTTTGCTACACATCATACTTAGCTTACAAGCCTTTTTAAGTTCCCATATACCCAACAAAAGATTTTTAAATTATAAATATTCATCCTTACCTCATGCCCTCCATACATAGGGTAAAATTAAAGGAAGAAAATATGAGATTGCAAATAAATGTATTAACGTAGGAGGTTATTTTGCTATTCATTGTGTTTTTTCCAAAAAAAAAAAAAAAATTTGAGTTTTACTAGTTTTCAATTTTGTTTTTTGTTTTTTTTGGGTTCTTATAGTTCTTAACCCTTTTGTAATGCTTGAGATCCATACCTCAGTAAAAATGAAGATAATAGTAAGCTTTAATAGACAGCTTTGGTGCTTCAAGAATCGGGTTTCTACTTTCTGTTAGGTTAATAGAGAGAGTATTTGAATTAGAACTAGTTTGCATGTAAAAAAAATTCTAACCCTAAACTTTTTGTTGGTGTAAATTCGACTTCGTCTACGTATTACATCACGTGAGTCACTTGGTGTTAGAAATTTATGTTTTTGTTTTATGCATTTACTCGATTTTTAGTCGTCGTTTGGTTGCTACTTAGCACAGTTTTACGCCCATGCCCCACAACGCGAGGGATTAAGACTAGTTATGAAAGGTTTTGCAACACCCTAACTCACTATTACTGACGTTTCATTATCATAAAAATTAGAAATAAGACGAATTCAACATTCAAAACTTAAAATATTGTAAGGCTTCCTAGTGTGGGGCGTGAGCCCACCAGCGCCAATAGCCACCTCACTTCCAATGTGGAGACCTTTTTCAGAAAAGGGGGCCCCAAACACCAATACATGGGTTTTAAGGGGGCGCCATGGTGTTGGTTGTTATCCCATAAGCGAAAGGAGTAGAGGAGGGGGCGTTATGGTGAGGTGGGGGCACGTCCAATGTGGCTCCGACGTGATGGTTGGTAAGGCTTGGGGTGTTTACCAACACCATATGGCCTAAGACTATGGGGTATGGGGCGGGGGTTTGGGCGTGGGTTGGAGGGAAACGCTCAAGTCACCACCCCAGGTGGGCTTTAAGTTGGGCGTGGCCCCTTGGACGGGAGTTTAAGGCCGGGCGTGGGGCATGCTAGCGATCCTATGTGGCCGGCTCTTATTGGCTTGTTAACTAGGGCATAGCGGGCTATTTTAAATTTAGAAAAAATGATGTGGCTTGGCCACGCCAGCCCAGCCCACCATACCCCTATGAAACTTGGGTTTGTGTATTGAGTGCCCCATATCCACGTGTCAACTCATGCCCCAAACCTCCGCCCCACCATACCCACGGTCTAAGGTAGGTTAAACAATTTATGTAATTATTAATCACGCAAGTAAAAAAATAATTGTTCTCTAATGAATACAAGATCTCCTTTATGTCTTAGACAATTTTAAGACGCAAGTAAAAACATTATCATGGCTTAGACAATTTTAAGCGATATGATAAATGAGACAATAACTGAATCACGTAACAAAAGTTATCAAATAATCGGACCGAAGTCTGAAATATGATGACTACACAAATATTGACGAACTAGTTTTTGCCCCGCCCGCGTTGCGGGGCAATAAGTCAAATATTTCTCTCTCACAATATGTATGTATGTACAGAGGGCAAAATCGTTATTATATTTTAAACTGGAGACAAAATCATAATTTTAAACTGAGAGCAAAATCATAATTTTGAGCTAGGGGGAAAACATAATTTTATTTTGAACTGCGGGCAAAAACGTAATTTTGAGCTAAGGGCATAATCGTAATTTTGAGCTAGAGGAAAAAACAACATTTTATTTTTAACTGGAGGCAAAAACGTAATTTTAAACGGAGGGCGAAACCGTAATTTTAAACTGTGAACAAAATAAAAAATGAGTTTTTGAACCGAGGACAAAAGCGTAATTTTAAGCTAAGGCAAAATTATAATTTTATTTTGACTTGTGGGCAAAAACGTAATTTTAAACAAAGGACGAAAGCGTAATTTTAGACTGGGAATAAAATTAAATTAAAAATGAGTTAGTCCAATAGGGGAGTGACAGGCAGAATAATTTTGAGCTAGGGGGGAAACATATTTTTATTTTGAACTGTGCACAAAAACGTAATTTTGAGCTAAGGGCAGAAGCGTAATTTTGAGCTAGAGGAAAAAACAACATTGTATTTTGAGCTTGGGGCAAAAATGTATGTCGCGTTGCGGAGCGCTAAACCGAATATTTCTTAGTTTGATAACATGCACGTATGTATTCGGTTACTTGTACATGCTTTTTGTAACACAATCTAAAAAAATACACCAAGTCAACCGACTAAACTAAAACACTACCATAGCTTTGCTAAAAAAACTAAAACAACGGCAAGCATGTAATTTAGAGCTGGGGCAAAATAGCAATTTGACAGGACCAATGAGCGAGTGCTAGGCAGCTGTTTGACACGAATAAAAACTACACTGAGTCAATAGTTTTGACAAAAAAAAATGATGGCAAAATTGCGATTTCTAACTTGGGGCAAAATCATATTTTGAACCAAGGGCAAAATCATATTTTGAACCAAGGGAAAAATCGTAACTTTTACTTAGGGCAAAAAAGGTAATTTTTGACTGAGGACAAAATTGTAATTTTGAGCCGGGACAAAATTGTAATTTGGGTAGACCAATTGGGAATGCCTTGCACTATTCCCCAACATTCCTTTCGTAGTGTTTTGAACTAAGGGCAAAATTGTAACTTTAGCTGGGGACAAAACTGTAATTTTATTTTAAACTGGGGGCAAAAACGTTATTTTTAACTGAGGACAAAATCGTCATTTTGAGTTGGGGGCAAAAAAAATTTCTTTTGAACGGTAATGAAATCGTAATTTTAAACTTATGATAAAATCGTAATTTGACAGGACTAATAGGGAAGTATTCGACCTTCCTTTTGTAGTATAGGTAATATTAAATGAAAGATGTAAAAAAGAAAAAAGAAAAGAAAAACAATATTGCCGCCCAAACATGCCCGTTGCATCAAAGTACCATTACATAGGAAAATGTAATATTGAAGATATACCTGTGGGCGGTGGTATATTTCATCAAGTTTTACTAATTTAAAATTTAAAACTTTGTGAATCATTATTCACCAAGATTTCCTATCTCTTTCTCTCCCTCACACATCTGCCCTTCTACATCCATACCCACCGCTGACACCGTCACTGCCGCCCCACCAACGCCATTCGCCACTCGCCACCGTGACATCTTCCACGATATGAATATGCTTTCCGGAGGGCCTGGTGTCCTCGACATCGTTTCACCCACGGTGGCCACCAGAACGCCATCTATAATAAACAAAACTTGTTGTGGACTTTCCGGCACAGGAATGTCCAGTGGTCGTTTTGTGCGGCTGGATCTAACTGGCGGCACAAAGAACACCATTTTCCGGCGGTGCAATCTCCGGCATGAGATCTGGCAAGAGTTATTGTGGTGTTGGTAGTGATCTTCTGCCTCTACCATCTTCTTCCTTCTTTGTACCATAGATTTGAAGGAAGAAAATTGCGACGATGATAAACTGTAATTTTCGGCACCGACGGCGTCAAGGGAAACCTCGCCTAATGGCCAAGTGCCACTGTTGCCTGGCACAATTTCGGGCATCGACTTGGCTGAATGAGCTAGTGCCAGGTAGGTACTCCGACGGAACGACTACGAATTTAATGGACGCAGTCTGTTCATGGTGGCCGGATATGGCTCTATCGGTGGTTGTTCTTACAGCGGTGATTGTAGGAGCTGTTCTTGTCCCAATTGGAGTCGAGGGTAGAACTGTAATTTCCATGATTCGCCGCCCAATGACAGCCAATAACCATGTGCCAGGCAGTTGCCTGGCACTATTCCCGGCCATGTAAATTGTGTCGAGGGTAGAACTGTAATTTCCTTGATTCGCCGCCCAATGACAGCCGATAACCATGTGCCAGGCAGTTGCCTAGCACTATTCCCGGCCATGTAAATTGTAGATATTTGATGAAACACAGGTTAACACCAAGGTTAATCTGTGGGGTTATTCTTTCCGTGGGTTCAATCTCCTTTCTTACTCGTAGAAATGACCTGGGTCCTGCAAAACAGCAACACCGTTAGTCTCGTTAAGAGGGGAATATGGGGGTTTCCCTCTTAACCAGGCTCCGGCGTGAGAATAAGTACTGTTCTGGGGGAGAATAAACAGTGTGTGTTGAGTGTGAGAGTATAGAGAGCAAGATGATTCAACCTGGATGATGAAGGGTCCAATTTATAGCCGGAGGGTGAAGGAGGGAGGAGCAGCTGTGCCAGCTGTGGTTGCGCGCCAGCTGTCCGACCAAGGGGAATATCCTCTTGGTCTCCTCTGCCGTAGTCAGTGTAGTGGTACACGTGGCTCGCTTATATTTGCCTATTTTGGAGACGTCGTACTGGTCTTGTCGGACTGCTCCTTGATTCGTCGCAGGTGTCACGGCCCCCGACCCGGTTTGACCCGTTTCAGGAGCCGCGGGACAGAAATCCCGTGGTATTTAATTTAATCACAGCGGAAGACTTTTTAAACAGGATCAATTATTCTTAAAATTGCTCATTTGTATATAATATAGGGATAATTCCCATATTTTACAAACACTTGATTTCACTGGGAAATCTTTTATTTCTTTAAAACATGTTTCTTTATTTATTTACATTGAGCCACTTTCTAAGCTTGTAGTGCTACTCGGCACTTTTCCTTTGTTTACAACAGATCACCTGAAACATGTTTAAAAAAGGTTTTGTCAGCAGGGAAATACTGAGTGAATCATTCATTTTACAAAAACGACTCGTTTGTTATAATTCACAGTATTAAGAGAGATTACAATGTTTATTTCAACCAAATACCCACAGTACTTGTCATCGACTCGTTTCGGTGACGGTGGTCATATTACTATTGAGTCCGTTCACCCAATAGTAACGAGTATCATTAATTAGGTTCGCCCACCTAAATTGATAAAAACAGTAATGTGCACAATACCCCACATACCGGCTGTAATTTGGTGACTACATATACTTAATCACTGCAATTATAATCTTGAAAATAAACATACTTTTGTAAACAGATTTGATAAAAAGAGAATGACTCACATTGTAGATTTTAACGAGCAGAATATAAACCTACTGATTAGCCTGAATTAACCTAATTTAAATAACAATGCACACACAACAGGTTAGTAACTAATACAGCAGTTACGACAATTCACGAGATTAAACCCTCACAACAATTTATTAGTGCAATACTTAATAATTCAGTGGATTCTCAACGAATGACAGAGTATAGTCCGAATTCGAGCAGTACTCAAACATTCAAGTCGAAATCACAATGAATTAATAAAGTATAATCTCAATTTGAGCGGCACTTAAACAATCATTGGATAGTTATAATCGATCGGACGTTGAATCGTATCAGCGATCGAGTTATTACCCTGATTGCGGCAGCACTTCGTGATCAGTGTGTGTTTTTGAGAGTAAACAGACGATAACTCTTTCTACGTAACTCGAATTTACGTCGTTTCAATTCCAAATTTCAAGTCCCAACGTCCTCTATTTATAGGCGGATTTTAGGTGTGTCGCGGCCCGCGTGAGAAATAAGCTTAACTTTACGCGGGCCGCGTAAAGTTTTGTTTTATGTGTAGGGTTGCCACGATTGGGACTAGCCTTGCTGACTCAACAGAATTCGTTAATTCAACTTCTTCCGCACGCAATTTAGATAATCGTTCACTACGGTATTACCCCCCTGAGTTTTAGGGGCCCTAATCCTGATTCTGAAAATTCTGGAAAAATTAGGGTTTGTGCAAAATCACTTGGGTCTCTCAATTAGGGTTTCCTATTAGATAAATTAATTAATTAAATATGACTTTTGATACGAGTTGTTACATTCTACCTACCTTAATAAAAATCTCGTCCTCGAGATTTACTGGAATAAATGAGGATATTTTCGCTTCATTTCTGATTCCAGCTCCCAGGTGTATTCAGCTCCTCTCTTTGAATCCCATCTGACTTTGACTAAGACTAATCGTTTATGTTTGAGAAACTTTATCTTTCGATCCTCAATTTGAAGAGGTTTCTCAACAAATTTTAACTTTTCGTTTACCTCTATATCTTGGAGAGGTACTACCAAAGATTCGTCTGCTAGACATTTCTTGAGATTGGATACATGAAATACATCATGTACTCCAGCTAATTCTTCTGGTAGTTGTAAACGATAAGCAACTGGTCCTATACGTTGGATCACTGGGAATGGTCCTACGTACCTTGGACTTAGCTTTCCTTTCTTTCCGAATCTAACTACTCATTTCCAATGAGAAACTTTCAAAAGTACTTTATCTCCAATTTGGAATTCTATCGGCTTGCGACGATTATCTGCATAACTCTTTTGGCGATCTCTAGCTGTTTTCAATCTTTCCTTGATTTGAGTTATCTTGTCGGTCGTTTCTTGCACTATTTCAGGCCCTGACAATTGACTTTCTCCTATTTCTGCCCAACAAACTGGAGTTCTACACTTTCTTCTATAAAGTGCCTCAAATGGAGCAGTTTCAATACTTGAATGATAACTATTGTTATAGGAGAATTCAATTAATGGTAAGTGATCATCCCAACATCCACCAAAATCAATTACACATGCTTGGAGCATGTCTTCCAGTGTTTGTATTGTCCTTTCACTTTGTCCGTCTGTTTGAGGATGATATGCAGTGCTTAAATTTAGTCGAGTTCCCATTGCTTGCTGGAAACTTTTCCAGAAATGGGAAGTGAAACGACTATCTCTATTTGAAATAATGGAGAGTGGGACTCCATGTAAAGATACTACTTCATCTACGTACAACTTGGCTAACCTTTCCATACTAAAAGTTTCCTTCATTGGTAGAAAATGAGCTGATTTGGTTAATCGATCCACAATTATCCAAATCGCATCATTACCTTTTCTGGTCTTGGGTAATTTAGTAACAAAATCCATTGTTATAAGTTCCCATTTCCATATAGGCATTTCCAATTGTTGTAGTAAACCTGAGGGTTTCTGGTGTTCAGCCTTAACTTGTGAACAAGTAAGACACTTAGATACATATTTTGCTATATCTTTCTTCATTCCTATCCACCAGAAATTCTTTCTTAAATCTTGGTACATCTTATTGTTTCCAGGGTGCATAGTATACCTAGATTTATGAGATTCTTCTAAAATCTTATTCCTTAACTCTCCTTGTTTAGGTACCCAAATTCGTTCCTTGTGAAATCTCCAAATTCCATCATTTCCTTGCTCTAGTTCTTTTATATAACCTTTCATTCTTTCAGCATCATCCTTGATTGCTGTTTCTTGAATGTTCTTTAATTGTTCTATTAAATCTACTTGTAGATTTAATCTAAGAGCACGAACTCGTCGTTGTTTTTCATGATATTTACGACTTAAGGCATCTGCAACTACATTTGCCTTTCCTTCATGATATTGGATATCACAGTCGTAGTCACTTAAGATCTCCATCCATCTCCTTTGCCTCATGTTTAACTCTTTTTGCCCAAATATATATTTTAGACTTTTATGGTCAGTATAAACAGTAAATTTACTTCCGTAAAGATAATGTCTCCAAATCTTAAGGGCAAAAATTACGGCTCCTAATTCTAAGTCATGAGTTGTATAATTTTCTTCATGCTTTTTCAATTGTCTTGAGGCATACGCAATTACCTTCTTGGGTTGCATTAACACACATCCAAAACCTAATTTTGAAGCATCACAATATACTTCAAAATCTTCAGTACCTTCTGGTAAGGCTAAGATTGGAGCATTGGTTAATTTCTGTTTCAAGGTCCTAAAGGCTTCTTCTTGTTTAGGTCCCCATTCAAACTTAACGGCTTTACAGGTTAACTTAGTTAATGGTACAGCTATCTTGGAAAAATCCTTAATAAACCTTCTATAATATCCAGCTAAACCTATAAAACTTCTTATTTCCATTGCAGTTTGCGGAACCTTCCAATTAGTAATTGCTTCTATTTTAGCAGGATCTACGTGAATTCCTTCGTGATTCACCATATGACCTAAAAAATTGCACTTCCTTTAACCAAAATTCACACTTTGAGAATTTTGCATAAAGCTTTTCCTTTCTTAACAAAGTTAAGAGTGCATGCAAATGTTTGCAATGTTCTTCTTGACTTTTGGAATAAATAAGTATATCGTCGATGAATACGATTACAAATTTATCCAAGTATGGTTTACAGATTCGATTCATCATGTCCATAAATGCTGCTGGGGCATTTGTTAGTCCGAAGGGCATGACTGTAAACTCATAATGGCCATACCTAGTTCTGAAAGCAGTTTTAGGTATGTCTTCTTCTTGTACCTTCAATTGATGATATCCGGATCTTAAATCTATCTTAGAAAAATACCTAGCACCTTGAAGTTGATCAAAAAGATCATCAATCCTAGGTAATGGATATCGATTCTTAATTGTAACCTTATTTAATTCCCTATAATCGATACACATTCTCATTGATCCATCTTTCTTTTTCACAAACAACACTGGTGCTCCCCAAGGGGATGAACTAGGTTGTATAAATCCTTTACTTAGTAATTCATCTAACTGCTTTTTCAATTCTAACATTTCGGTGGGTGCTAATCGATAAGGTGCCTTAGCTATTGGTGTAGTACCCGGAATTAGATGAATCCTAAATTCTACTTCCCTATCTGGTGGTAATCCTGGTAATTCTTCTGGAAATACATTTGGATATTCTGAGACTACTGGTATTTCCTTAAGATCTTTACCCTTAGTGCTAATGATTACTGAAATCATATACACTATTTCTTTCTTTCGTTCATAACTAGCAACTTTCATTACTGATATGAACTTCATAGGTTTACGTGGTTTATCTCCTATAATGGTGATTATTTCCCCAGTAGGTGTTTGAATTTCTATAGAGTTTTTATCACAAAAGATTCGAGCATGGTTGGCTATTAACCAATCCATTCCTAACACAACATCAAATTCGGCTAATTTCATAGGTAACAGGTTGGCAGAAAACTTATGGCCTAACAATTCTATCTTTCCTTTTTGCAAAACCT
Organism: Helianthus tuberosus; assembly: GCA_030545235.1. Taxonomy (NCBI): domain Eukaryota; kingdom Viridiplantae; phylum Streptophyta; class Magnoliopsida; order Asterales; family Asteraceae; genus Helianthus; species Helianthus tuberosus. The sequence continues at coordinate 43,701,302 of CM060358.1, read as the reverse complement.
TATTTATTTTAACAGAATTCCCGTCTGCCGTTTCGACTGTAAAAATTTGCCTAAGGGTTGTTAAGGGTAACTTAAGGGCTTGGCAAAATGAAGTATTGATAAAACTTTGGTTTACACCAGAGTCAAATAATACTTTTGCATATACGTTGTGAACTAGGAACGTACCAGCTATCACATCTGGAATGAGTTCTGCTTCTTGAGTAGTTAACTGAAAGGCTCGAACATTCTTCTTGGTAGCTCCGTCAGCTGGTTTAGCTTTGTTATCTGCTGGTTTGACCAATTTAGGACATTCTGTTTTGAAATGTCCTGCTTCTCCACAATTGTAACAGATTGTGGATTTCTTCCTACAGTTTTCTTCACGATGTCCTACCATTTTACAAAAATTGCAAGTTACACCACATCTTCCAAAATGTTTCTTTTTGCAATTTTTGCAGAACGGTGGAGTTGAAGATTGCCCTGTTCCTCTTCTTTTGAAATTACTATTATTACCCGTACGAAATCCCTGGGTAATCTTCTGAACCAATTCCTTCTTTTTGTTTTCATCTTGCGTGCGTACTAGTTCGTCGGTTAGAGTATTAGCTAATTCCACAGCATCGTCAATAGTGCGAGGTCTCGCAGCTTTAACAATATTGCGGATTTCACTAATTAATCCCCAGATGTATCGAGAAATGAGTACCGGTTCTGGCGAAGCCAGTGTTGGTACTATTCTAGCATATTCAAAGAATGTCGAAGTATAACTGCGACACTCCACTCCTATCATCCGGTGATTTAGGAACTTATTTGCCATTTGTTCCTTTTCATATTCAGGACAATATTTCCTTTCTACAAGATTCTTGAATTCTTCCCATTTCATGGCATAAGCCATCCTTTTGCTTGTAGCACCGTGTTCCACCATTCTAATGCTCCTTCTTTGAACAAATTTGATGCATACATCACCTGATCTTCTTCTGAACACTTACTTATTGCAATTACTGCTTCGGTTTTCTCTAACCAACGCAGTACTGCAGTTGCTCCTTCATTACCTGCAAATTCAGCAGGTTTGCAAGCAAGAAATTCTTTGAAAGTGCAACCAGGTGTTGCGGCTTTCATTTTCTTAGGAGGTGGAGCCTGTCGTAGATTATTATCATCATGATTGCTGCCTCCATTTACACTGTGACTAAAATTATCTTCCTGAGTACGTTTACTATGAATGATTTATTGCGGTTCTACTGGATTTTTAACAGCAGCAACGAATGCTGGAATAGCATTGGCTATCCCTTGTGCAACAATATTTTCTATATCCTGTCTAGTCATATACTGGTTTTCCTGATTTTGTTCAGATTGATTCCCTTCATTAACTGGTTCATTATTAGCATTTTCCATCTGATAATTATTAAAAATATAATTATTAGTATTGAGTAATGAATAAACAATTTCACAGAAGCACATAAAATCTGGTTGATAACACAGATATATATCCAAAATTGTCGATGTTTCGACTTCTATTTTTTTTTTCCCATTTTACAGAGTTATATTTACTTATTATTATTAATATACAGACACTTTTCCCAACCCCACTATTCTTTGGTCACAATAAGTTTAGTAGCGACGTTCCCTTTCGTCGTACTTCCAGGTAATCCTTTCTCCCATATCCCTAATCCTATTTCCTGTATTTATCAGTTCTTCACCGTATTGACGGAGTTCGGCTAAGTTTTCGTTACTCATTGGAGGATTGGGGATAGGGTCTGGCTCCCACTGTGGAAGGAAAGAATAAGGACTGTTGACAATATTCTCGAATTGCCAGTCATTTGTCCACCATTCTTCCATTTGACCTAAAGGTAGAGTGTGGATTAGTGGATCTGGAATAGCTGGTTCCAAATTGACAGGTAGTTGGGTTTCTAGGCAAGGATATAGATTATTATGGATAGGGCTAATAACATCACAATTTGCCAGTAGACGGTCGATTTCGTCTTGAAATGTGATATCTTCAGTTTGTCTAGAACTCTCTCCTATCTCTATTCCTTTTTGTTTATAGTCTTCCCTGAATTCTGCTGGTTTGGAACTTTCTCCGACTTCGATTTCCTTTCCTTTGTTTATAGGGTTTTCTATTTTAGGAAGTTTCCTAGTAGCTGGCTTTCTCCTGCGCACTTTCCTCCATCCTACATATCTTCTTTTCTTTTTAGATTTGGCTTTTTCCAGCGGTGGAGCTTGGAATTCCACAGGTTCCTCTATGTCAGCAATATAACCAGTAAAGTCGTGGGAGACTTCAATTGGTACTGGGTAGAGGTTGAGATTCTGAAATGCTTCCGACATCTCATTCATGCTGGACAGCATATATGCAAAATGCACAAAAATGCTAAGTTAAAACTTTGGAACAAAGTTTAACAAATAAACATTAAGTTTATTGCATACGGATTTGTACAAAAGATTACAGGAAAGTGAACACACTATAATTTATTTATTTACTGGGTATTACTTTTCTACTAGAACAGGTTTTAAAATTTAGAGATTTGCATTTTCTGCTACGGTAGCTAGCATATAAAGGTTTGCCCATTTTTCATCTAAGGTATCTTCCCAAGGTGACTTATTGCCTAATTCCTGGATTTCTGGATTAAACCTCACTTTCTTGACTTGGGTTTTCTTTATTTTCTCTTGTCCCTTTCTAAGAATCGAATTTCTTTTATCTTGGGTGAGAGGGTTTTCATAGTTTGCTTTACGAACAAAAATCCCTTCTTCTAGATCTGCTGGGTGTTTGGAGGAAGAGGTTCCTTTTCTTGTGGGTGCAGTATCTAATTTGTGATAGATAGCAGAAATCTTGTGTTTACCCATACTGTAACTCAATAATTAATCAGTTAATAAAACATATTTCTATAGAATAGCAATTAAATTTCCTAATTATTTTAATAGGCTAAAATCAATAGTAAGCTTAAATCAGTGGCTCTGATACCACCTTTTTCTGTCACGGCCCCCGACCCGGTTTGACCCGTTTCAGGAGCCGCGGGACAGAAATCCCGTGGTATTTAATTTAATCACAGCGGAAGACTTTTTAAACAGGATCAATTATTCTTAAAACTGCTCATTTGTATATAATATAGGGATAATTCCCATATTTTACAAACACTTGATTTCACTGGGAAATCTTTTATTTCTTTAAAACATGTTTCTTTATTTATTTACATTGAGCCACTTTCTAAGCTTGTAGTGCTACTCGGCACTTTTCCTTTGTTTACAACAGATCACCTGAAACATGTTTGAAAAAGGTTTTGTCAGCAGGGAAATACTGAGTGAATCATTCATTTTACAAAAACGACTCGTTTGTTATAATTCACAGTATTAAGAGAGATTACAATGTTTATTTCAACCAAATACCCACAGTACTTGTCATCGACTCGTTTCGGTGACGGTGGTCATATTACTATTGAGTCCGTTCACCCAATAGTAACGAGTATCATTAATTAGGTTCGCCCACCTAAATTGATAAAAACAGTAATGTGCACAATACCCCACATACCGGCTGTAATTTGGTGACTACATATACTTAATCACTGCAATTATAATCTTGAAAATAAACATACTTTTGTAAACAGGTTTGATAAAAAGAGAATGACTCACATTGTAGATTTTAACGAGCAGAATATAAACCTACTGAGTAGCCTGAATTAACCTAATTTAAATAACAATGCACACACAACAGGATAGTAACTAATACAGCAGTTACGACAATTCACGAGATTAAACCCTCACAACAATTTATTAGTGCAATACTTAATAATTCAGTGGATTCTCAACGAATGACAGAGTATAGTCCGAATTCGAGCAGTACTCAAACATTCAAGTCGAAATCACAATGAATTAATAAAGTATAATCTCAATTTGAGCGGCACTTAAACAATCATTGGATAGTTATAATCGATCGGACGTTGAATCGTATCAGCGATCGAGTTATTACCCTGATTGCGGCAGCACTTCGTGATCAGTGTGTGTTTTTGAGAGTAAACAGACGATAACTCTTTCTACGTAACTCGAATTTACGTCGTTTCAATTCCAAATTTCAAGTCCCGACGTCCTCTATTTATAGGCGGATTTTAGGTGTGTCGCGGCCCGCGTGAGAAATAAGCTTAACTTTACGCGGGCCGCGTAAAGTTTTGTTTTATGTGTAGGGTTGCCACGATTGGGACTAGCCTTGCTGACTCAACAGAATTCGTTAATTCAACTTCTTCCGCATGCAATTTAGATAATCGTTCACTACGGTATTACCCCCCTGAGTTTTAGGGGCCCTAATCCTGATTCTGAAAATTCTGGAAAAATTAGGGTTTGTGCAAAATCACTTGGGTCTCTCAATTAGGGTTTCCTATTAGATAAATTAATTAATTAAATATGACTTTTGATACGAGTTGTTACAGCAGGCCTACCTGGCGTCTAATGTTTGGTGACACGTGTTGTCCTTTTTGCCGGATGGAGCATCTTTGGTGCCACCTTGATGTTTTCCAAAAGCTTCTAGAAGCTTCTGGATGATCTTGCTGATGTAAACGCCACATAGGATGGAAAAGTGGTGTGGTCCTTGCCATGTGGGCAAGGAATTGGGACCATACCTCTTCAAGTCCCCCCAGTCCAGTGTGCCTTCTAGTTGAGTTGATCGTCTAGGAGGGATTCTGGACTTATGAAGGTGGTGGTTTCTATGGTGTATGCTTTTGTGGAAAACTTGAAAAGTTGAGCCAAATGGGTGCGTGGCGCATGGGTTTTGGCAATTTGTAAAAGTTGAGCCAAATGGACGCGTGGCGCATGGGTTTTGGCAACTTGTAAAAGTTGAGCCAAATGGACGCATGGTGGCACATGGGTTTTGGCAACTTGTAAAAGTTGAGCCAAATGGACGCATGGCGCATGGGTTTTGGCAACTTGTAAAAGTTGAGCCAAATGGACGCATGGCGCATGGGTTTTGGAAATTTGTAAAAGTTGAGCCAAATGGACGCATGGCGCATGGCGCAATGGCAGCAGGTAACTTGTTGTTTTCTTCTGAAGGAAGTTTTGTTGTCTTGGGAGGGAGCGAATGATGTGACTGTCTGGTGTCCCCTGTCTTATCGAAGGTGAACAGGCGCCTTTTCAGTCATGTCAGTTACTTTCTGTCACGGTGCCAGGCGTCTGTTTACCTGCTCCCGAAAAAAGAGGTGACGTCTTCTCTCTCTTCTGACGTGTCTCTCCCCCATTGATTGCCTTTCTGGATTCTGACGGCCCACTACCCATCGCATTAAATGCGATGGGTATAAATATAAGGCGGTTTCTCCTTCTTCCTTACTTTTCAAAATTTAAAGTTTGGTTCTATCCCACTCCTTCGTCTTTTCTCCTTCTTTCCTTTGAGTGTTTCCATCCAACTTCTGATTTTCTTCATCATGTCTGGGGTGAATCCTTCCCAGAAGAAGAAAAGGAACAAAGGTAAAATTCCACCGGGCCCTGGTCAGGCGATTATAGGGTGGAAGGAGGAAGAGTTTCATAACTTGGTGAGGGAGATGGGTTTCCTTCCCGAGTGGGGTGCTCAGTTCCCCACTCCGGGTTCTACTGCTATGGACGCACCTCCCGGTTACATTACTTTGTATGCTGCTTTCTTTCGGGAAGGCAACTTCAGGCTCCCGATGACTAGATTTATTGCTGATGTGTTGAGGAACTATGGGCTTCACATTTCCCAGATCAATGCGATTGGGCTTCCTCGTGTCACCCACTTTGAGTTTATATGTAGGGCCAACCGTGTTGAGCCAACGTTTGAGATGTTTAATATGTTTTACACCGTCACCTATACCAGTGGTTTCTACTCTTTCAACGCCCGGACCAGTGGTGTCATCCCTTGTTATTCTACTCCTTTGAAGAGCCTGCATGACTGGAAACAGAGATTTTTCTACATCCGCCGTGGTGTTATCCCAGTGGATATGTATTATCGGGCAGGGAGTGAGGGAATCCCCAAGGTTGACGTGGTTGCAGGTTTCTCTGAACAAGCGTGGTACAAAAAGTTGACTCATAAAGCCACTCCTATTCTTCAGCTTGAGGAGATGGCATTGGTGGGGGCTGGCATGAGTATGTTGTGGGTCCCGAAGCATCCTTTGGGGGTCCCGGCTTACGGTTATAATGGCAAACGTATGTGTTATTTTATAACTTGTCTCTTTCTCTCTCCTTTTTTTTTGTTTGTTTTATTCATCTCCTTGTTATCCGCAGTAGGTTACAGCTTGTTGAATGCTTTGGATATGAAGGCCGGTGGTGCCATGGTTGAGGCGATTCAGGAGGCCGGGAGACAACCCTGGTTGGATCAGATTCGCCCCCGTTTCTTGCATCCGACCAAAGAGAGTTTTACCGCTTATGCCAACACTGTTTTAGGTGAAGATAGTGAGGATGATGATGATGCTATTAATCCTGCTCGGGATGAAGTTGTTGTTCTTTCGAGTGATGGTTCTGACGGACCTTGTAAAGGCCTAACTTCTCATTCCCCGCGTGCAGGTCCAGCACAGGGGGTTGCGCGTGAGCCTGTCAATGAACCTATTGATGATGATGTGGAGATTCCGGTTGAGACTGCTGAGCAATTGGAAACAAGGAGAAAAACACGAGCTGAAAAACCGGAAGGGAAAGGAAAGAAGGCTGAGGAACATGCCACTGAGACTCCTCGTAAGCGACCTTCTACTCTTCCTGTCCTAGATTACGTTGTAGTTTCTGATACGTTGTCCGGTTTAGGGACCGGAGAAAAACATCATGGGTCTGATCCTGAAGACCGCGCTACTCTAACGGAGATGATGCAGAGAAAGGCTGTTGAAGATAAGAAACGGAAACTTGACGAGCAAGCCGCTGCTTTGCTTGCATCAAAGAAGGCTAAACTCCATAAGGAGGATCATCCTGCTCCCTCGGAGTCGGAAGTTGACATGGGTGTTTTTACTGAGAGACATGGGAATTTGTTGGAGAAAATATTTGAGGCTTCTGGTACTCGTTTTATCAGTTTTCCCGTTTGTCTTTTCTTGTTGCTTATTTTCTCTTCTTTTCACTAAATTTGTTGCTCGTTTTGGAGCAGGTGCCAAGCCAGCCAAGACTTCACACAAAATTGACCTTTCAAAAATCACTCCTCCTGCTTCTCCGCCTTCGAGGACGTTTGAGTTGTCTCCTCCTCGCGATGATCTGGGTGAGACGAAGAAGCAAGATGATGTAAATGCTGAGCACGTTGGGGAAGGTGGTGGTGATACCGGTGGTGCTGGTGGTGTTGCTCGTGGTAAGGGTGTTGGCGTTGAGGTGGAGTCAAGTGAGACTACTCCTCGCCAAACCATATATACCAAGCGTCCACCGGGTGGTGGTGGTGGTGCAACTTCCGGAGTGGTTCGGAGTCCACAATTTGAGAATGTTCGAGCTGATTCTTGGGATACCAATAACCCAGCATGTGATGATTTGCCACATGCTCCTCGTTGGAATCTGACCCAGGGTTCCTGGATGAATCGGCTTGACAACTGTCACGAATTTTTCTCTTTGTCTCTCCCCCAGCCGAGAGGATGTTTCAGAAAAAACGCAATCGGTTTGACTTGCTGGATGATCATGTTCGTGCTGGGGTGAACTACTTTGCCACCTCTCAAGAGATTGTCCGTGAGTGGAGGCTGATGGGAGAAGAGACACTGGAGTTTGAAAATGAGAAGAAGGCGCTTGCGGAGGAAAAGGAGAAGTTTAATGCTGAGCATAAAGGTTTGTTATGGAGAGTATCTGATGCGGAGCAGAAACTTGCTCAAGAGAGGCAGGCCAATACTGATAAACAGAAACATTGGGAAGCTGCCTGTGAGCGCACTAATGCGGAAATGCAAACTCAACGTGATACCATTATCAGGTTATCTGGTGAGAAGAAAAAGATTAGCGAGGAGGCTGAGCAAGCACGTGTTGCATTTGAGAAAAAGGAGGCGGAGTATGTTGAACATGTTGCTGCATTGGAAGAGTTTGTTGAGAAGAAGATTGCTGAGTGTAAAGCCTCTGAACTCCTTGCTGAAGAGATGTCCGCTGATTGCAAGTGGTTGCTATCGCGTGTTGTTCCTCTGGTAACTTCTTTTGTTTATGTTTTCTTTTGGTTTGCGGTAGTTACTCTGTTTACACTGCTGTGTGTTTCTCGTAGATTGCTGGTCGTATAGTGAACTCTCATGAGCTCGCCAACTACATGTTTGAGTTGGGGCAAGCTGGTTACAATAGCGGACGGAAGGATGGTTATAGTGAGGGTAGAGTTGCGGCTCTTAATAACGAGAAGGATCACCACTTCGAGTTATATAAGGAAGATTGTGGTGCTGCTTATACCGCCAAACGACAGGAGTTTGCGTCTTTAGATTTTGGTGTTGTTAAAGCTGCCCAAAAATTGGCTCGGAAGCCAGATGGTGTTGCCTTACTGAAAAAAGCTCTTGGAGATGAGGATCATGCAGCTGGGGGTGCTGGTTCCAGTCATCCGGAATGAAGGATTCCGGCCTGCGTGCCGCGTATGGCCTTAGACGGCCTTGTAATCGTTTGACAACTTTGTGAACAACATTAATTTTTGCTTACCTGTTATGCTTGTGAACATTTGACTACGCTTGACGTTTGTTATGTTAATATTTGCCTTTGTTTTATGCGAATTTTGTTATCGTCATAATATGTGCATGTATAATTACTTTGATTCAGGTATCACGAATGAATGATGGCGCTGACAGGTTGTGTTGTGTTAGTTACAACGTTTTATTCTGTCGTTCATGTGCGCAGGTTGGTTCGTGGATACGAAGTGATCGAGTTACAGGTTATTGTGTAGACCCAGCTGTGCTCAGCCTTGGGAGTGTTTACAATGTTTGTTTATCCTGTGTTCGATGCTTTCGTGTTTATGTGGGCACGAAGTATTTATTTGGCCTTTTTTAGGCTTTAGTTGTGTTTTTGACCCGGCTGTGCACTTGTTTGTGACAGGCCTTGGAGGTCTACAACGATTCCTAATGGTCGAGCCATTGATGTTTTCGTGTATGCCCAAAGGAATGTATGCAGTTGTGACGAGAAATTTGCATTCCAAGGAATAGCCAAACACTTCTTGTATTAATGCTAACTGTGTTGGCGCGCGGCCGTTACAAGTACATAAAAAACTTCGGCCTTTTACATGTAGCATCTTCTTAACTGTTGGGCGTTCCAGGTTCTTGGAACTTCTTTGTCGTCTAGGGTGCGTAACTTGTATGCCCCTTTTCCGAGTACCGCATCTACTACATAAGGCCCCTCCCACTTGGGAGCCAGCTTTCCCGGTTTTTTGGCGTTAGACGCCTCATTGTCCCTTAGGACATAATCTCCTAGATTGAAGGTGCAGATGCGGACTTTGGAGTTGTAATACTTCTCCAGTTTTGTCTTGTACTTTGCCTCATTTATCGCCGCCATCTCTCTCATTTCTTATAGGAGGTCAACGTCTAACCTCCGCTCTTCTTCGTTGTTGATCAGGTTCATGGAAAGCATTCTTGGCGATGGCAGCCCGATCTATGCTGGTATCACAGCCTCAGACCCGTAAACTAAGCTAAACGGTGTCTCTCCGTTGCTTGTTTTCGGCATTGTTCTATGGGCCCATAATATGCTGGGCAGTTCATCCACCCAACCTCTTCTTTTGTCTCCCAATCTTGCCTTGATTCCGTCGACGATACTCTTGTTGACGGCTTCCACTTGACCATTCCCCTGCGGGTGCGCAACCGAGGAGAAGGTGTGCTCAATGTGTAATTCTTTAAACCACTGCTGAAGACCGTCTGCGGCAAAGTCCGTTCCGTTGTCGGTGATGATCCTGCGTGGTAGTCCGAAACGGCATATGATTTGTTCCCATATGAATCTTTTGACGACAGTGGATGTGGTTGATGCAAGTGCCTTTGCCTCTACCCATTTTGTAAAATAGTCGACTGCGACTATTATGAATTTGACAGCACCTGGGGCTTCGGGGAAAGGGCCGACCATATCTATTCCCCACTGCTGAAAAGGCCACGCCGTTGTGACTGGTACCAATTCATTCTTGGGGCGCATCGTTTTGGGGGCGTGTCTTTGGCATCCACTGCATTTCCTCAATTCTTTTACCGCGTCTAAATGCATCCAGGGCCAGTAGTACCCGGCATTCATCACCTTTGCCACCACCATTCTTGGCCCGACATGTATACCACAAATTCCTTCATGCACTTCCCTGATCAAATAGTTTGCGTCTTCGGGGTCGACGCATCGTAACAGTGGCCCAAGGTATGACTTTCGGTATAGAATTCCATCAGCCATCCGATAATGTTCAGCCTTGTAGTGGATTTTTCTCGCTTCAGCTTTGTTCTCTGGGAGTATCCCAGATTGAAGGTACGTTATTATCGGAGTCATCCATGACATTGTTCCTACTTGAATAACGCTTACTTCTCTTAATGGCACTGATAGGTTGCTCAAAACTTCTATGCGCACATCCTTTGCCAGGTGTTGAAAACTTGTAGATGCGAGTTTACTCAGCGCGTCTGCTGGTTTATTCTCACTTCTATTAATGTGGTGCACCTTGTAGGAATTGAAGGTTTGTAGCAACGTCTTTGCTTGACTCAGGTAGAGCGCCATTACATCTCCTCTGGCTTCGTATTGCCCATTGATTTGCCCGGCCACTAACATGGAGTCCACATGTGCTACGATCTGTCTAACTCCCATTTTGATTGCCAGTCTTAAGCCAGCAAGGAAAGCTTCATATTTGGCTTCATTGTTCGTGCTCTTGAAATCCAAACGCATGGCGTAGGTGAATTCCTGTTTGTCAGGGCTCACCAGCCGAAGCCCTGCGCCCGCGCCGTCTTCGTTAGACACATCATCTGTGTATAACAACCACGGTTCTACGACCTTAAACCGTCAGTTAAGGTAGTTCATCTTTGCGTACGAAGGCGGAATCAACGTAAACAAAGTCATAACAGCTCTAATCCTTTTAATCTTTCTTTTCTGATTGATTTGAGTGCTTGTACAACGTTTTCTGATACAAATCCGGCAGCACTTCGTGTTCCACACAATGACCTCTCTTTCTCAAATGAAACACACAACACATATATATAGGAGGATGATTTCGCTTGAAACAGTCTGAAGCGAAATCATGTGTTGTTGATTTCGCTTGAAGATGTTTCAAGCGAAATCTTCAAGATTAAACCATACAAACCCTAATTTAACCCTAATGTGTGTTTAATCAAACTATTCTAGACACAAGACTTGATTATGACGTAATCAGCAGACATTCAGTGCACCAACAGACTCCCCCTTGGATGTTGATGAAGTCTTTGGCTTCAAGTCTTTGTCTTTAACAATCTTCAAACATTGTAAAAACTCTCATCAATCTTTATCTTCAAAATTTAAACTTTAAACTTCAATCTTCCCTTTGACTGTTGATCCAGACTCCCCCTTTCACAGTCTCCCCCTCTCGATATGCTAGAATCTGAGAAATCTGGTTCAAGCTTTAACATTTTGCTTCCATGGGCATGATAAAGTCCAATCCTGTTACTCAAACAACAAACATAACCATTCTATCTTTTCAACAATAAAAACACAAACTCAATCAGCTTTAACAATCCACTCAAGTATTCAGGTCCAAGTTAATGACCCTGATTACTCAATTAATCTACCAAGTCCAAATTAATGACCTTGGTTGATCTTTTGACGAATCAATACTGATTTTAAAAATAACAATTTCAACCATTTTCTGAAAATAACAAGTATCAAATTAATGAACTTGTTTTTAACAATTCAAACTTCAACAAAGTAAGCTCTCCTCATTCTTCAGTCCAGAATCCCCTGCATCTGCTTCAAACATCTGAGAATTCAACAATCAACTCTCCACTTTGGTTTGTCTAAAATAAAACAGAAATAAAATCTTTTTGGATTTTATCAAAGTGATCTAAACTAAGAAATGAAACACAGAAAACTTAAATTGCAGAAAGTAAACAAAGTAAACTATTTACAAACATATTTTTGTGAGCGTGTCAGGGAATCATATCAGCTTTTCAGACAAATCACAAGTACCGTTAAGCTACATATCATACTTAGACTTAAACAATTTACCTCGATTGTCGATATACTGATCCATCTTAAATTCTCACACAAATTTCAATTTACTCAGGATACGATTTAGATGAATTAAGAACTTAGATCATTCATGTGTCCCACCTCTTGAATATACTCCCGTATCCAGAATCCCAATAATCAGTCTTACAGGTGAGAATACTACAATGATATCTGTATATAATTTAGGTATGCGAGGGCCGAGGGATCTCAGATCGATACTTCCGTATACGCAGAGAGATATCAGCTTCGACTTTTCGGTGTGTCCCCTTTAGAGGATCTTTTTGCTTACAACAGCAGCATTTATCAATTTTATTGTTTCAGCATGCTGAGGGTTTAATGTTGTGTTTCAAGCATTGCAGCAAGTATTAGCCAGGGACTAGGTCAGAACTACCGTTCAGCAGAAGTCCCGGAATAATACCCCAGACATCATTGAGTATAAAGACCTAGTATATCAGATTACGAGACCTTTCAAACGAGATTTCAGGGGTTACCTATATATCCAAGTAGTGTTCCCCACGAATTCACAAGTTTGAATTTTAGGTTTATATCCCGAATAAATCTACTAAATGTGTGAAAACCTATCGACACATCATCAGTAAGATTGTTTAACTCTATTATACTTTTCAAATCTTTAGCATACTGTAATCGTCTAGCTGATGTACTATCATTTTCCCTATATACACAAGCTCTTTTTCATTTTATCATGTTTTTGTATTTTTGCATTTTTTACTGTTTTTGTATTTTCAGAAAATAAACTATGTACAAACATCTACTCCCCCTAAATACCAAAACAAGTAAAAATTCGACAAACCATTGCAGATTGTTTCTCGTCTTCATCCGCAACAGTACTCTCATCAACGCCAATTATGCCATCCGACACCGACAGAAGCTTCATACCGTTCAGTTTTAACAAATATTTAAACCGATTTTTATCAAAAGCTTTGGTATGTAAATCAGCTTTCTGTTCGTCAGTGTGGATTTTCTCAATTCGTATCAACTTTTTCTCAAAGCAATCACGAATAAAGTGATGACGAATTTCTATGTGTTTAGTTTTAGCGTGATGTACAGGATTCTTTGTTATATTTATCGCGGCCTCATTATCAACAAAAAGAGGTGTGTTAAGAAACTGCAAACCGTAGTCGCGCATCTGTTGCTGTATCCACAAGATCTGAGAGCAGCAACTACTAGCAGAAACATACTCCGCTTCACATGTAGATAACGCCACATACGTTTGTTTCTTACACTGCCAGGTAACCAATCTAGGACCAAAGAACTGGCATCCTGCAGTTGTTGATTTTGATTTGACTTTGCAGCATCCGAAATCCGAATCGGAATACCCTTCGAGCGTAAAATCGCCTTTTCTAGGATACCACAACCCCAATGAAGGAGTTCCTTTCAGGTAGCGCAATATCCTCTTCACAATAATCATATGCGATGCTCTCGGGTTAGACTGAAATCTTGCTGCGAGGCACGTTGGGTACATGATATCAGGACGTGAAGCAGTTAAATACATTAAAGAACCTATCATGGAACGGTAAAATGTTTCATCAGCCCTGTCTCCGGTGAGATCTGGGTGAATCCCATGATTTGTTGCAAGTGGGGTAGCAGCTGGAGTAGAACTTGACATCCCAAATTTCTCTAGAATATCATGAACATACTTTGACTGATGAATGAAAATTCCTTCAGGAAATTGTTCAACTTGTAAACCCAGAAAGAATTTCATTTCCCCCATTGATGACATTTCAAATTTCTGCTTCATCACTGATTCAAAATCTTTGCATAGATTTTCATTTGTTGACCCAAAGATTATATCGTCCACATAAATCTGAACTATCAGAAGATGACCATCGACCTCCTTAGTGAAGAGAGTGGCATCCACTTTTCCACGAATGAACTTGTTGGCTAGTAGGTGTTGAGACAAAGTCTCGTACCAGGCTCTCGGGGCCTGATGTAAACCATACAGCGCTTTGTCCAATAAGTAGACCTTGTTTTTGTGGATTGGATCGGTGAAGCCCGGCGGCTGACCGACATAAACCTCCTCTTTAACCTTCCCGTAAAGAAACGCCGATTTAACATCCAACTGATAAACTTTGAAGTTCTTCCAAGACGCAAATGCTAGGAAAATTCTGATAGCCTCTAGTCGTGCTACAGGAGCATAGACTTCTGTAAAATCAATCCCCTCCTGTTGACTAAATCCCTGAACAACGAGTCGAGCTTTGTTCCTTACGACAACTCCTCTATCGTCCCTCTTACACTTAAACACCCACTTAGTGTTTATTTTCCTATGACCATCCGGCAAATCAACTAACTTCCACACTCCCAATTTCTCAAATTGACTAAGTTCCTCCTGCATAGCATTGATCCAAGAGTCTTCAGTAAGCGCCTCTTTGTAAGTTCTTGGCTCAACCTGCGAGATAAAACAACTCAAAGAAAATTCAGTTTGCAAAGGAGCAACTTTTGTATAAAAACATGTAAGCCCTTTATCAATCTGATTTCGAGTGCGAACGCCTTTCTGCAATTCTCCTATGATCAACTCCTCTGGATGATATGAAAAAGTTCGCGGCATCACTTTACTTTGAACATCTACATTTCCCTCCAGATTAGTAACATTCTGCTCTGCATCTTGTTCACCAACTTGGTTTGTTTGACTTGAAATCTGAATTTGCTCCCCCTCAGAATCTGAATCTGAATCACCATGATCAAATACTGGCATGTTTTCAGCTTCTAGATTATCATTCTGAGCCGACTGATTATCTTGAGCAACTTCATTTTGTTGGACATCATCATATTCACCAGCATTACTTGGACCTGCTTCATCGTCATTTGAAGTTTCCCGTGGTCTTCTCGAATACTCAGCTGGGAACCTTAACTGTGACTCATATTCACGCAAAATATCCAACTCATCAAAGAAATCTTCATCTTCCTCTGATTCTTCTCTCATGTCAAACGAATCCCAAAGTTTGTCATAATGATAACGCCATGAATCACCAGGATTCTGCGGCGGCATAGTATAACCTTGACATTCAACATTTGCAGCTTCAATAATCCGCTTCTCACTTGGAACGAAGACACGTCGCAATGGATTTGAATAACCAACAAATATACCCTCAATGCACTTCGGACCAAACTTCCCAAAAGGTTCTATAACCGTACAAGGTGACCCGAACGGTTCTAGATACTTCAAATTCGGTTTGCGATTATTGATTAGCTCAAAGCATGTTTTGTTGAACTTCTTGACAGTAAGAACCCTGTTGAGCGTATAGCATGCGGCGGAAACAGCTTCAGCCCAAAAATTTATCGGTAACTTTGAATCTGCGAGCATAGTTCTAGCCGTCTCGATTAGTGTCCGGTTTTTGCGTTCTGCGACTCCATTCTGCTGCGGAGTGTACGGAGCAATAAACTCATGCAAAATACCTCTTTCATCACAAAATTCTTCCATCTTGCTGTTCTTGAATTCAGTACCATTATCACTTCGAATTCTCTTGATACGCCGTTGGTACAAATTCTCGATCTTCCTGAACAACCCCATTAAACTATCAAATGTTTCATCTTTCGTCTTCAAGAAAGAAACCCACGAAAATCTGGAATAATCATCAGTAACGACCAAACAATAGTAATCTCCTGTAATACTTTTGACATTCACTGGACCAAACAAATCCATATGAAGTCTTTCCAACGGTCTCGAAACTGAATTGACTTGCTTTGTAGGGTGTGACTTTTTCTTCTGCTTGCCTTTGACACAGCTAATGCACTCCCCTTCCAGATGAAAACCTTTGATATTAACTCCCAATACCAAATCATTGTGCACCAAGTGATTCATTTTTCTAAGATGTATATGCCCCATCTTTCGGTGCCACAATCTTGATTCTTTCTCAGTTGCTCTAGAAACGAAACAATGTGCTTGACCAGTAGTTGTAGTTGCTACAGACATATCTAACACATACAGATCATTCACTCTAGGTGCCCTCATAATAATCCATTCTTCAGGGATAACAAAACCAGGTTTCAAGATCAAACATTCCTTATCAGTGAAGTGAGTAGTATACTGATTGTCACAAATCTGCGAGATACTAAGCAGATTGTTCTCCAGCTCAGTGATGTAGTTAACTCTCTCAAACGTCACAATCCCATTGGATAACGTTCCTTCACCAACAATTCTACCACCTTCATGACCTGCAAATCCCACATAACCACCATTGATATTCTTCACATCATACAGTAATGCAGTTTTTCCTGTCATATGTCGAGATGCGCCACTATCCATGATCCATCTTGAAATGGCTCTTGGAAGATCCTGCATATACCACAAGTTGATTTTAAAAACACTTCAATAAAGATACCGATTCATGCTTCGCGATCCAGGAAGCTCCGGCAATTCAAACTGCTTATTCGAACATGGTGTCCACCCAGGCCTCATCAACCTTAGGTGTAACCTTGACTCTAGCAATTTGAATTTTGAAATTTTCAGCCTTCAAAGGTGGAAAATTTGCATCATAATCAACCGTAATTGATTCTTCAGCCTTTTTCACTTCAGAAGTTGAAATTTTCATTTCAGTTTTTGGTTTCCAAATTTGTTCAGTTAATGCAACCCGTTTATAAAACTTGTCATTTTGAGTTACCAACTTCTTTACAGGTTCATTTTTTGCTTTTACATTGTTGATTTTAACGTTTTGCTTCTCAACCACTTTCTTCTCAACATACATTGGTGCTTTACCCTTCACATCAACCTTCTTTTGTTGAACCTTCACATCTTCAGTCCTAGGCTTCACATATGTACACTTTCGTGCAATATGACCAACTTGTTCACATCTAAAACAAGTACGAGTATCAACTACTCGACTCGTGCCTTCAGACTGATACTGTGAAGCTCTTTTCTCAAAGAACTCTTCATTCGATTTTGAAAAGATTTCATTTTTCTCATCAGAAAGTGAACTTGAACCATTCACAAACACCTTCTTTTCTGTAAACCTCTTGTTTTGAAAACTCTTTTTCTGATAACTATTACCACCTCGATAACCACCCAACCAATTGTTTCGATTGTTATTGTAAAAACGTGGTGAATAAACAGTTTTCTTGTTATAAACCCTGTCTTTCTTTCGACTCAGATTATTCACAGCTGACAACTCGACTTCAACAAGTTTGAAAACATTTGTCAATTTGTTCATGTTAACATTCTCTATTGGAAACTCTGAATCCGAAAACAACTTATCCGAACCCATCATTTTGTACATGACAAGGTTTGATTCTTCATCTAAGTTGTTCTTGGACTTTTGTTTCAGAATGTATCTGTCTAGAAAACACCCATCCTCCTCAGAAGTGTCACAGTCCGGTTTAAGCACTTTGTCTACCACACTTTTCACCACATCACTTTGGACACCCTCGTCATTGGAAAATGTGAACGTGACATCAATGTTTTCAGGAAGTTTAACTTCACTTTCTTCCTCAATTTCCACCAAACTAGACTGCTTTTTCGTGTAGTTATCTAAAATTGGCGGTGGAACTTTGTGAAAACGTACACCCGTTCCATCAGAAAACACATCCTCGCCATCTTTGTTTTTCCCTATAGGTTTAGGAACAATATGCTGCAAAACAAAGCTTGCTGATTTATAGCTGTTAAGCTTCAACTGGATTCGTTCATTCTCAATTTCAGCTTCTTGAACTTTAAGTTTCAGTTTAGCAATTTGATCCAGTTGTTCATTAATCGATTCTTCTTTTAACCTCAAAACAGCTCTTAGATGTTCATTTTCTTTAAAAGTTTTGCCATTACGATCATCACTATCTTTGACAATGTTTTTCAATTTCTCAAACTTTTCAGAAATTTGACGGTTTTCAAGAATTAACTTTTCATTTTCAGATTTTATTTTCTCACGTTCAGTTTTATCATTTTCAATTTGAGCCGTTAATTCTTTGATCCGTTCAGTTGAAGCTCTTACACTTTTGTCACGATCGAGAATCTGATTTTCAACATTTCTAACCTTTGTTGTCAGATTCTGAATTTTCTCATTGTTAAGATACGTGACAGTGCTACAGAAATTGCATTGTTTGATGCAATTTTTGCAGTCAGCATTCCCATCAATTTTGTTACCTGACGCATTTGTCGACACACTTTGACTGACTGATCCCTTTGATTCAGTAACAGAATTAGGATCTACCTCAAGTGCTTTTGCAGCTAGCACTTTGTCAGCCATCACTCCCAGGTTTTCAGCTGTCAACTCTTGCGTAGTATCAATTATGCCTGTATCAACCTGCTTTTCTTTCTTCTCTTTCTCCTCTTTCTCCTTTCTCTCTTTCTCTTTCTCTTCTTCAATCATTTTCGAAGTTGGAGTTCCCCACCATTTGTGTTGCCAATACTCATCGTCTTCTTTGTACTCCTTGATGATTGCTTCGATATCTAGCGTTTTGTCATCAATCGCAATGTTGCCATACCTATCAAGATAGCACTCTCTATCTGGATCCCATCTGTTTGCTCTTCTAGCTTCCAGAAAGATACCAGAAAGTCTGATAATCTTGGTTTCAGCAACCATCTTCCGGTATTGATATTTCTGTTCTTCAGTACGATCATCTTTCCATGGCTTAGGTTCATCATTGCTTGCCATGAATGCGTAACCCACCGCATCTTCTTCAGGTAGAACTTCCTTACTCCAATCATACCCCTCATCATCATAAATCACAGCAAGAGCCCTTGATTTGTCTCTGTTATCTTCAACCTACTTCAATCTAGGCGGCTCAGATTTATTCTGATGGTAGATTGCCTTTTTGTAGTAATCATCTCTGAAGGGATTCTCCGACTCATCAGCATAAGCGTTTCGGCATTCTCTTTTGAAGTGACCCTTCTGCTTACACTTGAAGCATGTCACTTTGGATTTATCGAACCCCAGCTTAGTAGAAGCACCACCAATTGTTTTTCTGCCAGTGATTTCCATGAATCTTTGTGCACGACGAACAGCACTTGCCATAGCCCAACGAATATCGATCAGTTCCATTTCCTCCGGATCAATCTGATCGTAATCTTCTTTCGTCAGATTTGTATTTCCAATCTTCCCAGCTACCAATCCTTCATACGATTCCAACACAGATGCTAGAAAGATCATCTGCTGCTTGGCCGATTCCTCATCAAAGTTCTGAGCATTCTTCAAGTCTATTGCGATGTTGCATTGAAAACGATTCTTTGCATCAGAATGATTTCCAGAAGATGAAAATCCACTGTGATAACCACTGTGACTTCCACTGCTTTGACCACTTTGACTTTCTTTTCCGGCTGTAGAAACATTGTCAGCTGAAAATGCAGTTTTTGGAGAAGTTGCTTTTGGCATCATGCTCTTTGGATAGTATAAATCCAGATTCTGTTGATAAGATGAATGATTAACTTTGTACGTCTTCTTCAATTCCAGTTCATGACTTTCAAGTTTCTCAATCACCAAATCTGGTTTCAACAATTCAGAAGGAATAGTGTTCTTAAGCATGAGAGCATAATATCTCCACTCCATCTCGTCTGGCAATGAATCGAACAACTTGTCTACTTGCTCATCATCAGGATATCTGATATCATGTCTTGCTAATTCCAGCTTCAGATGACCGAACCTTTCAATCATTTTACACACCGATTCATTTTTCATACAACTAAACATATCAAACTCTTTCCTAAGAAGTTTCTTTTTATTTTTTACAATCTCTTTGCTTCCAAGACACTTCTTTTCGAGTTTTTCCCATAAGTCTTTAGAATTGGAGTAATCTATCAGCGAAATGATGTCTTCACGCACCGATTGAAACAATAATGCCACACATTTTTGCTCAGCCACAAAATTTTCAATCTCTTCAGCTGATCTTAATGCTTCACCATTCTTCTTTCCTTGGGCAAAACCATTCTTCATACTCTTCCAGCAAGGAAAAGCAAATGCCATCAACCAATCTTCGAACTTTGTTGCCTACCTGCTATAATCTTCTATAGCTATCAGCTTAGGAGGTTTGTTAAATGTTCCAAATGCACTTTCGGACTCCCAAGCTTCCTTCTTTCTTTCTTTCGGTGGACTTTTGTTTACATCATTTGAAGAAGTATCGTCTCCCGAATTTCCTGCGAATGCGTACATATCGCTAAACGGGTTCAAGAAAATATCATCCATTGTGAACGTACCTGAAAAATCAGTCAAACACTTAGAAAATTTTTTAGGTTTTGAAAATTCAGCAACTTCAAGCGAAATACTTGAAGTAATCAGCTTCAAGCGAAAACAGCTCAATAAAACACTGTTCAAGCGAAATCTGATATTAAGTGTTTTCAAGCGAAAACAACTATTTCGCTTCAAATGATTGGAACCTTCAAGCGAAATTCCAAATGATCTATTTCGCTTCAACTAATCAGACCTTCAAGCGAAATCTGAAATAACAGTTTCGCTTCAACTGTTCAAGCGAAAACCACTAATATCCTCAAGCGAAATCTGATCTGAACTAGTTTCAAGCGAAAACAACTATTTCGCTTCAGTTGTTTTCAAGCGAAATCCAGCAAAGTCTATTTCGCTTCAGAAGTTTTCAAGCGAAATAGTCCAATAAGTCTAATTTGAAGCGAAATCAACCTATTATTTTCGAATACTTTCAAGCGAAATCCAGTTTTAGGTCAATTTTAACATGTTTTAGTCTGAATTTTAGTCTGAAACTTTGTAGGCTTTGTTAAAACTCAGTTTTACACGTTATACTCGAAAATCAGACCATTTCGACCGTTGGAACTTGTTCAGGTCTGAAAAATGTAAAAAGAAATGAGTAGAAAGAAGAAAATCCGCTGCTATGGTATGAACTCCTCGTCCTGAGCTCTGATACCACTTGTTGGACCGTTCTACGACCTTAAACCGTCAGTTAAGGTAGTTCATCTTTGCGTACGAAGGCGGAATCAACGTAAACAAAGTCATAACAGCTCTAATCCTTTTAATCTTTCTTTTCTGATTGATTTGAGTGCTTGTACAACGTTTTCTGATACAAATCCGGCAGCACTTCGTGTTCCACACAATGACCTCTCTTTCTCAAATGAAACACACAACACATATATATAGGAGGATGATTTCGCTTGAAACAGTCTGAAGCGAAATCATGTGTTGTTGATTTCGCTTGAAGATGTTTCAAGCGAAATCTTCAAGATTAAACCATACAAACCCTAATTTAACCCTAATGTGTGTTTAATCAAACTATTCTAGACACAAGACTTGATTATGACGTAATCAGCAGACATTCAGTGCACCAACATTTACATTCCCGATCATTGTCGTCGGGCACTTCTGTCATGAAGTCTGCTAGCACTTGGCCCTTGATTGCTGGTCTTGGCCTGAAAACCACATTATGGCCACCGAGTTCTATCGCCCACTTTGCTAGTCGTCCTGAAATCTCTGGCCTTGCGAGGATGTTGCCAATATTGTAGTTTGTTAACACGTGAATGACGTGGTTGGCGAAGTACCTGCGCAGCCGTCTTGATGCATGGATCAATAAGAGTACTAGCTTCTCCATGATGGCATACCGGGTTTCTGGATCGGTCAAGGTTCGTGACACGTAGTAAACTGGTATTTGGATACCTTGTCCATCGACAAGTAACACTGCTCCTACTGCTCTGTCGGAGGCTGACAAGTATAGTACCAAAGGTTCTCCCTTGACTGGTGCAGTTAATGTTGGCAACCTGATGAGGCAATCTATCATCTCGCGGAATGCGCTTTCGGCTTCCGGAGTCCACTGAAATTGGCTTTTCTTCATGCAATTGCGGAGTGTTTTGATAAACGGGAAAGATTTAGCTGCGTGATTGGCCAGGAAACGGTTAAGTGCTGCCAACCGCCCTGCTAATTTTTGCATCTCCTTGATCATCGAAGGTGAAGGCATGCGTTCGATTGCTTGTATCTTATCATGATTTACTTTGAAGCCGTCTTTTGTGACGATGAAACCCAGGAATTTTCCCTCTTCCATTCCGAAAGAGTATTTCGCTGGGTTTAGCTTGATACTTACTCCGCACAAGGTGTCAAACGTTTTTTGGACGTTTATCAGCATTGTATTCTCTTCTTTGCTCATAATGACTAGACCATCCATATACACTTCGATGTACTTCCCGATAGCATCGTGGAATGTTTCATTCATCAGCCTCTGATAGGTCGCGCCCGCATTCTTTAAACTAAAAGGCATCTTGGTGTAGCAGTATAGCTCTGTCGGCGTGCGGAATGCGGTTTTGTCCTCATCTTGCACAGCCATCTGTACCTGGTGGTACCCCTTGTAACAGTTGAGGAAACACTTCCACCGAAATGTTGCCAGCGAATCAATCTTTTCATCGATGTCTGGTAGGGCGTAACAGTCACGCGGACATGCCTTGTTTAGATCCTTGTAATCTACACACATTCTCCAACTACCATTTTGCTTCTGTACCATTACTGGGCTCGCCACCCATGTTTGGTATCTGACTTCTCTGATGATTCCCGCATTTAACAGCTCCATCACCTGCTCTTTCATAGCATCGTGTTTTATGTCTCCTAAGTGGCGCTTGGCATATACCACCGGCTTTGCTTCTTCTGAGACGTTTAGTTGATGTTCAGCTATGTGTCGTGGGACACCCACCATGTCCGCTGGTGTCCAGGCGAACACATCCATGTTTTGGAACAACAGCTTTTTTAGCGCCGCGCGCGTTAGACCGGACATTGCAGGTCCTAAGGTAACTGTCTGTTCTGGGTATGCACTGTTTAACACCCATTTTTCTGCTTCCGCGCGTGGTGCCGGCTTACTTGCCTTTGCAGGTCTGAGTTCATCTGTTGCTAAGACTTCTTTGCTTGCGTATATTATTGCTACCCCCGTTTCTGTTGGGAATCCTACAGCTGAATGTGGACCGGAGCAAATCATACTGAAGTCTCCTTGAGATTCTCTTCCCAGGAGGATGTCATGTCTTGAATGTGCGGGTAGCACCATGAATGTAACATCTTCTGTTCTTGAATTCCTTCCATCCGAGAGTAACACCAGGAACGATATATGTCCGAGGGGAAAAACGGCTTCATTACAGAAACCAGTGAGTGGGTAATCAACTGATTCTAAGCGCGCCTTATCCTCCTGATCGAATTGATTAAAACATTGTTCATATATGATATCCGCGGTGCTCCTTGGATCAATGAAAATGTAATCGGGTTGGTAGTGTCCGACCACGCCTGAGATGACTATGGGTCTTCTTTCTCTTGGGCCTCCTCTTACAATAGGAAAAACAACCTGCCTTTCGCGCCACGAGTCGTCTTGTGTGCGCTTGTTGTAGTTTTTCTTTGGCCTTCGCTGACCTCCTTGAATCATGTGGGTTTCTAATTTCCGGAGTTTTTTGTTATCTGGTCCTTCTTCTCTTCTTTGTATTTGGCGGTAGTCGCGCTTTCCGCCCTTTACCAAATGAGGCAATTAATTTTTTCCATTAATATATTATTATTATGATTGAGGCAATTATATTTTTGTCGTTTTTAATACAATTGTGTTTCGTTACTTCGTTTTTTTTTTTGTTTATTAAATTGTACAAAGTAATGATTTATTCTATTCACATATGAGTAACCAAACATCACAATGGAATGGAATGATCCATTTCATTCCGTTGTCCATTCCATTACCTGGTTCATTCCATTCTCTCATCCATTCCATTCCCCCATACCAAACAGGCCCTAGGATTGATCCATGTTTTCCATAGGGGTGTGTATGAGTTGGTTTGGTTCGGTTTTTACTATTAACCACAGCCATAACCGTTTGTTCGGTTAACCATAGTCGTAACCAAACTTCGATTATGATTAATCGGTTATGAAGCTGGTTATCGTTCGGTTTTAGTTAATATCAGCTATTAACACAAAACTTCAACTAAAACTAACTTTGAGCTAAAGTTCAAAAATAATAAACCAAGCCTACAAAACAAAAAGAAACCATAATTTTGGATTTAGCTTGTTTTTTTCATAACACAACCAAAAGTACACTTTTTTTTTATCAATCTATGAATATGGGATCCCTTTAATAAAGTATTTTTCAACAAAAACAAATAATACTTAAGCCTTTCGATGTGGGATGGTATAAAAAACCTCTACATGGTTAAGATAAAATATAAATCCATTATATACCGTGCAACTAGGGGTGTTAAAAAAACTCGTGGCTCGTAACTCGCTCGAAAAAAGTTCAAAAAAAGCTCGGCTCAAAATTGGCTCGGTTGTAAACGAGCCAGCTCGGCTCGGTTTGTAAACGAGCCGAGCTCGAGCTTGGCTTGGCTCGGCTCGTGAGCCGGCTTGATAAGGTTTACATCTTTCATTTTTTTTATCCCACATCGCTCAGAAGACAAAAACTAAGGGAGTATTTCCCCTATAAAAGAAGGTAAAGACAATGTACAAAGTGAGTTAACTATTTATACTTGCATATTTAGCCATTTGGTTAAATTAAATTGAATATATTGCCCTTAGTATATAAATATATTCATTTTTAGGGCTTTTTATTTAGTAAATTTTGCAGTTTTTTGTTAGTTTGAGCTAGATCGAGCCGAGCCAAGCCGAGCTAGCTCGAATTTTAATCGAGTCGAGCTCGAGCCTCAAATCCCAGCTCGATTTGAATTTCGAGCTCGAGCCGAGCTCAAGCTGGGTCGAGCTCGGCTCGACTCGGCTCATTTACAGCCCTACGTGCAACTACCTATCTATAACTTAAATAATATTACATAAGTTCAAATTTCTTATTACAACATGAAATAATTTGTAAGTAAAAAAGTTAATTTAACTCAACGCAAATGCCAATTCAAAATGATTCAAAAACATATCGGATGCCTTAAGGCCATTGGCTTCATTTATAAGGGGGACGAGACACTTCACCCCCTAAGTTTCACCAATCTACTTGTGCCACGTCACTTAGACAATCTATTACCATCTCCTACCTTATTTAGTGACGCCACTTAAACCGGGTTACCCTCTTTCTTGTTTCTTTTTTCTTTTTTTTGGATTACAAATATAAAAATAGCGTGCCCTCTAAAATATCGGGCCCTGGCCGGTGGTCCTCCCCGCCCACCCCAGGGTCGGCCCTGAATGTTCACCTCCCTTATTTTGTATACGAATTTGTGTCAGAAACGAATTAATTTAAGTTGGAATTTTGTAGTACCCGAGAACACCCCTTGGAAAACTATTGACATGAAGTCATGGGTGGCATTCATAGGGTCGCATGCGCCTAAAAACTATCCGGACCCCTTTAATTACTTTCTCGGGTTATTCTGGTTACCCGAATGTAAACTCCTTCGGGTTCGGGTTTAAGCGAATCATTCTATCCCAAATATCGAATGATATAAACTCTTTCGGTTTCGGGTTTTGAAGAGGTATGGTCCCAATTCCTTGCCCACGTGGCAAGGACCACACCACTTTTCCATCCTATGTGGCGTTGACATCAACGAGACCATCCAGAAGCTTCCAGAAGCTTCTGGAAAATATCAAGGTGGCACCAAAGATGCTCCATCCGACATAAAGGACAACACGTGTCACCAATCATCAGGCGCCAGGTAAGCCTGCAACGGATCAAGGAGCAGTCCGACAACACCAGTACGACGTCTCCAAAGTAGGCAAATGTAAGCGCGCCACGTGTACCACTACACTGACCACAGCAGAGGAGACCAAAGGGATATTCCCCTTAGTCGGACAGCTGGCGCGCAACCACAGCTGGCACTGCTGCTCCTCCCTTTTTCACCCTCCGGCTATAAATAGGACCCTTCATCATCCAGGTTGAACCACCTTGCTCTCTATTCTCTCACACTTAACACACACTGTTTATTCTTCCTCGGAACAGTACTTATTCTCACGCCGGAGCCTGGTTAAGAGGGAAACCCCCATATTCCCCTCTTAACGAGACTAACGGTGTTGCTGTTTTGCAGGACCCGAGTCATTTCCACGAGTGAAAAAGGAGATTGAACCCACAGAAGAAATAATCCCACAGATTAACCCTGGTGTTAACCTGTGTTTCATCATTGGCGCCATCCGCTTTTAGCAAAAACCACTCTCATCTCCTTTCTTTTCGAAAAACACTCGTCAAAATGGCTGAACAAAACCCTTCTCACCCGGTAGATGGAGACGTTTCTTCTTTTGAACTTGTTTCGGACAATGTACACGTCCAAAGGGGTCAAAGGAACGAAATTATCCAAGAAGGGCCGATGAACAACGATTTTCCTAGTATCTTTGGGAGTGCATCCAGGGTTGTTACCCAAAACACAACTGGTGCTACTTTCCAAACCCCACCTAGGATCATCACCCAAACTACAAACGGAGCCACTTTCCAACCTCCGTCGGACGTAGTCCAACAAACACCTCCACCAGTGCAAACACAGAGCGATGGAGCTGGCCCCTCAGCTCCATCGGACCAAACACAACTGAATTTCTCTGCACTACTAGGGCTACCCGAAGGAAAAACTCTGGCTTCCTGGTATGCCGAACAAGTGGCGTCTATAAACCTTGTTTACACACAGCTCAGTGCGCAGCAAGCTCTGCTTCAAGCACAAGCCAACCAGTCCGCATTTGTTACTCCACTGCAAAGGCCTTTGAGCGCTCCCATACCTCAACAGACCAATGCATTCAATTTACGCCCTGAGTCAATACCTCCACCACACATCAGAAGGCCAAGCGCGCACGACACGCGCGACACTTACGGCGAAACGGAAAGCAACTACGTGCAGTACTCTCACCAACCAAAAAAGCCAATACAAAGTCGTTTAGGTCCGCGCAACATAAACGACGAGCTCGATAACTATGAAGAAGAAGACGAGACGTACAAAGAAAGTACAGTGTTTAGTAGGTTGCCGCCAGAGCATGAAGCATACAAACCTCGCAAGCGCGCAGGTTATAACCCAAAAGCAGAGCACGATTACACTTTGAGCTATCGTCCAGACGACATGGCTGAGAATTCGAAATTCATCAGAGAGATCGCCACGGCTGCTATCGATAAAACGAAACTGCCACACAATGTGGGCAAATACAACGGGTTGACAGACCCAGACGATCATCTTCAAGTTTTTAACGGTGCTGGAGCAACAGGCGGATGGAATTTACCAACTTGGTGTCATCTATTCGCTCAAACCTTCGTCGGCGCAGCGCGCGTCTAGTTTGATAGCCTGCCAGCAGGAAAAATCAAATCATGGGTCGACTTCCGAGAGAAGTTCCTTGCACACTTCTCTCAGCAACGAAGACACACTAGAGACCCAGCCGATTGTTTAAACATATGGCGCAGAGACCACGAGAGCGTGGAAGACTTCATCACCAGGTACAACAAAGAATGTCTGGAGATAGGAAACGTAGGCGAAAAGATGATGCGCGTACACTTCATGCGGGCAGTAAAGTGCGATGATCTAATCAAACGTGTAAAGGGAAGAGACGGAGGACCCAAAGATTGGGAAACCTTCATCGAAGCAGCAAAAACCATTGCACAGTCTGATAGACAGCTGACCGGTGATGACAACCGTCAGCGCGGATACAATCACAACGACCGGCATAACAAGAAAGGCAGAAGCCAACCATGGAAAACGTCCGGTCACAGAGAAAGAAGCCCAGCAAGGGAGGATGCGCGCCACACAATCAATCAGATAGCTCACCGAAAAGAGGTGAAAAGAGAAAACAGGGAGAAACAATGGACACTCCTAACGAAAACTCCTTCAGAAGTCTTGGCAACTGAGAACCACCAGTTCAAACCACCCCTGCAAATGCGAAACAAGAGGGGTCAAGATCCCAATCTTTTCTGCGAGTTTCACAAAGACACGGGTCACTTAACCGACGACTGTTTCAGTCTAAAGCAAGAGATAGAAAGGGCTTTGAGAGATGGAAAACTCACTCGTTTGGTAAAGGGCGGAAAGCGCGATTACCGCCAAATACAAAGAAGAGACGAAGGACCAGATAACAAAAAACTCCGAAAATTAGAAACCCATATGGTTCAAGGAGGTCAGCGGAGACCAAAGAAAAACTACAACAAGCGCACACAGGACGATTCGTGGCGCGAAAAGCAGGTTGTTTTTCCGGTTGTAAGAGGAGGCCCAAGAGAAAGAAGACCTATAGTCATCCCGGGAGTAATCGGTCACTACCAGACAGATTACATTTTCATCGACCCGGGGAGCACTGCGGATATCATCTATGAACAATGTTTTAACCAATTCGACCAAGAGGACAAAGCGCGCTTGGAACCGGTAGATTACCCACTGACCGGTTTCTGCAACGAAGCCGTTTTTCCTCTAGGACAGATATCATTCCCAATGTTACTCTCGGACGGAAGAAACTCAAGAACAGAAGATGTTACATTCATGGTGCTACCCGCGCATTCAAGACACGACATACTCTTAGGAAGAGAATCCCAAGGAGACTTCAGTATGATTTGCTCCGGTCCACATTCAGCTGTGGGTTTCCCAACAGAGACGGGGGTAGCAATAATATACGCAAGCAAAGAATTATTAGCAACAGATGAGCTCCGACCTGCAAAAGCAAGTAAACCAACACCACGCGCGGAAGCAGAAAAATGGGTATTGAACAGCGCATACCCGGAACAGACAGTTACCTTAGGACCTGCAATGTCAGACCTAACGCGCGCGGCGCTAAAGAAACTGTTGTTCCAAAACATGGATGTGTTCTCCTGGACACCAGCAGGCATGGTGGGTGTTCCACGACACATAGCTGAACATCGATTAAACGTCTCGGAAGACGCAAAACCGGTGGTACATGCCAAGCGCCACTTGGGAGACAAAAAGCACGACGCTATGAAAGAGCAGGTGATGGAGTTGTTAAATGCGGGAATCATCAGAGAAGTCAGATACCAAACATGGGTAGCAAGCCCAGTGATGGTCCAAAAGAACAACGGTAGCTGGAGAATGTGCGTAGATTACAAGGATCTGAACAAGGCATGTCCACGCGACTGTTACGCCTTACCAGACATTGATGAAAAGATTGACTCGCTAGCAACATTCCAATGGAAATGTTTCCTTAATTGTTACAAGGGGTACCACCAGGTACAGATGGTTGTGCAAGACGAAGACAAAACCGCGTTCCGCACACCGACAGGGCTATACTGCTACACCAAGATACCTTTCGGTTTAAAAAATGCGGGCGCGACTTATCAGAGGCTCATGAATGAAACTTTCCACGATGCCATCGGCAAATACATCGAAGTGTATATGGATGATTTAGTCATTATGAGCAAAGAAGAGAATACAATGCTAATGAACATCCAAAAAACGTTCGACACCTTGCGCGGAGTAAGTATCAAGCTAAACCCAGTGAAATGCTCTTTCGGCATGGAAAAGGGGAAATTCCTGGGTTTCATCGTCACAAAAGATGGCTTCAAAGTGAATCCTGATAAAATACAAGCAATCGAACGCATGCCTTCACCTTCAACGATCAAGGAGATGCAAAAATTGGCAGGGCGGTTGGCAGCACTTAACCGTTTCCTGGCCAATCACGCAGCCAGATCTTTCCCGTTTATCAAAACTCTCCGAAATTGCATGAAGAAAAGCCAATTTCAGTGGACCCCGGAAGCCGAGAGCGCATTCCGCGAGATGAAAGACTGCCTCATCAAGTTGCCAACATTAACTGCACCAGTCAAGGGAGAGCCCCTGGTGCTCTACTTATCAGCCTCCGACAGAGCAGTAGGAGCAGTGTTACTCGTTGATCTACAAGGTGTTCAAACACCAGTTTACTATGTGTCAAGAACCTTGACTGACCCAGAAACCCGGTATGCCATCATGGAGAAACTAGTACTCGCACTGATCCATGCATCAAGACGGCTGCGCAGGTACTTTGCCAACCACGTCATTCACGTGCTAACAAACTACAATATTGGCAACATCCTCGCAAGGCCGGAGATTTCAGGGAGATTAGCAAAGTGGGCGATAGAGCTCGGGGGCCATAATGTGGTTTTCAGGCCAAGACCGGCAATTAAGGGCCAAGTACTTGCAGACTTCGTGACAGAGGTACCGGATGACAAAGACCGAGAATGTAAAGCAATGGAAAAAGCCGAAAAACAACAAGTAGAAGAACCATGGTTGTTATACACAGACGGCGCGTCTAACGAAGACGGTGCAGGTGCTGGGCTTCGGCTGGTGAGCCCTGACAAACATGAGTTCACCTACGCCAAACGCTTGGATTTTAAGAGCACGAACAATGAAGCTGAATATGAAGCTTTCCTCGCTGGTTTAAGGTTAGCAATCAAAATGGGAGTACGACACATCGAAGCGCATGTGGACTCCATGTTAGTGGCCGGACAAATCAACGGGCAATATGAAGCCAAGGGAGATACAATGGCGCTCTACCTGAGTCAAGCAAAAACGTTGCTACAAACCTTCTACTTCTACAAGGTGCACCACATTAATAGAAGCGAGAATAAACCAGCAGACGCGCTGAGTAAACTCGCCTCTACAAGTTTCCAACACTTGGCGAAAGATGTGCGCATAGAAGTTTTAAGCAAACCGTCAGTGCCACTGAGAGAAGTAAGCGTTGTTCAACTCGGAACAACGTCTTGGATGACTCCGATAATCGCGTACCTTCAATCTGGAATACTACCGGAGAACAAAGCGGAAGCGAGGAAAATCCAGTACAAGGCAGAACATTATCAGATGGCTGATGGAATTTTATACCGAAAATCATACCTCGGGCCACTGTTAAGATGCGTCGACCCCGAAGACGCAAACTATCTGATCAGAGAAGTGCACGAAGGAATTTGTGGTATACACGCCGGACCAAGAATGGTGGTGGCAAAGGTCATGAATGCGGGGTATTATTGGCCCAGGATGCATTTGGATGCAGTAAAAGAATTAAGGAAATGCAATGGGTGCCAAAGACACGCCCCCAAAACGATGCACCCCAAAAATGAATTGGTGCCAGTCACAACGGCGTGGCCTTTCCAACAGTGGGGAATAGATATGCTCGGACCTTTCCCCGAAGCCCCAGGCGCTGTCAAATTCATAATAGTCGCAGTCGACTATTTTACCAAATGGGTAGAGGCAAAGGCACTCGCATCAACCACAGCCACTGTCGTCAAAAGATTCATATGGGAACAAATCATATGCCATTTCGGATTACCACTCAAGATCATCACGGACAACGGAACGAACTTTGCCGAAGACAATCTTCAACGGTGGTTTAAAGAATTACACATTGAGCACACCTTCTCCTCGGTTGCGCACCCGCAGGGGAATGGCCAAGTTGAAGCCGTCAACAAGAGTATTGTCGACGGAATCAAGGCAAGGTTGGAAGAAAAAAGAAGAGGTTGGGTAGACGAACTGCCCAGCATCTTGTGGGCCCATAGGACGATGCCCAAGACAAGTAACGGAGAAACACCGTTTAGCTTAGTTTACGGGTCCGAGGCCGTAATACCAGCAGAGATAGGATTGCCGTCACCACGAATGCTCTCAATGAACCTGATCAACAACGAAGAAGAGAGGAGGATTGACCTTGACCTCCTAGAAGAAAGGAGAGAAATGGCGGCAATAAATGAAGCAAAGTACAAAACGAAGCTGGAAAAGTATTACAACTCCAAAGTCCGAGTCTGTACCTTCAATCCGGGAGAATACGTCCTCAGAGACAACGAGGCCTCAAATGCTGAAAAACCCGGAAAGTTGGCTCCCAAGTGGGAGGGTCCATATGTCATTGACGCAGTACTCGGAAAAGGAGCCTATAAGCTACGCACCATTGACAACAAGGAGGTTCCAAGAACTTGGAACGCTCAAGAGCTGAGAAAATGTTATATGTAAAAAGGTTATGTAACCGCAATGGCCGAATCGCCAACACATTTATAGTAATACAAGAAGTGTTTGGCTATCTTTCTATCATGCAAATTTCTTTGTCACAACTGCATACATTACTTTGGGCATACACGAAAACATCAATGGCTCGACCATTAGGAAACGTTGTAGACCTCCAAGGCATGTCACAAACAAAGTGCACAGCCGGGTCGAATACACAACTAAAGCCTAACAAACGCCAAATAAATACTTCGTGCCCACATAAACACGAAAGCATCGAACACAGGATAAACAAACATTGTACGCACCCCCAAGGCTGAGCACAGCTGGGTCCACAAAATAACCTGTAATTCGATCACTTCGTATTCACGAACCAACCTGCGCGCACAAACGACAGAATAAAACGTTGTAATAAACACAACACAACCTGTCAGCGCCATCATTCATTCGTGATACCTGAATCAAAGTAATTATACATGCACATATTATGACGTTAACAAAATTCGCAATAAGACAAAGGCAAATATTAACATAACAAACGTCAAGCATATCCAGTTGTTCAGAAACACGACAAACAAGCAAAATTAATACTGTTCACAAAGTTGTCCAATGATTACAAGGCCACCTAAGGCCATACGCGGCACACAGGCCGGAACCCTTCATTCCGGATGACTGGGACCAGCACCAGCAGCCGCACGGCCCTCATCCCCGAGAGCCTTTTTCAACAAGACAACACCAACAGACTTTCGAGCCAATTTTTGAGCAGCCTTCACAACAGCAAAATCTAAAGACGCAAACTGATGCGGGCCCAAGTGTGGATGAGCGGGCCATTTTGTATTTGGAGGCCCAAGATCGCGTAACAAAAGGGGCTTCACTAAAATGGCTCTAACTTGGGCTACGGGGGTCCGTTTTGGGCGTGCGACCAGGCGAAACGAACGTGAGAACAAGCTCCATCTTGCTGGGTCATCGTCCGGGCCAAAAAACGCTTATTTCCATTAGTTATATGCATTTTTATGTTTTTTAACTATTTTGGGCATTTTGTTTTTGGGCTTGTGTTTGGCCCGTTATCTTTTTTAGGCCCATTTCGAATTTCTGTTCTTATTTATATGTCCCTCTAGTAACTTGAACAATCAGAATTGAATTTTGAAACTATTGAATTTTTCACTTCAAATTCTGTGGCCTTTGGGTTGCAATTTGGGGGTTGGGGAAGAACACACGGGTATTCTTAGAATCAACGTGTTTGATCTTCGTTTCCGTATCACGCGCTACATCACAAACTCTCGTCTTTTTGCAGTATAGGCCGCACCACAATCCTCCTTCCACAACTCAAAGTGATGGTCTTTCTCATTATTAAGAGCCGCAACTCTACCCTCATTATAACCATCCTTGCGCCCGCTATTATAACCAGCTTGCCCCAACTCAAACATATAGTTGGCAAATTCGTGGGAGTTCACTATGTGATCAGCAATCTATGAGAAACACACAAATAAGAGAAACAGTCCACGAAAATCACAAAATAAAATAAAGGAAGTTACCAGAGGCGCCGCGCGCGAAAGCAACCACTTGCAATCGGCTGATGTTTCCTCAGCAAGGACTTCAGAGGCCTTGCATTCAACAGTCTTCTCTTCAAGAAGGCGTTCAGCAGCTTCACAATCAGCAACCTTCTGCTTAGCAAGGTTTTCCAAGTTGGCAATGCGATCAACATACTCTTTTTCTTTTTTCTCAAACGCGACACGCGCCTCATGAGCTTCCTCAGCAATCTTTGTCTTCTCACCAGGCAAACGTACAATAGCGTCACGTTGAGTTTTCATCTCCGCATTAGTACGCTCGCATGAAACTTCCCAATTTTTCTGCTTGTCAGCATTGACTTGCTTCTCTTGGGCAAGTTTCTGCTCTGCATCAGATAACCTCCACACCAACCCTTTCTTCTCAGCATTTAATTTTTCTCTCTCTTCCGCAAATAGGTTCTTCTCATTTTCAAACTCAAGAGTGTCTTCCCCCATCAGCTTCCACTCGCGGACAATCTCCTGAGAGGTAGACCAGAAGTTAACCCCGGCTTGAACATGCTCATCCAAAAGTTCTAACCGGCGGCGCCTCTTCTGAAATAACCTTTCAGCCGGGGGGAGAGACAGAGAGAAAAACTCATGACAATTTTCAAGATCATTCATCCGGGAGCCCTGGGTCAAATGCCAGCGAGGAGCATGGGGCAAATCATCACAGGCTGGGTTGTGGGTATCCCAGGACCCACCCCGAGCATACTCAAAATCAGGACTCCGAACCGCTCCGGAAGTTGCACCACCACCACCACCTGGTGGGCGTTTGGTATATATCGTTTGACGTGGAGTGGTCTCACTTGTCTCCACCTCGACTTCAATATTCTTACCACGATCATCACCACCAGCACCGCCTGTATCACCACCACCCTCCCCAACCTGCTCAACATTCACGACATCTTCTTTCCTCTTCTCACCAGAGGTTTCGTGAGGAGGAGACAACCCAAATGTCCTCGAAGGCGGAGAGGCAGGGGGAGTAATTTTGGAAATATCAATTTTGTGTGCAGTCTTGGCTGGTTTGGCACCTGCTCCAAAACGAGCAACACATTCAGAGAAAAGAAGGAAAAGTAAGCAAAAACAAAAAGACAAACTGGAAACTGATAAAACGAATACCAGAAGCCTAAAAAATCTTCTCCAACAAATCCCCAGTTTTCTCAGTAAAAATACCCATGTCAACCTCCGACTCAGAAGGGGCAGGAGGATCCTCCTTTTGGAGTTTAATCTTTTTTGATGCGAGCATAGCAGCAGCCTGCTCATCAAGCTTTCGTTTTTTATCTTCAAAAGCCCTTTTCTGCATCATCTCTGTTAGAGTAGCACCATCTTCAGGGTCCGATCCTGGATGCTTCTCTCCGGCCCCTAAACCGGACAACGTATCAGAAACTACAACGTAATCTAGGACAGGGAGAGTATGAGGTCGCTTACGAGGAGTTTCAGTGCAGTTTCCTCAACCTTTTTCCCCTTCCCTTCTGGTTTGTCAGTTTTTGTTTTTCTCCTTGTTTTCAACTGCTCAGCAGGCTCAACAGGAATCTCCACGTCGTCACCAACAACCTCTTGAACTGGCTCATTAACAACACCCTGCGCGGGACCTGCACGCGCGGAACGAGAAGTTAGATCTCCGAAAGATCTACCAGAACTTCCACTCGAGAGCACAACAACTTCCTCTCGGGTGGGACCAGTAGGATCATCCTCATCAGTGTCACCTAACACAACGCTGCCATAAGCAACAAAACTCTCGTTGGTCGGATGCAAGAAACGACCGCGAATCTGATCCAACCAAGGTTGTTTCTCAGCCTTTTGCATCGCCTCAACCATGGCACCACCGGCTTTAGGATCCAGAACATTCAACAAGGTGTAACCCACTGGAAAAAACACGAAGATAAAGAGTAATGACGAACACAAAACAAAAATATATACGCAAAAGAGAAGCAAAAGGTTATGGAGAAACACATACATTTGCCACCATAACCATAAACTGGGACCCCCAACGGATGCTTAGGAATCCACTTCATACTCATACCGGCACCCACCAACGCCATCTCCTCAAGCTGAAGAATCGGAGTGGCTTTACGAGTCAACTTTTTATACCAGTCTTGTTCAGAAAAATCCGCAACCACATCAACCTTAGGGATACCTTCATCCACCGACCGGTAATGCATATCCATAGGGATAACACCCCGACGAATATAGAAAAACTTTTGCTTCCAGACATGAAGACTCTTCAACGGAACAGAGCAAACGGGAGCCACACCGGTCCGGGCATTAAAAGAATAAAAACCACTAGTGTATGTAACGGTATAAAAGATGTTGAACATCTCAAACGTTGGATCCAAGCGATTAGCCATACAAACAAACTCAAAATGAGTAATACGGGGAAGCCCGATAGCATTAATTTGAGAAATATGAAGCCCATAGTTCCTCAACACATCCGCAGTAAATCTAGTCATCGGGAGCCTGAAGTTGCCTTCCCGGAAGAAAGCAGCATACAAAGTCATATGACCGGGAGGAGCGTCCATGGCGGTGGAACCAGGGGTAGGGAACTGAACACCCCACTCGGGCAGAAAACCCATCACCTTCACCAAGTTATGAAACTCCTCCTCCTTCCACCCTATTATCGCCTGATCCGGGCCTGGTGGAGTTTTACCTTTGTTCCTCTTCTTCCTCGAAGAAGGATTTGCTCCAGACATAATCAAAAGATAATATGAGTGAACCCCAGAAAACGGGTGAAAGAAGATGAAGAAACGGGAGAGAAATCAAGAATTCAAATTTTGAAAAGTGAAGGTTTAGAGGAAACCGCCTTGAATTTATACCCATCGCATTTAATGTGATGGGTAGTGAACCGTCAGAGGTACAGCAAGATATCCAATAAGGGAAGGACACGTCAGAGGAGAGAGAAGACGCCACCACCTTTTTTCGGAGCATGTGAACAGATGCCTGACACCTCGCCGAAAAGCAACTGACAGTGACTGAAAAGGCGCCTGTTCACCTTCGATAAGACAGGGGACACGTGACAGTCACATCAGTCACTCCTTCCCAAGACAAACAAAACTTCCTCCTGAAGACAACAGCAAGTGCCATCGCGCCATGCGCCCATTTGGCTCAACTTTTACAAAGTTGCCAAAACCCATGCGCCATGCGTCCATTTGGCTCAACTTTCACAAGTTGCCAAAACCCATGCGCCATGCGTCCATTTGGCTCAACTTTTACAAAGGTGCCAAAACCCATGCGCCATGCGTCCATTTGGCTCAACTTTCACAAGTTGCCAAAACCCATGCGCCATGCGTCCATTTGGCTCAACTTTTACAAAGCTGCCAAAACCCATGCGCCATGCGCCCATTTGGCACAACTTTTACAAAGCTGCCAAAACCATGCGCCATGCGTCCATTTGGCTCAACTTTTACAAGTTGCCAAAACCCATGCGCCATGCGTCCATTTGGCTCAACTTCCACAACTGCCAAAAACCATGCGCCCATCAAGTGCAATATCTCAGGTCTCCCATAACAAGCGCCCCCCCCCCCCCCCCCAAAAAAAACTACCTTCATAAGTCCAGAATCCCTCCTAGACGATCAACTCAACTAGAAGGCACACTGGACTGGGGGGACTTGAAGAGGTATGGTCCCAATTCCTTGCCCACATGGCAAGGACCACACCACTTTTCCATCCTATGTGGCGTTGACATCAACGAGACCATCCAGAAGCTTCTGGAAAATATCAAGGTGGCACCAAAGATGCTCCATCCGACATAAAGGACAACACGTGTCACCAATCATCAGGCGCCAGGTAAGCCTGCAACGGATCAAGGAGCAGTCCGACAACACCAGTACGACGTCTCCAAAGTAGGCAAATGTAAGCGCGCCACGTGTACCACTACACTGACCACAGCAGAGGAGACCAAAGGGATATTCCCCTTGGTCGGACAGCTGGCGCGCAACCACAGCTGGCACTGCTGCTCCTCCCTTTTCACCCTCCGGCTATAAATAGGACCCTTCATCATCCAGGTTGAACCACCTTGCTCTCTATTCTCTCACACTTAACACACATTGTTTATTCTTCCTCGGAACAGTACTTATTCTCACGCCGGAGCCTGGTTAAGAGGGAAACCCCCATATTCCCCTCTTAACGAGACTAACGGTGTTGCTGTTTTGCAGGACCCGAGTCATTTCCACGAGTGAAAAAGGAGATTGAACCCACAGAAGAAATAACCCCACAGATTAACCCTGGTGTTAACCTGTGTTTCATCAGGTTTAAGCGTATTTAGGTTTGGTTGGCCTCGGTTTCGGGTTTAAATGTATTTAGGTTTGGTATATATCCAAGGCAAGTGAATTAAGAAATATTAATTACCAGTATTAATCTATTATATACAGATTTTACAAGGTCAATCCTCATCAGAGGCGGACCTTATGTATTCCGAGCCGCTACGGCTCAACTTTTTATCGGTAGTGTAAAAAATAATTTATTTTTCGGTTTTTATACCAAGGATACATCTGAACAACTACGAGGCACCCCTAAAAAAAGTCTGTAAGCCCAAATCAATTGAAAATAATAAGCCCAAATCCCAATTGCCCAATATGTTAGCCCAAATCAATTGAAGATTGTAAATAATAAGACCAATTGCCCAATATGTTAGCCCAAAATAATAAAAGATTCTAAATAATTGCCAAATTGCCCTGAAGTTTTAATGCACGGTACGGCACGGCACAACTACGAGGATACCAATCAATTGAAAATAATAAGCCCAAATCCCAATTGCCCATTTCTTCACACTATAAGCGATGATGATAAATTTGCAAACTTGAATGGAATTAGTGATCTTGCGCGTATTATGGTTGAAACGGGAACACATAGTTCTTGTCCTTTAGTTTATCGGGTAGTGAAGCTAGCTTTGCTTACCGGTTGCAACTGCAACCGTTGAAAGATGTTTTTTGAAATTGAAGCTTGTCAAGACGGATTTACGCAATCGAATGGGCCCAGAATTTTTGAACAATGCTATGGTTTGTGCGGTCGAAAAGGATTTTTTACGTGAAGTAAAAGACGAGGATATGATGGAACGATTTCATGCTATAAAAAAAGAAGATGACAAATCTATTAGGTATTTGTTTTACTTTATTTATTTATTGTCGGTTTTTTTTTAATATTGTACGATTGCAAGGTGAAATTTTTTTTTTTTGATACCCCTGAGTTAATGTTCTAGTTCCGCCACTGATCCTCATATTCACATTACTAGGTTTGTTTATTATATTTTGATTGTTAATTTTGCATAAAAATATTATTAATATTAATCAGATGTTTAGTTTTGCAACTGTTTTAATTAATCTGCTCAACAGACTTTGGTTTAGTGCATGTCAATTTATGCCCAGTAGCACTACTAGAAAAAACACATTTCTTGACATGCATTGCGTGTCATAAAAGGGTCTTTATGACATGCAAATGCGAGTCGTTGATTGAGAAGTCATAAAATTAACATGACATGCATTTATGTGTCATGTTTTTATGACACGCATTCATGACAGACATTCATGACACTCATTTTATGACACCTTTTAATGACACATTCATGATACTCATTTTATGACACTTTTTAATGACACACGTTCATAACAAGCATTTATGACACATACGTATGACATTCATTTACGCGTGTCATGCTTTTAATTGTATAAATTTTTTTATAAAATTACCAATTTGCCCTGGATACATGTATAATAACAAAAACAATAAATCTTTTTCATAAAACAAATACACATATACATACCAAAACAATCCATTACATAATCATTTGTCAAGTATACTACAAATATTTTAAAGTTAACAAAAAAAAAATTGTTTGTCAATATATCGTCAACACCTAAAATACAATTTGTCACTTAAAAATAGAGGTAACCGCATAAGT
The DNA here is from genome assembly GCA_030545235.1 of Helianthus tuberosus. Taxonomy (NCBI): domain Eukaryota; kingdom Viridiplantae; phylum Streptophyta; class Magnoliopsida; order Asterales; family Asteraceae; genus Helianthus; species Helianthus tuberosus. Next base: position 43,662,160 of record CM060358.1, on the reverse strand, counting down.
CGACCAATCTTCGCGAATGCCATCCATATCGGCAGCCGAGTACTCCTCTACTCCTTTCCCAACCTGAGACAACAATTAAATAAAATAAATCTTAAAAATAAGAAAATGTGATCCTTCAAAAACAAAATAACATATCCTATAAGTGACCAGCTATTGACTTCTAAAAATGTTAAAAATTAAGGTAACAATGTAGGTTTAAAGTTGTATAAAATATACATCTACCTGTGACAATAACATCACTAAGATGTGATCCTCCTTTGGGACGCTTGTTATGCCGTTCCATATCTAAAAAGCAAATAACAAAAATGAGATATATCAATTAAGTCAATAGTTCCGGTGTAACTAAGTCGATATATTAATTAAATCTAAACCCAGTATTATCAACGCAAGTAACCCAAAATATAAAAAAGGTTTTGAATCACGTCGTAACAAACCGAAACACAAATAATTAACACAAAACCCAAATAATACAACCTTAAACCCTGTTATGCCTAACAAAATGCTTATATCAAAGTATGTAAATCGAAAAATGAATGCTTACATCATTTGGAAAACGAAATCGCATGTCTAAAATAAAGTCGAGCATAAACCAAATAACCAGGTATCCATACTCCCAAGACCCATCTTATTGCATACACTGCATTGATTAGAAAAACAAATCAATTGTAAAAGATCACTTAATTATACAAAATACAAGAGATAAATCCGTATAAAAGAGGTTGTCGTGATCGGCCTCCGTGCTTAGGTCCAAGCTACATACTTGGTAGATCTTCCACCCCAGAACAATAAGTACCACCTGCCTTCATTTGCATTTCCAATTCGGCTTATTTAATATACACCACTATTAAAACATTTTATTATAACACATATAACTAAATAAATATACATTTACTTACTAGTTTAACAGATTATGTGTGCGCATCTTCTGCAAGTTCAACATTAGGGCTCCAAACCGCAAACCCTTTGTGTCCTGAGCGAGTAGGGTATTTGTTCTTCTTTGCACTTGCTCGTGCCTTTTCAGTTTTTTCTCACATAAATAAACAAATTGTTATTAACTAATAGTTACAAACATACAACGATAGTCTATACAATATTCTATTGTTTCTTGCATATTTATAAATCACAAAAGTTAACAAATCACAATTGTTCAGCCCCGGGGTAAGGGTTTGTCTTTGGAAGGTTAGGGTTTGCAATTCAGAAAGGGATGGCGGCGCAACTTAGTTCTCGTCTACCTTCTGTTTTGATGTAACTTGGCAAGTTTTTTTTTTAGTGAAATGCAAAGTTTATATTTGAAGATTACAAAAATAATAAATAAATTAAAAAAACATAATATCTTAATATCTATCCATAAATCTTCCCATTTTCTATCATGAAACTTATCTTGCTGGATATAATATGAAAATTTGGTCTTTAATTTTACTCCTAACCATGTAATGTAATCATTCACATTTTTTTCCAATCGGTTGCATATTATGGTTTTATTCAATGTTATAATCAATATCTTTCTTTGAGCAAGTCGCATGTAGGGCTGTTCAGAAAAGCTCGTGGCTCGAAGGTCGATTGGATTTAGCTCGGAAAAAGCTCACTCGATATAGCTCGGTTTGAAAGTAAGCCGAGCCAGCTCGGCTCGGTTAGAAAGTGAGTCTAGCTCGACTCGGCTCGTAACGAGCAGGATTGGCTCATTTGTTAGCTCGGCTCTTTTGTTAACTCGGATCATTTTACTTGTAATATATTTTATTTTATATACATTATAATATATTACAAAAACTAATTATTATTTACATGTATTTAAGTTTGTAATTTGATATCTATAACCAAGCCGAGCCGAGCCAGCTCGGTTTAAAACCAAGCCGAGCCGGAGCTTTGATTTTCAGCTCGGTTTTGAATCCGAGCCAAGCTGAACCGGCTCTGTTTATAATCGAGTCGAGCCCGAGCTTGCCCTAGATCGGCTCCGCTCGGCTCATGAACAGCCCTAGTCCTAGGCCCACGTTTTGGTTTCTCATGTTTATCTTTCATTTTACGCCCTAAACTACAAACCCATATGTACAAAACAAATCATACATGCTTACACATGAACTATCTAGACTATTAAATTAAAATATAAATATATATAAAAAACAACCATCATACATAAGTGACCACACAAGGAATCATATTCAATTTTAGGGTTCATAAACGGTTTAAAATCCGACATACACATCGAATTATATATCTAGAAAAATGCAACATTTATTCAACTTAAGGTTCATAAACTACTCAATAGAGATATAAATGAAGATAGATAGCATAACCTGCAAAACCCCTCAAACTTCACAGATCTCTTCAAAATAAGCTCCAAAACAGATCCACAAACTAAATTGCTGGAACAAAAATGAGTATCATTTAAATTTTTGCACAAGAAAAGAAAGATTTAAGATGAAAAGTAGGGTTCTTACCAGGTTTTGTGCGCTGCGATTTGGGGAGATTTAGGGAGGAAAGGTTAGGGTTTCTGGTGCATGTTTAAGCTTATTATAGTTAAAAATGACTTTTGGGAAAAGTACTTTTGGAAAAAGAACTTTTTTAAAAGGAGTTTTTAAAAAAAGTGTTTGGATTAGCTTATTGATGTAAAATGACTAAAATGAGCATTCTTTTAGATATAAGGTGGTAAAGAAAGGGTATATTGGTAATTTGTAGTTTGAAAAGTTAAAATCTGGCCAAGAAGTCACAATATTGTGACTTCTTGAAACCTCATTTTTCTTCTTTGCAAAAAGCCATTTCAAAAAGGACTTTTGGCTTAGCCAAACACAAAAACAACTTATTGGCTTTTTGATAAGTCAATAAGCCAATAAGTTGTTTTGAAAAGCTTAGCCAAACATGCCCTAATTATTATTACTTGTGTGTGTGTGAAATTTTTGGAGGTATTAATGCCGCTAAAAGGATTCTAAAAGGATTCTGGTGTTCTTTTGAGTTTAAAATTTTAGAGTTAAATGCAATTTTAGTCTATGTGATTTTGGTTATTTTGCCAGTTTACTCCAAAAGTTTTATTTTCTCCTGTGGGTTCAAAAAGTTTTCACCGTTACCATTTTAGTCCACTGGGTTAACTTCATCTATTTTTTCTGTTAATGAGAAGGGCAATTCGGTCATTTTCTATGGCCGAATTGCCCTTCTCGTTAATAGAAAATATGGATGAAGTTAACCCAGTGGACTACAATGGCAACGATGAAACCTTTTGAACCCACATGAGAAAAATAAAACCTTTGGACTAAATTGGCAAAATGACCCAAACCAAAGGGACTAAAATGGCATTTAACTCAAAATTTTATTTTGAGTTAACTGTCATTTTCGTCTATGTGGTTGGTTTACTTTTGCCATTTCAAACCAATTTTTAAAAATGTACCAGTTTCCTTTCTGGCATACCAGAAATGTGCCACTTCATTCCAAAAATTAAAACTCAGTTAACTCAGACATGTTAAATGAAGGGTATTATTGTCAATTCATAAAATAAGGTGAAAATAAAAGATATATGAATTGACAATAATACCCTTCATTTAACCTGTCTGATTTAACTAGGTTTTAATTTTTGGACTGAAGTGGCACGTTTACAGTATGTTAGGGAGGAAACGGGGTTAAGGTTATTTCCAAATTACAAATAAATGTTTTAGGGCTTTTGATCAGAATGACGATACAAGTCAATTGATGTAAAACTTACCTCGAAACGGTGCTCCAAACGACATGATTTTTGTTAATTGAAAGTTTAAACACCCGAATTGAAGCACCGTTTCGAGGTAAGTTTTATATCAAACGACTACTATCGTCGTTCTGATCAAAAGTCATAAAACATTTATTTGTAATTCGGAAAAAAAAAAACTTAACTCCTTTATTTTTTTAACGGGTACCAGTGGAGGAAAAATACGTGAAAGGTTGGACTGGCAGGGGAATATTCAAAAGTGGGACTACCAATGACGTCTACTAAGGATTATTACGGGGCAATTCCTCTAATTTGTATATGGTTTTATGTATATACTTCACAATCACAACATATAGAAATATAAATAATATTACATAATACATATTCCAAAAGAACATTTAGGTTTTCATATAATGAACTTACTAAAATAAAACACTAATAGATAAAGGTTAAGGAAATATAAAATTATAAATAAAAAACACAGGGTATATGATTCTGGTGTTCAGTTTGGCTAAACAGGTATGTGATTTCGTCTAATTGGGTCGGGTATCACCGAATCCCATACCCGCCCTATACCCACAAAAATTTCTAAGATTAGTCACATACCTGACCCATACCGGTCAAGCTACAGATATAACCGTCCCATATGTTTTAGGTTTCGAATATACCTGCCAGACTCGGGTTTTATTTGACATCCTACTTGGGTAGTTAAAACCAAAAAAATCTAGGACTAAGAAAACAATTTCCTCAAAATAAAATGTATTTTTGGGGTCCACTGAATCTTGTGGTGAAAAAAATATATATAATTTGGGCGATCTTCTAAAATTGCTTTGAAAATACTACATTTTTTTTTTTGGTGTCCACAGATTTTTGTTGGAAAAAATGCATATTTTTTGAGCTAGACTAATTTTAGCTGAAAAAAAAAACCATTTCTTTGGGCTACACTTAATACCGCCCATAATGGTAATGTTTTAGGCGGACAATTCTATATTTCTGGACTATTAACTAATTTGCAAATGATAGAAGCAATACTTTAAGCGGTTTTAGGTTATGGTCGCCCGGAACACAATTTTCAACCACCCAAACTCTTATGTTTTCTATTGAACTATGACACGCATTTAAATGTCATAAAATAAGCGTGTGTCATTATTCACGTGTCAAGATAGATCTTGTTTTTTTATCACGCTAAAAGGATGAAACACAAAAAAATGTGTCATAAATATATTGAATTTTGTAAAACCATGACATTTTTTTTCTTTACAGACACTTTCGAATGTCATAAAATGAGTGTGTGTCATTGTTTGCGTGTCAAGACAAATCTTGTTTTTTTTATGACGCTAAAAACATGACACACAAAAAAGAATGTCATATATTTATTAAAGTTTGTAAATCAAGACATTTTTTCTTGACATACGGTTTTGAATGTCATAAAATATGAGCGTGTCATTGTTCGCGTGTCAAGAGAAATGTATTTTTTAGTAGTGTAGAAAACACAAGCATACGAGTTTTCATTTTATTTATTAATTTTTGTCAATTTATGCCCAGTAGAAAACACAAGCATACGAGTTTTCATTTTATTTATTAATTTTTTTATTTGTTTGTCATTGCTCTAATCCAAAGAAACATTGAATTTAAAGATTTGCATATAAAAAGATTGATTTGATTGTAAAAGTCCATTATGCAATTTGCATCCTTTTCCTTGATTAGCAAGCTTGATATTTTGCTATACTCGTTTTGATCCAAAACATGTTTTGGCATGTTAACAAAAATGTCGGCCTCGTTTGTTCCCACTAACTCACAAAGCTAGGGATGATCATTTGGCAACGGGTACCGGTATCGTACTGATCATTTTCGGTACCGATACTTATTTTTCGGTATCGGTACCGGTGTTTTGGTTGATTTACCGGTAAATGCCGGTACTGTACCGGTTATATTCGGTACCGGTATCTATTTTTCCCGTTTTTCGGTACCAGTACTGGTATTTGCTAATCCCTACATAAGGCTATTCCATTGAGGTACCATGAAATAAGAATTGAAAGTCACCCAAAAACACCGTACACACACAACCCCAACAGTATGGCTATTTATATATTTAAGATTATTTTAGATCTAGGATTTATGATGTGTATAATACATATTAGAAAAAATATGGCGTACAGTTATAATTAAGTGAATTCAAAATAAAACATTGTATTATATATAACAATATTGAAAAATAAAAATGATGATTACAATTTTTGTATGCTTTTAAATTTAACGAGATACTATTTCAAAAAAGTCACTCATTTAACTTAAAATTTAAATAGAATAATCATTTATAATGATGTTTTTTATGGTGTTTTATTTTATACGTGAAGGTGTAATCAAGTTTGGGTGAGTTGGTGTTGGGTTTGTAGGTGTTCTGGGTGAGATGGTGTTGGGTTTGTAGGTGTCGAGATGTGAGATGATGGTTAAGTTGTAGTGTTGTTTGGTTTTGGCCACGAGGACTGAGGAGAGAGGTAGATGACTTTAAACATGAACATTCGTTGGTACACGAGTGGAGAGGGAAGCCACATCAAAACACAACATCTTAACGATTATTTAGTTAATGATATTAGTTATTTGGTTAATAGTAACGAAACAATACTTTACGAAATAGCCTTTTATCAACCAATTTCTATAGGAATAGCAATTTTTGTAACCAAATGGTACATATTTTTATAACTTTTTCCTAAATCAAAGAATTTTTTAATCTCGTATTGTGATACTAATGACTTTTATAATCAACATCTATCGCAACGTACGGGTAACGTTAACTCGTTGTTCAACAATTTGTAATGCATTATAGTAAAGACGGATAAACATACCTTCACTTTATATTCATAAATCATAAGTATTTTGCTTTTACATACAAAAAAATCTTTGTTTATTTCTAAGTAGTCATGTTCTAAAAGGTACCCCTACAAGAGAAGCTAAGCAATGCACGTACCCTTCAAATTATTGCGATTGCTAGGGTTAACTATAACATTGTTGTCTAGCATTGATATTGATGGACTATTATAATAAAGGGCATTTAACAAAAACTTTATATTTGTTCGTGTGTGCACATATATAACAAATATAACTATAGAGTAAATTACATGAAAAATCTTTTATTATAAAATGTAGGGGTGAGCAAGAAAACCGAAATAACCGAACCGTAACCGAATAACCGAAATAACCGAACCGAAACAAAAACCGACGGTTCGGTTTTCGGATTCTTAATAACCGAAAATTTCGGTTCGGTTTTCGGATAAACGTTTTCAATAACCGAAAAAAACCGAACCGAACCGCTAAGTTACAATCCATATATTTTTATGTTTAAGTTTAAATTGTTTAAGTGTTTAACCCAATGCTAGTAGAAAATGTTAATTTTATTCTTGAATGTAAAGTGTTTATAATAAAAATTATAACTGAAATGATTTACTATTACCTATAAGATATAACAAAATTTAATATAAAAATTAAATTTAATAAAACTTTAAAGAAACATAAAAATATATTAGAAGGTTAGGTTTATGTAAACAATACTAATTAAAGAGGTGAACTATAATAACTTAAATATAAACATATAAAAAGATTGTTATAATATAAATTATACTTTTTAATTTTTTGAATCTTACATAATTTTGTTCCAAAAACCGAAATAACCGAAAAACCGAACCGAACCGACGTAAAAACCGAAAAACCGAAACCGAAAAAAACCGAAACCGAACGGTTTTTAAAACCCCAAAACCGACATTTCGGTTTCGGTTTTGATTTTACCCAAAAACCGAACCGAACCGTGCACACCCCTAATAAAATGTGCAACACCAATAACCTTTTATATAGATGTTCGTTTAATCCGAATTCTGAGCCAAGACACATGAGGGTAAATGCATAATTTTGTTTTCACTTTCTGTTATATGTATTACAGTAGAAACTCGATAAATTAATACTCGATTATTTAATAAACTCTCTAAGATAATATTTTTTGCCGGTCCCGACTCAGGGATAGGGTGCTAAATTAATAATTCGCTAAAATTATAAGATAATACATTTTTGATAATTTCTTTAGACCCCATATAAAATATAAATTAATAATTCCTTATATATAGCATATTACATGAATGATTTATGAAGATTTCTTGAAAAATGACTCAGTTGTCTTTTGTTTTTTGTTGAAATCAATTTCCCCTTGAATCTCGTCTCTAATTTTCCTTAACATGGTAAGAACTTCTGGTGTTGTTTTCTCATAGCTCAACAAGAAATTGTTCAATGTAATTGCCGCTTTAATAGCTTCGTTTCGCGAAGGGGGCTCCATTGTAGAACTTTCATCATCTTCTTCATCGATATCATCTTTATTAATTCCAATAACGCTTTCAATAATTTCTTCATCAGTCAACAACTGTGCAACTACATTTTCTTCTGGGTGAGTCAGAACATCTTCGACATCCATTGCATTGCGATAACCCAACTCTTTGATCAAATTCTGAAGTTCTTGAGTGCTTTCACCACCTTCATCTGAGTTCTCAAAAGTCATGTTATCTGTTTTTAAACTAAGTATTCTACTATAAATTAATAAAATATTAATTAATACATAAATTAATAATTATTAATTTATCGATTAATTAATAACTCTTTTAATTAATAAATTTTGGTGGTCCCAAGTGTATTATTTTATAGAGTTTCTACTGTACTCAATAATACCTACCCTATTTTCAACTTCGAATAGAACTCCAATGATGAATAACACCACAATACCATACAATCCAACCAACACTCTATCATTCACGACACACACAAACACCACCCGATTGTTTAAAACCACCACACAAAAACCAACTAATCTTTCACAACCATTACGTTACACGGTATGGGGCGTGATTGCCCTCCACCTCAGCAACTTTTCAATCAATAGCACCCTCCACCTCAGCATCTTTTCTATCAACAGCACCCCCACACCATACCATGGGCGCTATTGAAGGCCAGCCATTGCAATAACGAGCATTTGCGAGGTGTTGTGTGTGTGTAAGTTTTTTTTTTTTTTTTTTTAAAGTGTGTGTGTAAGTTATTAAAGGTAGGGGGCACCATTGGTAAGAGTATGAAAAGAGGGGACTTCATCCCATATCATGCTAACTATTGAGAATATGCAATAGAGCCTACTCGTTGACGTGACGCATACGTGGCACAATGTTATGTAGCAAAGTATAAGGGTCTGTTTTGTAATTGTTGTATAGTTCAAGGTCTTATGTGTTGAATAGTGTAAGTGGGATAGTTGTCTGTTGTACTTAAACACAGGTGGTTAATGACAGTTAATCAGTTAGTTGTTGAGCTATCATTTTGTTGATTTCTCTCTCTCTACTCTCTCTCTAGAATCTCCGTAACATTGGTATCAGAGCTCTCCGATCCTCGGAAGCTCCATTACCGATTGATTGTGCGTTCAATTCAGTAAAATCAATCAATTGTTTGATTGATTTGTGCGTTCAATTCAGTGAAATCAATCAATTGTTCGATTGATTCGGTTCATTTCAATTCAGGATTGTTCATTGTTCGATCAATTCTACTCAGATTCGTTTAGATTCCGGCAATTTCGAAATGACAACTACTCGCAACCAGGCTGAAATTGAGAAAACATTGAAGGATCATACAACTTCCTTGCTTAAATTCGATGCTTTTGTTGAAAAAACAGAGCATACTTTCTCTGATATCAAGAAGTTGTTAGAAAAATTGACTAATCATACCAATTCAAATGATACGGGCACTTCAACTAATCAAGAAATGATCAGTAAGTCTACTGATCGGTTGTTCAGGCTGGGGAAGATTGAATTTCCCAAATTCAATGGTACAGAAGATGTAGAGGATTGGGTGTGCAGATGTGAACACTTCTTTGATGTGGATGAGACTCCTGAGAATTACAAGGTACGTTATGCTGTTATCAATTTGGAGGGAAGGGAAATGAAATGGCACAATAATTTTGCTAAAACAAGAGCTATAGCTGGTGTAACATGGGCAGAGTATGCTAGAACTATAACTGATCGTTTTTCTACACAAATGTTTAAAGATGCAATGGGAATATTGTCATCTACAGTGAAAAATGGGGAATTAGAGGATTATTGTGATGAATTTAATGAAAATTTGCTGAGAGTGACAATTGCTGAGGAATATGCAATTAGTTTGTTCATTAAGGGCTTGAAACCTGAATTGGGAGGTCCTGTGAGTATGCTTGATCCCAAGACCATGAAGGAGGCCTATATGTTGGCTAAGAAACAGAAGGTTTCTAATGATAAAGTCAAGAATCAATTCACCCCTAAACCTCTAGCCACTTCTAAACCCCCTTATCCTAATCCTAAACCTATCTCACAGTTTAAACCACTAGTCAACACTTCTCATCTGCCATTACTACCTAATCCACCATCTCATCAGAAGTTTAACACTAAGAGGCTGACTAATAAGGGGATTGAGAGTAAAAGATCAAAGGGGGAGTGTTTCTGGTGCAGTGATAAGTTTACTCCCACTCATAAGTGTCCTAATAAACAGTTATATGTGTTAGAAGTATGGAGTGGAGAAGAAGAGGGTCAACAAGGGTCTGATGGGGAAGAGACTGTTATTAATACCACTGGTTAAGATCAGGTGATTGAGACTACTTCGAATGATCCTCATATTTCTATACATGCACTGACCGGTATACCATCATTCTCTACTATGCAAGTGGTGGACAATTTGGGTACTAAGCCTCTTCAAATTTTAATAGATTCTGGATCCACCCACAATTTTATAGATGAAACGTTGGCATTAAAATTGAACTGTTCATTGAAAGATATTGAGGGTATGAAAGTGGGTGTAGCCAATGGGTCACAACTGTTGTGTGCTAAGATGTGCCCAGGGTTTCAATGGCAAATGCAGGGCTTATGGATGAAAGTTGATGTTCTGGTACTACCCTTAGCTAGTTATGACATGGTTTTGGGGGTGCAATGGTTATCATCTTTGGGGGATATATTTTGGAATTTCCAGGAACTTACTATGCAGTTCAAGGTCAATAATAAGACATATCAGCTGAAAGGTAGTAATACTAATAGGGTGTCCTTGTGCTTTAATGAAGTCATGAGTCAATTATTATGCTCCCAAGGCAAACAAGTGGTGCAATCTCAGTTATTCAGCCTACACAAAGAAGAAAAAGGGTGACCAATTTCAACATAAGGCTACTGTTACTAAACAGGTTGATCATCCTCATATACAAGCTTTGCTAGAGGATTTTAAGGATGTGTTTGCTACTCCTACATCTTTACCTCCTTCTAGGCCTTATGATCATCGGATATCATTGAAGGATGAAAGCATGGTTATTAATCAAAAGCCCTATAGATACCCTGCAGCACAAAAGGATATTATTGAGAAGATGACAAAGGAACTGTTGGATACAAGGGTAATTCAGGGAAGTTCTAGTCCTTTTGCAGCTCCTGTTGTTTTAGTCAAGAAAAAAGATGGTTCATGGAGGATGTGTATTGACTATAGGAAGCTTAATGATGCTACTATAAAGAATGGCTACCTTATTCCGTTGATAGAAGAGTTACTAGATGAGTTGGGAAGGGCTGTCATATTTTCTAAGTTGGATCTAAGGTCTGGGTATCACCAAATTCGGATGTCCTCTCAAGATGTTCATAAGACTGCATTTAGGACACATGAGGGCCATTTCGAATTCTTGGTAATGCCATTTGGGTTTACCAATGCACAGGCTACTTTTCAGTCTTTGATGAATCATACATTCAAACAGTTTTTGAGGAAATCAATATTGGTTTTTTTATGATATACTGGTTTATAGCAGTTCTTTGGAGCAGCATTTGGTTCATCTTACAGAAGTCTTGAGTGTTCTAAGAGCCAACAAGCTGTTTGCTAGGCTATCTAAATGTGCATTTGGAGGTTCTAGTGTGGAATATTTGGGGCACATCATATCAGGAAATGGGGTATCCACTGATCCTAAGAAGATAGAAGCAGTCAAGCAGTGGCCAGTACCTACAAATGTGAAACAACTGAGGGGATTTTTGGGCCTTTCAGGATATTACAGGAGGTTTATCAAGTCCTATGGCATTCTAGCAAAACCACTTACTTCTCTTTTCAAGAAAGACAATTTTGTTTGGACTGATGAGGCTACAGCAGCATTTGAGAAGTTGAAAGAGGCTGTATGCTCTCCTCCTGTTTTGGCCCTACCTAATTTTGATAAAACCTTTGTTTTGGAGACTGATGCATCAGCCTTAGGGATTGGGGCTGTTCTTATGCAAGATAGCCATCCACTGGCCTTTATTAGTAAAGCTTTGTCTCCTAGGCAACAAGCTTATTCAGTATATGAGAAGGAGTTATTGGCAATCATTTACGCTGTAAAATACTGGCATCATTATTTGTCAGTGAACCATTTCATTATCAAGACAGATCAAAAGAGCCTTAAATATCTGCTGGAACAGAAATTAACTACCCCTCTGCAACATGCTTGGCTTTCAAAATTGTTGGGGTATGATTACGAAATTGTTTACAAGAAAGGAGTTGAAAATCAAGTGGCAGATGCTCTATTAAGGGTGCAGGGTCCTGCATTATTTACCATGTCTCTATCCACTTTAGATTACTCATTGTTGAAGAGGATTAAGACATCGTGGCAACAAGATCAAGGGTTGGCTGAAATAGTTGCTAAGTTGTCAAGGGGAGAATTGGTTCATGATTTTAAATGGCAGGGTGAATTGTTGCTGAAAAAAGACAGAGTAATAGTGGGAAAGGATGAGGAATTGCAGCTAGACATTATTGGGTTGTGTCATAATTCAGGAATGGGGGGTCACTCAGGGGTCCATGCTACTACCCAGAGGATTAAAAGCATGTTTAGGTGGAAAGGGATGTATAAACAGGTCAGACAGTTCATTAGAAATTGTGATACATTTCAAAGGACTAAACATGAAAATGTGGCTTATCCTGGACTTTTGCAACCTCTGCCAATCCCTAAATATGTATTCTCAGACATATCTATGGATTTCATAGGAGGATTTCCTAGGGTGAATGGTAAATATTCTATTTTGGTGGTAATCGATAGGTTGACCAAATATGGCCATTTCATACCTCTTGGGCATCCCTATTCTGCAAGTACAGTGGCTCAACTATTTTTGGATCATATATTCAAGTTACATGGCTGGCCTCAGACTATTGTGAGTGATAGAGATACAATTTTCTTGAGTAATTTTTGGAAAGAGTTTACAAAGATGCAGGGAATCCAGCTAGCTATGTCTACAGCCTATCATCCTCAGTCGGATGGGCAAACTGAGGTGGTCAATAGGTGTATTGAGGCGTATCTTAGAGGTATGACATTGAACACTAACACTCCATGGCTGAAATGGTTGTCTTTGGCTGAGTGGTGGTACAATACCAACTTCCATTCAGCTATATAAACAACACCTTTCCAGGCTTTATATGGATACCCACCCCCTCTATTTGTGCCATATATACCCAAAGACTGTTCGGTAGATGCAGTGCATCAGTTGTGCATTGAAAGAGAAAAAACTATCAAACACTTAAGGCAGGCAATACATGTGGCACAAAATCAAGTGAAGCAAATAGCTGATGGAAAGCGTACGGAGAGGGAATTTGAAGTAGGTCAATGGGTGTACTTGAAGTTGCAAGAATATGGCAGAATATGAGGAATTACAAGCACAATAAATTGAGCCCTAAGTATTTCGGGCCATTCTTAATCATTGAAAGAATTGGAAAGGTTGCATACAAGCTGGACTTACCTGATGAGGCACAATTGCATCAGGCATTTCATGTTTCGTTGTTGAAGTTAGCTCATGGAAATCACTCGGTGGTGATACCTCTTCCAACCCAGCCACGGTTCAAATACACTCCTGCTGCTGTTGTTGATAGGAGGGTGTGTAAGAGAGTGAATCGGATGAGCATAGATGTTTTGATTCGTTGGACGGACTTGCCGGTGTCGGAATCATCTTGGGAAAATTTAGAAGAAATGAAGGTGCGGTTCCCAGATTTCAATTTTGATACTCAATTTTTGAGGTCAAAATTGTTAAAGGAAGGGGCATTGTTATGTAGCAAAGTATAAGGGTATGTTTTGTAATCATTGTATAGTTCAGGGTCTTATGTGTTGAATAGTGTAAGTGGGATAGTTGTCTGTTGTACTTAAACACAGGTGGTTAATGACAGTTAATCAATTAGTTGTTGAGCTATCATTCTGTTGATTTCTCTTTCTCTACTCTCTCTCTAGAATCTCCGTAACACACAATGAAGCCCCTAGGAGACTCCAACCACACTCTCCAACCTTACCACCACCTTATAAGCAAGGGAGGACCCAAGGCACGCCTTGGGTGGGCAAACGCCCCCCCCCCCCTAAAATTATTTTTTTGTGTATTTTATAGACAAAAATCTCGACCGCACTCCTTAAAAGTTTGGTGGAACCCTTCATTCGCGTCCCCAGAAAATAATTCCTTGGTCCGCCATTGTTTATAAGTTGAAGCCTCTAAACCAACTAGGGTCTTACATGTTTCACAATTCACACACCTTCGCCGAAAAGCACCTAAGTTAAAGTAGGATGCTGGAAGCGGCCGGGCTGAAAAAGACAACAATGACCAATGGTGAGTAAAGACGATAAGCAGTGAAGGACCCAGGATTTTTTTTCCTGGGGGTGCAGAAATTTTTAAAGATTTTAGACCCCTAGCTATATAAAAAAACCGGTTCATAGCGGGTCGGATCGGGTCGGGTCATGTAAAACAAGTAAACCCAAACAAACAAAGTTTCATAGCGGGTCGAATCAAATCGGGTCGGGTCCATTTCAATTTTCAAACAATCAAACCCTAGTTCCTAACTTTCTATCACATTAAAAAAAACATCAAAGTTCAAACCATCCCTACTTCTATTTCTCTTAAGCATTAAATAAAAGAACAAAAAAACTTATCTAAAACATACATTGGTCTTTAATTAGAATAATCCGGCGAGAAAAAAGTGGTTCAACCCCTTTCCTCATGAGAAATCGTGGCATAACTTCCCTACTCAATGTTCCTTCCTAATCCTATCACATACAAATAAACAAGGATATTCAAGTGTTCAACCATAGCCCATGTTCCTTAATTTTCAATTTAAAATTTTGAATTTCAAGCCCTAGTAATTGTTATTTACCAACAATCATATAATCAACAAAACCACCCAACTATAGACTAGAACAACCGAAAAATACATAAAAACATATAAAATTTTAAACCTTTTTAACAAATATGTATATATATTTGTTTCTATTGGAAAACCCAATAAAACATAAAAAAAATCGAATTACCTATTTAAGTTCAATTTTCGAATTTCATCTTTTCAAACCCTATACTAAAATCATATAATCAATAAAAGATTAAGAAACAACAAACCATCCTATAAAGATTAGAACAACCCCAAATTACCTCAAAACACATAAAAGTTTAAAGTTTTTAAATCCATCCTAAAATCATATTATCTCATGACTCTTGAACAAAATCGCATAAACATCAAAATAAAAAAAATAAAAAAAAAACAAAACATGTACCTGTCAGGGGTGGCCTCAATTAACCAGTTTGCAGCTGGAATTTTGCAATCGCCGGCCGGAATTATGATGTCGCTGGGCGCTGAAGTGAGGCAGAGGGAGGGCGGGAGTCGCTGGCAAGTGGCAGCGATTTAGGTTTTTTTATTATGTGGACTGATTTTGTTTAACAAAACTAGTAGTTGGGTTGGGGTTGAATGGATATTAAGTTATTGGGCTTGATCGATTGAATTTAAGTTTTATTAAAAACGTTAGTGGGCTAACTTGTTTACATAATTTGATTGGGTTTCAATCCGTGTTCACATTTTTTTATATAAACTAGCATATATACCCGCGCTATGCGGCGGGATTTCGAGCAACATCGGTTATGTTTGGTAGGGCATCGACAAATGGTATAGCAACCGCAAAAAATTTCCCCAAAAGCTCATCTACACGTGTTTTACTTACATTGAAACCATGAAAGAAAATTTACATGGATCACCATTGTTGTGACGCGTTAAGTGGCCGAAAAGTAACATTTCCTAAACTCCAAATGGTCTTTAAAAATGATATGTGTCTAACTTTCGACTATTTTTTAGACTGTTACAAACAAATAATAAAATTTAAAATAAGGGTATACACTGAAAAGTATTAAGTTAGAAGCCTAAAATCCAAATTTGCCCAAGTTCAGGGACTATATAAGAGATGTTGAAACTTAATCAAAGCTGGCAAAAGGAGGATAGCCCCATGTATATTAATCAAATTCATAACTGTGGGTATGTATGAACCTGCTATAGCCGGTAAAGCAGGTCACTATACTGCCATTCCATCTTAGTTTCAAAATCTCAAAACCAGGTTTGCTTTCACATCTCTCTCTCTCTCTCTCTCTCTCTCTCTCTAAATCCTACCAGTCCCAAATCTCTCGTCTATTGTTCATCATCCACCATTCAACATCTCAAGAGTGCCCCAAGGGTATCACGATGGTCTCCGACGACTGTAAGACGACGATGGTGAGTTGCAGCGATAAATCGGTTTCCAGCAACTGTCGTGCATGTCGCCTATTTTGTCAGATGGAAACTGTTGGTGGTCGATTTTGACGGCGGTTAAGTGATGGCCAAGGCAATTAAGGCCCGATCTGTAGTGCAGTTATAGATTGGGGATGGGTGGTCGATTTTCGCCGCTGCCGGCGACGACGTTTCTTCTCGCGACTCACCATATTCAAACAACCACTCCTGAAACATCTTATGCGGAATCAATAATTTTCCCAAAAAAAAGTATTGTTTTTGTAACGACGATGGTGAGAAAGCCGTCGGTGTAGATGGACGGTTTGAAAAAAAAAATCTGTGCGAATCGCGAGGTGCCACGGCGTCGGAGAACAAAAGCCTGGTGAATGTTATTGTGTGAAACCTAAAATTACGAAAATACCCCGGTGGTACTGTAGCAATCAAACGTTATGAATTGATATATATAATAATTCCTAACTTTTTTTTTTCTAAGGGGTGCGGACGAAAATTTCCATGGGGTGTGGTCGGATTTTTTCAAGGGGTGCGGACAAAAATTTCCAAGGGGTGCGGTTGGGATTTTTCGCGAAAAATACCACTAATTTTTTTAAGGGGTCAGTCCGCCCCTGACGATCAGGGTAGATACAAGATGTTCAAAGCAATACTAGACTGGTGGGTGTGGGCGTGGCCAAGGGGCGATGTTGGCCCTTTAACTCCAGGTGTTCCACCCTGGGTTGGCGTTTTGGTGGGCGTTGCCCGCTTGGCGTGACAATAATGATTGGCGTGGGACGTTGGCATGGGGTAACGTGTCTGGCAACGGTTGGTTGGGTGTTCATGATCGTTTGGCTAGCCCCTTCCACACCCCACTCTTTTGGGTGTGGACTGATGAAGCCCATACCCACCACGTGTCAAACAATGACCCCAACCTAAGCCCTTCCACACCCCCATGGTCTTAAAGAGGCATATGATTACGTATAACTGTGTTTAATACATGAAATTATGGTAAGGTTAAATGATTTAAACAATTATCTAAACAAATAATCATTAATCTTATCTATACAAAATTATAATACACGGTTACTGCAAAATTTAAGTAATTATAACTTTTTATACTTGTGGTACAATACTAAATGAAGTTAGTTAGTGAACAAAATTGTCTTTTTGGCACCATCAAATGATGTCTAAAAAATATACTATTTAAAGAGTACTTACGCAATATGAGGCAGCCTACTTGGTAGAGACTTATGACTTTTAAAGGAGATGTAATCTGGACAACGAGGGTTATTTAATTAACTATTGCAATGTAGCCATGTAGAATAGAAGTAACGTTTGCCATTAAAAAAATGAAAATAAAAAAAATTTAAAGAGTACTTACACTTTTGACCCCTCTAACTTTTATATTTAAAGAGTAATTACATCTTAACCCATCGTCTTTATTCATATATTTCTTTTAATTTTATTTTTAACCAACAATATGATCGCACATGTCACACCATAACACTTTATTTTTTTGTTGTTTTCCTTCTATATCTTTTAAATATGTTTAAAAAAATACGAATGTACCATTGTGACGTCCTTAATTTTACCAACGTTTCGATGCAAATTATATTCAATATCAAGGAAGTCATTCATGCATCAACGTAGAAGTTTAAAAAAATTGGGACAAAATTCACCACATTATCTACAACTGCACTTTAAAAGTCTTCGAACATTAACAAATTTAAAATGATGATTAGTAAAATTTTTGCCCAAATAACATAAATATACTCCGAAAGCGAATCCATAACTATATTATATGTAATGCATAAGACAAGGACATTTTAATATACCCAAAAGTTAAACTTTTTTTTGCTTTAATGCATAAGGTATAATTTAAAATGACGGTATATTAGTCTTTAAACACTAATTACACTTTAATCTACTCATATTAATTACACTTTAATTCCCTCACCAACAACAAAATCATAGACAATTAGTTAGTTATAACAACCGTCCTAAAATATTTTCGACACCCCTAAAATATTTGGAACGTCCCTATACATCCTAAAATACACCCCGTATATGCAAATAGGCCCTAAAAACCTTTAATTTGATAAAATTAAAATAAAAACAAAATCTGAGTGTCGCTCGCGGGCCGTGAAGGCTTTGCCTTCGGGTTACGCGGGGCGCGACAGGTCAACCACCAGGCCATTCCCGGTACGGCCACGTGGCATGTGCGTGTCGAGCCTAGTGGCCGAATCAGCCAAGCTAGGGCCTACCCTAGCTGGCCTCGCGGGCCGCGAAGCCCTATGTTGAGACTCTCGCGGGGCGCGAGAGACTGGTCGACCAGCCCTATAAAAGGAGGCCATCAGCCTTCAGTTTCCGTCGCTCATTCACACGAATTCTCTCTCAATTTCTATAGTGTAGATATAATTCCCGGGCATAATACCCCCTAATTTACAAAGTTCTGCCTCATTGTAAGTATCATAACCCCCAATTACGTATTAGATACGCTGCCCGATTGATCTAGTGCTCCGTAACGGCTGTCGAGGTTCTGCCCGACGTAGTCGTTGGAGTTCTGTCTCGGGGAGGGTATAACTAATGTAAATATTGGGTTATTATACTAACGCGTGTGCATTGTTTAAATTATTAGATTATAACCAGGAAACCACAAGGAAAAGTCTACAATAGCAATGTGAGTAATCTCCTTTTTGTTAAACCTTTTTGTAAACTGTTTTTACAAAACCTCAAATGTTTTAAGTTATATTTCACAATGATTGAGTATTTGTAATTCTACAATTATCGTCGGTATGTTAGGGTTTTGTATACAAAATTTGTTACTACACTGTGAGTAGTAACATGACCACAAGTCGGGTTGACAGTACCGTGGGTGGTAATTAAGGTAGAATGGTAAACAAATGTAATTGTTGGATTGCCCTCAATACTGTACAAGGATAAAATTTGTCTTGATTAAATTTGGATTCACTCACCAGTATTTCCCACTGACAAAATGTTTTTTAACGCGTTTCAGGTAACAAAATGTGAAAGCCAATTAGAAGCCAGCTGGACAGCACTGAACGCTTGGAAAAGTGGCTATAAAAGTTACCTAAATAAAAAAGATGTTTTATTCAATAAATTAGTGTTTACCCCTATAAACATGTTTGTACTGAAAACTTGGGTTTTATCCCAATAAGTTTATAATTATAAAAATGTGGTGTTTTACTTTGATAAAATATTTCCTAACTACGGTCCTGATGAAATATCCGCTGCCAAATAATGATAAACACCGATACCACCATCTCTGAGTAGGTCGCGACCGCCCGCCTCCCGAGGCAGGGGTCGGGGGTTACGACAGAAGGTGGTATCAGAGCTACAGCCACTGATTTAAGCCAAAGAAGTGTTCTGCTGACATTGAAATTATCAATTTTGTTAGGAAATAACCAATGAGACTATGTGCATACGTGTAGATTATTATTTTGTGTTATTTGACAATTTGTTAGTTTACAGTATGAGTGCTCAAGGACCTTCGGATGCTTACTGTCAATTGTCCAGCTCTCCTAGGGACGAAGGAACTTCTTCCCAGCCTACCCCCTCGGGGTATTCGGCTGACACCGAAGAAGGGATTTTCGTATTCAAAGCACAATCTGAAGAGCCATTCCCTCCCAAGAAGAGAGGATGGTTCAACAGAGGAGCTCATGAACGTAGAAAAAGAATGAGAAAGTTGCAACAACAGCAGGCCTTAGCAGCGGCCAATAGAGAAATGAATGTTCAAACCCAGGATATACTCAATAGGAGATTAGTTAATTTTCATATATTAGCTACCACAGCTGCTGACCCAAATCTTGAACAACTCATTGCACTCCAGCCATTACCACTATTTCCCACACAACATATGGAAATCGAACAAAACCTAGTAGATCAACCTCCAGTACCTGCTTTTGACCCAGCTGAAATCCCTAGAGTCCCAGCACCCCATCCTCCAGACTATGACCCCTGGTTTGATGACCACGTGGATTACCAACAACTTTACCCAATAGAGGAACCCATGCAAAAGCTAGTAGCACCCTATCCCAACTTGGACCCTCTAGACCCATATTTTGATAACGATCAATAAATACGGGAAATCCTAGAAAACCCCTACCCACCTGAGGAACCAATGCCACAGTACCCTGACCCGATACCAGCACCCGCACCACCCATGAATACTGAGAACATAGAGGAACTCTGAACGTTTGGTGAGGAGTTGTTAGATGAAAGTGAAAGAATAAGACAGATAGGTGAGAGGCTCGTTTGGAAATATGGCGAGCGCAATATGCAGTATTGGATGGACCCCCACTAAGTAATAATAATAATAATAATAATAATATAGATATATATATGTGTGTGACTTGAAAAAAAAATTAGATAATCTCATAACTACTGATGCATACTAGTACTGTATTTTAATTTCCAGTTGTGATTTGTAATAGACGTATAATATATATAAAATAGAGTAAATGTCGCAATGTATGACGATTTTGATCAATGTGTTGATGTGTGATTATTGGCATTAAGTATTGCTCTGAAATATTAATAATTGGAAATTGTTTGTAAATTCAGATGGCTAACGACGCAAATCGGGAAAACCAGAATAATGATATCCAGATAAATAACAGTGTCAATCGACACATAGTAACCCAAGGAATTAGGGATGCTATGCCAGCCATCATCCAAAATGTTAAGGAAGCAGAAAATAATAACAGTAATAATGGAAGTAAGTGATCACGTACTGAACCTAGTCACAGCGTGAACAATGGACCATTACTTCAATTGCCAATTCCAAAAAGAAAAAAAACCATGTCTTATGGTTGTTCTTACAAAAAATTCTGGTCTTGTAAACCAATAGAATTCTCGGGCAATGAAGGAGCCATTGCAGCTCTACGCTGGTTAGAAAAGACTGAGATAGTCTTAAAAATAAGCAAGTGTGCAGAAGAAGACAAAATCATGTTTGCTTCCAATTTATTTAAGAATGCAACTCTATAATGGTGGAACACTATTCTCCAGACTAGAGGAAGTGATAGAGTCTATAATATAGAATGGATTGAGTTTAAGAATATGGTGAAAAGAAAAATCTGTCCTCTTAATGAAAAGGAGCAGATAGCTAATAAATTCTTAAACCTTAGAATGACTAGAGTAGACATCAAGGGTTACACTACTACATTTGTAGGATCGTTGAATCGATCTCATGAGTCGATCAGAAGAGTTCTAATCCAAACCAAAGGCGAAATTCAATGATTCGGACTTGATTGCAGCTTGATTCACACAAGGATTCACTTTAATTGTCATTAGTATTGATTTGAAAGCTATTACAGATCATTCGACACTTCGGCAGCACCTCAGCTCCGGAATCACAACTGTTACAAATGAAAGACACAAGTTACCTATATATAGTAGTAGCCAGTTCGCATGAACATGTCTCTCCAGTTCGCACGAATTGGACAACCCAGTTCGCACGAACTGGTCAGTTCGTGTGGACTGGCTAGTTCATGAATGTTTCCCGTTTTTCTCGAACTAAGTGACTTGATATATCATTTCTATTACAAGACTCGATACAAGACGAAGTCGACAGACATATGCACCAACAAACTCCCCCTTGGATGTTGATGAGTCTTCGATACGAGTCTTCAGTACGTCGAGTCTTCAATCTTGATCAGTCTTCATGCTCTTTCCAAAGTATCTGACACTGTAAGCATCCTTCAATCTCTATCTTCTTTTCTTTCTTACTCTTCCAGAATCTTTCAAACTGTAAACTCCCCTTTGCTAACAGACTCCCCCTTAAGATAAGCTGGGATCGCAGTCTGGAACTCTTCACTATCTGCAGGCTTCACAGGTTCAGAAACGTCTCCTGGATCTTCATAGCAACAGGATCAGAAACGGGGATCTGCACAAATCTCTACCCAAAAATAAATTTCACAGTTATTAAGATTTAACAAATTTAAAATTTCTGTTTACCACTTGTATTTGAAACATTCAAATTTGCAATTCAATAATTTCAAAATCATTTTTCTTATCAAACAAACTCTCCCAACCCACTGTTGTCCATGTTTAGCACTCGGAATTTTGAAAATCAGCTTTTCAACATCAGTTGTCGAAAATAAGATGAACTAAAATCTTTTTTTGATTTTTCAAAATTTATGCTAAAACACACTAAAAATCTTTTTGGATTTTGGGAAATAAACTATATACAGACATCTTTTTGAGAGTTTGTGTATGAGGATCATATCAGTTTATGGGACAAATCACTAGCACCGTTGAGCTTTAAACACTTTAAGTTCTAAACGATTCACTTAGATTGTCAGTATACTGATCCACTTAAATTTTCACACACAGTTCAACTGTTTCGAGATATGAGATTAATGTTTTACGGACTTAAACTTATTCGTGTGTCCCACCTCAGAATATACTCCCGTATCCAGACTCCTATATTCAGTCTTACAGGTGAATGTACACTAATGATATCTGTAAGGGGTAAATGCGAGGCCATGAGAGCTCAGGCTATTGCTTCCGCAAAATCAGAGAGATGATGGCTCGACTTTTGGTGGGTCCCCCTTGGGGATCTTCTTTTCAACAGCACATGATTAGCATTTGTCAATGTTTCATCATTTTTTATGCTGAGGGCGGGCTTTAAGATTAAAGCAGTGCAGAGTATTATACGAGGACTAGGCTACTGCTCCCGCAAAATCAAAAGTTCAGGTATAATACCCCAAATATCATCACGCACAAAGACCTAGTATGTCAGAAATAGAAAGCCCTTCAAACAGAATTTCAGGGGTTACCTATATATCCGAGAGATGTTCCCCACGAAATAAGTAAGTATGATATTTAGGTTTATATCTCGAAAACAATCTACTAAGCGTGTAAAAATCTACTGGCATATCATCAGTGAGACCGTTTATCACATTTTAACTTTCCAATTCTTTAGCATGTTGTGATCGTCCACTGATGTACTATCATTTCCTCTTTTTCACAACAAAACTCATTTTAATTTTTCAATGTTTTTGGCTTTTTAGATTTTATCATGTTTTTGGATGTTTCAAATTTTCAAAAATTTCTAAATTTTCTACTCCCCCTAAAATCAAAAATATGTTTCAATTTTTGATTTTCCAGGAAAATTTGAAAATAAAAGCAATAAACTGTACAAATAAAATGACAAACTGATGTGAATTGCTTCACTTCGCCATCTACTTGGCATAAACAATCAGAACTCCCCCTGACAACAAACTATTTTCCCATTAAGATTTCAAAACACTTAAGTTTGTTTTAATCAAAATGGTTTTTCTGAAAAATTAATTTGTTTGTCATTTCACGAACATGGGGTTTCATCACATTGTTTTCCAATTTCCACTTGTATGACAGTTAAATCAACAAAACTAATTTTCAAGAATGATGCCGATTCATGCTCCACGATTACCAACTTGGGAGCTCCGGCAAGTCCGGATTTTACTTCTTAAAAAATCTCACCCATGCCTGAGAAATCATGGGTGAACCATCAGCATTTGGTTTAACTTTTTTCGATTCATAAAACTCTTTCACTCCTTTCACCTTCCCATCAGCCATTTTCCCAAAAATATGTAACACTTTTCTATTAAAAGCCTTTTCAGCATCAAATTCTTTATCATCAGCAAAGAATTGATCTGAAATCTCACTCTTACCAGCTTTTGATTTCAAATTTCCGTTTGACAATGGTGGAAAATTTTCATCATCCATCATTGGAACGGAATTCTCATCACTTTTCGCAACATGTGGCTCCTCTGACTTTGACGAGTCAGATTCATCGCCAGAACTATCATCTGAATTTTTAAACACCCATTTTTGTTTATTTAAATTTGCTCTTCTTTTGTAAAAATGTTTCAAACTTTCACCAACTTCGATAGTCGAATTTTTGAACTCTTTAAATTTTTTCGTTGATTGTTCCTTTTGATCAACACATTTTTCTTTCAATTTTGAGTTAGAAGAAACTCCCTGTTCTGTGTTGGTGGACTTTGGACAATTTCAAGCAATATGTCCGACCTCTTGACATTTGAAACAGGTTCTTCTTTCAACTCTTCGTTCAGATTCTTTCAACATATTCTTTTTCCTTTCAGCGAGAAACTCTTTGTTTGATTGTCTCCAGAACGGTTTCTCCTTCTCCTCTTCTGAACTTGTTCCTGAAACAAATTTGGTTTTTGGTTTATAAGTTTTCTCATTTTTATGATTTTCTGGTGGAATAAAACCTAATCCTTTCTTTTTGAAATTAATGTTATGGTTTGGTTTCTTTTGAAAAACAGAACCAGAACTGTAGCCTTTTTTCTTATTCAATCTTTGTTGAACTCTTGAAGTGTATTTTTTAGGTTTTTCAGTAAGATTTACATCTTTTATTTCAAAAATATTAATTTCTGTTAGTTTGAAAACCTTGTTGATCATTTCAGTTTTAACACTTCTTATTGGAAATTCCTCATCAGAAAATAATTTGTCAGAATCATTCAAAGTGTATGCTACTTTGAATGTTTCATCATTCAAATAATTTTGTGACATCAGAAAATATTTATTGTAAACCCTTTTGACCGGTGGACTTGAGCTTTTCTCTGACGAACTCGACTTTTCAGATTCAGACTTTGACTCTGACTTCTCATCCTTATCCAACACCTGATCGACCACTTTCTTTAATAACTCAGACTCATGATCAGTGTCAGACGATGTGAATGTAACATCAATGTTGTCTGGTAACTCATCAGTTGTTTCAGACTTTAACTTTATATTAACTGCCTTTTTGACTTCATCCGAAATACACTTTCTGGGAGAATAACCTTCCCAGATCGGAGGCGGACACCTTTTATAATTTGTACTTTGTTTCTTACCAGTATCCGTATCTTCCGACTTCTTATCTTGAAAGGCTTCAAAACCTGCTACAGTCGGATAAATTCTATCAATCAAGTAATCAGAACTTGAGTAACTCTGCAGCAGTCTTCTGATTCTTTCATTCTCAATCTTTTCAGTCTCCAGTTCCTGCTTCAACTTTGCACACTCATCAATATAGTGATTGATAGCCTTCTGCTTAGTCATCATCGTTGCATTCATCATAGTCAAAGCATCTTCTCTTTCTAAGTTTGTCTTTTCCAATTGGTTAACTGTTCTGTTCAGCACATCATAAGATTCTTTCACGTACTTAACATCAAACACCAATTTTTCTTTCATCTTGTCTAGCTCAATATACTTCTTATCTTTCTCTTCACAATGTTTGCACGATTCCAAACATTTTAGGCAAGATTTTTCAACCTCTACAATCTTTTCAACTTAAACTATTTTCTCGACTTCAATTATTTTTTCAAGTTCGACTATTTTCTCTACTTCAACTATTTTCTCGACTTCAATTATTTTTTCAACTTCAACTATTTTCTCCACTTCAACTATTTTCTCCACCACCTTCTCAATTACATTCTGTTATGTCTCAACTTATATCATCACTTCACTCTCATCAATCTCGACCCTCTCTGTCGGTTTTTCTTCAGCTTTTGCCTTTTCAGCTTCCATCTGAACTTTAGTCTGTTCTTCAGCAACCCTTCTTGCTTCCATTTCTCTCTTCAGTCTAACAGCCCTTTTCTCTTTCAATATCTCGATTTTATCTGCAAAAAACAAATTAAAACAATAAGAATCCAAATTTTTTCTAGCTGTATTAATATACTCTTCCTCATCATCAGTATCTTCATTACTTCCTGAAGACTTAAAGATCGGTTGTCTTCTAGGACGATTCTTAGATCTGACTGATTCTTCTCCTGAGATTGAGTCTTCAAGAATTCGAGCAACAAATGCTGTTTTTTCCCAAGTTCTGTTAGGATCATACTTATCCCAACTGAAACCTTCTGGAAGCCTTTCATCATCTTGGTATATCAGTCCACCTTTTGGACTTTTTTCATCTTCTTGATCTATCAGACCATAACAAGCTCTCTTCTTTCCATCTTCAATTTTAATAGTATTTGAGCTTGAAGATTGTTGTTGAGCAACCTGATGATAAATTGCTTTTCGATGATAATCGTTATTTCCAAACGGGTCTTGTCTTCCGGTTGCTTCTCTGTTTGTACACTCTCGTTTAAAATGCCCTTTTTCTCGGCAACGAAAACAAATAACCTTTGATTTGTCAAAACCTAGCTGTGATGTAGCAGCATCACGAAGACCATCTCTACCGGTGATTTGTTTGAATTTTTCTGCTCTTCTCAAAACACTAGCTAAACATCACTTGATGTCCATCAACTCAAGTTCCTCAGAATCAATCTGGTCATAATCCTCTTTAGTGAGCATCAGATTTCCGATTCTTCCTGCAACTAAGCTTTCATACGATTCTAACACAGTAACAAGAGATGCCATGTGTTGCTTAGCAATATCTGGAGTGAAATTTTGACCATTTTGAATATTCAATGTAACATTGCATTGCAGATTTGTTGAACTCTGTTGTTTAGAACTTGGTGTTGAGAAATTTGGATCAAAACTTGAATAAGACGGAGAATATCCACCACTCTGAGTTGTAGTGCTAACATTTGTTCCGGAAGTACCATCAGCACTGAAAGCAGTCTGAATCTTCGGACTCGGAGTAGTCTCAACTTTGCTTCCTCTATAGTATAGTCTAACATCTTGTTGAGCACTCGGATTCTTCATGATAGCAGTTTTCTGAACATCCAATTCATGTTCTTCAAGCTTCTGAATGAACTTACACAAATTCATATCTTCAGATTTTCGGTTATGCTTTAGAATCAATAGATATGTTCCCCATTTATTCTGTGGTAGTGCATCGGCTAGCTTATCAACCCATTCATCATTTTCTTTCTTGATGTCCAATCTTTTCATCTCCTGGACAAGATGACAATATCTCTCAATAGTCTTCCTAGTCGTCTCATTTTCAAAAGCTGTAAACATATCAAATGATTTCTTTAGTAATGCACGTTTATTTTTTATCATGTCAGCACTTCCCTTAAACTTTTGAATCAACGCTAACCAAATTGATCTAGCAGTTCCCTCATGTTGAAGCAAAACAAAAATATCTTCTTTTACTGCTTGTTGGAGAAGACTAATCATCATCTTTTCACTGCTGTATCTTAATTTTTCATTCGGTGTAAATTCACTTAATGGTTTTTCATTTTCAAGATCATCTTTCGGTCTAACATATTCTTTCTCTATCGAGACCCATGCATCAAACTTATTTCCTTGCACCCAGTTTTCAAAACGATTTTGCTATCCTTTAAAATCCTCAATGTACATAAGCTTTGGAGGTTTTTGGAAAGTTCCCGTTTCATTTTCGATTTCAACAGTTTCGGCAACTGTAACTGGAGTAGCTGGAGCAGTAGCAAACGCATTGTAAAACTCGCTATCCATGTTTCGGTATCAAAAGTTCAAAAAAACTGATTGTTCAAAACAATCTGGATTCTCACACGATCCGGTTCAAACGGCTTGAACTTAAACAAACTGGAATTCTTTTAACCACACCCTATGACCTGATTCACAATCCCAAGCGACCTGAACCCACTCGTGCGAACTGGAAGGTTCTTCCAAACAATTTGAACCTCACTCCGTACGTACGGACTGGATCAAATCTCAAACGAACTGGAACAAACCTTCACTCCGTGCGAATTGGTTTGATTCCAAACGATCTGAACCTCTAAGTCACTTCGCATGACCTGGTTCACCTCCAAATGAACTGTTTCACTTCGTGTGAACTTAATTGTCAAACCGTACGACCTGGTTATACTATTTCACACGACCTGGTTCAATTACAAGAGACCTGGACACTTCGCACGACTTGGACTACCTTTCACACGAACTGGATACTTACAAACTACCTGAATAACCTTTTCATACGACCTGGGTTATCAATTCGTATGACCTGATGACACTATTCATACGAACTGACAGTTTTTTCGAATGAACTGGTTCAAAAGTTCAACATTTTGTCCAATTTTATCAGGTTTTAGATTGAATTAGGGTCTGATATGTTCAAGGATTGATTAAAACTGTGTTTCGCGTATTATATCAAGAAATCAGTCCATTTTAACCGTAAAATCTCAGTTAATTTGATGAAAAGTGTAGAAGAATGAGTAGAAATCAGATTTTTTGGTGAAAACAAGCTGAAATGTTATGAACTCTTCATCCTGAGCTCTGATACCACTTGTAGGATCGTTGAATCGATCTCATGAGTCGATCAGAAGAGTTCTAATCCAAACCAAAGGCAGAATTCAATGATTCGGACTTGATTGCAGCTTGATTCACACAAGGATTCACTTTAATTGTCGTTAGTATTGATTTGAAAGCTATTACAGATCATTCGACACTTCGGCAGCACCTCAGCTCCGGAATCACAACTGTTACAAATGAAAGACAGAAGTCACCTATATATAGTAGTAGCCAGTTCGCATGAACATGTCTCTCCAGTTCGCACGAACTGGACAACCCAGTTCGCACGAACTGGTCAGTTCGTGTGAACTGGTTAGTTCATGACGGTTTCCCATTTTTCTTGAACTACGTGACTTGATCTATCATTTCTATTACAAGACTCGATACAAGACGAAGTCGACAGACATATGCACCAACAACATTCTTTGAATATGCTAGAATAGTGCCAACCCTAGCATCACCAGAACTAGTGTTAATCTCCCGTTATATCTGGGGATTAATCAGTGAAATTAGACATGTAGTCAAGGCAGCTAGACCACAAACCATAGAAGAAGCTGTAGAACTAGCAAATATCTTGACTGATGAACTAGTACGTACACAAGAAGAAAACTAAAGAAAGGACCTAGCTCAAAGGCTTACCCAGGAATTTCGCTACGGTAATTCCAACCTTGGGAAAAATATAGGTTCTACCTCTACACCTTACTGTAAAGAATGTAAGAAAAAGTATTCAGGAAGATGCTCCATCTACTGTAATTTCTGCGAGATACCAGGACACAAAGAAGAAGACTGTAGAAAGAAACCAAGTAATGGAGTATGCTTCAACTGTGGAGAAAAAGGGCATATCAAACCAAATTGTCCGAAACTAGCTCTAGCCATGAACAACAAGACCACTAAGAATGCTAGGGTATTTGTTCTGACAGCCGAAGAAGCAAAGATAATTCCGGACGTGATTGCAAGTACGTTTTTAGTTAATGATGTTTTTGCTAAAGTATTATTTGACTCTGGTGCGAACCAAAGTTTTATTAATACTTCATTTTGCAAACTTCTCAACCAACCATTAACTAAACTTCAACAAGAATGTCTAGTAGAAACAGCAAATGGAGAATCCATTAAGATTACTGAAATCTTGCAGGGAGCAAGAATATAATTTTTAAATCAAAAGTTTATTGCAAATCTTTATCCAATGAATCTGGCAGGATTTGATATTGTATTAGGAATGGATTGGTTAGTAGCTAATAAAGCCAGTATTCTATGTGATCAAAAGTCAATACAAGTAAATTCACCAAAAGGTGAAAAGATCACAATTAAAGGAGATAAGCTAACTAGACCCACAAAATTCATCTCTATGATGAAAACAGCAAGCTGTGCAAGAAAAGGGTCACTAGTGTATATGATTTCTATAATCATTCACACTAAATGAAAAGAATTAAAAGATATCCCCGTAGTATCTCAATTTTCAGATGTGTTCCCAGAAGAATTACCAGGACTACCGCCAGACAGAGAAGTCGAATTCAGAATTCATCTGCTACCAGGAACAGCACCAATCGCCAAAGCACCTTACCGTTTGGCACCCGCAGAAATGCAAGAGTTAAAGAAACAGTTAGACGAACTGTTGGAAAAAGGATTCATACAGCCAAGTTCATCGCCATGAGGAGCACCAATCTTGTTTGTCAAAAAGAAAGACGGATCAATGCGTATGTGCATTGATTACCGAGAATTGAACAAGGTCACAATTAAAAATCGGTACCCATTACCGAGAATCGATGATCTGTTTGATCAATTGCAAGGAGCTCGATTTTTCTCAAAAATCGATTTACGCTCAGGATATCATCAATTAAAAGTACAAGAAGAGGACATTCCTAAGACCGCTTTCAGAACAAGGTATGGCCATTATGAATTTACTGTCATGCCATTTGGTTTAACCAATGCCCCAGCCGTATTTATGGACATGATGAACCGAATATGTAAGCCATATTTGGATAAATTCATAATTGTCTTCATAGATGATATTCTCATTTACTCTAAAAGTAAAGAGGAACATGCAGCACATCTGCATGCACTTCTAAGATTGCTAAGAAAAGAAAAGCTTTACGCTAAATTTTCGAAATGCGAATTCTGGTTAGAAGAAGTGCAATTTCTCGGACATTTAGTTAACCATGAAGGAATTCATGTGGATCCTAAAAAGATTAAGGCGATTACTAAATGGAAAGTCCCTGAGTCACCAACAGAGGTTAGAAGTTTTCTAGGATTGGACGGTTATTATAGACGATTTATCTGAGATTTTTCCAGAATAGCCATTCATTTAACTAAGCTAACCTGTAAGTCTGTTAAGTTTGAATGGGGACCAAAATAGGAGGAAGCCTTTAGAATTCTTAAGCAAAGATTAACCAATGCACCCATACTAGCATTACCAGAAGGAACTGAAAACTTTGTAGTCTATTGTGACGCTTCTAAGTTAGGGTATGGATTTGTGTTAATGCAATGTTAAAAGGTTATAGCCTATGCCTCCAGACAAGACAACTTAAGAATCATGAAGAAAATTATACAACACATGATTTAGAATTAGGAGCCATAATTTTTGCCCTGAAAATTTGGAGACATTATCTTTACGGTAGTAAGTTTACCATTTTCACCGATCATAAGAGTTTAAGATATATTTTTGGGAAAAAAGAGTTGAATATGTGACAAAGACGCTGGATGGAAATTCTTAGTGATTATGATTGTAATATCTAGTATCATGCATGAAAGGCAAATGTAGTAGCCGATGCTTTAAGTCGAAAGTATCATGAAAAGCCAAAAAGAGTGCGCTCTCTTAAATTAAATCTGCAGATAGATTTAAATGAGCAAATTGGAGAAGTATAAGAATCAGTAATGAAGGATGATACTGAAAAATTAAAAGGCATGATTAAGGAATTAGAACAAGGAACAGATGTAATTTGGAGATTCCATAAGAAAAGGATTTGGATACCTAAACTAGGAAACCTATGCCACCAAATATTAGAAGAAGCCCAAAAGTCTAAATACATGATACATCCTGGAAGTGATAAAATGTATCAAGACTTAATAAAGAATTTCTGGTGGATAGGAATGAAAAAGGATATAGCAGCTTATGTTGCCAAGTGTCTAACTTGTTCACAGGTCAAAGTTGAACACCAGAAACCCTCAGGTTTGTTGCAGCAATTGGAAATGGCTGTATGGAAATGAGAATTAATAACAATGGATTTTGTTACCAAATTACCCAAGACACGAAAAGGTAATGATACAATCTGGGTGATTGTAGATAGGTTAACTAAATCTGCTCATTTCTTGTCGATGAAGGAAACTTTCAGTATGGAACAATTAGCCAAATTGTATGTAAATGAAATAGTTTCATTACATGGAATTCCTTTATCTATTGTTTCTGATAGAGATAGCCGTTTTACCTCTCATTTTTGGACTAGTTTCCAAAAAGCAATGGGAACCAAGCTAAATCTAAGCACCGCTTATCATCCTCAAACGGACGGAAAAGTGAAAGGACAATTTAGACAATGGAAGATATGCTTAGAGCTTGTATAATTGATTTTGGAGGAAATTGGGATGATCATTTACCATTAATAGAATTTTCTTATAATAACAGCTATCATACCAGTATCAATGTTGCACCATTCGAAGCACTTTATGGACGAAAGTGCCAAACCCTAGTCTGTTGGGCAGAAATTGGAGAAAAGCAACTATCTGGACCCGAGATAGTGCAAGAAACAACAGAAAAAATTATTCAAGTCAAGGAAAGACTAAAAGCAACACGCGATCGACAAAAGAGTTATGCTGATAACAGGAGAAAGCCATTGGAGTTCCAAGTAGGAGAAAATGTATTATTAAAAGTTTCTCCTTGGAAAGGAGTGGTAAGATTCATCAAAAGAGAAAAGCTAAGCCCCAGGTATGTTAGACCCTTTGAGATTATTAAAAGAATAGGACCAGTAGTTTATCAGCTACAATTGCCAGAAGAAATGGCAGGAATACATGATGTATTTCATGTATGTAATCTCAAAAAGTGTTTAGCCAATGAAACATTAGTGTCACGACCCCCGACCCACCCTGGACGGAATCGAGAGTCGTGAACAGCCCGTGGTACCGGTGATTATTTTGAAAACATTGCAGCGGAAATTTCATCAGGACCGTGAGTTAGGAAAATATATCAGAGTTTAAAAACACCGGATTTTTGTTTATTAAATAGTTGGGATAAACCCAAATTTTACAAAGGTAGCTTTTAATAAAGATAAATTTTATTACATAAAACAATATTTATTAATTTGATTTAATTAATAAATAAGCCACTTCTTGATGCCTTTCAGTGTCGTATCCATCTCTTAATCTACTGTAATTACCTGAAACATGTTTGAAAAAGGTTTTGTCAGCGGGAAATACTGAGTGAATCATTCTATTTACTAAAATGACACATTTGTTATAATTTACAGTATTAAGAAAAATTACAATGTTTCTGATATCAAACCAATTACCCACAATACTTTGTCACTCGACCCATTGGCCCTTCCGTCCAATGGTGTCTGTGACTATGGTCATATCACCCCTTGGCTGCCCCAATGGTGAAGATTATCAAGTAATGTATACAAAACCCCACATACCGGATGTAATATGGTGATTACATAAACTTAATCCCTGTAATTATAACTTTGAAATAAATATGGTTTTGTAAATAGATTTGATAAAAAGAGAATGACTCACAGATAATCATGCAGATTCATACGGACAGAATTTAGTCTACAGATAAGCCTTGATATATTGCAGATTTATACAGGCAGGGCTTAGCCTATTGATTTTGCCTTGTAACCTAGTGCATACGAACTAGGTAGGTAACTTAATACAATAATTACGATAACTCACGAGATCAAATTCTCACAATGAACGACAAAGTGCAATACTTCATCCATCGAATTAACGATGATCCGTCAAATTAATGACGAACGACAAAGTATAATACTTCATCCATCGAATTAACGATGATCCGTCAAATTAATGACGAACGACAAAGTATAATACTCCATCCATCGAATTAACGATGATCCGTCAAATTAATGACGAACGATAAAGTATAACCCTAGTGTGGGCGGCACTTAAACATCCATTGGATATATTGATCGGTCGGAAAATGAATCGTAATAGCGATTAAGTTAATACCCTGTATCGTAGCAGCACCCCCCTACTAATTAGTGTTTTTGAGAGTAAACAGAGCATAACTCGGCGCACAAAGTGAATTTGAGCGTCGTTCTGAAGCCAGAATTCAAGTCCCAAACTCCTGTATTTATAGGTGAATTTTGTCCCTTAGGCGGCCCGCGTGAGTTTTAAGCTAACTTGAGGCGGCCCGCGTAAGAACTATTTTTATGCATAGGGTTGCCACGTGTGGGACTAGCTCAGCTGAGTCGACGGTTTCTGAAAATTCAACTTGGACATCACGTAATTTAGATAATCGTTAACTAGGATTTACCCCCCTGAGTTTTAGGGGCCCTAATCCTGATTCTGAAAATTATGAAAATTTTAGGGTTTGTTCAGAATCACTTGGGTGTCTCAATTAGGGTTTCTTTTTTTTTGATTAATTTATTTAATAATTATGACTTTTGATGAGAGTCGTTACATTCTCCCCAACTTAATAAAAATATCGTCCTCGAGATTTATTGGAATAAGTAGGAATACTTTGTTCTTCATCTTAGATTCCAGCTCCCAAGTGTATTTGGATTATAATATTTCTTTTGGAATTATGTCACATAATATTAGGGTAGATGACATAGAATTAAAATATCAAATTTTGTGAATACGAGTTGTACCATAAGTAGGATTCAATGGTTCAACTGAATTAGTTCAAGGAATCGATGACCAACGAATGAGATGAAATGATATAATTTCCAAGATAACTAGGTTCAAGCCAAAGGATATATGATCAAATGAATGGAAAGGACTTTTTAAAATCAATGAAATTCTTTGTAAAAAGGAAGCTTACTTTGATTAGCAACTGAAGAAGATTTAGAATTGACAGATTTCAAATGAAATAAAAGCATGAAAAATGATTTGAGAAAATCAAAGTGTTGAGATGAGTGAATTGTAATGATATACCAAAAGACAATAGAGTTAATGTATCATTAATTAAAGTTCCAAGTTGTTTTAATTGTGAAACAATGTGATAGTATACTTTTAGTAACCATATTTTCCATACTAGAGATTGAAATATAATAAGAACAAGTTGTATTGACCTTACCAATATAATATATATTATTTGTATCCCTGTCTGAACTGTATCTTATATATCAAATATAAATACTATGTAATATATTATTGGTTACATATTTTTACTATATGTAAATGGTTACTTCTTTTAAATAAATACTATTTTAGTATTTTACCATACTTTGTAAAATAACTATGTAATATATGTTACAAAATACCGTAATTTATATTACAAAATATCATTTTGTAAAAGAAATTACTTTTTAAAATGAAAATTGTAAATAAAGGTGTAAAAATATTTATTGTGTAAAATATTTGGTAAATATATAACATTTAATGGGTCGATTCTATTTGATTACTTATTTCCATTTTGAAACCATATAACGTTGTGAATGTAAAGGTTGTAAATAAGTGAAAATGGAAATTATTCTTATATATTATAATGTTCTCCTAACCCAACGTAGTTAATGACTACCATATTATTCTTATATGGTTACTTTCTTACTATAGGGTTACAGTACATAGTTATCACAAAACATGTGATAGATAATTTATTTACATAATTTTATTTGTCCCAATGGTGAAGATTATCAAGTAATGTATACAAAACCCCACATACCGGCTGTAA
The DNA here is from genome assembly GCA_030545235.1 of Helianthus tuberosus. NCBI lineage: Eukaryota > Viridiplantae > Streptophyta > Magnoliopsida > Asterales > Asteraceae > Helianthus > Helianthus tuberosus. Next base: position 43,626,974 of record CM060358.1, on the reverse strand, counting down.
TATGGTGATTACATAAACTTAATCCCTGTAATTATAACTTTGAAATAAATATGGTTTTGTAAATAGATTTGATAAAAAGAGAATGACTCACAGATAATCATGCAGATTCATACGGACAGAATTTAGTCTACAGATAAGCCTTGATATATTGCAGATTTATACAGGCAGGGCTTAGCCTATTGATTTTGCCTTGTAACCTAGTGCATACGAACTAGGTAGGTAACTTAATACAATAATTACGATAACTCACGAGATTAAATTCTCACAATGAACGACAAAGTGCAATACTTCATCCATCGAATTAACGATGATCCGTCAAATTAATGACGAACGACAAAGTATAATACTTCATCCATCGAATTAACGATGATCCGTCAAATTAATGACGAACGATAAAGTATAACCCTAGTGTGGGCGGCACTTAAACATCCATTGGATATATTGATCGGTCGGAAAATGAATCGTAATAGCGATTAAGTTAATACCCTGTATCGTAGCAGCACCCCCCTACTAATTAGTGTTTTTGAGAGTAAACAGAGCATAACTCGGCGCACAAAGTGAATTTGAGCGTCGTTCTGAAGCCAGAATTCAAGTCCCAAACTCCTGTATTTATAGGTGAATTTTGTCCCTTAGGCGGCCCGCGTGAGTTTTAAGCTAACTTGAGGCGGCCCGCGTAAGAACTATTTTTATGCATAGGGTTGCCACGTGTGGGACTAGCTCAGCTGAGTCGACGGTTTCTGAAAATTCAACTTGGACAGCACGTAATTTAGATAATCGTTAACTAGGATTTACCCCCCCTGAGTTTTAGGGGCCCTAATCCTGATTCTGAAAATTATGAAAATTTTAGGGTTTGTTCAGAATCACTTGGGTGTCTCAATTAGGGTTTCTTTTTTTTTGATTAATTTATTTAATAATTATGACTTTTGATGAGAGTCGTTACATTCTCCCCAACTTAATAAAAATATCGTCCTCGAGATTTATTGGAATAAGTAGGAATACTTTGTTCTTCATCTTAGATTCCAGCTCCCAAGTGTATTTGGATTATAATATTTCTTTTGGAATTATGTCACATAATATTAGGGTAGATGACATAGAATTAAAATATCAAATTTTGTGAATACGAGTTGTACCATAAGTAGGATTCAATGGTTCAACTGAATTAGTTCAAGGAATCGATGACCAACGAATGAGATGAAATGATATAATTTCCAAGATAACTAGGTTCAAGCCAAAGGATATATGATCAAATGAATGGAAAGGACTTTTTAAAATCAATGAAATTCTTTGTAAAAAGGAAGCTTACTTTGATTAGCAACTGAAGAAGATTTAGAATTGACAGATTTCAAATGAAATAAAAGCATGAAAAATGATTTGAGAAAATCAAAGTGTTGAGATGAGTGAATTGTAATGATATACCAAAAGACAATAGAGTTAATGTATCATTAATTAAAGTTCCAAGTTGTTTTAATTGTGAAACAATGTGATAGTATACTTTTAGTAACCATATTTTCCATACTAGAGATTGAAATATAATAAGAACAAGTTGTATTGACCTTACCAATATAATATATATTATTTGTATCCCTGTCTGAACTGTATCTTATATATCAAATATAAATACTATGTAATATATTATTGGTTACATATTTTTACTATATGTAAATGGTTACTTCTTTTAAATAAATACTATTTTAGTATTTTACCATACTTTGTAAAATAACTATGTAATATATGTTACAAAATACCGTAATTTATATTACAAAATATCATTTTGTAAAAGAAATTACTTTTTAAAATGAAAATTATAAATAAAGGTGTAAAAATATTTATTTTGTAAAATATTTGGTAAATATATAACATTTAATGGGTCGATTCTATTTGATTACTTATTTCCATTTTGAAACCATATAACGTTGTGAATGTAAAGGTTGTAAATAAGTGAAAATGGAAATTATTCTTATATATTATAATGTTCTCCTAACCCAACGTAGTTAATGACTACCATATTATTCTTATATGGTTACTTTCTTACTATAGGGTTACAGTACATAGTTATCACAAAACATGTGATAGATAATTTATTTACATAATTTTATTTGTCCTTTGTTTTATGAAAATATGTCTTTTCCAAGGTATATGTATTTTCATATATAATTAAAATTTATTAAATAAGTATGATGACTTAATTTATATATATTACTAGTCATTATCATGGTGGATATTGGTTAGTGCTCCCTTATTTAAGCATAGGTGATCAGTCCATGCCTAATTAAGGCTATGCTATCCAATACCTACCCTTGATAATAATCCTAGTAAAAATAATACCAACACTATTATTATTAATATTTTCTTACTAATAATAAAACTGATATTAGTAATACATAACTAAACATACACTTAAATGGAAAAATTTCTAATAAAATGGTGAAACTGGCCGTCCCCAGGATCGAACCCGGGTCTAGGCCACACCCTTTCGCGCATCTAACCAACCGAGCTAGGTGCCTAGTTTATGAAATTTCCATTTTGGTTAAATATAAGCACATGTACAATAAATTCTGTACTTCTTATTATAAGTTACCTACTTATATTGACTAAGTATTTACTTATCCTCCTTATGGTGACTAATAAGAATATAGTAATACTATTAGGTAATCACTTATGTAAGTTTCCATATACAAAATAAATTTTATATAATGTTTTTCGATTGAAGATGTTAAAGTAATAATTTATCACGAAAGGCTAGATTGATGTTGTAAAAATCATTTAAGAGATATATTAAAATATGACAAGAATTTGTGTATCATTATCTTAATACATGATTTGTGTTAAGATAACTTTTATAAATATCCATATATGATATATATATATAAATGAGATTAGTGCAAATTTTAAATTTTATGAAAACGTTAGAACAAGGTGACCATGATCAAAGAAATGATTTAGTGAAGTCGAAGACCAAATAAGCATTTTATAGTTCTAGAGAATTGAAGTGTTTGTTGGGATTATGTTGAATATGATAGCTTTAATCCATCATATGGGAATTTGAAATGAATATGTAATGCGAACAAGTTCAAGCAATTGAACTTGGTTTAATCACAACGAGTTCATGTATTAATAAGAAAGTTCGGACATGGTTACAGCAAAATCATGTATGCCAAAGAAAATTGAGTTTCTCAAGAAATTTATTGACTCAATATAAAAGGGTCATTGTTTTGCATTACTGCGGTATACAGTGCCAAAAAAATCGAGTATAGCGAAATGATATTTGAGTTTGGATAAAACAACAAATTAGAATGAAGTCCTCCAGTTGGTTTCATAAATCAAATGAACCATATGTGCAACAAATAGTGCATGTGTAACGTATGGATTTATCAAGAAATGAAATAGATCAATATTTGTCACCATGAAAGAAATCCTCATGGTATGACGACCTTTAGGGAAAGTAAAAACATGAAAGTCAATTCTTTATATGCAGAAGTCAGAAAAAAAATTTATCTGAAAATTTTGTATGATAATCGTTATTAAGTGATATTACCAAGGAATATTAACTAAAATGAAATAGGGAATTTGCAAAGTATGTAACTCCTTTTGCAGTGATAATAATTATGACTTTGATTAGACTGTGCACCGATGATTGTGAAATATTGTTTCAAAGTACCTCAGCGATATTCATTTTGTAGGATCATGTGGCAAAGTGCTCCTTTTTTATTAGTAGCTTTTCCACTAACGGGATTAACCTTATTGCCATTGTGCCCAATTATATTGTTTTCAAAGGTCTTGCCTTTAGAAGTCGTGTGTGACATACTTTAACGTCTGTGGACGTAAAATTTAAGTTTCATGTGTTTTCTTGTGCACTAGCACAACTTTACATGGTTCTTACTTGCGTTAATAGTTTATGGTAACGTGTTAGAAATTCTTTTGATAGCATTTTAACTTAAAGGGTTTTCATTATTTTATTTTATCACACGAGCTACGAGACAGATGATTAAACGAAATAATGTTTGGTATCGGAAAAGAAATTCCTGATAAAGAAATCTAGACACAGATACTTGTGCTTTATTCCTATTTGACTTTTGGAATTCTTTATAGATATAACTATCTATATAATCATCTATTTCACATACCCTTCATAAAGTCAATGCATTTAACAGATTCATATTTTCAAAAACCAGTCAAATATCTGGTCAAGATATTATTTAGGGAAATTTTGTCATTTGTTTGACATATTATATACCCCGTCTTATCCGATTCGCGCCGGAGCGGTAATCTCATTATATCCGGACAAACTGGAGAGTCTGCTACACCATACCCAGTCTTGCCGGAGAAAATTTTCTATTTCCCATAAATAGTATCTTTTCAAAAGTGACTCTTTTATTAGGGCTTTTATCCAGAACCAAAGAAAATTGTATTTCTCGTAACATATCTTATTCTAGCCCAAGTAATATCAATAAGCAATAATTACTATTAATTCTTTCTTATTTATCATATCTTGCAATATTCTAATTACCATTCTTATGGTATACCAGAACCCATCATACTTTATTTACACAAGTACTTAGCTTATCTCGAAGCTGATACTAAGGCATCTTTTCTTAAGTTCAAGTCTAAATACTATCATGTGTGCTACCAGTTAATAACAATCTCCTAACTCTTTTATATAAATTTAGGTATTATTATCACAACACCTAAAGGCTTAAAGCAGTGGCTCTTTGAGTTGGCTCTGATACCACCTTCTGTCACGACCCCCGACCCACCCTGGACGGAATCGAGAGTCGTGAACAGCCCGTGGTACCGGTGATTATTTTGAAAACATTGCAGCGGAAATTTCATCAGGACCGTGAGTTAGGAAAATATATCAGAGTTTAAAAACACCGGATTTTTGTTTATTAAATAGTTGGGATAAACCCAAATTTTACAAAGGTAGCTTTTAATAAAGATAAATTTTATTACATAAAACAATATTTATTAATTTGATTTAATTAATAAATAAGCCACTTCTTGATGCCTTTCAGTGCCGTATCCATCTCTTAATCTACTGTAATTACCTGAAACATGTTTGAAAAAGGTTTTGTCAGCGGGAAATACTGAGTGAATCATTCTATTTACTAAAATGACACATTTGTTATAATTTACAGTATTAAGGAAAATTACAATGTTTCTGATATCAAACCAATTACCCACAGTACTTTGTCACTCGACCCATTGGCCCTTCCGTCCAATGGTGTCTGTGACTATGGTCATATCACCCCTTGGCTGCCCCAATGGTGAAGATTATCAAGTAATGTATACAAAACCCCACATACCGGCTGTAATATGGTGATTACATAAACTTAATCCCTGTAATTATAACTTTGAAATAAATATGGTTTTGTAAATAGATTTGATAAAAAGAGAATGACTCACAGATAATCATGCAGATTCATACGGACAGAATTTAGTCTACAGATAAGCCTTGATATATTGCAGATTTATACAGGCAGGGCTTAGCCTATTGATTTTGCCTTGTAACCTAGTGCATACGAACTAGGTAGGTAACTTAATACAATAATTACAATAACTCACGAGATCAAATTCTCACAATGAACGACAAAGTGCAATACTTCATCCATCGAATTAACGATGATCCGTCAAATTAATGACGAACGACAAAGTATAATACTTCATCCATCGAATTAACGATGATCCGTCAAATTAATGACGAACGACAAAGTATAATACTTCATCCATCGAATTAACGATGATCCGTCAAATTAATGACGAACGATAAAGTATAACCCTAGTGTGGGCGGCACTTAAACATCCATTGGATATATTGATCGGTCGGAAAATGAATCGTAATAGCGATTAAGTTAATACCCTGTATCGTAGCAGCACCCCCTACTAATTAGTGTTTTTGAGAGTAAACAGAGCATAACTCGGCGCACAAAGTGAATTTGAGCGTCGTTCTGAAGCCAGAATTCAAGTCCCAAACTCCTGTATTTATAGGTGAATTTTGTCCCTTAGGCGGCCCGCGTGAGTTTTAAGCTAACTTGAGGCGGCCCGCGTAAGAACTATTTTTATGCATAGGGTTGCCACGTGTGGGACTAGCTCAGCTGAGTCGACGGTTTCTGAAAATTCAACTTGGACAGCACGTAATTTAGATAATCGTTAACTAGGATTTACCCCCCCTGAGTTTTAGGGGCCCTAATCCTGATTCTGAAAATTATGAAAATTTTAGGGTTTGTTCAGAATCACTTGGGTGTCTCAATTAGGGTTTCTTTTTTTGATTAATTTATTTAATAATTATGACTTTTGATGAGAGTCGTTACAATTAGTGATACCTCTTAAGGACATAGAGGTAAACGAGAAGCTCAAGTTCGTAGAAAAGCCTCTACAAATTGAAGACAGAAAAGTCAAGAACCTCAAACACAAGAGATTAGTTCTAGTCAAGGTAAAATGGGATTCCAAGAGAGGACCAGAGTACACATGGGAGCTTGAATCTAAAATGCAGAGGAAATATCCACACCTGTTCCAGTAGACCTCGAGGACGAGTTCTAAAACAAGGACACAAGGTGGGGAAGATATAACAACCCTTCTAAAATATTTCCAACACCCCTAAAATATTTGGAACGTCCCTATACATCCTAAAATACACCCCGTATATGCAAATATGCCATAAATACCTTTAATTTGATAAAATTAAAATAAAAACAAAATCTGAGTGTCGCTTGCGGGCCACGAAGGCTTTGCCTTCGGGTTACGCAGGGTGCGACAGGTCAACTACCAGGCCAATGCCGGTACGGCCACGTGGCGTATGCGTGTCGAGCCTAGTGGCCGAATCAGCCAAGCTAGGGCCTACCCTAGCTGGCCTCGCGGGCCGTGAAGCCCTATGTTGACACTCTCGCGGGGCGCGAGAGACTGGTCGACCAGCCCTATAAAAGGAGGCCATCAGCCTTCAGTTTCCCTCGCTCATTCACACGAATTCTCTCTCAATTTCTATTGTGTAGACATAATTCTCGGGCATAATACCCCCTAATTTACAAAGTTCTGCCTTGTTGTAAGTATCATAACCCCCGGTTACGTATTAGATACGCTGCCCGATTGATCTAGTGCTCCGTAACGGCTGTCGAGGTTCTGCCCTACGTAGTCGTTGGAGTTCTGTCTCGGGGAGGGTATAGATACTGTAAATATTGGGTTATTATACTAACGCGTGTGCATTGTTTAAATTATTAGATTATAACCAGGAAACCACAAGGAAAAGTCTAAAATAGCAATGTGAGTAATCTCCTTTTTGTTAAACCTTTTTGTAAACTGTTTTTACAAAACCTCAAATGTTTTAAGTTATATTTCACAATGATTGAGTATTTGTAATTCTACAATTATCGTCGGTATGTTGGGGTTTTGTATACAAAATTTGTTACTACACTGTGAGTAGTAACACGACCACAAGTCGGGTTGACAGTACCGTGGGTGGTAATTAAGGTAGAATGGTAAACAAATGTAATTGCTGGATTGCCCTCAATACTGTACAAGGATAAAATCTGTCTAGATTAAATTGTGTAACACCTCGAAAATTCGTGTTCAATGAAATAACGACACGTGTCATCTAAGACAAAAAGCGTTATAAACCCGTATTTAATAAAGATGTTTGGCAGGATTTAAAAGTGTCGTCATGTTAATTTTCCCCTCTGAACGACCTCATTTATAAATCCCAAGACCCAATTATATATTATGAACATCTAATATACCTTCAATCCAGCAAATTGATGGCAATAATTGAATTCAATAGTGCAAGATAGGATCCTATGGAATTTCTACGATAAACCTTCATTTTCGGCACTTTCAAAGGATTCAAGAAAACATATCAAAGTGGTAGGGGATATAACTGTTCAAGACCCAAAACATGAGGCCCCATAGTGATAAAACATGGCCAAAATCGTTACACATCAGTTGCCCTTTCGAAATTTGAAAGAACAAAAGTTTTGGCTTCTGATCATGGGCTTGCGCACCACAAGCACAATCCTTACGGTGCGCAAGGAGTGCCCATCTCCAACAGATTCGCCTGTTTGCTGTTTAAACGCAATAACTGACCTTTAACGATTTTCCTCATATTTGGACGACCCCTAAATGACTCCTAGACACTAGGGACACTTGTGGATGAGTTGTGGTCAGTTGTAGACTTGCATGTCAACAATCTAGTGGGTTTGAATCACTATATAAAGTCCCACATGTTGGCAACATTGATCATTCATTCCCATTTGCATTCCTGATCATTTCTGGAGCTCAAGTGCAATTCCAAATCATCTCTGGTCATTCATAGGACTCTTGTAAGTTTGCTTAACCTTCCTTAGTTAAGTTTTTGCTTAGTTTTAGCTTAAAAGTCAAACCGTCGTAATTAACGGTTGACTTAACGATTAATCACTGTTGGTCCAGTGATTAGCCGAATTGAAAGTAGTTATAAGTTGGTAATTATGTGGGCAATAAACCCTTAAAAGGGCACCCTCTGATTTCCACTCTAACTAGGTCAAATGTCGGGTCAAACTTGTTATTAAAAAGTCAACAGGATGCTTATTTTCTAAATTATGCATATTTAGCAATGTAGAACCCATACAACCTATTTGATCATTAATATAACTTGGTAATTAGTGTAAGAACATGTCTAAACATGTTCAACCCGACAATTTTATGTTTAGACCCGGTTCGGAACCGAAAGTCGCAAAGCTTTGACTTTTGCTTTGACTTCAGTTCTGACCCGTTTTGGTATGATTTAGAAATACCTTAGAGCTTTATTTGGACCAGGTGACATGCTAGTATAACCCTCTGTGATTATACACCTTGGATCATTAGTTATCCAATTAATACGCATGATTCCGTTAATTGCCCATATGTTGACCATTATGCCCTTTTCACCTTAAAACGTGATTTTTGAAAATGTAAAAGAGTAGAAACTTTAATTACTGATATATAAACTTGCACCCAAAATTTGACATCAGTTTGAGGTGTAGATTGAGAGTTATGCTCATTAGCGTAATTAGAAAGCTTATTAGCGATTAAACGACATAATTAGCGTTTAGCCTATTTAAACCTACTTTTTGATATCAAACTCTTTACCCACTGATATGATATATTATTTTGGGATTTTTGAAGATTTTTAATTAATTTTAGGCTGAGCATAACTTATAGTCATAGGCTTAATCCGGTAATTGTCGGTTTTGCCCTTAAGGGCTATAAAATGAGTTTTACATATCTAATTGACTCCAAACCTTTTGATACTGATTTTAAATGATAAATAAATTATTTTAAGCCTTCTGGAATAATAAAAATATCAGCCTTATGTATCGAACCCGGAAATGGCTTCTAATCGCCTTATTAAGCGTTTTTTAACGCATAGTATGTACTAAAACTATTTTAAACATACGAGGGTTGATACCTACTGATATTTGAGGTAAATTATAATATTTTAACAGTAAGCAAAAGTTGTTTAACTCAGACTTCAGTTATGAGCTTTTCGGCTTATGTGAAATTACCAAAATGCCCCTACGAAGCATAGTTTGGTTATAATTAATAAATTTCACATATATACTTTACCCTACTGTTATAACTTAATAAATTAAGTATTTTTGCTGATTATATCAGACCTGTAACTCAGGTTAATACTTGAACTCTTTTATAAACTTGTAAATGACCAAACAACCCCTACGGGGCATAGTTTGTGTTTAAACTCGTTTCGGGCATAATAAAAGACATCTTACTGATGTCACAACATATTTGAAGCATATTAACTTAGGAAACCTGTATATGGCTCTTATGATTACCCGTTACGCTTATTACGTGTTCGGTTCGATTTATGTAACTAGTTTACATAAATTAGCCGAAACGGGTCAAACCTTATCGGTTTTATCTCAAAATACAGAATGTGTATGAAATACCCATATTAAGCAAGTCTTCGAACTTGTCGGGTCTAAATCACATTCTATCCGGTCTTCGCTTAATCATGCGTACGAACCGTATCTTTGAAACTAACCGGTCTAAGCTTAAGCTTAATTAAAGACCCGTTAGGAATCTAATAGGTTATTAAAAATCTTCGTTCCAGATTAGGAGCCCAGTAAAAGCTACCTGTACTTGCTGAATTGAAATACGGCTGGGATTGAATTTATATTTAGCTCAGGTAAATACTTTTAACTTATTTTCCCTATACGGGCTTGGGGTACGGTATATAAAATACCGCTTGGTCGGGCATCAAATCTTCCATCGTTAGGTGGTTAATTGAATAATTTGATCGGCCCGTTTAAATATGTTTTGTTTGCTTAAAGCCTTTGGGGGGTTAATGACCATGTCCCGGATATCCTTGGCATCATTCATGAAATGGCCACGACCTAGGCACGGGGTGTAGGCGTACACCTGACAGCTGCATATGTAAAAACTGGTATCCCACCTTAAGGAATCAGCCTTGTGGGCATTATACCTGTGGTGTGTCTATTAATCTTTAACCCGGCACGAACCGGGCTACTGAACGCATAAGGAACATGTAATTCTTTTACGAGATTATATATTTAAATAATTGTCCCAAATTATAAAAGATTAATTTTGCCTCTGTGCATTTTAATCAAATTATAAAAGATATTTTGTGCCACGTGCATCCAAATTAATTTTCTTAAACCATTTTCAAAATGAGTCAGTTAATTGTATTTACCAGTGTAAACTGACGTATTTTCCAAAAAGGCTAAATGCAGGTACTATACGTAATAGGCTGGCTACTCCAGGCATCAATAATCAAGTCTCGCAAGCTTTAGATGTTAAAGTCTGTTGAACGATATTATCTTTCTGTTAAAGATCCGCCTGTGGATCCATCTTACGTTCCGTTGTAATATTTGATATTACTTTGAATCAGAGTGTAATATATTTTATCTTTCATTTGCTTCTGCTGTGCATTTAAATATTGTGTTGTTTGACCATGATGATATCAACTACGTCACGATACTCCCCTACCGGGCCCACAGGTAATACGTGGAAATATCGGGGTGTGACAAATTGGGATTCACTCACCAGTATTTCCCACTGATAAAATGCTTTTAAACGCGTTTCAGGTAACAAAATATGAAAGCCAATTAGAAGCCAACTGGACAGCACTGAAGGCTTGGAAAAGTGGCTATAAAAGTTAACTAAATAAAGAAGATGTTTTATTCAATAAATTAGGGTTTACCCCTATAAACATGTTTGTAATGAAAACTTGGGTTTTATCCCAATAAGTTTATAATTATAAAAATGTGGTGTTTTACTCTGATAAAATATTTCATAACTACGGTTCTGATGAAATTTCCGCTGCCAAATAATGAAAAACACCGATACCACCATCTCTGAGTAGGCCGCGGCCGCCCGCCTCCCGAGGCAGGGGTCGGGGGTTGCGACATTAGTAGTTACACTTTATCCTCTTATACAAAACTAATCTAACCAATGATTTTTATACGATCATAATTTTTTGTACGTTAATATATATATATATATATATATATATATATATTTTTTATTACACCATAAAAATGAGTATTTTGTGCTCTTTAATTTGAGTATAGTATTGTTGTATTTTTTAATTAAAAATTTGATATGTTACGTGATTACAATGTATAAAGGTGAGCAATAACTAAATCGTTAATTGGAATCGAAAACAGACAAAACCAAACTAGAAAATAAACAAAATCGAACCAAAATCAGGCAAAAACCGAATTCACTGAAATCGATTATCCGAAACCTGAATTAACCAAAATCGGTTATCGATTTATTTGTACCATCGTTTAACCACTTGGTTTCCCTCCTTGAGGTCACAAGTTCAACTCCCACTAGCATCACTTTGAAAGAAATTGCTCGTGACAATGAAGTTTAGAACTAAGTCTCTCTAGAGGTTGCTAGTTCGAAACCTAGCCCAAACGGGTTTTACCGTAGTGGGCCTTCAGGCGGGCAAGTTTTACACGAAACTAGTGGCTTGGTGGCTTGGGTATGCATCAAACTCTGACCGTTAAGAAGGAGAGGATGCATTTGCTTGATTGAGGGCATCTCAAGATGCTTTTGGTGATTTAGTTGGCGTTCAAGAAAAGGTACCATTTTCTCATCCAGTAATTATCTCTATATATAAATTATAGAGTAAACTGCAATTTTACACCCTGAGGTTAGGGGTGACTGGCACTCTTACCCCCCCTAAGGAAATAATTGCAAATTACCCCCCCACTGTTAACTCTTATGTCGCACAATTACCCCCCGGCGTCAAAGTCAATAACAGATCTGTTAATTGCAAGTTGAAATGACTATATTACCCTTCCATTTTACCCCCCAACATTCGTGTTAAGTCGCACAATTACCCCCCACTGGTAAATTACTAATTTATCCTTTCTTATTACCCCCTATACTTTGTGTTAATAACAATATTACCCCCTGCAACTTACTTACCACTGAGATAACGAAAATGCAAGTCCTGAAAGGATTATTCCCTGATTGTATGACTCCAAAACAATAAAATATAAATTATATAACCTTACAAAAGATGGATATCATATAAATCAAATGTATGACTCCAAAACAATAAAATATAAATTACAAGAGATGGATATCATATAACCTTACAAACAATGGAGTCCACAAACACATTATACGAATCTATATCCCAAAATTAATACTTACAAACAGACCTAAACTTTGAACTTAAAAGATTACCTGCACACACATGTCAAGAAGAATCATGCCCCGCTTGTTGGCAATGCAGCCATAAATGAATTATAAGACGATTGCAAGTCAAAATGAAGCTGCCTAGCCTGCTGCTCAGTCAATTCATCTGCAGCCCCCATCTTTGCCAGCCGCCCAATCCACTCCTTCATCTTAGTCTTTCCTTCAAACATAGTCGTACATTTCCCTCTCGTGTTTGTCATTCCATAGTTTGACTTCCATCGGTTAGACTTGTATTTGGCAACCTAAAACATGCAGACACAAGTAATGATGTCAATTCACCAGCAGATGTTACCAAAGAAAGTAATGTTTCAAGTATAAAGGATTTTGTTGATTTCCATCTAAAATTTAACAATGATCACTTACATGGTGGCAAGTTTAGGTTGCCAATTCTGTAATATGGAATGCTCATGTTTACCTGCAATATGGAACAAACATCTAATATTATACATTCCAATTCTGTAAACATTAGCTTCATCCAATATTTCCCCTGATATTTAATTAGTGAACACCTCCAACCAGTACCCTATAAAATCTATTCAGTCCACTAAACTACACACAAGGTAACTAAAGCATTTCCTTTTGATTCTCAACTCAAAACAACTTAATAGGAGTATTACACAAAAAAATTAAACTTACTGAATGAGATACGGTATCAAAACAATAGACTTCCTTTAATGAGGTATCATGATTAAAAGCAATCTAAACTGAGCTAATATACTCCTAAACAAACAAACAAACCTTTATCCTACGCCCCAAGAACTCCTATCGCCGAACTTGTCATGTGCAAGTCTAACACACCCTGTTTAATCTAACCTAATCAAGAGAGAGAATGTAATATGTAAAAATGTATCTGGATTCTCTTAATGGTTCAACACAACTCACACTTATTTATAGTAGTTAATTAAACAGTACCATTAAGTATTAACCACCTAACTATCTCACTAACTAATCTGAGTAACTCTATATTATCATTCTACCAATCATCAATTCAAGTTTGTTCAGATTCTTCAATTGAATTCAATACTGTAAACTAAAACAGTTGTAACAACAGCTCACTCTATCCATGTTGCATAGTAGAAAAGCAGAAACGCATAAAATTAACCACCTAACTAATGTAACTAACTCTATATTATCATTCAACCAATCAATAATTCAAAATTCTTCAATTGAATTCAATATTGTATATCAAAATAGTAATAACAACCAGAAAAGCACAAAATAGCTATTAACCACCTAACTAACTCAATAACTAACTTAACCAACTCTATATCATTATTCCACCAATCATCAATTCAACTTTATTCACATTCTTCTTTAAATTGGTAGTATATCAATGCTCATCTTCAAATAAATCAACAAACACATGCGATTAGTGATTGAACAATCGAAAACGAACACAACATGAAATTCATTCATTCATTCATCCTACTTAATCAAATCGAAAATTCGAAACCTTCAACCTTCAACACGAAACGGATGTCAACCAGAGGCGATACTCTTCAACCGACGCATCATCACATTCATCCTACTTAATCAAATCGAAACCCTAATTTTCAGATCTAAGCGTGATGAATGTGAAGAAGGGGTGGGTGGTTGCGGTGGGGGAGGAGCGGCGGCTAGTGGTGGAGGAGCGGCGGCAGGGGATTATTTGAAGAAGATGATGATAATTTGAAGATGAGGATGATGTATGTGAAGAAGATGATGATAATTTGAAGATGAGGATGATGATTATTTGAAGAAGATGATGTATTTGAAGATGAGGATGGTCAATGATGTATGATAATTTGAAGATGAGGATTATTTGAACAAATTAAGCGTGATGTATCTGTGAGTTTGTTGAAGAAGAAGATGATAATTTGATTTTATAAATAATAATAATAATAAATATAGGGTAAGATTACCAAAATACCCCTGCCTATAACAGTCAACTAACTGTTGACTGACGGTAGGGGATAAGGTTGCGACATAAGGGTGAACAGTGGGGGGGGGTAAAATTGCAATTATTTCCTTAGGGGGGTAAGAGTGCCAATCACCCCTAACCTCAGGGTGTAAAATTGCAGTTTACTCTAAATTATAAGAAGATGTATAATGTTTTTTTGTCCTTTAGTCTATTTCATCATTTAGTTAGACTTTTTCATTTGTAACCCACGTAGTTTAATCATTGTAATTTTCTTTTACTTTAACCAAGTTACTTTTGTATCCCTAAATAGCTTTTTAAAAAACACGTTACTACCGTTTTAAACACATTTTTTGAACTTTTCTTTGTTATAACGTGTGCGACGAAGGTTTATTTTAACGAACACGCCGATACTCTTTTGAACATATTTTTTAACTTTTATTTTTCTTTGCTATAACTAGCGCATCGAAACCGACCGGTTTCTATCGTTTACCTTTTTTTCACCTTTGTTATTTACTATATTGTTTTACCTTTTCTTATTATTTGGATATTTACTATATTGTTTTACCTTTTCTTATCATTTGGATGTTTAAAGCTGAGTTACACGCAAATAACATAACACATTTAGACATCATTTTATTTAATTTTACAAATTTATTTTATACGTTCTGAATTCTAATCGTGTCCTATCTTCTAAAATTAAAGAATTCTTAAAAAAAAAACCGTGAAAAGGAATATGCTGACCAATTTTGAAGACACTTTGTTCACCGTTGGATTTAGATAGATGACTTGTAGCAGCATTTATCACCGACGCTCCACCAATTCAATCCCCTCTTCACTCTATTTTCCACTGTCTTTCATCACAATCTCTACCTGCAATAAACATTACAAACAACCCCTTTTCATTTCACACCAAAAAGATTCAAATCTCATCCAAAGATCCCATCTTTAGTGTTCTCTGTTCATGGCCTTTTGATCTTTGTCTGCTAGGTGAGCATCTTCGGGTCTTTTTAGTATTTCATATCTTAATAATGTGTGATTTGTTATAATGGGTTTATTCTGTTCATGTGTAACTTGAATCTTACTGATAGAACATTGGATCTGTTCATAAGTTTGAAGATCTAGTTGTGGGTAGATGTATTTTGGCTAGTTTTTAAATAAATGTTATGTCTTTTGTTCAGATTTAGCTTGTGAAGTGATTGGTTGGTGCTATACTGTTATAAAGTTTGAATCTTTATTTAGATTGGTTGATGTCAAGGGAAAAATGAAGAAATGTTAACTAGGGTTTGTGATTCTTTGATCGAATCTAATGTTGTTGACTTGTTGTTGTGTTAATTGGATTATGCAGAAAAGGGTATATGTGTAATTTGTTTGTTTAGTTTTTTCACATAAAATGATAGTTAAAATGTAGGCTTTTATTTTTTATTTTATTGATTTAAGTTAAGTTTTTTAGTTTTGTAGATATGGCGGACGTTGACGATATGATGGTTGCTTCCGGAAATGGGACTACTCATGATGCGGTTCATGATCAGTTTTCCAACCACAACGAGGAAGATGACTCGATGGAAATCGTAGCGCGAATTCCGAATTATAATTCTGAAAGTAAAGAAGGAAATGGGAGTGTTAACGAGTCCTTTTCTGAGCAAGTCGAAGAAAGCAACAAAGCTTTCAAGGTACTAAACAGGCTTATTTTGTAAATTGGATATTCATAAGTTATTTACCAAGTCAACTATGCAATATAAGTTTAGTCAATCTGACAAATATGTTCATGTTCATCCTCTTGTTAACGGTTATAGCATAGTTGTCAATAGCGGCTATAGCGCTTGCTAGAGCTACGTAGCGATGCGCTCATATGGCGCCATAGGGTGTTTAGCGACAAATAGCGACGTTTCTGTAAATTTTATTATTTTTTTGTTTATTTTTTATAAATATAAATAGCGAATTAGCGATGCCCATTAGGGGCTTTTTTGGTTCACGATTGAAAAAAAGAAGCGTGTATAGATGATTAGCGTATTTTAGCTATTTTTGATAAAATATACTTGTAAAATATTTCTTAAACATTCTACTACTTTATCATTAAACATGAAATAATGGGTGCTATTTCGTCGCTATCGCTATGCATCATGTAGGTAGCTTGTTGCTATTTACCGCTATTCACTATTGACAACTAGGGTTATAGAAGAAGAATTGACCGAATAATTCATTTAGACATAAAACACACATTGTAGCACAAGTTTCATGTTTGAATCCAACTTCCACTAGTTTTCTACCGTAACCTCTTGAAGGCCACCTGCCCAGCGTAAGCGGTGCTTTATCTGGTCTTACTAGTTAGTAGAGTACTGGTGGGGCCCGTGAGTATACCTTAACGGGTCTCATGGTCACCAAAAAAAGCAATTTGGCATCGGGAATGTTTTTCATCAACTTTGAAACAAATGTTTGTCAAATTTGTTAACCATCATTGTTTTCCGTTTTTATTTGTATTCTAAAAGATAAGGTATTGTTTTACTATCAGGAGCTTCAAGTGAAAGATACCGATGATTTACCAGCTCAACCCAAATGTCAAACTGATACGGGAAACGGTTTGGATCATAAAACGGGTACAACAAACAAAACAGATACTAATAACGCAAAGAAAACTAAGGTTAAAAGCAGCCCGGCTTCTAGTGAGAAGAAAAGTGGCAATTCAAAGCCCGCAGTAGTTCAAGTTAAGGCTCGTCTTTCTGAGGTACATTTTCTTCTTTATATGTCTATGTAGTTATGCCGTTTTTTGGAGATTATCTTCAATAAATCTACATAGTAAATCTTGAGTAAAGTACACGTATAGTCCTTGTGGTTTTCCAAAATTTTGGATTTGGTCCTTAACTTTTTAAAAGTACAAGGGTCCCGGTGGTTTGCACTTTGTAACTCAATTTAGTCCCCAACTTTTGTCAAAAGTACATGGATGATCCTTGTGGTTTGCACTTTGTAACGCATTTACTCCCTAACTTGGACCACCTAAATAGATTTGTTGGCTGGGGACTAAATACGTTACAAAGTGCAAACCAGTGAACCACAAGGACCATCTGTGTACTTTTGGAAAACTAGGGATCAAATCCAAAATCTTGGAAAACCACAGGGACTATACGCGTACTTTACTCTAAAACCTTTTTTATACACTTGTTTCTTGAGTAACACCGAGTTTCCATAATTTCTGTAAATAACATAATCCTTGCATAATAAACATGTCACGTTCGTTATTGGTTTACCGTTATTTGGTTTACGTCTGCAGCCTGTAAAGTCGGATTCTATAACGTCTGCCACCAATGTGGAGCAATCTGAAGGCGTCAAGTACGTTTCGTTTACTCTTAAACTTTGCGTCCAATGTCTTTGGCTATATGAGCTCTATGTTTCATTGAAAACTAGTAATTTTACCCCGCGCGTTGCGGCGGGAGTTTGATTATCAGTACAATACCAATACCGAAGCTCAGTATAGCAACAACGTAAACCACGGGGAAAAGAACATAGAAACGTCAACATAAGTATCGGAAGAAAAACACCAAAAGTTGAAATAGTAAAAGCATAAATAAAAAATAAAAAATTACCGGTTCTGATGATAGCGATGCTGCTGAAGAGATTGTTTGGTTTGGTTTGGTTTGTCACGCTAGCAAGAAAAATCCATAAAAAGGCGAAATATTTAAAGGAATAAAAGTAGATGGACTAAACATATATGTTAGCAAAGTTAACTAATGGGGGAAAAACTTTATCAAAGTAGAGGGACTAAACATGTATATTAGGAATTTTAAAGTAGAATGACTAAACACGTAATTTAGCAAAGTTAAAGGAGTAAAATTCTTGTGGCCAATCACAACGTTACACGTGTTATGTCGCTTTGAAACCTTAAATTTAAATACCCTCTTTAAATTTTGTTAGTTTTATATTTATAGTCAATGCTAGTGCTGATTTCTGTATATGATAATGCTTTTTGTCCACCAAGTGGATAGTGTTATTTCGAGTTTTGTGAATTTATTTATTTTAATACAGGGAGAAGAGTAAAGTGAAGTCGGTGAAAACCATTCATGGAAGCACAACTGAAGGACGAACACATTCTTCTGAGTATCCTTTTTGTCTTGGATCTTACGGGTTGACTTTTGAGGTCAATTCTAATTCGTTTTCATGTTCAATTTTGATATGGGTTTAGTTGGAAACATTTCATCATCCACACGATTCAATGTAGGTATAAAATATTTCTCGCTAATTTGATAAAAAAAACATATCTACTTTGACTTTGAATGTCAAACTTCTATTTACCGAAACTACAATTATACTTGTATGTTTTGAAAATTTAACTTTGGTTCTTTTTCGGAGTTGTAATCCTTATTTACTCTTTGATCTTGCTACCGATCGTTTCTGAAAAGATAAACATGGTCACATCAAATTCAAAAAGAAATTTACTTTGTTCGACATTTAAAGTCAAAGTAGGACACTATGATGTTCGGTTTGTCCTTAATTACTTGAATAGAAGCTCTACAACAGGAGATGAGAAACCGCAAAGACAGGGCACACTGCCAGCTTATAGTTTTAGTTTTAGGTGTAACGAAAGAGCGGAAAAACGGAAAGAGGTTCGAAATATTGACCTTTGACTTTATGAGTCATATAAGCATAATTCACCCTGAAACTTTATTTATTAATTTATTTATTTATATTTTTTTGCATTTGGTAGTTCTATTCCAAGCTCGAGGAAAAGATCCATGCGCAAGAAGAGGAAAAAAACACATTGCAAGCAAAAACGAAGGTATATTTTAGAGTATAGTACACAGATAGTCCCTGTAGTTTTCCAAATTTCTTGATTTGGTCCCTAGCTTTCCAAAAGTACACGCATGGTCCCTGTGGTTTGCACTTTGTATCACATTTAGTCCCTAGCCAACAAATCTAAAGGTTTTAGCCTTTTAGGTGGTCAAAGTTAGGGAGTAAATGCATTACAAAGTGCAAACCACAGGGACCATCCATATACTTTTGGCAAAAGTTGGGGACTAAATGCGTTACAATGTGCAAAGCACCAGGACCATCCTTGTACTTTTGAAAAGTTAGGGAGCAAATCCAAAATTTTGGAAAACCACAGGGACTATTTGTGTACTTTACTCTATATATTTTTTTGCTACACATCTAAAGGTCGATAAACCTCAAGGCGATTGATTATAACAAAAAAATTGTATATATTTTGTATAGGAACATCAAGAAGCCGAGATTAAAATGTTACGCAAGAGCCTTATGTTCAAAGCAACACCGATGCCGAGTTTTTACCATGAAACTCCTCCTAAAACCGAGTTAAAGAAGGTAAGTTTGACTATACAAAGCCAAACAAACTACTTTTAAATCTCGAAACCGATAACGATTGATTCTTAATCATGCAGATACCGACCACGCGTCCCAAATCTCCAAAACTTGGACGGAAAAAGGATTCACAATCACCATCAGCAGAAACGGAAGCAAACGGTGGTAATACTTTTCGACCGCGGTTAAGTTTGGATGCGAAGAAGTCATTAAACAACAAAACCGTCACTAAACCTCATTCTCCTGTTCCTGCTAAGAAGCCGATTAGGAAATCGCTTCCTAAACTACCTTCTGAAAAGACCAAGTTGCCCGCTGACGATAAAGATACAACTTCTTGTGAAATTACAATATCGTCCAATGAAACAAATGAAGTCGGACCAAATCAAGATTCATCGCACGTCCAGGAGGCAGCTGTTGAGGAAACAACCAATTGAAATATGTAAATGGAACCGTTGTTGTTCATAGTCAGCTGCCTGGAATACGAAGCGCGGTTTAGTGTTTTTATCGCGCTTTTTTCGAGTATGGTTGCGTGACCTTTTTGCCCTTATTTGAGCATTTGTTTCTGAACTGAATGTGGTTTAGTTTACTAGTTAATTATCAAGAAACTGGTGGGAAGTGATGTTAGTTTGACAAACAATTGGAATTGTGTTGGTTGTCAAGATCCCTGTTAAATTTCTGTCATTTGAGGCTTCATTTGTATTTATGCTTTTGGCTTTTGAATCTTTGTGACACCCTTGTCCAAGTTTGAGTCAATACAACTATCATGCACACTTTTACTATTTTAATTTAAAATTTTATAAGTAAAATATATCCTATAATTTTCATTTGGTTGTGTTGATTTTAACAGCTAAGGATATCACAGAGGTTCTCAAGGTTTATGTTCATAGGAAGAGGGACAAAAGAAGCCATAGGTTTGGTGTTAACGAACGGGGTTATCCACCGTTACTTTCAGGAGCCTCCTCGTTTGTGGAAGCAGTTACAGGTAAAAAGCAGTTACAGGTAAATGAGATTGAGGTCTCGGCTAACGTCAAGGCTTTCGCGGAGTTCCGTGGCAGAGCCGCGTTGTAGGAAGGACCATAGATTTGTGGACGCTACGTAAGATCAATGTCTTAGCTCTGGAAGCAGGTTACCGGAATGTGGAGATCAAGTACCTTGGAGACTTTAATGTGCTATTAGTTTTCCGATCAAAAGAAGAGGCATATGCTTTTCGGGTTGACGCTCTGTGGACTGGATGGTTCTCTAACTGTGAAATATGGAAGGGGCGAACGCTGGTAAAATGAGAGAATAGCATGGCTAAAGATACAAGGGGTCCCTTTAAACCTCGTCGAAAACCAAGTGTTTGATACTATTGGAAGAAGTTTGGCAAAGTCATTCATGCCTCTCAAATTCAATCCGAAGATAGCGATTTGTCGTTCGACTGTGTGGGAGTGCTAACGGATACAAGTAAGAAGAAGTGGGCTTGAAATGGGAGGATAGGAAATTCAAGGTTTGGGTGGAAGAAGAATGGGTGCCATGTAAGACCCGTCTTAAAGAAAAATAAAAATTTACATTTTATACGAACTAATTCAACAAAAGTTTACATTGTCTTTAAAACATAAGCTACACAACATAGCAATCATTCAATTCAAAATACATGTCCACATGTTTTACGTTTCAAAAGCATATTAACAAAAGCGGATGCTAACGAGTGTTCGGAAGGTGTTTGGTTCTGGACGTGGCTTGATCTTCATCCACGGTCTAAGCTTAGTAGTTACCTATCATACGATTTCATCCAAACGATTAGCAATCACCAATATTTGAATGAAAACGCTAAACACAAGAAAGCAAAACAATTTTTCTAAACAGGGTGGCCGCGCGTCGCGGAAGGACAACCCAGCTCCCTCGCGTGGCGCGGGGGAGTAAAAACGTTGACTTTTATTGACTGGCTCCTCGGCGCGTTGCGGAGGAGCAAGCCCTCTCCCCATATGGCGTGTAGGCCTGTCCAAAAAGCTCGCGGCTGGGAGCTCGCTCGTATTTAGCTCTGAAAAAGCTTGCTCGATGTGGCTCGGTTTGGCTCGCATACCAGCTATTTTACTTTTAATATATTTTATTTTTAGGGTTATTGGATTTTATCACCTCTAACTATTGGCTATTGGCCGCTGCCACCCTCAACTATCACTTTGACGTCCGTCACCCCCAACTTAACACTTAGTGTGTTCTGTCACCACGTCGTTAATTGATCGCTAACTTTTGATCTTGTTACTATACTTTTAAGGGTATTATAGGGATCTTAGGAAAGTTTTAGGGATCTTAGGGCACTCCAAAAGTATAGTAACATGATCAAAAGTTAGTAATCAGTTAACAACATGGTGACAGAACACGCTAGGTGTTAAGTTAGGGGTGGTGGGCGTCAAAATGATAGTTGGGGGTGGCAGCGGCCAATAGCTAATAGTTAGAGGTGATAAAATCCAATAACCCATATTTTTATACACATTATAATATATCACAAAAACTTATTATTATTTTCATGTGGTTAGGAGTGTAATTTGATATCTATACCATATTTAAAAGATTGATTACCATGCTTTTTTTTGAACGGCAGTTGAGTGATTACCATGCTAATAAACTTATATTGTATTTCATTGAAATTAAGAACGTATTTTGTGTTGTTAAACTTGACTTTAACTTGTAATGTATTAGGTTGAGATTATTTTGAATGTGTTTTGAATTATTGAATAATATTTTAAATTACTGAATTTTGGCAGCCATGTATTAATTTTTCTTTTCAAAATCGAGGCAAAACAAGTCGAGCCGAGCCAGCCCGGTTTAAAACCAAGCCGAGCCTAAGCTTAGATTTCCAGTTCGGTTTCAAATCCGAGCCGAGCCGATCCAGCTCGGTTTATAATCGAGCCGAGCTCGAGTTTTGCCCTAGCTCGGCTAGGTTCGGCTCGTGAATAGCCTTAGTGGCACGGTGGAGCCACTTTTCCAGAAGTTTGCCCGAGCTGGTAGTTTTTACCCTTAGCCAGATTTTGCCAAAATTTTCACCAATTCCCATCCAAACTCGACCTAGATTCAGTTTTTCTTGTCTTAACACTTTCCCCTTATATTTATAAGTCCAAATACACTGCCCGAGCCCGAGTCTTTTGAGTTTTCATGTTCTTTATTCAGTTTGGCGTTTATTACCGAACCTACTCGTTTAAGAGGCTTTTCGTATCTTAGCTCGTGCCTCCTAATTTCTTGTTAGATTTTGCTCCTTTCTTCCAACCACAATCTTTAATATGGTTTATTTTCTTGTACTAAACCTTAACATTCACTTATTCCTTTCGATTTGGTGTTTTACCCAAAGCGACCCGTTACGAGAGTTTGAGCTATTTAGCAGAAATCTTTCACACCCTTTTATCAAAGTTTCTTATTATTTCTCAACAACAATCAAAATCATGGTTGGTATTGTAACGCTTCGTGTTTTTGTACTTTCCATGTTTAGAAAGTTGTATTCGTATTTCTATTTTTGGAAACTTGTATTCGTCTTTCTTCTTAACGAATAAGATCGGTGCTCCCCACGGCGATAAACTTGGCTGTATGAATCCCTTCTCCAGTAGTTCGTCTAATTGTTTCTTCAGTTCCTGCATTTCTGCTGGTGCCAAGCGATAGGGTGCTTTGGCAATTGGTGCTGTCCCTGGTAGCAGATGAATCCTGAATTCAACTTCCCTATCTGGCGGTAGTCCTGGTAACTCTTCTGGAAACACATCTGGAAACTGAGATACTACAGGAATATCTTTTAGTTTTTTCCTTTAGTGTTAATGATTATAGAAATCAAATACACTAATGATCATTTTCTTACACAACTAGTTGTTTTCATCACGGAGATGAATTTTGTGGATCTAGAGGGCTTATCTCCTTTAATTGTGATCTTTTCACCTCTTGGTGAATTTACTTGGATTGACTTTTGATCACATAGAATACTGGCTTTATTGGCTATTAACCAATCCATTCCTAATACAACATCAAATCCTGCCAGGTTCATTGGATAAAGGTTTGCAATAAACTTTTGATTTAAAAATTCTATTCTTGCTCCCTGCAAGATTTCAGAAATCTTAATGGTGTCTCCATTTGCTGTCTCTACTAGACATTCTTGTGGGAGTTTAGTTAATGGTTGATTGAGAAGTTTGCAAAACGAAGTATTAATAAAACTTTGGTTTGCACCAGAGTCAAATAATACTTTAGCAAAAACATCATTAACTAAAAACGTACCGGCGATCACATCCGAAATCATCTTCGCTTCTTCTGCAGTCAGAACAAATGCTCTAGCATTTTTAGTATCCTTGTTCATGGCTAAAGCTAGTTTCGGACAGTTCGGCTTGATGTGACCCTTTTCTCCACAGTTGAAGCACATTCCATTATTAGGTTTCTTCCTGCAGTCTTCTTCCTTGTGTCCTGGTATCTTGCAGAAATTACAGTAGGTGGAGCATTTTCTTGAATGCTTCTTCTTATAGGCCTTACAATAAGGTGCAGAGGTAGAACCTACATTTTTCCCACGGTTAGAATTTCCATAACGAAATTCTTGGGTAAGGCATTGAGCTAGGTTCCTTCTCTGGTCCTCTTCTCGTGTACGCACTAATTCATCAGTCAAGATATTTGCTAGTTCTATGTAACACCCCGAAAACGGGTTTGGTAATCAAACCCCGTTAATACTAAAAGACGGGTAAAGTACCGTTAGTGGTAAAGTAAACCCGGTGAGTATTAGGATTTAAATAAATAAATCTAATATTCATTAAAAGGGTGATAAATACTGTGAGAAAACAAAGTATATAAAAGGCCCGAGTTAAGGAGACATAAAATAAAACGGGTTGTGAACAAGATAAAACAACTAGTAAATAAATAACCTAGTTAGTTACAAGTTTTGTGGTTATGTGAAACTTTGGTCAAAACATGTTATATGCAACAAGGGTAAGGTATAGGGGCCAAAAGTGAAAAGATGGAAAAATAGTTTTATTAAATAAAACAATTAAAAACCAAACACACACACACACTTGGTGTGTGTCTGGTCCCAGGAGAACACAGGGGGCGACCTAAGCTCATCTTCAAAACCCTAAACTCTCACAAATCTCTAAAATTGAAGGTCAAGATCAATTCCAAAACAAAATCCTAGCCTAGATTGGTGATCTCCATTGCAAGGGGGTCATAAGGTATGTGAAACTTGATAGAAAATCTCTACTTGAAATTCTGATTAACTTAGAGAATTCGGAAATTGTTGATGCATGATTGTTATATGGATGAAATAGGAACATTGTAGTGTCTAGGAGTAAACCCTAGACAAGTATATGTTGAAATCATGCCTAATTCTAGTAAAATCCATGAACACCATTGAAGGTGATTGTTGTTAGGGTTTTTGATTGCTAAAAATAGTGTTATAATGTTATAAACATGTTTTAATTGAAAGCTGAATTCAAACAGCTTCTGATCAGAATTTACAGCTGACTTGTATTGGATGTAACGTGGATAAAACGTGACAAAAACATGTATTTCTTGAGTCTAAAATGTAATTCCAGGAAATATCTTTAAAACCCCACTGGAATGGCATTTTTTCGACGAAAATTGAATGTTTTATGAATTTTTCGGTATCGAAGGTTCAGGCTGCGTTTTCTGGCAGAATTTGCAACCCATTACGAATGTCATAACTCACTTTAAGAATTAATTTATGATCTCAAATTTTTACTGTTGTTAGCTTCAGGTAATTCCAAAAATCTCCAATTGGAATTTCGTCAATCGGATAAACGAGGAATTTTAAATGAATTTTTTCGTAAGCTGCAGTCAGAAGTGACGAATCTGATTGCAGCTTAGTAAATGAATTTTTACGAATTTTTGGTAAAGAGTTAGGTTAAACACATAAAAAAATAATAATTTTTGAAGACTTGTAAACAGGTTAAACAGGTCACCAAAAACAACCTATTTTCAGTGATATGAACATGCCTAGATGAAAGCTAAAATGTTGAAATTTCGAGTGAAACACACATTTGAATGATATGGCAAATTATGCGAAATATGAAACAATAAGAGTTCTAAATATCATGTTGATTTAGACTTAATTGTGTAAACCATGTGATCGAAAATAGTTAACTTATGATAAGTTAAGCTAACTAATGA
Source organism: Helianthus tuberosus (assembly GCA_030545235.1). Taxonomy (NCBI): domain Eukaryota; kingdom Viridiplantae; phylum Streptophyta; class Magnoliopsida; order Asterales; family Asteraceae; genus Helianthus; species Helianthus tuberosus. The sequence continues at coordinate 43,600,948 of CM060358.1, read as the reverse complement.
GGAAGTCGAATAGTAGTTTCGACATAGAAAATGAGTAAGGTGGAATAGTCGTGATTGTTAATGACTAATCTAACCGCCTTGTAAATGTTGACAATAGTTCGATGCTTAACGAGCTAGGTGGAGGCTTGGGAAAGAAGTGGTCAAACGAATCAAGTACGAGAAGAAAAGCATAATCGGAATTCAATGTAAGTAAAAAGCTTACACTCTTTTTTTTAGACATGTATTTATTCATAGATCGTAAATACGATAAAATGCTATATCCGAAATATGTTTCCGACAAGAAATAATACAGGACATATAAAATGATGAAAAAGCTTGGTTAATAAAAAAAAGGGGGATCTAATGGTAAAATCCGAAATGGGTCGGATGGGCGAATTGGTAGTTAAAGCCATGTTTTGTTATGTATGTAAACGTTTGGTCATATGGGCCAAACGAGCCAAATGATGATGAAAACACCATTTGGCAATATCGACTAACCTTTGGTTGTCAAGTTATATGTTCTCAGGATTGAACAAAAAATTGAATAATTGCGTCGCTTTGGATTAGCGGCTAGTAAAAGCAAGGTATAAAAAATGAAACGGGTCTATATGTTGACCGGGCCAGGTACGCATTATTATGTTGTAGCTAAAAGTGCTATTTTGGTCAAATGATTGTAAGAGTCTTTCGTCGTAAAATAAGAGACTAGAATTGACCGAAAAGTCCTTAATGGGTAAAACGAGCAAACGACCCCTAGAGGCCGTTTAGAAACTTGCATTGTGATTATGTAACCCTTAGATACATGTAAGAGTTGTAGGCATAAATTTCGTAGTTCAAATGCCTAAAAATGGTCATTTGCGTAAAATGACTAGTTGAAGGATAGAATTGAGGAAAAGGGGTTCGTTATGTTAAATCCACCACAAAATAGTTGTGGTGGATTATATATAGTTATTTAGATACGGAAGTATTGTAGTGTCAAAAAGAAAAGAGCAAGTTTTAGACTAAATTGCTTAAATTCCCTAAACGGGTCAAAACAGTTTATGCACATAGCTTGCGTGCTAGTCGCGCAAATTATAGCAATTACGAACCCAAGCTAAATATTTTGTGTTAAATACATTGGAACATGTATTTTGATTATTCAGAAACAAGTTGGTGGCTTTAAATACAAACGGGTCAAAATGTTGATTTTGAATGATATGCCGAATGCTTAGAAATTCGGAATTTTATTAGTTTGAATGCTGAATTTTAACTCCATGAAATGGAGAACTAAATTACGGTCACGTAGGAAAAAGAATCACGCGAATCGGATAAGTAGAACAAAAGTTATGACATTTTAAAGTTGAATTTCGATTAAACTTATAGCTGGGCAAATGCAGGCTTTAGCAACAAACCCGCTGGAAATTGGTTTCCCCCGCGCCACGTGACGGGTCACAATGTGTGGGGCGCGACACGCGACAGACGTCGCGCCACACGACAAGTTTGTCAGAGTCTCTCGCGACATGCGAGAGACATAAAAACTGGAAAAACTATTTTTAATTGTCGTTTGACGCGTAGAACTTGTTTAAACTTATATTTAAGTTATCAAAACTAACTTTTATGTTGGTTTTGATCACAGGTGAATATCAAGAGTACCCGGATGAAGATCAAGCGACGAAAATGGAACCGAACACGTGAAAAAGAAGCTTCCGCAAGTCGCGTCGTCGTAGCTTTTAAACGACGAATTCAATTACGCTATGTTGTTCTAAACTGTAAATTGTAAAAGTTTCAATAAACCCCAATTTTGTAATATATATGTGCTCATAATCACATGTTTATTTTCGTAAATTATACGAAAACCGTTAATTAATATTAAGGGTCTTACAAGTTGGTAATCAGAGCCCATGGTTACAGAGTAAAGCGTGTTCGGTTCGAGGCTTGATCGCAAATCCGGTAAGTACATGTTTGTTAATAGTTTAGCATGCTAAAGTGTTGTAAACAACACATAGGGCTATCGTGTGATACACGTTACCTCAATTAAATGATAAATATAGTTGACGAAATTACGCGCGTTGACGCGTATAGTAGAAAAGCCTTGTATTATAATACGGGCGATTATTGAAGTTGATGTTACTAATTCTTGTAAATGTTTTAATTGAAGGACACTCGCATCTGAAGATAGCGAGAGTTTAACAAATTGCGGATATGACGGTGGAACGGTCCGAGGTATGACAAGCAGAGCATACTCATCAAGGACCTAAATCGTGTGACGATCGCGAACAAGGTTAACGACATAGAAAGCCCGTTAGGGCAAGCATTTACAGGTGCACATTTTAAATTATTACATGAATAGTAATATGCAACAAATACGTAGAGATTGAAAGTTGCATATGTAGATTAAAAACTTGGAAAAAAAAAACCCGAATAGAAAACCTATCTGGGATATTGTTTCCAAGAGAAACAAATAGAGGCATTACTTACATGGGGTGTAATGTGAAAATTACAAAAAGGTCATGTATACCAGGTATTGATCGCTTACTCTGGCCAAGTAAGTGGTGAGCACGTGGTACCATGAACTTTTTATGATGGACATACTTACATCCGATGTAGTAAGGACAGGGTAAATGGGACAAATTAAAAGTACCCAAATGAATCAAATAAGCAGAATACTTGAGAATAATGTAAACGCAAGCCGGGTGACGGAAGCGTATTACATTAGAATAATGAGCCCGAGAGAAGGGACGAAAGAGCCATGGTTGACAAAATGGGCAAGTAAAACCAAAGTATAGATGATCCGCCGGATCATAAAAGCGAAGGTATTGCCCACACGAAAAAGATAATCAAAGTTGTTAACTTTGGTCGTAGTAAAGAAAGGATGACGATGATAATCGTCATTCATAATCTATAAGGCCTTCAAGGATGGTCACATGAAGAATAAAAGACATGGTCGAATGAAAGCGATGGATTTCGCTATGACGACCAAATAAATCGAAGCGAAGTCTTAATGCATACCGGAAGGGTTGCAATAATAACGACTTCGGTAAAACACCCGGTTGATGGGTAAGGATTTAAACACATGCGTAGACCGAGAAGCGGGAACTCGGAAGGAAAGTCAAAAGACTCAGGTTTCGAGTCATGACTAAAAGATGATAAGATGCTGTAGATAGAAATTTTGAAAAAAAAAATTACGTTCAACTATTTTAAAGTTGAACGGGTCGAACAAAGAATGAGGCTTGACACTTATAAGTGGCGAAGTTCACACGAATAAGTCAAACGAGTTAAATAAAGGATGACACTTGTTAATGCAAGTAAGAACGAACTGAATAAATAAGAGCGCGAAATATTAATAAACCTATGTAAAGGGTCATTGGCATTAAAAACATTAAGATAAAAGAACCCGAGTAATGGGCTGTAAAGAAGTATAAGTATGTACCGGGAAACGGTAAACGTAGAGCAAACCGACGTGTATATGACGTGAGGAGTCATAAAGTCGGAAGATTAGTCCAAAATGGGTCATGAATGAAGCCTTGGACTACGGTCAAGGTCAACTAAAGTTCAAAAGTAAAAACAAATGATTCCAAACAAACAAGGGATGTCTTAGGTACATTTGCATAAAGACACAAATAAAAGATGATCTACGAGATCATCATAAACTACGGGATTATAAGTAGTGTTAAAGTCTACGGACCAAAATGACTCACGAGTCATAAATAGAAGGAAACGAACTGTTGGTCTCACCTTAAAAAAGGGGAAAAATCTAAAGAATTAGCCTATGAGACTAAGTGAAAGAACCTACGGGTCAATAGCGTAAAACGAGGGAACTGATTATGATTCCCCGTCTAAAACGAGAACGGAAAAAGGAATAAATTATTGGTTACCAATTTCCTTGATGTGAGTAAATTGACATAAGCTAAAGAGAAAAACGTTAAACTAAAATTCAGTTTTTGTAAGAAACAACGTTTAAACAAATATGAATACTATGAGATGAACTCGGAAATAGTTAATATTAAAGGATATAGGTTCTAACACTGATAGGTGTGGAACGATACATTTGAAAGAAAGATTTTCGACAATGGAAAGTCGACATAAACTTAAAACAAGATGTGATGTGATTACGGTCACTAAAAGTGACATAGAATTTAACCACGTTGTAACGTGAGTTACGAGATATGAAATTAGAAACACGCAAAAGGCCGGGACGGAAATATGATATACCCGAGTAACAGAGTATAAAATGATGGCGACAAATCAGTCTAACCGGTAAAAACCATTTGGAGTTGAAATAGTGCTACGACTTACGCAAGGCGCTTGTCAATATAGAATTAGCTAGAAGTAAAAATGTTGAATAATAAATACAACCGAGTAATCAGATGACAACTCGGTCAAATAAGTGACCAGAATAAGAAATACAAGCTGAAGGTAATGGCCTACGAGGCCTTACACGTGAAAGGCGCATATGCCTTAAAACTAAAAACACATTACCATACTTTTTGGTAAGATTATTATATGCGAGTAATGCTCAAGTGATCACCGAAAAATAAGGTCCAGATAATCTAAACTAATAAAGTATGTGAGAAAGGTTTCGGGGACGAAACCTCTTTAAGGGGGGTAGACTTGTAACACCCCGAAAACGGGTTTGGTAATCAAACCCCGTTAATACTAAAAGATCGGTAAAGTACCATTAGTGGTAAAGTAAACCCGGTGAGTATTAGGATTTAAATAAATAAATCTAATATTCATTAAAAGGATGATAAATACTGTGAGAAAACAAAGTATATAAAAGGCTCGAGTTAAGGAGACTTAAAATAAAACGGGTTGTGAACAAGATAAAATAACTAGGAAATAAATAACCTAGTTAGTTACAAGTTTTGTGGTTATGTGAAACTTTGGTCAAAACATGTTATATGCAACAAGGGTAAGGTATAGGGGCCAAAAGTGAAAAGATGGAAAAAAAAGTTTTATTAAATAAAACAATTAAAAACCAAACACACACACACTTGGTGTGTGTCTGGTCGCAGGAGAACACAGGGGGCGACCTAAGCTCATCTTCAAAACCCTAAACTCTCACAAATCTCTAAAATTGAAGGTCAAGATCAATTCCAAAACAAAATCCGAGCCTAGATTGGTAATCTCCATTGCAAGGGGGTCATAAGGTATGTGAAACTTGATAGAAAATCTCTACTTGAAATTCTGATGAACTTAGAGAATTCGGAAATTGTTGATGCATGATTGTTATATGGATGAAATAGGAACATTGTAGTGTCTAGGAGTAAACCCTAGACAAGTATATGTTGAAATCATGCCTAATTCTAGTAAAATCCATGAACACCATTGAAGGTGATTGTTGTTAGGGTTTTTGATTGCTAAAAATAGTGTTATAATGTTATAAACATGTTTTAATTGAAAGCTGAATTCAAACAGCTTCTGATCAGAATTTACAGCCGATTTGTATTGGCTGTAACGTGGATAAAACGTGACAAAAACATGTGTTTCTTGAGTCTAAAATGTAATTACAGGAAATATCTTTAAAACCCCACTGGAATGACATTTTTTCGACGAAAATTGAATGTTTTATAATTTTTCGGTATCGAAGGTTCATGCTGCGTTTTCTAGTAGAATTTGCAGCCCATTAAGAATGTCATAACTCAATTTAAGAATTGATTTATGATATCAAATTTTTACTGTAGGTAGCTTCAGGTAATTCCAAAAATCTCCAATTGGAATTTCGTCAATCGGATAAACGAGGAATTTTAAATGAATTTTTTCGTAAGCTGCAGTCAGAAGTGACGAATCTGATTGCAGCTTACTAAATGAATTTTTTCGAATTTTTGGTAAAGAGTTAGATCTTGAAATTTTAACACAAGGCCTAACCCTCCGAGTGGTACGTCACAAAAAAAAATCATAATTTTTGACAGTGTTGTAAGAGTCGCTAGGCGCTAGTCGGGCGGTGGGGTACTGACTAGCGATTAATCGGGATTAATAGGGATTAATCGGAATTAATCGGATCGAGATTTTTATATGTAATTTTTGGTTATATATATACATACACATTTTTATATGTAGTTTTCTAAAGTAGAAATGTTTTAAGCACTCATTGACCCATTTTTTTTTTAATTAATTGAAAGGAATTTATAAGGTTTGTTCGAAATTTGGCCGGCTTCTGGCCAAAATTTGGCCTGAATAGGACCGTCATTGACCGCCTAGCGATTAATCGGCCACTAATCGATGAACCTCCGATTAGCGATTAATCGGTGACTAATCGGGGACTAGTCGGGATTTTTACAACCATGATTTTTGAAGACTTGTAAACAGGTTAAACAGGTCACCAAAAACAACCTATTTTCAGTGATATGAACATGCCTACATGAAAGCTAAAATGTTGAAATTTCGAGTGAAACGCACATTTGAATGATATGGAAAATTATGCGAAATATGAAACAATAAGAGTTCTAAATATCATGTTGATTTAGACTTAATTGTGTAAACCATGTGATCGAAAATAGTTAACTTATGATAAGTTAAGCTAACTAATGAGGAAGTCGAATAGTAGTTTCGACATAGAAAATGAGTAAGGTGGAATAGTCGTGATTGTTAATGACTAATCTAACCGCCTTGTAAATGTTGACAATAGTTCGATGCTTAACGAGCTAGGTGGAGGCTTGGGAAAGAAGTGGTCAAACGAATCAAGTACGAGAAGAAAAGCATAATCGGAATTCAATGTAAGTAAAAAGCTTACACTCTTTTTTTTAGACATGTATTTATTCATAGATCGTAAATACGATAAAATGCTATATCCGAAATATGTTTCCGACAAGAAATAATACAGGACATATAAAATGATGAAAAAGCTTGGTTAATAAAAAAAGGGGGATCTAATGGTAAAATCCGAAATGGGTCGGATGGGCGAATTGGTAGTTAAAGCCATGTTTTGTTATGTATGTAAACGTTTGGTCATATGGGCCAAACGAGCCAAATGATGATGAAAACACCATTTGGCAATATCGACTAACCTTTGGTTGTCAAGTTATATGTTCTCAGGATTGAACAAAAAATTGAATAATTGCGTCGCTTTGGATTAGCGGCTAGTAGTTTTAGCTAAAAGTGCTATTTTGGTGAAAACACCAGGTACGCATTAAAATTGAATAATTGCGTCGCTTTGAAAACACCAAACGAGCCAAATGATGATGAAAACACCAGGTACGCATTATTATGTTTTAGCTAAAAGTGCTATTTTGGTCAAATGATTGTGAGAGTCTTTCGTCGTAAAATAAGAGACTAGAATTTACCGAAAAGCCCTTAATGGGTAAAACGAGCAAACGACCCCTAGAGGCCGTTTAGAAACTTGCATTGTGATTATGTAACCCTTAGATACATGTAAGAGTTTTAGGCATAAATTTCGTAGTTCAAATGCCTAAAAATGGTCATTTGCGTAAAATGACTAGTTGAAGGATATAATTGAGGAAAAGGGGTTCGTTATGTTAAATCCACCACGAAATAGTTGTGGTGGATTATATATAGTTATTTAGATATGGAAGTATTGTTGTGTCAAAAAGAAAACAGCAAGTTTTAGACAAAATTGCTTAAATTTCCCTAAACGGGTCAAAACAGTTTATGCACATAGCTTGCGTGCTAGTCGCGCAAATTATAGCAATTACGAACCCGAGCTAAATATTTTGTGTTAAATACATTGGAACATGTATTTTGATTAGTCAGAAACAAGTTGGTGGTTTTAAATACAAACGGGTCAAAATGTTGATTTTGAATAATAAGCCGAATGCTTAGAAATTCGGAATTTTATTAGTTTGAATGCTGAATTTTAACTCCATGAAATGGAGAACTAAATTACGGTCACGTAGGAAAACGAATCATGCGAATCGGATAAGTAGAACAAAAGTTATGACATTTTAAAGTTGAATTTCGATTAAACTTATAGCTGGGAAAATGCAGGTTTCAGCAGCAAACCCGCTGGAAATTGGTTTCCCCCGCACCACGCGACGGGTCACAATGTGTGGGGCGTGACACGCGACAGACGTCGCGCCACGCGACAAGTTTCTCAGAGTCTCTCGCGACGCGCGAGAGACATAAAAACTGGAAAAACTATTTTTAATTGTCGTTTGACGCGTAGAACTTGTTTAAACTTATATTTAAGTTATCAAAACTAACTTTTATGTTGGTTTTGATCATAGGTGAATATCAAGAGTACCCGGATGAAGATCAAGCGATGAAAAGGGAACCGAACACGTGAAAAAGAAGCTTCCGCAAGTCGCGTCGTCGTAGCTTTTAAACGACGAATTCAGTTACGCTATATTGTTCTAAACTGTAAATTGTAAAAGTTTCAATAAACCCCAATTTTGTAATATATATGTGCTCATAATCACATGTTTATTTTCGTAAATTATACGAAAACCGTTAATTAATATTAAGGGTCTTACATTCTATAGCTTCTTCTATAGTTTGAGGTCTAGCCGCCTTGACTACATGCCTAATCTCACTGATTAATCCCCAGATGTAACGGGAGATTAATACTGGTTCTGGTGTTGCAAGGGTTGGCACTATCCTAGCCATGGTTGTAAAAGTCGCTAGGCGCTCCCTAGTCGGTCGACCGGGGAGTTGAGAGTACTCGGCCTAGCCGGAGAGTACACGGGGAGTACTCGGAGATGCCAAATTATAAAGAAATTAGTTTTCGGAACTTAAATATACGTGAAATACCATAAATTTACTAATATTTATAAGAAAATACGTGAAATTGATATTTATTCTTTAATATGATAGGCATAGAAATTATGTTTTATTTTATTCTAAGTCAAATTCGGCCCGAGTTGACCTACTAGATCCGATTTTGGCCAATGTTGACCGCATTTGATCGATTCCGAGTAATTAGTCGGAGTTGAAGAAAGTCGCCTCGGCACCCTACCTTGTAGCGACTACCCGGGGAGTACTCGGCCTTGGAGACCTTGTTTTACAACCATGTCCTAGCATATTCGAAAAATAAAGTAGTGTAACCCTTACTATCTAATCCAGTCATTCTAAGGTTTAAGAACTTATTTGCTATCTGTTCTTTTTCATTGGGAGGGCAGAATTTCCTTTCCACCATGTTCTTAAATTCTTCCCATTCCATATTGTAAACCCTGTCACTTCCCCTAGACTGGAGGATAGTGTTCCACCATTCTAAAGATGAGTTCTTAAACAGATTGGAGGCAAACATTATCTTATCCTCTTCCGTACACTTGCTTATTTTTAAGACTGCCTTAGTCTTTTCTATCCAGCGTAGAGCTGCAACGGCCCATTCGTTACCCGAAAATTCCATTGGTTTACAGTACCAGAATTCTTTATAAGAACAACCATAAGACATGGTTCTTCTTCTTTTAGGAGTGGGCACTTGAAGTATGGGTCCATTGTTCACGCTGTTTTCTGGTTCAGTAGGTCGTTTACTGCCATGATTACTTTTATTATCAGCTTCCCTAACCGTTTGGATAATATATGGCATTGCATCTATTATCCCTTGTGCCGCTATGTGTTGGATGTCACTGTTATCCACTTGGTTTCCATTATTATTGTTGTTCGGATTATCGTTATTCGGGTTATTATCATTCTGGTTTTCCAGATTCACTTCGTTGTCCATCTGAATTTTAAACAATTTCCACATATTAATATCACAAAATAATATTTAATGCAAATGATCACACAACACATATATTGATCAAAATCGTCGATCATTGCGACTTTTACTCTTTCTTATATATTATGCATCTAATACAAACTGGAACTGGAATTTAAAATTACAATACTATTAGGCATCAGTAGATATTGTCTAGTTTTTTTTTCAAAATACACACATATTATATATTATTATTATTATTATTATTATTATTTTATTATTATTATCACCATTACTGATATGGGTTCATCCAGAACTCCATATTACGCTCGTCATACTTCCAGACGAGTTGTTCTCCTATCTGCCTCATCCTCTCACTACCTTCTAAAATCTCCTCACCAAAGGTTCGAAGTTCTTGCACATTTTCTTCACTCATTGGGGGTGTAGGAGCTGGTACTGGGTTTGGGAACTGGGGCATTGGTTCTTGGTAAGGATAAGGGTTTTCTAGAATTTATCTGATGTATTTGTCATTATTGTAATAGGGATCTAGAGGGTCCAAATCTGGGTAGGCTGCTAGGTTTGGCATGGGTTCATCTTCTGGTATTGGGTAACGTTGTTGGTAATCCCTATGGTCGTCAAACCACGGGTCGTAGTCTGGGTCTAAGGGATTGGGTGCTGGTACTCTAGGTATCTCTGCTGGGTCAAGGTCAGGCATTGGGATTTGGTTTTTTGGGTTTGCTTCAATTTCCATTGGCTGTGTGGGAAACAATGGTAACGGCTGGGGTGCTATGAATTGCTCTAGATTAGGGTCTGCAGCTGTAGTTGCTAAGATATGAAAATTTGCTGGACTCCTATTGAGCATATCCTGAGTGCGAGCATCTGTTTCTCTCTTAACAGCTGCTAAAACCCACTTTTGTTGTAACTTTTTCATTCTTTTCCTACGTTCATGCGCTCCTCTACTGAACCATCCTCTCTTCTTAGGAGGGAATGGCTATTCAGACTGAGCCTTAAACACGAATATCTCATCTTCATTGTCAGCTGAATACCCTGAGAGGGTACGCTGTGAAGAGGTACATTCGTCCCTAGGTAAGCTGGACAACTGACGGTAGGCGTCGGAAGGTCCTTGGTCGCTCATACTGTAAACTAACAAATAGTCAAATAACACGCAACGATAATATACAGATATGCACGTATTTCTGTAATTAATTTCCTAACATTTTGAATAATATCTTGGTGTCAGCAGAACACTTCTGTGGCTGAATTAGTGGCTTAGCTCTGATACCACTTTCTGTCGCAACCCCCGTCCCCTATCTGTCCCGCGAACGGGCGGCCGCGAGATCAGTATCAGTAGTATTGGTGTTTATCATTCTGGCAGCGAAAATTACATCAGGACCGTAGTTAGGAAATATTTTATCAGAGTAAAATACCACGCTTTTATAGCATTAAACACATGGGAAAATTACAAGTTTCAAATACACACATTTTCATAGGGATAAACCATATTTTATTTAAATAAAGCATCTCTTTATTTTAGGTAACTTTATAGCCACTTTTCCAAGCTTTCAGTGCTGTCCAGCTGGCTTCTATTTGGCTTTCACATTTTGTTACCTGAAACACGTTTAAAACATTTTGTCAGTGGGAAATACTGGTGAGTGAATCCCAGTTTAATCAAGTTAAGTAAAACCGTTGTACAGTATTGAGGGGGGTCGCGCAATTACATTTGTTTCCATCTACTTTAATTACCACCCACGGTATTGTCAACCCGACTTGTGGTCATGTTACTACTCACAATGTAGTAACAAATTTTGTATACAAAACCCCAACATACCGACGATAATTATAGAATACAAATACTCAATCACTGTTTAATATAATATTAATCATATGAGGTTTTGTAAAAACAGTTTGCAAAAAGAAGATTACTCACATTGCTGTCTTTGGGTTTTCCTTAAGGATTTCCTGGTGATTATCTATTAATTACACAAATGCACACGCGTTAGTATAATAACTCAATATTTACATTAGTAATACCCTCCCCGAGACGGCATTCCAACGACTACGTCGGGCAGAACCACGACAGTCGTTACGGAACCCTAAATCAATTGGACAGCGTATCTAATACATAACCGGGGGTTATGATACTTACAACGAGGCAGAACTTCGTTATTTAGGGGGGGGGGGTATAATGCCGGAGTATAGCTTATACTATATAGAAATTCGAGAGAGAAAGAAAAGTTTGAACGATTTCGACTGAAACCGATCGACCCTATTTATAGTGCTGATACAGCACTTCCTCACGGCCCGCGAAGGATAAGGAGAGGGCTGTCGCGGCCCGCGACCTAGGGGTATAGACTCTAGGGTTGCTGATTCGTCGATATAGGTTCGACACGGATGGTGACACGTGGCAGCCTGGGGCTCGCCCTGGTGACTGGCTGTCGCGCCCCGCGTAGCCTGAAGGCAAGGCCTTCGCGGCCCGCGAGCAACACTATTTTCTTGTTTTTATTTTATTTTTAATTATATATGGTATTTTGGGCTCGGTTTTCGCATACGTGGTATATTTTAAGACGTAAAGGAACATTTTAAATAATTTATAGATGTAGGAAATAATTTTAGGAGGATTGTTATACCATTCGCGAGTACAAAAAAGCTACGCTAGAAGGGATTTAAATGCATATCGCCGTGAGAGATACTAAGAAATCTTCACAAGTGGACGGTGGTTCCATTGATGGGTGTGGGTTCCAAGTTTTTCGAGATTGATGATTAGTATTTTATTTTGATGTTTTAAAATAGTTTGTACTTGGATTTTTAAAGAATTTAGTATTTTATTTATGTTTATTATTTTTTATGTTCTAATTTATTATTAGTTACTTTTTACGTTATAAACTTAAATTATATGCTATTTATTTAATTTAGAAATTAAATGTTTTGAAAATAAGTCTAGGGAACACTTAGGAACTCCATACCGCATCTTTAAACCGCGGGGTGTGGAGCGTGGGTTGGGACGGCGGAATGTCAAAAACGTTGATTAGTCCACACCCGGCTAGTGTTGGCCATGGCGTTGCCCCGTTGGCATGGGGCTGGGGGCTGGGGTGACATGGTTGGGTATAATTGGCTACCATTTGTTGGCCGTTAGGCTAGCTGTTGGCCAACGACTATTTAAAAAAAATGTTTTAATTATTTTTTATATAAACCAAACATTTCTTACTCAGTTTTACCATCCAAAAATTAAAAAATATATATAATGGATTCTTCAAGTTCAAGCGATTCGTATGATAAATTTGTTTTGTCATTCTCATCCGACGACGTGGCGTAATTAATATTATCAGTAGTGTCGATGGTGATGAAAGCTATTGTTGAAGATGCAGATGAAGGGACTTCCCAACCCCATCCCAAACGGAGGAAGTATATTGTTTGTGAACGCGAAACCGAAAACGATTTGCTGGTAAGCAATTATTTCTCAGTTGAACCAACATATGATTAAAGAATGTTTAGGTGTCGTTTTCGTATGAGTAAAAAATTATTTTTAAGAACATCAAAGGATTTAGAGGATAATTATGTTTTTTTTCTAACAAAGACCCGATGCGCGTGGTAATTTAGGATTTACCACGTGGCAAAAGGTTACGGCCGCCCTAAGACAATTGGCTTACGTCAATAGTTCCGACATAATGGACGACTATTTAAGAATGTCAGCACGAGTGGCTAGGGAAAGTTTTCACAATTTTTGTGCGTATATCATTGAGCTATATATGAAAAGATATTTGAGAAAACCGACGTTTGTCACACCCCGACCACATATAACATACAAAACGTGGTGGAAAACGTCGGGGAGTGTTGTAACAGAATTAATTGTTTCATAACCATGGCATTCAAAGTTGTATTTTATTTATCAACATAAGAGTTACATTGTCTTAAACAGGAAACAAAGAGTACAAAACATAATTAAACTAAGTCTATCTTCGTTTTATGTCTCTAAGGCACAGGTCCGCCCTAGTGTCACAATCATTGTCCTAAGCAACAGCTCCTGAAAACACATGTGAAAATAGGTACGTCAGCATAAAAATCCCTGTGAGATACATAGGATTTGTGAAAAGAGGATTCATGACTTATGAGTTTAGAAAAAAAATTATTTAACAAAAGTCAGTCATGAACCTTGTAAATTGTTTTGTTTTGTAAATTATTCAAAAAGCGTTGATATATATATAAATAAGAGAATAATGTAAGGTTAAATGAATAACCAAGTAATATGAGTTTGTATAAGATAAGTTGTTTTGTAAATCAATGTCTTGTGAAAATAAGTTGTTTATGTAAAACGTAATATGTCAAATATTGAAATGATTTAAGTAACGCTACGACATGTAATATCATACAAACACTTATTTATAGGAAGTACCAGCGGCGTATCCACCATGCTTGTATCATATTACACACGCCTCGTTACTCAAATCACTTACTCAAACCAACCACCAATGTAAATTGTTTATGTATAGATGAATTGTCATGTGTTAATGTGTAAACCAAATCGAAATGTCTATGTCCAACGTAAACCACTAAATGTGTATATCAATGTCAAAATGTTTATGTTTAATGTAGATCATGTAATGTGTACCCAAAAATATCATGTATGGTAAGTGAAATATATCAACTAAACCATATGTAAAATGTACAAAAACAAGGTATTGAAGTAAAACATGGTTTAAATCAAAGTTATGTTTTGTGGAACAAAAGCATGCTATACTGATACAAACATTTATGCGGTATTGTGAAAATGCATACATCCAAGCCTTGAGACTGTGGCGATAAACCCTTAAACAAATTAAAGATTTATCTAAGTTATGTGTATCGAATTCGGTCATTCCTTTCATCCAAACCTACCCAGGATGTCCGGAACGGGAGTTGTTAATTCCTATGGTACAAGTACCTACTAACGAACGGCGTAGCTAATGTTAATGAATGTATTGTTCCATTTTAAACAACCCAAATATCATACCAAAATGTAAGCATGTGATGAAAACAACTGTACTAAGTATGCGCACAATGGGCATACATAGCATGAAATGTAATGTGAAACAATGTACTAAGTATGCACACAATGGACATACATAGCATGAAATGTAATGTAAAACAATGTACTAAGTATGCACACAATGGACATATATAACATGAAATGTAATGTAAAATAATGTACTAAGTATACACACAATGGACATACATAGCATGAACACAATGAAATCATGTACTATAAATGTACTAATGAACATAGCAAGTATATGATGTGAAAGCAGGAAAGCATGAAAGTAACAAGTAGGCACATGTGTTTCACCCCAAAATGTTTGGAAAACAGCAAAAGAAGGGTCTATGTACTCACTTGGGATTGCTCAGAAGTCCTAAGATAACCACCCAGCAATGCTAGAGATCTCGGAATCAAACGGCACCTAATATAGGTAACTATGTTAATAAACCGGACCTATATCGGAGGATCGGATAGAATGAGGGCTCGTAAACCAAATGAGTATGGGAACTCATGTAGTATGGTTTAACAAAGCCTACATACTAAATGAAACCTAACATAAGTGCTTACGACCCATTACGACCCGTTTAGGTAGCTTATGCTACTTTAACGCGTCGTTCGCGTGAAACGCGTTCGGACCGCTTAACTAGTCCTATGACAAGTAACATATGCCTTAACATGTCTAATATTGTTGTCAAATCAGTTTAGATGTCAAAAGTTATGTTACATATGTTTAAAATGAATTTTGGCATCAAAGGGGTATTTTGGTAATTTACCTAAGGCATATAAACTACCTATCATACAACTACTTAAACGAAGCGACCATAAGGTATAACCTCGGAAGGTTATTCCCTATATACTATGGTCACCTAATGTGTTTGGTCGGATCCTAATGATCGACCAAATGGGTCGGGTTCGAAGGTATAAGCGATTTATTAGATCGCTTACCCTTACGACCCTAGACAACGTGGTAATCAGTAGGCATAGTCACAAGGGACTATAACCATCGTGATTACGCTCACGTTGCGAAGTTCAAACGAACTTCGCATTGACCATAAACTGGTCAATGCAGAAAGTCAAACAAAGTTTGACTTTCGGACTCGAAAAGCAATAAAAGAACGAAGGAACACTTACAAAGGGTCCCCGAATGCTAATCTTGATTCAAGTAGCTCAGGTATGAAACAAAGGTTTCAACTTAGAGCTTCTCAAATCAGATTCTTGTGAGGAATGAGTGAAGTTGAGGTGGGTATTTATAGAATTCGGTTCACCGTTAGGATCGTTTCTTGGAGAAGAGGGAATGATCACATCCCTACACTTGTTGGAATGTTGTGGTAGCTCATTTTGCTTCCACCATAAGAGTTTGACACTTGGCATTGGCCCTTGGAGGGTTTAAGGGCTGTTAACATGTGTTTAAAATGGCTTTTGCTGATCAGAAGAGGCCTAGCGTGACGCCAAGGGGGCTAGGTGTCACGCTAAGGTCCCTCTGATCAGCAACAAATTTCCAAAGCTTCCAATTCAGTCCCCGTTGTGTATTAAGGCCATTTCCGACATGTTTAAGGCTCGTGAAGCCATTTTCAAGGCCCTAAAATGAAGCCTAAACATTGTGGTCATGAAACATGCTCAAAAATATCCCGGATGTCGGTTCGTTTGGTCGTACGATCGCGATGTTCGCTTAATTACGACGGAATGCGCATAAGCGCGAAAAACGATCCAAATTGCGCGACGAATGGATTTTTCTTATGCCAAACACTAAAATAAAATATTTTAGTGCTTACATAAATTTTTGGATGTCCGGAGGTATTCAGAACGTAAGTTATGCGCGAAATTGCAAACTTGTGCACTTTTTGACGCTTTTGGTCCCTGAATGACTCAAAAGTTTATTTTAGCACACCGAACCCCTCAAAGCCTATTTCTAAGCTATATAAAGGATATTTAAGGTGTGTTTAACTTATGGTCATGTTCCGGAATGTTTGTTACAGTTCAAATTGGCATACTTTCGCAGTTTGTCAAGTTTAGTCCCTGTAAGCGAATTTACTTGTTTTTGACATACCAAAGCCTTCAAAACTTATTTCTAAGTTATGTAAAGGTTATTTAAGGTATGTTAAGTATATGTTGATGTTCCGGAGTATTTTTCGCATTAAACTGATTACGTTTACGCACCAGTTTGCGTATAATCCTCCAGAAAGCGATATAGAGTTTGAAATTAAATAAAAGTCAAAACATGAGAAATGTAAAACATAACCAAACAAACATTGGGATCAAATAACATTGTTTTATTGATAACTGAACTGTTCACAATGATTACAAGCACAGATGTTACAACGTTTAGTGATATGCAACAAATTTTAGAACATCACGCTAAATATCATGGTCTCCCCGGGATGAAATGGGAGTGGGAACTTTGTCCAACTGCATGGCAAGGCTCTCACACAAGTGGATATCATGGAATGCCGGCTATGATGCTTGAAGCGGTTGCATCACAAGATCTTTGGATCTGGCATGCATTCTTTGGTATGCCCGGTTCACATAACGATACAAACATTATACATCACTCGCCCCTATTCAATGATCTAATAAATGGTATTCGACCGAAAGGAACATTTTTTGTAAATGGGGTTGAATACAAGTATGGGTACTATCTTGTTGATGGAATTTACCCTGAGTATGCTATTTTTGTGAAATCATTTTCAAGAGATGGAACCCTAGATCCTAAAAGAATAAAGTTTAACACAGTTCAGATGGCGGCACGCAAAGACATCGAGCGAGCATTTGGTGTTTTGCAGAAAAGGTGGTGCATTTTGAGCATGCCTTGTCGATTGTATGAAAAAGATCAAATAAGAAACGTGATGTCCGTGTGCATCATTCTACACAACATGATTTTGGAGGATGAATGACGTGCAATTGTTGAATATTATGGCGAGGAGCCCGAATCAAATAACGAAGACATTAGTGACGAAGATAGAACACAAAACCAATATCTAATCGAGTCAAGACAAATAAGTTCAAAATTTCGAGCTGATTTGGTAGAACATGTTTCGACACTTCCTAGATTCGACTCCAATTAAGATGAAAATGAAGATGAAGATGAAGATGATTGATTTTTTTTTATGATGTAATGTATTTTTTTATTGTAGTTATTTAATATAATTAAAATGTGTTTTTAAAATTATTTAGTAAATTCTACTATTAATATAATAAATAAAAAAAAGAAATTTAGGTGCCACATGGCACCCCAACGCCGCCTAGCCACGCCCCTTCCACACCCCACTTTTTTGGGTGTAAACTGGTGGAGCCCACATCTGCCACGTGTGGAGCAATGCTCCCAACCCAAGCCCCCACACCCCGCAACCTTAGGGTCAGAGGGGCACTCCCCTAAGAGGGGAGTCCCCTCTCTTACGCACCACCAATCAGCTAGTGCCACGTCAACTCCCCTCTTAAACTCCCCTAACACCCCATTTTGATGGCGGCACTCCCCTCTTAGGGGACTTGGGTTTTTTTTTTTTTTATTTGTTGTAAAATTATGCATGTTTATAAATTAAAAAAATATTAATAAAAATAAACATTAAATAAAAGACATTTCATTAAATTAAAAAAACACAACCTAGAAAAATAAAAATTACATTCAAACTAGAAAAATATAAAAACAAACTACTCGTCGTCGGAACTCACTTCAAGGTGAGGTAGATCTAAACGTCCGAGATGCTCAACGAGATCGTGTTTTAGTCTCCAATGCGTTTCTTCGTCAATGAGCTCGCTATAAGCTGTTTCAGCGAAGACGGGTTCGACTGGAGGATCTTGAATGTGTACCGGTGCTATCGCCCTTCCGTCGTCTTTTATAATCATGTTATGTAAAATAATGCACGTATACACGAGTAACCTTATCTTTTTCACCGTTTTGGAACGCATTGGACGCTTTAGTATTCCCCACTTCCCCACTCGTCGTTCGCTTCGACGTCACTAACAATTTTTAGGAACAAAGACTTGGACATACGAAACCTCTGACGAAAAATATCGGCATTAAATTTTGGATTTTCTACAAAATAATCGGCCATTAGTGTTTCGTGGCCACCCTCACGATCTCGAGGGACAATTTTTTTTACTAGACGATGCCGTGTCTAGTATCTCCGCTTGTTGAATGAGATTTTGGAAGAAAATTAAACTACTATCGTTTGACGGAGAACCTTCATCATCGGGAAAGTCGGGTAGGGGAGGAAAAAACGGGAACTTGGGATCCATTTTGTGTTGTATTTGATAGATTTTTTTAGAGTGAGTTTGAGAGTGGTGGGTGTGGTAAAAAAATTGTTTGAGATTGAGTTAAGTTGGTTATTTATATTAATTTTTTTTTTTTTTAAAAACAACCGTTGCCCAACGGTCTCTTTCCTCGATCCATGTGCCAACTCATCGCAGTGAACAACCACCGAAACCACACCCCGAATCGGGTCCCCGCGGTGATGGCGGCGGTGTTCCCGATCGGGGAATGTGGTCACCGAGCCACTCCCCGCTTGGTGCCCCGGATACCTTATGGAACTCAAGGGAATTTTAGGAAAAATTTGAGGTATCAAGCTGTGATTAAATGTTGGTAAGAATATGTGACTGGAGTTGAAAATGAACTCCCATCACCTTAATGTAACATTTCAAAAGACTATGATTAAATGAGTCATTAGGAGCTAAATTGCCAAACATATTCAAATTAGGGGTGCCCATTGGTTCGGTTAATTCCGTGGAAATCTTTTTGGGTCAAAATGAAAACCAAACCAAACCGAATTCAAGTAGTTCTGTATCGAATTCGAGTTAAGTTTGGTTTTCGGCTTCGACTGAAAAAACCAAATTTAGCAGAAAAAAAAATAATGCTACAAATCTTATAAGCAAGATGATATATCAATCTTTATTTTAGTTTTGTAACTGAACTTGAACCTTCAAATGTTACAAATATTTATTCTTAAAAAGTAAAAAACATGTTCAATAAGAATGTAAACACACTAGAAAACACACTAGAAAGAGAGGATAGAATCAACTAAATTCTCCAGGGATTGGCATGCAGATCCACCTTTTTGCATAGATTGATTCACCTTCTCTTGAAGAGATTTAGATCTATGCCTCATCTCACTACCTTCTTTTCCCATAATCACTCTTTTTATTATTTTACAAGTCTCTTCCCTATTATCCAACATCACTCCTATCTTCCAAACATCTGTCACATATCTTGCATTAATTGGTTGATCATAAGAACAAGGTGAGCATATCATTGGAACACCTTCACATATGCTCTCCAAAGTTGAGTTCCATCCATTATGAGTCCAGAAGCATCCTATAGCTTCATGAGCTAGTACTTCTTGTTGAGGAGCCCATTTCACAATACGTCCTCTTTCACCTACTTCCTCCGCGAACCCTTTAGGCAATGCCTCCAGCCATTGAGAGCCGGTAACCGAGCCAGGGCGGACTACCCATAGGAAACGTTGCTTGCTATTCGCTAACCCCCAAGCCATATTAGTAAACTCGGCTTCACTCATTTGAGCAATACTCCCAAAACTCACATACACTACTGAGTGAACTGGTTGCTGGTCTAACCTGAAATAAAGAAACAAAACAAAATGATATTGGTGAATAAAATTTTATGTGTTTTAAATGATTGAAAAGCAGATCCCCATATAAAGAGATTACAATGAAAATGATAACCATAACAAAGTCTAGAAAATTAAAAATAAATAACATGACTGCCGCTTGGACTAGGAGTGCGTCTGATTAAGGGGCTGTTTGTTTAGCTCTTAATGGTTCAGACCTCTTACTGATTCAACACTTAATAGTTCAGACTGTTTGTTTTGCAAACATATGTCTGAATGGTTCAGACATTTGCATCTGAATGGTTAAGTTTTATACTGAGTCTGAATGGTTAAGACCTCTAATCTGAATTGGTCAGACATTTGCCTCTGAACGGTTAAGTATTATACTGGCTCTTAATGGTTCAGACCTTTTACTGGCTCAACACTTAATAGTTTAGACATATTACTGATTTAGCACTTAACCATTCACAAGTTAGAAGTTACCAAACACCCCTAAATGTATTAAAAAGTTGACTTTGCTAATATGGGGCATCATGTAGCAAAGTCACTTTAAATACATAATAAAACTCAACTAGTCCAGGTAGTAGAGTATTTTTGTTTGGCCTTTTACCCGTTTGAGTCGAAGGTTATTTTAATGAAGTTAAATTTTCAAAAAAAAAAAAAGTCATTTTTATATTTTATTTTGTCAGATTTTCCATGGCTCCACTATTTCAACAAGTGGAGTTTCTAGTTACACTATTTCAACAAGTGGAGTATCTAGTTACACTAATTAATGCTAACATTAAAATTTCAATAATTATCATAATATTCATCCTAGAGATTTTTATTTGAACGACAAATTTTGAATCATTGACGGACCACTGAAGTATCACCGTGCCACCAGCAGAACCACCCGATCATATTCATACTAAAGATAAATAATAATTAACAAATAAACTTAAAGATAAATGGTAAATCAAATAATAATAATAACTAGGATAGATCGGTTAATGCTAACCATGAAATAGAGCTTCGGTCTTGCTCTATTAAACTGCTATGCGACGCTGGAAAATATGTATGAAAAGGACCGATTGCGAAACTTGGAATCTGAAAAACCTGAGATATGGCCAAGAATGCAGGCTCTTCTAGTTCTTTGAAAGTGTTGAATATGATCCCCGAAGCCGCCTTTGTTCCGTTGATCATGTTACATATCAACTCCGCCTTTGCCTTCTCTAGCCCGCCTTTGTAAATCTTTTCTATGTCCATTTCTGTCATCAAGGCAAGCTCTTCTTTAATTGTGGTTTTATAGTAGCTCTTTTCACCAAGCACTAAAGCTGCATAAAGAGGGATGCATGACATACTGCTTGTTCTCAACACAATCCTTTTGAGTTTCAGACGGTCTGTGATAGACTGAGTGAAATGCCATAGTGCATCTGAGATCAAGCATGCCACAGGCTCTACTTCTAGCAACTTAGCTAAGCAGACCGCAAACGAGTCAATGCAGCTTTTGTTCATGAAGTTGATGGCCTGGTTAGTTGTGTCTAGATTTAAACTCTTGTCTTTGGAAGTAGACAGCCCATCAGAGATTGATTTGAAGGTGAATTGTGGGTAGTTTGATGGATTTGGAGAGTTGAAATTGGTGTGAATGATGATGATTTTGAAGCCTTTAGTATAGAGAATGTTTGCTAATTGAAGCATGGGGTTTATGTGACCTTGAAATGGTAAGGGAAAAAGTACTAGTGCTTTATTATTCATGGCCATCTTGGTTAGCTTTGCCATTGTTTGTTTGTGTTATTTATAGGGGAAAATGATGAAAATATCCATTTTAATAAGGTAATTATAAAAATATATTTTAGTTTTTGATATTACGAAAATAACGGTTTGATTTTTGTTTTTTAGTTTTTAATAATTTCAACTAGTAGACTTCCCCGCGCGTTGAGGCAGGAAGTCGGTATCATCGTTCGATTCAATAAAGTATCGGTACCGTCATTGGCACTTTATATAGCGATCGAAAGATAAACTATAAGAATGAAATCGATAAAGGTTTTAAAAGTAAATTGACCTGGCACCGATGTTGTTTGGATGGTATCAGTTTTGTTTATTACCGATACTCGCTATAGCTTATGATATAAAAGATACTCTATACCGCTACCGAATGTGTTCCACCAGTATCGGTTTGGCTTGTCATGGAAAGGAACAAAAAAAATAAAAATATAATTGACTCGTTCAATTTTGAACAAAACTTTTTTTAAAACACAGATAAAATAAGTATGCTACAACAACGATATATTGAGAGTTTAATATAACATTATACTATATTATTAGAATAACGAAATGTATAAAGCATTATATTGTATTATTAGAATACGAAAAATGGTAAACGGCGTCAATTTATAAAACATAGTATTTTATCTTCAGAGTTATTAAAGAAAAACAAAATATGTTTAAAATTAATTATAATAATAAAATATAATAAGAACAATAATATAGTTATAATTAATGAAAAAATTAGTTAATTAATTACCTAATTAAGTTAATGAGGATGTACAAAACCCTTTTGAAGGCTCGTTACAATTAGGGCTGGCAATTTATACACGAGACACGAATACACGACACGTACCTACACGACTTTAACAGGTAACAGGTAAGACCTTAACAGGTTTCGTGTACTAAACAGGTAGACACGAAATTACCTGTTAATTTTTGTGTCTAAACAGGTATAATACCTGTTTACCTGTTAAGTACCT
This sequence comes from Helianthus tuberosus, assembly GCA_030545235.1. Taxonomy (NCBI): domain Eukaryota; kingdom Viridiplantae; phylum Streptophyta; class Magnoliopsida; order Asterales; family Asteraceae; genus Helianthus; species Helianthus tuberosus. The sequence goes on along the minus strand of CM060358.1, from coordinate 43,578,103 downwards.
GTTAGTACCTGGTTATTTTTTAAATTAAATAAATATATATATATATATAATATATATAGTCCATTTATCCCTAATACCTTAACCCTAATTCTTTCCAGCCGTCACTCATTCTCTTCTCTCAACTCTCAAGTCTCAAGTCTCTAACTCTCAACACAGCCGATTCCTCCCGACTCCGAGTCCGTCACCGGCCGTCACCGCCCGTCGCCAGCCTTCCCTTTCACGCCGGCGGCCCGGCCATCACCCGTCGCCGGCCATCCATCGATTCTTGGTAAGTATCTGGAGCTCTTTTTCCTCTCACATTCATCGATTCTTCTCATATAACATGAAAAATGCTCGAGTTCAGCGTGTTTACAATCTTTAACAGAATATTGCTTTGTTATAAAGGATAGCAAACACTTGTTTGTATTGTTAGTTACTGACATCACATAACTAAACTTTAACCTAGACAAACACTTGCTGTGTACTCCTATTGATTTGGGGATTTTGAACTTTTGATTGCTCACATTAGTTGTGTTCAATTAAAAAACAAAAGGGGTTAAGGCAAGATGTTGTTACTAGGTGGAATTCCACATATTTAATGCTTGATGGTGCTCTTTATTATCGACGTGCATTTAGCCATTTAGAATTGAGTGATTCTAATTATAAGGAATGTCCAATTGCATCAGAGTGGGATAGGATTGAAAAGATATGTTCATTTCTTGAAGTGTTTTATGATGTGACAAATGTTTTTTCGGGTACCAAATATCCGACTGCAAACTTGTACTATCCACATGTTTTTTTGGCTTATTTGACTCTGTATGATGGGATGAATTCTGAAGATGAGTATATAAAACATATGGCAAACTTGATGATGGGGAAGTTTCAGAAATATTGGTCTGCTTTTAGTCCTACATTAGCCGTGGCTGTGGTGTTGGATCCTAGATTCAAGTTGCATTTTATCGATTGGAGTTATTCAAAAATTTATGGAGAGGGAGGTAGTGAATATACACATGTTGATCAGTTATTGCATTATACTTTTCATGAATATGAGACTGCCTTGTTAAATGAGGGTGATGATACAAGGGATCAGTCAACGCCTACTTCAGATGGTAGCAAAGGTGTTAAGGACACAAGTGGTGTTTCAACATATGGTGCGAGTTCAAGACTTAAGGTAATTTTTATGTTTGTTCATTTATTTGTTTTATGTATATTGTCTTTTAATTATTAACTAACTATTTTTTTATTAATATGTTTTAGGATTTTGATAAATTTCAAAGTAAAGATTTGACAACTAATCAAAAGTCAGAACTGCAATTGTACTTAGAGGAGTCAAGAGTTGATAGGAACTCACCACTTGATGTGTTGGCTTTTTGGAAAGCCAATGAGTTTAGATATCCCATACTAGCAAGGATGGCAAGAGACTTTTTGACTATTCCGGTATCTACTGTGGCATCGGATTCGACATTTAGTGCAAGTGGAAGAGTGATTACCGAACATCGAAGTTCACTTAGTAAAGCTACCGTTGAGGCTCTAATATGCACAAAAGATTGGTTACATGGAGATTTTTGTAATTTCCATCTTTGCTTGATTTTAATAAGTTTTATACATGATATTATATTAATTTTATAATGTATATGTTTGTTTGTACTTTGTAGGTTCTAACAAAGTTAGTGTGGAAGAGTTCACTGAAGATATAATGTCACTTGACATTAGTTGTGAATCAAATGCTTCAAACTCGGTGAACAATCCTAAGGTACCAACTCCAAATCCTTCAAGTAGTGTTGCTAGCTAAAAACAATGAACAATCCTAAGGTACCTCACTCTAAAACTTTCTAATAATATTACTCGATAAAACTATATGAATATGAATATGTCCAATTATCCATGATTAATATGACTAATTGACTATACTTATTTTGTGTGTAGGTTTGATTGTTTGGAATTGAAGATTTGAGAAGAAAGACCAATTGGAACTTGGAAGTTTGGGACTTGATATTGTTTTCAATATATGTTTTGATTAGAATTCTATGTGTTTTTGTCTTAAATTTGTTAAGGAGCATGGATTTATGTTTTATTTTAAGACTTTTATGAACTTTCGTCGACTTTTGTTCGCTGAAAGGTTGTCTAATATGTGTTTCTAAACAGCTATTATCGTGTACTATCGTGTATTATCGTGTATACCAGGTATAAACAGATTCGTGTTCGTGTTTGGGTTACAGGTACACGATAAATTTTCGTGTCGTGTACAGGTATACCCATTTCGTGTTCGTGTCTTAACGTGTACGAGTATACACGATATGTCAGCCCTAGTTACAATTGCAAACCAAAATCACATTATTATTAGGAATAAATTATTGCTTTCTATAATGATGGTATAATATAGTTGCGACGGGAAGTCGGTATCGGTTCAATTCATAAGATATCATGATCGTAATTGGCACTTTGTATAGCGATCCAAAGATAAACCCAAACAAAAGTCATGATATACCCTAAAAGATATCGACACATATTTTACATTGATAAAAAACTTTAAAAATGAATATTGATAAAGGTTTTAAAAGTACAAATACTGATACCGATGTTCAGTTGAAATCGACGTGGTACCGATTTTGTTCAGACGATATCAATTTTAATTGACTCATTCAATTTTTAACAAAGCTTTTATCGTAACGCAGATCAAATAAAGATGTCGCAACGGTACTTTAAGAGTTTTATAAAGCATCACAATATATTATTAGAATAACAAAAATAAGCGTTACTTTATAAAACATTGTATCTTAAAATTTTTTAGAAAAAAATAAAATGTGTTTGAAAATAATTATAACTATAAAATCTTAAAAATTAAGAAAAAAACTATATGTTATCATTTATCTTCACCCAAGTTAATATATTAAGCGTTTAAACATACTATGCTATTATAGTAATAAAATATTAAAAAAATGTTATAATGTAATAATAATATTTAAATATATTTTTACTATTCATAACCACTTAGATTTAATATGTATAAAATTTTTAGAAAAAAATAAAATGTGTTTGAAAATAATTATAACTATAAAATCTTAAAAATTAAGAAAAAAACTATATGTTATCATTTATCTTCACCCAAGTTAATATATTAAGCGTTTAAACATACTATGCTATTATAGTAATAAAATATTAAAAATGTTATAATGTAATAATAATATTTAAATATATTTTTACTATTCATGACCACTTAGATTTAATATGTATAAAATATAATAATATGTATATATAATAATAATCGATCACGGATCCGTGTCATCAATCACTGACAAATTAAACCGTCGATTAAAATATTATGTGTTGGAGTGAAATCACTTGCGCCACTTTAATTTTTTTATATCATTTTCTAAGATGAATTGAATTTGCTCTGTCAAAGTGATTGTCATTGTTTATCTGATGTGCCAAAAGACGTTTAAATACCGTACTCCAAATGATGGGTAATCAAAAGTCAAGTCTGTTTATTTTCAACTACTACAAAATCAAAATCAAGTGTCGGCCGCCGACACGATAATAGTAGTGTGCAGTGGCGGATCTAGCATTCACGCCAAGCAGGAACGTTTTATAAGAAAAGCGGTAACGAAATCGAAAAAACGTCAAATTTTTCCAAAATTTACACTAAAAACGTCAAATTTTTCCCCGCCAAGCGGTAGCGGGCGCTCCCCCTTGTGTCCACATAGGTCCAGGCAGCTGCCTGACACTCCCTTATTGGCCCAACAAATTTACGATTTTATCCCCCTTTAAAATTACGATTTTGCCATCAGTTAAAAATTATGTTTTCGCCCCCGCTTAAAAATAGATTTACGCTTTTTCACCCAGCTAAATATTTCAATTTTGTCCCCGGTTAAAAATTACGATTTTTACCCGTTTAAATTTACGGTTTTGCCATTAGTTTTTCCCCTTAAAATTACGATTTTGGCATCAGTTCAAAGTTATGTTTTTAACCCCACTTAAAAATAAATTTACGCCTGACACTCCCCTATTGGCCCAACAAATTTACGATTTTATCCCCCTTTAAAATTACGATTTTGCCATCAGTTAAAAATTATGTTTTCGCCCCCGCTTAAAAATAGATTTACGCTTTTGCTCCCAGCTAAATATTTCAATTTTGCCCCCGGTTAAAAATTACGATTTTTACCCGTTTCAATTTACAGTTTTGCCATTAGTTTTTCCCTTAAAATTACGATTTTGCCATCAGTTCAAAGTTATGTTTTTACCCCCACTTAAAAATAAATTTACGCCTGGCACTCCCCTATTGGCCCAACAAATTTACGATTTTATCCCCCTTTAAATTTACGATTTTGCCATCAGTTAAAAATTATGTTTTCGCCCCCGCTTAAAAATAGATTTACGCTTTTGCTCCCAGCTAAATATTTCAATTTTGCCCCCGGTTAAAAATTATGATTTTTACCCGTTTCAATTTACAGTTTTGCCATTAGTTTTTTTCCCTTAAAATTACGATTTTGCCATCAGTTCAAAGTTATGTTTTTTCTCCCACTTAAAAATAAATTTACGCTTTTGCTCCCATTTAATAATTCCAATTTTGCCATCAGTTCAAAATTACGACTTTGCCCCGTATAAATTTATACTTTTGCCATTAGTTTTTTTTTTCTCACAGGCAAGTTACGATTTTACCCCAACATAAATTTACATTTTGCCCATCGTTTTTGTTTGTTTCCGTGGTGAAATTACAATTTTGCCCCCAGTGTAAAGTTACTGTCATGCCGGCAACTTCCTTGCACTCCCCCGTTGGTCCATTTAGTTTACAATTTATCCCCGAATTAAAATTATGATTTCGCTCTCAGTTAAAAATTACGTTTTTCCCATCATTTTAGTTTTTTTTTTACCAAAACTATAAAGGTTTTTTTTAATTGGTTTACTCGATTTAATTTTTTTCCATGTCAAGGAGCTGTCTAACACTGGCTCATTAGTCCTGAAAAATTACACTTTTGCCCTGAGCCCGAAATTACGGTCTTATCATCGTTTTTGTTTTTTTTTCCCTAGCAAAATTATAGTAGTCTTTTTTTAATTGGTTGAGAATTATTCGGCCATCGCCCCGCAACGCGGGCGAGGCATCTCCTAGTATATATTATATTATATATATTATTAAAAGGTGAAGCAAATGAATAGTAAACTCTAAATATAATAAAATATTATATACAGTTTTTTTATAGTTTTTATTATCTTATTATTATAATAATTGTTATCTCTTTTACTTTTTCAGTCTGCTAAGTTTGGTGTTAACCAGTACTTATATCGAAAATACCGGTTCGTTACCGGTACATGAAGGTAAAAACCAGCACCAGCATGGTACATAAAACGCCAAAAGTCGGTACCGGATTGAGTTTGATAATCTTTTAGTTCGAGAATTTTGGTACTGCTACCCAGTACCATTTGCTCATCCCTGATCACGGGTGCCGTACGAACACCAACGGTATCGTACAACTTTTTTTAGTTTTAGGGGTAGGGATGAGCTCGGTGCCAACTGATACCGAATCGGTATTGGTACCGAAAATACCGGTTACGATATCGGTATATGAAAGTAAAAACCGGTAGCGAACCGGTACTAGGAACGCCAAACGTCAGTACCGAACTGGTACTTAGGATCTTTCGGTTCAGGAAATTCGGTACCGGTACCTATTACTATTTGCTCATCTCTGACTACGGGCTTCTACCGAACAACATCATTACCATACAACTTTTTTAGTTGATTTTCTTCGGTTATTTTTTAGTGTTTTTTTTCTACATTTTCTTTTTATTCTTGTCAGCGATTCCGTGTACAACGCGCTCGTAGTGATATCAAACACATATAAACACAGAATAAATAACAAAAGAAGTTCGTCACAACGCGATAATAGTTTTTTTAACTAGTTATGTTAATTTCCTCGTCCAAAAAGGATATTTGCGTATTTTTTTCTATCTATATTGGCCTCTTGAAAGTTCTGATATTGTATATAAAAAATGCTAAGTTTTGTCACAATTTGTCGCTAACTAAGGAAATAATAATAAAAAATTATTACCATATTATCATAATAATAATACTAATATTAATAATAATTAGGAAAAGTTGTAGAAAATTTGTAGCTTTGTAACGCCCAATTTTGTTGGGAAAGGGTACAAAATTGAGTAGAAAATGTGTTGCAAACCAATTTTCTATGAGGGTATTTCGGCCATAAACCGTTGATTGCTTCTTTTTTTTTTTTTTTTCAGAAAACCTTGTTTGTGACGCAATTTCGAATCTTCTAGCAGTGTGTTTTCAATATTTTTAGAGAAATCCGTGTTTTGATTTAGAGTAAAATGTCCAGATAGTCCTAGTGGTTTTGTAAAGTAGTACCTATATAGTCCCAGCTTTTGGAAATTACACTGGTGCTCAATATGGTTTACTTTTTGTTACTCGGATGGTCCCTGGAGTGGATGAGAGTTAGTTTTCTCCTTTAGGGTGTGCGGAGTGGACGCGGCAAACCTCGGCAAAGTGAGTTTACCGATTGGTAAACACCACCGCCAACATAGTTTACCACTCTCAAGTTTACCAATTCGGTGGTTGAATGCCGATGCGGTGAAGTGAGTTTGTGTGTGTGGTGGGGTGGGGTCCATTCCTATCTCAACCAATCACAATTTTTTTCTTTTTTAAAAAAAAATAGTTTACCACTTCACCAAGTGTCTAAACCATTACCAACACTTTTCACCAAAGTTTAAACACTTTTGACTGATTGACATGGCGCGCTCTGATTGGTCGGTTTTTTAGTTTGCCACTCTAAAGTGTTTAACCACTCCCTACACCCTTAAGTTCATCTGAAATTACTTATTTACCTCTTCTTTTTATTAAAATATAAAAAAAATCACACACACACTCTCACTCTCTCTCTATATCTATATATCTCTCTCTATCTCTCTCTCTCTCTCTAAGAGAACCATCTCAACCCACCTGCTGCTGACCACCAGCCACCACCGCACCCACCTAAGACAACCACCTCTCTCTATCTTCACCTACCACCACCATATGCTGCCACCACCACCGTCTTCACCAACACCACCATATGTTGCCACTAGCCACCACTGCACCCACCTAAGACAACCACGGATCCCCTTCATCTGAAATCGAACGACGACCACCAAATCCATCAACACCCACCAAATCGAACGGCGATCCCCTTCAATTTCCGGTTCGTCGTCTTCGTCTCCGGCCTCACCCTCCCCCACTCCAGTACGCGGTGTCTTAAAACGAAGAACGAGTGTAACCCCATTGCCAGTAAATCCTCACTTTTAGAACCGATGGCATGTGTATAGGATTTGTATATTTGTGTTACAGATCTGTTCCTAGATCAACAGATCTTTAATTTGTTTTGTTTTATTTTATTTTATATATTTAATCTGCAAATCAATGATGATTGGATTTGCATTTGCGTGATGTATGATTAATTATGATTACAACAATTTTAGTGTCTTCATTCTGAGTTTATCACTTGAGTTCGTTCCAGACTCTAATTCGCAATTGGTAGGTCAATTTAATTTTTTTTCTTTGAATTTTTGTTGTTGTTGTCGTCTTGTTGATAATAGTACGATGTGTGTATATACTATATAATCTTAGTGAGTCAACATATATACATGATGTATTATGTATGTGTATGTTAGTAGTTAGTGTATATAAATCCGACTATATGTGCGTAATTTATCGAATTATAGAGTTAACTGGTCAACATGATTGAACTAATAGATATAACCCAATTTAACAGATTAAACATTTTTTAATCCAATCCAATATGATTTAAAAACCTGTTTTTAAAATATTGATGCCAAACATTATACTTTTCAATTGTCGACAGTCTTCATTATGTTTTATTCGCCCACGAGGATGACATGGGCGACGTGTGAAGGGCCACAAGTTTAATTGGTTATGTTCAATTATATTTAAGTTTACTTTAGGTATTACTTTCGTGGAAATTAACTTTTTACAAAATACTTTTTGTTTAATTGGTAAATTTTGGTCATTTTAACCGAATAAAAATGACCCACTATTAACTAATTAAACTCTCTTTATTTTTAGGATAAAGTACATTAAAATGGAAATTGTTAGGCTGGAGGGTGTGAAGGGCGCCACCCCTGCCAACTCACCATCTATAGCGCCTGAGGGACGCCACCTCCCATACCGTCCAATGTAAAAGGGGAGCCATCGTAACATCGCCAGCATGGTAACGAAGATGAATTGGCCGGATCGAGGTGGGTTGGTCAAATCTTACCGTTGGCCAACGTTCAAATTTAAAAAAAAAGTTTTTTTTTTAATTCAAATATAAATACAAACCTATCCCAAACTAAAACACACACCAATCAGAAACTAAAACACACACCAATCACAAAAAAAAAACACATAAATTCTACCCAATCATTTTTAAGAATGCCATCCGATTCTTCGAGCTCTTCATCCGACAGTGTTCTTGAGGATATGATTATCGCAATTACGCAGGAGAAGATTAATTATTTGCGAGAAGAAGCCCAATCCTCTACATCGCGTACAAGACAACCAGCTCTTGAACGAGATCAGTTAGTTGCTCATGAACGTCTAATGCAAGATTATTTTTATAACAACCCGTACTCTCGACCCTAATTGTCGGGAGAATGGTACTCTATTATTATTCTTCTTGTTTATTATATTTTATTATAAATATTGTCATTACCATTATTATTATTATTATTATTATTATTATTATTATTATTATTATTACTACTATTATTTAAATAATAATAATCCGTAACGAGAGAAACACACAATTTAAACTGATAACCCAGGCCCAACATATTTAAATTAACATATATAAATATAAATATATTTTACCGTTACAATAAGTCGTTAACATTAATCGGGGAGTTCGTGAACAAATCACGACATCTAACGGGTTCATACCCATAGGCCAAGCCCAACCTACACACCCTAGAAACCTTACCCTATATATACCATTATAAACCTAACCCCTTTATTTCAAATCAAAATAAAAACAGTAAACTTATAAGGTCAGCCGCACACCCTCTACCCCCTGCCCCCTCACTCTCGTTCAGATATTCCCGACGGCCGGAGAAGAAATTCCGACGACCCTCTCTGGCCTCACCTCAGACTAAACGACACCCTAAACACCCCCTTCCTTACCATGTTCCTCACCCACACCCATAAAACCCTTTTGTAACATCCTTCGCACACGCATACCCGAGATTACAGAGAGAGAGAGAGGGTACGACGATGAGAGAGAAAGTGGTCGGAGAAAGGGAGAGAGAGAGAGGCGATGAGGAAATCGAGGGAGCCGGCCATCTCCGGCGACCTCCCTGACTTTCCAGTGTCGAACGAAACCTCGGAGACAAACGGGGTTGCCGGCAGGACTCCGAGACAACAACAGTAAGTATAGTTGATAGCGCTATTAGGTTTGACAAACCTCACACCGTGACCGGGGGGATCAGGCGTGAACTAGTAGGCCTTGAAACTTGGTCAATGATGATAGACATTAACTTGAGGCACAACAACACAACGTCTCAGTATTCGGTATTTACAGTTTAGCGAGCTTACAGATGGGGTAGCTCCCTATAACATGATTATAAATGTTTTATCTGAACAACTTACGTTTTCAAAAATTAAAACTGGATAACTTGTGAACTCGCCAACTTTATGTTGACACCCTACTAAATGCTTTGCAGTGGCTCGATACAACTTAGAACGGACAATGCAAACGGATGGAGTGTGTAAGTTGTACGTTTTGTACATTCATCTAAATTGTGGTTTCTAACTGTTAAAAGTTTTAAGTTACATTTCCGCTGCAAATTATATTTTTGAAAATTTTCAATTAAGTCACTAATTGTATTATTATTTGAAATAACTTACATTTTTCGTAAACGGTTCAAAATAATTAGTGGCTGGATCCTGGGCAGTCGCACACCTCGCGGTAATACTCCGCATGTGGAATTTGAGGGTGTGACAATTTTTGTGAAAATCCGTTGTACGATGATGTTCAGTTTAAGCGTAGGTTTCATATGAGCAGTGGCGGACCCAGGATTTTTTTTCCAATGGGGTCCAAGTTTTTTGGTGTTCTAACATTTCACAACCCGACGTTAAAATTTTCAGGTCGATCGTCGTTCGGGTCGGGTCAGTGCGAGGAACATATAACAAAAGATATATATTCTTTACTCATTATATAACACAAAATAAGTAAACGATGTCATTCGAAACGAAAAAAATCATTGCAAATTTTTAAAGTTAAAATTCATAACATACAAGTTTTTGATCCTGACATCTTTTGCCCTAGAATTCAAATTTTATGAAACTAAGTCTTTTTTTAAGGCCAACAAATCTTATTAATAGAATGCGAGGGTGCTACAGCCATCAAAAGTCCTAATGGACTAGTTCCAAAAGTAAAAAAAAAATGATACACCAAATTAACTGTTTTATGTATGTTTGCATCTGTTTGTTTAGGAAGTAAGAAACCCAAAGTTTTAAATTTAGACTAGGAAAAACAACAGAACGCAAAAAGAGAGAAGTACAAGATTCGAACTTGTGGCTTCTTGTTACCAAACAAAGAAGTTAAACACTACACCAGCTTGACTATTGATGTTATGGTGTCCACCTAATTAATTTTATGGGGTCCTTAGGAATTTTAATATACCGAATCCACTAATTTTTTTAAAAACATTGGGGTCCGGGGACCCCGACCCGCTCTATGTGGGTCCGCCCCTACATATGAGCCGTCGTCTTTTCCTTAAAATTTCTAATGATCTTGCGGGCGGATTCCCTTTTTTCACACAAAGAGAAAGCGCTAGTCACAAAGTTGGTTTCTCTGGAATACAAAAGTGTACACAGCAATTAGGCAACTAGCGTATAGCACAGCGAGTGATGCGTGGGATGAATACTTAAGGATGTCGTCAAGAGTGTGTCGTGATTCTCTTGAAAATTTCCGTGAAGCTAATTTTTATTCTTATTGTTATTATTTTTTAAATTTACATTGTTATTATTTTTAATTTATATTGCTATTATTCTTTAAATTTACATTGTTATTATTTTTAATTTATATTGCTATTATTTTTTAAATTTACATTCTTATTATTTTTAGTTTACATTGTTATTTTTTTATTAACACTATTTTTTAGGTTTTATCTTTCTGTACGGGAGACGATATTTGAGGATGCCAACCGTTGCCGACGTTCCACTTTTATACGAGGCCCATCAGCGGATACACGGGATGTTGGGTAGTCTTGATTGCACGCGCTGGGATTGGGCGGCATGTCCAACCGCTTGGAAAGGGCAACACCATCGTGGTGACCACGATGGTCCTACCCTAATATTACAAGCGGTCGCTTCTCAAGATTTATGGATTTGGCATGCGTACTTTGGCATGGCCGGTGCGAACAATGACATAGCAGTTTTAATGTCTTCGAATCTTTTCGACGATGTCATAGATGGTGTTGCACTAGATACTTCATTCTATGTAAACGACGTGGAGTATAAGTATGGGTACTATCTCACAGAAAGTATTTATCCCGAGTGGGCGACGATGGTAAAATCTTTTTCGTATCCAAATGACGAAAAAAGATTGTATTTCAAGAAAAAACAAGAGTCATCAAGAAAAGATATCGATTGGGCTTTCGGTGTGTTAAAAAAAGATGGTCTATCATCGCCCAACCGTCGAGGATACTTGAAAAAAGTAAAATGAGAAACGTCATGTATACGTGCGTCATTTTCCATAACATGATATTGGAGGACTCGTGTAGAGCGTTTTGTGGAGAAAGTATGATGAAAGTAACCAACCGACGAACCCACTACTAACATACGCTGAAAAAGAAGTTATCCGATCGAAGATACGTGACAGGAACACACACCATAACCTTCGAGCTGATCTGACCGAGCACCTATGGTTTTATCGTGAACAAAGAGGAGACGACGAAGACGACGAGTGACTTTGTATTTTTTTATTTTAATTATGACATTGTATTTCTTTTATTTAAATTATGGCATTTTACTTTTATTATTTAAATTATGGCATTTTATTTTTATTATTTAAATTATGAGTTATAAATTAATATATCAAAATTAAATAATGTTTAAATTTAAATAAAAATAATAATTAGGTAATGATGACGGGGTCTTTATCACACACCCTGCAAGTTAAGGGAGGGCGTGATAAAGCCCCTTGACTGACGTGGATCTGACGTGCCCTGACCACACCCTCCAGCCTTATCATAGATAAGTATTTTTAAATTTCACATTAAGTATAAACTTCTTTGATTTCGTCAAAATTTACATATAATACTTTAAGGAACCACCGTGGGTGACATGGATTAAATCATGGCAATCATGCGCCTCCTTTTCCTTAGTTAGTTAAATATATTTTACACAAAATAAATTTAAAAAAAAAAATGGGGATGGGGGTTTGGGTCATGACACACCAAATAGGATGATGGATTTCATGGAGGATGATAGTAGGGTGACATGACGCTGACATGGAGGGTAATGGTGGTCTTGAGGGTCATGACCACACCTTATAGCCTAATAATTACAATAGCTAGTAAGATTTTTTCAATTTAATTTTAGAAGTTTTTTCATGAATGATAAAAGCAATTTTTCATGATATTTGATATGATAGATTAGTCTGGTAAGGAAAAAAAACTAAGAAAATATGCATTGTCTAAGATCATGAAAAAAGAAACTTGTCTTAGTCAAAGAGAAATAGTAACATATAGGGATCATTTTTAATTATAGAGACTACTTGGATTAACATTGAGATAATTGAAACTATAGCTCTAGAAACTACATGAAAAATCCTGAGAGACGAACATTTAGTGATACGTAACGCAAAGAATAGTTCAATTGGATTGATTAGATCATCAACAATGCAAGGTCTATGACATCTATAGAGAAGTCAAGGACTACCACCCAAGTTGGTTCTTAGGTATATTTTGAATTTAAAGTTTGTGGCTAAATACTTATTGAAAACTGTAAGATTAAATATATTATGTATTAATATTTAATCTATAGCCATTATAATTATTTACATAATATAGATCAAAATATATAATAACCTATTAAATAATTAGTTGGTAATTGTTGATGGACCATATTATCCTTATTAACTAATTAGGTTTCCTCCTGGGTGCTTATATAAGGAGAATTATGTGGAGGTTAAAGGGTTACTCAGTTACACAATTAGACATACCCTATTAGCATAACATCAATCGAAACCTCCTCTCCTAAGCCGGTCCCCTTTTCGGTTTTCTAAGTCCCCATCATCAGTCAGCACCCTAAGGAGGAACCAGATCACGATGACAAGCATGTCGAACTCCATTACTGGATTCTCCACTGCACTGTCTGCTGTAACAGGTATGTTTTCATGTTTTCCATTATGTATAAACAGAACTGAACCAACATGTGGTATCAGAGCATATGTTGATTAGTCAGTTCTGTTTTGTATCCGTAAATCTGGATTAAAGCAGGAAAACAGGTTTTTAAAACCATAATAAAATTCGTTTTCATCATCCGAAATCATTACTGTTCGATTTCTGTCATCCGGAATAGCATCTCGGATGACATGGGCTCATTCTTATGTTACTGTTCCGAAATCTGCATGTTCAAAATATGTTTAAATGTGTAAAATAATTCCAGATTTCGGATGAAGTTTGAATAATTTTGTTTAGGGTTCATAATGTTCTTAGTCAAAATTCGAAATTTCCTTTAAGTTTTGGAATGTGATTTGAATTGTTAAATGTTTCCCTAATTTTGATCTAATTTTGTCTATTAAGTTTTTTCGAAATCTGTTAAAAGGATAAACAGATTATGATTTCGAAATTTTATGATAAAATAGATCAATGTTATAATTGGAAACTATATCACAATTCTTAATTTTCGAATTTTCAGTTGTTATAACAATAAACAGCAACTGGATCGCACAAGATCGGATCACATAAGAGATGATCTGATCGCATAAGATAATCGCACAAGATTATATCACATAAGAGATGATCTGATCGCACAAGACAGTCGCACAAGATTTGTACCACTAATTAAGCACATTGTACAAGTTGAGACTGCATAATTGCACAAGACTTGTGGTTCGCACAAGACTTGTGGATAGCACAAGACTTGTGGATCGCACAAGACTTGTGGATCGCACAAGACATTACTGATCGCACAAGTTTTGGGCCTTATTGATCGCACAAGTTTTGGGCCTTATTGATCGCACAAGTTTTGGGCCTCACTGATCGCACAAGTTCGATCCGCGCTAACGGGTGGTTTGCTATTAAATAATTGGTTTTGTAATTACTTAGTTAATTAATCAGAATCAGATAATGTTTTACAAAACCAAAATGGCTTAACTTGAATGAGTTTTTTGATATATCATTTCTGGCCAAAACTGACTTGATACATCTACTTATCGTTCAAGTATTACGAAAGCTATGTTGTGTGTGCATCATAAGGATGAATGTCTTAATTTCTGGCCAAAGCTGATTTAATTCATTCATAGATGGCATACTCAACAAATGCATAACTAAAGTGATTGTTTCAATTTCTGGCCAAAGCTAATTTGTTACAACCACTTTGCACATATGCTTAAATGATTACACTTCTGGCCAAAGCTGTTTTGTCTTCGTTTAAGTAGAATTTTTTAGCTAAGTCTATTATTTTGATGTTAGGAATAGACAATATCACAGCTTCATAATGTAAAATGGTCATTATTTATGCCTGCCTTAGTTTAACGTGCCCTTAGATCACATTAGGATTTCTTCCTTAGTATCATAACTTGCTCATCTTATTTCCACTATCAGCGCCCAATTGCGGGATTCCACCTTTGACTGGTGATAACTTTGCTGCATGGAAGGATGCTCTCATGCTTACTCTTGGGCTGCTGGACTTTGATTATGCTCTAAGAGAGAATAAGCCAGCGGATCTTACCACTCAAAGTACTGCTGCTGAGCAGTTGACTCATGATAAGTGGACTAGGTGTAACCGCATGTCTCTCATGTTTATGAAGCAGTCCATCAGCAATGCAATCAGAGGAGCTATTCCTGATTCTAAAGATGCTAAAACCTACTTGGAACATGTGGAGGCGCAGTTCAAGGGGACGTCTAAAGCACACGCTAGTACTCTTATTCTCAAGCTGGTGACAACTAAGTATGATGGGAGGAGCGGCATTCGCGAGCACATCATGATGATGAATGACATGGCCAATAAGCTGAAGGGGCTGGAAATGGAAATCAGTGATTGTTTCCTTGTTCATTTCATCATTACTTCGCTTCCTTCGTCCTTTGAAGCATTCAAGATCAATTACAACACTCAGAAGGACAAATGGACGATGAGTGAACTGGTCGCTATGTGTGTACATGAGGAAGAGCGTATGAGGATGGATCGCCATACTGATGTTGCAAACTTCACCACCTCCAATCCTAAGAAGAGGAAGAACAATTATCAGAGGAAGGATGCTTCAAAAGTCCAAAGGCCTAATCCTAATCCTAATACAAGTGCACCTTCCAGCTCTAAGAACTCCTTAGGCAGTATCCGCTGCAAATTCTGTAAAAAGACAGGACACATGCAGAAGGAATGCCCTGACTTTAAGGAGTGGCTGGCTAAGAAAGGTAACAATTATTTTATGATACTTGAGTCCTATAATTTAAGTGTTCCTGCTAATTCTTGGTGGTTTGATTCTGGTTCTATGGTACATGTTACCAATTCAACTCAGGGATTCCTTTCAATCCGGAAGCTGGAAATAAACCAAAGAACGCTTAAGGTTGGGGATGATCGAGAATTAGAAGTGAAGGCCATTGGAACATTACAATTAGTTATGAAAACTGGTTTATGTATTAAACTTTATGATACCTTATATGTTCCTGAGGTAACTCGGAACCTTGTATCAGGACCAAAGTTAGACATGGACGGTTTTATTGTTTCCCATGGCCATCGCAAACTCTCTATCCTTTATGATTCTGTTCTTTATGGTACTGGTATTCTGGATGGTGGTCTCTATAGATTAGAACTAGAAGATAACTTTTCCAAATCTTTGTTGTCATATAACATTAATGAATCACTCACAAAGATGGAAGAGAAACGAGACTTAGAAACTTCATCCATGTTGTAGCATCAGCGTTTAGGCCACATTTCAAAAGAACGATTAAATCATCTTGTAAAGGATGAAGTCTTACCTCCTCTCGATTTCTCTGATTTTGGAACATGTGTCAAATGTCTTAAAGGTAAAATGACATTAGCAAATAAGAAAGGTGCCACTAGGAGCTCTAATTTATTAGAACTCATTCATACTGACATTAGTGGTCCCTACCAAATCGCTGGCATAACAGGACATACTTCATTTATCACTTTTATTGATGATTATTCTCGTTACATGTACTTGTATCTTATTAAGGAAAAGTCTGAATCTCTTACAACTTTTAAAGATTATAAGGCTGAAGTTGAAAAATAATTAGATCGCCAGATTAAAGTTGTGAGATCGGATAGAGGCGGTGAATATTATGGAAGACATACTGATGTGGGTCAAGCTCCTGGTCCATTTTATGAGTTTTGTAAGGGCCATGGGATTGTGAACCAATACACCATGCCTGGTACACCTCAGCAGAACGGTGTCGCTGAAAGAAGAAATCGTACCCTTATGAACATGGTGCGCAGTATGTTAGCCAACACTAATTTACCATTATTCCTCTGGACGGAAGCGTTAAAAGCAGCTGTTCATATACTCAATAGAGTTCCTTCTAAGTCTGTCCCTAAAACTCCTTATGAACTTTGGACAGGAAGGAAACCGAGTCTTAAATATATGAAAGTATGGGGCTGCATTGCTGAAGCAAAACTTTACAATCCTTTCCTAAGGAAACTTGACCCTAAAACAGTTACCTGTTTCTTTATCGGGTATCCTGAGAACTCTAAGGGTTATCGTTTCTATTGTCCTTCCCATGTCACCCGTATTGTTGAAACCAAGCGTGCCGCGTTCCTGGAGGATTTCAAGGTCAGTGGGAGCAGTACCAACCCTTACGAAGAATTGCAAGAAGTACAAGACGCGGGGGGGAGAGACTCGTCGCTTACCATTACTCCGATTACTCCTCTTGTACCCAATGCAACTACTGTACCTGAAGCTACTGCACCAACTCCAAATTTACCTCTACAATCAGAACCTATTATACCTCATCACGAAGGCACATCAAATACTCAAAACCAAGACAACGCTGAACCCGATAATCCACTCAGGAGGTCATCTAGGTATGTTTTCATATTTTCCATTATGGATTGATTAGATCATCAACAATGCAAGGTCTATAACATCTATAGAGAAGTCAAGGACTACCACCCAAGTTGGTTCTCAGGTATATTTTGAATTTAAAGTTTGTGGCTAAATACATATTGAAAACCTCAAATGTGAGTTCCATTAGTTTAGTTTTTCCCCACATTTTTCCTCTTAATTCATACAAAACTTACAGGTGTATTCATAAACAGAAGTAAAATTGTAAACGGTTTGTAAAAAATTGGGACGAAAAAAATTAAGTTATATTTGTTTTATTTATTTTGATAAAACCATTTTATTTATTTTGATAAAACTAAAAACTCTATATTAATAAAAAATGGTAAACTTTTTTTTTCTAATAAAATTTTAGTTATATTTAACACATTTATAACTTGATTGCAACCTCATTTCAAGACATTTAGATAACAAAGTTAAACTGATAGTATTAGGGTTACACAATTTTAAACGTCTGCATATTAGGGTTTAGTATCAAATACAAAGGCTCCTAAAAATAAGAAGTGTACAAAGGCTCCTAAAAATAAACTAACTACAAAAAAAGAAAAACCTAAAACACTTTTTTTTGCCGCGGGGGGGGGGGGGGGGGGGGTTGGTTTTTGGGTGGTGGTGGGGTTGGTTTTTGGGTGGTGGTGGGGTGGGGTGAGTTTTTTTTTTTTTTTTTTTTTTTTTTTTTTTTTTTTAGAGGGGGGCGGTTAGGTTTTTGGGGGTTGGAGGGGGGGGGGGGGGGGGGGTTTAGGTTTTTGGGTGGTGATGGGGGTTTAGGTTTTGGGTGGAGTGGAGTGTAGTGGGTTTAGGTTTTAGCTTCTTGACACTTTTCACTCTATAATGCATTATTACATTTCTTACTTTTAGAAGCCTTTGTAGAATAACTTAACCATGCATATTAGTATTGTTATCTTAAACATGAATAAACATATCGATCGTGTCCGAGTGCAATGTTTTTGTAAAGTTTAATGGTGCAATGTTAATGTTAGTGTATTCTAAATTTACATTTTTCCCTCGGTTATATAATTTCAACATATAGGAGATCAAAGTCATAGGACCTTTTTATGCAAAACTATAAAAATGCTATGTGAATGCGGTTTGTAATCTATAAGATGTTATGCATGTTATTTACGTGTGTATGAATTAGATTTTAGGGCCGACCTATGATATGTAGGGAGCACGACCGCAAATAGCCCAAGATTTTTTGGGGCTAAAGTTTTTTTGTTTTTGTTTTATATATACATAAGATAAATACAAACGCAAGTAAATTAATAATGAATTAATAATGTGATGTTGTTTAGATTGTTAGCTGTTGCATTAATATACACTTGAGATGCATATTCAAAACTTGGCATCTACAACTTTTTTTGTTTCCCAAATTGGTGAGATGCATGGGCATAACATTTAATGTGTGAGGGTGACTTTTGACGACCTCGGAATTGCCTTTGTCTGGAATGGATGGGCGCCTCTAAAAGTTAATCTCTTTGTGTGGCGTTTGACTCTTGATGACGGGGTAGCCCAAGACCAAATAAAATGACTTAGACACAATAAAGCTTAAAGGGTTAAAATGTTCAAAGGTTGAAAATCCGGGAGTTTAGATAAAACAATACGTGAACAGTAAATAGTCACATCTCTGATTGCTTCACCAACTTCCCCAGCCGTAAAAGTAACACAAGATCACAGAACACAGTCTTTTATCCGCAGGTCAAAAGGCTTTAACCCCTAAAAGGGTAAGTCCCCCACTGCAAGCATGTTCACTAGTCAAACAGCTTCCTCTTTGAGCTAAGGCTTTTCCTATAAATGTGACACTTCATTAAGTGAAAAACATTCTCGATCAGCCCTGTGTAGGACCGGTTTTGACTCCGAAACCATTGCGAACCGAACGTGTGACGTGCGGAATCCGTACACGAACGTGACCTAAACACAAGAACGTACAAATAATATGATTCTATTGAAAGATATGACGAGTACAAGAACCTTGAATCACTTTCTCTCTCTAGATCTAGAGCTCTCTAAAACTCCAAATGAGCAAAAGTTCTAATTCTTAAGTCTAAGACTCTATTTATAGGCACAAGGTTATAAGGATTTCTCCTTATTTACAAGATTGCCACCTTGCCCTTTTAACTACATATTACATCATAAAGTCTAGTATTCTTCATTTTCTGCTACGGTTCTGATTGACGGAGGCGATAGACACATACTGCACTAACACCCTGATTCCAGGCGAATCTCTGGTCATTGTTCTTGAGTACTTGTTCTATGCAAGTCACTCTCCATCACATTCAACACACACATTCTGATTGCTCCCACATCCGATACTGAATACATTTCAGTGGAGGATCCCGAGCAAACAACAAAATCAAACTAGTGAACCTCTCTCCACGTCTTGCAAACGTGGGGGGACCCCACGACATGCGTTAGGCAAAACCAAACCCTTCAACCATTTTGCCTAACCAGCCCTGCTACTAACACTGGTCTATTGTCTGTTGCATCAACAAGTTGGCGCCCACCGTGGGGCTACGCCACTAATTTTCTTCAAAAGGACCTAGTGGTGTAGCTCCATCCTCTTGAAATCACCATGTCAGAATGTGAGTCTCCGGGAGAGGTAAATCAAGTTCCAAATACCTCTACCCCAAGCACTGGCCAAGCTCATGTGGCTATACCATCGTCTTTCTCGACACCGGGGAGCACTCCCGAGTTTCTCACTTTCCACACTCCAACTCCATCTAGATCAGGGGTCCCTTCCCCTAATGTCGGTGTCTCAAACACCCCCTCACATGTCGAACTTACCCCTGAAGGGGTCGCCAACAATTTCCTGGAGTTGAGGTCTATCCTAAACCAATATGTGAGTAGGGAGAGAGACAAGGGAGTGAGGATTCGTTTGGATTATGACGAACCAGAACCAACTCTATATCCTGGATCCCCATCCCTCCTTTTGCAAACTCACAACCTTCTGCATCTAGGGATGAGGCTGGTCCCAGTAATCCTCCTCCAAATCCTAACCCATACCTGTACACGAGGCCAAATCCGACAACGTTTCCTCCTTTTTCTTCCCAGCCAGCTACAGCCGGTGCTCCACTGGGACACGAGCTAACTTTGGACCAGCTCCTGCAATCTCCAGTGTCAAGCCTTCCACCCCCAGCAAGTACCACATGGGAATAGGCTTTGTCTGTGCTCCCCTTAGCCAAAAGCGCCGTTATGAGCACCCCTTTAGGGGTAAACTTCCCAGTTGCACCCGGAAGCCTTCAAGGATTCAACCTTATGCCTCAGATGATGGCGAGCTTCCCGTGGCAGCACTTCATTAATCAAGTGCTGGCCACTCAAGGGAACAACAACAACAGCAACACGGGTGCAAGGGTGGAAGAGGATTTGGCCAAACCTTACAAACCCAGTAATCTTTCATGCTTCTCACAGCAAATAGCCGATTATGATTTCCAAACGAAGATCAAGATGTCGTCCCATATAAAGACATATGACGGAACAGAGGATCCTGAAGATCATCTTCAAATCTTTACTGGTGCTGCTAGAATTGAGAAATGGTCAAATGCTGAATGCTGCCTTATGTTCATGCAAACTCTCGTTGGGTCAGCCCGGATATGGTTCAACGATTTACCAGCCAGAAGCGTTCGGAGCTTCGACGATCTGAGCAAAGGTTTCGTAGCCAACTTCTCACAATAGAGACGGTACGTCAAGGATGCTACAGTAATCTTTCAAATAAAACAGAGAGAGCCTCCGAGAATTCATAGAAAGGTACAAGAAAGAAGGTCTCACATACGTAGGGGCAGACGAAAAAATGAGAGTTACCGGTTTTATGAATGCCATCACATCCAAATATCTCACAAGAGATTTCAACAAATCCCTGCCCAAGATCTTAGAGGAAACTCTCGAAAGAGCCGAGGCCCACATCAGAGGAGAAGAGGTCGTGGATATCAAAGAGCAAAGAAAAAGGGGATCAAGCTGGCGAGGCAATAGCCCAGCTAGAAAAAGGGGAAGCTTCCACCCCAATGACAGACGCCAAAAGGGTTCAGAGCAACAAAGGCCTGAAGGCCGGAACCCTTCCAGCAGGGAAAAGGCATGAGCTTCACACCCCTTACCAAGACCCCTCAAGAAATTCTTGCTACAGAAGAGGTAAAGCAAAGCTTCTGACCTCCAAGGCCTCTCCCCAAAAGCAAAAGAAATGAAAATTCCACTCAATTTTGTGAATTTCACGAGGAGAAGTGCCACCATACAAACGACTGCTTCCAACTCAAGAAAAGGATTGAAGAGGCCGTCAAGTCAGGAGAGCTTGCCCACTTAATAAAGGGAGTAAGGGACAAGATGACCGAGTCGAAGGGAAAGGAAGTTAGCATGGTAGACTTTGATGGGAAGGTTCCAAGCAAGAGACATCGGTTGGAAGCTTGGGAGCTTCAATGTGTCTGTTTTCCTCCAACAGAAAAGAACCCACTTTCCGACCCCCTTGTGGTCGAAGCAACTGTGGGAACACTAAAGACAAGCAGGGCATACATAGACACTGGAGCTGCCACCGAGATTATGTTTGAAAAGTTCTTTAACTGCTTGAACAACGAGGAACGTTCGAAGCTCCAACCCTCCGGGACCTCCATAAAAGGTATTGCTGATATACCCCTCAAGCTTTTAGGGCAACTAACTCTTGATGTCCGGTTCAGCGATGGAAAGATGGAAAGAGTACAACCCCTCACTTTCGTGGTCATCAATATACCTTCAAAATATGATGTCATCATAGGAAGACCAGGGCAGTGTGCGTTTTACATGGCTGTTTCTGTAGGCCATGTCACGGTCAAGTTTCCTACCGAGAGAGGGATCGCAAGAAGGAGAAAGTTCCAAAAAACGAAGAAGATAAGCAGAGGTTAATCATTAACCCAAAGTACCTTGAACAAAGGATACGGGTTAATCCAATCCTTTCACAAGAAACCCTCTCGTACCTCGAAAAGTTGCTGGTACATTATAGTGATGTTTTCGCTTGGTGCCCGGAGGATATGACAGGTATCCCTCGAAGCATCGCCGAGCATGAATTGAGATTACCACCCGAAGTCAAGCCCGTTGCACTCAAAAGAAGCTTGGCAGCCTACCAAGAAGTCGAAAAGCTTGTTTCAGCCGGAATTCTTCGAGAGGTAAGGTACCAGTCCTGGGTTGCAAACCCAGTCATGGTCCGAAAGCCCGATAATTCCTGGAGAATATGCATTGACTTTAAGGACTTATACAAGGCTTGTCCTAAGGATTGTTACCCGTTGCCAGAAATTGATCTCAAGGTTGACTCTCTCACCGGTTACCTTTTCAAGTGTTTCCTCGATACTTACAAGGGTTAACATCAAATTCTCATGAAGGAAGAAGATGAAGAAAAAACTGTCTTTCATACGGACAAAGGAATCTTTTGTTACCAAAAGAGGCCTTTTGGCCACAAAAACGCGGGTGCAACCTACCAAGGCCTAGTTGACAAGGCTTTTGCTTGTCAAATTGGCAGGAACATGGAAGCATATGTTGATGATTTGGTCATCAAAAGCAAAACGGAATACCAAATGCTTGACGACATCCATGAAACCTTCAAGAACCTAAGGAAGGTCAACATGAAACTCAACCCCGAAAAATGTTCATTTGGGTTCGAGGAAGGAAAGTTTTTGGGACACATTGTGGGAAAACAAAGTATAAAAGCCAATCCAAACAAGGTGAAAGCTGTTCTTGAAACCAAGCCACCAAGAAGCAAAAAAGAGGTAGAAAGTCTAAATGGGAAGCTTGCAGCCCTGAAGCGTTTCACCTCAAAATTGGCTGAAAGGTCTTTACCTTTCTTCAAAACGCTCAAGGGATGCTCTGACAAGAAGGACTTCAAATGGTCTGATGAGGCTGAAGAAGCCTTCAACCAGATGAAGAAACACCTTGCTTCTCTACCTGACAATGCAGCCCCGGAAACAGGAGAATTGATCTCGGTGTACCTTTCAATCGCTGAAGAAGCAATAAGTGTGGTCCTCACCATTGAACGAGACAAAGTTCAGGTACCCATTTATTTCTTCAGCAAAACTCTAAAATTGGCAGAAATCAAATATCCTCTTTTGGAAAAACTTGCTTTAGCCCTAGTCTAAACGGCTAGGAGGCTTCGAAGGTATTTCCAAGCACACCCCATACAAGTGGTCACTGACCAACCGATAAAAAGTGTACTTGAAAAACCGGAGAATTCAGGGTGATTAGCCAAGTGGGTTGTTGAACTCGGTGAACATAACATCACCTATGTTCCCAGAAAAGCCATCAAAGCCTAGGTCTTGGCTGATTTCATTGTAAAAGTCCCAAAACAAACAACTGCTGAAATAAACACAGCTGCTACTGAACCTTCAGACCTTGAAGCCTGGAAGCTTTTCACCGATGAGGCTTCAAGTGTTGAAGGGTCAGGAGCAGGCCTTATTCTAATTAATCCGGAAGGGTTAGAATTCACGTATGCTCTTCGATTTAATTTCCAGACCACCAACAACGAAGCTAAATACGAAACACTGATAGCTGGCTTAAGGTTGGCTAAGGAAATGAAGGTCCAAAAGCTTGAAGTCTTCATGGACTCGTTATTGGTGTCAAGCCAAGTGAATGATAGTTATGTTGCAAAGGAACCTAACATGAAGAGGTACAAGGAAAAATCCAAAGAACTGATGAACACATTCTAAACGTGTACCATCAAGCAAATTCCCAGGTCTCAAAACAAGAAAGCTGATGCTTTGCGTAAACTCGCTTCCCTCACTTTTGCCCACCTCACTAAAAAGGTGTTGGTAGAAGTATTGAAAACTCCATCAATTGAAGAATTGGAAGTTTAAGACGTAATCACCGAAGAAGGTCCCAATTGGATGACTGATGTGCGTAGTGCGTGGTAGGTTTTTAATGTATATTTTAAGCCCCTTTTTACACGTTAGCCAAGTTTTAAATTTATAAAACACGATATTTACTAACACTAAACACACATATGGGCAAGTGCACCCATCGTGAGCGTAGTATAGTGTTGGTAAGATGCCGAGGTCGTCCAAGGACAAAAGAGCTTTTAATACCGGTTTATCCTCAACGTCTAATCAAATCAAAAGTTAGAAAAAAGGTTTTTAAACAAGAAAAATAAAACTAACTAAAATGCTGAAAAATAAAATAAAATAAAAACAGATAGACAAGATGAATCATTTGGATCCGACTCGTGTGTAGTGTAACCTTTGATTATTTCCGCACTTTTGCACTTTTTAAGAGATTATCTTAGTTATTGTAGTAGGCCCCTCTTTTGAAGGTGACGTTACCCTCAACCCAGTAGTTTGAGTCAGCAAGGATACAATCCTAAAGGGTCGGATTATTGAAAGATAATTAATTAAGTTATTAATGCATAATGTGGTAGGCCCCTCTTTTGAATGTGACGTTACCCTCGGCTAAGTAGTCTGAGTCAGCAGGGATACAGTCCTAAGTAGCCGGGTTAAAGTATTAATAGTAGCTTACATATGAGGGGATCAAAGAGTTTGGACCCCCGCCATCCAATACCAGTGGGTATTGAAGGAGGTCCTACTAAATTTGACCCAGGTCCCCGCATGATCTATACATTGAACAAGGCAAGACTCTTACCAAACCGTTCCCTTAACCCCGACCAGGTAGCCAACATATCTCCATATAGACCATGGAGATATGAATGGTGAAAATCTTTTATTTTATATAGACAGTAAAATAATGCCAAGACACCACGGACAAACGATAAGGAAGAATCACCTTCAACATAAGAAACTAGTTATTAAAGTCATTAATACATAACCAAATAAAAAGTGCGAAAAGATTAAAAATAAAAAGTATTACACTAGACACTTGTCTTCACCAAGTGATGTAAGAGACTTAGGCAAACATGGCCTTTGATTGTCAAGAACTCTTACGATCAATCTTGGATCCCGAGACGACTCACACACTCTATGATGGATGATGTATGATGGTGGTGGATGATGGTGTTGTGGTGGTGGTGGAGTGTGGGTGAAGTGTGAGAGAGGTGGTGTGCCAAGGGATGGTTTGCAAATGAGCCAAACACCCCTATTTATAGCCTGAACAACAGCTCGGGCACGGCCCCGTGTCCATTGGGCACGGCCCCGTGTCCATTGGGCACGGCCCCGTGTCCATCCTCCTTCTCTTTCTTCATTAATTGCAGTTTGTCTGCATTAGTTGACCACGCCCCCGTGTCCGCTGGGCACGACCCCGTGTGCAGAAGCGTATCTTTACTATCAAGATTTCCTCAGATTCTGCGAATCTTAGAGTTGACCACGGCCCCGTGTCCGCTGGGCACGCCCCCGTGGTGGGTGATAGAAGCTTCTACAGCTTTGTCTTTTCTGCAGACACTTGGGCATGCTCCGTGCTCACTGAGCATGGGGCGTGTTCAGCCTTATGTTTTCTTGTTTTGCTTGGGAAGATGCTGTCGGGGGGTCGGGCATGCCACGTTTATTCATTTTCTTGTATTTTTGTTAGATTTAGCTGCCTTTTTGCTTCTTTTGTTCATTTGAGCTCATTTAATCCTGAAAATACAAAAGGAAGACAAAAACACACTTTTTCCAACACTAGTACTAAAAAAAGGGTTAGTTTTATGCCTCAATTGATGTAATTTATATGTTGCATTTTGCACACATCAATGACTCCAATCAAGAAATTCCTTAAAAATGGTGAATTACCTGCTGATCAAACAGAGGCTGAAAGGGTTAAAATCAAGTCTAGACAGTACGTGTTGCAAGGCGAAATCCTCTACAAGAAGGGTTACCTTGCACCATTGCTGAGATGTGTTGGTCCCGAACAGAGCCAGTATTTGGTCAAAGAGGTTCATGAAGGGATATGCGAAGCCCATTTTGGAGCAAGAACGGTGGTTGCCAAACTAATGAACCTTGGGTATTTTTGGCCCTCCATGCACCGAGACACAACTGAGCAACTAAGGAAGTGTGATTCCTGCCAAATTCATGCACCAGTCCCGAAAAGTACGAAGCATGATCTTGTCCCGATAACCTCAGCATGGCCATTTTATAAATGGGGGATGAACATCGTTGGCCCATTCCCACCAGCCAAAGGTGGAGTGAAGTTCTTGTTAGTAGTCATAGACTACTTCACCAAGTGGCCTGAGGTTAAACCACTTGCAAAAATCACGGGCAAGCAAGTCATTGACTTCGTTTGGGAGAACATCATTTGTCGCTATGGGTTGCCAGGAGTGCTTGTTACCGATAATGGAAAGCAATTCGCTGAGAAGCCTTTCAGCGTTTGGTGCAAAGAATTCAGAATAGCTCAGGTTTTCAGCTCAGTGGCATATCCACAATCAAACGGTCAGGTTGAAAGGATGAACCGAAGCATAGTTGAAGGAATCAAAGCCAGATTGGGAAGATATGAAAGCAATTGGCTTGAAGAATTGACAAGTGTTCTATGGGCCATAAGAACAACAGAAAAAACAAGCCACAAAAGAACACCTTACAGCTTGGTGTTTGGATCTGAGGCCGTGATTCCAGCTGAAGTAGGAGTTGTAACACAAAGAATGGTCAACATGGATCTCGAAACAAACCAAAAAGAGACCATGTTGAACTTACAACTCCTAGAGGAAGCACGAGACCAAGCTGGAATCCAAGAAGCCAAGTACAAGCAAACGATGGAAGCCTATTACAACAAAAGAGTCAAATATGAACACTTTAAGCCAGGAGACCTGGTGCTTAGAAACAATGAGGCTAGTAAGAAAGAGAACCAAGGAAAACTTGGCCCAAAATGGGAGGGGCCATATACAATCCTTGAAGCACACAAGGGCAGATCCTATAAACTAGCAGACTCAGAAGGTAAAAGGCTTCCAAGACACTAAAATGGAAAAACCCTTAAGAGGTTCCATGTGTAACCAAGAAAGATTGGTCTGTATTTCACAAAGTTGTATTTCAAGAGTTGATCGCCTTTTGTAACACAATATCTCTTGAATGAATGATGATGTTTTATCAAATTTGTCTTTCTATCATAAAATCAGGTTGAGAACCTAGCAAGAAACTCCATGGCAAGGGCCATGTAAGGGGATGAGCTCCAAGGCCATATCGCTCAATAGATTCAAGGGTTAAATGAACCTATATGAGGGGTGAGTTCCTAAATCAATACAACTCCATGAGACTTATTATTAAAAAACAAAGTTGTCTCATAGACGGGTTTGAACAGCCTACATCAAATGTTCCTTAAGCCTTAGAAAAAATATTGAAAAACAGGCTTACGAAATAAAACCAAACTAAGAAAGATGATGAATAGGATAGGTGCTATGTCCTCTTGTTAAAAATACCCAGGCTAAGTGACTGCATCACTGAACCCTTTAAGGTATGAAAAACATAAAGACAACACAAACCCAACAAAGACAAAACCACAAAGAAAAGAAATAATCTAAGGAACATGATGTGCGCAAAATGCAACATATAAATTACATCAAATGTGGTATAAAACTAACCCTTTTTTAGTACTAATGTTGGAAAAAGTGTGTTTTTGTCTTCCTTTTGTATTTTCAGGATTAAAAGAGCTTAAATGAACAAAAGAAGCAAAAATGCAGCTAAATCTAACAATAATACAAGAAAAGGGAAGAAACGTGGCATGCCCGACCCCTCACCAGCATCTCCCAAAGCAAAAAACAAGGTATGAACCTTCTCCCTCATACTCATATTTTGATGAACCAAGGTATGAGCCTTCATACTCATACTTTGAGGAACCAAGATATGAGCCACCACCTTCGTATGCTTATTATGAGGAACCATGGCGTGAACAACCCACCTCATATGAGTATTATGAAGAACAAAATTATGACCCTTATCCATCATATACATACAATGAAGAACAATGGTGTGAACCATCTACTTCCTATGAGTATTATGAGGAACAAAGGATCGAACAACCGGATTCAAGCTTTGAAAATCCCGATCCTTACTCTATCACCAAAGTGACCGATAGGATATTAGAACACCTTAAAACTATCGAATGCTACATAAAAGAATCTCGCGCAAGGGAAGATGAGTCCCACGCAAGAGAAGAATTAAATAAAGAAGAGATAGTTGAAAGTGTAAAAATTGAATAACAAATAAGTGAAAAACCGACACATGAGTTAAACAACGAAAAAGGTGAGTCCGTTAACGTTAAAATTCAAAACGAGTCTAATTTTGAAGAAATTAATCTCTTGTTACCTTCTTTTGAAAATCATTGTTTAGTACGCACTCATGCTAAGTTTTTAAAAGAGTTAAACACTAACACTAAAATTGACGAAACGGTAACCATTAAGTTAACTAATGATCAAACCTCGCTAATAAAAGAAGACCCATTTGAAATCAACATTAGACCGGTTCCATGTTTTTTTTCAAAATTCATTTATTAGTAACGTCACAATTGATAAAGATCTTTGTGTTAACATAATGCCCAACTATATTTTCGAAAAATTAAGTATTGGTGATTTTTCTCCACTTCAAATACCCATTTTTCTATCCAATTGGAAAGTAATAAAATCAATCGGTATAGTTGAGGATGTCTTGGTCCAAACAAATCAAATGGTAATCCCAACCGACTTTGTCATCCTTGATGACGCTCCTCTAGTGTTGGGACGACCTTTTGTAAAAACCCACGAAGCTTTGAAAAACCGGAAGTACAACAATCTATCTATTCAATTAGGGGCATTTAAAAGAAGTGTCGATCTTGAGCGTTCAATGAAATATCCGTTCGGCAATGACGACCCCCCAATTGAAGACGAGCCAGAACCACCCGATAAGGTGGGTCTAGCCAAGGACCCTTATAAACGTGGTGCACCACGGAGGCATTCCGCGGAACTATCCTTAGTTTTAGATTAGTTTAACTTTTATGTTTTCTAGTTTAGTTTTAATTTTCAGGAATAAAGCACACTCGAAATGATGGAGGATACTAAGGGAAACTTGCACCAGCACCCCATGCACGAAAACAGGGCCATCCGATAATTTTTCTTCATTACAGCAAGTTCAGCACAGGGCCGTGCTCACCCCAACACAACACGCCCCGTGCCCGAGGTTCTGCAGAAAATGCCCAGTTCAGGTAACTGGACACGGGGCCGTGCTCACTGAACACACCCCCCGTGCCCAGCCTTCTGTTTAAATTTGATACTGGCAGTCTGACCACGGGGCCGTGCTCAGCCAACACACCCCGTGTTCAGCTACCCAGTAACATAAAATCTTGTTTTTAACACACTTTTACACATTTTAATCAAACGAAAAACTTATTTTTTGGACAAATTGAGGACAATGTGTAATTTAAGTGTGGGGGGGATGTTAAAACCTTGAATCTGGCAAGTCCTAATTATAAGTCTTACACAAAACTCTATTGGAACCGCTAATCACCCCAAATTTTTTTCAATTTTTTTTACTTGTCTAGGTTTAAATTGGGAATTTCAAGTTCTAAAAAGGTTATATTTTTACAAATTTACAACCGATAGCGTCGTGATAAAAAGAACCAACATAAGAAAATTATGAAACGGCATGACAAGTTTAGTTAAAATTTGATTATATATACTTGATCACATAAAAACCCATTCCCACAAAAAGTGAGTTTTGAGCCTTTATTGAGCATACAAATACACCTCTTTAGATTAAATGCTCATCTTTCGTTTCTTGTGTGAATAGCCGCTTGGTTTCTTACGACTCTAGAACTTGCCATGATGATACATTCCCGGTCCTTACCAACTTAACCCCGAGTAAGTAAATGATGGAGGCATTAGGACTAACCCTTTTTCTTTCAACACCATTATTTTTCTTTTTTTTACCACCTACCCAAAATCCCCCTAGTTAATCCCTTTGAACCTAAACTTTTTCATTTCTAAACCTAAAACAAACACCCTTTACCCACCAAAACCCTTTTTCATTTTAACCCTTTAGTTTAGTACAAAGCTCGGTTTCCATGTGACATTCCTTATTAAAAAAAAACTAAAAAAAAAATGTTGAAGCAAAAAAAAAATAAACAAACAAGTTCATCAAAAAGAACTTTTTTGAAGAATTGCTTCATTAGAAAAAAAAAATAATAACAAAAAGTCTTACGAAAACCGACGCTTTTTACGCCTTTCGCCCTTTTCTACTAACCACTAACCCAACCACCTACCATTAACCCAAGCCTAACCCTTCCCCAAAAGTCCTCTTGATACTTGCAAAGGTTTATAGTTAAAAAGGAGGAGGATTGTGTCACACCCTGGCTTTGCGGAAGCGTGGTTAATTTGGTGTGACTTCTTAATACCATAGCTTAACCATAACAAAGCTATATGAAATAAAACCATGCAAGATCATCCATTCGATTAAGTTTTAAAAACCAATTACAATAACATTGTCTTAACGGAAACACATCCTAACGACATAAACATTGTTCAACAAACACAACATAACATAAGCATAGTTTAAGGACTGTGACTTGTCCAGGAAAGAGTCACATTCCCTAAACCCGGATGACCTCGTAACTAGTGCAGCGGGAAAACGTGTCATACCGCGCCAGATCCTTTAATTCCCTGAAATACATGTAAGTTGAAAAATCAACAATAATGTTGAGCGAGTTCATGTGTAAGTGAGTAAATAAACCTTTGTAAGTATAAAAATCCTGGTATGTAGCACATAAGGGAATTGAGATCACCAATGGTTTGCAAGGCCACTGATATGTGTGAAGTGCAAGTAGGGAGACTCAAACCTAGCAGATTTATGCGTCGGGCACAAAGTCACCCCGAGGTCCGTTTCTAGTTTGGCCTGGGGCTGGGCTCGCTACACCCAGATAGATCTACCGCTCCTGTCCCTCGGTCCTACCATGAGGACTAATGGCCTCATGTTGCTCCTACCCACTCACATGATCTAAGTAGTAAACCTCCTTACGCTAACCATACCATGTATAAAGTACTTGTAATCAAAGTAACATGTATTTCACCCCCGTAGTTTAGAAAACTGAAAACAGTTAAGAGAAAAGGGGGACATGAACTCACAGTGGTGCGTCTCTACCAAGTATACCTCCAAATCAAGCAGCTGTGTGACGACCTACACGTACTAACTCTATTAGACGGACGGCCGTGCCTTAGCTTTAAGGTTTAAGTTTTCGGGAAATAGTTAGACAACTATTTCGTGTTTACATTCTGCATACTTGGTAATCATTTTCCTTCCCAAGGATGGGGGATTTAATACATGTGTGTTCGTATAATTTCGAAATATATTATTAAGTCTCACTTAAAATATATTTTATTTCTAATCCCAAATATAAATATTCTTCTCAAAAATATTATATTTTCTATTACACATAATTTTCCCCAAAATAATACTTTAACAAAAAAATACGCGTTCATGAATATTTCCTTAAAATGTGTAAGTTACGTTTTAACGATCGAGTGATAATAATAATTACCGATGTAACTTATATATTTATCGTGAAAGCGCTCGTATTATTTTGGATTCGTTAACATTCGATAATATTATTTTTACCCTAAAAATAATATTTATGTATCTTCGCAAATAATGACAAGTAACGTTGTGAAAAAAAAAATATATATATATATATATATATATTTACTAAATATATTTATCACGTTTAATTTTTGTGAAAATCCCACCTCCGATATTTTGTAAATAAAGTCGTGGCGAAACTTATATTTTGAAAACATGTCGAGAAGTATTTCTAACACTTATAGTGAAAATAATTCTAAGTGTTAGGTTTTTAGAAAAATTTCGCCAGAGTTTCCTCTGTAACTGGAGGTGGCCACGCTCTCAAGCGTATCATTTTCTTTTATAAATCAACCCAACGATTTCCTTATTTAACCAAAACAATGTTCAAGACAACAAACTAGTCAACAAATACATATAAGTCGCAAAAATCACATGAACTTGTGGTTTTCTAATATTATGAAGTAAATCCCATTACTTTTAGCGGATCTCTATATAAATCCATCCGATTTTGTAAAAACCTCGTTTTTAGAGAAATTCCGTTTTTTTACAACTTCTCGTCATCTTTTACAAAAATAGTTATTTTGTCGAAACTTTGTGCTACACAAGTGTTTACACACTTGTGTGTTAAAAAAAAATCATTTTTTTTGTTAGTGTAAGATCCGTCTTTAGAAAACATAATTTCTTTGATACGTGGTTCTTTGAAAATACCGCTTGTAGATCCGTAGATCTACTAGTTTTAAACACTATTTCACAACCTAAATCGCTTTTACACAAGTTCATGATTCGTGTGTGGTAGAGTTTCATCCTTTAACCCTTGTTACTTCCAAAACAACCTTATGTCATGATCCAAGATCATGACCAATCCGGGTTAAACGATGATCCGAGCTACCACAACATAGATCGGGTCCAAATAACTACACAAATCAAATACTACAAGTTTTACACAACAAACAAGCTTTTAACCATCACTTTTAGTGTTTTTAGTAGACTTTCATGTTTCAACTTGCATGTTTACGGGTTCTAACCGTTACAAATCATTTTAACCACTTCAAAATAGTTCGAGTGGGTGATTATAGCAACTTACTACTAGCTCGAGGCTAGGGGAGAATCTAGACGCAAAATGAGAGGATAAAAGCAATAGAGTGAGGTCCTTCGCCTTCCGAATGCACCAAGCCTTCTTATCCGCGATCCTTAACGCTTGTATGGACTTGGAATGTGAAGATCAAAATCAAAATGTGGAGGAATGATATAGGGGGTGTTCGGCCGAAGCCTTTGAGAGAGAGAGAGAGAGGAAGTGTTTGGTGAATGCTAAGTGGTGAATGATCAAGTGTGTAATCTCTAGCTCTTATAGACAAACTTAAGTTCTTTAACCATTGGATTTCATGTCACTTTGATATTAAACAAATGTAATTAAATAATCAAGAAGGACAAAAGGATGTCCCCCCTCTTGGGGACGGTTTGTAAAGGGGGGGGGGGGTAGTTTGGTTCAAATCCAACTAAACATTAGTCAATAGTTAGGTTAATCTAGTTAAGTTTAGGGATTAACCCGGTTAGTAGTGTGTTGTGCTTTATTGCGGGTGTTAGGGTATTCAGGGACCCTAACTGGCTCAGAAAAAGATAAGTAATGTTATTAACAATATTTTCATGTTCCGGGTATAGTCCGGTTGTTCGGTTGGATAGTAATCCGTTAAAGCGTTAAACAAGCTTTAAAGTGTCGTTAATACCATTTTTAGTGACACAACTTATTCCCGACACTTTGGAAAGTGTCTAGTAACATTTTTCTCATGTTTTGGCACTTTATTAGTTAGCTAAAAACTGGATTGTTTATTAAAGTGCTGAGTTTTTGTGCTTAGAGCACGTTTTAGGCACATCCAGTCATTGTAACTTATTCCTAGAGACGCAGTTCTACAACCCTTGTATCCCTACACTCACCACTAGTGTAGTAAAATATTTCTGGCTCATACAGGCCTTAGAGGCAGTGTCTGCCTGATGCTGGCTTTATCAGCATGTTCAATAGGTTATCCGTTTATAGTGCTACTGTGCTTTTTGTGCATCATGTTTGTCACTAAGGTTCAGCATGTAAATAATGTAGTGACGGTAAGTAAAGTTTGATGCAGGTATATGCATGTATCAGAAATCAAGTCGCAGTTCATCAGTAATTTCAAACAAGCACAGTAATTAAGCAGTAATTAATTATTAATTAAGTCGTACGGATACCTGGTTTAGTGAGGGTTGTCACATTCTCCCCCCGTTAGAAAAATTTCGTCCCGAAATTTTAAGTTCTGCTTGTAGATGCAGGGTTCTTAGGGAATAAGTGGGGGTATTTCTCTTTCATTCGGTCCTCATGCTCCCAGGTGAATTCAGGACCATGTCTGGCATTCCAACGAACTTTGACGAGCTTGACACTGCTCCGATGGGTCTTGTTCACTTTCCAATCCGTAACCTCAACCGGTTCTTCAACGAAATGGAGCGTGTCGTCAACATGAATCTCGTCGATGGGAATGGCGATGGTATCTTGAGTTGGACTTTTCTTCAGGTTGGATACATGAAATGTATCGTGAACTCCATTCAGCTCGGCAGGTAAGTCCAGCTTGTATGCTACTAGTCCTATTCTTTCCAAAACTCTGAAAGGACCAATGTAGCGTGGATTTAACTTTCCACGCTTTCTGAAGCGTGCCACACCCTTCCAGGGTGAAACTTTTAATAAAACCATATCTCCAACTTGGAATTCCAAGTGTTTCCGGTTTGGATCTGCATAGGCTTTCTGTCTTTCACGAGCTGCTTCGATGCGTTTTCGGATCTGCGCAATCTTGTCTGTCGTCTCTTGGACGATTTCGGGACCAACAAGCTGTCTATCACCTGCGTCAGCCCAACATAGGGGTGATCGACACTTGCGTCCGTAAAGAGCTTCGAATGGCGCGGCTCCAATACTGGTGTGGTAGCTGTTGTTGTATGAAAATTCGACCAGTGGCAAATGCTTATCCCAGCTACCGCCCAAATCCATAACACACGCTCTCAGCATGTCTTCCAAAGTCTGTATCGTCCGCTCGCTTTGCCCGTCGGTCTGCGGGTGAAATGCGGTGCTCATATTCAATTGCGAGCCAAAAGCTTCTTTGAAGGATTGCCAAATCCTTGATATGAACCTTCCGTCTCTATCGGAAATGATTGAGAGAGGTACTCCATGGCGCGTAACGATCTCTCTCATGTAAATTTCGGCCAACTTGCTCGTATTATCCTTCTCTCTTCTCTCTGATAGGTAAGAAGTGTGCTGACTTCGTTAATCGATCCACTATTACCCAAATAGTGTCATGGCCTCTTGGCGTTCTTGGCAACTTTGTAATAAAATCCATGGAGATTTGTTCCCATTTCCACTTGGGAATCTCGGGTTGTTGCAGAAGTCCTGAAGGCTTCTGATATTCGGCTTTAACCTTAGCGCATGTTAAACATTTGCTCACATAAACAGCAACATCGCCTTTCATCCTAGGCCACCAATAATAATCCTTGAGATCCTGGTACATCTTATCCGCTCCAGGGTGGATAGAGTACCGCGAGTTGTGAGCTTCATCGAAAATAACCTTCCTTAAACCTCCAAACAAAGGAACCCAAATCCTTTTCTCAAAACATAACGTTCCTTCCTCGTTTGGTACCAGTAGCTTCTCCATCCCACGGAGATATTCTTCTTCAAGGTTTCCTTCCTTGAGAGCTTCTTTTTGCGCGGCACGAATGCGCAAGGAAAGATCGGTTCGGATAATCATTTCTAAAGCCCTAACCCTTATGGGCTTGATCCTCTCCTTTCGACTTAGGGCATCGGCGACCACATTCGCCTTCCCTGGATGATACTTTATCTCGCAGTCGTAATCGTTCAGTAACTCAACCCAACATCTTTGCCTCATATTCAGCTCCTTCTGGTTGAATATGTGTTGTAGGCTCTTGTGATCTGTAAAAATTGTACACTTTGTACCATAAAGGTAGTGTCTCCAGATCTTTAATGCAAATACCACTGCGCCAAGTTCCAAATCATGTGTGGTATAGTTCTTTTCGTGCACTTTCAATTGACGTGATGCGTAAGCAATAACCTTTTGGCGTTGCATCAACACGCAACCCAATCCTTGATGCGAAGCGTCGCAGTATACCACAAAATCATCTGTACCTTCCGGTAGTGCTAAGATTGGCGCATTGCAGAGCTTATCCTTCAATATCTGGAACGCTTCTTCCTGTTTGATTCCCCAATCAAACTTCTTATCTTTCTGCGTGAGGAGCGTCAATGGTTGAGCGATTTTTGAAAAATCCTCAATGAATCTTCGATAATAGCCAGCCAAACCCAAGAATTGTCGAATCTCGGTTGGCGTCTTTGGCGTTTCCCAATTCTTAATCGCTTCGATCTTGGTGGGATCCACGTGGATTCCATCTCCATTTACCACATGCCCAAGGAATTGTACTTCTCGTAGCCAAAACTCGCACTTAGAGAACTTAGCATACAACTGTTCTTTCTTCAGCAGCTCCAAAATAGCTCTTAGGTGTTGCTCATGCTCAGCCTTCGTCTTTGAATAAATCAAGATATCATCGATGAACACTATCACGAACTTATCCAAGTACGGCTTGCAAACTCTATTCATCAAATCCATGAACACTGCAGGTGCGTTTGTTAACCCAAACGGCATAACTAGGAACTCGTAGTGCCCATAACGAGTTCTGAAGGCTGTCTTTGGGATACTCTCCTCTTGTATCCTTAACTGATGGTATCCAGATCGAAGATCGATCTTTGAATAAAAGCTTGAGCCTTGCAGTTGGTCAAACAGATCATCAATCCTTGGCAGAGGGTATCTATTCTTGATCGTCAGCTTGTTCAACTCCCGGTAGTCAATACACATACGAAAACTACCGTCCTTCTTCTTGACAAACAAAACTGGAGCTCCCCAAGGCGAGAAGCTTGGTCGGATAAATCCCTTGTCTAACAACTCTTGAAGTTGTGTCGACAGTTCCTGCATCTCAGACGGAGCAAGTCTATAAGGTGCCTTAGCCACAGGCGCGGCGCCTGGAACTAAGTCAATGCGGAACTCTACTTGTCTCTGAGGTGGCAATCCAGGTAAGTCCTCTGGGAAGACTTCTGGATATTCCCTCACGACAGGGATGTCTTCTATTCTCGGCTCAGCAGCCTTCTTATCCACAATGTGTGCCAGGAAGGCAACACATCCCTTCTGCAAACACTTTCGCGCTTTCAGGAAGCTGATAATTCTTAACGGCGTATCACGCTTCTCCCCGTGAACCACAATTGTTTCGCCATCTTCGGTTGGGATACGAATGACCTTTTCGTGACAAACTATTTCAGCCTTGTTGCCTAATAACCAATCCATTCCTACCACCACGTCGAAGCTTCCCAACTGGACTGGTAGTAGATCCAAAGCAAACTCACGCTCTTCCAATTCGATCACACAACCTCTGATAACTTCATTGGCTTCTACTATCTTTCCATTAGCCAATTCGATTGAGTACGGAATATCTAATTTACTAGTGGCTAAACTAAGCATATTCTTAAACTCTAACGACACGAAGCTATAATCGGCGCCAGTATCAAATAAAACGGATGCATAGCGTTGGTTTACAGGGAACGTACCAGTGACAACATTGGGATCCTGGCGCGCCTCCCTCGCTTCAATATTAAACACTCTTCCACGGGCTTGGTTTAACTCTGGGCAGTTCCTCTTGTAATGCCCAAGATCACCACAGTTGAAGCATCCGGGTCTCTGCCCGTTACCACCAGCTTGATTATTCCTCTGGTTACGATTCATGGTGCCCGCTTGTGTTTTGATGTAGAAAGAGTTCGTGGAAATAATAACATATTCGGTGGTGTTACAAATGGATATTTTGCTTTCACTGAGGAACACCAGTAACCGTGTGGATACAGGTGCATTGCCTCCGTTTCAGTTCAGCTATTTGAGAAATGTGAGTTTCATACTTTCATTGGTTTTCATTTTATTTGATGTATATGAATAAGAATGCATAATCATAATGTTTTTAGTTACTAAATTTGTGGTCTCTTTGTTCTAATTGTGGAAGAATTGTTGTGCTCTGCTATTTCTGGTCTAATTTCTTCTTAATTAGTTGTCTTTTTCCTTGCCTGCAGAGGAAATCATTATCTGAGTTTTGGCGGGATTGTCCTATTGTGAGTATATATTTTAGCTTATTTAATGATTTGTTTATTTTGTGTTGATTTATTTCATGATTTCATCCTGTTTGTGGCCTTTTAATGAATGAGAGCTTTTTTGTTGAATGTGTTAATGAATGACAAAGAAGATTGTTACTAACAGATCTTTTCATTTTTTTGAAGCTGGCTGATAATTCAAAGGAGCATAATTGCATGCCTTATGAACATTATACCGCAACATTACTTGCAGTATGTTCATGTTATCAGTATATTTGTATTCTATCTTCAAGAAATACAAGCAACTAACTTCGCTTACCATTATGTTCATCATTTGTAAACTGGCTTAAAATAATCAGCAAAAAGGCCTTGAAGGAGAACCCACAAAGAGGAGTTTAACTCACACTTCATGGGTATCTCATCAAGCAAAGGTCGTGAAAGGCAAGGATGGCATCCTATGACGGCCAAATCTACAAATTTGTTGCTGCTACTCCCATTATTCATTCAATGGTCTCATTCACACTTGATCACAATAAGGTTGCAAATCATACTGCTATAGTGCTATACTATGCCAACTCTAGAATATAATTTTTTTAAGCAAATAAGATGAATAGCTTTTGGTATGTACACTTTGACACCATATATCTTTCACTCATTGTTGCATTCTAAATCTTAGGTGGTTCATGACGAGTGCCCACCTACCGAATAAAAGAAGCAAGTTAGTACACAGAGTCTTCCCTCGCCCAATTAACCTGCTTTGCTTCACTCGCTTCCGTTTTGTTTCTATACTTTATTGGTCTTAGAATACCTTTTGTTTATATTCATGGTAGTTGTTGATATTTTTACTTAGCGTTAAAGTTTATGTATGAGAAATCTATGATGTTAATAATGGCAGACTGGTTGTAATCTATTTTGTTACTATTTCATGTTTCTTTACGTGCATACTGCAGTCGTTACACTCATAAGTTCGTTCACTTAAAAATTTGTTTATGTGTGTTCATTTACCTTCATTTATCTATGTTTAAGTTCGTTTAATAGTCATTTCAAGTTTTTAGGCAGTTACAATTTAGTCTGGTTTTATTTAATTTATTGTAGCATATTGTAATATGATTTAAGGTTTTCATATGGTAGTGAGTTCTCTCAATGATTTTTATGGGTTAGTCATGTATGGAGAGTCATGCGTGCACATATGTTAAGATATTTGATTTGACTAACTCATAGCCGTTGCTTATGTTTACTTGCTTAAACCTGTTGTAGACAAGAAACTACTAAGGGGAAGGGCGACTACATGGGCATGCATTAGCGGCAGAAGATTTCGTGAATTATTGAATAAAACCGGAAGCTTTATGAACTCCTTTAAGTTTTTTTTTTCTGTAATGTATGTTTTTAGACTTGGCATACATGTTTGTTCTTAAACACATTCCGCAAACAAAGTTTCCTGTGCTATGCACGCCTTAAAT
Source organism: Helianthus tuberosus (assembly GCA_030545235.1). Taxonomy (NCBI): domain Eukaryota; kingdom Viridiplantae; phylum Streptophyta; class Magnoliopsida; order Asterales; family Asteraceae; genus Helianthus; species Helianthus tuberosus. Next base: position 43,538,850 of record CM060358.1, on the reverse strand, counting down.
TTTGTGTGGCTGGCTTATGGTACAAGCTCTTATGACGTTTTGTATGGCTTCTCTTACATTGTCTTTTGGCTAATTACCTTTTATCCATGCATAAACATTTTTCCCGAACGCACCACAAAATGAAGGACACTAACTGTTGGTCATGCCGTGCATCGCACGGGCCTACCCTCTAGTAAAAACAATAGGAAAACAAAATAAATGCATACGTTTTTAATACTAAATCAACGAAGATTAGATGGATATGAAAATTTATGCAATACAAAATGGATAATTACACCAACAAAAGTAGAGCTTAATATCTCAAATAAAGCCGTCGATGTTAAGTATTCAAGCCCAAATAACTTTTCAATAAAAAGCCCTTCTAACAAACATAAGGCACACGCTTTTCTTTTATCTGTTCATCTTCATCATCTAACCTAATAACATCACACAGAACTTGCCGTCATAGTGTCAACCCATCAGAGAAGAAAATTATGCTCATATACTTTTGTTATCTTCTTCTCTTTTTGTAGTCAGGGGTACCATAATATTTGCTCAAGGATATCCATACATAAAAAAAGCTTTATTTATTTATTTTTTTTGCATTTCACCAAGAAAGTTGAGGGGTATCTCGAGCAACCCCTAGGATAAAGGTAGATTCGCCCGGTAAAGAGGGTGGATAGGCCCATTTAATGTATTAAGTTTTTTGTTTCCAAAACCGTAAACAACAATGGCATAATATTTAACTAGTTAGTAAACTATTCACATGGATTGACCAAATAAGATGCATACAGGTAAGATGGATTGATCAATGAGAATAGGTTTTAAAATCAGGGATTGATGCAGGAAAGAAGAGATAGAGTGTATAATAGTCATTTCACCCTCTACATGGACGACCAGGAGACGACCCGTGCAGGGTGGCATGATATGATAGACTGAAACCATGAGGGTGCATAGTGCAAAAGAATAAAAACCGTTTCAGGGAGGCATCTTGCTTCCACCATCAAACCTAATAAAGGCAAATTGCACTTTACTCAAAATAGAATAAAACTATAATTAGTTGATTAAAAGGTAAAAGAGAAGTATGTTATATTGGTTAAAAATAAATAAAAGTACACTCAACAGAAATATATTTTTAAAACTACAACTCTTTGATATATAAGTTTCTAATTTCGAATGGTATAATTTACAAATATACCCATACAAGTAATATGTATTAAAAATAAGAGTTTCCTTGTTATCATCAAAATCCAACTGATATGAGCAAAATTCCATATGTTTTTATATCAAATTATTACCTATTATTAACATGCTTTGTTAATGAAATGTTCAAAATAAGTTTAAATTGGTTTATATTGAATTATCAGGATAAAAATAACCCGAGATTAACAAAGGAAGCAAAGCCGGGTGAAAAAATAGAGGAAAATAGAAGCAATTGTCCAGACACGCCCTATGCCTTGGCAGTACAAGACATATAAAAGCTTCTTGAAGATTTGGAGGATCGTTTGGGGCCCACAAAGTTGACCACACCCCATATTGATGGGACACGCCCGTGCCTTAGGAACCGGGAGTAACCGGTCATTTGGCTAGTCATGGCGCGTGCCATCCATGCAGGCCTCGTTTCTAGGGCCAACCAACCTATAAATAGAGCCCCTTTTCACCTTTTTTTCTTTTCTCATTCTCTCCCCTCTTATCCAGTACACACTTCTCTTCCACCCCACACTCTCTAATCATTGTAATCATTAGGAAGAAGTTAAGAATCATTAGTGTAATTAAGCTTTTTATTATTTATATAATCTTTACAATTTTGATCATATCTTCTTCCATGACCTTCTTGGCTAGATTCTTGAGGGTGTTTGAGGGAACTTATCCCCTTGATGTCAAGATAACTAAGGAAGTTTACGGGTAAGCAAGGTGTGTGTGTGTTAATGACTTTAACTAATTAAATAGTTTATTGAAAGTGAGTGAAATAATAGTGTCGCCATTGATTGGGTCGTTAGAGTTTCCACCTAATCCTTAAAATCTACCAACAATCTTAGGCCGCTATTGGTTTGGGTCGTTCATGTTTTCTATGTCTATATAGAGTCAAAACATGTTGATGCTCTTGACTGAGGTTAAATGTTTTAGATGAGAATCCAGGTTAGGTAATGCCTTTACGTGAAGCAAATACCAAAGTGTAAATGACTTAATTTATATAAAAGTGACTAGCTTAAGGGAATTGACGACTCACCGACGGACTAATAGAAACTAGTAATATAAATTACTTAAACTATCTAATTAATTAATACCATATTCTGACCTCGAGTGGCGTTTCCCTGCTGATTCAAAGCGAAAGGATCGAGTGTGTTAGGATTCCCAACCAGATACTACACAATACTATGTATTGACACACATAGTTCCTCGTTTGATAATCAAGCTTGCGACCCCATGGTCCGATCTAGTTAACAAGACAGCAAGAGGTAAGTTTATTCTAAACAGCCCTTTTTATATCATTGATCCCTATCCTTTTATTTTCCTCTTGAGCCCATTTATTTTATTTTATTTTTATTTATTCTTTTTAAAACTCAACTTTTGGACTTGGTTAGACGTTAACGACGACTCAGTACTAAAACTCGTGTATCCTTGGAGGACTTTGGTATCTTACTATCACTATATTACACCAACGATGGATGCACTTATCCAACGTGAGTGTGATCGTATTATATTGTAATTTTATAAATATTAAAACTTGAACCAGTGCATAATAAATCTTAAATTCAGAGACTTTTGAGCATAATATATTAACATATAATAACAAACTAAAAATTTACATTGAAGTGGAAAATTTGATGATGAGCCCTATTAAAACAAATCTATGAGAAGATCTTGTGTTATAAAAAAAAACTTATGGTATTCTAATGTCATGAATTAGTATGTTGATTTTGAAAAAAAAAAAATAATGTTGCAAAAGGTCTTTCAACACGTACCAAATAGTTAAGGGATATTTGTTAAGATTCATCTTTGAAAGATGAAAAATTTATTAGACCACACGGAGTGGTTGGTGTGGTGATAATGTGGAAACCCCTGCACGTCGGGAACACCATCCCTGACATCGGGTGGAGGGTGGCGTGGTGGTGAGGGTGCGGATTCTTCACTAGCATGGGGCGGTTAGGTTTGGTGACGTGGAGACTTTTGATTGGTGGGTGTAGTTTTTGTTTGTTTTGATTGGTCGATGTTTATTTTTGTTTTTAACTTTTTTATTTTTAAAACGTCATTTTCACGTCTCTCTCGCTCCGTTTTTTTTACCACGTCCTCTACTGACGTGATTGCCACATTGCGCTTCACGCCCCTCTTCACGTCCTCCCACTCCGTATAGTCTTAAATGGCTTGATAACATTAACTCTCAAGTGATTATGAGTTAGTTGGATATGTGATTTTGACATCACTGCTGAAGTCATTGTTATTTGAGCACGTGTTTGATTACTCTATGAATGGAACAAACATGTCAACATCTAATTAATTTGGCTTCCAAAAACATGTCAACATCTAATTAATTTGGCTTCCAAATTTGAACCCTAAAGTCTATCACACGGAAGAAGTAGATAAGGCTAAAGGATGTTTGGCTTCCAAATTAGAACCCTAAAGTCTATCACACGGAAGAAGTAGATAAGGCTAAAGGATGTGGAGGTCATGGTTGAGACATGATTCGCCACATAGGAACATGGATGGAAGGCTATACTGTAGGAATCCGTTCGTGTAAAATAAATAAAAATTCCTTTATTAACTTGAATTACAGAAACAAACAGAATGAAATAAAATTACAGTACATATTACAACTGAAAATAAAAAAACAAGAACAAAGAACTCGAACAGAAACACTGTTCTAGGCTGAGGATCGTGTTAGACACGGGTCCCTTAAAACAAATTTCGTGTCTCCCAGGAGAACACGTTTGTTTCCAGGATACAACAGCCGCAAGCAGTTGTACTGCCGGTCTTGACTCTAACCCGAAGGTATACCTTGAAGCTTGAAAGAAAATGAAGAAATCTGCAGTGGAAGAAAAGATAGCTGGTAATTTTCGGTGTCTAATCTGGTGAAAGGAGCCTCCTATTTATACACCAGGTTGAACTCGAAACTGAAAATAAATTAAATGGGAGAATTAAACTGCATTAGACGTCTTTAATGCACTTTAATTCGTCACTTAATTCTCAGTCAAACGCATTAACTTTGTCAGTTTCGAATGCTGAAAACGTAACTGCACATCATTAACTGCAGCTGGAAGCTTCCGCTCGCGCGCGCGCGCAAGACGCACCGGTTCGCGCGCAGGTCTGCACGTTCATGCGCGTGCGTCCACTTGGCTCACTGCCATGCGCGCGTGCGCCATACTCACTCAGGTCCATGCGCGCCTGCGCGCGTATGCCACGTCATGCGCCACATCACCTACCACTTGGTCCTTGCAACCCTAGTACTCCACCACGCGCACGCGGTCAAAAATACAAAGGCGGCTCGCGGCGATGCGAAGTGCAAAGTGCACCATCAAAGCGCCACATTGCGCCTCATCGCCCACGCCACGCGCGCGCGCGCGTGTGCGGGTGCGGGTGCGAGTTAGGGTGCTCCCCACCCTTCGCGAGTACACTAGTGAGTGCTTCCATGAAACAACAAGGATGGAGAGTTCCCACTTAAATACCCCTTTAAGTTCCATCTCTCATCCGATGTGGGACAAGGTGCCACTTTCCCACTTTTTCAGCATTTAAGTTTCAAACACCAAACTTTGAGCATCGATATCTCATTCATCTTAGCTCCGTTTTGGACGTGGTTTAGTTCGTTGCGAAGCCCTTCCGACATAGAACACAAACCCACAAATAAATATATAAAACCCGCTCATTTTATTATATTTATTTCTAGTCCAAAATAGGGAAAAATCATTTTCCTATATTTGTGAAAAATGCTATTTTCACAAAATTTCCAACAATCCCCCACATGAATAGAAATCGATTTATCAAGTTTCAACGATACACGTTCAACAGTTGAGCATTGCAAGATAGGTAGGTGTAACCTTTGAACCTTCTTTTGTGAAGCATACTTAGCCTCCTAGGGTCTTGTAGACGCGGTGTCCTTGAACAATCCCCCATTTATGTAGGCGACAATATACATTCACACAATACTCGCCCTAGTCGAGTTAAGACCTCATGGTTGTGTCCGTTCATGGTCATGGAACACGTTCCTGGTTCTGCGAGAGCTCTAGGATTTGCGCCTCCCCACAAATCCATTTGAAGCGACCCCACTTCTCTCTAACATAGGTGATTCCTCTGAATCATTAAAAGCATCATGGTTAATTTGGATTTCCTCAAAATCCTTAACCTCAACATGCTTAACCTTTCCTTCATGTCACTGATTGGAATGGACTAGGAAGTACACAACTCCCTTTATTGATTTTGGGGCACCCCCCACAGTGACTCCCTTTGGGTTTATGATTAAGTTTGCCTATTGAACCTAGATCTTGGGATCTCCAGTCAACTAGTTTAGGTTTCCCTCATATTCCCTTCATCTATGGGCTTTAGTCCCATTCCTCTTGACAACCTATACACCTTATCTGTGCTTAAGCCTTTTGTTAACGGGTCCGCAATGTTATCATTTGACCTCACATAGTCAACTGAGATAACACCCGTTGAGATAAGTTGTCGTACCGTGTTGTGTCTACGTCGAATGTGCCTTGATCTGCCATTGTACATCATGTTTTGTGCTCTAGCAAGAGCAGACTGATTGTCACAATGTATGCAGATCGCCGTCAACGGCTTTGGCCATCTTGGAATATCTTCCACAAATTGACGTAGCCACTCCGCTTCTTCCCCGCTTTTATCTAAAGCGACGAATTCGGATTCCATCGTAGATCTAGCTATAACCGTTTGCTTGGAAGACTTCCAAGCTATAGCTGCGCCAGCAAGTGTAAACACATATCCACTTGTCAATCTATGATCTTTTATATCCGATATCCAGTTCGCATCAGTGAATCCTTCGATCACTGCTGGATCACGGGTATAATGCAATCCATAGTCTCTCGTGTATCTAATGTATCTAAGCACCCTCGTGATAGCTTTCCAATGATCCTCGCTCGGATTACTGGTGTATCTACTTAGCCTGCTCACAGGGTACGCTAAGTCGGGTCTAGTACATGTCATTAGATACATGAGACTACCAATGATCCTTGAGTATTCTAACTGAGAAACACTCTCGCCTCTATTCTTCCTTAGGCGTTGGGTATTATCAATTGGAGATCGAGCTATACTCGTATCGTCCGAATTGAATTTCCCAAGGATCTTGTCCACGTAGTGAGATTGACTCAACACAAGACCATTTTGGGTTCTAGTGATCTTTACACCAAGAATCACATCCGCGAGACCCATGTCTTTCATGTCAAACCTCGCTTTCAACATGTCTTTCGTTGAGTTGATCATCTTATCATCACTCCCAATGATAAGCATATCATCTACATAAAGACATAGAATCACATAACCTCTTGGTGTGTCTTTAAAATAAACACACTTGTCGCACTCATTTATTTTGAAACCATTGTCACTCATGACATGATCAAACTTTTGATGCCATTGTTTTGGAGCTTGCTTCAAGCCATACAAAGACTTGACCAATTTACATACTTTACCCTTGTTTCCAGGGGTGGAAAAACCCTCAGGTTGTTCCATGTAAATTTCTTCTTCTAAATCGCCATTTAGAAATGCGGTCTTTACATCCATCTGGTGAACTTCCAAATTTCTTAGAGCCGCAATTGCAAGAACCAATCGTATAGAGGTTATTCGCGTTACCGGCGAGTAAGTATCAAAGTATTCTAGACCCTCCTTTTGTCTAAATCCTTTGATCACTAACCTTGCCTTGTATTTATCAATACTTCCGTCAGCCTTCATCTTCCTTTTGAATATCCAACGATATCCAAGTGGTTTGCAACCAGGTGGAAGATCTACTAACTCCCAAGTATGATTTTGCAATATAGAATCAATTTCATACTTAATTGCTTCTTGCCATTGAGGTCCTTCCGCGGAGGTAACCGCTTCGCGGTAGGTATTGGGCTCACCCTCAACCATATAGCTCATGAAGTCTGGACCAAAGGATTTTTCAACCCTTTGTCGCTTACTTCGTCTAAGCTCGCCCTCCTCGACCTCAGGTCGTTCATGTCTTTCATCTATCCTTGTAGACGAACTTGGTCTTGGTTCATCTAACCATGTAGACGAACTTGGACCTGCTTCATCAACCGCTCTTGATGAAGGCGCATGTGTTTGTCCTAACATAGGAAACACATTCTCAAAATATGAGACGATATTAGGATTTGCCTCCATGATAGTGTGTTTGTGTACATCGGGATTCTTGGATTCATATACAAGAAAACGATGCGCACTACTTTGATGTGCATATCCAATGAAAATGCAATCAACTGTTTTGGGTCCTATCCTAAGAGCCTTAGGAGGTGGTACAATCACCTTGGCTAGGCACCCCCACACTTTCAAGTATTTGTACGAAGGCTTCCTTTTTCTCCATAACTCATATGGAGTTTCGTCCCTATTTTTCAAAGGTATCTTGTTCAAAAGATAGTTTGCTGAGAGAATGGCGTCCCCCCACATTTCTTGGTTCACTCCCGAGCTTATCAACATGGCGTTCATCATTTCTTTCAATGTGCGGTTTTTACGTTCCGCAACGCCATTTGATTGTGGAGAATAAGGTGGTGTACACTCATGTACAATGCCACTTTTTGCGCATAAATCGGCAAAAGGTGCAACATATTCACCTCCTCGATCGCTTCTCAAAGCTTTTATCTTCTTTTTAAGTTGATTCTCAACTTCGTTTTTGTACAAGATAAACTTCTCTATTGCTTCGTCTTTACTCTTAAGTAAATACACGTAGCAATATTTCGTACAATCATCAATAAACGTGATGAAGTACTTATTTCCTCCACGCGTGGGAACCGCTTTTAAATCACACACATCGGTATGAATTAAATCAAGGGGTTCGGTTATTCGTTCAACCGATTTAAACGATGATCTCGTAAGTTTGGATTCAACACATGTCTCGCATTTGTGATTGGACTCGATATGGAATGTTGGTATCAAGTTTAATTTAATTAAACGTCGTAATGAATTAAAATTTACATGCCCTAGTCTACCATGCCAAACATTAGAAGACTCAATCATGTAAGTAGAAGTAGAAATTTCATTCATTTTCTTGTTTTGGTTAACAACCATTACACTCATTTTGAACATTCCATTTAGGGCATAGCCCTTTCCAACAAACATTCCACGTCTAGACAAGACAAAATTGTCCGATTCAAACACTAGACGAAATCCAAACTTGTTGAGCATCCATCCCGACACGAGATTCTTCCGTATCTCTGGGACATAAAGCACATTTGTCAAGGTAAGCTCCTTGCCCGAAGTCATCTTCAAAACGACCGTGCCTTCCCCCTTGATGCTTGCGGTAGCTTTATTTCCCATATAAAGCTTTTCTTCACCCGAAGCTTCCTTGAATGTAGAGAAAAGAGCCTTGTCTCCACAAACATGGCGGGTTGCACCCGTGTCAACGAACCATCCTTTTGGGTTTTCACCCATTGCGTTGACTTCTTCAATCATAGCCGCTTCCTCGGTTATCATTGCAATCAGAGGCATACCATCCTCATCAACCATATGCGCACGCTCACGCTTAGGTTTATTGCATTGGTTAGCACGGTGCCCCGTCTCGTTACAATTGTAACAAGTACCTTGGAAAGGCGCAGGCTTCTTTTTCACAGCCCCCTTTTTCGGTCCAAGGTTGTTAACCTTTGCTTTCCCTTTGTTGTCCTTTTTACCCTTGCCTTTCTTGCCCTTTGAGGACTCCCCAACTTCCACCATGTTTGCTTTAGCCGAAGCTTGCAAAATGGTGCCTTTTTGGGCCACCCTGTTTTCTTCTTCTATACGAAGACGAAGAACAAGATCCTCGACCGACATTTCCTTTTGCTTGTGTTTAAGATAATTCTTAAAATCCAACCAAGCAGGAGGTAATTTTTCGATCATGGCTGCCACTTGAAACGTTTCGCTGAGTACCATACCCTCAGCATGGATGTCATTTAGTATAATTTGCAACTCTTGGACTTGGTTCATAACAATCTTGTTATCAACCATTTTGAAGTCCAAGAAACGGGCGACAACAAATTTCTTTGTTCCCGCATCCTCCGTTTTGTACTTTTTATCCAATGACTCCCATAATTCTTTGGAAGTCTTGATATTATAGTACACATTATACAATGCATCCGAGAGACCGTTGAGAACATAGCCTCGACATATATAGTCCGAGTGCTTCCACGCCTCTACCGCGCTCAGAGCCTGAGCATCGGTCTCCCCTTCCGCATGTTGGGGAACGGTCTCCGTCAAGAACCTCGCAAGGTTCATGGTGGTCAAGTAGAAGAACATCTTCTGTTGCCACCTCTTGAAGTGGAGACCCGAGAACTTCTCGGGTCGTTCAGCATGATTCGCCACTGTGGTCGCTCCCACAGTGTTGGCAGGGGTACCGACAACAACGTTGACGTTGGTATTTTCAGTCGACATTCTGAAAAATTCCACAAAACCAAGTTAATAAAACTTGTTAGAATAATAAATGTGCTGATTTATTATTTTACTAACAAAATCGATGAGTAATAAAATCAGCCTCGTAGCTTCTAAGTCCAACTTTGAAGACTACAAGAGAAGATCTTAGAACCCAAAGACAAAGAAGGAGTAGAAACAGAGTTCTGTTTTAACAAAGTCGCTACTTTGAATCAAAACAGAGAAAAACCTTTTAAAACACAACCTGCTGTGAGGAAAAAAAAATTTGAAATCACAACAGAGAAGTTTGTGATTCTACACGAACGGTGTTTTAAAATTTGTTTTAAGATTGTAGGAATCCGTTCGTGTAAAATAAATAAAAATTCCTTTATTAACTTGAATTACAGAAACAAACAGAATGAAATAAAATTACAGTACATATTACAACTGAAAATAGAAAAACAAGAACAAAGAACTCGAACAGAAACACTGTTCTAGGCTGAGGATCGTGTTAGACACGGGTCCCTTAAAACAAATTTCGTGTCTCCCAGGAGAACACGTTTGTTTCCAGGATACAACAGCCGCAAGCAGTTGTACTGCCGGTCTTGACTCTAACCCGAAGGTATACCTTGAAGCTTGAAAGAAAATGAAGAAATCTGCAGTGGAAGAAAATATAGCTGGTAATTTTCGGTGTCTAATCTGGTGAAAGGAGCCTCCTATTTATACACCAGGTTGAACTCGAAACTGAAAATAAATTAAATGAGAGAATTAAACTGCATTAGACGTCTTTAATGCACTTTAATTCGTCACTTAATTCTCAGTCAAACGCATTAACTTTGTCAGTTTCGAATGCTGAAAACGTAACTGCACATCATTAACTGCAGCTGGAAGCTTCCGCTCGCGCGCGCGCGCGCAAGACGCACCGGTGCGCGTGCAGGTCTGCACGTTCATGCGCGGTGCGTCCACTTGGCTCACTGCCATGCGCGCGTGCGCCATACTCACTCAGGTCCATGCGCGCCTGCGCGCGTGTGCCACGTCACCTGTGAGCCTCTACGAGCACGCCACACAGTCGCGCCGTTTTGGCTCACTTTGGTGCGCCGCGCACGTCATCAGGCCCATGCACCATGCGCGCAATCGCGTGCTCATGTGTACTCGCTCGCGCGCGTATGCGCATGACTACCACATGCGCCACATCACTTGGTCCTTGCAACCCTAGTACTCCACCACGCGCACGCGGTCAAAAATAGAAAGGCGGCTCTCAAGCGGCTCGCGGGAAAGTGCGCCATCAAAGCGCCACATTGCGCCTCATCGCCCACGCGCGCGCGAGCGGGTGCGAGTTAGGGTGCTCCGCACCCTTCGCGAGTACACTAGTGAGTGCTTCCATGAAACAATAAGGATGGAGAGTTCCCACTTAAATACCCCTTTAAGTTCCATCTCTCATCCGATGTGGGACAAGGTGCCACTTTCCCACTTTTTCAGCATTTAAGTTTCAAACACCAAACTTTGATCATCGATATCTCATTCATCTTAGCTCCGTTTTGGACGTGGTTTAGTTCGTTGCGAAGCCCTTTCGACATAGAACACAAACCCACAAATAAATGTATAAAACCCGCTCATTTTATTATATTTATTTCTAGTCCAAAATAGGAAAAAATCATTTTCCTATATTTGTGAAAAATGTTATTTTCACAAAATTTCCAACATATACCACTTGCTTCCCTAACCTACCATGATTTGCATGGATTAAACCATGGCAACAATGGTCCTCCTTTTCATTTTTCAAGTAATCATTTTCTTTTTCTTTAGACAAAGATAAATTAAAATAAATAAGAGGATAATGGTTAGAGTCTTGACCACATCCTTAGGGTAGTTGTTTTGGATTGTGGATTAGAGGTGGGTGACATAGCACTGACGTGGAGAGTCATGGTGGTCATGAAGGTAATAACCACACCCTATAGCCTAATGCAAAGTAAAATCAAATGCCAAATTTTAATTGTATCAAATGTTGTCTAAGATTTCGAGCTAAAGGTTAGTTTGAACGTTTCCACCATCTATATAGCAGTTGTAAGTTTTAAAAATAGAAATATATAATTTTCAAATCTGAATTATCCTATATAAATAAACTAAATCAACCACTTTTAAAAAAAATCTGTCTCAAATTATCTAACCTGCTTTTCTCAATGGAAGAGAGACCATGGACTGATATCAAAGAAGTGGCTTTGGCCACGACTTGGGTGGAGCGGTCTGAGGACCCGTGCTCAGTAATGAATCATTTTGGAGTAGAATATTAGACCACTTCCGTCAATAATTAGGGGGGATCGGATGCCCGGTCCACCAACTCATTTCCATGTGTGATTATTTGAAAATGAATGTTACCAAATTAAACCATATCTTTAGCCAAAGGTATAACTTTATGTTAATAGTATTAGTTATTCTTTTACCGATAATTTTTACTTATTAGTATTAGGGATTAGGATCAAATACAAAGGGTCTTAATTGTAAGAAGGGTCTTAATTAAACCATATCTTTTACCGGTATAGTTTTTTTTTTTGTTTTTTGCCGCGCGGGGGGGGGGGGGGGGGGGTAGGTTTTTGGGTGGTGGTGGGGTGAGGGTGGGTGTTTAGGTTTTTGGGTGGTGGTGGGTTTGATTTTAGGTTATTGGACACTTGTCACTCTATAAATCCTTGTTACACTTCTTACAATTAGAAGCCTTTGTAGAATAACTTGACCCATAGTATTAGATATCATTTTTTATTAATTTACAAATTTTCTGTAATAAACTAGTGGACGCATCGCCCTAGAGGACGATAGGAGGCATATGTGATTGACGAGGCTCTTCGCGAATACAAAAAAAGCTATGCTAGAAGTAGAGGTGCACAAAATAACCGAACCGGTTATTAAAATTAACCGATTTGTGCACCTCTAGCCTAGAAGGGATTTAAACGCATATCGTCGTGAGAGACTCTAAGAAATCGTCACAAGTGGACGGTGGTTCCATTGATGGGTGTAGGTTCCAAGTCATCCGAGACTGATGATTAGTATTTTATTTTGATGTTTTAAATAGTTTGTACTTCGTTTTTTTAATGAATTTAGTATTTTTTACGTTTATTATTTTTTATGTTCTAAATTATTATTAGTTACTTTTTTACGGTAATATGTGATTAATGTTACTCATTTAACTAAGAAATTAATTGTTTTGAAAAAAAAAAACTCTTAGGAACTCCACACCCCATCTTTATGGAACTCTAAGGGAATTTTAGGAAAAATTTTCGGTGGCAAGCTGTGATTAAAAGTTGGTAAGAATAGGTGAGAGGAGTTAAAAATGAACTCCCATCACCTTCATGTAACATTTCAAAAGATGATATTTACGTGTCTATCCACTATCACAACCCAACCCAACCCAACCCAACCCAATCTTTTATTAAAATACAAATTTCTCTCTCTTTCACCTACACAACCCAACCCAATCCAACTTTTCACTCACATTCACAACCCAACCTACACCAATATTTTATTAAATAAATATAATTTATAATTATTCTTTATTACAATATTCTATATTGATAACAACTTAAATAATAGAAAAAGAAAAAAAAATACATTATAATATTGAACAACCGTTTGCAATATTTGGTTGTTCCACCGATCCGGTCGAAACATTTAATTAATTTTTCCATTTTTAAATTGCATATGATTTTGTCTTTTTGTAATATGTGGCAACCGTTTGCAACCATAGTGGGTAGTCTAAGGAGTACGACCGCAAATAGCCTAAGATTTTTTGGGGCTAAAGTTTTTTTGTTTCATATATATACATAAGATAAATACAAACGCAAGTAAATTAATAATGTGATGTTCAGATTGTTAGCTATTGCATTAATATACAGTTGAGATGCATATTCAAAACTTGGCATCTACAGCTATTTTTGTTTCCCAAATTGAAGTGCATGGGCATAACATTTAATGTGTAAAGAGGGTGGTGAGGCCCATTTAATGTATTAAGTTTTTTGATTTTTTTTTTTAACTAGTTGGTGGCTTGCGCTTCCCTGCGAATCTAACCTAAAACAGATAACTTCACTATAAACTTATGATATTAAGTTGTTATTGTACAATGCATAACATTAAGGAGCAGTTAACATTAAAGTGGTTTCATAGAGTCCATAACACTAAAAGAGAACTATACCCAACATGGCAACATACATTTCATAACATTAAAAGACCAATCCTTGACAAATTTTGCCCTCCAATAGACTGAATTATCTGTCTATAGGACTATAGCTACAGAAGAGACTAAGAGTTATTTGTTTTGATAATTACAAAAGAGAAGTTCTTGTTGTTGATGATGATATTATTTACCAAAAGATTATGATTAGGTGGGCAACTAGTTGTTTGCTAATGAAGATCTAATCCCTCACATCCTTTAGTTCGAGGGCTGTTATGTAATTAGTTAATAGTTAAGTTTATGTTCATTTAGTTTAGTTAATTAGTACAAGGACAACTTAGAAACTCTATAACCTACATTAGAAAGGGAAACGATGTATCCAGAAGACACGCCGTTTCAGAAAAGGCGGCAAACATCAGAGGACATCAGGGACGCGTCGATTCACCAAGAGACACGAAGGTTCAAGACGCAATGGTTCAATTAGTAGAAATAGGTTTTTAGTTTGAGGTTACCTTTTTCTAAACCTTTTGTGACTTCCCCCGGATGAACGATTATTAGGTTTTTAAATAAATACTTTGTTTTTTATGATTGTTACAATTGATATATCTTGATCACTCGTGCTTTGATTTGTTAAACGTTATTTATATTTGAACGGTTTGTCTATTATCAAACGTATTGGCGGTTTCTTGCATCATAAGCGGGTTGGTAATTAGGTGGGTAGTTGGTATATCTTAACGTCATCATTATAGAAAGTTTAAAGACTAGAAACTGTAAATAGTAACCCGTGGAATGAATCTAGTGCTTCCCCGTGCCTTCGATCTTCAGTCTCGTCCTCCTTTCTCTTCCGGTTTTGCTTCCCTTCTTCTTTACAACCCTTTTTTCGCAAGTTCTTTGGAATCCGGCCTCCTTAGGGTTTCCAATTGTGTATCTCTTATATCCCGGACCAAACCCTAGTTTTAACTTGTTTACAGGTCGTATACATGGGCTAGGCCCACGGTTCGTAACTAATTGAAATCAACTCCGGCCCACTTTCCCATGTAGATCTTGTACTTTAATCACTTGGCGCCGCATACATTTCGTAACTCATGGGTTGGGTATGGGTCGTAACCAACTTGTTCTCCGTATCAGTCTTCTGTTTTTAACCTGTTGTTCCAATTATAATCTTTTTACGTCCAAAACACTCTCTTTTCTGTATCTACCTACAAATCTCAACAAAAAGTTAATTCATATCTATTCTTATCAGATTTGCAACAATTACCCCTTAAAATTGGGTATTTTAACATTAGAATACTATGTATCCTACGGCTACATCAGCTGGTCATTATTGAGAAGTGGGATATGATGGTCATGGGGCGGTTAGGTGGTAGTTGATGTGGTTCTTGAAAAAAGGTTTTGAAAAGTTCTAGCAATGCAATAATTTGGGTATGAGTGAAGTGTAGGAGTAAGTTTGTTGGTTTGGTGGAGGCTGGTTATCGACTACCAAAGTGTGCAAGGAAGAAACCAAACCATGTTTGATGAGAGAAGAAAGTGAACTAGATGAAAGATGTTTCGAGAGCTTAGACGGTAAAGCGAACAAGGAGGCGATTCACGGTTGAATAATATTGTGGGTGCTACCTGTAAGACCCGTCGCAATTTAAACACAATTATAACATCAATTACACATTTTATACGAAAATGCGACTTTTCAAAAGCCTTGTCAAGTTAACATTCACATAAGTTTAAAGTATTCAAAATATGGTACCAAGTATTTACATAGTTCACCTAACACAAAAACAAAGTAAAGTCATCGCGGAAGCTTCATTTGATATGTGTTTGGTTCACTTCGTTGCTTGATCGACATCCGGAGGGTAGCTACATTCACCTAATATCAAAAACCAACTTAAAAGTTAGTTATGATAACTTATAAACAAGTATAAACAAGTTCCATAGTCAAAACAAACAAAATAAAAATAATTTTTTTCCGGATTTATGTCTCTCGCGCCCCGCGAGAGACTTCCCTTAATCTTTCGCGGGCCGCGACAGCGCCCGCGTTTCACGCCTGGACCACAGTTCCCCTTCGCGTGCCGCGGGGGAGACAAGTTTCCAGCAGGTCTGTATCTGGACCTGCATTTTCTGCCCAGCTCAAACTTTTAACAAAAATCAAACTTTAAATTGTCGGAACTTTAAATTTACAAGTCCGTTTTACGTGATTCTTTTTCCTATGCATCCGTAATTTAATTAAGGACTCGTTTATCATCATCGTTCGCATTAAAAATTTACTTTATAAGCAAATGGCTTATAAATTCCTTTTTCGATTATTCGACCCATTTGTTTTGCAAGTTATCTTACATGTTTACTATCAATAATTGCTTCTAGACATTTCTACCCATTCCCGGGGTATCAACCATTAGTGTTTCGCTCCCGCCACACGGTTTGAGTACGCATTAACATTATGCTTGATATTAACGATTCAAGCATACTTCTTATTTAACAAATCCGACAAAATCATTTTAGTTACTTTTGTCCCATATCCAAGGGCTCATTTACATTAAATTTTGCGCGTCCGTTTCCCGGCTTATGCTTTTATAATACTCATTCAAAAATGCGACACTCGAGTCGCTTCTAACACAACCGTTTAAAACATAGTTTTGACCCGTTTGTTTGTCAAGTGAAGACCATCACTTCAACAACAAACCAAACTTATTCTAACCACTATTTTGACCCGTTTTGTTTGTCTAGTGAGCTTCGTCACTTCAATGACATACCAAGTTCGCACATAACGCTAATTCAAAGTCAACGAAACTACGGTCAATGTAAAAGCATAATGTAATGAAACCATAGTTACGTACCTTTAGAGCTTTTCCTTCAAGCGCGTATGTAACACCCTATTCATGATTTGACCCAAAACGACGCAGCGGAAAATGAACCGTAAAATTTCTTTCTTTTAACTACTCTAACATACTTAAATACCGTTTAGGTCAACCCTTCTAACATAAATACATCATTTATCATTTATTTAATGTAACTATGTTAACAAATGATTACAAACAACGTGACCGTTTTCCCGTACAATCCATGATCTTCAACTTGATCCTCGTTCACATGTCCATCATGAATATCTGATTAACCTGCGGTCACCATATATAACCAACACGTTAGTACATGGTAACATCATATATAATTTAATACATATACTTAGAAGGCTATATCAAATTCTAACTACGTAAGGTATTCCATTGAAACATCCTCTCAATTTTATTTACTCGAGTCCGACATCAATTCCTTGATAGTCCGGCGTTCCCATACCTACACTCCATTTATCTCATTCTCAATAGTAACATGGCTAGGAGTACGTAATCTCAAACATATTGAAAACCCACATCTTCACATATACGTATACCAGTGATCTACAATCATTAGATTACAACACATGTATACACTTTCATATATCTAAGTACATTCATACGTATCCCATTCATATGTACGTACATACAAGTTCACACTACTTACACACGCTACAGATCCATATCTACATACATACATACATACATACATACAAGTCACATTCACTTATTTGCAAGTTGAGTCTTATCTACAATCATATCAACACAAATCAATGCAATTACAAACAAACATAACCGACTAACTTCCAACAAACATGATGAACATTCCATTAACACGATGAGCATTCAGCAACATAATGAACATTCCATTAACACGATGAACATTCAGCAACATAATGAACTTTCCATTAACACGATGGACATTCAGCAACATAATGAACATTCCATTAACACGATGAACATTCAGCAACATAATGAACATTCCATTAACACGATGAACATTCAATAACATAAGGAACATTCCATTAACACGATGAACATTCAGCAACATAATGAACATTCCATTAACACGATGAACATTCAGCAACATAATGAACATTCCATTAACACGATGAACATTCAGCAACATAATGAACATTCCATTAACACGATGAGACTATCATCTTAATTTACATTAAGGATAGACGAAGTTCATATGAACTTACCTTGGTACTTACCCTTACCCGTAAATTCTTACATGGTTCCCTATATACAACATACCAAACTTCATTTATAAATAAGAAGTGATTCTGGAAATCACTTACCTTATGCGTTTGTGTTCGTATCCGCTTCTTTGTCTCCTCTTGACCCGTTAGCCTTCCATGCTTGAGTCCAGGCTAGTGTGGTTCCTATTCTTTCATGTTGTCATGCCCATAATAATGTTAGTATTCATGCTCATTCATATTAACATGCATTTTCCAACTCTTATCTACATTGACTTTCACTAACACGCATCTGACATGAATTATCAACCACATTGTTCAATATCTTCGAAATTCAAATTTATAATCATACATAACACATAATTGGTCTAACACATATCCCATGATCTCTCAATTCTAACATTTGTGTCAAAATGCCTAACCATGCTATTAATACTTGGTTGACTTTCAGAAAGTCAACCTTCTAGCATATAATTTCCCACTTTTGAATATGTATTCATGTTGATATGGTAGACCATAATAATGACATCATATTCATTTCATACATAATGTTGGATGACATATACAACTACATGATCACCTAGTTACATACACAATATACACATACTTATGCTTTCATGATTCTACATTTGACAACCACATTCTATGTTAGTCAACTTAACATAATCATAACATCATCCTTTACTAGTAAGGTCATATGCTATACATTTAGTACACATTCACTTCTTAAACGCAATTAAGTGATTAATAGAACACATGGCAAGCAGCAATCGTTCAAGCATAATGTACAAGCCCCTAATGCATAGTCTTGACCAACACATACATTCAACCCGAATTCTTGTATGAGTTCCATCTAAAGCACATTCCTCAAGTTAGTATACTACTAATTACATCATTATCATGTTTCATTCATATATGTCAAGCCATTTCATACAATCTCACATCCTAACTTCACCTAGACATTTCATCAAACACTTGGCGTGCGTACTACTATCTAAGCACAATGTACAACTAATTTATGCATGATCTTCCAAGTTCATACATAATTCATCAAATGCAACTAGAATAAACTAAATTACATACCATACTCAACCTATCTAGCAATAGTCCATTACATACAACATACACATTGATGATTCAAGCAAGGATTTGACATGGGTGAAACACCTATGCCATCATCTTCACCATAGAAGTGGGTTTCACTTCTAATCATCAAATTACTCAAAATCCTTCACAACACAAGTTCTATTTGGTGATTCTAATATACAATCATGCTTAATTTCATATCAATTCAAGAATTTATCATAACCCACTTCATACAACTTCACCAAAAGACAAATTGTAACATACCTTATGATTAACAAGTAGAGGTGATCAAGGATTGATGTACATGCACAAGATCAACCCTCAATTCTTCCCTTAAATTGCAGAATTTCTTCTTAGGTTTTTAGTGGGTGTTCTTCCCCCTTTTCTCCATACACATCGACACATACATACACACATCCCTTAAAAATGCAGAATTTTTATAAGGTTTGGCTCACTTGCTACATTTGGTCCCTCTACTTGGGTTTTTTGATCAATTGTAACCAATTTCGTTCCTTACTTGTTTTACTAAGTATTTTAACTAGGTTAAATAGCCTAGTTTATTTATTTCATGATATATCATATGGAAACATATGGCGAATGTAAACATTTGAGTTTTGGGGCGTTACAGCGTATCCGCTCCGGCTTATCCGCTTGAGATTCGACTCCCTTGCCTATAGAGTTCAACCAACGAATCGTTTAGAACACTAATCATATCACATAACGCCTAATTCTCCATAACATTCAAATATGCGTTTTTGTTCAAAATTTCAACATTTAGATTTCTTTTAGGCATTTCAACAAACACCTAAAGGGCATAATTTTACAAAATCAACAATCAAGTTTCATGACTAGTTATTTAGCCACTTTTAAACATCTTTCTTAAGTTCATATGTCTAGTTTACACATCAACATTCTAGACTCACTTCATAAAGCTCAAATCATCACTAGATTGATAATCATAATTATAGTGTTCAACATATTTCTACAAAACCCATTTAATACATAGATGGATGGTTATGAACCTCATATCTATGAACATTAATTCAACAAACTATTGACTAGGGTTTGCTCCCAGACATGATTTCATCCTAATTTCATCCAAGCATCAATCATGCAAGTCAAATTTTTTATTTCATATGTTCATCAAGAATTCAAAATGGAACTAAATAATAAAATTTGAAATACCTTATGATCCCTTCACTTGGGTGATCACTAGATTCGACTTGGTTTTCGATTTTAACTTGATTTGCCCTTTCAATTTGATCAATTCTTGCAAGTAGGGTTTGAGTTTTGAGAGCCCTTTTTGGCTCTGTGGATTATACGACCAGAACACACACAAGTGTGTGTGTTTTGGTGTTTTGTTTATTAAATTAAAATCCTTTTTTTATTTTTGTCAAGTTTAGTCCCCCCACTTGTTCAAATTTCCATAAAGGGTGTTTTAACCAAGTTTTTCTTATCATTTCAAGACTTATAATTAACTAGGTTATTTATTCCTAGTTATTTTATCTTGTTCATTACCGACTTCTAATTTATAATATAAAATCTATATTTTTGAGGTGTTATACTACCACAATCAACCAACGCAGTGGTCGAACGTCTGTTGATGAACCCGATGACGCGTAGGGTTTGAATAGATGATAACCCAAAGTACGCTGCATTAGAGAGTGCTAAATATTGTGTACCCGGTGGATCATTCGTATACGTTTCCTCGGAGATATCCGGCGAGTTCATATGTTCGTCGTGGTCGACAATGAGAAGAAACTATGGTGGCAAACACTTGTGACTGGGAAAAAACTTTTCAGGGCAACAGAAACACAACCCCTCTTTCTTGCGTTGTTGAATTGCTTCTAGTGAAAGCTATGTGGAAAAAGAGAGGCTTAGGTGTGGATGACAACAATGGTGGAGTGACATTAGGTGGATACGTGAGAAGTGGTGGAGTGATAGTAGGGTTCAACTTTTCTGGTGAAGTTGTTATGGGAGAGGGAATCACAGTAGAAGTCATGTACAAAGGTTTGGGCTGTAGGTTGTTTTGGGCTTCCAAGAATAGGCTGGTATATCTTCTAAGAGACGTGCATGACCATAGGACTGGTGTAGTGTTGTGGGCTTGTGATAGCCAATTTGGATTATATTTCAGGTGTAAGGGCCGATACATAACATTTTGTAGGGTTTGTTGAGAGAGGCAAGAGTAATACGATTACTAAGGCGCTCAAACTCAGTCTGATAAGCAGCCACAATGACCTAAGCTTGAAGAGGGAGGCTTCATGGTATTCAAACGATAATGGGCCAGACTGACGTTCAACCTCACGCGTGAACTCCCACCAAGTACCAAGAATACCGTTGTTGTCAAGATGTTGATACCATGCTAAGACTTCACTGAGAAAATGGAAAGTAGTGAGTTTAACACGGTCCTTGGCCGAATTTGGTAATAGGAGAAATAATTTCAGCCTAAAAAATCCACCGTAGTGAATTCGAGCCGTCAAATAAGGGTAGGGTAATTTTCAGTGGACGAGGATGGTTGAAATAGTTGTGATCAGGGCCTGTGGGTTTCGGACTGTTAGGTGATTTGGGTTTGTCGAACGGACCGGCTTGCAATTGATCGGATAGGTGGGTGATGTGACTGATGAGGCGGGTAATGGTTTCGGTGATGGTAGCCAATTAGGTGTTGATGTTATTTTGAGTAGTTGATTCGGCGTCGACGATCAATTGGTTAAGTTGTTCGGTAATGGTGGTGGAAGGTCGTTAATGGATAAGGAATCTTTACGAGGCGGCATGGCGGAAGGTGGAACGTGAATGAAAGAACCAAATGATATTGCCTTTTCAAGTTGGTAAACACTCCAAATAATTTAGAGAGGAACAAGAAGCTTGGAACAATTTTCTTTATATTTTTCATAATGCAAAAACTAGAATTTAAACACCCAGAGACTGTTCAGCACTTATGTCCTTATTTTATGCCACCAAGAACTACCCATGTTCTACCACTACTTGACAAGTTCTACCATGCATGCTGAAGAAACAGTGGTTAACCAAGAGGTTAGTCCACGGGTCGAGTCTCGTCGAGTAGGGTTAATCCTTTCTTTCCTCGATCGATGGCTGGGTCGTCTCTAATCTGTCACCTGCACAGCGAAACAAACCGTGACTCACAACAAGGAGAATGGGGTGGGGGTTGCTCCTTGTTACCACTATCCGGCGTGACTTGTGAGAATAAGTATTTGCTTTGGAAGCAATATAAGTGTTAAGTAGTAATTGTGAGTGGGCAGATTAACATTACCTCAAACCTGTTTCGAAGTTGGTATTTATAGACGAAGAGTGAAGGAGAATAGCCAATGGGCCGCTTGATGGGCCTTGGGCTTGACTGACAACTTGCAGCTTTCATAGGCCTAGCAGGAGCGTAGGCTGCAGATGTGCCAGGCGCACGGCGGAGGTGTCGCCACGTGTCCTGCTGTATCAATTTGCACGAAGGAACACCGCCACGTGGCCTGCTGGGGTTGTCAGTCTGTCCATTAGCTTTATGCAAGTGGGCTGGGCAGCCACGTATTGGACGGTCAGCTGACCGATGTTGTCAGCGCTAAGGCATACCACTTGCTAGTTGGTCATAGAAGTCAAAGTAACAGTTCCACTTGTATAACAATAGGATGTGGGCTTGCGCAACCTCGCAACGTGTGGTAAGTTGTGCACATATTGGTCAACACATCTGTACATCACTTTGTACTTCCTTCGCCGTCGCCGCACGAGCCCACGCAGGACCGCAACATGGAAATGTCTTTGACAGAAAGTGAATGTAGTAACACGACAGTTGTAGAAGATGTAGATTCAGATGATAGTAACAATTGTCATCTTTAGTAGCAATCACCGCATTCCGTGTATGTTGCCGAAAACAACCATTTTCATACACAAGGTGAGATTCTCATCTTTCCCTCAGTGGGAAAGCAAACCGGGTTCGCGCGTGCCCGCAGAAACTGAGGAAAGTTCTTTGTCGATTGGGACAATAAGCCGGGTAATGGTCACTCGCGCCCAAGCCTGGTGCAAGATTTGGGACCATACCCCTTCAAGTCCCTCGCCCTCCAGTCCAGTGTTGCTTCCACGCGCAGGTTGCAAGTGACCATCAATCTATCTTGGGCTTGCTTTTTAGTCATTCTCTTGGGCCTTGCTGCTTCCGGCTTGGGCCATGGGCTGAGTCTTGGCTTGTAACAGGCTGGCCCGTATCAACAATGCTTCAAAACACATACTATCGACTACAGTGTATGCCACTCACAAACAGAATGCAACACAAAAGTTTCCATTTAGTAGACCGGCAAAAATGAAACTTAACCAATATAAACTCAAAATAGGACCCAATTAAGAATCGTCGGAACATAAGAAACCATTTGCAACATAACGAAGGTAAAAGACAACTAACAAAGTAACGTACAACCCTCAATACCGATTCCAATATAAAGACAAAATGAAGGCCCAAATCAGAATCGCTAAACTTAAAAAATCACATACGGAGACTAATAACAACGGCGCAAAATAGTGTTATTTAAGCTATTAGAGGGGTGACCACCTCTTTAGATTGTATTATGTAAACAACAAAAGTAACTTTAGATATAGGGATGAGTAATAAACTTAGCTAAGATCGAGTTAGGCTTTCATGGCTCAAAAAGCTTTTATGATGCATCTTGAAGCTCTGCTTCAGAAGATTAAGATTTGGTTGAGCTTGAATATAATCAAATTATTTATTTATTTATTTATTTTCAAACTCTTATCATACTATCTATTTAGTGGCAACTTTGGTTTGCGAGTGTCATATACTGTAGCTAATATACTCTCTTGCGCGCATGATCTACAACTTCCTTTCGCATCCGAGTATGACTCGGTAGTTACTTTTAGCACAATCGGTTTATCACCATCTAATACAATGTTCACAAGGGTTTACGCACTTTGCTTCACTGTATCTTGGGAAGCGATTCACCACAAGCTTTGCAGAAGATTTGATTGAACGATAGGGGTAGAAACTAGTTTATAGATAGAGAACACTCGACTTGAAGAAAAAATATAGCAGACTGTAACTGTTATTTTATACATGACTTGAACCAACATCATATGTCGCATCCGATGCACCCAAAGAAAGATCTTAAATTAATATCCAATTAGCATAACAAGTCAAACAATTCATATAACACTTTCAAGTGATCTTCCAGGTAAAATTATGCACAAAAAGTTGGAGTTGTCAACCAAAAAACCAATAGATTTGTACCACTACACTCTCATGTGCAACTTATGCTCACCTTAAAACAACAATACCAAAAGTTTAGACCCCACCCTCAAAACGCACACAATCGAAGATTTCCCGGTCATATGATATGAACATAATAACAGACAGATGTTGGTTGTAGTTGCATTACAATTAAAAAAGCAACATCTCTTATGTTTGACAGCAGCTTAGTCGTACAATCCCTCTTGTTCCCAGATATCCACAAGAAAACTTACCATTTCCTGTGAAAAAAAATAAATAACATAACCTTTGTCATCATGTTTTTATTAAAACTGGACCAATTGCAGTTCATGTTGTTTTTATAAAATTGGAAAGAAGGCTTACCGGCAGAGGGATGGGACGTGAAAATGGCTTGTTTGTCCCAAGCAAATTATCGTAAGTTGCATTCCAACTAAACAACAATACCGTCAGATGAAACTATGAAATAAATAAGTAGCTGAACCTAATAGCGGACGATATTGAGATATAGGTTTAGAGTAAAATGGTATTTTCGTCCTTGAGGTTTGGTCAGTTTTGCGACTTTCGTCCAAAGGTTTGTTTTTCCGCGTCTGGATCCAAAAGGTTTGAAATTTTGCCATTTTCATCCAGCTTTTTAACTCCAACCATGTTTCTCCGTTAAGTCAGAGGTATTTTCGTCTTTTTTGTTAATTTAAAGGACAATTCAGTCTTTTGAATACTTGTACATTATGCTAAATGCTTGTACATGAAGTGAAAAGATCGAATTGCCCTTTAAGTTAACAAAAAAACGGAAATACACCTGACTTAACGGAAATGGATGGAGTTAACGAGCCGGATGAAAATGGCAAGATTTCAAACCTTTTGGATTCAGATGCAAATAAACAAACCTTTGGATGAAAGTCACAAAACTAGCCAAACCTCAGGGACGAAAATGGCATCTTACTCTATAGGTTATAGCGTTAACTGATGACTGAATAAAAATTGGTAAATTGGTGACTGAATAATAACTGGAACCTAATAAATCATACAATTACCGACCTTATAACAGCCGAACGAGATCTTTTATTGTGCTCGGGTGCTTTATCTCCGATCCATTGTTGTCTCGTCTGGTTCCAAAGTAGAAGACCTGAAAGCAACAAACTCACTATTAATTCTACAAAACATCACCTAATGATTTTCAACGATATCATGATCATCGTACTCAGTAAATCCCACCGATAGCAAAGCTAAGGTACGGTCTAAGGAGTGTAACATGTAGACAGCCTTACCTCTACCCCGTAGGAATAGAGAGGCTGCTTCCAGTGAGACCCCCGGCTCGATAGTAGTTTTGTATCAAGCCTTGGACATAAAGCACATAACACTCAACAATCGGGACATAGGCCGATTAGTGCATGTACCCTTTTGTCTTTCGGCTATCAACGTCACCACATGACGCATGATTAACCGTCCGCCGCTTTAACGTTATTTTCACGAAATTAGTAAAATAACGTTAAAATTAGTGCAATTTCACGTTTGCCCCCCGAGGGCCCACACATATATACATTATATGAATAACTAAAAAACATACCACGGTTTACGAATTCTGAAGGGTTGTTGCCGGAACTACATTGGGCATCCGCTGCTGCAACGCTAGTTGATGAAGCGCTTATCTGAGACTGAGGTACACTATAATCCAAATCGTATGTGCTGGTACTACAAAAATCTTCTAAATAACTATGTCTAGTAGTAAGTTGGTGTTTTCCTGGATCTGCGGGTGGCTTGTTATCGGTAGTTATGAATGGAGTCTTCGTACAACATCCAAGACACCCTCTGTTCTGTTGCAAATAAGGTTTACAACCATAAAAATGATTAAAAAAGTGTCACAGATTAAAGTCACGGTAACATAAAGATACTAGAAAAACACTGATGAAAATGATTTAAAAAATGTCACAGACCGCCTAATTAAGATAAGATCACTGATGTCGAAGCAACATCACCAGCCCACAAAATGTGAAAAACAACTCAACATAGATAGCTAACAAGACGTCAAGACCCTTTCAATATAACCCACATTACACAAACAAAAACCAGTATGTGAACGGTACTATTGGAAGCCAATACACTGAACCTACAACTAAACCATACCACTTTAGATAGTCTAGTTTACATATTGAATGAAAACATTGCTAAGAATCTTGAGACATTTAGATGAATGTTGATGCAAAGTAACAAATTTATTATGAGTAATTCACTTTTGTCAAATTATATATCAGCAGCTAGACTGCTGCTTAATGTATATTCAACCAAAACCAAACACTCCATATGCTTCCCTTCTTTTATAATATTGACTCTATAAGAAAATAAAACAAGTATGACCTCATCACAGTATCAACTATCGAGTACCATATAAAACAGAAAGCAAACCCGAGAACACAATCTAACTGTCATTTTTTATCACACTATAAAGCTGGATGGTGTGGTTTAACATAACGCCACACTTGGCTTTAAAATGAACGATGCGTTTTGATCCCAAAAGCCGATGCGTGATGCGCGCGCATCACGTATGCGAGGCGTTTTTAACTTAAAAAAAATATTTATAGATAATATTTTAACTTTTTAACTTTAAACACTAAAATTTAGAGATTAAAATAAATATATACAACAAAATAGCTCTAGTACCATGAAAGAAGTTCAATATAACCAAAAAAAGCCTTGAACTCTTAAGTGCACTAGTAGTCTATGCAAAAGGTACAAGTAATCTACCCAGGAACTCATTTAACAACTTCATCAGCTCATTGCACACGCTTGTTAAGCACATTCTACAAGCTCATTGTACAATTTTACTCTATAGTTGCCAATTTCAGAAAAATGTGCGCATCAGGAGCGCATTATGCGATTTAGGGCGCATCATCCTCGCATCATGTGATCGCAACGCATCGTGCGCGTCACGCATTATGCGTGCTTTATGTGCGCATTTTAAAACCAAGACGCCACGTATCACCCACTCTTTAACTAGCCCGGGGCGGATTAACTATAAATTTAAAAAAAAAAAAACTAACAAAATGTGTTTGGTTGCTTTTTGGTGGCCCCCACCACCTTTGCAATGGTTAACGCCAATGAAGGACAAGGCAAACCCTTGATTAGCCCCTCCCACACCCACACACTAGCTAGGGGCAGTGTTTGGGCGTTATCAGGGTGATGTGGCTAGGGGCATGGTTCCACACCATCTAGACTAAACGAGCGAATTTGAGATTAAATTCTAATGGAAAAGGCATAGCTAGGTGGTCACCTACCCTAGGTTTCCTCTCACCCGAACACGCTTAACTGTGAAAATCTCATCTAATCCACAGCCAACGGGCCCAAAACGCATATATATATATATATATATATATACAATGTTGCAGAAATCGGCTTAGGCGGCCGATTAATCGGCTCCTAGGCGCTAGTCGGTGAGTTACTGCCTAAATTTATGCTAGTCGGTCAAAAAATCGGTTATGGTCAAAATCGGTCAAAGTCGATGAAAATCGGTCAAAGTCGGAGAAAATCGGACTAATCGGTCTCATGGTTTTTGACCCAATAAACCCAAATTTTGAAGCCTAGCCCATGGTTTAAAGCCCAAAATTTAATTATAACCTATTTTAACATTTAAGTTTAGATATTTTAACATTCAATCCCCACTATCTTTCACTAGTTTACATATGGTTACTAAACTTTTAAATTTATTAATAAAAAGTATAAAGTTATCTCCTAAACTTATAAATTTATTAATAAAAAGTATAAAGTTATCAATATATATATATATATATATATATATAGGTAAAGAGTAAAATACAAATGCGCTTATCGTACGATACGTACGCGATCATCCCAGCCGTTCGATCAGGTGCAGATCTGGTGCGAATTCAATACATATCGCATTTGAAAAAATGGTTAGCATGTGGTAGTGTGAAAAATGGCATGGGGTGTGTAGATGGACAAAATCGCATGTGGAAGATTTGAATATCGCATGTGAAAAAATGGCAAGGGGTAATGTAAAAAATGGCATGGGGTGTGTAGAATCGCATGTGGAAGATTGAATATCGCATGTGAAAAAATGGCTAGCATGGGGTAATGTGAAAAATAGCATCGGATGTGTAGAATTGCATGTGGAAAATTGAATATCGCATGTGAAAAAATGGCATGGGGTAATGTGAAAACTGGCATGGGGTGTGTAGAATCGCATGTGGAAAATTGAATATCGCATGTGAAAAAATGGCTAGCATGGGGTAATGTGAAAAATGGCATGGGGTGTGTAGAATCGCATGTGGAAAATTGAATATCGCATGTGAAAAATCTCTGTGTGTGTTACTGTTCATCTTCTTCGATTGTTGGTCGACCATTGTCAGTCTTCTTCCGTTTGATCCTTACAACTCCCAAATTAGTAGTTCTTATTATCGATATCGCACTAAAAGGAACGAAGGGAGGTTGGGGAAGAAGATTTTCAGGTTTTTGAATTTGATTTAGGGTTTGATTTTGAACTATCATCGGTCAATTACAGAGATTTATGACCTCGCAATGACGTTTAACCTTCCTGGTATGATTTAGATATATTAAAATGATTAATTTAATCATTTAAATTAGTTTCGCCCGCGTTTGATCGATTGAAGATCGTACGGCCGAGGGCATCGCGTACATAATGTAGGATAAGAGGTATTGTACGTTAACCGGCCTCTCTCTATATATATATATATATATAAATTTGTAAAATTATACTTAAAAAGTCCAATCCGATTAATCCCTATTAATCCCGATTAATCCCTAGGCGGTACCTCACCGCCCGACTAGCGCCTAACGACTTCTACAACATTGTATATATATAATATATCTCTCTCATGCGTGGTTTCCTATGTGATGTGAACATGTGATATATTCTTACACAATAAAAAAGACTGACAGATGTAAAGACAAGAGTTTCTGATCAGTATTTGAATCATGTGAGAACAGAAGAGAAGAGAAGACTGACCCCATGAATTCGAAGATTTTGTGGATGCAACTGGAAATTGATCTGAGAATTTGCATCTATAAGTGCAAAATAGAAAGCCTCTGAATCGTCGAATTGAGGAACGAGTGACCTGCAAAATGAGGGAATTGGATCGTGAAAAGAAAAATCGAAAATGAAAAGAGGATGAGAGAGAAAGTAGTAACATACCCCCGTAGAACATGATAGTTTTAGTGGTTCATTCCCTAAATTGGAGTGGAGTGTGTGGACTTTTATTTATTCTTATTGGCTATTTCCTAATTCCTTAGCTTCAAAGTTATTGACTACACACTTTCAACCCTTCACCTTTATAATAAACATATTTCATTCCCATCATAAACTATGTGTGGGTGTGAAAGGGGGGCGTGAGTAGGGGCGGCAATTCTTGACACGATCCGTTAATCGACACGAAAAAACAGGTTTAGGTCGACTAATACGACCCGTTTAAAAAAACGAGTCGGGTTCGGATTGACACGTATTAAAACGGGTCGGGTTCGGGTTAACCTGTATAAAAACGGGTTGACCCATTAACCCGTTTAACTATTTAGAAAAAAAAAACTTTTATATTTTTGTTTTTGTTTTTTTATTCTATTTTACATGGTTAGTAATAAAAAACACATTATATTATTTATTTATTTGTTACACTCATACTCATCATTAAATTTATTATCGATAATCCGCTTAAAACCCAACAACTCGTTTATAAATTGTCAACTTGTATTACTCATTTAAAAATACGAGTTAACGGGTCAGGATCGGGTTAACCTGAATTTATATGGGTCGGGTTAGGGTTGAAATCTTTGACCCGAATAAAAAAATATGGGTCGGGTTCGGGTTGAACATTTCAACCCGCCAACCTATCAACCCGACACAATTAACACCCTTAGACGTCAGGTCGAAAGGGTGAATAACACCACAGGCGTGGGGGCGAGATTTAGTTTGGTTAATTTTCTTAATAGATAATTAATATACAAACCAATTATTTAGTTTCACCTCACCGTTACTTTTTTTTTTCTTTTTTTATGACTCACCACATCACATTTTAATCTCACAATGCATGTTATTGGTGTGAAAGGTAACCTCTGACTACCTTCATAGCGCCTACGTCATGCGCTTTTTTTCAAATCATTCATTCCAAACACATATAGTCTTCATTGTATAAGTGTATAAAAGTGTATAAAGAGTATACATGCATGTTCCCTGTAGTTTTCAAAAAGGTTTTTTTTTTTTTTTTTTTTTCATATTTCTCTTTAAAAAACTTTAAAATTGTATATTTACTCGAGCCAAAAATTCAATTGCATATTTCACCTATATTAACTAGTAAAATTGTAAATTTACCCATTTTGATTTAATTTATTAAAATATAGAAAGACTATTTTACCCTTGATTTTACTAAACTTTAGAAAATTGCATATTTACCCTTTTTTACTAGTTTTTGTCTTTTTTTCACTACCTGCATTTTTTCATGAAGTTTTTTTTTTCATTATTTTTCCTCGCGAACTAGAGTAACAATCATAAAAAATACAATTGACAATCATCTAAATAGAAAACAAAATGCCAAAACTTTAATCCATTACGGTGCCAAATAGGGGTGTTCAGAATTCGTTTCGAATTCGAAAAATTCGAAATTCGTTTAAATTTGATTCGATTATCAAGAATTCGTTTCGATTATAAGAATTCGAATTCGAATTCGATTCAATTCGAGTCAAGTAAATCGAATACGAATTTATAATTTCAAATTCGATTCGATTCGAAATTCGAATAGAAATTATACATTTTTAATTATTATTTTTATATATAATACATATATAACTTTTATTAAGCTATACTATAAATTATTTTCAATTTTTTTCCAAGTATTAAAATTACCCATTACCAAACCCACTACATGACCCATAAGTAAAACTTAAGTATCTATCAAAAGATTTCTAACCATTAAAATATTAACTTGGAATGTGGAGTGATTATTCCCGACTTCTCGTTTTGAATTTTAGACTTGTGGTACTTTATTTGAAACTTTTTAATGTGATATCGTGCTTTATGGCTGCTTTAAAATTTATGTTTCATTTTGATAGTTTTTTACATGTTTTAAAGAATCTGAATTAAATCGAATTTATTCGAATTCGAAACTTTAATCGAATACGAATCGGCTTTTTTTATTCGAATACGAATTCGAATCGAATTCGATTGGTTTTAATCGAATTCGAATCGAATACGAATTCAAGGAAAAATAAAAAGTATTCGAACAATTCGATTCGAATAATTCGAAAATTCGTTATTCGATTCGATGAACACCCCTAGTGCCAAAACATCATCCCAAAAGAACAACCACAAAAATTTCATGTAACAATATCCAAAAAATGAAAAAGACAAATGCCAAAGTTTTGACCATTTGGTACCAAAAAAGTAAATTGCTCGACTTTGATTAGTTATTTTCACATGTTTTTGTTCTTTTTCCTCGTTTACTTGTTGATGGTTGATTTTGCGATGCCGAATTTTTGCATTTTTTTGTTGGTGTCCATACCCACCACACCGGTGACACTTATATTTTTTCTTTGCTCATCATTTGCTCTAATTCTCTCATTTCTTGGTCTTCCGGGCGGCTGTTTGATAATAGTTGGGTATATCTTCTCCTCATCATCTACATGCACTCATTGATCATTTGTAGGCATCAGAGCAACTTCTAGAGCATAATGTCACGGAGTTACTACTGACTCACGTGTAGCGACTTAGACTCGATCTAAGTTAAGCTTTTGTGCCCAACGATGATAAGATTTTGTAGGGATCAAGTGATGATTACAAGTGTTGCTTTCAAATAAACAACTTAGTATTGATTACAAGAGAGTTTACAAGTGTGGGTTACAAGTACAAGTATGTAAACTTGCTATGATGTTGGGTGATCTCCAAATGAGACATTCACTACATATTTATACTAGTGGCTAAGTATTCTAGATCATTCATGATCTAGAATATTCTAAGTATAAACCATACATAAATATCTTTGATATTTTAGAGCTAATTCTAGATCATTCTTACAAAATATCTAGCATTTCTAAGAGTTTTCATGGTGATTCTAGAGTGTTCTTGGCTGATCTAGAGTCTTCCGATGGTGCCAAGATGTTCCAGCAACTTGTAGGCTATTCCGGAAACTTCCGGGCAGCCCTAGACGCATCTTTAGTGTTCAAGAACCT
The DNA here is from genome assembly GCA_030545235.1 of Helianthus tuberosus. Classification (NCBI taxonomy): domain Eukaryota; kingdom Viridiplantae; phylum Streptophyta; class Magnoliopsida; order Asterales; family Asteraceae; genus Helianthus; species Helianthus tuberosus. Next base: position 43,506,666 of record CM060358.1, on the reverse strand, counting down.
TCCGGAACTCGCAAGAAAAGTTTTGTAATTAGGCGGATCGTGACAATAAGCCTATTTAAATTTCTCAATAGTGAAGTAAGAATCAACAAACTTCTCCCAATTTACATCCCTTGTGAAAGAAATAAAAGCAGATGCATGTAGACATGGAATACCTTTAACTTGCCAAACCAGACAAGTACATGTTTGCTCATCAAGTACGACCTCCCAACGCTTTTCGCCGCGTTTCACTTCAGCTCGATTTTCACTACTTCTACAAACTTCGTACTCGCCTAAATTCTACATATAACATAGAAAAATATCAACAAGTTCATACAAATTTTAATCTAAAATAAAATTTATAATAAGTAATAAACACCAATACACTAACCTTCGAGATTCGATTAAGATAAATCTTAGTTTTAGGTACTAATGTACCCTTCCATTTCTTTAGAATACACATTTTTTGTCAAATCGTACCATAATCTTCTCCCTCATGGAATCTAAAAGTTCAAGAACCGACTTATAACGTAATTCACCAATTCAAGCGTTAAACGCCTCTGATATGTTGTTAGTGATATAATCACACTTGGATGTTGTACCAAACTTGGACCGACACTATATTTTATTGTGATTCTCATTGATATAAGTAAGTGCATCTTTATTCGCTTCACCTATTTCTTTTAAGCATCTTTCAAACTTGGTAGCATTAAAAGTCTTTGCGGCTCGCCATAAAGTTCTAGTGAAAAAGTCTCCACGAAAGTGTTTCTTGAAATTGCTGTACAAGTGTCTGATGCATTCTCTATGCTCAACAGTAGGATAAACCTGTGTAATTGCAATTTCCAAACCTTTTTGCATGTTAGACGATATAACAAGACCATTTGGTGTACCAGTTGCTTTCTTAAGTAAGTCAAGAATGTAACACCTCGTAAACTCGTGTCAAATTATGTATCGACTCGTGTTCCTAATCCTAATTAAGTCAAACGTTGACTAGGAGGGACTATTATCGCCAAACAATCAAAAATTTGAATATGCAAAGACTAAAAGTGTCAACATGCTTAAACTAAGCCTCTGAGTGACCTTATATGGTATTTGTATTCTTTTAATAAGCCACTTGTTGGATAAACGAAACCGTTTGCAATATAATTCAAAAGTTGTGCATCGAAGGGTTAAAAGTGTCAACATGTTAATTCTTACCTCTGAGTGACCTTTTAACGAACCGGGTGCTTCATAATGTTCGTTCATACTCTCGGGAATACCTAAGATGGGCTATGTGAAGCTTTGATACCGTTAAACGATAAATTGCACAAGTTGCAAGTTAAAGGGGTTAAAAGCTTCATTGAGAGAAACTAGTGCCTTCGGGTGATTTTTTAACGAACCCGAAGACTTACGGTGTTTGTTATACTTCCACGAATACTTAAAAACCTAACTTGAAGGGTCATAAGTGCCAAAAACGAAAGTTAATTCAAGTTAGGAGGTTAAGGGGCCGTTTATGCCAAAGTTTAAAAACTTTTGGCTGAACCTGGAAGGGGTCGCGCTGCGCGACAGCCCCCCTGGTTCTCGGTCGCGCGACGCGACAGCGTCATCTGCACAGAAAACATGTTGCAGCTGTTGTTTTGTGTTCCTTGGCCAGCACACAACTTTCATACTCACATAAATCAATACTAGGGACTTGTTAATGGTTTATAAAACCTAGTATACACTTGTTAACATCCTATTAATGCTTGGAGAACACACATGACACTTGTAATCATCCTAGTTCATCCCAAACACTATAAATAGGTGTGATCTTTCAATTCAACACTTGCACCTTCCTTTCATTTCTCTCTAGCTTGAGTTTTCCTTAAGCTTTCTGGGATTCCTGATCATAAGGAAGCCTATTATAGTTGAAAAGATTGCTAGGACCCTTTGTAAGTGTTCCTAGCCACTAGTTTACGTTTTATAGGCTTTTAAGCCAAAAGTCAAGCATTATCGTAATAACGCTCTGACTTTTAGTTAGACCTTAAACGGTCAAGCCATTGTTCACAAAGAACATGGCTACGTGATCGTAATTAGGTAGGTGTTAATCCCTCAAAAGGGCACCTCCTAAGAATCACGTTTGCTTGGTCAATTGACGAGTCAAAATAATAATAATTTAAAAGTCAACGGGTCAGATTTTTAATGCGATATGAGTTTAGAAGTGTTCTAAAATATATTTTATCATTTAAACAACTTGGTAATAATTCACATGTTCGGCTCGTCAATTCCCGTTTTAGGGTTGGTTCGCAACTGAAAGTCGCGTAGTTTGACTTCTACGTTGACTTTTGGTTATAAACCGAATTAGACTAGTATGCTACTGATTATAGATTCCGTTATGATCATAATATAATGTAGTATAATCCTATAAGGTTATATTACACGATCGGACAAGGAATCTGAGTTTTATGCAAGTTTCCGTATTTATGCCATACTTTGACATTTATGCCCTTTTTAGCAAAAATAAGGTTTTAGACACAAATAAGCTTGCAATTGAATTATGTACTGATATGTTAACATGTTTAACATATTTGGATGTTTATAATCTGGTCATAAACTGAGTATACGCATATAATCGTAAACTAGACTTTTAAAAGGACTAAAATGTCCTTTTATGTCTAAAATGAGTTTTAAACATAATATTGTTATAAAACTCAATTACCTACTGATGTGATATTATTATTAGGATTATTTGGGATACTAAGTCAGATTGTAAACTGAGTTTAACTTCAGTTTCGTAAATAATGCTGATAAATGACGATAATGCCCTTATGGCACATAAAATGCGTTTTAAGCTTAATATTCAAACCAAACCTTTTGTTTACTGACATGTTATGAAAAATAAAATATTCTAACTACTCAAAGCTGGTCATAACATCAGATTTCATAAATTTTCACATAAATCATCATTTAACGACTTTAACGCCGTTTAGGCGCATAGTATGGTTTTAAACCATATTTATGAACAAAGATTTGTTACCTACTGATTTTATAAATCATTTTAAATATTTTCATAGTAGGTATAAGTCATGAACTCAGAATCCCAAATAAATTCTCAAAGTATGTGTGAAATGACCAAAATGCCCCTATGGTGCATAGTTTGGTCTTAAAGTGTAAACCACATATATATTTGATATCCTACTGATATGATATCATAATTAAACCATATCTATAGAATGTTTATGACCATAACATCATTTTATTCGCAAGCTCCTTTTATAAATTGTAAAATTACCAAAATGCCCTTATAAGGCATAGTTTGATTTTTAAAACCTTAACGGGGATGCAAGTTGATATCCTACTGATATTATAACTTGTTTAAAGTGTATTGGCATATGGAATTTGTTCATAACTCATCCGGTTACCCGTTATCGCTTATACGCGTACGGTTAGACTTACGTAACTAGTTTACATAAGTTTACCAAAAAGGGGTTTAACCTTATCGTTTTGATCTCAAAATCCAGAATGTATTATGTTTACCCATATCATACAAGTCCTAGTACTTGTTGGATTTAAACTACATTCTATTCGGTATACGCTTAATTTAGCGAACATATTCTTAAGTATCGGGTCATATCTAAAGGATCTACCTTTGGCCCGTATACATTCTAACAGATAATAAATCTGTTCATTCCAGACTATAGTACCCCCCCTCCAGATAATCGGACTTGGGTCAATATATTTAGACTTGTGGCTTTTTGCCAAATATAGTCTGGTTGATTGGAAGCTAGCAATAAGGTAAATACTCTTGACTTATTTTAGAGTAAACTTGGGATGGTAAATATGCCTCTTGGGATGGTTATTACACAAGTAAGTCGCCTATAATTGCGCAAAAGTGTATGAAGACGGTTTTATTCCGTTTACTTGATAATTACTTTTATTGGGGGTTATTGATACCTTGTCTGGACAACCCAATGGGTTAATCAAGCATATAATCTCGTAACAAGAAATATCCCAAGATATATTTAAAGGATTACCTACGGGTTATCTATATGTATAAAACTCTTTTTGAAAAACTATTTTTCCAAAGAGTCAGTTAATTGTATTTACCAGCTTTGGATGACGTATTTTTAAAAGATTGAACAGTAGGTCCCGAACCTTATTATAGGATGGGATTTACGGGTCGGCTAGAATGAAGGCTAAGGAATTTGTACTCCTGATGCTTAAGGCCTATGATGTCTAAAGCTCTGTTTATTTGGATCTTACCTGTGGGCTTGTATCGAATGCTTGTAATACTTTTATACATTCAAGCTTTATTTTAATAATTTCAATCCAATACTTCCGCTGCATATTATTATATTGTGATAACTGTTATCCAACCGTCACGATTGTACCCTTCCGGGCCCACCGAAATCGGGGTGTGACAGGTTGGTATCAGAGCTACAGTTTGAGTGAATTAGACACTAGCCCTTAGTGTCTAATCTCAAATATCACAAATGCAGATTCCTTTAAAAACTCTGAGTCTAGACCTGAATATAAGACTACTCTTAATCTATATAGTAGTTATTGATTTTCTACCGCCAAGATGTCACAGACCAGATGAAGAAACTATAATGGGTCACGGACTCGAGGATCTCTACCATTGGGTAGCTTGAAGTTCCATATGGTGAACTACATATGTTTAGAAGACGATGACTCCCATACGAGGATGCTAAACCTTGACATCTGATATTATATCTTTTGATATTTTGTGATATCCTAATATCATGTATCTGAAGTCTAACATATTGATAGACATTCCGATGATATCTTACCAGCTGATTGAAACAGCAAAAAATATGGAAAGCCGTATTATGGCAAAGAAATATGTGCATTTTGCACCAAATTCTATTCTTGATTCAAAAATCTCTCATTCTAGAGAATAAGCAGAAAAAGGAATCACTTTCTCTGATTCATGCTTAAAGCATAAAATTTCGAGTCTTCGAGCTCGATTAATTCAAAACCCATCTGGGTATATATTATATTATATAAATTCGGCAACTCTCGCCAGCAATTTCTCCAACTGGAGTACGACAATGATTTTTATTTCATTGATTTTTAGCAACTACGAATGCCAAATTTAGTTTGATGGAAGCGCCATATGAAAATTGGCAGTATCCTAGTGTGTCCCATAGATTGCTTTCATGCCTGGCCAGTATGACGGTTTAATGTATGGAACCACTAAGATCTCCCAACGGTCATATTGTACTGATATCGGCTAATAGTAAGCATCTAATATATTTTGGCGATATTACTGCCATAAGAAGAATCATTGATTTTATGGAGCCCGTTTTATGATTTTTTTCCCATCTAATAATATGAAGGTCATATTTGTTGCTCCTAACGTATAAAAAAGATCTCTTGATTGCGCAATAGACAAGGCCAAAAAGCACATGTTCCCACCAATGAGTGGTTGAAAAAGTGCAAAACTTTCGTCCGAATATGTGACGACATATCCCCAATTCTTCCAATATAGAGAAGGGTATATATTTAAACGGTGTACTTTATTGAGCCGTATCATATACAGTGTACTTTATTGAGCTGTATTATATACGTTTTACTTTATTGAGGCGTATTCCCAAATATCCCATGTGGAGAAAGGGTATATTATAAACGGTGTACTTTATTGAGCCGTACCACATACAATATACTTTATTGAGCTGTATTATATACGCTGTACTTTATTGAGGCGTATCCCCATGTCTCCCGAGAAAGGAGAGGGGTATATATTTAAACGGTGTACCTTATTAAGCCGTATCGAATACACTGTACTATATTGAGGTGTATACCAAATCTCCAACTAAGGAGAAGTGCATATAATTAAAACGTCAAATAAGACGTGTCCTGGAAACTCCAACTGAGGAGAAGGACTAAAAGTGCCAACTCTATTGGGTGAAGACAATTAGTCGAAGAACCGCTAGCAATCAAGCAAATAAATCTCTTTTGAATTTACTCGGTCTACTAGTTCTTATGTGATTAAGACTAGCAAATAAGACCATGATAAAAGACTCTGTCTAAAATTTCCCACCAATGGTAGTGGTTGAAAAGGGTGATAGAAGTGGAAAATTGATTCCCTCACACCCGTATAATCTTAAAAATCTTTAAGTGATTCTCGTCCAATTCGGGGACGACACTCATCTAAGATCTCCGACTAATTCCCAAATGTGTGGAAAGGAGATAGAATGTTCATCCATCCATGATGCTAATCATCCCCAAATCTCCCAGTGTGGAGAAAGATATATTTAAAACGGTGACTGTATTGAGCCGTATCATATACGCTGTACTATATTGAGGCGTATCCCCAAATATCTCAATGTGGAGAAAGGGCATGTATTTAAACGGTGACTGTATCGAGCCGTATCATATACGCTGACTGTATTGAGGCGTATTCCCGAATCTCCCCATAAGGAGAAAGGGTATATTTATAAATGGTGTACTTTATTGAGCCGCATCATACAGTGTACTTTATTGAGCTGTATTATATACGATGCACTTTATTGAGGCGTATTCCCAATTATCCCTATGTGGATAGAGACTTATATTTAAACGTCAATTGCGACGTACTCCCAATTATCCCTATGTGGATAGGGACTTATATTTAAACGTTAACTGCGACGTCTTCCCAATTATCCCAATATGGATAAGGACTTATATTTAAACGTCAACTGAGACGTATTCCTAAATCTCCCAATACGGAGAGGTCTTATTTTCAACGTCAACTGAGACGCATCTCCAAATGAGGAGAAATATTCATATTCAATACGTTGACTGAAACGTATCATTAAAACCTCCAATTAAATTTCCAACTGTGTGGAAAGGATAAAATCTTTGTCAACTTTGTGACGATACTCGTTCCAAATCTCTGACAATTCCTAACTATGAGGAAGGAGAGGAATCATAATACTACTTTGTCAGTTAAAACAAAGACAGTTGTGACCTTTATGGTCCCAACAGTTGTGACCTTTATGGTCCCCTGTCTAAGGTAATGAGCTATGCTCAAGCCTATTAGTCTATATGATCAATACGATCATGACTAATATCATCTAATACGATGAACATATCATTTAACATCCTTAGTGATGTTTTGCCTGCGGGCTATAATATATTGTCTATTTGAGACAAGGACATTGTGATCTTTATGATCCCTGTCTAAGGTAATGAGCTATGCTCAAGCCTAATAGTCTATATGATCAATACGATCATGACTAAAATCATCTAATACGATGAACATATCATTTAACATCCTTAGTGATGTTTTGCCTACGGGCTATAATATATTGTCTATTTGAGACAATGACATTGTGATCTTTATGATCCATGTCCAAGGTAGTGAGCTATGCTCCAGCCTAATAGTCTATATGATCAATATGATCATGACTAAAATCATCAATATGATGATTATGTTTAACATCCTTATGATGTTTCGCCTACGGGCTATAATATATTGTCCATTTGTGACAAAGAAAATTGTAATCTTTTATGATTCCTTGCCCAAGGGGGTGAGTTATACCCAAACCTCATAGTCTATATGATCAACGCGATCATGACTAATATCATCTCATAAGATGATCATATCATCTATCATCCCTAGTGATGAAGTGCCTACGGGCTATACTTTATTCTATTGTCGATAAGACAATGATGGTGGTGATCTTTATGGTCCCCTGTTCAAAGTGGTGGATTATACCCAAACCTAATAGTCTATATGATCAATGCGATCATGACTAACATGATCAACATCATAATCATACTAAACATCCCTAGTGATGTCTCGTCTACGGGCTACATTATATCGTCCATTTGAGACAATGACAGTTGTGACCAATGTGGTTCCCTGTCCAAAATGGAAAGCTATACCCAAGCTTCGCACTCGATATGATCAAGTGTGATCATGACTAATATCATCAGTGCGATGACCATTAGTTTAACATCCTTTGTGATGTCAAACGAATTTGCCTACGGGCCATATTATATTGTCAATTGTGGCGACAGTAGTGGGCTACGACCCCCATTTAAAGGTAAGGAACTATGTTCAAACCTTAAAGCCCACTGATCAAATAAGATCACGACTTACATATCTTTCAATGTCCTTGTGACAAAGGCCTTCGTGCCATATTATTTAATGTCCTTCATGACAAGTGTGGCAACTCGTATTTTACGAACCTTTCATTGTGCCTAAATGTAACTTGTATGAACTTACGTGATTAATTGATGTGTTTGATTACAATGAATGTTATAATTTTATATGTTATGTGTTGCATAGTTGTAATGTGAATAAGTAAGTTTAAACGCACAAACAATTGGGCCAACTCCACTCGTCTTGAACCCGTGGCCCAAGGGCAACCCACGAATGGGTTCGGCCCATTCCTTTATGCGCATAACAACATGGGGGTGGGTGTTTACCCCTCATAACCTTGCAAAACATAAACACACACTAAACCCTAGCTTTCTCTCCTCTCTACTCAAGACTCGACGGCAACCATTCCCCAAGATGGAAGCTTTCTTGTTCTCGGCCCTAACACCCTTCTCGATGACTTATAATCTGGTTAGTGTGATTGTCATGTGTTGATTGTATTCTTTGTCGACTCTGTGTGATTATATTTCGATTGTTTGGAATACTATGAATCATCATGTTAATTGTGTTGTTAGAATTTGATGGATACCATGATTAAAATCGATAACTTGTGCACATGAGAATTGAAATATAGTGATGTAGAGTGTTATGAATATAATGGTTAATTGATGATGATCATGAACTAGGATTTCACAATGATTAATGTTTGAGTTGTAACGAATTAGAGGTAATCTGCTAATGCTTGGGTGTGTGTGAGTTGTTGTTAATCGATGCCTAGGGAGGTGTAATATGAATGTCTTGATTTCTGTTATTCGATAACGATGATGATGATTATGTTAATTATTGGGGTTAATCATAAATGGAATAATTAGGGTTTGAATATGTTATGAATTGTAACTGTTTTAATCCTTGATTGGGGTGGAAAGAATGAGATTTATGTTTGCGTAATTTATGGGAAATTGGTTGACTGGTCCGATCGCACAAGAGTGTGTAATCGCACAAGTCCACCTCAATCGCACAACACAATTCAGTCGCACAATAGAAATTGAATCGCACAAGGGATTGGGCTCATGAGTTGTTTGGACCGTTCACCAAACGCAAAGCCCAAACCTAGTCGCACACGTGAACCTAGTCGTACAAGTGATCCCAGTCGCACAAGTGGCCCAGTCGCACAAGAGGGTCCAGTCGCACAAGCAAGTTTGGGCCAAACATTTCGTTGGGTTGCACTTTGGCCCACTAACAAGATGTCAGTCTCACAAGTCCAGTTCAATTGCACAAGTTAGGGATTGGACTCCACATGTTGGGCCGAACCTTCGTGTTGGACCACACACACACACACACACTTTAATTTGATCACACATTTTGTTGGGCCGCATGAATTCATGATATGATTTAACTGTGGAATGTTTTGATTGAACAATGGATTTATGATGAGAATATGATTATGACCGATTATGTCTTATGTGAAGACATGTGTACAATGTGTTTGCTATGAAACTCGGTATATGTGAAACTAATGGATTACGGTAATCATATTAGGCTTTGACTAAGTGTGAACAAGCATTAAGTCTAACCGAGCAAACCAAGGTGAGTTCATTCCTTTTGAGCATGCGTCCCGGTGGGTGGGACAGTCATTAGGTATCCCTGAGAGGGATAGGTTCTTAGGTAAATCAAATGGGTATTCCTGAGAGGAATACGTCTTGTGGGTAATATCGGGAATGTTGGATAATACACTCATCCTATCACCATTAAGTCCCATCTTGTTTGTTACCTGAGAGGTAACGGGGTATTAGTTGATAGCGCTATTTAGGTTTGGCACCCTCACCCCATACCTGAGAGGACGGGTGTGAACTAATGACCCAGTCATGCCCAATGCTTGATAGGAGTATTGGGGAAAGGGCAAAATAATCTGGAGCTGTCTTGTACTCGAGTTATTATCAACATTGTAATCAATGAACTAAACTAAACACTTGGTAACCAACGTTTTCGTAAAACTATGAACTCACCAGCGTTGTCTGATACACTTGTTGCGTGCTCGCAGGTCGTTATGTACTTCGGATAAGGAACTTGCTATCTGGATGGCTAGAGTGGTCATGGGTCGTACTACTTGGAATGCATGACTTGTTTAATGGTTTTACATACATTTGGTTTGAAACATTTAAACAACGATTTACTGTTTGCTTCCACTGAAACACGTTAACCTTGGATTATGTTTATGAATGTTTTATCATTATAAATGGAGACTTTATTTAGTATTCTATTACTGGTTCAATGTGATTGGTGGCTGGATCCTGGTACGTCACACGCCTAGCGGGGTTTCTGCTTGTGTTATTTTGGGGGTGTGACAGTTTGGTATCAGAGCCACTGGTTATAGTGAACTAGGTTTTAAAACGTTTTTATAAAACCAGACTATAACCGAACAGTTCAGAAAGCGACCATGACACTCAGCTCTAGATTGCAAGGTTCGTCTCTCGTTTATTTATTGCACATTCTATTTAGTAAACACTTGAGTATGACACTGTATGTGAATGCACACCCAGTATTAGAGTATGAGTTCTTGTGTTACTAGCTTATGTTACGTGATTGATAAACCTTCCTGATCTATATGGTGGTGCTTTGACTAGCTACTTGAATTTGAGGAACCTTTTAGACATGAGTTGGGAGGAGCTGAGATAAACATGAAAATCGCATTATTACTATGGGTGCACACATAATAATAATGAGGGGTGCATGTGAGTCCCAGTAAGGCCTAACGAGTGTGAGAGGGGTTCTGCTCTGTTGTCTGATGTAAACTTGGTAGTCTGTAGAAATCATCATGAGGTTTGACACCCACCTTATCTCGATTCTTAACCCTTTTCCCTCTCTTATATAGAATCATGAGTGGACGAGGCCATGGACGCGGTCACATTGAGATGACACAGGCCGAGTTGACAAACTTGATTAACACACATGTGGCTGAGGCTTTGGCAGCCTATCAAGCTGGTCAGCAAGCGAATCAGAATAAAAACAATCCACCTGCTTGTACGTTTAAGACGTTCATGGATTGTAAGCCCCAGACGTTCAGTGGGACTGAAGGAGCTGTGGGATTACTGCGTTGGTTTGAGAAAGCGGAATCGGTATTCGCGATGTGTAACTGTCCTGCTGGGGACAGAGTAAAGTATGCTTCAGGCACACTTGAGGATGGTGCCTTGACATGGTGGAATTCCCAAGTTCAGATGCTGGGTATTGAAATGGAGAATGCGACTACTTGGGACGACTTTGAGGAGTTGATGCGTGAAGAGTACTGTCCTCGTGATGAAGTACAGAAATTAGAGAACGAGTATTATGATCTGAAAATGGTGGGGTCTGAGATTGAGGCATACACGAAACGGTCCCATGAGTTAGCTAATATGTGCCTGAACTTATCACGACCTCCACACAGAAGAATCGAGCTGTACATGAAGGGACTAGCCCCACAGGTTAAGGGCTTGGTTACTGCAGCGAACCTCAACAACTTACCCCAGATCATCCGCTTAGCTCACAAGATCACCGATCAGGAGGTGGAGCGTGGCTCGCTACCACCGCGTGTTTCTACTACTGCCACTACTGCTACAACTACTACTCCTGCTACTGATAGCAAACGTAAATGGAATGATGTGGACAAGGTGTCCAACTCGAATTAGTCACAGAAGAAACCAGACAATAGTATCAACCGCAGCTTTAGCCAGTCATCTTCTGTGAATCAGAATCAGAGCAATAATTCGAATCAGGGTTCATACGCAGGGAAGCAGCCTAAGTGTAACAAGTGCAACTTCCACCATCATGGGCCGTGCACCCGAGTCTGTCACAGGTGCAACAAGGTGGGCCATATGGCTAGTGACTCCAGGGTCTCACTTCCAAGGCAGCAGCAGCAGCAACCCCCACAACAACAGCAGTCACAGCAACAGGAGACGCAGCAGGCTCAACAGAATCATGGAAATCGTAAGGGGTGTTTTCAATGTGGTGACGAGGGTCATTTCAGGCGGGATTGCCCTCAACTGAATCAGAATGCTGGTAACAACAATAACAACACTGGGAATAATAACAATGGGAGCAATGGAGGGAACGGTGCGCGTGGGAGAGTGTTTACCAAGCTCGCAATGATGGCAATGTCGTGATTGGTACGTTCTCTATGAACAATCTATTTACTTCTGTTTTATTCGACTCTGGTGCCGATTGGAGTTATGTGTCGTTAGAGTTCAGTTGGCAGTTAGGGTTGAGTCCTGCACCCCTTGTAAACAAACATGTTGTAGAGTTAGCCGATGGCAAAACGATTGAAGCGTCACATGTTCTTTTTGGCTGTAAACTCGGTCTTATGGGTCAAGTGTTCGACATTGACCTACTCCCCGTTACACTTGGAAGTTTTGATGTGGTTGTTGGAATGGATTGGTTGTCTAAGCATCAAGCGGAAATTCTCTGTAAAGAGAAAATCGTGCGTATCCCTCTCCCCAGTGGAGAATCCTTGTCGGTTCAGGGTCACCGTAGTGGTGCAATGGTTGGCATCATCTCAGCCATGAAAGCCCAGAAGTGTCTACGAAAGGGCTACCCTGCTATTTTAGCTCTTGTTACCGATACTCAACCTGAAGAAAGAAAGATTGAAGACCATCATGTGGTTCGCGAGTATCCTGATGTGTTTCCTGAAGAACTTCCTGGTCTACCCCCACACCGTCAGGGGAATTTCAGATCGACCTTGCACCAGGAGCAGCCCCGATTGCCCGTGCTCCTTATCGTCTTGCACCAGGAGAGTTGCAAGAGCTGTCAAATCAACTCCAAGAACTGTTGGATAGAGGTTTTATCCGATCCAGTTCTTCGCCTTGGGGAGCCCCAGTTTTGTTTATGAAGAAGAAAGACGGGTCTTTCCGTATGTGTATTGATTATCGAGAACTCAACAAGGTGACAGTCAAGAACCATTATCCTTTACCACGTATCGATGATCTGTTTGACCAGTTGCAAGGGTTGAGTTTCTACTCGAAGATCGATCTAAGATCAGGCTATCATCAGATGAGAGTCCGAGAGGAGGATGTCCCTAAAACAGCTTTTAGGACGCGGTATGGCCACTATGAGTTTCTGGTTATGCCATTCGGGTTGACAAATGCACCGACAGTTTTCATGGATCTCATGAACCGCGTGTGCAAACCGTACCTCGACGATTTCGTCATTGTGTTCATCGATGACATCTTGATCTACTCTAAGAGCAAGGAGGGTCACGAGCGACACTTGCGTCTCATCTTAGAGCTTCTGAGGAAGGAGCAACTCTACGCGAAATTCTCTAAGTGTGATTTCTGGATTCGAGAAGTGCACTTCCTTGGCCACATTGTAAATGAATCGGGGATACACGTGGATCCTGCTAAGATTGATGCTATCAGAAATTGGGCGGCACCAAAGAATCCTTCGGAGGTGCGACAATTTCTCGGTCTAGCTGGGTACTATCGAAGATCTATTAAAGACTTCTCGAAGATCGCTCAACCTCTTACTTCGTTGACACAGAAAGGCGTTGTATATTCTTGGGGATCGAAGCAGGAGGATGCTTTCCAACTCTTGAAACAAAAACTCTGAAGTGCACCAATCTTGTCATTACCAGAGGGTACTGTAACAACTCTCATCAAAAGTCATATTTATTATTTTAATTGACCAATAGGAAACCCTAATTGAGACACCCAAGTGATTCTGCGCAAACCCTAAAATTTTCAGAACAATCGGAATCAGGATCAGGGCCCCTAAAACTCAGGGGGGGTAAACCCTAGTTAACGATTATCTAAATTAAGTGCTGTCAAAATCAAATTAATGAAATTCATCAACTCAGCAGGCCTAGTCCCAAACGTGGCAACCCTATGACCATTAGGTGTCCCTTGCGCACCGTAAGGGTTAGAGTATTACGGTGCGCAAGGGGTGACAAATTTTGGGTATAAATAGAGGGTCGTGGGACTTGATTTCTGGAATTTGAGCAACGAACCAATTCGTAATACGCTCCGAGATATCTTCTGTTTACCACAATTAACACACACGAATCACTAATCGACGCCGCAATCAGGGTATTAACTCGATCGCTATTACGATTCATTTTTTGATCGATCAATAATCCAATGGATGTTTAAGTGCTACCCACATTAGGGTTTATGCTTTGTCATTCGTCGTTAATTCGATGGATGTTTAAGTATCGCACTTTGTCATTCGTTGTGAGGGTTTGATCTCGTGAGTTATCGTAAATGCTGTATTGATTATTAACCCAAAATTTTGTGCTTGTTATTAATTTAGGTTAAAAAGGCTAATCAGTAGGCTATACTCTGCTCAAATTAAATCTGTACTATGAGTCATTCTCTTTTTATCAACTATTTTACAATACCTCAAATTATTTCCAAAAGTTATAATTACAGGGACTAAGTCGTGGATATCTTGAATCACTGGCTAGTGGGGTATTGTGCACATTACTAATTTTCTCCCAGTTAGGTTCATTGACCTACTAGGGATAATCATCACTATTTAGGTTCATTGATCTAATAGTGGTATGACCATCGTCACCATTGTGACATGTCACCATTGTGACAGGCCGCCAGATAAAAATAAGATAGAAGCCATTGTAATTGCTCTTATGCTGTAATTAATAACTATGCATCATTTTATGTAAATAGAATGATTCACTCAGTATTTCCCTCTGACAAAACCTTTTTCAAACATGTTTCAGGTGATCTGTTATGATCCAGGAAAAGTGTCGTGAAGCACTACAAGCTTAAGAAAGTGGCTCAGGATAAAATAAAGAAACATGTTTTGTAAAATAAAAGATTTCTTCGTGAAATCAAATGATTGTAAATTACCGGGGTTTTATCCCATGTTGTGAAATAAAATAATCGGGAAATATTTCAGTTTTAAAAAGATCCTGATAATAAACTTCCGCTGTTAAACTCAATTAATTAAATACCACGGGATTTCTGTTCCGCGGCTCCTGAAACGGATCAAACCGGGTCGAGGGCCGTGACAGAAAAAGGTGGTATCAGAGCCACTGATCGAGCCACTGATTTAAGCCAATTAAGTATTTAGAAAATACTTAATTTTTATTAATTGCTATTTTGTGATTATGTGTTTTATTATCTGACTAATTTTGTACCGTATGGGCAGATCTTTATATGCTAGCCAATGTAGCAATTAATACAAATCTTTAAATATTTTGATTCAAGTTTTAGCACCCTTATTAAATATAAGCCAAAAATCTGATTCAGTAAATAAATAAATTTACAAATAAAACTTAGTGTGTTTGTATTTTCAGTTGTTTTTGGTAGTTACCCAGTATGAAATAATATTTAAAAGTTTTTCTATAAAATTTTGTTATGATTTTTAACTTAGTAATTGTGTGTATTTTGCTAAACAGCATGAGTGACTGGCCTGACGCCCTTCAGAATTTAAATCTCTATCCAGTAAGAATAGAGGTTTCCAGAGATTTCAATAGGTATATACCAGACATAGAAGAACCTATAGAATTCAACGCTTTACCTCTCGAGAAATCCAAGCCTAAGAAAATGGAAATTGGGGAAAGCTCTAGGCAAATTGAGGGGTTACCATCTCAGGAAGAGTTAGATTTTATAATGGCAAGCTATAATACTATTAAGCCTGTTAATGAAAATGTTTTTATTCACTCTCTTGAAAAACAACTACCAGTGAACTTAGAACCAGCTAGTTCAAACCCTTCAATCCACTCGCAAATAGACGAATGGTTGACTAATGAAATACAACTCCAAAACCATCCCTATAAGCTTTTTCCTCAGTTCGATCCAGAACCTTTATCAAATCCACCAATGAGTAACGAGAATAGGGCTGAACTCCGCCACTTTGGTGAAGAACTAATGGATGCTGAGAATAGGATCCAAGAGATTAGGGGACAGATCTCCTGGAAATACAATGAAAGGGAACGCCGTTACTAGAATATCATCTGACAAAGGATAGGGGATTTAAGGAACTGTGGTTGTGTAATAGTAATAGTAAAATCAGTATGTGTAAAATAAATAATAAAACGGTTGTATATTGAAGCATGATATAATCTATAAAACAAATAAAAATTGAGAAAATTTACAATTTTGTTTGTATATTCGTTTACGTGATTATGTGCAATTAATTGTGATATTGGATTATTTCTTTTATACTAATTATTTATCTATAAATTAGATATCAGATGGAAAACGCTAATAATGAACCAGTTAATGAGGTTAATCAATCTGAGCAACAACCGGGGGATCAATTTATGACTAGGCAGGATATAGAAAATATAGTTGCTCAAGGGATAGCCAACGCTATTCCAGCAATAGTTGCTCAAGGGATAGCCAATGCTATTCCAGCAATCGTTGCTGCTGTTAAAAATCAAATCGAATCGCAACAAATCGTTCCTAGCAAACGTATTTCTGAAGATAACTTCAGTAATAGCATAAATGGAGGCAATAATCATACTAATCATGAGAATGAACCACGGCAAGCTCCTTCCCCTAAGAAAATGAAAGCTGCAACGTCTGGTTGCACTTACAAAAAATTTCTTGCTTGTAAACCCACTGAGTTTGCAGGCAATGAAGGAGCGACTGCGGCATTGCGTTGGTTAGAGAAAACCGAGGCAGTAATTGCCATAAGTAAATGTGCTCAGGATGATCAGGTTATGTACGCGTCAAACCTTTTCAAAGAAGGGGCGCTAGAATGGTGGAATACGGTGTTACAAGCAAAAGGAAGAAGGATGGCGTATGCTATGAACTGGGAAGAATTTAAGAGCTTTACAGAAAGAAAATTATGTCCTGAGTATGAAAAGGAACAAATGACAAATAAGTTTCTAACCCACCGGATGGTGGATGTAGATTGTCGAGGGTATACTTCGACATTCTTCGAGTATGCTCGAGTAGTACCAACCCTGGCTTCGCCAGAGCCGGTACTTATTTCTCGTTATATTTGGGGATTGATTGCTGAAATCCGTAATATCGTCAAGGCTGCGAAACCTCGCACGATTGATGATGCGGTGGATTTAGCCAATACTCTAACTGACGAACTTGTACGGACAAGAGAAGAAAATAGAAGGAAGGAAGTAGCCCAAAAGATTACCCAAGGATTCCGTCCGGGTAACCATAATAATTTCAAGAGGGGAGGGAATGGGCAATCTTCCACTAGCCCATTTTGCAATTCTTGCAAAAGGAAGCATTTTGGAAGATGCAAAGGATATTGCAAATTTTGCAAAATTCCGGGGCATCAAGAAGAAGACTGCAGGAGGAAGAAATTTTCAGTCTGCTACAACTGTGGAGAAGCTGGACATCTTAGGCCAGATTGTCCAAAACTGAACAAACCATCTGACAATAAAGCCAAACCTGCAGAAGGAGCAAAAAGGAATGTATGAGCCTTCCAACTGACTGCTAAGGAAGCAGAGCTCATTCCAGATGTGATAGCCGGTACGTTCTTAGTTCACAACGTTTACACAAGAGTATTATTTGACTCTGGTACAAACCAAAGTTTTATAAATACTTCATTCTGCCAAACTCTTAACTTACCTTTAATAAGCATTAGGCAAATTTCTACAATAGAAACGGCAGATGGGAATTTAGTTAAAATAAATAAGGAACTTTTAAGTCATAAATTTTCTGCAACCCTATTATCTATGAAATTAGTTGAATTCGATGTTATGTGTTAGGAATGGATTGGTTAGTAAACAACCATGCTCGAATTATCTGTGATAAGAATTCCATAGAAATTTGTGCACCCACTGGAAAAGTAATAATGATTACAGGAGATAAGCCATGTAAACCCATAAAGTTCATATCAGTAATGAAAGTTGCTAATTATGAACTAAAGCAAGGAATAGTATATATTATTTCAGTAATCATTAATACTAAAGATAAAGAACTTAAGGAAATTTTTGTAGTTTCAGAATACCCAGATGTATTCCCAGATGAATTACCGGGGTTACCACCAGATAGGGAGGTAGAATTTAGGATTCATCTAATTTCAGGAACTATACCGATAGCCAAGGCACCTTATCGGTTAGCACCCACAGAAATATTAAAACTAAAAAAAAAGCAATTAGATGAATTATTAAGTAAAGGTTTCATACAACCTATTTTATCCCCGTGGGGGGGGGGCATCAGTGTTATTTGTTAAGAAAAAGGATGATTCGATGAGAATGTGTATTGATTATAGCGAATTGAATAAGGTTACAATTAAGAATTGATACCCATTACCTAGAATTGATGATCTATTTGATCAATTCCAAGGAGATAAATATTTTTCTAAGATCAATTTATGTTCCGGATATTATCAAATTGAAGTACAAGAGGAAAACATACCTAAAACTGTTTTCAGAACTAGGTATGGTCATTACAAGTTTACTGTAACAACTCTCATCAAAATTCATATTTATTATTTTAATTGACCAATAGGAAACCCTAATTGAGACACCCAAGTGATTCTGCGCAAACCCTAAAATTTTCAGAACAATCGGAATCAGGATCAGGGCCCCTAAAACTCAGGGGGGGTTAACCCTAGTTAACGATTATCTAAATTAAGTGCTGTCAAAATCAAATTAATGAAATTCATCAACTCAGCAGGCCTAGTCCCAAACGTGGCAACCCTATGACCATTAGGTGTCCCTTGCGCACCGTAAGGGTTAGAGTGTTACGGTGCGCAAGGGGTGACAAATTTTGGGTATAAATAGAGGGTCATGGGACTTGATTTCTGGAATTTGATCGACGAACCAATTCGTAATACGCTCCGAGATATCTTCTGTTTACCACAATTAACACACACGGATCACTAATCGACGCCGCAATCAGGGTATTAACTCGATCGCTATTACGATTCATTTTCCGATCGATCAATAATCCAATGGATGTTTAAGTGCTACCCACATTAGGGTTTATGCTTTGTCATTCGTCGTTAATTCGATGCATGTTTAAGTATTGCACTTTGTCATTCGTTGTGAGGGTTTGATCTCGTGAGTTATCGTAAATGCTGTATTGATTATTAACCCAAAATTTTATGCCTGTTATTAATTTAGGTTAAAAAGGCTAATCAGTAGGCTATACTCTGCTCAAATTAAATCTGCACTGTGAGTCATTCTCTTTTTATCAACTATTTTACAATACCTCAAATTATTTCCAAAAGTTATAATTACAGGGACTAAGTCGTGGATATCTTGAATCACTGGCTAGTGGGGTATTGTGCACATTACTAATTTTCTCCCAGTTAGGTTCATTGACCTACTAGGGATAATCATCACTATTTAGGTTCATTGATCTAATAGTGGTATGACCATCGTCACCATTTTGACATGTCACCATTGTGACAGGCCGCCAGATAAAAATAAGATAGAAGCCATTGTAATTGCTCTTATCCTGTAATTAATAACTATGCATCATTTTATGTAAATAGAATGATTCACTCAGTATTTCCCGCTGACAAAACCTTTTTCAAACATGTTTCAGGTGATCTGTTATGATCCAGGAAAAGTGCCGTGAAGCACTACAAGCTTAAGAAAGTGGCTCAGGATAACATAAAGAAACAAGTTTTGTAAAATAAAAGATTTCTTCGTGAAATCAAATGATTGTAAATTACCGGGGTTTTATCCCGCGTTGTGAAATAAAATAATCGGGAAATATTTCAGTTTTAAAATGATCCTGATAATAAACTTCCGCTGTTAAACTCAATTAATTAAATACCACGGGATTTCTGTTCCGCGGCTCCTGAAACGCGTCAAACCGGGTCGGGGGCCGTGACAGGTACCGAGGATTTTGTGGTGTATTGTGATGCTTCCATTCAGGGTCTCGGTTGTGTGTTAATGCAACACGAGAAAGTGATAGCATACGCTTCTCGACAGTTGAAGGTTCATGAGAAGAATTACACGACTCACGACTTAGAGTTGGGGGCAGTGGTCTTTATGCTAAAAATATGGAGGCACTACTTGTACGGTACTGATGTGTGTAAAATGAAACATATAAATTACATCAAATGAGGCATAAAACTAACTCTTTTTAGTACTAATGTTGGAAAAAGTGTGCTTTTGTCTTCCTTTTGTATTTTCAGGGTTAAATGAGCTTAAATGAACAAAAGAAGCAAAAATACAGCTAAATCTAACACAAATACAAGAAAAGGAATAAACGTGGCATGCCCGACCCCTCGATAACATATTCCCAAGCAAAAACAGAACAACAGAAGGCTGAACACGCCCCGTGCCCATCGGACACGGGGGCGTGCCCAAGTGTCTGCAGAAAGGACAAAGTTGTAGAAGCTTCTATTTCCCAACACGGGGGCGTGCCTAGCGGACACGGGGCCGTGGTCAACGCTAAGATTCGCAGAATCTAGGCAAATCTTGATAGTACAGATACGCTTCTGCACACGGGGCCGTGCCCAGCGGACACGGGGGCGTGGTCAACTAATACAGACAAACTGCAATTAATGAAAAAAGAGAATGTGGATGGACACGGGGCCGTGCCCAATGGACACGGGGCCGTGTCCGGGCTTCTGTGTTGGCTATAAATAGGGGTGCTTGGTTCATTTCAAAGGCATCCCTTGACAAACCACCTCTCTCCCACTTCACCCATACTCCACCACCATCACAACACCCACATCCACCACCATCATCCATCATCCATCATAGAGAGTGTGTAGTACTCTCGGGATCCAAGATTGATAGTAAGAGTTCTTGACAATCAAAGGCCATGTTTGCCTAACTCTCTTACATCACTTGGTGAAGACAAGCATTTAGTGTAATACTTTTGTTTTTTAATCTTTTCGCACTTTTTATTTTGTTTTGTATTAATGACTTTAATAACTAGTTTCTTATGTTGAAGGTGACACTTCCTTATCATTTGTCCGTGGTGTCTTGGCATTATTTTACTGTCTATATAAAATAAAAGATTTACACCATTCATATCTCTACGGTCTATATGGAGATATGTTGGCTACCTGGTCGGGGGTTAAGGGAATGGTTTGGTAAGGTTCTTGCCTTGTTCAGTGTATAGATCCTGCAAGGACCTGGGTCAAGCTTACTATGACCTCCTTCAATACCCACTGTTATTGGATGGCGGGGGTGCGAATGGCTTGATCCCTTCATATGTAAACTACTATTAATACATTAACCCGGCTACTTGGGATTGTATCCCTGCTGACTCAAACCACTTAGCCGAGGGTAACGTCACCTTCAAAAGAGGGGCCTACTACTATAACTAAGATAATCTCTTAAAAAGTGCAAAAGTGCGGAAAACATCAAAGGTTACACGAAAGGCGAGTCGGATCCAAGTGATTCATCTTGTCTATCTGTTTTATTTTATTTGTATTTTCAGCATTTTTAGTTAGTTTTCATTTTCTTGTTTAAAAACCTTTTTTCTAAATTTTTGGTTTGATTAGACGTTGAGGATAAACCGGTACTAAAAGCTTTTGTGTCCCTGGACGACCTCGGTATCTTACCAACGCTATACTACGCTCAGGATGGGTGCACTTGCCCATATGTGTGTTTAGTGTTAGTAAAATATCGTGTTTTATAAATTTAAAACTTGACTAAAGTGTTAAAACGGGATAAAAATATAAATAAAAATATATATCACACCTAACGCACATCAGGTACTAAATGCACTATTTATACCGACCACAAGAGCCTCCAGCATATCTTTGATCAGAAGGAATTGAACATGCGACAGCGTCGCTAGGTAGAACTCTTAAACGACTACGATTGTGCAATCAAGTATCACCCAGGTAAGGCTAACGTTGTAGCTGATGCCCTTAGTCGGAAGGAAATGAAACCCAAACATGTATGAGCCTTACAGCTGACTATTCACTCAAATCTTCCTGATCATATTCGTTCGGCTCAGGCTGAACCGTTGAAGGAAGAGAACATTAAAGCGGAGTATTTTCGGGGCATGGAGAAACGACTCGTGGAGAGGTCAGATGGCGTCTATTATTTTATGGAACGGATATGGGTCCCTTTGTTTGGAAATCTTAGGGAGCTTGTGATGGACGAAGCGCACAAGTCTCGATACTCTGTTCACCCAGGGTCGGATAAGATGTATCAGGACCTCAAAGTTTTATATTGGTGGCCGAAGATGAAGGCTCACATTGCGACATATGTGAGTAAATGCTTGACTTGTGCGAAAGTTAAGGTAGAGTATCAGAAGCCCTCAGGCCTGCTTCAACAACCAGAAATACCCATGTGGAAATGGGAGCAGATTGCTATGGATTTCGTCACTGGTTTCCCGAGAACTCAAAACGGAAACGATACCATATGGGTGATCGTTGACCGCCTCACAAAATCTGCGCACTTCCTTGCGATCAAGGAAACTGATAAGTTCTCCCAACTGGCTGTTGTTTATTTAAAGGAAGTGGTTTCTAGGCACGGGGTGCCAACCTCTATCATTTCTGATCGTGATCCGCGTTTCATATCTGATTTGTGGAAATAAATGCATAAATCATTCGGCTCACGTCTCGACATGAGCACTGCTTATCACCCACAGACGGATGGCCAAAGCGAACGAACCATCCAGACACTTGAAGACATGTTGCGAGCATGTGTGATCGATTTTGGTAAAGGGTGGGAGAAACACTTGCCGTTGATTGAGTTCTCCTACAACAACAGTTACCATGCTAGCATTCAGGCTGCTCCGTTCGAAGCATTGTACGGGCGGAAGTGTCGTTCTCCTCTTTGTTGGGCTGAGGTGGGTGACAGCCAGATCACAGGTCCAGAACTTGTTCTTGAAACTTTGGAAAAGATTGTCCAGATTAGAAATCGTATGGTGGCAGCGCGTGATCGACAGAAAAGCTAGCTGACAAGCGTAGGAAACCCTTGGAGTTCGTTGTAGGCGATCACATTATGTTGAAAGTCTCACCCTGGAAGGGTGTGGTGCGCTTTGGGAAGCGCGGTAAACTTAACCCACGCTATGTTGGGCCGTTCAAAATCTTGGAGCGAATCGGTAAAGTGGCCTACAAGCTCGAGTTGCCTGCTGAGTTGGGCAACGTTCATGACGTCTTCCATGTTTCACAACTGAAGAAGTGTTTATCTGATGAAACACTTGTGGTACCACTTCAGGAGCTGAAAATCTACGACAAATTGCAGTTTGTTGAAGAACCCATCGAAATTATGGATCAGGAAGTCAAGGTTCGTAAGTATAGTCGAATTCCAATCGTGAGAGTTTGTTGGAACTCAAGACGTGGACCAGAGTTCACGTGGGAACGTGAGGATCAGATGAAGCTCAAGTACCCTCACTTATTCCCAACTGACCAATCTAAATCTGATGCAACTGGTTAATTTCGGGGCGAAATTCCCTTTCAAGTTGGGGATGATGTGGCGCCTGAGGAAAATCCACAGTCATCTTGATTTACCACCCCATGTATCACTTCACTCCTCTGCGATTACTTTTCAAATTTCGGGACGGAATTTCTTTCAAGTTGGGGATGATGTGACAACTCGTATTTTACGAACCTTTCATTGTGCCTAAATGTAACTTGCATGAACTTACGTGATTAATTGATGTGTTTGATTGTTATAATTTTATATGTTATGTGTTGCATAGTTGTAACATGAATAAGTAAGTTTAAACGCACAAACAATTGGGCCAACTCCACTCGTCTTGAACCCGTAGCCCAAGGGCAACCCACGAATGGGTTCGACCCATTCCTTTATGCGTATAACAACATGGGGGTGGGTGTTTACCCCTAATAACCTTGCAAAACATAAACACACACTAAACCCTAGCTTTCTCTCCTCTCTACTCAAGACTTGACGGCAGCCATTACCCAAGACGGAAGCTTTCTTGCTCTCGGCCCTAACACCCTTCTCGATGACTTATAATCTGGTTAGTGTGATTGTCATGTGTTGATTGTATTCTTTGTCGAGTCTGTGTGATTATGTTTCGATTGTTTGGAATACTATGAATCATCATGTTAATTGCGTTGTTGGAATTTGATGGATACCATGATTAAAATCGATAAGTTGTGCACATGAGAATTGAAATATAGTGATGTAGAGTGTTATGAATATAATGGTTAATTGATGATGATCATGAACTAGGATTTCACAATGATTGATGTTTGAGTTGTAACGAATTAGAGGTAATCTGCTAATGCTTGGGTGTGTGTGAGTTGTTGTTAATCGATGCCTAGGGAGGTGTAATATGAATGTCTTGATTTCTGTTATTCGATAACGATGATGATGATTATGTTAATTATTGGGGTTAATGTTAAGAATTGTAACTGTTTTAATCCTTGATTGGGGTGGAAAGAATGAGATTTATGTTTGCCTAATTTATGGGAAATTGGTTGACTGGTCAGATCGCACAAGAGTGTGTAATCGCACACGTCCACCTCAATCGCACAACACAGTTCAGTCACACAACAGAAATTAAATCGCACAAGGGATTGGGCTCATGAGTTGTTTGGGCCGTTCACCAAATGCAAAGCCCAAACCTAGTCGCACAGGTGAACCTCGTCGCACAAGTGATCCCAGTCGCACAGGTGGCCCAGTTGCACAAGGGGGTCCAGTCGCACAAGCAAGTTTGGGCCAAACATTTCGTTGGGCTGCACTCTAGCCCAATAACAAGATGTCAGTCGCACAAGTCCAGTTCAATCGCACAAGTTGGGGATTGGACTCCACATGTTGGGCCGAACCTTCGTGTTGGACTACACACACACACTTTAATTTGATCACACATTTTGTTGGGCCGCATGAATTCATTATATGATTTAACTGTTGAATGTTTTGATTGAACAATGGATTTAGGATGAGAATATGATTATGACCGATTATGTGTTATGTGAAGACATGTGTACAATGTGTTTGCTATGAAACTCGGTATATGTGAAACTAATGGATTACGGTAATCATATTAGGCTTTGATTGACTAAGTGTGAACAAGAATTAAGTCTAACCGAGCAAATCAAGGTGAGTTCATTCCTCTTGAGCATGCGTCCCGGTGGGTGGGACAGTCATTGGGTATCCCTGAGAGGGATAGGTTCTTGGGTAAATCAAATGGGTATTCCTGAGAGGAATACGTCTTGTGGGTAATATCAGGAATGTTGGATAATACACTCATCCTATCACCATTAAGTCCCATCTTGTTTGTTACCTGAGAGGTAACGGGGGTATTAGTTGATAGCGATGTTTAGGTTTGGCACCCTCACCCCATACCTGAGAGGACGGGTGTGAACTAATGACCCAGTCATGCCCAATGCTTGATAGGAGTATTGGGGAAAGGTCAAAATAATCTGGAGCTGTCTTGTACTCGAGTTATTATCAACATTGTAATCAATGAACTAAACTAAACACTTGGTAACCAACGTTTTCGTAAACTATGAACTTACCAGCGTTGTCTGATACACTTGTTGCATGCTCGCAGGTCGTTAGGTACTTTGGATAAGGAACTTGCTATCTGGATGGCTGGAGTGGTCATGGGTCGTACTACTTGGAATGCATGACTTGTTTAATGGTTTTACATACATTTGGTTTGAAACATTTTAACAACGATTTACTTTTTGCTTCCGCTGAAACACGTTAACCTTGGATTATGTTTATGAATGTTTTATCATTATAAATGGAGACTTTATTTAATATTGTATTACTGGTTCAATGTGATGGGTGGCTGGATCCTGGTATGTCACACGCCTAGCGGGGTTTCCACTTGTGGTATTTTGGGGGTGTGACAATAAGACCTTAGTGTCATACCATTTAATGTCCTTCATGACAAGGCTTTAATGCCGTACTTTCCAATGTCCTATGTGACAAGGCTTTAGTGCCATATCTTTCATGTCTATCGTGACGAAGCTTTGTGCCATATCTTTCACAATCTTTGTGATAGGCCTTGTGCCATATCTTCCATGTCCTTCGCGACAAGCCAAGGTTCTATATTTAAATGTCCTTCGTGACAAGCCTGTGTGCTACATCTATATGTCCTTCATGACAAGCCTGTGTGCTACATCTATATGTCTTTCGTGACAGGCCGATGTGCCATAATTAAATGTCTCTTATGACAAGCCAATGAGCTATATAACTAGGCCTAATACCAACTGCGGTAAGTGAAGCTAGTGAATATGATATGTATATAAGATCTGCAAGATCTAATGCAATTAAATTGATTTGCTAATTGGTTCTCAAAGTATTACTGATGGCTTTATTTCCTTTCAGGTAAACTTATGGCGAGACTGAGTATTGGCAAAGCAAATAAGAAAACGGTGGTGACGATTTAGAGCACCAGAACCGTAATGACGAAGAGAATCGTCTTCGATCCATAATTGTCGATGAAGTCGGTAAAGCCCTGGCTGGTTTTATGACCACATTTAAAGTTCCAAAGCCATCAGTACAGCAAGAGAACTCCGTTACTAAACCCCATTATAATACTCATAAGACTGAAAAGTCTCAATTCTCCTCAACTAAAAGTGAGCAGAATATCAAGAGTATCAAGAAAGTTGAGTCTCATGACTCTAAGAGGGGGTGTACCTATAAGCACTTTGTTTCGTGTAACCCCCGTGACTTTACCGGTGAGATTGGAGCAATCGATGCTCTAAATTGGCTGGATGAAATGGAAACCGTTGTTGATATAAGCGGTTGTGCCGCCAAGGACACTGTTAAATTCGTGTCTCAATCCTTCAAGGAGGATGCTCTGACTTGGTGGAAGACACTAATCCAATCCACTGGCAAGGTTGAAATGTACAGCCTGAGTTGGTCAAAGTTCGTGGAGCTGATCCGCGAGACTTATTTCCCACCTCACGAGGTGGAGAAAGTTGAAACTGACTTTCTAAAGCTGACCATGAAAGGCCTCGAGTGTCGAGCCGATTGTCTGATTACAACTCCTTATCAAGACTCATGCCATACTTAATTACCCCCGAGTCTAAGCACATTGCGTGGTTTATTGGAGGACTTACTCCAGAAATCAAGGGGATGGTTAAATCCTCCAAACCTGTGACTTATAGATCCGCTGTGGATCTGGCTCTTTCTCTCACTGAAGATGAAATAAGAGCAAGGGCGATTAAGGCCGAGGAGGATCATAAGCGAAAGCGTGATGATGCCCCAGGTAAAAAGTTCAAAAAGGGTAAGACCGGTTCGAAATAACCAGTCTAAGCCAAATGAGGCAAAACCCAAATGTAAAACCTGCGGGAAGCAACACTTTGGAAAATGTCTCCGTGAGGCGACCAAAGGTTGTGGCATCTATAAGAAGATGGATCACAAGTCTCATGAATGCAAAGACTTGAAAGACGCCACCTGCTATGGATGTGGCGAGAAAGGGCATATAAAGACCCGCTGCCCAAAGAGGGCGACTGACAAGAGAAACAAGGCCACTGATGGCCAGAAAGGCAATGTTTGAGCATTCTAATCTGCTAAACCAAAAGCAGTTTAAGACATGTCCTTACGTATCTGTTTCTCATAAATGTTTTATTATTAGAAACTTGTTTTAACTCTGGAGCTAATTAGAGCTTCATCGATTGTAAATTTAATAGAATTTTAATTTTGCCCTTTCAAAACATAAATGTCATTTAAAAAAAATCAAATGGCCAATACAAATGGTTTCACATATGATATATCCTTCTCAAATCAACTTGTCTTTGATAATCTTTTTAATTATAAATCATGCGGGATTCGATATGTTCTTAGACATGGATTGGTGAATCCAAAAACCAAATTCACCTTGTCTACAGATAGAAACTTATCGAAATTTAAAATCCCCATCTGGTGATATATTCACCATCCGTGGAAAACCAACTTTATGGATTGCCCGAGAAAGATTTTATGCTTGAGGCATCCAAGTGATTGAAGGAAGGATGTGTCATCTACAAGACATGAGTAACTTTTGATGAATTAAAGTCGAAAGCCGAAGACCTTTATGTGGATGGACATGAGAAGTCCGTAGCCACCTAGGAAGCTTAATGTTTAGAATGTTCACATGTGAGTCAAACATAGTAGACAATTCATGGTCTGCATCATTGAATAGGAAATCCCAAATAGATTCGGAAATGGTAACAACGGATCTAATCTCCCAGTTACCTAGAATAAATCGCGGCAATGACGCGATGTAAATTATATTCGACAAACTTATTAAGTCGACGCTTCTTGTCAATTAAGGAAAATTTTAAAATTTCCGACAAGTTAAGCTATTTAAAGACAACATCGAATCTCCTCATGGAGTACTGTTGTCTAAAGTATCGAATTATGATACTAAATATATTCTAATCTCAGGAAAATTCTAGCAAGGTGCTTAGCTGATAAGCACTTGTCATGTTTCGCCATGACGTTTAAACGTAAGCCTAAGATTTATTGAAAAACCTTGTCCAATATGGACCATGGAATTTGAAAGTTCCAAGTTTACCTCGTAAACGCAAATGGGATTCCCATTATGGCCAGGATACTCTTGAGAGGTTGAAACCTCCTACTATACGGATTTGACCGTATTGCTCCGAGCAAATCTCGAGGTCGAGATTTCTTTTAAGGGGGTGAGGATGTAACACCTCGTAAACTCATGTCAAATTATGTATCGACACGTGTCCCTAATCCTAATTACGTCAAACGTTGACTAGGAGGGACTATTATCGCCAAACAATCAAAACTTTGAATATGCAAAGACTAAAAGTGTCAAAATGCTTAAACTAAGCCTCTGAGTGACCTTATACGGTATTCGTATTCTTTTAATAAGCCACTTGTTGGATAAACGAAACCGTTTGCAATATAATTTCAAAAGTTGTGCATCGAAGGGTTAAAAGTGTCAACATGTTAATTCTTACCTCTGAGTGACCTTTTAACGAACCGGGTGCTTCATAATGTTCGTTCATACTCTCGGGAATACCTAATATGGGCTATGTGAAGCTTTGATACCGTTAAACGATAAATTGCACAAGTTGCGAGTTAAAGGGGTTAAAAGCTTCATCGAGAGAAACTAGTGCCTTCGGGTGATCTTTTAACGAACCCGAAGACTTATGGTGTTTGTTATACTTCCACGAATACTTAAAAACCTAACTTGAAGGGTCATAGGTGCCAAAAATGAAAGTTAATTCAAGTTAGGAGGTTAAGGGACCATTATGCCAAAGTTTAAAAACTTTTGGCTGAACCTAAAAGAGGTCGCGCTGCGCGACAACCCCCTTGGTTCTCGGTCGCGTGACGCGACAGCGTCATCTGCGTAGAAAACATGTTGCAGCTGCTGTATTGTGTTCCTTGGCCACCACACAACTTTCATACTCACATAAATCAATACTAGGGACTTGTTAATGGTTTATAAAACCTAGTATACACTTGTTAACATCCTATTAATACTTGGAGAACACACATGACACTTGTAATCATCCTAGTTCATCCCAAACACTATAAATAGGTGTGATCTTTCAATTCAACACTTGCACCTTCCTTTCATTTCTCTCTAGCTTGAGTTTTCCTTAAGTTTTCTGGGATTCCTGATCATAAAGAAGCCTATTCTAGTTGAAAAGATTGCTAGGACCCTTTGTAAGTGTGCCTAGCCACTAGTTTATGTTTTATAGGCTTTTAAGCCAAAAGTCAAGCGTTATCGTAATAATGCTCTGACTTTTAGTTAGACCTTAAATGGTCAAGGCATTGTTCACAACGAACATGGCTACGTGATCGTAATTAGGTAGGTGTTAATCCCTCAAAAGGGCACCTCCTAAGAATCACGTTTGCTTGGTCAATTGACGAGTCAAAGTAATAATAATTTAAAAGTCAAAGATTTTTAAAATAATTGCGATATGAGTTTAGAAGTGTTCTAAAATATATTTTATCATTTAAACAACTTGGTAATAATTATTAGAACATGTGTAAACATGTTCGGCTCGTCAATTCCCGTTTTAGGGTCGGTTCGGAACCGAAAGTCGCGTAGTTTGACTTCTACGTTGACTTTTGGTTATAAACCGAATTAGACTAGTATGCTACTGATTATAGATTCCGTTATGATCGTAATATAATGTAGTATAATCCTATAAGGTTATATTACACGATCGGACAAGGAATCTGAGTTTTATGCAAGTTTCCGTATTTATGCCATACTTTGACCTTTATGCCCTTTTTAGCAAAAATAAGGTTTTAGACACAAATAAGCTTTCAATTGAATTATGTACTGATATGTTAACATTTTTAACATATTTTGATGTTTATAATCTGGTCATAAACTGAGTATACGCATATAATCGTAAACTAGACTTTTAAAAGGACTAAAATGCCCTTTTAGGTCTAAAATGAGTTTTAAACATAATATTGTTATAAAACTCAATTACCTACTGATGTGATATTATTATTAGGATTATTTGGGATACTAAGTCAGATTGTAAACTGAGTTTAACTTCTGCTGATAAATGACGATAATGCCCTTATGGCACATAAAATGCGTTTTAAGCTTAATATTCAAACCAAACCTTTTGTTTACTGACATGTTATGACAAATAAAATATTCTAACTACTCAAAGCTGTTCATAACATGAGATTTCATAAATCTTCACATAAATCGTCATTTAACGACTTTAACGTCGTTTAGGCGCATAGTATGGTTTTAAACCATATTTATGAACAAAAATTTGTTACCTAATGATTTTATAAATCATTTTAAATATTTTCACAGTAGGCATAAGTCATGAACTCAGAATCCCAAATAAATTCTCAAAGTATGTGTGAAATGACGAAAATGCCCCTATGGTACATAGTTTGGTCTTAAAGTGTAAACTACACATATATTTGATATCCTACATATATGATATCATAATTAAACCATTTCTACAGAATGTTTATGACCATAACATCATTTTATTCGCAAGCTCCTTTTATAAATTGTAAAATTACCAAAATGCCCTTATAAGGCATAGTTTGATTTTTAAAACCTTAACGGGCATGCAAGTTGATATCCTACTGATATTATAACTTGCTTAAAGTGTATTGGCATATGGAACTTGTTCATAACTCATCCAGTTACCCGTTATCCCTTATACGCGTACGGTTAGACTTACGTAACTAGTTTACATAAGTTTACCAAAAAGGGGTTTAACCTTATCGTTTTGATCTCAAAATCCAGAATGTATTATGTTTACCCATATCATACAAGTCCTAGTACTTGTTGGGTTTAAACTACATTCTATTCGATATACGCTTAATTTAGCGAACTTATTCTTAAGTATTGGGTCATATCTAAAGGATCTACCTTTGGCCCGTATACATTCTAACAGATAATAAATCTGTTCATTCCAGACTATAGTACCCCCCCCCCCCCCAGATAATCGGACTTGGGTCAATATATTTACACTTGCGCCTTTTTGCCAAATATAGTCTGGTTGATTGGAAGCTAGCAATAAGGTAAATACTCTTGACTTATTTTAGAGTAAACTTGGGATGGTAAATATGCCTCTTGGGACGGTTATTACACAAGTAAGTCGCCTATGATTGCGCAAAAGTGTATGAAGACGGTTTTATTCCGTTTACTTGATAATTACTTTTATTGGGGGTTATTGATACCTTGTCCGGACAACCCAATGGGTTAATCAAGCATATAATCTCGTAACAAGAAATATCCCAAGATATATTTAAAGGATTACCTACGGGTTATCTATATGTATAAAACTCTTTTTGAAAAACTATTTTTCCAAAGAGTCAGTTAATTGTATTTACCAGCTTTGGCTGACGTATTTTCAAAAGATTGAACAGCAGGTACCGAACCTTATTATAGGATGGGATTTACGGGTCGGCTAGAATGAAGGCTAAGGAATTTGCACTCCTGATGCTTAAGGCCTATGATGTCTAAAGCTCTGTTTATTTGGATCCTGCCTGTGGGCTTGTATCGAACGCTTGTAATACTTTTATACATTCAAGCTTTATTTTTATAATTTCAATCCAATACTTCCACTGCATATTATTATATTGTGATAACTGTTATCCAATCGTCACGATTGTACCCTTCCGGGCCCACCGAAATCGGGGTGTGACAAAGAAACCATATCCATGAGTTTTTATTTTTTGATTCAAGTACACCATAAGCCACCGGAAAAATGGAATTGTTACCATCAACACTATTGGCAGTGACTAGTGCATACCTTGCTGTGACTCTTGTCGGTTCACTTTTCTCAATGAAGTATTCAAATTCATTTACAAGTGCATAATGGATTAATGTTCGTCTAAATGCGGCAACATTTTCAAATGTTGAGTTCAACTTAATGGGTCGACTTTTCTTGGTATAAGTTTCCTCTTGGGAGTTATGTTGCTCAACTTCATCAACACTACTATAATAACTATGATAGCTTTCATCACTTAATGAATACTGTGATTCATCTTCACTGTGTGGTTCGTCACCCACTTCATCTTGACCCCTGAAAAAGATTTACAATTCTAATGATTTAGTAGATATTGATGCACACGATATTGAACTCACTTTTAAACAAACTTTTACCTTTGATTAACAGAAGAAGTCTCATGATTACTACTCGTTGTCACATAAACGACAAGTTCCTTTTCCACTTCATACATTCTAATCATAAACTCAAATTTCTCATGAGAATCAAGCTTGATAATAGATTGATCTATGGCATACTTGTCAACGAAATAAATAGAGAAACGAGATCCCTATTTGATGGATAATGATTTGTAACCTCTTCAACTATATCATCAAAGTTGTATGAGCATGTATCAATGTATATACATTTTTGATAACCAAAACAATACCGTTTCCTAGCCGAGTTCTTAGCTAATCGAAAGTAGCCTCCATATTTTAATTTTATCTTATACTTGGATGTTATTTGAAAAATATTTGGCTCAAGTGTTGGTGATTGAGCCATGTTCTCCCATGTTGGTGCATCTATATTATCATCTTCCATCTTGAATCAATCCAATCTAACAAAAAAATCCAAGACCAAAACAAAACAATAAGAAAAAAAAATCCAATCTAACTTTTGTTGCAGATATACAAACTTGAAAAGCTTTTTCCCAAACTTTCTAAAACCAAGATGGGTTATTGAAAACTAAAATCAAACAACTTCCTTTTACTTCACATTCCTGTAACTATAATAATTTTTCTTAAAGTTAAAGCCCATAAAACTGTCATAGGAATTTGTCAGTTTAATTCTGTAGAATTTATATATAAAAAAATCGAATATGAAAACAAATCACAACCCAAATCATCAGAATACTTGCCTACCCATTTTAACATATAGTGAGTGATTCATAAAAAATCCACAAAACAGTAAGTTGCTTGTGTGATGAAACGGAGGTAAAATGACTAACCAATGCTGTGTCATCAAAATCACCTATCAAGCCTAAACCTTTAAACAAAGATGCTTGATGAACAAACATACCTGCAAAAGAAAGACCATGAACCGGATATTCCCAAGCTCAAAAGGGTATCAATCGAAATCATTGTTGTGTGCTGCTGTGTCGCCGGAATCACCCTGTTGTGTCGTCGGCAGAAGAATCGCTGGCCGGAATCCCCTGCTGTGTCGCCCTCTGCTGTGTCGCCGTAGATGAAGAAACCCAAACGTCGTACATAAATCCAGAATGATCTGATTATTCTCTAACTTGATCTTTTAATTTTGAGAAGGATAGTTTTGTCATTTTAACAGAGAAGGGGAAATTTGCAATTTTTATTTAGGCTTCCTTTATAAAGGGAAATATGCAATTATTCCTTTCAAAAACTATGAATCTGGTTCTTATGCACTAAATTTGATAGATTTGGTCCATATAACCATCGTTTGCTTTAAAAAATAGTCAATGGGTCAGGTGAGAATTATTTTGACTATGTAAAAACAACAATTTAACCCCCATTGACTATTCTTTATCTTTTTTAAAGTTACACTTTGAAATCCCTGTAATTTTTAAAAGAGCAGAACAGTCAAGTGGTTAAAGTGTAGTTTTAGAAAAGCCAAAATAGTAACATCACCTGACGTACGAACCATATTTAAAAGCAATCAGTCTCTATGAGGACTAAACCCATTTTTGCCTAAAATCATATGGCCATATATCTAGTTTACTAATTAAATAGAGTTAAATATGATTTTAGTCCCGGTGATTTGGGTCATTTTGACAGCTTAGTCCAAAGGTTTCATTTTTCGCTTGTAGGTCTAAAAAGGTTTCACCGTTGCTATTTTAGTCCACTGGGTTAACTTCATCCATTTTTTCTGTTAATGAGAAGAGCAATTCGATCATTTTATATGTAATTCTAATCGGAGTGTCGCGCTCCGGTCAAAGATAAGATTTATATGCCCAAATTACCCTTAACAAATAATTAGTGGTAGTAAGGGGTCGAACCACGAAGAGTATGTGGTTTGCGGATGGACTTGATTGATTTTATAGGTGTGTCACTATTATGAAGCTTACTAGATTATTTTTACGGTTTTTGTGTGTTTTTTAAAAGATGTGGAAATGAATTAACAAGTTTGATTGGATTAATTAACTACTAGAAATTGAATGATTGCGAGAAAACTGTGATTAATGATTATAAAACAAGATAGACAAACAAGGTACACACCCGGTTCAACAATTGCAAGGCCTAGAGTTACTACGTGTTTTAATTTGGTTTAATTAAATTAGTTCATTAACGATTTAGAATCACAAGGTTTAGGTGCCAATTGCTATCAACGTCATAGACAACGGACCACAATGCACTTTGTTACCTTGGACAAGTGAAATCTATCAAAAGATAAAGCATAAGTACGCATATTCATTTCACAAAGACAAATTTCATAACTCATTCGTCAATTCGCAAATACAATACAAACGTAGGACAATTATCTAATGATCAAATGCAATTCAATTAGTCACAAACCAAATGTTTAACAAATAGTAAACCCTAGAACCTTACAAAAGTCTACACCGGGGTGAACCTCCAAGAAATTAGCCGCTCATGATCGGAAGAACTTGATCATCGGATGTTGGAAGCTTGATATTGATCATCTTGAAACCTTGGAACGGTGAATGATAAAGGTTAGGGTTTGGGTTGAAGGATGGTGGTGATTGATTTGAGTGATAGATGAACTAGTGTTTTGGGAATGGTGGTAATGATGAATCGAATGGCTGATTGCAATGATTCAGATGATGATTAGTGTAATGGATGGATTGGGAATGATAGGGATGATAGGTTATGGCTCCAAGAAATGGTTTCAAACTCAATTCCAAGTGTAACTCCCCCTTTTCCCAAAGTTGACTTTTTCTCTAAAAAAATCCCGTTTTTACCAATCAGCCAGTGTGCAGCAGATAATGTGTCAATTTATGGCCTTTCAAAACCTTATATTTTGATTCGTCTCGTCGAGCTACCCCAAATGCATATATTATAAGCCGCGAAACTCATTTTCTAACTCAGGATAAGCCAAAATGAAGTGACTTCTTTGCCTTCTTCTTCTTGACCGTCTTCTTCTTTGTTTTTTCTCCAAACCTATCAACCATAGCATATACCTTTTTGTTTGGATTCATGTCCTTTTTTAGGACACTTATCCTCACCGAGTGAGTTAGTAAAATTTGGAAAAACATTTAAATTTAATTCTCGATCCCCAAACTTCATGCTTACCGTTCCCGTTGCACAATTTATTATGGTGTTAGCAGTTGTCAGGAACGGTCTACCCAGTATGACT
The DNA here is from genome assembly GCA_030545235.1 of Helianthus tuberosus. NCBI lineage: Eukaryota > Viridiplantae > Streptophyta > Magnoliopsida > Asterales > Asteraceae > Helianthus > Helianthus tuberosus. The sequence continues at coordinate 43,471,082 of CM060358.1, read as the reverse complement.
ATCGGTTGGGTGTCCTCAACACACCCAACATAGTCTATTACCAAAAATTCAACTGGGTAGTAACAATCATCCACCTTGGATGCGTGGGAGTTTGATCGGCCAATACCACGGGAGTATCAAATTTTTTTAATGGACCAAAATCATATTGGTCATACAAACTCCCGGGCAAGATGCTCACACAAGCTCCAAGATGTAGGAGCGCTCTCTCAATTTTGAAAGTTCCAATTTGAATTGGGATAAGAGGATCTCCCGGATCTTGAGCTTTTTGAGGAAGGGCACTCGATAAAACGGCACTAACATGAGATATCAAATCAACCGGTTCGGGTAATTTGTTGTGCCCTTTTTCGATGCTTAACTCCTTTAAACATTCCACATGAGCCGGAACCTTTTTAATGTCATCTAGTAACGGTAATTAATTTTTGCTTTTTTAAAATTTTCCCACCTCTCGTCCTTCGATGGGTACCGTTCCTCCACTTTCGATGCATTAATCGGGTTAAGTTGATTTAAACAATTTTCACAAAAAGAAGTTTTTGTTATATTTTCAGTTTTAGTTTGTGAAATCATTTCTTGTTCATTTTCACTTTCTGGCTCATCACTTGCATCTTCCACTACACCATCAAGGAATTGTGGTGGTGAAATGCTTTGAACACTACAAATTTCATCATTCACAAGAAGACTTACCGCGCTAATGTGTACATTCCTCACATTGCCCGTGCTTGAGCTTTGATGCTTCGGGTTCATTGTGGTGTCACTTGGGAGCTTTCCCATGCTCCCCCTCATTTGAGCCATTTCCTCCGCGAGTTGGCCCACTTGCTTTGCTAATGCTCCATGCGATTTGTCTCTTACTTCAAACTCTTTCTTCATTTCAGATTTGATCTCTTGATTTGAAGTAGTAAGGGCATTCATAGCATTCATGAGTGCATCAAACTTAGAATTTATTGAGTCATCACCGCCCGTTTGAGAGTTTGAACCACCACCCCCATTTCCACCTTGGTTGTAGCCACGTTGGTAGTTGTTGTCACGGTTTTGGTATCCTTGGCTACCCCCTTGATTGTAGTTCCTTTGATAACCCCCTTGGTTACCACCTTGCCGATTATGATAAGAAGAACCACCTTGCCCACCTTGATTTCCCGGTTGAAAGTTTGGGTTCATTTGATTCGAAGCATTACCATATCGGAAATTTGGGTGATTTCTCAAACCCGGATGGTAAGTGTTGGAGTTCATATCATATTGCTTTCGATCCCCATACACTTGATTTACCTCTTCGGTGTAGTCACCCAGCCCCGTTTGACATTGATCGGTCCAATGACCAATCTCCCCACAATCTTCGCAAACCACAAATTGTACCACATTCACCCCCTTCCTATTCATACGAGCCAACTCCCCTTCTAGAGTAGAAATCCGATCCTTAGAGTTAGAATCAAGATTAGGAAGTGACCGGGAAATGGGATGTTTTTTAGCTCTATCGGCTGAGTCCTTTGACTTTGACCGCTTGCTCATCCGTTCAAGAAAATCCCAATCGTCATCTTCATGGTTACTCAATGATGTGTGCAAAATGCAACATATAAATTACATCAATTGTGGCATAAAACTAACCCTTTTTTAGTACTAATGTTGGAAAAAGTGTGCTTTTGTCTTCCTTTTCTATTTTCAGGATTAAATGAGCTCAAATTAACAAAAGAAGCAAAAAGGCAGCTAAATCTAACATAAATACAAGAAAAGGAACAAACGTGGCATGCCCGACCTCCCCGACAGCATCTTCCCAAGCAAAACAAGAGAACAGAAGGCTGAACACGCCCCGTGCTCAGTGAACACGGGGGCATGCCCAAGTGTCAGCATAAAAGACAAAGCTGTAGAAGCTTCTATCGCCCACCACGGGGCCGTGCTCAGCGGACACGGGGCCGTGGTCAACTATAAGATTCGCAGAATCCAGGCAAATCTTGATAGTACAGATATGTTTCTGCACACGGGGTCGTGCCCAGCGAACACGGGGCCGTGGTCAACTAATGCAGACAAGAGCAATTAATGAAGACAGAGAAGGAGGATGGACACGGGGTCGTGCCCACTAGACACGGGGTCGTGCCCACTGGACACGGGGCCGTGCCCGAGCTACTGTTCAGGCTATAAATAGGGGTGCTTGGCTCAATTGCAAACCATCCCTTGGCACACCACCTCTCTCACACTTCACCCACCACCCACCACCATCACAACACCATCATCCACCACCATCATCCATTGTCCATCATAGAGTGTGTGAGTCGTCTCGGGATCCAAGATTGATCGTAAGAGTTATTGACAATCAAGGCCATGTTTGCCTAAGTCTCTTACATCACTTGGTGAAGACAAAGTGTCTAGTGTAATACTTTTTATTTTTAATATTTTCGCACTTTTTACTTGGTTATGTATTAATGACTTTAATAACTAGTTTCTTATGTTGAAGGTGATTCTTCCTTATCGTTTGTCTGTGGTGTCTTGGCATTATTTTACTGTCTATATAAAATAAAATATTTTCACCATTCATATCTCCACGGTCTATATGGAGGTATGTTGGCTACCTGGTCAGGGGTTAAGGGAACGGTTCGGTAAGAGTCTTGCCTTGTTCAGTGTATAGATCCTGCAAGGACCTGGGTCAAATTTAGTAGGATCTCCTTCAATACCCACCGGTATTGGATGGCGGATGTCCAAACTCTTTGATCCCCTCACATGTAAGCTACTATTAATACTTTAACCTGGCTACTTAGGACTGTATCCCTGCTGACTCAGACTACTTAGCCGAGGGTAACGTCACCTTCAAAAGAGGGGCCTACCATAATATGCATTAATAACTTAATTAATTATCTTTCAATAATCCGACCCTTTAGGATTGTATCCTTGCTGACTCAAACTACTGGGTTGAGGGTAACGTCACCTTCAAAAGAGGGGCCTACTACAATAACTAAGATAACCTCTTAAAAAGTGCAAAAGTGCGGAAATCATCAAAGGTTACACTAAACATGAGTCGGAGCCAAGTTATTCATCTTGTCTATCTGTTTTTACTTTTATTTTATTTTTCAGCATTTTAGTTAGTTTTATTTTTCTTGTTTCAAACCTTTTTCTAAACTTTTGATTTGATTAGACGTTGAGGATAAACCGGTACTAAAAGCTCTTGTGTCTTTGGACGACCTCGGTATCTTACCAACACTATACTACGCTCACGATGGGTGCACTTGCCCATATGTGTGTTTGGTGTTAGTAAAATATCGTGTTTTATAAATTTAAAACTTGGCTAAAAAGTGTAAAAGGGCTTAAAATATACTTAAAATTATATAACACACCCGCACACATCAAGTTTTTGGCGCCGTTGCCGGGGACACAAGGATTTTAAGAAAGTTAGGAATCAACGGCCTAATCGTTTTTCTTATTTTTCTATTTTTTAGGATTTTTCTTAGTTTTTCAGTTTCTGCAGAGCTCAGCACGGGCCGTGCCTGGTCGGACACGGGTCGTGTCCAACATTGTTACTGGTAGTTTTTATTTTCCGAGTTACAGAGAGCTGAGCACGGGGCCGTGTCGGTGCAACACGGGGCCGTGTCCAACTCCCCAGTAACAGGGATCCGGAAAACAATCACTGTATCTCCGACCACGGGCCGTGTTCACCTGAGCACGGGGCCGTGGTTAACCTTCTGACCAACGTTCTTTTCTGTTTTTATCGCAGGACTTGGAACCCAGGCGCCACAATTGAACTTCCTACGTTGTGTATGAGCTCCAGTTCCAGTAGAGACATAAAAGAACCTCTAGAAGAACCCGAACGCTTTCTCAGAAAAAGACTTAAAGCTAAAAACCAAGAGAAAGTTTCGGGGAACCCACTTCCAATGGCGGACCAACGTACCCTCATGGATTACCTATGACCCACTGTAGGTAATCTCGGCGCCGCTATCAATGCACCGAATGTCGAAGCCAATAAATTCGAACTTCGGCCACATTTGATACAAATGCTTCAAAACTCCGCAACCTTCCATGGGCTTGCGGACGAGGATCCCCGTCTACATATTACTAATTTCTTAGAAATATGTGATACCTTTCGGATCAATGGAGCATCAAACGACGCCATCCGCCTTCGGATGTTTCCATTTTCATTAAAAGACCGAGCTAAGGCTTGGCTTAATACCCACCCAGTTGGCTCGGTAAACACCTGGGATGAACTAGCCCAAAAGTTTCTATATAAGTATTTCCCTCCTGCTAAAACGGCTAAATTAATGACTGAAATTAATACATATTCACAAGAAGATGGGGAATTCTTATATGAAACTTGGGAAAGGTTCAAGGAGCTACTAAGAAAGTGTCCTCGTCATGGTCTTGCGGTATGGCAACAAGTATCCACTTTCTACAATAGGTTGTTGCCACACACAAGAGAAACACTTGATTCTAGCTCCGGGGGACTTTTAGGTAATCGTCGCCCAAATGAAATATATAATCAAATTGAGGAAATTGCTCAAACCAATTTTCAATGGCACACTCCCCGAGGCAATAAATCTATTGCCCCGGGCGCCCATAAGGTTAATGAAAGCACTTCTTTACAAGCCCAAATCGAGGCCCTTTCTTCAAAAATCAAAAAGTTAGAAATGGCAAAAACGGTCTCGGTTATGGCTTGTGAAGGGTGTGGTGGGCCACATGAAAATTGGAGTTGTATGAAAGAATTAGATGATCAAACGGAAACGGTAAACTACATTGATAACAGACCTAGGCCGTCGGGTCCTCCAATGGGTACCTACAACCAAGGATGGCGTAACCACCCAAACCTTGGTTGGAGAGATCCCGGCAATAGTAGTAATCAACAAAACCAACGAACTAACTTTCAACAACCACAAAATTTTTCTCAACAACAAGGTGGACGAGAAAGGCTTGAAGATACTGTATCTCGCCTCATCTCCGACACCGAAAAGAAAAACTCGGATCAATTTCAGCAATTGGAATTGAATTTTAGAAATCAACAAGCTAGCATTCAAAACATTGAAAAACAATTAAATCAAATAGCTCAAAATTTCTCCGAGAGACCACAAGGCGCGTTACCGAGTAATACCGAGACCAACCCAAAGGCGCAAGTACATCTCATAACCTTGAGAAACCGTACCGTGGGTCCCGAAGAGGCTCCACTCCCACCAACTGAAAGAAGCCAATCTAGCCAAACCATAACTCCACCCGCGCCCCAACAAGAAAAGGCTTCTCCACCAGTTCAAGAGCCTACTAAGACTCCTCCGGTTCCATACCCCGGTCGGTTAATTCGTCAAAAGATCGATGAGCAATTCGCAAAGTTTGAAAATTTACTAAAACAATTGCATGTTAATATTCCATTTATCGAAGTCCTAACTCAAATGCCTAAATATTCAAAATTTATGAGGGACTTCCTCACTCATAAAAGGAAAATTGAATCATTGCAATTAGTTAACTTAGGCGAAGAATGCTCAGCCTTACTACTCAACAAACTCCCGAAAAAGAAGCTTGACCCTGGAAGCTTCACAATTCCTTGCTCGATTGGGAAATCCCCCATTCGTAATGCACTAGCCGATCTCGGGGCAAGCATCAACCTCATGCCCTCATCAATGTTCAATCGACTCGGCTTAGGAAAAACAAGTCCTACAAAAATAAGCATACAACTCGCCGATAGATCCGTCAAATACCCACAAGGTGTCGCTGAAAATCTATTGGTCAAGGTCGGCGAATTTGTCTTTCCGGCCGACTTTGTCATACTAGATATGGAAGAAGATACCGAAGTACCACTCATCCTAGGGAGGCCATTCCTAGCTACGGCCCAAGCAGTAGTAGATATGAATGATGGAACACTAACATTGAGGGTTGGGGACGAGGAAGTAAAGTTTGGAGTCGGAAAAAGAGTAGAAGATGAAGACCCGGTCAACTACATGAAGGTCATTGACTCAAGCTTGGATGATGCTCTCCGACGGTGTAGCATGGGATGCAAAACATCCCACTTGGGTAACATATGACCAGGCTTTGGGTCTAGCCAAGTACCCTTATAAACGTGGCGCACCACAGAGGCATTCCGCCGAACTATCCTTAGTTTAGTTTAGACTAATTTTTATGTTTTCTAGTTTAGTTTTAATTTTCAGGAATAAAACACACTCGGGATGGTGAAGGATAACAAGGGAAACTTGAACCAACACCCCATGCATGAAAACAGGGCCATCCGACAAATTTTCTTCATTACAGCAGGTTCAGCACAGGCCGCGCCCGCCCAACACGGCCCCGTGCTGCACAGACTGCAGAAAATGCCCAGTTCAGGTAAACTGAACACGGGCCGTGTTCACCCAACACGCCCCCGTGTCCAGGCTTCTGTTTCTTTTGTTCAACTTTTTGTTACTGGCACCTGAACACGGGGCCGTGCCCGGACACCAAGTGGCCGTGTCCAGACGCCCAGTAACATAAAATTTTGCTTTTTCACACCTTTTACACATTCAATCTACCTAAAAACTTATTTTTGGACACATTGAGGACAATGTGTAATTTAAGTATGGGGGGATGCTAAAACTTTGAATCTTGCAAGTCCTAATTACAAGCCTTACACAAAACTCTATTGGAACCGCTAATCACCCCAAATTTTTTAAAAAATTTTCAATTTTTTTACTTGTCTAGGTTTACCTTGGGAATTTCAAATTCTAAAAAAAAGTTATATTTTTACAAATTTACAACCGATAGCGTCGTGATAAAAAGAACCAACATAAGAAAGTTATGAAAAGGCATGACAAGTTTAGTTAAAATTTAATTATATATACTTGATCACATAAAAACCCATTCCCACAAAATTGAGTTTTGAGCCTTTATTGAGCATACAAATACATATCTTTAAACTAAATGCTCATTTTTCGTTTCTTGTGTGAATAGCCGCTTGGTTCTTACAACTCTAGAACTTGCCACGACGATACATTCCCGGTCCTTGCCAACTTAAACCCGAGTAAGTAAATGATGGAGGCATTAGGACTAACCCTTTTTATTTCTACACCATTATTTTTCTTTTTTTTTTACCACCTACCCAAAATCCACCTAGTTAGCCCCTTTGAGCCTAAACCTTTTTCATTTCTTAACCCAAACCAAACACCCTTTCACCCACCAAAACCTTTTTATTTTTTTATTTTTAACCCTTTTTTTTAGTAACAAGCTCGGTTTTTCGTATGACTTTTCAAAAAAAAAATGTTGATGATGAAGCAAAAGAAATAAACAAGCAAGTTCATCAAAAATAACTTTGTTTGAATAATAGCTTCATCGAAATAAAAAATTGCAAAAATAAAAAGTTTTACGAAAACCGACGCTTTTTCGCCCTTTTCTACTAACCACCAACCCAACCACCTACCTTTAACCCAAGCCTAACCCTTCACCCAAAAGTCCTCTTGATATTTACAAAGGTATATAGTTAAAAAGGAGGAGGATTGATTGCTTGGCAAGCCTATGGTAGGAGTACGTTCCATGCCGCTCTCGAGTGATTCACTAAAATACATCTTCGGCCGAGTGTTGAGTGATCCCCCGTGAGGTATGTGAACTTGTATATAAATAAGTATTTTAAAGAGGCATGTTATGCCCTAATAAGTAATTTATCTTATGAAAAGTTTTAAATAAATCATGAAGAATACGATTGTAAATAAATAAAAATAAAACTTGATAAAGAATCTTGGAAATCCCGACACTCTATGACAAACCCAAAAACCTTCTTTTCAACCCATTCCATTTGGGAGTGTAAAGCCACATTATAAAGAGTTTTGCTTGAGGACAAGCAAAGATTCAAGTGTGGGGGTATTTGATGTGTGCAAAATGCAACATATAAATTACATCAATTGTGGCATAAAACTAACACTTTTTTAGTACTAATGTTGGAAAAAGTGTGCGTTTGTCTTCCTTTTGTATTTCCAGGATTAAATGAGCTCAAATTAACAAAAGAAGCAAAAAGGCAGCTAAATCTAACATAAATACAAGAAAAGGAACAAACGTGGCATGCCCAACCTCCCCGACAGCATTTTCCCAAGCAAAACAAGAGAACAGAAGGCTGAACACACCCCGTGCTCGGTGAACACAAGGGCGTGCCCAAGTGTCAGCATAAAAGACAAAGCTGTAGAAGCTTCTATCGCCCACCACGGGGCCGTGCTCAGCGGACACGGGGCCGTGGTCAACTATAAGATTCGCAGAATCCATGCAAATCTTGATAGTACAGATATGCTTCTGCACACGGGGTCGTGCCCAGCGAACACGGGGCCGTGGTCAACTAATGCAGACAAGAGCAATTAATGAAGACAGAGAAGGAGGATGGACACGGGGTCGTGCCCGAGCTACTGTTCAGGTTATAAATAGGGGTGCTTGGCTCAATTGCAAACCATCCCTTGGCACACCACCTCTCTCACACTTCACCCACCACCCACCACCATCACAACACCATCATCCACCACCATCATCCATTGTCCATCATAGAGTGTGTGAGTCGTCTCGGGATCCAAGATTGATCGTAAGAGTTCTTGACAATCAAGGCCATGTTTGCCTAAGTCTCTTACATCACTTGGTGAAGACAAAGTGTCTAGTGTAATACTTTTTATTTTTAATCTTTTCGCACTTTTTACTTGGTTATGTATTAATGACTTTAATAACTAGTTTCTTATATTGAAGGTGATTCTTCCTTATCGTTTGTCCGTGGTGTCTTGGCATTATTTTACTGTCTATATAAAATAAAAGATTTTCACCATTCATATCTCCACGGTCTATATGGAGGTATGTTGGCTACCTGGTCGGGGGTTAAGGGAATGGTTTGGTAAGAGTCTTGCCTTCTTCAGTGTATAGATCCTGCAAGGACCTGGGTCAAATTTAGTAGGATCTCCTTCAATACCCACCGGTATTGGATGGCGGGGGTCCAAACTCTTTGATCCCCTCATATGTAAGCTACTATTAATACTTTAACCCAGCTACTTAGGACTGTATCCCTGCTGACTCAGACTACTTAGCCTAGGGTAACGTCACCTTCAAAAGAGGGCCCTACCATAATATGCATTAATAACTTAATTAATTATCTTTCAATAATCCGACCCTTTAGGATTGTATCTGTTGGATCTGAGTTTGGTTTTGATTGTATTTTACGTTTGAAATTAAGATGGAAATGAATGAGTTGTGCAGCGGAATTAAGATGGAAACAAACTTTGCATACAATCAAACGAGAGTATTGCTTTGATCAAACATTTTTCACAATAAACCGAAAGATTGAATTTATTTCAATTACGATTACAATTGCAATGATTGAATACAAATTCCCCCTCAGCCAGAGCTCAGTGTTTGTTCGTGCAGAGAAGACGATGTTGCAAAGAGCTAATAGAACAGTACAGAGCACTGTTCTATTTATAGGCACTAGCAAACCACTGAGCATCTAAGCTGACGTCACCATGAAAGTGACATCTAACCTCCTAACAAACTCTAACCTCTGATCTATACAAACACAGCTATACTAACTACTACTTATTACATTACATTACATAAAGACAGAATAAACAACTGTTGCATCCCTCTACTGCTGTGAACCCAGCAGTACTTGTCCGGATCAGCACTGCTTGAACCAAGGCAGTAGATTGAACAGCAGAGCTTTAGTCTTTCATCAGGTCTTCACTTGAGCAGCAGTTTGACGGTCAGTAGCTTGTACGATCAGTAGATAGGAGGTCAGCAGATGTTGAAACCACTTTCAAGGGGAGAGACTTGTATGTAACATCTGCTTATTCTGGATCCACTACTCTGATCCAGTTTTGGCTTTAATTATCTGTTCCTCTGGTAGGGTTCAATCCCAACAATCTCCCCCTGGAACAGATAATGCCAAAACTCTTCATTATTGTGGAACTTTATTGCCTCATCAACAGTTCCCTTATCTGACCTTTAAATTGTAGTTCAAAGTCTAGGGCATCTGTGTCATCATCATCCCTGCTAAGTGGAAGATCAAGGAGATCCTGCAAATCTTCAAGACTCAGGCCAAGAGCTTGTTCCCTTGATATTTTCTTCACTTCTCCACCAGACCTGAGCAAAGTCAATACGTGGGTCTGTTTGTCAGTTTCCCACTTTTGTATTTTTGAGCCTGGTGGGTTTCTTGGGAGATTTTTATTTGCAGAGGTGTTTGGTGAGGCTAGCCTATTCATGACTGACTGAGCAGTACTTGCAGATTGTTCCAATTCAAGATCTTCTTTTATCATTAATTTAATGCCTTCTTTTACAACAGCATTTCCAGCTTTTAGATCTTGAATTGTTTCAGCACCTGACTGGTTTTGACTCCTTCTTTTGTAGATGGCAGCACCAGCTGGAGCAGTGGTTCTTTTAATTTGCAGCTTTGGTGGTCTTTTTGAGACCTCTGCTTTGGAATAGTCAGGCTTTTGTGGAACTGTTGGATCTTTCTTTCTAAGTTCCTCTAACCTTTTGTAGGTAGCCCTGACCCTATCTTCTCCCCACTTTGTCACTGAATTCTTTGACCCATAATCAGCTGCTATCAGCTCCTCTTTCATTCTCTTCAACTCTAAAATCTTATCAGCTTCAAATTGTTTGAATTTTTCAGGAGGAGTCTGCTTGACCTTATTTTTGAGCATTTCTTGAATCCTGGCTGCCTCTTTTTCAAGCTCAGAAATGGTCCAGTTTTTGTACATGTGTTTTTCCCCCTTATATTTCTTGTAGGCCATGATGTTCTCAATGTAGTCTTTTCTCAAGGACTCATCTGCCCTTTCTGAGATTTGCTGACATACATTTTTGGCAAATTGCTCCATAGTTCTGACCTGAGTAAGTAGAAACTGATAGTTTTGCTGAAATTCCCTATCAGATTTCCCTTGTTTATTTTTTATTGCGATATCCTCTGCTTGCTTAGCCTTGAGTTTCAAATATTCTTCAATATTGTTAGGCCTGGGATATCCTTCAACTGATGGCAAACTCCTTTTAGCTGGGTCATCCTCATAGTAAAAGGATTTGATTTCTTCCCTAACTGCAATGAGTTCCAGAGGGAATGAGACACCAGCAGGAGGTAATGGCTTTAAAATTTGAGCTGAAGAGAGAGGCATGGGTTTTGGAATTGTGACAAGTGACAGAGATTTTGAAGATGTTGGTGGTGAAGATGTATCATCATCTTTTAGAATTAGCCTTCTCCTTTTTGGTTGAGGAGGGACTGATGATGTTTTGGGTGGAACAGTGGTGGTAGATTGAGAAGCAGTGGTTTGTGATTGACTAACAGTTGTTGAAACAACTGGTGTTTCAACCACTGTTGTCATTACAGCAGATGTTGTAACATCTGTTGTCTTCTGCTTTTTGGCAGGAGAGAGTAGTGGTGAGGTTGTTTTTGGTGGTGATGGTGGTGGTGGTAAAACAGTGGTTGTGGTGTGTGTTGGAGTGGTGTGTGTTGAAGTGATAACAGATGTTGAAACCTCTGAAGTACCAGCAGTAGTTGATACAGCAGGAGTTACAACAGCTGTTTGGGTGGAGGTTTGATGCTGATGGCTTTTGGATGGTGGTTTTGGAATGTACTTTGGAATTCTGGATGGGATGGACTTAGGTTTCCTTTTTGTCTTAGGATTTTTAGTATCCTTTGACCCAGAACAACCCTGCGCATACAGTTCCATGAAAACTCTTTTCTCCTCATTCCACCTTGAAATATCCTTTGCCACTCTATCCCTTTTTACACTTGCTACTCCTTCATCAAGTGCTTCTTGGGTTGCATCAACCTTTTTACTACCATCTGGCACAGGAATTTTTCTGGTCATAGCATCCCTTTCAGGTTCAATGTAAAGACCATCATCTATTCCCTTCTTCTTCCACTTCTGAATTTTCTCCCCCTTTTTGGCATTATCTTCTGGAAGTTGGTCAATGAAGAGTACTGTTGGAGGAGCAGTGCCAGTGGTTTCCAATAAATGGGCCTTGATTGCCTTAATATCTGCTTGAGTGTTCTTGTACCTAGACTCCATTATGTTTCTCAGCTTTTGGACATGTAGTTCATGTTGCTGATCAGCCATTTCTTTTTTTTGTTGGAGAAAAGGTTGGAAAAGGTTCCAGAGCTCATTTGTAGCAGATGCTTGTGGTGGAGCAGATGCTTGAGCTGGAACAACAGTGGATTGCATCTTTTGTATTTTCAACACCTGTTGTAGCATGTCTTTAATATCTGCAACAGATGTATCCAATTTGTCAACTCGTTCCGTCAAATCCTGATATTTTAAATCATCACCCAATTTAATGGGATCATCTGATTTCCTACTAACAGTGGTTTTATCAGTGGTTATGGTAGGGAGTGTACTCCAAACACTAACCACTGATGCCCCTTTTTCTTGGTACTGGGGTCTTCTTCCTTCAACACTTGACAACCTTTTGATGTTGCCAATGGGAAAAATAAATCCACTGGTGGTTGGCAGAGGTGCTATGTAAGGAATTGCCTCCAAGGAAGTCTTATTAATGTAACCACTGTCCAACTGTAAACCAGTGGGTTCAACAGTTGTAGTGGCTGCTTCACTTGGATTACCACCAAGAGTTACTTGTAACTCAAGGGGTGTAACCTCCTCAGGTTGTGTTGGTGGGTTAGCAAGGATTGATACAACAGACCCAGTCATTTGTTGAGGTATATTCTCATTAATAGGTGATTGAGAAGGACTGGTTATTGCCTGGTTCAAATCAATTGCATCCAACAGAAGTTTAGTGGGTGTGGGAATTGTGGGTGTGGGAATTGTGGATGTGATGTTTGGTGTAGAAAGAGGATTTGCCCCAGGAATTGGGCTGTGGATGATGGAAACAAATGCTTCCAGAGCATCAAGATGTGGTGTCCCAATTTGTACAACCTGTTCTTTTTGTGAAGAAGCAGGAGGGGTTTCGGTTATGGGTTGAGATATTTGTACCAACTGCTGTGAGGAAGTAGTAGCAGTAGTTTCTTGTGACTTTTGTGTTGTCACTGGCAGTAGCTCTGGTATCTCATCCTCCAGAGATGCCTTTTTGATGGGTTTGGAGGGTTTTTTATTTTTCTTTTTCTGTGGCTTTTTGGTGATTTTAGGTGTGGGTTTCAAAGCAGTTGTGCTGCTACTTTGATCACCTTGAGCAGTGGGCTCAGCAGCAGATACCTGAGGAGCAGTGGTAGCTGCTAAAATCTGCTCAGGCACCTCTGCTTGTGTTTTGCAAGGTGTTAACATTCTTGTAAAAGTTTCAGCAGTTAAGCTGTGCATTTGAAAATATTCACCTTGGTTTATTGCAGCAATATCATCCTTACTGAATTTCTTTTCAAAATAATAACTTAAAAACCTTGGAAACAGTAAGAATGATTTTGTTTCAACATTGTTAACCAGATCATTAAAGATTTCCCGAGAAAAATTAAAATTTTCTTCTTGTAGAATAGCATATCCCAGATTTTGAATCTTTAATGGTATTTCATTAAAAGAAGTGGTTTTGTTTGAAACACACATTAGGAGGGTATGGAATAAAAACCTTGTTGCAGAAGGAAAGAAACCTTTTTGTAAGGTAGCTTTCTTCATCATTGTGTCTGCATACCCTCTCTCAATGAAGTCAATTTTTAAATCGTTTTTAGGGAAAGAAGTTTTACCTTGCTGATCCTTGAGTTTAAAGACTTCTGATATAGATTGTGGCGTGATTTGAACAGCTTTACCCTTTAAAGAGGAGTTAATGGCTACCACAGTTTCACCTTGTTTATCAAGGGTTGCGTTTTTCCAAAACTCTCGTTGGGTTGCTAAGTAAATTGGTGCATCGGCTGTTAACAAAGTTTTGTACTTTGATTTAACCATTTTGGCGATGATGGAGTCGAAAGCATCTGTGGTGCCGGGTTTTGTGAGAAGACCCAGAAGATTGTGAGATGGTTTATGTGGGATTTCAGTGGTATTGAACTTTTGAGAGGCCGCTTTCGACGATGATTTGGAAGTGGGTTTTGCAGATTGCTTCGATTTTGTCATTTTGAGCTGATGATCGAAGAAATATGTGAAGAAATGTGAAGAAAAACTGCTTTGAGAAGAGAATTTTTTGAGAATTCAATTCGACAGTAAAACCCTATTTTGGTGTGAAGTGGGGGTTTTATAGAGGAAAAAGTGAAGGCTGACGTGGCAGCGGTTACAAAAGTACTGACCACTATGTACTGCCCACATGCCAAACTCTGAAGAAATGAAGGACAGTACTTTTATGAAAGTTACTGATGAAGGCAGCGGTTACAACGGTATAATGAAAGCAGTGGATGATTTTCACTATCAGTGGATAGCATATCAGTGGATAAGACACTGCTTTTGAACAACAGAGTTTATCAAGGAAATAAGTGGATAGAGGATGGCTTTCAGCAGTGGACAGACTTTGAAGTAGAGCAGACTTTATTAGTGGTTATGGCAGACTTTTAAGGATTTTAATGAAAATTTCATTTTTAGCTATTTTTAAGGATGGATTTTTGATTTTCTGAAAACATTTTAATGCTTTTATTCACAGAAAAACAAGATTTTGCTTGTTATTCTATGTTTAGCATGCCAATTCTAGAGACCAAGCTTTCAAAGGTGGCAGTATCTAATGCTTTTGTGAACACAACTGCCAGCTGGTCTTTAGTTGGAACATGATGCAGAGAAATCAAACCTTTTTCATAGCAATCCCACACAAAGTGATGTCCGATGTCGATGTGCTTGGTGGTTGAATGGGAAACTGGATTTTTGATGATATTTTCTGTTGCCTAGCTATCCAACATGAGTGGTGTCTTTAAGGCAGTGATACCAAAATCCAGCAACTGATTTTGAAGTCACATGAGTTGGGCTGTACAGCTTGCAGCAGCAATGTATTCAGCTTCAGCAATGGATGTTGAAACAGCTGCTTGCTTTTTGCTTTGCCATGAAACTAAGCAATCACCTAGAAACTGGCACCCTCCTGATGTGGACTTCCTTGTGGTGTTACATCCAGCAAAGTCACTGTCTGAAAATCCTGATAGCTTGATATTCCCATTAGCTGGATACCAGATACCAAGTGTGGGAGCACTTTTTATGTATCTGAATATTCTTTTTACAGCAATAAGATTGGATTTTCTAGGGGCTGATTGACTTTTGCACAAACACATGTTGCAAACATGATGTCTGGCCTAGATGCAGTTAGGTACAATAAAGACCCAATCATGCTTCTATATAGAGTTTGGTCAATCAGCTCATCTTTTTCATCAGACATGACAAGCTTATTTGTTGCCATGGGTGTGCTGCATGGTTTACAATCATTCATATCAAATTTGTTTAAAAGTTCTTTTGCATATTTGCTTTGATGAATGAAAGTACCATTTTGCATTTGCTGAACTTGGAGACCAAGAAAGCATTGCAGCTCACCCATTGCACTCATTTCAAACTCAGCTGTCATGAGTTCCCTAAACTCTTCACACATTTTGTTGCATGTGCTTCCAAAAATAATGTCATCCACATAAATTTGGACAATCATTAAATCCTTTCCTTTCCATTTTAGAGACAATGTTTTATCAATGGTACCTCTTTTGAAACCATTTGAGAGAAGAAAGGTGGAAAGAGTTTCATACCAGGCCCTTGGTGCTTGTTTCAGGCCATACAGGGCTTTGTTCAGCCTGTAGACATGATCTGGATAAAATGGATCCTCAAAACCCGGAGGTTGACATACATACACCTCTTCTTGAATTGTACCATAGAGGAAAGCACTTTTGATATCCATTTGGAACACCTTCATGTTGTGGTTGACAGCAAAGGCCAGGAACAGTCTTATAGCTTCCAATCTTGCTACAGGGGCAAAAGTTTCATCATAGTCAATCCCCTCTTCCTGTCTGTAACCTTGAACCACAAGCCTGGCTTTATTCTTGACAACAATACCCCTTTCATCAGTTTTGTTCTTGAAGACCCACTTTGTGCCAATGGGACTAACCTCTTCTGGCAGTGGTACAAGCTCCCATACTTGTTGTCTTTTAAATTGTTGGAGCTCCTCTTGCATGGCTTCTACCCAGCTGTTGTCTTTCAGTGCCTCTTGGTACTTGACTGGCTGATGGAGTGATAGAAAACCAGCAAAAAGACAAATGTTTTGGGTTTGGCTTCTTGTGAGCACCCCTTCATTTATGTTGCCAATGATTTGATTAGGTGGATGAGATCTCAAGAAGATTAAATCTCCTTGGTATGGTATGATGGCATTCGTTGGTGAAGGCTGCAAATGTGTATCATCTGAGCTAACCACTGCTGGGGACTTTGATGATCCAGTAGTGGCTTCAAAAGGTGGTGGAATGGGAGGTAATGAAGTGGACACATGCTGACTTTTATCCACTGTTTGGGGACTTTTGTCAGTAGTGTTTGAGGATGTGGAAGCAGTGGTTGATGGGCTACTTTGGTCAACAACTGTTGAGGTAGCAGTGGTTGAGCTTTGACAGCTGTTTTGAACATCTGATGCTCTTCCCATTTTGGCAGACCTTTGAGGGATGATGATTTCATACCCATAGTCTGGTGTTGAGTCATCTGATGGAACTGCACTGTTAGTCTTGACAGCAGTATTTTCAAAAGTGAATTTATCAAGATCAAACAGATCTGCAGGATTTGCAGGGATTTTCATTGATGAAAGTTCATTGAACTTTACATTCAAGGTCTCCTCCACTGCCTTGGTCCGTGTATTAAACACTTTGTAGGCCTTGGCAGTGGTTGAGTATCCCAGATGATAACCACAATCAATTTTGGCTGCAAATTTTGAAATGGAATCTTTTAAGTTCAAAATAAAGCATGGGCAGCCAAACACCTTGAAATATGAGATCAGTGGTTTAATTTTATACAGAATTTCATAAGCAGTCTTTTTGTGCCTGGGGTTTATTAAAACTCTGATCTGGACATAGCAAGCAGTATTTACTGCCTTTGCCCAAAAAGTTAATGGCAAACCTGAATCAGCAAGCATGGTTCTGGCAGCCTCAATCAAAGTTCTGTTCTTTCTTTCTACTACCCCATTTTGCTCTGGTGTTCTAGGGATGTTGTACTGCCTTACAATCCCTTTCTTCACACAGAAGGCATCCAACTCCTTATTTTTAAATTCTGTGCCATTGTCACTCCTGAAGACTTTTACTGGAAGGTCAAATTGCTTTTCAACCTGTGTCACAAAGTCTTGCAAAATGCCTGCAGTCTCATCTTTTGAGTGTAAAAAGAAAGTCCATGTAAACCTAGAGAAGTCATCAACAATAACCAGACAATATCTTTTCTTTTTGAGGCTCATGACTTGAACTGGGCCAAACAAATCCATGTGTAGCATTTGCAAACACTGGGTTGTTTTGGACTCTTCAATGGACTTATAAGAACTTTTATGTTGTTTTCCTTTTAAACAGGAAATGCAATGTTCAGGACATGAAAACAATTTTTGTGGTAGGCCTCTTACCAAACCATTTTTTGAAATTTCAGTGATTGTCTTAAGATTTGTGTGCCCCAGTCTTCTGTGCCAAAGTTCTGTCTCTTTGTTAGAGGCAGCCGAGAACAGACAGGCATCAGCTCTGGGACACTCTTTTGACATATCAACAACATAAACATTGCCACTTCTTTGAGCAACAAGTTTTGTTTGACCAGTTTTTATTATTGCTTCAATCTTTTTGACCATTTCTGGTCCAACAATCCTACAACACTCCTTTGTGAAGAATGACCCATACCCCTTGTCACTCATTTGTGAAACACTCAGGAGGTTGAATTTCAGACTGTCAATCAGATTGACATTTTCAAATTTTACATTTCCAAACTGTACTGTACCAGACCCCAGAACTTTTCCTTTACTGTTATTCCCAAAGGATATATCACCCCCTCCATGAATTTTGAAATCTTTGAGTAGGGCTTTACATCCAGTCATGTGCCTGGAGCCTCCACTATCAACATACCAAAGGCTATCTAAACATGCAGAAGCTCCCTGCACATGAAGTAAAAGGATTAGTTCATTAGGGTTTCCAAAGCCAATAAGGCTTTGGATGGGGTCTCAACAGTGTCTGGGATGGATGCACATTGATGGACAGTGGTTAAGTCAGGGGTTTGGACAGTTTTAGTACTGTTTCTTGCTAACCACTGTTGGGGGGTCTTGACCAATCACCTGTTGGTATCCAAAAGGATGCCTGTTCACTTTAGGTTTAGAGGGCCTTTTGTAGGCCTCATAGACGTGTGGAATCCTTTGGTAAGACTGTTTTTCCTTGCCTTTTCTAAACTGATTGGCAGGGGGTGCATCAGTAACCTGAACATCTCTTTTGACAGATGTTTGGTTCAGCTGTTTTGTGACAGCTGTTTGAACTGGCACAAACAGTGGTTGGTTCTTGGTGAATTTGACAGATGATGTTGATGGACTCAAGGATGTTTTAACAATGTACTCATTCTTTTTCACATCAAAGTTTTTGAGATACACACATGCTTGAGTTGTGTGGTTTGTTTTACCACAAACAATGCAGCTTTCAGCTGGAACAATGACACTTGTTTTGTTCAAATCATAAGCTTTTAAATGGAAACAGTCTTTTGTTAGATGATTCCTTTTCTCACAGAATTCACAAAACAGGTTATTGATCTTTTCTTTCTTCTTTCCTTTTTCGGACTCCTTTGCAGCAGAGGTTTTAACCTCTGTTGGGATGTCCTTGAGAGGAATGACTTTAGCTTTTGGAGCTTTGACACCATCAGTTGATGTAAAGTCCATGGGCTTGAAATTTTCAAGAATATCACACTCATCAGACCATTTTGGTTTAAACTGATAATTTTCAAGCTCCTCAAAAGTAGAGGATCCCATTGGTCTGTCAAGTGTGATTTTGTTACCAAGTTTATCAGTGATTTTCACTTCTTGGCCATTCTTGTTTGTGGGGATGAACTCAGTTGTTACATCAGTGGTTTGAACATATTTTTCAAAAGCAGTGTTTTCATCATCATGTTTTCTATAACCAACACCAGATTTTACATTGCTTTTAATCTGTTTTTCAAGCATAACCTCATACCCTTTGCATGATTCCACCCATTTTTCACAGGTGATCTGGGTGGACTCCAACTCCTTTTTGCAAACTTGGTATTTTTCTACCATAGTTTGGAGTTGAGTTTTGGTTATGCTTTGCTCTTCTTTAAGACTGCTGATCTCTTTCTCTTTTTCAGTCAATTTGTTTTAAGTTCTTTTAAAGAACTTTCAAATTTGACTTCATCAGTTAAGATTTTATTCCGAAGGTTTTCATTTACCTCTTTGATGTTAGCAAAAGCAATAATGCAATTGTCAGAACACAGTTTTTCAAGAACTTGAGGAGATACCTTGGCAGCAGCCATCATTGCACAATCACATTGATGATTTTCTTCATCATCAGCTCTTATTTCCTTCTCACCTGCTATCTTTTCTTCCTCTTCTTCTTTGTCCTCTTTGGACCATGGGTCTGTCAGTGGTTCAATCAGGGTTTCTGAATTTTCTCCCAGCAGCAATTCACCAGCAACTGCATTAACAACTGCTTCAGTCACCTCATCCACTGTTTCATCACTTAGCTGTTCACCTTCAGTTTCAATCCCCTCTGGTATTGACTCTAATGCCATCAAACAAAATTCATCATTAGAAGGTTCAATAGAAGCATAGAGTGCAAAATTTTCATCACCAAGCTCATCAGGCATGCTGCTCCAGTCAACAAAGCCTTGAGTGAAAAAGCTTTGCTGATCTGGTTGTACCACTGCTGGAGCAGCTGTTTGAGGTGCAACAGGTTGCACTTGTGCCTGGGGGACAGGGGTTTGAACATATTGAATCTGTGGAACAGTGGTTTGGACATAATGCACAGGCATAGGGGCAGCAGCATAATGAGCAGTGTTAACATGAGCTGCAGGGGTATATTGGGTATAGTGCACAGTGCTTTGATTTTGAGGTCTAGGATTTGAGCTAGGATGAGTGATTATAGGACCAGTAGTTTGACTCCTGCATTCCCTTGCGAAATGACCTAGCCTATTGCACTTATAACACTTGATTTTCGATTTATCCAACCCAACCCTTAGATTCCCATGTAACCCTGGGAACTTTCTCCCTGTTCTTTTGTAGAATTTGCTTGTTCTCACACTAAGCAAAGCCAACTGATGCAAAATGTCCATCTCCTCTAAGTCAGTGGGATCAAAATGTTGCAAATCATTGAGTTCAAAGCACAAATTATCTGACATCTGGTTTTCTGTGTTTGCAGTAAAAGGATAATTTGCAGAGTGAGGATCAGGGTTGGTAAAGTTTCCACCAGCTGTTATATCAATGAAATGATCATAACCCTGTTCCTTACCACTGCTACCAGATTCTTCCTGACCAAGAAGAGCTGTGCTACCGAATGAGTAATCATCAGTAGCTTTTCCAGACTCTTGCAACTTCTTTTTCTGGTTCAACTCCCTTTCATAAGTCAGGAGTCTGCCATGAAGTTGGGTCAGGGTCAGATCTTTGAACTCAACAGAGTTTCTAGTCACAAATGCAATTGTGTCCCATTTATCAGGTAGCGATCTAAGAAACCTGCTATTTTGGGTTGATTTTGGAAATTCAACCTTAACAAGCCTTAGCTCACTGATGAGACAACTAAATCGTTCAAACTGTTGGGTTAATGTTTCACCCTTAATGTGACAGAAGGTTTCATACTGCTGATTCAGAATTTCCCTATTGTTTTCAATAACTTCTTCGGTTCCCCCAAACTGTTCCTTCAATGCATCCCATAGCTCTTTGGAACTGTTACAATGTAACAGTCCAGCATAGATATCATTTGGTAATGCAGATGCTATGATGCTAAATGCTTTGGCATCGAGTTCGAACTTCTGAAAATCAGTTTCAGTATAGTTTTCATAAGGTTTTGGTACGAACTTCTTTGGATCCTCAGCACTTGGCACCATAGGAACATGGGGACCAAAAACAACAGACCTCCAACATCCAGTGTTCTGTTGAGCAAGGATGTGTCCCATCCTTCGCTCCCAGATGTTGTATTCATTACGTTTAAGCATGGGTGGTTTAAAAAGCGAGCTAACATTATTCTTATCATCTTGTGATTGTGACGTCATCCTGGTTGTTTTACAGACACTGATTAATCAACTTTAATGGTGATTAAACCTTGCTCTGTTTTTCAACAAAAACGAACAAACTATCGATATCAACGATTTTGAGCTGAACTATTTATGTCAAAATGATTGTTAAATCAAATTTGACTGTCCTAGCTCTGATACCAATTGTTGGATCTGAGTTTGGTTTTGATTGTATTTTACGTTTGAAATTAAGATGGAAATGAATGAGTTGTGCAGCGGAATTAAGATGGAAACAAACTTTGCATACAATCAAACGAGAGTATTGCTTTGATCAAACATTTTTCACAATGAACCGAAAGATTGAATTTATTTCAATTACGATTACAATTGCAATGATTGAATACAAACTCCCCCTCAGCCAGAGCTCAGTGTTTGTTCGTGCAGAGAAGACGATGTTGCAAAGAGCTAATAGAACAGTACAGAGCACTGTTCTATTTATAGGCACTAGCAAACCACTGAGCATCTAAGCTGACGTCACCATGAAAGTGACATCTAACCTCCTAACAAACTCTAACCTCTGATCTATACAAACACTGCTATACTAACTACTGCTTATTACATTACATTACATTACATAAAGACAGAATAAACAACTGTTGCATCCCTCTACTGCTGTGAACCCAGCAGTACTTGTCCGGATCAGCAGTGCTTGAACCAAGGCAGTAGATTGAACAGCAGAGCTTTAGTCTTTCATTAGGTCTTCACTTGAGCAGCAGTTTGACGGTCAGTAGCTTGTACGATCAGTAGATAGGAGGTCAGCAGATGTTGAAACCACTTTCAAGGGGAGAGACTTGTATGTAACATCTGCTTATTCTGGATCCACTGCTCTGATCCAGTTTTGGCTTTAATTATCTGTTCCTCTGGTAGGGTTCAATCCCAACAGTATCCTTGCTGACTCAAACTACTGGGTTGAGGGTAACGTCACCTTCAAAAGAGGGGCCTACTACAATAACTAAGATAATCTCTTAAAAAGTGCAAAAGTGCGGAAATAATCAAAGGTTACACTAAACACGAGTCGGAGCCAAGTGATTCATCTTGTCTATCTGTTTTTACTTTTATTTTATTTTTCAGCATCTTAGTTAGTTATATTTTTCTTGTTTAAAACATTTTTCTAAACTTTTGATTTGATTAGACGTTGAGGATAAACCGGTACTAAAAGCTCTTGTGTCCTTGGACGACCTCGGTATCTTACCAACACTATACTACGCTCACGATGGGTGCACTTGCCCATATGTGTGTTTGGTGTTAGTAAAATATCATGTTTTATAAATTTAAAACTTGGCTAAAAATTGTAAAAGGGCTTAAAATATACTTAAAATTATATAACACACCCGCACACATCACTCAACAATGTTTTGTTGCTCGTTGACTCGAGGTGGTTCCATGTCTCGTCATCCAACCCTCTTACAAAGCACATAACAAACTCCCACTTTTCTATTTGATGATGTGGGCACTTCCGAATCAATTCCTTGTATCTTGTGAAGGCTTCATGCAATGGTTCACTCAAAAGTTGACGAAAAGACCTTATTTCATCTCTAGCATCATCGGTCTTCGCCATCGAGTAATATTCGTCAAGAAAGACTTGTTGCATTTCGGCCCATGTACGAATGCGATTTTCCAGAAGTGTAAGGAACCATTGTTTCGCCTTATCCTTTAGCAAAAACTGAAATAACCGGAGCTTAACCTCTTCCAATGCGAAATCATGCCCCCCAATAGTGCTACATATGGCTTAAAACTCCCCCAAATGAGTGTATGGTTCATCATTGGACCTCCCATTGAAGTGGGGAAGGATATTGATGTAGTGGGGCTTGCAGTCGAACATTCTTCTCTCGCATACGATTGGTGAGTCATTGTCGGTGACCACCGGCCTAAAACGGTCATTTACTCCCCTTGGAGGTTGTTGACGACGACGTAGGCCGTTAACTTCTTGATCAACTGGTCTTCGATTATCCCTTCGATCACCTCCTCTATTACCACCTCGGTTTCCACCTTGATTACCTCTTCCCACAAAATGAGGAATCAGGTTGTAGTTCACATTATTATTGTTGTTGTAGAATCCATCATTCCGGTTCCTTTGATTGTTGTTTCTTGGGTTTCGGTTGTTTCCATAACCGTCATTTCTCACATTCCCATACCCATAATTGTCATTCCCTACAAAATTGGCATTTTGGTATCCAAATTCATCGTCGTCGAACCCTCTAGCGTTGTAGACATTCCCCCAATTCACATACCCCAACCGTCATCATCGACCCGATCATCATAGTTACCCCCATCATCCGAGTATTCCGAATGAATACTCATGTGCTCTGGCGATTGGTAACCGGGAACACTAAACGACTCACCATCGGGGATAGCATTTCTCAAATCATCTAAGTTAAAAAACGGGTCTTCGTTCACGGGATTTCCACTATCTCGGTTGCCTCTTCGGTCGGAATTAACATTCCGGTCATCAAGGTTAGCGGGTAAGGAATTGTGCCGGTGAAGGTTTTGTTGTGGAGGTGTTCGTTGGTTATTATTAGGGCCTCGGTTTTGGAAAGGTGGTGTGGGTGGTCTTGAATTGTTACCACCACCCGGTTGATCTTGAGGTATATGTTGGACGTTTTGAGCGGGATGGAAGGTTCCTTGGTACTAGAATTGGTTTTGGTTTGAATTTTTATTTGCCATTGAATCTGTTTCAATGGATGGTGTGGATTGTGGTATTTGGGTGACTTGGTTAGAAACAACGGTTGCCTCTAACCGGCTTGCTGGATTCCTTCTTGCAACTCTCTCAATTTCCGGTTCGTAGACTAACGGTGAAGTCCTCCCGGAGTTCCGCATATGCATGCACTACCTGTAACCTGCACAAGTAACACACCCCGCATAACAAGGAAAAAGACAAAGTACAAAAAAAGAAACTATGCAAATTAAACAGTTAATTACGAAATTCAAACAATAATCCAAACACAAAGCGCACTAACTCCCCGGCAACAACGCCAAAATTTGATCGGAGTGTCACGCTCCGTTCAAAGATAAGATTTATATGCCCAAATTACCCTTAACAAATAGTTAGTAGTAGTAAGGGGTCGAACCACGAAGAGTATGTGGTTTGCGAATGGACTTGATTGATTTTATAGGTGTGTCACTATTATGAAGCTTACTAGATTATCTTTATGGTTTTTGTGTGTTTTTTAAAAGATGTGGAAATGAATTAACAAGTTTGATTGGATTAATTAACTACTAGAAATTGAATGATTGCGAGAAAACTGTGATTAATGATTATAAAACAAGATAGACAAACAAGGTACACACCCGGTTCAACAATTGCAAGGCCTAAAGTTACTACGTGTTTTAATTTGGTTTAATCAAATTAGTTCATTAACGATTTAGAATCACAAGGTTTAGGTGCCAATTGCTATCAACGTCATAGACAACGGACCACAATGCACTTTGTTACCTTGGACAAGTGAAATCTATCAAAAGATAAAGCATAAGTACGCATATTCATTTCACAAAGACAAATTTCATAACTCATTCATCAATTCGCAAATACAATACAAACGTAGGACAATTATCTAATGATCAAATGCAATTCAATTAGTCACAAACCAAATGTTTAACAAATAGTAAACCCTAGAACCTTACAAAAGTCTACACTGGGGTAAACCTCCAAGAAATTAGCCGCTCATGATCGGAAGAACTTGATCACCGGATGTTGGAAGCTTGATATTGATCATCTTGAAACCTTGGAATGGTGAATGATGAAGGTTAGGGTTTGGGTTGAAGGATGGTGGTGATTGATTTGAGTGATATATGAACTAGGGTTTTGGGAATGGTGGTAATGATGAATCGAATGGTTGATTGCAATGATTCGGATGATGGTTGGTCTAATGGATGGATTGGGAATGATAGGGATGATAGGTTATGGCTCCAAGAAATGGTTTCAAACTCAATTCCAAGTGTAACTCCCCCTTTTCCCAAAGTTGACTTTTTCTCTTAAAAAATACTGTTTTTACCAATCAGCCAGTGTGCAACAGACAATGCGTCAATTTCTGGCCTTTCAAAACCTTATATTTTGATTCGTCTCGTCGAGCTACCCCAAATGCATATATTATAATTCCCGAAACTCATTTTCTAGCTCAGGATAAGCCAAAATGAAGTTTCGACTGTTTCTGGCGCAGTGTTCAGCTCAGTTTTGCCTCTTTTTGCATTTTCTTCAATTATGTTCTCTCTAGCATCTGCCCGAAGCTTCAGTAAATCTCTAAAATGCACCTTAAACCCGTCAATGCCTGCAAAACACAAACCATATCAAAGTAGTGTATTCTAGAAAGTAACTTCGTGTAATTAACCGAAATTAAAACCATTAAGCTATGGGATTTTACCAACCCATCAAATTCTTTTAACTAGAATGGAAATTCTGCCATATAAAATGATTGAATTGCCCTTCTCGTCAAAGGCGGATTTAGAGGTCTGTTAGGGGTAGCCTGTGCTACCCCTCAACTCCGTCTCTGAAGTGAATTTTTTTTTAACTTTTTTTTTTCATTTTATACCAAGGATACCCCTAAACAAATACGAGGATACCCCTGAGTTCTCAACAGTGAAGCTTTCTTGAGTGTTTAAAGTTAAAAAAAGAATGAAATTTCATTTGCTGGAGCTTTTTCGGTCGGCTATTTGCCGGAGAAACCTTGCAGTAGTAAACTGTGAAGAACAAAAGTGAAGAAAGAGAAATATTCAATTGATAGATGTAATATTAAAATAAACCATTTTACACGTTTTTCAAAAAGTAAACCTAATGTATTATATTATTATAATTTTTTTTCTCTAAGGCTACTCGGTATGGGGTTCGTCCCCAGACCGTCTTGGTTCGGCGACGGGGTGAACACCGTGCCGCCCCCTCCCCCCCCCCCTGTCGCGTCGTCCTCGTCGAGTTCTCACCGTTTGCGACGGTGCAAAAGTGGTGGGGCCCAAGACAAAAGTAACCATTAAAAAAATTAATTTCTAATTTAAATTATTAACTCAAACGGCTATATTTCAAAAAAACACCCAAATCACTCCCACTTTTATAAATACTCACCTCTTTTACACATTTTTTCACAACTTTTCACCCACTACAATCTCACATCTCTCTCACATTTAAAACCACTCTTCCCTTTTTATAAAAACTCATCATATTTTATACCATTTTTTACCCGCTAGCACCCCATCTCTCTATAAAAAATTATCATGTCTTCACCTTCTCCCTCTTCTATGTCTTCATCGTCTTCGTCTGCGTGGTATTCGTCATCTTCGGAAGAGGATGATATTATGCACAACATGATTATGAAAGCGGCTCAGGTCTTCATGGCGGGTGCTGAAGGGTCGTCCCAACGGCTAATTAGACGAGCAAAATATAACCGAGACCAAGAAGGTATTTTACTTTTTTTTTCCTTATGTTTTATATACATTTGAAAATGTATTTTATAATTAATTTCATTTATGTTTCGTTTTAAATTTATAGCCGGCCACGATAAACTAGTAGCCGATTATTTTGCCGACGAACCCGTGTACCCAGCCGAGATTTTTCGACGTCGGTTCCGCATGAGTCGTCCACTGTTTTTACGTATTGCAGGCGACATGGCCTAGTCTGATCCGTTTTTTACATTGCGAAACGACGCTAGGGGGCAAAGGGGTTTCAGTAATTTACAAAAATGCACGTCGGTCATTCGCCAACTTGCGTACGGTTACGCACCCGATGCATTAGACGAGTACACACATCATAACCTACAAGCGGACTTGGTGGAGTACATTTGGAACAACGCTCAAAACGAACCCGGCCACGACATGGAAGACGAAGACTAGTAGCTTATTTTAATATATTAGGATATTTTTAAGTTTATTTTTTTTAAGTTTATGTTTTTTTTTTAAATTTATTTTTTTAAGTTTTTTTTTAAGTTTATGTAATGTTTTTTAATATTAATGAAAATATTTTGTTACTTTATTTGTTAAATGTTAAAAAAAAAGTTGAAAATTAAAAAAAATAAAAAAACATAAAAAGTGGTGGAGGACTATGACTAGGACCATCCTCCCATGCCTTCTAGTTTTGGAGGATGGACCATCCTTGAGAGGACTATGACGTGGCGCCTACGTGACGGATCATCCTCCAAGGATGGTCCATCACCATACCGAGTAGCCTAAAGCGGTACTGCTCGTAGTCTTTTCATTTTATATTGAAGTATTGATGTGTTTGATTTGTTTCTTTGCTTTAAGTTTTCTATTTAATTTATTCTATATTTGCTTTAAGTTTTCTATTTAATTTATTCTATATTTATTAATTTATAATCGTATATAGATATGTTTTTCTTTGATTTCATATCGTTGGATTACTAGAGAAGTTATCATTTTTTTAATGACGAATTTTTTATGTTAGGCACTGTACTTCTCAAATTGGAGAGCTCCGTTGTCTCGCCCCGACTAGGCTATGTTGTCTTAACCGAGCCCACGCTGGCTTCAGAGTTTTGCTTGGGCATTCCCCGAAAAAGCATACCGCCGACTGCCACTTGACAGGCATTGTGCCACCACAAGAGTTGAACACTCTCTGGCATAACACACGATGGGACGAAAACCTGGGTGGGCTTAGAGTAGAACCTGACTCCTCTATCCATCATTGCATAATCCACCAAAGTGACACAAGTGGGGATTGAACTTTGGTCTCCATTAAAAAAACCCAAGCCTCCATACCACTAGGCCACAAGTGGATTAAGTTATCATATATTATCTAATTTATTTATCATTTTATTTAACTTAATGCTTATTATTTAATATAAATATACGTTATAACTTTGTTAGTATTTTATTTATCTAGAAATATGTTAAATCTCAATAAAACTAATAAAAGGAGGTTTAGAAAAAATTAAATCATTAAAAAATAAGTTTTTTTTTTACCTTGCCTTAAGTAAACCAAGGCTATTTGATTAATATTCGGGAGCAAGTAAGAATATACTAATTAGCGAAAATTTCCCTTAGCAAAAAATTCTTATAGGTTATTAAGAAGGGAAAAAGATTAAATCAAGAGGTTTCCCATTTACAAGTTATAAAACCTCGAATATGACAAATCTATTAGATATTTGTTTACCTTTATTTATTATCGTTTTTTTATTATTGTGTAATTGTACCGCAAAAAAAAAAAATTGGGAGAAAAAATGGATGAAGTGAATCCAGTGGACTAAAATGGCAACGGTGAAATTTTTTTGGACCCACATGAAAAAAATGAAACATTTGAACTAAACTGATAAAATGACCTAAACTAGGGACCAAAATGGCATTTAACTCTATTAAGGGGCCGTTTGGCTAAGCTTATTTTAGTGACTTATTTACTTATTTACTTTTTGAAAAGTTAAAAGGTGTTTGGGTTAGCTTATTATGTGAGAGGAATAAGTAAATAAGTCATTCCATTATGACTTATTTGCTTTTCAAATAAGCATATAAGTAAATAAGTCAAAAAAATAAGCTTAGCCAAACAGCCTCTAAATAATATGTGAACCTTTATGGTCAGAAGATCATTGATTGTATGAATTTGTTTACAACTTTTTTTTGTCATGCAATGAGATTTTTTTGGACCTTCAAAAGACTTCGGGTTATGGGTGTAGATCTCGGGTATTTTTTTATTTGGTTCGTCAATTTGTACAAGTTTCTGAAGGTGGTTTCATATTCAACTTAAGTATTGTTCATGCCGTTTAACCAATTATTAACCACTAATTTAAGTATAACATCTGACTAGCCCAATTGATTGTATCATATATTACTGTAACAAAGTTTGAGTATCTAAAACATGTCCCCAAATGACAAGCATAATATTTTGATTATCCTTTGTTTTGTTGGACCATAGCTTTCTATCTCGCAACCCGCCAAAGCTCACCTAAATGTTTAGTCGTAAAAGACATAAAAACTACAGGTATGAGATTCGAACATGGGTTAATATTAAGCACGTACATTAGACAAGTTAGTTATATTTATCGTAATTTGCAATCTCGATTGTTCACACATACAAATATATAAACGCTCGTAAACTAATGAACATGGTATATAGTTAGGTTTAATATTCTCGAAGCTTAAATGAAGCACAAATTTGTCGATAATCAAAACTCTAAACGCCATTTGCAAAGTTAACAAGCAATTTTGTGTAATCAAAGTACAAATTATTATAACCTTTTTAACCAGAATCTAAACTCACACCGCTTTTGTAAAAGACAAACATCATACCACTAGATCATAAGTACAGATTTGTAAGAGACAAACATCATACTACTAGATCATAAGTACATATTATTATAATCTAATTGATATTTATTTATTTTGCAACAACCCATAACTAAAAATAGGTTAATTTCCCACAAATATTTTAGTTTCCATTGTCACATGACTTAGGATAACAATAAGTCAACAAGTCATGGTCTTGTTCAAAGATAGCCATGACATCTTCCTCCAAAGTGACCCAAACTTCAATTCCATTCCCTTCTTTAGTATCCATCATCATGATTCCATTCCTGAATGGTGTGTTTGTAACACTAATCCACCTTGGATTCCCCCACCCAAAATCAATCTCATACAATGGGAATCCACACCAACTACTAAATGTGAACACTTCGGTTCCGTTTCTTTGCAACTTTTCACCAATCATTTTACTGTAGTTTAAGATCCCAAAGATCCCGTCTTTGGGATCTTGAACTTGTTTCATGTAAACATCACAAAAATCTTTAAACCCTTGTCTCAGCTGGCCCGCCAAACCACGCAACTCGATGTCATTTTCGTTGTTAAAACTTTTTTCGGCGAGAAAGGACCCCACAAAGTTGCCAAAAGAGGTTGGTGGTAATGGCGGGTTGAACCGGCCCCGCATGTTCACAAGAGTCATCGCTATAGACGACGTTATGTTTGGCTTATTCGACTTCCTAACCGCGTTCATCGTACATTTCCAAATGAGGGATGTAACGGCTTGAACGCGCGAACAAGGGGCTGCTTGCCCCTTAAGCGATGATATGCTCGATGCGCTTAAAACAAACCTCTTTCGAACGAGCTTTTCGGTCATCGAAATCTTGATTCCCGTGTCGAAATTTAAAAAACCGAGCCGCGGGAATAGAGATGAGATATTGAACTCGGGGACCAAAACCGGGTTATCGGTTAATGAAACATTCGCCCATTCGCGAATAAACGTGAAAAAATTGGCCGCATCGCCGACCTTGTGCGAAGAACACGCACCAATCGCGATTCCACCGCATTTAAACAAGGTCACCTGGACCAACAACGGAATAGTGGGATCGAAAGTCACGGATTCCTCAGTTAGAGGCACAAATTGACTCATCAAACTCAAATCATACTCTTTAAGCACATCCGTTAACGAACAATCAACGACGGCCTCGGAATATGGGATTCCAGCGTCGTTGCACTCGACAAAAACATCTCCATTCACACGCCCCGCGTATGGATAAAAAGACGACAAGGCTTTAGACAGTGACGTCTTGAGCTGAGGTCTCAGGTCCGAATCTTGCTTTGCTTCATAAAAGAATATTATTGGCGGGTAGACCAATGGGGATAGTTGGTCTAAAAGCGATAAGTTGTGGGTTTTCAGCTGGTAGGGAGTGGGGCTTGATGGTTTAATGATTTGTGTCGCCGTTATCTCAACCTTGAATGCCATTGGTTTAATGTTTCGGGGAGATACGAGTTCTTACTTCTTAGTATTTTAGTGTCAATCGAGTACTTAAGATTTCGGACGATGAAACTTATGCAGTTTTATCTTTGTTATACATAGTTTATTTTTGTTATATATAAAAGCATTTGCCGGAAGGTATCTACAATATTAGAAATTAGAAATGCAATAAAATGTCGCCACATAGTAATCATCCATTTGTCCTCAAAAACAAGAGCTCAATGTTGGTTTTTTCAAAATGTTATTATACTAAAAAAACAAGTACAATTTCTTATTTTGTTATATTATACTTTCTATTTACATGTTAAGAAAACATGTTAAGAAAACATTAAAGGGTGTCTTAGTTAAATGCCATTTTAGTACTTGTTGTTTGGACTATTTTGCCAGTTTAGTCCAAAGATTTCATTTTTCGCCTGTTGCTCCAAAAAAGTTTCATCGTTGCCATTTTATTTCACTAGGTTAACTTCATCCATTTTTTCTGTTAACGAGAATGTCAATTCGGTCATTTTATATGTAATTCTGTTAACTAGAAGGGCAATTTGGACATATAAAAATGACCGAATTGCTCTTCTTGTTAATAGAAAAAAATGAATGAAGTTAACCCAGTGGACTAAAATGGCAATGGTGAAACCTTTTTGGACTCACAGGTGAAAATGAAACCTTTGGACTAAACTGTCAAAATGACCCAAACTACAGGGACTAAAATGACATTTAACTCAAAAAATTATTAAGTAATGATCGAGGGGGCTCTAAACGACTAAACCATACCAGGGGATTTATTCAGAATAACTCCCCTATTCTACATGGAACTTACATGAGGTGTTACAATAGAGTCCATAGGGGGGTTCAACCTTACCTCGTAGCCTAATAGTTATTACTTGCAACTTGTTTCTTTTTAATTTTATAGCTAATATATTACTTATTTTTGTATTTTCTATAACTCTAGAAAGTTAAAAAAAATTGAAAGATGTGAATTATTCGTGAATGTCAGGAGGTCTAGCATACGTTGTCTTAACCGGTTCCGCGCTAGAGAGCCTCCTCGCACAATAGATCCCCAATTTAAACCCCTCAATGAGAAACCGCTATCACCCAAACTCGAACTTGAGACCTGAATGAGAAAACTCATCCGGACCCACCATAGGTGGAACTTAAATACCCGTGGCCACCACTAGAGTAGTCGATTCAATTACCGATTCAATTTTCTAGAAACAAAGGGTATTTATACTAGAGTGCTTTTGTACTCTTTTGTCACATGGCAATGTTGCATTGTCGATTATCAAGGCCTGATAGGCTTGAGGTACTTGTCGCTAGTATTCGGAGCTTATGTTCTGAGGAGTTTAGTACGAAACTTGCGGTCTGATATGAAAGATAGACACATAGCTTGTGCTTCGTACACGAGGAGTCGGTTTGGCGCTCGTGCTTAATCAAGGCTTGTAGCTCGGTAGTGCCAAGTTGTGATGTAAAGGTGTCGCTCTACATGAGATTGAGGGTTACAGTCCCATATTGAACAAAAGGTATAGGTTTTATCAGGAGTAGAGTTTGTGAGTTAGCCGTTTATATTTTGTTAAGAATCCCACCCCGACCTAAGTAATCTATATTTATGTTCCGGACTTTTATCACACTCGATGTGGGTTCAACACATATCGATACTATACCAATATCGTAACAAACAAAGTTCATATAATCTTGCTTTCCGAAATTAGATTGTAGCCCCAAAATTGTGAATAGTATCCATCCAGTTTACTATATCATAAAGATTATAGTTTACAATATCCAATATAAACAAAACACGAGCAATGGAAAAGATTAAATTCATCTTCTCAAAGGGGAATATCAAGACCTTTTCCAATTTCCACCCCGATTATCTCAAGTATGCCTTTGTTCAAGATCTGGTATAACAAATTCAAACAGTTAACGATCACAGCTTTTGCTCAACATCACATGTTCTAGTGGCAGAACTAGAACATTTTAGTCAGCGTCCATATAAGGTTCTCTTTGTTACTAGATACGGGTCCAACTCATATTTTTTTTTTCTTATAAAAGAAGCTCATCTATACCTAACATATAAGTATCACATCAAATTTTCACTCATTCGTATTCTATTTTCTTAAATTAAAAAAAAAAGTTAATTTGAATCATATCTTGTCTCAAAGTTTCGTTTTATAATTAGTAAATATGAGTAAAGATCTTGTACAAATAAGCTTATCGTACAAAACGTATGAATAAAGTGAAAAAGTAAAAAAAAAAAAAAAGCTGTGACATTTTTCTAATTATTTTACCAATAGAGTAATTATCAAAATTGCCTCACAAGATCAAAATTACCTTACAAGATCATTTGTAGAGTAATCATGATACTCTACAAAATTACCCTACAATATCAAAATTACCCTTTAAGATTAGAATAACCCTACAAGATCATTTTACAAAATTACCTTACAAGATCATTTCTTGTAGAGTAATTTTGATAATTACCCTATGAGTAAAATAATTACGAAAATGTCACCACGTTTTTTTATTTTCTTTTCCACTCTATTCGTTACGATAAGATACTTTGTATCTGATCTTTTGTCTAGTAAATATTATTTATTAACTATTTAGTATTTTCTTTATTCAACCACCGTAACGATTCTAACTTGTATTTGATATATAAAAACCTAACAAATTCTGGTGAACGACCCTCCTGACCTCCTTGGTTCCGCCCTTAACATGTATGAATTAACCGGTAATCGAATAAATTACTACGTACCAGTTCGACGATGAAAGTGCCGATGAGACCGATCATGCAAGCTCTAGAGTTCCATATCTCAGCAGTTTTCGTGAATCCAAGAAATGGTGCTTGAAATTTGGGCTGTGATTTTGGCAATTCAACCTTAACATGAAAACCCCAACTGGTTAAACAACTTTTAAATAAATAAAGAACATCATATATGAATAATATATACCCCAGCAGGAAGCTTGGCAGCTTGAACCTTGAAGAAGACTGCTCTTTTAGTGGAAATTTGGTGGGGTTTAAACAAGTGGGGAGATAGTTGATATGGTGTTTGTAGGAAAGATGATGAGATGGTAGCCATTGTTGAAGGATTCAAGGTTGATTGGTCTATTTTTGGAGAAATTGGTGTTGGTATAATGTGTGATTTGATTTTATCTGTTTTGGGTTGGAGAAGCGTTATCCACCATTCATTTCAGTTGGTAGGAAAGATGATGACATGGAAAAAGGAAAGCTAGAAAAAAAGGTATTAAAAAAGCTAGAAAAAATAAATTAACAGGTTTTTTTATTGCAAGAAATATAAATGTCTTAACCCAACAATGTAACACGCCATTTTGGTAAAATAGGCGGGTCGGTTCATATGGATAAGCTTGTGTTGAATCATCAATTCGATTTTAATAAAATGAGAGATTGACTGAAAATGAAAGTTTGTTTGAAATAAGCAAGTGAAACAAAACTTGGGGGTGTTTGTTTTTTTTTTTTTTAAATATTTCATGACCTTTTATGTCTGTTTCACGCTGATGACGCGCAGACGTTTGAGTCTTCGATGTGTTTGTTTTCTCGAATACATTTCATTAAAAAAAAGTCTGTAAGACCTCTTCTTGGTGCAGATGTGGGTCTATGTCTTCTAACATCTTCTCCACTCTTTCATTTTGCCTAGATACCACAAACAAAACACCCCAACAGAAAACCCTAGCTCCTTCTCCATCTCCTCCCTTATCCCCTCTACACAGCCGCCACCGTCGCCGTTGCTCCTCCGCCTCTTCTCCACACCGCCGCCGGTGGTCCCCCCCCCCCCTCCCTCCACGTTGCGCCGTCGAGCCCACCATTCCTTCAACCTGCCGCGTAGGTCCCCCTCCTCTTCTCCACATCCGCTGCCCTTCCTCCCCTGCCAGCCGAAACAGGTCTTGCCCTTCCTCCCCTGCTACTTCGCTGAAACATATTATGAATTGTTTATTTCAAGAATTGATTTTTTTAATGTTATGAATTGTTAAAGAATTCTGATTTTTTCAATAAATCTGATTATAATATGTTAATTATGTTAATGCTTATTAGAGACTTGCAGAAGTTAAAAAATAAACAGTCTTCTTCTTGCAGACCGCAGAGGTTTGGTCTACCTCTTCTGCTACAGATATCAGCAGATGTGATCCGCAGACTGCAGATGTTTTACCTCTGAAAAGCCAAACGTAACCTTGATGTTTTTGCGCATTATTCGATAAATTTATATTAATTAGAATTGATTTTCCGGAGCCAGTATTTTGAATGTGATTTGAGCGTATTGATTTTTTTTTTTTTGCAATTACATAATGAGCAATTACATTTACAACCCTTTTGATACTTACAAAGTTATTTGAGAAATCAATTGCAGCCAACTCTCATAGTCAGTGGCGGACCCAAGAAATTTTTGTTGGAGGTGCGAATGAGACGTTCAACCATATTTTCAACGGGAGCGATCGGATTTTTTTTTGCCTAAAATATACACTATTTTTTTTCCAAGGGGTGCGTCTGCTCACCCACGACTGTGGGTAGGTCCGCCCATGCTCATAGTGTGTTAATGCAATTGAACGCACATCTTATCGCAATTTTGTATTTATTAATCGTAATAGGATCTTATAGATTGTTTCAAGTCAAACTTTTCAATAAATTATAGACTTTTAGTAAATAACACATGACACAAATATTAAACACATATGATTTCATAAAAGTTAATTCTGTTTATTATTCATTTTAATTTAATATGAATTATAAAATAAAGATGTTACCTCAAAAATGAAATTAATTATATAAATATAGAACTCATTAAAATTACAACAATATTAATTTAGATTTTTTATGTAAAATATGTATGAATTTATGAGATATCACATTCCACATGGTTGGATATGGATGTGTTTGTGAGTCACCTACATGTCACTATAATTTTCATTGAGTGAATTGCAAGAATTGTTCATTATCTTTATACCTAATTTTAGGCGTTGTCCTTTACCTTTAAAATTGATTAGTTTTGTACTTTATATTTTCAAATGCTACACGGTTTGTCCTTTTGGCCTAACCTAGTTAGTTTTTTTCGCCAAATCAGATCACACAAGGTTATTTTTGTTTTTTACCCATTTATTTAAAAAAATTAATAAATAAAAAATAAATTTTAAAAACTAATAATATATAAGATAATCATTTTATCTCTTTACCCCCCCCCCCCCCATTTTTCTCTACTTCTCTCCAATGCCAGCACCAACCACCACTCTCACATCGTCGCCACCAACACCATTACCCTCTACAATTCTGAACATCCGTCAATGGACGTAAAACCCTAATTTCTGTCAATCCCACAAACACAAATTCAATCAAACCACAAATAACTCAGATTCAAATTCAATCAAACCACAAATAACCTAATTTCGTCACTATAGTGGTGGTGGTAATGGGGGGGGGGGTTTCAGATATGTTCGATCTCCAACAGATCGTCGACGATGTGGTGGTGGTAGGGGGTTCCGATCTGTTCATTCTGATTCGTGGTGGTGGTGTTATAGGGTTTTAGCGGCGATTAACATGTGGCAGTAGTAATGGTGGTGGCAGGTTTCAGGTGTCAATGGTTATGGGGGCGGAGGTGATGATGATGGTGGTTATGGAGGCAACAGGTGCAAGTGGAGGTGGAAATGGAGGTGATAGGTTTCAGGTGGCATTGGTTATGGGGGCCGCATGTAGCGGTGGTTATGGAGGTGGCAAGTGGTGATGATGTAGCAGGAGGTGGTGGTGATGATGGTGGGAGAGAATGAGAGGTGAGAAAGAGGGAGAGAATGAAAGAGTAGGCCATTTTGTGTGTGTGTGTATATGTAATTTTTTTATTTTTCTAAACCTTTTTAAGTTATTTACACAATTAGTCCCTGCAAAGGTTAAATGACAAAATTGCCCTCATGTGCAAGGCACATGACAAGATTTAATGAAAAACTAACTGTGTTAGGTCAAAAGGACAAACTGTGTAGCATTTGAAAACAAACTCATTAATGTTAAAGGTAAAGGACACCGTCTGAAATTGGTATAAAGATAAGGACAATTATTGCAATTCACTCATTTTCACTATAGCTAACAACTTCTTCAATTATATATATACACGTTTGATATGAAGAAGATTAAACATGAAGACAATATTTTAAAGAGATGGCAACATAAATAAGCATAATGTAAATTTAAAATATACCTGAGTTTATTGATTGAGAAACTTGATTGCAAATGATTTCTTTACAATTGGGAGGAGCAACTATAATTTGAAAATCTAAAGATTTTGAACATAGAGAGGTTGATAATACAAGTTTTGGATTTGAGGGTTTTTTCATACATAAGAAAAGGTTTTGATGTGTGTAAAAAAGTGTGTCTTCCTTCCTTGATCTTCTTCCCTTTTATAGATAGAGTAAAATGGTCTTCATTATTGATTCTTGAAAAGAGCTTCCGTATAAAGTTGCTGTCACGGCCCCCAGCCCGGTTTTACCCGTTTCAGGAGACGCGGGACAGAAACCCCGTGGTATTTATCAATTGAGTTGGCAGCGAAAGTGTTTAACAGGATCTTTTAAATCTTGAAAATACCCAATTTATTCTATTTCACAAATTGGGGATTACACCCATAATTTACAATAAAGGTGATTTCACCGGGAAATCCCTAATTTTTACAAAAACATGTTTCTTGATTTTATTGAACCACTTCCTCAAGCTTGTAGTGCTACACGGCACTTTTTCCTGGATCACAGCAGATCACCTGAAACATGTTTTATAAAGGTTTTATCAGCACGGAAATACTGGCGAGTCATTCAAGTTGCACAAAACGACACCTTGTTATAATATACAGTATTAAGGGTGATTACATTATTTCTATCAACCAATTACCCCAAATCGGTATTTGTCACTCGACTGTATCTGTGACTATGGTCAGATCACCCATTGGCTAACCCGTTGTCCAATGGTGACGGGAATAAAGTAATGTATACAAAACCCCACATACCGGCAGTAATTGAAGATTACAAAGACTTAATCCCTGTAATTATAACTTTGAAAATAGAGTTTTAAGGAAACAATTTGATAAAAAGAGAATGACTCACATTGCAGATTTAAACGGGCAGAGTTTAGTCTACTGATTAGCCTTGTAACCTAATTTAAATAACAATGCACACGAAAACTAGGTTAGTAACTTAATACAACTTTGACGACAACTCACGAGATTCAAAACCTTCACAACGAATGACAAAGTGCAATACTTAAACATCCATCGGATTGGTTTTTATCGATCGGACATTAAATTGTAGCAGTGATCAAGTTATTACCCTGTTATCGCGGCATAATTTCGTGATTGTGTGTGTTTTTGGAGTAATCAGACGATATCTCAGTGTACGAATTGAATTTTAACGTCGAACCAACGCCAAATTTCAAGTGCCAACCCCTGTTATATATACTGGAAAAAGGGCGCTGTCGCGTGGCGTGATAGGCCGTCGCGTGGCGCGAGGGGCACCCCCTATCATAGGGTAGCCCCGTGTATTTGTAGCTTAGCTGAGTCGACGGTTCATTAAATTTCGAATTCTATCGAAAACTGTTTAGATAATATCAATTAGGGAACACCCCCCCCCCCCCCTGAGTTTTAGGGGCCCTGATCCTAGTTCCGATTGTTCTGAAAATTTTAGGGTTTATGCAGTATCACTTGGGGGTCTCAATTAGGGTTTCCTATTAGCCATAATAACATAAGAAATAGTAGTTTTAATGAGAGTTGTTACATCCTCCCCACCTTAATTAAAATCTCGTCCTCGAGATTTACTGGAATAAGTAGGGATACTTTCGTCTCATCTCCGATTCCAGTTCCCAGGTGTACTCTGGTCCTCTCTTTGAATCCCACTTAACTTTGACCAGTACTAGTCTTTTATGCTTGAGAAACTTGACCTTTCTGTCTTCTATCTGCAGTGGCTTCTCAACAAATTTTAACTTTTCATTTACCTCTATATCTTGAAGAGGTACTACCAGGGATTCGCCAGATAGACATTTCTTGAGATTGGATACATGAAATACATCATGTACCCCGGCTAGCTCTTCTGGTAATTGTAAACGATAGGCAACTGGTCCTATTTGTTGGATTACTGGGAATGGCCCTACGTACCTTGGACTTAGTTTTCCCTTTTTACCGAACCGAACTACTCCTTTCCAAGGAGAAACTTTTAAGAGTACCTTGTCTCCAACTTGAAATTCTAGCGGCTTACGTCAATTGTC
This sequence comes from Helianthus tuberosus, assembly GCA_030545235.1. NCBI lineage: Eukaryota > Viridiplantae > Streptophyta > Magnoliopsida > Asterales > Asteraceae > Helianthus > Helianthus tuberosus. The sequence goes on along the minus strand of CM060358.1, from coordinate 43,432,219 downwards.
TGCATAACTCTTCTGGAGATCTCGAGCCGTCTTCAGTCTTTCCTTGATTTGAGTGATCTTGTAGGTGGTTTCTTGTACGATTTCGGGACCTGATATTTGGCTTTCTCCTATTTATGCCCAACAAACTGGAGTTCTGCACTTTCGTCCATACAGTGCTTCGAATGGGGCAGCTTCAATGCTTGAATGATAACTATTGTTATAGGAGAATTCAATTAAGGGTAGGTGGTCATCCCAGTTTCCACCAAAATCTATCACACATGCTCTGAGCATGTCTTCCAGGGTTTGGATCGTCCTTTCACTTTGTCCGTCTGTTTGAGGATGGTAAGTTGTACTTAAATTTAATCGCGTCCCCATGGCTTCTTGGAAACTTGTCCAAAAATGTGAAGTGAAACGACTATCCCTATCCGATACAATGGAGAGCGGGACTCCATGTAAGGATACTACTTCGTCTACGTACAATTTTGCTAACCTTTCCATGCTAAAGGTTTCCTTCATGGGTAGAAAATGAGCGAATTTGGTTAATCGATCCACAATTACCCAAATCGCATCATTACCTTTTCTGGTTTTGGGTAACTTAGTAACAAAATCCATGGTTATTAGTTCCCATTTCCAAACAAGCATTTCTAATTGTTGAAGTAACCCTGAAGGTTTCTGGTGTTCTGCCTTAACTTGTGAACAAGTTAGACACTTAGATACATATCTAGCTATGTCCTTTTTCATTCCTATCCACCAGAAATTATTTCTTAAATCTTGGTACATCTTATAATTTCCCGGGTGCATGGTATATCTAGATTTATGGGCTTCCTCTAGAATCTTATTTCTTAATTCTCCTTGCTTAGGTACCCAAATTCTTTTCTTATGGAATCTCCAAATTCCATAAGCTGCTTGCTCTAATTCCTTTATTCTTCTTTTCATTCCTTCAGCATCATCCTTGATTGCTGTGGCCTGAACATTCTTCAGTTGTTCCATTAAGTCTAATTGTAAACTTAATCTAAGAGCACGAACTCGCTTTTGCTTTTCGTGATACTTACGACTTAGAGCATCTGCAACTACGTTTGCTTTCCCTTCGTGATATTGAATATCACAGTCGTAGTCACTTAAAATTTCCATCCATCTTCTTTGCCTCATATTCAATTCTTTTTTCCCAAATATGTATTTTAAACTCTTATGATCTGTATAATCAGTAAACTTACTTCCATACAGACAGTGTCTCCAAATCTTAAGGGCAAAAATTATCGACCCTAATTCTAAGTCATGAGTCGTATAATTTTCCTCGTGCTTTTTCAATTGCCTTGAGGCATACGCAATTACCTTCTTGCGTTGCATCAGCACACATCCTAATCCTAGCTTAGAGGCATCACAGTAAACTTCAAAATCTTCTATTCCTTCTGGTAAGGCAAGAATTGGGGCGTTTGTTAACCTTTGTTACAGAATCTTAAAAGCCTCTTCCTGCCTGGGTCCCCATTCAAACTTAACTGTTTTTCAGGTTAGCTTAGTTAATGGTACAACTATTTTGGAAAAATCCTTAATAAACCGTCTATAGTATCCGACTAACCCTATAAAATTTCTAACTTCCGTAACTGATTGTGGGACCTTCCATTTGGTGATCGTTTCTATTTTAGCAGGATCTACGTGAATACCTTCGTGATTCACCATATGACCTAAAAATTGCACCTCCTGTAGCCAAAATTCACATTTTGAGAATTTGGCGTAAAGCTTCTCCTTTCTTAACAAAGTTAAGAGTGCATGTAGGCTCACAATGCTCGTCCTGACTTTTGGAATAAATGAGTATATCGTCGATAAAGACAATTACAAATTTGTCCAAATACGGTTTACAGATTCTATTCATCATGTCCATAAATGCTGCAGGAGCATTTGTTAACCCAAAGGGCATGACTGTTAACTCGTAGTGACCATACCTAGTTCTAAAAGCGGTTTTAGGTATGTCTTCTTCTTGTACTTTCAACTGATGGTATCCGGAGCGTAAATCTATCTTAGAAAAATATCTAGCTCCTTGTAGTTGATCAAAAAGATCATCAATCCTAGGTAATTGGTGTTTTGGTCAAAAATTACCGAAGCAATTTAGTGATCAAATTAGTTAAGTGAGGTAGTGTGCTAGAAATGTGCGTGAAAAATATGTTATTCAAGTTAAGTGTAAAAACAGTTTCAGGATACGGCTCAGGATATAGAGTTGTATCTGTGATCAAACAATGAGCGAAAAAGTAAAGGTTGACACGTGATGTACGAGGAAAGCCCTTGATCAATCTAGATCGCCGGCACAAAACCTCGGGAGCTGACAATCGCAGCTGCCTTGTTCTTCTATTACTTCAAATATCAGGATATAGTGCAGGATGTGGTGCGGATCAACTATGTGTTACAATGTAATTCGAATAGAAGTGTTTGTGTGTAGTGTTTGCAGTGAGCTAGAGAGTTAAAGTGTTCGAAAGTGTGTGTGAAAAATTGTGTGCCTTAATCTGATCCGCCCCCATCTATTTATAGTAAAAGAAATGCAACAAACTATCCTAAATAACCGGGATCCGGCGAATATTCCCCACTCGAACGTTGTAGACCTAGTCTTTCGGGTTCAACGTCTCTCACATAACAGATACGCCCGAGTCTTGAGGAGAAGAAGTCCATCTGACCGTTAGTAACCCACAGCCTCTAACCTGCACGTGGTTAATTCAATTAACCTCAGGATATCGCCCAGGATGTTAGCAATATCCTAATCCAATATCCTGATCACAAGCAAACAACCAAAAGCAGGATATTAGCCAAGATATGTACGCTCAGAAAATGACCCATACCAATTGTCCCCAAATATATCTGTTGGTATACCAATCCAACGGATATATTTTAAAAATTCTATCTCGTAATTCAAGGTAATTAAATCGAGACGGTTAAGATCACATCATAACCTCCAACGCGCTTTCAACTCGATGGAGATCTACAACGCTCCTATATCTTCTCTCTTCTTGTTTGAAAAGCAGATATCTCCAACGGAGTCTCCAGGTAATTCCCAATTTCTCATTCACTTTATGTCAATCTTTCTTCCCTTATTCGTAATGGCTGCCAGAACTCATTCCCAAACCAGTGAATCATCTGAGACGTTCACTCAGCAGAATCTTCTCAAAAATCCCGAGAAGGAGGTCTGTGCTTTTGATAAAGCAGACATTGCGGCTTTGAGAGCTTCCGGTGCTTTCCCTAATAACACGGTCTTTAGACCATTCGATCGGATATTTCTTCCACTGATTGGGTTTGCTTCCCAGCATACCCTTTTTCGCTAGGTCTTCGATACCCTTTTCCCGAATTTATGATGCAAATCTTCCAGACCACCGGTATCTCCTTTGCTCAGACCATGCCCATGGTCTGGAGGGTATTAATCGTGCTTAACCAAATTAAAAACCTTCACTGTCCCGACCTTTGTATCAAAGATCTGCCTATCGCTTATCGCCTCCGATCCCACGGTTCTAGCCGGTTTTTGCTTTTTTTGACTTCCAACAAACCCCTTATTCTTAAGGCCACCAAAAACGAAGATGGATGGCAACGCAAGTTCTTCTTTGTCAAACAAGACTCCATTGATGAGCGTGCTAGCCTTCCGGTGGAGTGGTTAACCACCGGTAGGATTATGAATGTTTCCATGTACCTTTAGACTTTTATCTTTTGCTAATATCCTTCTTTTTTATTCCTTTGCAGTAAATTTCAAGGAAGTAGCTCCCCCTACTGCGGAATCAGAGAAAAGAATCAAAACTGTTTACCAATTACCTGCAAGCGACAGGAGTTTTACCACACATATCCCGAATTCCAGTCAATACTCATCATCTGAAATGTCTGGTAAGGATTACTTTTAAAATAATTAGTTAACACAATATAATAGAATGAAGGGTAATTAAGATGTAAAACTTTTCCCTTTATGCAGCACCAGCCAAGATCCCTGAAGTCTTTGACCTCGACGAGTTGGACAGTTATTCTAATCAGGTTCAGATCAAGAAGGAACCTAGTCCCAAGGCCACAGCCTCATCCAAACCCAGCAGTTCCAAAGTTATCGTCATTCCCAAACCTTCGCCGGCTACCAGGCCCCGGAGTTCAAGTTCCCGTAAAAGGAAAGAGCCCGATTCCCCCGTCATCTCTGACACATTTCCCTACGAGAATTACGGGTTCATCGAAGCAAGCGGGTTTATGACTTCCTTTCTCAACCAGGTTAGTATTCTTGAACCATATCCTGCAGCTTATACCATTTACAAGTATTTATCAAAATCAATACATGTCCTCCTATTTTTGCAGGGTCTTGAACGTTTGGTTCATCTATATCAAGAATCCTGCGGGCTCAACAAGACGCTTGAATCCAAGTGAAAGAAAGCCGAAGTTACGATCTCCGATCAAGGCATGATTGTAGCCGCTAAATCTCGGCATTACGAGGAGAAGTCCAACTCAAGAACACCAGACTGCCCTCAACAAAGTTACTCTCCAGGCCCAAGCCGATCTTGACGCTGCCCATGCTCAACATGAACGGGACATGGTCAGCTACCGGGAAAGCCATAAGAGTTCCGTCGTCACTTCTCTCCTCCAGGCCAGGCTAAAGATGGCCCACGAAGCCAAAACACTAGGCTTTGAATGCCCTTCTTGGGACGTCGGTGCCTGGGAAACAAATCTAAAGAGCCTCGGCGGCACTTCTGCCAAACCAGCTGCTGAAGGATCTTCCAAAGCAGTTGAAAAACCAACCGATGCTGAGAAGGATGCTGAGGCGGATCCCGAGATGGATGCTGCTGAAATTACCATGAACGAAGAAGGTGTTGCCTCCTAAAACTTATTTTCTTTAAATTGAAGATTTATGCTTATGTTTGAACAATTTTATTTCTTGTCTTACGAACAATTTTTATTTCTGCATCAAAACAATTTGTTAACCGAAGGTGGATGGGTCCTGGGTTTTAGGATGAAACCTTCGGTTATCAACCGGTATTGCTTATCTCAAATAATTTCATCTTTCATTCGATTTGTTATTGTTTTCTGTATTTATTTTTGCAAAATTTTGTACAACTATCTTTTGAAAATATCCTGATCAACATACTCAGTGATATATTATGGAAGCTTTTATTAAATATAACTCCTAAAAACTCAATCAACTTTAGAGAAAACTTTTAAAGAATAAAAGATAGTCCACTTTCTAAAACCCGTTTTGACAATACTTGTTTGATCAAGGTTTTAAACTAGTATCACTTCCAAATATTTTAATCAAATATCCTGAAACGCATCCCAAAAACACATTTTAAAGATATATCCTGAAGATATATCCTTTTCAGGATACTTAAACCTTAACCTAAGTTATAGAATTTATGTAAAGTTTATAAAGGAAAGATCATACCAAGAACTGAGTCTAACCCTAGTATCAATCTCCAATCCCTTTTGCGACTTCTCCTACTAAGATGTCCCCAGTTCGAGACTCTTAGCTTAACTTTGATCCTTTATGCATCATACAATTGCTTTAGATGGAATGTCCCATGTGCATAATGTCCTCGAATACTTAGAAATTTCCTGGAAATCAGTTCCAATTGCATAGACAGTTTTTTGTGTTACAGGGGTAAAACCCAAAATATACTGGAGATAAATCCTTCGTATCCCGGGGGAAATCCCAAATTTTCGTGCGCTACAGGCGGGAGTGTATAAACTCCAAGACTTAGAAATGTGAAAACCTTTAAACCTAAGAGAGTATGAAAATACCCTTTCGTGAGAGAGGGTGATCAATCCTCATATACCTTTAGGATTCAGGATATAGCCAATAGTAACGAAATTGTCAGCCACTTTTACATGGACTGCTCCCGCCACCTTGAACTATTCCCGAATAACTTGCGCTCCAGGCAGGGTGTTTAAACCCAATTCGGAAGAAAGGTGAATACCTTTAAACCTTTGAAGGGATCAGGATCCCTTATACGTGAGAGAGGGGGCCAATCCTCTAATCTTCCGAGGTATCCTGAGTGTGTATCCTGGTGCTATATCCCGAAGTATATTCTGCAAAACCACTAAAAGCTAAGGTGGGTGTTAGCCTGGCTAACACCCCTCCGATGCTTAAGTCAGTAATAGATTCAAAATAGCAAATAATATCAAAAGTTAATAAGAGATACAAAATTCATACCATCCTGAGTTGGAATTTAAGTTCCATACTCACTTGAAATAGAGTTTCAAATGTATAGCATTCCAAGATCTCGGTAGCATATCCCCCTCTATATTCTTGAGTCGGTACGCTCCTTTTCCTGATTCTGACTCAACCTCGTAGGGTTCTTCCCATTTCGGAGCCAACTTTCCATCAGCGGGATTAGTAGTATTCTGAAAAGCTTTTCTTAACACCCAATCTCCAACTTTGAACCTTCTAGTCCATACATTCTTATTGTATGGTCTGGATATCCTTTGTTGATATGCTGCCATTCTTAGCCGTGCTGCATCTCTTGTCTCATCAATAGTATCCAGCTCCTGGCATAGGACTTCAGGATTCTGCTCAGGATTCCTGAGGTTGGATCTTGCTGTGGGTATCACCATTTCCGTCGGGATCACTGCTTCTGCTCCAAATACTAAGGAAAATGGGGTTTGACCAGTTGCATTTTTTACCGTCGTTCTATCAGCCCACAAAACAAAGGGTAGTTCTTCTGCCCATCTTCCTTTCTTGGCCCCTAATCTCTTCTTCAAGTTGTTGACAATTATCTTGTTTGAGGATTCAGCTTGTCCATTTGCTTGAGGATGTACCAGGGTAGATGTAATCATTTTGATTCCCCAACTCTTGCAGAAGTCAGTAGTCCTTTTACTTATAAATTGAGATCTGTTATCACAAATTATCTCAGCTGGTACTCCAAACCTAGTCAGGATATTTCTTTTTTATGATGGATACCACTTCCTGATCTCTAACTTGAACAAATGCTTCTGCTTCAACCCACTTGGAGAAATAACCCGTCATTGCCAACATGAAAACCTTTCCTCCTGGAGCCTTTGGAAGCTTTCCCACTATATCCATACCCCACTTCATAAACGGCCAAGGGGAAACAATAGGATACAGCGGTTCAGCAGGCTGATGTAATATGTTACTATGTCTTTGACATGCATCACATCTTCGAGCATATTCTGCGGCATCTTTCCTCATCGTCGGCCAATAATATCATGTCCTTAATATTTTTGAGAATAAGGACCTGCCCCCAGTATGGTTGCCACAATCCCCTTCATGTATATCCTGAAGTACTTCTTTGGTTTCGGGGTTCTCCAAGCACCTCAGATATGGTCCTGCAAGAGATCTCTTATACAAAACATCATTTATAATAGTGAATCGTGATACCTTCATTCCAAAGGCTTTAGGATTCTCATTCTTTGGGATGTGTCCTTCCTTGAGATATCTCATGATTGAAGCCGTCCAGGACTTAGGATCCTCCTCAGGATACTCCTCATCGGGATTCTGAATACTTATTACTTCTTTATCCTGAGGATTCGTCGCAGGATATAGGATATGTAATATTGGTATTCGGGTCCCTTCCGGTATCCTGACCGATGATCCCAGATTTGCTAAGGCATCAGCTTCAGCATTATCCTCTCTTGGTACCTGTTCAAGTGTAAAAATATCGAAATATCCTGCTAATTTTTTGAGAATTTCGAGATACTCAATTAATTTCTCTCCTTTAACTGCATAGGTTCCATTAAAATGATTAGTGATTAACAAGGAGTCAACATATACTTGCAAATTCTTGATATTCATATTTTTAGCCAACTCTAATCCTGCAATTAAAGCCTCATACTCTGCCTCATTATTAGTAGCAGGAAATTCACACCTAATAGCCTGGGGTAATATGTCCACCTGTGGCGATTTTAGTAGTATACCTAAACCTACACCTCTTACGTTAGATGCACCATCAGTATACAATGTCCAACATTCTAAGTTTTCTCCTAGCTGCTGTACTTCTAAATCCACTTCGTTTTGAATGTCACTACTGAAATCAGCCACAAAGTTAGCTAAAGCCTGAGACATTATGGCATTTCTAGGCTCATATACTAAATCACAAGCACTCAATTTTACTGACCACTTAGCCATCCTACCCAACATCTCTGGTTTCCTAAGCACATTTTTAACAGGATAATTGGTTCTAACATGAATCCTATGCGTCTCAAAATAATGTCTAAGTTTTGTTGATGCCATAACTAGGGCTAATATCAAGTTCTCTAGATGAGAATATCTAGTTTCAGCATCTAGTAAACTTTTACTAACATAATAGACAGGATATTGCTGACCTTCATGGTCCTTTATAAGAACGGCACTTACAACATTCCCTGATACATCGAGGTATAGGGATAGTGGTTCACCATTTTCAGGCTTCATCAATAGAGGTGCAGTTGAGAGATATCGCTTCAAATCCTGCAAGGCTGCTTCATGCTTTGCTTCCCATTCGAACTTCTTATTCTTCTTGAGGATATCATAGAATTCCTTGCATTTTTCCGAAGATCTTGGAATAAATCTGTTCATTGCTGCTACTCGGCCTGTTAACCGTTGAACATCCTTCATATTTGAAGGTGATTTTATATCCAGGATAGCTCTAATCTGCTCCGGGCTCGCCTCTATGCCTCTTTTCGTCACCATATATCCTAGAAACTTTCCTGCCCCCACTCCGAAATGGCACTTAGCAGGATTCAGCTTCAGTTATACTGATCCAGGATATCAAATGCTCCCTTGATATCCTGGAGGTGATCCTCAGCCTTTTTAGATTTCACCACCATATCGTCAATATATACCTCCATGGTGTCCCTCAACTTATCTTTGAACATCATGTTCACCAATCTCTGGTATGTTGCACCTGCATTTTTCAAACCGAAAGGCATAGCAGTATAGCAATAAATACCTGTTGGTGTCATGAAGGCAGTATCCTCCTGGTCCGAAGGCTCCATTTGAATCTGCTGAAATCCTGAGGATGCGTCCATGAATGTTAACATCTCATGCCCGGTAGTAGCATCCACCATTGCATCAATATGAGGAAGAGGAAATGGGTCTTTAGGACAAGCCTTATTCAAGTCTGTGTAATCTACATAGACTCTCCATTTCCTATTTTTCTTCTGTACTACGACTACATTTGCTAGCCATCTTGGAAACTTGACCTCCCTGATCATTTTGGACTTCAACAATCTATCAACTTCCTCTTGGATAATTGCATTTCGTTCAGGAGCAAACTTCCTTCTCTTTTGCTGTATAGGCTTGAATGACCTGTCAATTCCAAGCTTGTGAGTAATAATGTCTTTGGATATACCTGTCATATCCTCATGCTTCCATGCAAATGTTGACATCCTGCACTTCAAAAAGTTAGTTAATTGTTCTTCAATATCCTGAGGGATACTGGTTCCTACGAGCACTGAGATATCAGGTTTATCCTGATCTAGGATAACTTTCTTCACATCCTGCTTTGAAGCCTCCACGATATCCCGGGCCCGCATCTTTAATTGCTATGCTGGATTAGGATTGGTTGAGGATTTCATTGAGGATGAGTAGCATTCCTTTGCCTCCTACTGATCACTATCAACTTTGATGACCCCCCAAGGGGTAGGGATCTTGATGCACTGTTGATAAGTCGAAGGCACAGCCTTCATGTCATGGATCCATGGCCTGCCTAGTATGATGTTATAGCAGGATAAGGAGTCCATCACACAGAAGCATTGTATCGAGTTGACCCCTTCAACATATACTGGTAACTTTATCTCTCCTACGGTATTTCTAGCTTCTCCACTGAAACCAACGAGCACAGTGGACTTTGAAGTAATGTCCATCGGAGATACATTCATCCTCTTCAATGTCTCCAGCTGAATTATGTTGACGGAGCTACCATTGTCCACCAATATCCTGCGTACAAAATGGTTAGCAACATATAATGTTATTACGAGAGCATTATGGTGAGGATCCTGGACAGTATCCCTGTCATCACTATCGAAAGTGATCACTTTATCGGTTGTAAGGATAGTCATCCTAGCTGGTTTGTCTCCCCTTTCAGTCTTAGCTTCCTTTGCATGTCTTTTGGCCGCCGAATACGAAGTCCCACAAATGTCGGATCCTCCTGAAATAAAGTTAATTATTTTGGCATCTGCTGGGGGTGATGCTGCTCGTTCAGGATCCTTCTCAGGATTCTGCCCTTTATTCTTCTTTCTTCCCAGCAAATCCTTCAGATACCCTTTGCTTAACAGGTAACTTATTTCTTTCCTTAGAGCAATGCAATCCTCGGTCACATGTCCGAAATCTTCATGGAAGGCACACCATTTGGATTTATTGCTTTCTGCTGATTCTTTTGAGGCCACCTAGCTTTGTCTCCTAAACCCTGCATAGCATACATTAATTCAGGTTTATTAACAGAAAAGTAGTATTCAGATAATTCAGGATATTCTTCAGGATCCTCGTCTTCAATAGCATTCACTTTCTTGTTATCATTTCTACCATATGGCTTGGAGCGATATGGTTTATACGAGGATTCTGATTTCCTATTGGTTGATTCGTAGGTTGAGGTAGAATTCATCCTCTCTTGCATCTTTTTGTCATCTTCCAAGCGGATATATCTCAAAGCCCTGTTACGAGCTTCGTCGAGATTCCTGCAGGGATTCATTACAAGATCCTGATAAAACTGAGAATCCTTTTGTAACCCCATCTTAAAAGCCTGCACAGTTGTTGCAACATCAAGATGTGGGATATCCAAGGATTCTCGACTAAACTTGTTCACATAATCCCTCAAGGATTCCTGAGGTCCTTGAGTTATCCTGTAAAGATCACTGGTTAGTTTCTCAAAACTCCGACTGCAAGAAAATTGACTATTAAATAAATTAACCAAATGAGCAAACGAAGTAATTGAGTGAGGAAGAACATTTAACAGGCATTTTAAGGCTGATCCTGTCAAGGTAGAACCGAAACCCTTGCATAAGCATGCTTCCTTGAGTTCCGGAGGGATAGGGTTAATCTCCATTCTTTCTCTATACTGGGCAATATGCTCTTCAGGGTCCGTAGTACCATCATACAGTTTCATGTTGGGGGTCTGAAATCTTTTTGGGATTTCAGCATCACAGATAGGATATGCAAAGCGGGATATCCTGTGGCTGTCTTGAGATACTTCCGGAATTGGCTGGACCACTCCAGGTACACTGGATATCATGTCCTTCAATTTCTGAAGCTCCCTAGTGAATGTTGACGTCATACCTGCATCCTGCAAAGACCCATTGTTGTTAGTAGCAAGAATATTATTATTTGACACGTTACCGGTCTGAGGATTCTGGCCATATCCTGAAGCATATCCTGAGCTCCTCACAGTTGACATCCTGACCGAGGAGGGTATCTTAGGGGTATGATTCTGAGAATGGCTTGGGACGATGTTCCCCCGGTTATCCTCAGTGTAAACTGCAGAACTGAAGTTCAAAGCCCTATGCTGTATAGGAGTGACAGTTTCTTCAGCAGGTCTACTTCGGCCGGATTTCAAGAGTTGTATTTCTCTTATCAGCATCCGATTAGTTCCCTGCTGCTGCCTCATCTGCTCCTGTACACTACCAAACAAATTCAGAATTTCATCATTAGATGCCAAAACAGGACCGGATCCCTGGGTACTGGGAGCGGGGATAACATCCCGAGCTACATGACTTTCAGCTCCATGAGATGAAGCTTGCATTCTTGGAGGAGGAGGTGGAAGCACCGAACCAATTGTTGCAGAGGTTGTAGCAGACATGGTGGAAGAGCTCATGTTTGATCTCGAGGCCATTGAAAACAATTTAGAAAAAGTTTTGACAAAATAAAACCGAGTAATGATTTTACTAAAGTTTTTAGCAAAAATAGCACCACTTGCCCCACGGTGGGCGCCAAATTGTTTTGGTCAAAAATTTCCGAAGCAATTTAGTGATCAAATTAGTTAAGTGAGGTAGTGTGCTAGAAATGTGCGTGAAAAATATGTTATTCAAGTTAAGTGTAAAAACAGTTTCAGGATACGGCTCAGGATATAGAGCTGTATCTGTGATCAAACAATGAGCGAAAAAGTAAAGGTTGACATGTGATGTACGAGGAAAGCCCTTGATCAATCTAGATCGCCGGCATAAAACCTCGGGAGCTGACAATCGCAGCTGCCTTGTTCTTCTATTACTTCAAATATCAGGATACAGTGCAGGATGTGGTGCGAATCAACTAGGTGTTACAATGTAATTCGAATACAAGTGTTTGTGTGTAGTGTTTGCAGTGAGCTAGAGAGTTAAAGTGTTCGAAAGTGTGTGTGAAAAATTGCGTGCCTTAATCTGATCCGCCCCCATCTATTTATAGTAAAAGAAATGCAACAAACTATCCTAAATAACCGGGATCCGGCGAATATTCCCCACTCGGACATTGTAGACCTGGTCTTTCGGGTTCAACGTCTCTCACATAACAGATACGCCCGAGTCTTGAGGAGAAGAAGTCCATCTGACCGTTAGTAACCCACAGCCTCTAACCTGCACGTGGTTAATTCAATTAACCTCAGGATATCGCCCAGGATGTTAGCAATATCCTAATCCAGTATCCTGATCACAAGCAAACAACCAAAAGCAGGATATTAGTCAAGATGTGTACGCTCAGAAAATGACCCATAACAATGGGTATCGATTCTTAATTGTAACCTTATTCAATTCCCTATAATCGATACACATTCGCATCGAACCATCCTTTTTCTTTACAAACAACACTGGTGCTCCCCAAGGGGATGAACTAGGTTGTATGAATCCTTTACTGAGCAATTCATCTAATTGCTTTTTCAGTTCTAACATTTTGGTGGGTGCTAACCGATAAGGTGCTTTTGCTACGGGTGTAGTTCCAGGAATTAGATGAATTCTAAATTCTATTTCCCTATCGGGTGGTAATCCGGGTAATTCTTCTGGGAATACATCTGAGTATTCTGATACTACAGAAATTTCATTAAGTTCCATACCCTTAGTGCTAATGATTACCAAAATCATATACACTATTCCTTGTTTTCGTTCATAACTAGCAACTTTCATTACTAAAATGAACTTCATGGGTTTACGCGGCTTATCCCCTGTAATCATAATTACTTCTCCCGTGGGTGCACGTATTTCTATGGAGTTTTTATCACAAAGGATTCTAGCATGGTTGGCTACTAACCAATCCATTCCTAATACGACATCGAATCCAGCTAAATTCATGGGTAATAGGTTTGCAGAAAATTTATGACCTGAAAGTTCTATATTTCCTTTTTGCAAAACCTTATCTATGTTAACAGAATTCCCATCTGCCGTTTCTACCGTAAAGATTTGTCTAAGGTTGCTTAAGGGTAGGTTAAGAGCTTGGTAGAATGAAGTATTTATAAAACTTTGGTTTGCTCCAGAGTCAAATAATACTTTTGCATAAACGTTGTGAACTAAGAACGTACCAGCTATTACATCAGGAATCAGTTCAGCTTCCTGCGTGGTCAATTGAAAGGCTCTTGCGTTTTTCTTTGTAGTCCCTTCGGCAGGTATGGCCTTGTTATCTGCTGGTTTGACCAATTTAGGGCATTCTGGTCTAAAATGCCCAGGTTCTCCGCAGTTGAAGCAGATCTTTGTTTTCCTTCTGTAATCTTCTTCACGATGTCCTATAGCTTTGCAGAAGTTGCAGGGTTCATTACATTTTCCAAAATGTTTCTTTTTACAGTTCTAGCAAAACGGCGGAGTGGAAGATTGCCCAATTCCCTTTCTTTTGAAGTTGCTACTATTACCCACACGAAATCCTTGGGTAATCTTTTGAGCCAATTCCTTCTTCCTATTTTCTTCTCGCGTACGTACCAGTCTGTCAGTCAAAGTGTTGGCTAATTCCACCGCATCATCAATCGTACGGGGTCTCGCAGCTTTGACAATATCACGGATCTCGCTAATCAAACCCCATATGTAGCGAGAAATAAGTACCGGTTATGGCGAAGCCAGAGTAGGCATAATTCGAGCATATTCGAAAAACTTCAAAGTATACCCACGGCAATCGACATCCACCATCCGGTGGCTCAGAAATTTATTCGCCATCTGCTCTTTTTCATATTCTGGGCAGAATTTTCTTTCCACCAGATGCTTAAATTCTTCCCAACTCATGGCATAAGCCACGTCACTTCCCTTAGCTTGTAACACTGTGTTCCACCATTCTAATGCTTCCTCCTTGAAAAGGTGAGAAGCATACATGACATTGTCTTCTTCGGCACATTTATTTATTTTAATTACTGCCTCGGTTTTCTCTAACCAACGCAGTACTGCAGTCGCCCCTTCATTGCCTGCAAATTCAACAGGTTTACAGGCAAGAAATTCCTTGTAAGTGCAACCAGGCGTTGCAGCTTTCATTCTCTTAAGAATTGGGGGCATTACATCATTATCATTATTATTAATGTTGCCGCCTCCATTTATGCTATTACTAAAGTTGTCTTCATGAGTACGTTTGCTAGGAATAATTGGTTGAGGTTCAACTGGATTTCGGGCAGCAGTAAGGATTGCTGGAATAGCATTGGCTATTCCCTGAGCAACGATATTCTCTATATCTTGCCTATTCAGAAATTAATCTTCATGATTTTGCGCGGATTGGTTACCCTCGCTAACTGGTTCATTACCAGCGTGTTCCATCGGTATCTATCAATTATTAATTATCACAGGCTAATATTTAGTACAATTATTTAAGTACGATTATACAAACAAATTGATTAAAACGGCGAACATAGCGACTTTTATATATATGCATCTATTATAAACTACAACTGGAATTCAAATTATACTAGTAGTTGTGCATCCATAATTTATTTTAATTTATCTAAGAATATTATGGCAATCAGAAAAAAATTAAGTATTTCTAAATACTTAATTGGCTTAAATCAGTGGCTCTGATACCACTTTTTTCTGTCACGGCCCCCGGCCCGGTTTTACCCGTTTTAGGAGCCGCGGGACAGAAACCCCGTGGTATTTATCAATTGAGTTGGCAGCGGAAGTGTTTAACAGGATCTTTTAAATCTTGAAAATACTCAATTTATACTATTTCACAAATTGGGGATTACACCCATAATTTACAATAAAGGTGATTTCACCGGGAAATCCCTAATTTTTATAAAAACATGTTTCTTGATTTTATTGAGCCACTTCCTCAAGCTTGTAGTGCTACACGGCACTTTTTCCTGGATCACAGCAGATCACCTTAAACATGTTTTAAAAAGGTTTTATCAGCAGGGAAATACTGGCGAGTTATTCAAGTTGCACAAAACAACACCTTGTTATAATATACAGTATTAAGGGTGATTACATTGTTTCTATCAACCAATTACCCCAAATCGGTATTTGTCACTCGACTGTATCTGTGACTATGGTCAGATCACCCATTGGCTAACCCGTTGTCCAATGGTGACGGGAATAAAGTAATGTATACAAAACCCCACAAGCCGGCAGTAATTGAAGATTACAAAGACTTAATCCCTGTAATTATAACTTTGAAAATAGAGTTTTAAGAAAACAATTTGATAAAAAGAGAATGACTCACATTGCAGATTTAAATGGACAGAGTTTAGTCTACTGATTAGCCTTGTAACCTAATTTAAATAACAATGCACACGAAAACTAGGTCAGTAACTTAGTACAACTTTTACGACAACTCAAGAGATTCAAAACCTTCACGACGAATGACAAACTGCAATACTTAAACATCCATCGAATTTACGACGAATGACAAAGTATAGCCCGAGTTTGGGCAGCACTTAAACATCCATCGGATTGGTTTTTATCGATCGAACATTAAATCGTAGCAGTGATCGAGTTATTACCCTGTTATCGCGGCAGAATTTCGTGATTGTGTGTATTTTTTGAGTAATCAGACGATATCTCAATGTACGAATTGAATTTTAACCTCGAACCAACACCAAAGTTCAAGTGCCAACCCCTGCTATATATACTGGAAAAAGGACGCTGTCGCGTGGCGCGACAGGGCGTCGCGTGGCATGAGGGGCACCCCCTTTCATAGGGTAGCCCCGTGTATTTGTAGCTTAGCTGAGTCGACGGTTCATTAAATTTCGAATTCTATCGAAAACTGTTTAGATAATATCAATTAGGGAACACCCCCCCCCCCCCTGAGTTTTAGGGGCCCTGATCCTAGTTCCGATGGTTTTGAAAATTTTAGGGTTTATGCAGTATCACTTGGGGGTCTCAATTAGGGTTTCCTATTAGCCATAATAACATAAGAAATAGTAGTTTTAATGAGAGTTGTTACAGTTGCCTTTGTTGAAAGATACTCTTAAAGTTGTTTGTCCACTTATAGAATTATTTGCACCATCTTTGAAGAATTTGAAAGTTGATTGTCCTTTTGTTGAATTATTTGCATAATTTGAAGTTGAATGGTAATCTTCCACCATCTATTGTCGGCCAAAAGCTTTGATAGATATTTATTATTATTATTATTATTATTATTATTATTATTATTCTCATATATATATATATACACACATATACCTGCCCCTTTTTTTATATATCATATCATATGGGTCTTGAGAATCTTGAAAGACTTCAGTCCCCGGAGATGAATGTTTTGAAGGGAATGGAGATTGTCGAATTTCATTAACTATATTTAACATTTCTTGTGGAGAATTTCAATCTTGAAGTCTTTGAATAAATTCTTGATCTTCATTGATGGCTTTGATATCTCGAACTGGATACTTTAAACTTTTTTCATATTGAATAGTTAATTCCTTATAATACTTGTCTACTGCTTGAGAATTTGCCTTTGTGATAATAAACTTATTCCACCATTTGCACCTATATTGTCTGAAAAGCAATGGAGGAGAAAGTTCTGTAGGGCTTTCATCTTGAAAACTATAAGTCCATAAACAGATCCATGGAATTCTAAATACACTCATAAATTGTAAAGTATATTCAAAAATTGGTGTTCCATCATGTTGAAAATACTCGGTGAATCTTGAAAATGCTTCTGAAATTTATTTGGGAAAGGCTTCTGGAATGATTCCCATATATTTAAACCATTTAACGAACCACCTTGGATAAATATTTGAAAAATCTTCATCAAATTGGAAAAACCAAGAATGGTCAAAGTTTCTTAATAGGAATGCATTTTCCCATGCGTCTTGATAATCATAATAGTTGTATTGAGGATAAGCGCTGAAATTTGAAAGGGTTTTTGGATTATAGGGCCTAGAATTCCAGTCTTCTAAAGATAGAATCTTTAAAATTTTTACTTGACTATAAGCGATCTTGGCAGGATCTCCACTATTAGAATTGTGTCGAATAATTACTGATTCTGAATCTACTAAAATTGCTTGATAATAATCTCTGGTCTTGTATTCTTCTTTGAAAAAATGGCATCCTCGTGGATAAATGAAGTCGTTTAGGGATAAAAAAATTTTACTAACTTTTTCGACTTCCAGAGGTTTTAGAATCTTGATAAATTTTTTATTTGGGTTGATAATATAAGGAATAGTAGCTGGTAAAGAGGTTGAAGAAGAGGCTTGTTTAGAGAGTTTTGTGAAAGAAGGTTGGATAATGGGTTTTGATTCTTGACTTTGAATAATGGATGAAAAAGGAGGTCTAGGTCTAGGTCCTGGGGTTAAAGGGGCAAATCTATTTTGAATATTAGGTAGTAAAGGAAGTTGTTGTGAATGGGTTGGTCTTGATGGAGAACTTGTAGAACTTGATAATTGAGATTTTGAAAATTGTTGTTTTGAGAATACGATCTTTTTTGTAGAATCGGAGTTGCTCATGTTCCCTGTAAAAATTCTCTTGAAAAAAATCTGGTAAAGAATTATCTTCTCCTTTTATGAATTCTATTTGAAAATCGAAATCTGGTAAAGAATTATCTTCTCCTTTTATGAATTCTATTTGAAAATCGAAATTGCTTAGTAATGCTTGCCATCTTGCAAAAACTTGTTTTGAAATCAAATTTTTAAAATCTTTTTCTAAAATATATTTTGCAGATAAACAATCGATTCTTAATAAAAATGGTTTCATATATAAATCATCTTCAAACTTTTTTATACATAAAACTATACTTAAAATTTCCTTTTTAATTGTTGAATAATTCTTCTGAGTATCATTCCATGCACCTGAATAATATCTTACTAAACTTTCCTTATTATTTAATTCTTGTTTTAGTATTCCTCCAAATCCTGAGTCACTTGCATCAGTTTCTACAATTAATTTTGCATTAGGATAGGGAATATGTAAACAAGGTAAACATTTTATTTTATCTTTGATATATTTTACTATATTCGTTTGTTCTTGAGTCCATGGTTTTGGATTCTTTTTTAATCTGTCATATAAAGGTTTACATATGATTCCTAAATCTTTGAAAAAGTCATGAATATAATTTAAACATCCTAAAAATCTTTGCAATTGCTTTTTATCTTTAATTTCATTTGGAAATTTATTTGAAAACTCTAAACTTCTGTTAATAGGTTTTATTGTTCCTTGAATAATATTATGTCCTAAAAATCTTATTTATGTTTGAAAAATACTCTTTTTAGAGGGTGATACTACCAATCCATTTTTATGAATAATATTGTAGAAAGCATTTAAATGTTTAAAATGTTGATCTAAAGAATTTGAAAATATCAATACGTCGTCAATGTAAATGATTGCATAATTTCCTAATGGTAAAATGATATCGTTCATTATATTTTGAAATTCTGAAGGAGCATTTTTCAATCCAAAAGGCATTACATTCCATTCGTAGTGTCCATATGGTACACTGAATCCAGTTTTATATTTGTTTTCTTCAGCAATTTGAACTTGCCAAAATCCAGATTTCATATCAAATTTAGAAAATATTTTTGAATCATAAATCTTTTTTAATAAATCTCTTTTATTTGGTATAGGTAGGGATGGGATTGGTACAGTACCCGTACCAGTACCGAAAATACCGGTACCGAATTTGAACAAAACTAGGTACCAAAAAATACCGTACCAAATATATAGGTACGGTACGGGTACGAGTACGGGTATTTTCGGTACAGTACCCGCTTGGTGCCATTTTGTTTTTATTTACTTTTTGAGCACTTGTACGAGTACTAAATAGGTAAAATTGACATGAGTACCAATATAATACGAGTACCAAATTGGTAAAATTGGTACGAGTACCAATACGATACGGGTACCATATAGGTAAAATCAATACGAGTACACTATAAATACCATAATATGAAATAAAACATAATACAAAAAAACTTTTAAAGGTATACATAGAATTCGGTACCAGTACCCGTTTTTACCCGTACCCGTACCCGTACTAATACCGAAAGTACCGAATACCAAAATCAATAGAACTGGGTACCGATACATGTACCAAATACCTAAAATCGGTACGGGTACAGGTACTGGTACGGGTACGATACGGGTACGAGTACGAGTATTTGGGAAAAAAAGCTCATCCCTAGGTATAGGATATCTAATCAATTCTAAAACTTTATTTAATGGTTTATAATTTATAACTAACCTAGGAGCTCCTCTTTCTATTTTTGCATTATTTTGAACATAGAAGGCAGACCAAGACCAAGGGGATTTAGACGGTCTAATTAATTTTTTATCTAATAATTCTTGTATTTTTTTTACAATAGCCTTCTAACTCTTGAGACATATGTATAGCTTTAGACTTTGTTGGAATATTTTTCTCATTAAAATCTTTAATATAAGGTAATCTTACTATGTGTTGTTTTCTTTCCCAAAAAGCATTTGGAATATTTACACAGATATTCCTTTTAAATTTATTCTCAGTTTCTTGCATTCTTTTTATAATCGTTTTATCTTGCAATTGATTCTTTATTCTAGCATGATCAATTTCTTCAATTAAAAACTCCTTTTGTTTTTCTTTTAGGCTTAAAATATTTATTAGTTTTGAAGTAATCGAATGAGCAAATTCAAAGCAAATCTTTTTATTTAAGACCTTAATACTTATTCATTTTTCTTCAACTGTGAAGGGATATAACTGAGTTATGAATGGGAGTCCTAATATAATTTGAGATGTTAAATCTCTTACTAGAACTAATTGAGTTCTATAACAATAGTTTTCTTTACAAATATGAACATTTGACAATTTATATTTAATATTTAATGGTTTTTCATTAGCTCCAGATAATCTATATGTAGTCTTTTCATAATATTTTGTGGGTATTAAACCTTCTTGAATACAGTTCATATCAACACCACTATCAATCATAGCTACTAATGTTAATTGAAATTTGTTATTGATTATGATATTTAATTTAGTATACCATTTTTGAAAAGTTAATCCTTTTAAATTATTTATTTTTCCTAAATTTTCAGTATCGTTATCGTTTTCTTCATCTTCTTTATTTTTTTCCCTTTTCTAATTCTTTAATTTGTGATTTTATTTCTCGAATCTCTTTTTTAATATTTTTTAATTCTATTTGTAATTCAGTTATTGTAACAGGATTTTCTTTTGTTTGACCTGTTTGAAATCTTTGGCATATTTCATTGAAATTATATACCTTCTCTTCCTTTTCTATTGGTAGTTTATACTTTTCTTTTAATTGTTTTAAATATACTTGTTTTACTTCTTTATCACTAATTCCATCTAATAATTCGAATAGGTCTTTATTATTTTTTGTTAGAACATTTATTGTACCATCGATTTCACAAATACAAGGACCAATGCATTCACACATATTATCTTCCGAACTACTTTCCGAATTAGAATCTTCAATATTGTTTCAATCATTATCACTATAGTATGAAATACTGTTTTCACTTGAGTTGTCATTTAAGTATTTTATTTATCTGTTCTTTTAATTCATCGGAAATATTTAGCTCATTTATCTTTTTCTTAGTATAACAATCATTGGAATAATGTTCTTGTCTTCCACATTTATAACAAATGACAATATATTGTTTTCCTTGTTTTTTCTTTTGAAAATTAAACTTGTCTTTGTAATAATTTTGTTTATTTTTAATATATGGTTTTCTCTTATAATTTCTTTTGATAAATTGTTTAGTAATTTTCTTTTTCGTTTTAGAAGGGGTTTTAAATGGTTCAAATCCATATTGTTGACAAAAGCTTCCTAATTCCTTATGGCCTTGGATACCGTCTTTTTTTATTTTCTCTTTTAATTTTAAATCATTACATATTTTTAATCCTTCTTGATTTATATAATTTATTATTTGCCCATAGGATAAATCTCTATAAGGAATATTATTATTAAAATCTTTTTTAATTTTTTCTCTAATTCTTTCTGCAAATAATTTTGGTAGCCCAGCTATAAATCTTTCTTCCCAATAAGCTTCTTTACAATCATCCCTAGTCATAACTTTTGAAAGGAATACATCTTTATACCATCTAAAATCTTGTAATTTTCTACATGTCAGATTTAATAATATTAAAGAATTTATTTCTTGATAATCTGTTGGATTTCCAATAAAATGTTTGATTATAGCAAATATTAAAGTATTAATTATAACAGGTATTTCAGTTGGTATTTGAACATTATTTTCTGTCTTAATAATTACTTTTTTAGCATTTTGTATTATTTGTTTTTCTTCTTCTGTAAGATACTTGTCCCACCAACCTTTAAGAATTCCAGTAAAACCAGAAACTATCATAGTAAGAATTTGAGCTTCATTATTTCTATTTGCTTTATAAGCATTGGCTGCCATTATCATTTCTTGTAATAGATTAAGAATTTGATGTTCTGTTTGACCTTCTATACTCCATTCGTATAGAGAAGATCCATCATATTTTGCTTGAACTAAAGTATGTCGTTCTTTAAATTGTAAATCAGGTGGGGGTAGGTCTAGGGTAATAATTTCTTGTTTCAGGTCTAGTAGTATAAGTATTATTTTTTGAAAAATGATAATTTCCTCCTTTAATTTTGTTTATAGAGTTTTCTATTTGAAAATCATTAAATTGTTCTTCAATACTTTGAATTTCTTGTTCTGAAATAACATTTATATTTAGTTTTGAAAGAATAGAAGAACTACGATATAATTTTGAAAGAAATGATTATGTTACATATATCATGCATATATATATATATATATATATATATGCCAGTTAACGTACAATAGGGCTTATCGTACATTACGTACGCGATAACCCCAGCCGCCAGATCTTCATCTCCCATGCGATTTCATACCTCCATGCGAATTGTACGAACTGTGCGAATTCAATCTTCCACATGCGATTTTGTCCATCTACACACCCCATGCCATTTTTCACATTACCCCATGCTAACCATTTTTTCACATGCGATATTCAATCTTCCACATGCGATTCTACACACCCCATGCCATTTTTCACATTACCCCATGCTAGCCATTTTTTCACATGCCATATTCAATCTTCCACATGCGATTCTACACACCCCATGCCGTTTTTCACATTACCCCATGCTAGCCATTTTTTCACATGCGATATTCAATCTTCCACATGCGATTTTGTCCATCTACACACCCCATGTCATTTTTCACATTACCCCATGCTAACCATTTTTTCACATGCGATATTCAATCTTCCACATGCGATTCTACACACCCCATGCCATTTTTCACATTACCCCATGCTAGCCATTTTTTCACATGCGATATTCAATCTTCCACATGCGATTCTACACACCCCATGCCATTTTTCACATTACCCCATGCTAGCCATTTTTTCACATGCGATATTCAATCTTCCATATGCGATTTTGTCCATCTACACACCCCATGCCATTTTTCACATTACCCCATGCTAACCATTTTTTCACGTGCGATTTCATTTGCATGGGATTTCAAACATGCGATTTCATTGCATTTTCAATCCATGCGATTTCATTTGCCTTTTTATAACATGCGAAGATTGAATTCGCACCAGGTCCGCACCAGATCGAACGGCTGGGATGATCCCGTACGTATCGTACGATAAGCCGTAATGTATTTTACACTTTCCTGTATATATATATATATATATATATATATATATATATATATATATATATAATTATGGTTTATAATTAATTTTTTTAGTTATAACTAGAAGATGAAAAAAACTAAGGTTTAATGTAAATTTTTTAATCATAATTAGTAGAAGATATGATTTGATTAAGTTTTGTTTTTTATAAACAATTATCCTTATTGTATTCACACATATACTTTATAGTTTATTAATTAATGTTCAACATAGATTTATTATTCTGTATTAATCTATTAAGATAGTTTATAGTTTATTAATTAATATTACACATAGATTTATTATTTTAGGATGTGTAGTCATAAAGTCCCTTTGGGGGCGTTATGTGACATGTGGCGCCACATCATAGAGGTGTTTTATGGGACGTTATATCAGTAGAGCTCGTAGTCATAAAGCCTATACCTCATCATTACTCAATTAATTAATTTTCAATTTTTTTAATTAATTTCTAACTTTATAAAACTAAAAACCATTTCATTAAAAAACATTACAATAAAATTTAAAAAAAACATTAATATAAAATAAATAAAAGCATTACACTAAATAAAATTAAAAACTCAAAGGTTATATTTTTTTCGATTCGCTACTTTCGTGCCAACGCCATCTTCAGTGGGAACCGAAGACACGGGACGGGTAGGATTGCTACTTTGGTTCGGGTGCGCACTCGAACGGGGATGAATAAAACCGCGGTTGAAGGGTTGCATTGTATAAAAATTCTAGATTTAAAAAAAAGTAGAGAGAAAGAGGGTTTGAAAGTATTATGGTTGTATTGGATTTTATAAAAAAAAGAGATGGGGGTATATTTATTTATGAGAGTTGGAAAATTAATTGAATTGAATTTTTTATTTTTTACTTTTATGAACGTTGAACGGTCAAAAAATTTGAAAAGCTTCTTCCTCGCGCCGCGATTGTGATAACGGGGACTCAAATTTTTAGACCCATAGCGCCCCCTGTTTTGGTGTTCATGGGCGTCATGGGACGCTATGGTGTATTTGTGGGTGATATACTGCCCCATTACACATAGGGTATGTTTGGCATGAAGCTTCTAGCTTTAATCTTTTAAGAAAAAGCTTCTACTCAATGAAAAGCGTTCATTGTTTGAAGGAGCTTGAAGCTTTTAGGTTAGGAGCTTGAAGTTTTTTGTTGAACGCTTCTACTAGTAGCATTTAGAAGGAGCTACAAGCTTTTAGGGAAAAAAATGACTATTTTAACCTCTAAAGATAATGAACTTTTTAATGCACAAACTTTTTAAATTTTTAGTTCATTTTATACATTTTATTAAAAGCTCCGGCTACTCTGCCAAATATCAAATATATCTAAAAAAAACTACAGCTACTAAGCTTCCAACCACCAGCCACCAGTTACTTTTGCCAAACCTACCCATACACTTATATTAATCTATTAAGGCATGGAGATATTTCATAACATCTTGTGGTCCAACTAATACTTAATGAACCTCTTAGGATCTCAAGTTAGAGACTCGTGGCCAACAAAATACATAAACGTGATATAATAAGATGCACATTATGTATTTTTCATCGTCATACTCCTCTTTAGGGTGTCCGGGGCACTTAGCGGGGAGTGGAGCGGTGAGCCAAGTCCCCGAGCGGGAACACCGCCGCCATCAATTCGGGGAAGGTAATCGGGGAGTGGGAGCGGGAGGTAGTCACCGCACAAGATTTCATTGAGCAACATGTACCTTGGGCTTACATACTTGTACACACCATTAAAGCACAAGGCTTAATTAAAAAATAAAAAAACAAGTCCCCTAAGAGAGGAGTGCCGCCATCAAATTGAGGGTGTGGGGAGAGTTAAGGGGGGAGTTGACGTGGCGCATGCTGATTGGCCGTGAGTAAGAGAGGGGACTCCCCTAAGAGAGGAGTGCCCCTCTCACCCTTATGCTAAGACCATTGGGTATGGGGAGGATAGTCTCCAAAGGACTATCCTCCACATAAGCGCCACGTAGGCAAAGAAGAAGGACCCTCCCCTTGGAGACTATCCAAGGGTGTGGGGATGCTCCTCCTCCATTTTTTATTATTAATTATTTGATTTAAATAATTAATGAAAACAAAGTAAATAAAAGTAAAAAAGTTACATTTAAATAAAACCTTAAAAAACAACCTAAAGTTACATTTAAATAAAAAAAACACACCTAAAAAAACCTAGAGTTACATTTAAATTAAAAAAAAAACACACTTAAAAAAAACCTAAAGTTACATTTAAAAAAAAAAACTACACCCCCCCACTCCATTTTTTCCTAATTTTGTCCTTCATATGGGTTGAACGGCATGTTGGGTTGTTGCATTTGCATTGGGTTGAACGGGTATTGGTTGAAAGCGTTTGGCATTTGTTGGTAACCCGCAAAAGCGTTGTCCATTACGGGTGTGTAGCCGGATGACGAAAACGGGTGTGAACTTGAGTTGGGATTATTTGGGTTGTGGGGATCCATAATTTTTTTAAGGTTGGGAGAGGTTTTTTTATTTTATAAAAGAGTTAAATGCTATTTTAGTCCCTGTGGTTTGGGTCATTTTGCCAGTTTAGTCCAAAGGTTTCATTTTTAACATGTGGGTCCAAAAAGATTTCACCGTTGCCATTTTAGTCCACTGGGTTAACTCCATCCATTTTTTCTGTTAACGAGAAGACCAATTCGGTCATTTTATATGGCTGAATTGCCCTTTTAGTTAACAGAATTACATACAAAATTACCGAATTGGCATTCTCGTTAACATAATAAATGAATGAAGTTAACCCAGTGGACTAAAATGGCAACTATGAAACCTTTTTGGACCCACAGGTTAAAAATGAAACCTTTGGACTAAACTGGCAAAATGACCCAAACCACAGGGACTAAAATAGCATTTAACTCTTTATAAAAATGGGAGAAAAGTGGGAGTAGTTTGGTAAAAAAGTGGGGTGAAAAGGGGTTGAATTTATAGTGGTGGGGTGAAATTTTTTTTTTAAAATGTTGCAAGTTACCGTTACATGGCCCACCACATTCAAAAAGTCTGGCCCGTCTCCAACGTCCAAAATCGGACGGAACCGCCCTCTTCCGATCCCCATACCCAATGGTCTAATTAGTGAAACCTGTGTGGTCTAGGAAATTTGTTCTTTACATTCGGTTGAAAAGACATCTACTGGTGACAAACGATGATGGGTTGATGCTTGTATAAAGATGCACATTATGTATTTTTATCGTCATACACTTATATTAATCTATTAAGGCATGGAGATATGTTTTTATTGCATGTAATCAATAAAAGGCAAGTGTATTAGAGCATATACAGTGAGAAGTTGTAGACCTACACGAACACAAACGCGTGGAAGGAGTGGCTGACCCAGAAAATATTGTGGGAGATAGAGAGAAGCCGGTGTCCCTAGTCTCTCGATCTCTCCATTACAAAAGAGCACAAATCACTATATTTTTGTTTCCTCATAATTAGAGAGATTTGGTTGTAGTGACTAATATCTTTTAGTCTATACTCTTTTTTTTTTTTATCAACCATACCTTATGCTTGTTCGATGACAATCTTTTCTATTTGTACACTATTGGAATGAGGCACTTGTAAAGTTGGTGAAGGTTATAGTTGTTGGCGATCGCATTTATAATTTACATGATTATGCATCATTGTAAATTACACTACATACTTTTGAATTCCATGCGTCTATATTACATTACAATATGTAACTTTTGTTAATCGTATACTCGTGAATGCATCAGTATTACAATTTATAACTCTTTTTAATCTTATACTCTTTCAAATCTTAAGTAACACTCCCATTTTTAATCTTATACTCTTTCCAAATGTCAAGTAACACTCCCATTCAAAACTAAAATCCAAATCTCCCCGCAATTCAACATGGAGGCAAAGCAATATATCAACATACCATTTTGTAGTAGTGGGGGTCATGTAAATTAAAGCATTATATATGTCGGTAAAGTGAGTGGAGAGAAATTTGTGTACAATATACAAAGTCTCCTAGCATAGTCTTTTAGGATAGGAACGTATATTCATGTCTTCTTTAAAGCTATCATACTTGGGCTCTTTTTTTTCTCCCTCTCTCTCACATATTGAATTTCTTTCTAATATTATATTTGTTGAGCACCATTACAAATGATTTATTCGTTATTAAATGAGTCTATAGAACCATACATATATACAATATATACATATTTATATATAGAGGATTGTCTAGTAAATAATAAATTATAAGTAATGAAATACAATAATCGTATAAACACTTAACACTTACTTTAAGTCTTTAACCATAATATGTAACGCAATTGCTCAAATCTTTATTTCTTTAGGCTATGGGGTATACTTTCACGTCCCTTAACTACACGTAGGCACCACATCAACTACTTGACTCTCTTTCACTTCACCTCACACCAAGAAAATGGTTTAACCCCATTAACGCCCCTTAAATTAATTAAAATACATATATATAGCATGTGTGTGCAAATTTTGCAATGCTTGATTCCCTCCCTCTCTCTCCTAGTTAACTTCTTAACATGTGAAGCTTTTAATGCCTCTTAACACCTTTCAGGAGCGGTTTAACAGGTGTTAACGGATGCCAACTAGGATTAACACCTATGGGTGTTAGAGTATACCAGGTAGCCTTATCGCAATGTATCTAACTAGCATAATGTATTAGTAATTATGTAATTCTTACTCTCATTTAACTAAAATTAAAAATGATTACGCATTGAATATGCACTTTAAACTTGTAACGATGATTTTAGTAGATGTTCCATATACTACAACAATAATCATATTCAAATAGGGATGGATATTGGTTATCTTAGCCACATATTTGATTGTAAATTCGTATCGTATACTTGGCTCAATATCAGTCGAGCAGGGGCGGACCCAAGGCTTGACGTGGGTGGGCGGGCGCACCCCTTGAAAAAAAAATAATTAGTGTATTATACCCGTTAAAATCCAAATCGCCCCCCATAAATTTTGTTATCGCACCCCATAAATCCTGAAAACCACGGCGGAAGAAGACCGAAAAAATATTCATAGAAATTTTATGGGTTGAAGTTGAGAGAGAAAACTGAAAATGTTATTCATTGGAAACTTTGTTCGGAGTTCCGGCCAGTTCCTTTTGAAAAAGATGATGATGGGTTTTTAGTCTTAGTAGGGGCATTTTTGGAATTTGACATATCCAATAAAAAAACAAGTGCAACAGGAGAGAAGCACGTGGGTGAACAACTTTTCTAATTCTTTTACTTATTTTATTTTTCAACAATTAACATAATTATATTTACAACAGAATAATAACTCTTGTAATTTACTTGAGTTTTTATTAGAAAAGAGTAATCAATCTTTCAATATAGTTGAGTTTTTAACTTTTTAATTTTTTAATTAACATAATTATATTTACAACAGAAATAATAACTCTTGTAATTTACTTGAGTTTTTATTAGAAAAGAGTAATCAATCTTTCAATATAGTTGAGTTTTTAACTTTTTAATTTTTTAAGTTATTTGTAACTTGTAACTAAAAATGTGTGGATTTTTTCCATTCTTTTTATAACTTTATTTTAATAAGCAAAAATCTTGTTTTTACACGAAGGATAAATATTGATATGTAGTAAAAATTTCAGTATCTATAGGATAAAGTATGCTACAAACGTAGGATAAACAATAATATGCATAAGATAAATTTCGATATGTACAAGATAAATTATTTTTGACTAATTAAAAGAGAGGGAATAATTAATGGAAGAGTATATATATATAGGATAAGCTGTTTTTGTTAAAGTAACTAGGGGTATTCGCTGTCGCGCGTTGCGTGACATTACACGTTAGATTCGTATATACGTTAATAGCGACTTGTCATTAATTTATCATGCTACATTTTGTATATGTAGTGAACAAAATCAGGTATGCCTATGCATACACCTTGTTGTCGTTACAGTTGACACTAAGTTTCAAGTTTCCCCAAGCTAATACATCGGGCTGGTTATCTAGGCAAATGTGTTGCTTTTTGAAGGATGGTCTGAACAAAAGGAACGTTTTTGCGATTCTAGTTCTTCACTGCTATCCCACCTTGGCTGCTTCTTATAGGTGGACAAAAGGGCTTTCTTCTGCGAATCGTGGTCTACTCCGCCAAGCCTTCAATTAAGTATATGCCTATATAATAAACAAACTTTATAATTTGTTCTTTACTAACATCCAACAAAGATAAAGATTATAGCACTGCATATAAGAAAGACAACTGATTTTAATAAACAGATGTTTATCATCTGACATTTATGTTTTCACATATCACATAATATATTAGGTGCGAAAACAACACCACTACAGTTACTAAAGCAACTTTATTTTAAAGCAAACCGCTATATCAAAACAAACATAGTATTCAGCTAAAAATGTAGTGTTGTTTTGTTCATTCTCTCATGCCCAAAGAATTTGGGTTGACCAGTTACACAATATAGGGTTAAAACCGATTTCAACCCTATGATTAGGTTCGAGTTCAAACCGGCTTCACAACTGGGTTTGGTTCCCAGCCCCTTTTTTTGTGCACCTCTAGTGATAGATCTATAAACTTTACCTATGAGGCCATGGTGACTTTTGGGTGGAATAATGCTACATCAGTAAGGGTACCCGTTTTGATATGTATAGTGATATGAACTTATAGAGAGCTTCATCGGCTCATCCCATATAGCAGATTACCTAAATCATCAAAGGAGTGAAAATTTTCTACATTGTGATGCACATTTCATTACAGACCATATATTCATGATTAACAATTTACCAACTCATAGAACACATCATCTAAGACTATGGGGTATTGGGCGTGGGTTGGAGAGAAACGCCCAAGTCACCACCCCGGATGGGCTTGGGTTTGGGCGTGGCCCCTTGGGCGGGAGTTTAAGGCCGGGCGTGGGGCATGCTAGCGATCCTATGTGGCCGACTCTTATTGGCTTGTTGGCTAGGGCATAGCGGGCCATTTTAAATTTAAAAAAAATGATGTGGCTTGGCCACGCCAACCCAGCCACGCCCACCATACCCCTATGAAACTTGGGTTTGTGTATTGAGTGCCCCATATCCACGTGTCAACCCATGCCCCAAACCCCCGCCCCACCATACCCCACGGTCTAAACTGGGGCCTTGTCTTTAAGCAGGTATCTTAGTTTTAATCCACCCTCAATCTTCATTGTTCACAACCCTAGACCCACAACCATTTCACATTTCTACCATTCCAAACTTACCTTTTCCAGTTGCATTGCTATGCAATTCTGATGATGGATTAGAGAAAAATTTGATGCCAAAGGTAAGGACTTTTGTACCCTTAATCTTCATTGTTCCCACAACCCTTTGATAGAGAAGCTCCATTTTCTTGACGCCCATGTTCAATCTGTAAGTTATATAACATTAATACCAAATATTAATTCACATAAATATAGATATATAAGTTTTTAGAGAGATAGAGAGAGACAAAAAACCATGAATCTAATGAAAACACCAACGTCAAACCTATTACCAGAGATATTGAAGTTGTTTTTTACCCGTGGACGGGCGCATAGCAGCCACACCAAAAAGGCTGTAGGTCGACCACGACAGTTGTACACACCCACCACTATAATGACGATCAAAAGCCTCCATCGTCATACGACGCTATCGGCTTGTCACAACAACACATACCCAACGATGTATGACGATGATGATTACAGGCGGCGTGGGTAGATGAAATTTGGGTGAAGTCTCTGAATGTAAAACAGTCATGATCTCAAACAAAAATTCATCATCCAAACTAAAGAAAAATCCACGACAAAGACCCAAAGGAAAATAAACGACCTACCTGCAAAAGCTACCGGTTCGATAGATGCGGCAAAAGCAAATACAAATCGGCGATGGAACAATTTGCAGATGATGTTCGTAGAAGCTTTGCCGGACAACGATTCAGTGGGTATGCTTCCTGTAGCCGATTTATAAATTCATGTTAAACAATACAGTTTCCAGTTCCTCAAAAAGCAAATATCTTACCGGGGATCGGGATATCAAGAATGGCATAACTGGAAGGTCTTTGGTTCTAGGTACATCAGAATTATCCATACAATACAGTTCTCAAGCCTTCAAAAAGCAAACATTTTAAAGCCAATGCAATCACTTATATGCCTATCCAACCATAATCAATGTTTCCTTCACCAATACAACATCACGGTTGTAAATAGAGAATAAAGTTACTAAAAATTCCTGAAAAATACATTAATTTGTAAGATGGCACTTCTATGTAGCTCCTGCACCTTCGCATATAAATAAGTCACCTCTCAAAATAAATTTCAAAGAAAATTAGCAACTATATCAATAATGATTCGTCGTATAAAACTGAATTTCCAACATCACAATTCTCATTCTCACCAGATTAAAACTTATCAAATTTAGATAAACATAATAACTTAACAATAACAATCTAAGATAAGATTGATTTCATAACGAATCAATGGAAACAACCAAAATAACAGAAAAGACGGGTTCTAATGGGTTAAAAACTCGGTCCGGTGGAGCTGCCCAATCACGCATGTCTCTTTTATAACATTTACAGCTGCATTTTATCTCTTTTTTTTCACATGTGCAGGGGCATTTTATACCAGTTTTGGTAAAAAATAGCTGCACTTTTTTTTTATCTCTTCTACCACTCTTACAATAGTGATTCTCAGGTTTAAGATGCAGAATAGCACGCCCACAAATCAATTCACACGTAAATATGGCTTCAAAGTAATGTTATCACAAATCAGTTTCATCTAAACAAATTAAGATGACTAAAACAATAAGTACTTCATGTGCAATAAAGACACACATGAGAATAACATACCCCTATCGCTAATACTTCCCACTTTCCCAGTAATTGTATTTTTGTATTCCATGATGCAACAAATTTGCTAAACGAAGCACTTGCAATTAAAGTAGACCATATCTCAAGGATTCATAACAAATAGACAAATCGTACCTCCGAGAGTTGCGAAACTGGAAATTAGGGATCTGGGATTCGACAAGCTGCCTCTTTTGTACAACACCATTTTAGATGTTTTGACCTCGAAAAAAAGCAATAATAACTTCCACCTGTACACACACGAAACGTAAGCGATGAGAGGAAACCAAATCATACATGAAGAGACAAATTTGATTTTCTAGCAATTTTGTGAGTATTGAGTTGATGGTCTGATTAACTTTGACCAATATTCAAAACAAACATGAAACACAAAATCCGAAACATATTGTACCTCATCTCCCATCCGATGCTCAGCTTTCATCTTCTCCCCACAATCTTGCTTTCTCTGGACCTTGCTTCCGAGCGCTTCTCCATCTCCTACACATTCTTTTTCATCTCCTCTTACAGTTGGCAGGTTTCTTCAGCACCAGAATCACTTTTCCGGCAGCTAGGGTTCGACTGTAAAACCGATGACGACAGTGTGAGACTAATCAGACCTTATTACACCTGAGAATCACCGTTGAGAAGTGAACATGATTCTTATCCTTTCTCATTTCCTCTTACAGTTAGCATGTTTGTTCGTATAATAAGAACAATGATAAGAAATTATCAAACCCTAATTTCAGTAAATTACTTCAATCCACACAGGTTGTCATGAAATCTGGAACGGTAAAGGAAGAGGCGGAACCGTAGACTCGTCGGAACTCGCCACTACCACCTCTGAACCCTCAAATCTTCACCGGAAAACCGCAGACTTAACGACTTCAGTTCTGTTGGTGGGAGGCAAGCACGCGTCGTGGGTAGGTTGCCGGGAACTCGCCGGCTCCCGAATGTCTCTCTATATCTTCGGATTTGTTTCTTTTCCTTTTACTGCTTGTGTCTGTCTCTGCATCTCTTTTGAGAAGGGCAAGACATATTAAAAAAGGGCAGTCAAAAAGAGAAAAAGGGCTCGAACCAACGCCTTTGAGTTGAAAAGGGCTATGCCAACCACTTTTCCAAATGCCCAAATGTATGAAATTATGAAAGAAATATGTATTTATACAAAAACATATGCAGACTATTTGTACTATTCACAAGGTTGTTTATTAATATATAGGATAATTTATTATTTTTCCCACATTGACTTTCTGCTTAAAAGATCATTCTCCTATATATATATATATATGGGAAGTTTCAAACGAAAACCACTAGTTATTGTGAAAACTTGAAAACTAATTAAAAAAGCCAAAAAAACATACCAATTTTTTTTTTGCATTCCAATTTTCGCCACTTTTTATATAAAAAAATTTCAAAAAAAAAAAACTTTTTTGTAGTGCACATGTGTCTACAAAAAAAATTTTTAATTTTTTTTATATAAAAAAACCTGCGAATTTTATAAAAAAATTGAAAAAAAAAATTGTGTATTTTTTAGGCTTTTTTATTTAGTTTTCGAGTTTTCACAATAAAAATGGTTTTCATTTGAACCATCCCCTATATATGATCTGACCCAAACTGGACCGAAAAGAATTATATAGACAAATTACCCCTAAAAAAATTTGCACCCCTTGAAAAAAAATTCTGGGTCCGCCACTGCCGTCGAGTAATTATTTGTCGGATGTCAGGCATACCTACGGGTAGTATCAAGTATACCAGTTATTTGGTTTGAAAAAATACTCGTTGGGTTCAAATACAATTTTTTTTTCTTGCCATTTTTATTGTTATATAAGCTTATGCAGTTAACAACTACAACAATTAAAATATGATTAATTACATATATATCATTATCATTATCAGATATTTGAAAGTTTATATTATATAAATTAAATGATAATATAAATCTCAAAACATAAATTCATACTTAGTAGCACAAAAATATGAATAATATTATCAAACACATAAACCAAAAGAAAGTTTTGTTTTCCAAATATTGAAACTACTATAACTAGAATCGAAGGAAAATAAAAATAGAACCTTTTCAGGTTAGGTATATAGTCTGTGTAAACATATATGTAAGGATATAGGATGTGAGAGGTATGTTTGGGTCATCAATCGTCACGTAGGATCGTTAATGGATTGCTATACTACCCCTTTGTTTCATCCACCATAATTCTCATGGATTAAACCATGACAACCATGGGTCTCCTTTCCTTATTCAATATATTCCTTTCCTTTTTACAAAAAAAAAAAAAATTAAAATAAGATAATAGTGGTTTGAGTCATGACCACACCCTTAGAGTTTTTGGATGATGGATTAGAAGTAGGTGACATAACGCTGATGTGGAGGATCATGAGGGTAATAACCACACCATATAGCCTAATTCCAATAGAGTTAATTAGGTTATAACCCCGTGTATTACACGGGTCGAATAAATGAATTTTATATACTAAATAGTAAAACAATATATCTTTAAAAACCTCTTTTATTGCACGGGTTGAATAAATATAATTTATATACCAAATAAAAAAGTTATATCTTTAAAACCGCTTGTTTTACACGAGTTGAATAAATGTAATATTGTTTAACAAATAATAAAATAATACATCTTTAAGAAACCTCCTTTATTACACGGGTTGAATAAATGTAATTTTATATACCAAATAATAAAAAAGTTACATCTTTAAAAATATGTGTATTACACGGGTTGAATAAATGTAATTTCCTTTACTAAATAATAAAAAATATATATCCTTAAAAACCCCCGTGTATTGTACGAATTGAATAAATCTAATTTTATATATCAAATAATAAAAAAAAGTTATATCTTAAAAAACCCCATCTATTACACGGGTCGAATAAATGCAATTTTGTATAGTAATAATAAAAAGGGTATATCTATAAAAAAACCACGTGTATTACACGGGTTTAATAAATCTAATTTTATGTATCAATAATAAAAAAAGTCATATCTTTCAATAGGGTTATTGGATTTTATCACCCGCAACTATCGGCCTTTGGCCGTTGACACCCGCAACTAACACTTTGACACCCGGCACCCCCAACTTGACTTTTTGTTTGTACTGGAACCACTCAGTTAAATCTTTACTAACTAGGTTTGTTTCTTATCCTACATGGTAGAGACTTGATTACGTGGATAGGATTACGTGGCTAATGACTTGGCACATTATGTAAATATAAAGTTATATCTGATACATTAAATGACTTGGCATGTGGCTAATGACTTGGCACCACCTTGCTACCGTACACCACCCCTTTATCCATTGCCACCACCTTGCTATTTCTTACAAAGTTACCTCCCACCGTACACCACCCCTTTATCCATTGCCACCACCTTGCTACCTCCGCCACCATCAGTCGACCCACCCCTTTCTCTCTCTACCACCGCCACTCTCAACATCCATTGCAACCACCTTGCTACCACAGCCACCATCAGCCTCCACTGCCATTGCTGCCCTTTCATCATCTACAACAACGAGTCAGATTTATCGAAATGTTGTTGAAATCGACTCGGATCTACTGGTTGCTGTTGGATTTTGTTGAAATCGACGACATCCCATCGTCGGAAAGTTGTATGGCGGCGGATCTAGGGGTGGTTGTTGAAATCGACTCACATCACCACTGTCTATGGTGACGACGAGGAGGACAGCGAAGACGATTACCGTTTCTCTGCCGGTTTATGCTGACGTCATATCCACTGTCAACCCAACAACCTCCGATTCAAAGTCAACCGTTGAAAAACACCCCACAGTCGCTTGCTTCCTCTTGGAATGTCGATTGTTGCTTTTGTTGCTCAGGTTGTTATTGACATTGTTTGATTGTTGATTTTGTGTTGAATTTGATTATATTGTGTGTAATATAGATCGGATACGCGACGGAGCTCAGCGGCTTTACGGACGACTTGTTTCGATTCAGAAAGCCCTAGTTTCCGTGCGTACTCTGACATATCCATTGAGAATGAGAGAGATCAGAGATGCAGTGGATTCAATGCTTCTGCAATGGTGGTTGTGAACGGTTGAGGATGATATTGAAGAGCAATCACGGCGGGAATATGGAATCTGGTGTGTTTTCTAGTTTTTCGTTTCGCACCATTTGAACAAACCATTGCAGAAGCTTTGGTATATTTGAATCTTTGATCTCTTGTGTTATGGAGAAGAAGATGAAGGCAGTGACACATCATTCGCCACATAATCCTGTCCATCTCATCATATCTGTGCCACGTAGGATAAGAAACAAACTCAGTTAGTAAAGATTTAACTGAGTGGTGCTAGTGCAAACAAAAAGTCAAGTTGGGGGTGCCGGGTGTCAAAGTGTTAGTTGCGGGTGTCAACGGCCAAAGGCCGATAGTTGCGGGTGATAAAATCCAATAACCCCTTTCAATATACTAATGGATAATACTCGATACGCGATGGATATGGTGATTGTGAAGATGGTTTTTGAAATGAAGATATGTTATTCCAAGAAGCAAATCAACATCTATTTGAGTGATAAAATGTTGGTACCAATTCCGATAAATTGATTTATAAATTATGTAATATTTCATATATTAATACAAAGTTTGGTTTTCGTGATAAATAATTTGTTTTATTTAAAAATATCTTAAATTAACAATTTAAATTTTAGAATAATCTTTTATTAAAATAATAGAAGAATGGTATTCGAAATTTAAAGTAGGATGAAATTTAATATTAGCTCATTATTCATTTATTTATTTAATTAATATAAGATAAGTTTGGAAGTGAGGCGAGAAAATCAAAAAATAAATGCTTACAATGAATGATAGGTGTTACACATTAATGTTTTATTATATAGTATAGTATAAATATATATTTATATTGATATAAATAGATTATTATATTGTAGTAAAATTTGTTAACAAAGTCTTAATAAATTTAACCATTTATTTAAAACTTGTAAATGTAGAAATGATAAATAATATTAGTTAATTTTATTTTAAGTTTCGTAAAATCTATTTGATACCAAACTAAACAAAACGTTCAAATATATAGTTAATATCAAGAGTAAATTACGATTTTGGCCATTATGGTGGTATCACTTTTACCCTTTTAGCCAAAAAACGAATCTTTTAACATCTGAGCCCACAACGTCTTTTTTTCTAACCCTTTTGGCCCCTACTAAAAGGGTTAGAAAAAAAGACGTTGGGGTCCAAAAGGGTCAGAAAAAAATACGTTTAGGGTTCAGAGGTTAAAAAAATCATTTTTGGGCTAAAAGGATAAAAGTGATATAACCATAGGGGCCATCATAATTTACTATTATCAAATTAGGTAACTAAGTTTGAATTTGAAGTAAATAGATAAATATAAAAGTAATAATTAAACTAAATAATATTTAGTAAATAATATCTAGTAGGAGGATTATTTATAATTAATTAGAAGAGATTAAACTAAAATTATAATTATATATAAGACATGCCCTAATATGATGACAAGTGTCCTCAAAGTGGTTTCTTTTATTATATGAACTAGCGGTAAGACCCGTGTGCAAACACGGGTCGTTTCTTAGAAAACCATGCATAACAAATATTGACAGAGAGTAAAAACATAATTAGTGCAGACTTACAAAATTAATATAAACTAATGGTCAATAGGTTTATTCAACCGTAATTCCATTATGTTGATAGCAAACCACTGTTATCTATTAACTGTTAAAAACCTCTGTTGCTTTCCAACATACTTTACTAAAAACTGTTATCCATTATCTCCAACAGAGCTTGCCAGATGGATAGATAGTAAGTATCAGATGTTAATCAACCCATGTTAAAAAGGTTAGTCAACAGAAATTACAAAGGTTAGTAAACAGATGTTAAGAGAATAATGTTATTAACAAAGAATTTAGTACTCTCATTAAAAATGAGAGCTGCAAAGACGGGTCGTTTCTTAGACAACTATGCATAACACATATTAATAGAACATATAGATTCGTGTATAGATATTGTACCAAAACGTGCTATCTCTTATAGCTAAAAGACAACTATAACCATAGATTATCGATTAATATATCAGTTACATACAATTTAACTGTTTACCCAAAAGACAATATAAACCGTTTATAGACATAGGTACTTAATAGAATTTGAATTGAACTTAAAGTTCAACAAATGTTAACTACAAACACACAATCACCTGCCTCAACAACTTTCAGCAAAACTAAATCAAGGAATCAGCAGACTTTAGAAATCAGCAGATCTTTATTCTCTCATCAACATTTCCTGGATTTGCCCTTTGAATTGGAGCTCAAAATCCAAGGAATCAGTATTATCTTTATCCCTATCAGGCTGAAGTTTAAAAAGATCTTAGAGGTCAACTGGATTCAGACCAAGTGCATTCCCCCTTGATATCTTTTCAACACTACCATCAGACTTGATCAAAGTCAATTCATGGGTCTTTTTGTTAGACTTCCACTTTACTATTTTTGGATCTGATGGGTTTCTTGGGAGAAGTTTTATTTGAGAGGAGTTTGGCGATTGATGCCTGCTTGCCAACTTCTGAAGTGCTTGAGCAACTTGAGCTTGTAATTGCAACGAAGCATCATCCAATCCATATCGTAACTAATTTCTGATAGACTCTTTTCTGTACTCAGCATACCTATTTTCATCTTCCTCATCCATCAGTTGTTGTCTTTTTCTTTGGTTCAAGGCAGCGATGGATACATCTGCTGATGAGAACAGCTTTTTAGATGTAATGGTCTGCCGACGTCTAACAGTGGTTTCATCTTTGTATACTGGCTTTTTAGGAAGGGATGGATCTGTCTTTCTTCGCTGTTCTAACTTATTGTAAGCTCGATCAATACACTGCCTAGACCATTTTCCAATTTGTCTAGCAGTCCCAACCTTAGCTGCTACAAGTTCTGCCTTCATTCTCTTGTACTTCAACACTTCATCCACTTCAACCTTTTTGTATTGTTTCCAGTTGGGAGCATATTTTTGCATTTGATGATCTTTATTCATCTTTTCAATTCTATTAACTTCCTCATTAAGAGCTTCAAGGGGCCAGTCTTTGAAATCAGAAATGTAGGCTTCGTAGGGCTTGGTATCCATGATAGTGGTTAAGAAATCATTCCTTAATGTCTTTTGTAGCTCAGCATTTGGTGACAGATTTGACATATTCTTACTCAGGTCTCTAGCAAAATCTTCCAACTTCTTGACTTCACCAAGCCAATGTTGCATGCGAGCTGATAAGTTAATGTCTCCTAGCCCTTTACACTCTTCTTTTGCCTTATCTTCTGCTTGTTTGCCCTTTAGCTTCAGATATTCATAAATATTCTTTGGAGTTTCGAATCCATGAAGAGATGGGAAGGTTATTTTGGATGGATCATCCTCTGTGTAAAATTTGGTCATTTCATCTTGAACTGCAAGCAGTTCCAGAGGGAAAGTTATTGCCAATGGGTTGATCTTTGTTGAAGGAAGTGGGACGAATGGTTTGGGTGAAGTTTGAATGAATGGAGTAGTTGATAACGGAATTGGTGCGGGTATATCTTTTTCTTCCTTCTCTTCTTCATGCACCATGAATTTTCTCTTTCTTGAGTAAGCAGATTTTGGAGAAGGAGGAGTTAGGGAAGAAAAAGGTGCTATGAGTGTAAGGGTTGATTGTGATGGGAATTGTAATTGGGTAGAATCAGTGGATTGACTAACAATTGGTGTCTCAACCGTTGTTGTCTTAACATGTGTTGAAACATTTGTTGCATCAACAATTGTTTCAGTGGATGTTGGCAGTGGTGATGATGATTTTGTATTCTGCTTTTTGACAGGTGGTTTTTCTGGTGAGAGTTTTTTTAGGTATATCAGAATCTGGCTTCTTAGGTTCAGCAGTGCTTTTAAGTTTTGCAGCAGTGGTTGGTTTTTCTGGTGGTGATATTGGTTTAGGAAACATGACAATAGGAGATTCGTTATGTTTGTGTGATTTTCTTCTATTTGACGTTCCAATGTTGAGCACTTCAACTTCCTCTTTTGTATGCTTCCTCTTATGCTTTCGTTCAATCTCATTATCTGTCTGTTTGTTGACGGTATCATCAATTCCAATTTTTTTTACAAGTATCAGATTTTCCAGGAGATTTTGCAGAAGTTTGCTTGTCAGGCTTTGGATTTTGTTTTGGCTGATTTCTTGGTGTTGGTTTGCCAAAGTTTTTCATGGAATCCTTTTCCCTCTTTTCAGCATCATCTTCATCATCTTTTTCAAACACAGGTGCATGGGTAGTACCAGTTAACTTTGCAATGCATTCTTTTATTCCCTTGATGTCAGCCTGTGTGTCTTTGTAGCTTGCTTCAACCATAACTCTAATTAGCTTCATGTGGGAATTAAGTTGAATCTCAGCTAGTTCCCTTTGAGCTACAAGAATGGGTTGTACAGAATTCCAAAGCTCTTGGCATAACTGCTGATGAGGAGGTCGAATTTTGAAAGCATCCACCAACTGCTTCAATTGATCTTTCATATCAGCAACAGTTGTTTCCAAGTTAGATATCTTGTCCGTCAAATCCTGTTATTTTAATCCATCACCTAACTTAATAGGATCATCTGAATTCCCACCAGAGGTGGTTGTATATGCTTTTGAAAGAGGAGGTATCTCCAAATTTTCATTAGCAGATGCCCCTTGTTCTTGGTTCTGGGGACTTCCCTCTGCATCAGTGGTTACCTTAGTGATCTCACCCGTGGTTAACTTGAACTCACCAGTGGATACCTTGACAGACACAACAGTGGTTGCCTTCAAGGGAGCCTGACTGATGAAACTACTGTCCAAATGTAAATCAGTGGATTTGACATTTGTAGTAGCTGCTCCACTTGAAATACCATCAAGAATTTGCTGAAATTCAAGAGGTGTAGCCTCCTCAACTATTTCTGGGTCAGGTAATTGAAAAGGTTCAGACATAGTTATTGTTGAAGTAACACTCTCAGTAAAGTGTTCATGGGAGGGATTGCTATCAGTCTGAATATCAATAGCTTGAAGCAGTGTTACAAACTTTGGTGGAATAGAAGATAAAGGGATTGCTGTCGAAAGAGACATTGCCCCGGGAGAAGGGCTTTTAAGTATACTCTCATATGAGGGTATGACATCATATTGTGGTGTCCCTGTGAATAAAACATGTTCCTTTTGTGAGGAATCATGAGGAGTTTGGTTTATAGGTTGAGATCTTTCCACATGTTGTGAGGAAGTAGCAACAGTGGTTTCTAGTGACATCTGTGTTATCACAGGGTTAACCTTTGGGATCTCATCTTCCAGAGGACCCGTTTTACTGGTTTTGGTGGGCTTTTTGGATTTTGTTTTGGTCTTTTTGAGTTTTGTTGGTGGGGGTTTCACAGCAGTGGTTGTAGTGCTGTGATCACCAAGAGCAGTGGGCTCAGCAACATAGGTTTAAGGAGCAATTGTGGACTCATCTAAAATTTCCTCATTCCCCTCTGCTTCAGTTTTGGAAACATCTGACTCTTTAGCTATAAGGCGAGTAAAAGTTTCAGATGTTAGACTATTTATTTTAATGGCTTTACCTTTTTCAAAAGCTTTTTGAGAAACATGTTTTTGCAGACAGTAGCTTAATAGTCTAGGAAACATAAGAAAACCAGCAGTATTCCCCTTTTTAATAGCAACAATTTTCCCCTTTTTAATAGCAGCAGTTTTCCCCTTTTTAATGTTTTCTAAATTTTCAACCAAATCAACAAACAGTGCCTAGGAGTAGTTAAAATCAGTATTTGTCAAAATTGCATACCCCAATGACTGAATTTTCAAAGGTATTTCATTAAAAGAAGTAGTTTTATTTGAGAGACAGATTAAGAGAGTATGGAACAGGAATTTCATTTGTGTTGGAAAATTACGTTACATAGTTGCCTGATTCAACGGTCCATCATATCCCCTCCCAATCAAGTATGTTTGAATCTCATTTTTCGGGAAAGATGTCTACCTGCCAAGTTGTTTACCTCAAATGTTGTTGATATGGTACTGGGGGTAATAGCAACCGATTCACCTTCGACTTTTGAAGTTATACTTACGGCCACATTGTTTTGTTCTTCAATATTCGCATTTGCCCAAAAATCACGGAGAGTCTCTTGGTAAATGGGTGCGTCGGCGGTAAGAATGACCTTATATTTAGATGTTGTAAGAACATCAATCATTGAATGATAGAGAGTATTGTTCTCGGTTTTCTCAAAAATAGCCAGATAGTTATGCGAATTTTTCATCATCAAAGCCATGATCGGAATTGAAAGTTGCGAGAGGTTGACGAAGAAGTGTTGAAGAAGAAGGTGGGAACCACTCTAATGAATTTTAAACTCGAGACGAAAGTAAAACCTCTGTTTAGGGATGAAACAAGGGTTTATAAAGTGAAAAAGTGAATGCTGACGTGTCAGAAGTTACAAAGATCTGATGGCTAACATCTGTCCACGTCAGAACCTCTGCTCTGATAATGGATGACAGTTGTTTGAAAACCACTGTTGGCCAACAACAGATGTTAGGCAACATTAGTAACTCAGCAGTCCTTAGATTACACAGAAAGTATGAGAACAGACAATACCCTTCAGCGGTGTTTGGAAACTACTGTTGGGCAACAACAGATCTTATGCAACAACAGTTGTTTTCAATAGACTTTTAATATAAACAAATAACTTGATATTAAATATCAGCAGCCATTTAATGCAAAACATTTAAAAAAAATTAATGGGAAAAATATATAATTAAATATCAAGAAACAGAAAGAACAAATTTTAAACTCCTGCCATAAAAAATTAAAAAAAAAACCTCTTTATTTAAACAACAACAATAATCTACATGACAAACAAAGGCTACTACCACTTCATCGGACACAGATGTTTTAAACAGTGGTAAATCAACAATCGCTAGGATAAACAACACTTATTAAAACATACAATACCTTTCAGCAGTGAATGAATTATTATCCAAACAGAAGTTGATTAAAAACATTAACAAATACTATGAAAACACTGATAATCAGTTTTGATTTTATATATTAAGACTTATGATTATAATGCAATAATAACCTAAAAAAACCATTGTCGATGGAGTTTTCCAATATTTAAAAAATAGCTATTTTTAAGAGTTTTTTCCAAGATTTAAAAAAATAGCTATTTTTTAGGAATGGAGTTTTCATGTTCTGAAGACATTTTACAAAGATCTGTTGAGCAATAACAGATGTTCAGAACTTCTATTGTGTTAATCGTTGATAATTCTTTGGAAATTGTTGTTGGGAATAACAGATGTTGGCAACAGTAGCAACTGAACAGTCGTTACAAAAAAACAGAAATTATGAGAACAAACAATACCTTTACACAGACGATGAATCTTTTGCCAAACAGATGTTTTAAAAACAGCTGTTTCCAACAGACTTTTAAAGTTTTTTGTCAAATCTTTTAAAAATACCTATTTTTTAAGAATGTTCAGAACTTCTATTGTGTTAATGGTTGACAATTCTTTGGAAACTGCTGTTGGGAATAACAGATGTTGGCAACAGTAGGAACTCAAAATTTACAATAGTAGGTATCAACTGTTGATGCTCAAATAGTAAAAATAAAATGCTCTACAAAGATTAATAGAATTAAAATTTACATATCACATATGACGATAGATCAACAATTACATTGAGAACTGAACAACGAAATTTAATAATCTTCAGCTCTTGAACAGTAGCCTATCCTCATATACTTGATCATAATCCTTGATTGATAAAGCGATACTTTAAATCATAAGAACCTACAGAAGGGTATGATGACATTTTTAACTTGTATATTTCTTCAAGTCTGATGTAAAAGAAGGATATAATGGTAGTAAAACGTGATGAAAAGCTTCTGCACTGTTTTTGAAGTCTGAAGTGCAGAAAGACATCACCATCAGGTTTCTGGACACTTGGTCTCTCGTAAACAGACCAAGATGTAGTCCATCAAAACACCTCTTCAGCTGTTGAACAGTAGCCCTCTCCTCATATACTTCATCCTCAAGTTGCTTGATAAAGCGATACTTTAAATCATAAGAACCTACAGAAGGGTATGAAGACATTTTTAACTTGAATATTTCTTCAAGTCTGATGTAAAAGAAGGATATAATGGTAGTAAAACATGATGAAAAGCTTCTGAACTGACAATTATACTATATAGTGAAATAGCTAACAGGCTGATGATTAGGCTGATTGAAGAACTAATATATAAAATGGACATCATCAGTGATAATAAATACAAGAAAACCTGGAAGAGCATCAGCGCTTCATGAAGTACTCCACTTTCTGCACTTCAGACTTCAAAAACACTGCAGAAGAACTCCCCATTGCTCGCTCGGAAAAAACAAAGCTGAGATATATCAACACCTTAAAATAAATATTATCAACATATATCAACAGTTTAAATGAATCCACAAACCTAAAATAACCCGCAATTGATTGTTTGAATTTTAAACAACTATGATTAGGCTGAAATATAAAGCGATAATTAGAATAGATTAGTTCAAAATTTAAGATTCAAAATCAGAGAAAAAAAAAACATACCCTCAACGATGTTGCAACAATGATGTTGGAAAAATTACGTGAAGTTCAAAAAGCTGTAACCGCAGATGAACAGACTGAATATGCAAATTCTGCATCCTTCAAACAATCTATAAAAGGAGAAATCTGAGTGACATAAGAAAAGCTGAGGTGAAACGTTGGTGTGTGAAACAGAGCTTCAAGTAAAACAACGATGTTGGAACAATGATAATGTGTAAACAGAGTCAACAAATGTTAGAACAAAGAACTGCAATCGAAGATTAACCGGATCAATCATGAGAGCTATGCATTTGAGTGAGAGAGGTATGATCGCAAATATGAATGATAGAGATAAATTGAAATTTGAATGTGGAGCCAAATTCATATATGTTATTTATAGGGAGGCAGATTCATATGTAGTTTGAATTTTGAATTTGGAGCCAGGATTTTAAATTTTGAATATGGGCAGAGGTTTGAGCCAAAACTTATGCATTATTGAACGTGGCAGTGGTTTTGATGGGTAGTGGTTTGCTCTTTTCTTATGTGGGCCAGTGGTTTGATGGGCAGACTTTTGGCATCAGACCTTTGAGATTTGGATGTGGGCCAACTTTGAAATTTAAAGGCTTTTAATATTAAGGTTTATGATGTAAAAATAACATAAGAAAAGCCTTGTTGGACAGCCTATC
The DNA here is from genome assembly GCA_030545235.1 of Helianthus tuberosus. Classification (NCBI taxonomy): domain Eukaryota; kingdom Viridiplantae; phylum Streptophyta; class Magnoliopsida; order Asterales; family Asteraceae; genus Helianthus; species Helianthus tuberosus. The sequence goes on along the minus strand of CM060358.1, from coordinate 43,387,272 downwards.
TAGCTGACACATCAGCTTTTCTTATGTCATTGAGATTTCTCCTTTTATAGAAAGTATAGATAAATTACTGTTTTGGCTCATGTGTTTTAACTAGTTTAACCCCTTCAGTTCAAAAATGAATCTTTTAAAATATCAGACCCTGTGATTGCATTTTATAACGGTTTTGGCTCCTAACATTAACTATGTTACTTTTTTTCAGTTAAGCCTAAGGGTATTATGGTCCTTTTATAGCTTAGGAGTTTTTTATGTAAGTTATAAACTTCTTTTAATATTTTTATCTGTGTAATTACTTAACTTTTTTATTTCTTTATTTCATGATTATTCTTTAATAAAATATGTTTTAAATATAAAAATAAATACATATTTCTTTAACATTTTGTTTTTTTTTATAAATGTCGTTAAAAAAACAAAAAAACATTTGTTTTTTAACCATTTTAAAACCGTCTATCGTTATTAAAATTGTTTGTTTTTAAAATATACTCTTTTAATCCTTCATTTTTTTTAATAAATTGAACAGTTCGTATTTTACCATTCTTTTTAAAACCATATGTTTTTTAAACTTTCTTTATAGTCGTTCATTTATAAAACCGTTTGTTTTAAAAACATTCCTTTTAGAATCGTTTTATAAAGCGTTTCTTTTATTTTTAAAGTGTTATTTGAATCGTTTATCCTTTTAAAAATCCTCCCTTTTTTGGACCGTTTGTTTGTTCGAAATTCGTTTATGTTTTGAACCTTTTGTTTACTAAAATCATTCGCTTTTTAAAACCTTATATTTTTAACATATATTTTAATAACTTTTGTTTTTTATAAACGATGTTTTTTAAATATTTGAAAAACCATTCGTTTGTTTAAAATTGTTCATATTTTGCCTTTCTTTATTTTACAATAATTTTTTAAACTTTGTATTTTATAATTTATCTATTATCGATAATAAAGAAAACTTCAAAGAATGAATGATTTTAAAAATAAAAAGGAATTTAAAAATGAATGATTTTAAACATCAAAGGAATTTAAAAATGAATAATTTTAAACAAACGAACGGTTTTTTCGAAGATCTAAAAAACGATGTTTATAAAAATAAAGCAAAAGGTACCAAAAACTTATGTTAAAAATATAAGGTTTAAAAAAGCAAATAAAAGGTTTAAAATATGAACGAATTTCAAACAAACGAACAATCCAAAAAATGGAAGATTTTAAAAAAGATAAACGATTCGAATAACACTTTAAAAATAAAAGGAACATTTTACAAAAACGGTTCTAAAAGAAACGCTTTAAAAATAAATGGTTTTAAAAATGAGCGATTTTAAAAAATGAATCGTTTAAAAAAGTTAAAGAACATAGGGTTTTAAAAAGAATTGTAAAAAAACGAAGGACTAAAAAAGAATGATTTTAAAAACAAACAGTTTAAAAGGAAACGATTTTAAAAAAAGTTAAAAAAAATGTTTTCAAAAACGAAAATTATAATAAAACAAAGTGTTAAAGAAATATGTATTTTTTTAACGGAAAATTTGGATCACTGACGGACCACTAGAGTAACATCTTGCCACCCGCAGAACCACCCGATCATATCCATCTCAACTAGGCTATAATACATATACACCAATTCGGGAGTAAACCCAATAAATATGGGAAACCCCCCCCCCCCCCCCCCCCCCTTGTGGGAATCAAACCTAGAACCTAATGGTCTTAAGCCTTATCCCACCCCAAGATGCCACCGAGCTATATTGCCATGGACTAAAGAAACATGTATTGATTTGTATGTTTAAAACATATTTTGTTAAATAATAATCGTGAAATAATTAAATTAAAAAATTAAGTAATTACACAAATAAAAATAATAAAAGAAATTTATAACTTACATAAACAACCCCTAAGCTATAAAAGGACCATAATACCTTTAGGCTTAACTGAAAAAATAACATAGTTAGTGTTAGGGATCAAAACCATTATAAAAATGCAATCTTAGAGTCTAATATGTCAAAAGATTTTTTTTAGACTGATGGGGTTAAATGTAACAACCCGACTTCTCGGATCGTTACCTATCGCTGTCATTTCATTTCGTAAACGTTTGTACTCTTGGGATTCGATTAACGCTACGGGTTAAACTATATTTTCAACGCATTTTAAACACATATTACAACGCATATTACAACGTTTAATCACGATTATCGCATTTTAAACGCGATTTATCACGCTTACTACTTAAACGCATTTTATCGCATTTTACATCGCTTATTTAGACTAAACGCTATCGCAACGTAAACCCAACGCAAACTCGAAACATGGGATTTATTTATGTTATGTGTGTGATTATTTGTTTAAATGTTATGTGGTGATCAACGCAACGCTCATACGCTCACTCGCAACTCGATTAAACGCAACGCTTAACAAACGAACCAAAAGTTGGAAAACTAACTCGGGTAAACTCGGCCGTCCGAATGGACATCCGCTCGGATGACCATCCGTCCGGCTGGCCATCCGCCCGAACACTGCCACTTACACCGACTTAACCCTTCACCCTTTCTCTATAAATACCGCCGTACACCTTCATTATCTGACTTTGACACTCTCATCCGCTCCCCAAGACTCTGTCACGATTCAAGGCCATCTTGTAAGCTTTTCCCCTCGAATCTTCTCTAATCTTCATCTCTAATCACGTCTACATCATCTTTTTCATCAAAACCACACATATAAACTAACTTTTTCATGAAATCATCTGATTTGGACCTCTTGAAGGTGGATTCCACTCGTGTTGCTTAGGCAAACTGTTGTGGAAGCATTCTAAAGGATTTAACACTTTTCAATTCAATCATGAAAGATTTCAACACTTTTCATCTGTTTTTAACTATTTTTCGGGTTTTACACATTTTTGATGGAATCTGGACCCAATCAGACTCTCGACTCGTTCCTTAGTCGAAAGCCGGCTTGAAAACGGATTTCCACCAGAGAGATGGACCGATTAACGGGTCGAACATGAATCTTCATCAAGAACAGTGCATTTGTCTGAATGGGCTAAGACCATCCAGCCGAGTGAACTGGACTTTGTATTTTTCCGTTGTTTGACACGTCGTCACGCCGTCTCCGTCAACTCAAAACTTTTACTTAGAAAATTTTAACAAAAACTTCAACTACAGATCATCTCGCGTGAATGGCCATCCGCCTGGATGACCATCCGTTCGGATGATCTAACCCTTATAATTTCCATTGTTCAAACGCTTTTAACTAAACTCTGAATTATAACGTTTTCGCAACAAACACAACTCATTCGAATGGCCATCCGTTCAGATGGGACCCATCCGATCGAATCACCTGTCGAACACTTATCACATCTAACATTCTGTTTACGACCATTCAGCCCTGTCAAAGACTTATGATTCTGTTTCCGTACACAGGCTAACTCAACGCGTTCCCTTCAATCCAATCCAGCTTGTGTTTACTTGATAAACACACAAAGTGAGTATACTCGAACCCATTTTCGTTTAACGCACTTTTGGGTGTTACATATGTTCTAAACTGTTAGGGATGGAATTTCATAGTTTATGGATCACGGATCCTCAAGTATAGCTTGGATCACGGATCCTTAGTTTAGTTTGAATTAAGAATCCTCAGGAGACGCTGCGAGAATAAGGATCCAGGATCCTCATTGTTATTCTGAACTAACAATTGTTTCCATCACCTTTTGGCTTGTTTTGCAGGTATGTTTCGAAGAGGACTTATTCCATCCGAGATTCCAGGAGAATATGCTCTTTATTTTCAACATGTGCACAAGCTGATGACGGTTGGTGGTGATCGTGGGTGAATGGCTGATTTTTCGAATAGTTAGTTAGGATATTTTTAGCTAGGATAAGAGGGGTATTGAGCTTATTTTTAGAAACTACTTGCACTTCGCGAAACACACTTGATTTCTGCTGCCAACTCTCGAATACACACACATTAGAAATCATTATATCAAGCTCAATACTTCCAAAGTTATAAACTTGTTTATTCAATATACTTGATAGTGATTGTTAGGGGAGGATTTTCCAATCCTAAGGATCACGGATCCTCAAGTGCTGCCAGGATCATGGATCCTCAATTCTGTTTGAATTAAGGATCCTCAGTAGGTGTTGCAGAATCAGGATTCAGGATCCTTATTGTTATCCTTGTACTAACGATTGTCTTCATTGTACGTAAGCTTGTTTTGCAGGAGCAAAGGCATGGACCAAGTCTCACCGAAATTCCTGGAGCATATTCCTTCAATATTCCGCACATGCTTGGCTCTTGTGGACGTTATGGAGATCGTGGGGAGCTTGCACAATTTGCGGATAGTTAGTTAGTTTAGTTATTTCTAATTTAAAATGGGGATAACAAGCTTGAGTTAGAACACTTAGCTAATTTTGGCATACACACACCCTCGTAACAACTCTCAATCAGCTCTCAAACACTACTTAGCGATTTCATACATTTTTTGTACATTGCACACTGGTGATCCTTGTAACAAGCTTGTTATCATCCCGAGTTGTAAACTTCTTCTGATTAATCTTAGTTGGTGATCGGTAGTTTCCATCACCCGAGGTTTTTTGTGCCAGAGATCAACTCTTGATCAAGGGCTTTTTCCTCGTATGAATCCTTGTGTCATTTGTTCATTACATTTCTGAGTTATCCTTAACATTATTCATTGATTCAAGCATCATTCCTCACAACAAAGATTTGGTTACATTATCTTAGCCGGATTTTTGACCAAAACAGTTTGGTGCCCACCGTGGGGCAATTGGTGCTTCATTCCTAAGAAACTCTTCTTTTGTGATTATTTCGGTTCATTACAACCAAGCAGATGGCTTCTTCAGCAAAGAGCACTTCAAGTTCAATGCCGGCAATGAGTTCTTCACAGGGAGTTCCTCCTTTGCCTCCACCACCTTCTGGATCCCAGAAGAATGCTGAAAATGCTGCAAAGAGACAAAGCCCCATTTTTCCAAAACCACCAACTTCTTCTGTTTCTTCTAATCCTACTACTAGTGATCTTTTTACTTTGATTTTGCAGATGAGGGATCACATACAAGAGCAGGACAAAACCAATGAAAGGATCCTCCGGGAGATCAGCGACATCAAGAAACAGAAGAGACCAGGGGAGGATCACTCTCCTCTGATACCAAGGTCACTGGATTTCGACACTCCAGCTATAACTGCCGAGGAATCTGCAGCCTTAGGCATCCAGTACCAAACTGAACCATTGGGAAGGCGTTATGGAGCAACAACTATGAGTCAGGCTTTTGGGTCTCACTTCCAGCCTCAAGGATCCTGTTTTCAGCCTTCGGGATCCTCTTTTCAGCATCAGGGATCCTTCGTCAGCTCAGGAGGATATTTGGGAATGCACACAGTCCAAGGATCCTCTTAGGTTCAAGGATCCTCTAGGGTCCAAGGATCCTCCATGGTTCAAGGATCCTCTCAGGTTCAAGGATCCTCATTTCAGGTTCAAGGATCCTCTCAGCCTCAGGGATCCTCTCAGGTTCAAGGATCCAACATCTTTCAGGATCAAGGATTCTTGAGAAGTATACAACCCCCAAGCACAGATGTTCATCAAGGAGACTTCATTCCAATGCAGACCATTGCCTCTTCTGGTCCTTTAATCATACCAGAATCCCGTCAATATGGATTCACATCTGCAATTCCTAACTTGAATCCCCTGGGAGGTAACACTTTCAATAATTCTTATAACACTAACCATGGCTCTATACAGGTATCAATCAAGCTATGGCTAGGGAATTACAGAAGTTGAAGGATATGATATCCAGCGTTCCAGGAGTGGTAAAGCCCATCCCTGAAATTGCAGATGGGAGCCATAAGATATCTCGTTTTGCACCACCCATTTGTGATGCTGAGATACCCAAAAGGTTTCAAATACCAACTATGAAGCTGTATGATGGCTCAACGGATCCAGAAGAACATGTAGCTCAATATAGAGAAAGGATGGAGATCAACCCCATCCCAGAGAGGTTAAAAGAAGCATGTCTATGCAAAGGTTTCGGATCCACACTTACAGGATCTGCTCTTAAATGGCTGCTAAGTCTTCCCCCTTACTCCATTACTTCATTTGCTAATCTAGTTAACCTGTTTATTAGTCAGTTCTCATGTAGCAGAAAATTTGAACGTTTAACTAGTGATCTATATAGGGTAACACAAGGTCAAAATGAGTCACTTAGAGATTACATCACTAAGTTTAGTAAATAATCCTTAGATATCCCTAATCTGGATATAGCCACGGCTGTGGAAGCCTTTAAAATGGGTTTACTTAGGGATTCATTATTCTATGATGATCTTGTTATGACCCCATGCAGGAATCTTGATGAAGTGAGAACCAGGGCCCTTAGATTCATCCGATTAGAGGATGATAAAAGGATCCAGGAGAGATTGGCAGGATCCTCAAAACAGGAAAAGCAAGGATCCTACTTCAAGAATAACAAGTTCAAGTCCTACAACAAGTCTGATAACCAGAATGTGCATGCAGTAGAACAAGAAGAGGATGATGAGGATTATCCTCAAATTTCTGAATACTGTTTTTCTGTTGATAACAATGAACTAATTCTTGCAATGCAGAATCTAGGTGAGAAAGCAAGATGGCCAAGGAAAAGTGATAAACCAGCCGCAACAAAAGACAAGTCCAAATGGTGTGCATATCATGAGGATTTCGGACATCTCACCGAAGAGTGTATTGCACTAAGAAAAGAAATTGGTTATTTGTTAAGCAAGGGGCATTTGAAGGAGCTTTTGGGAAGAAAGAAGTCAAGGACCCAGGATCCTGAGAGGATCCCAGAAAGAGCTCCTGCTCCTCCAGCAGATGCACAAGTTATAAATTTCATATCCGGTGGATCAGACATTTGTGGCACTTCCTTTTCAGCAGCCAAAAGACATGCCAAGGAAACCAAGATGGATAATTGTTAGGGGAGGATTTCTCAATGATCAGTGATCCTCAATTACTGTTGGGTTTGGTGATCCTCACTTCTGTTTGAATTAGTGATCCTCAGAAGTATTACAGGATCAGGATCATGGATCATCGTAAGGATCCTTATACTAACGATTGTCTACTTTGAATATGGTGTTGTTTTGTAGGAGTACGAGCTGGGACTTGGTCTTAGCGATATTCCTGGAGTATATTCCATGTCTTATTCCGCACGTGCTTAACTGAAGTGGACGTTATGGAGTTCGTGGAGGACTTGCATGAAATGCGGAATGTTTGTTAGCTTTGATATTTTCCATTTTTAAACGGGATAGCGAGCTAAATAGAAAAAAACTTGGCTATTTTTAGCTTAACACACACACTCGCAACTGCTCTCACCAGCTCTTAGCAATTCACTTGGCGGTTACACACTTTTTTGCACGTTACACTATAGTGATCCTTGTAATTAGCTCGTTATCATCCGAAGTTGTAACACATTTCTTGTTTAATCTGAGTTGGTGATCGGTAGTTTCCATCACCCGAGGTTTTTTATGCCGGAGGTCATTCATTGATCAAGGGCTTTTTCCTCGTATAAATCTTTGTGTCACTTATTCATTTCATTTCCGAGTGATCCTTAGAGTTGTTCATTGAATCAAGCATCATACCTCACAACAGAAAGTTTGGTTGCACTATCATTGCTTGATTTTTGACCAAAACAGTTTGGCGCCCACCGTGGGGCAATTGGTGCTTCATTCCTAAGAAGATTCGTATTCTGGTGGTCATTTCGGTTCGTTACAACCAAGCAGATGGCTTCCTCAGCGAAGAACACTTCAAGTTTGATGCCATCATTCAGTTCTTCACAAGGCGTTCCTCCTTTGCCTCCACCACCTTCTGGATCCCAGAAGAATGCTGATAATGCTGCGAAGAAATAAACCCCCATTTTCCAAAAACCACCAACTTCTTCTGTTTCCACAAATCCTACTGCTAATGATCTTTTTAATCTAATTTTGCAGATGAGGGATCGTATGCAAGGGCAGGATAAAACCAACGAAATGATCCTCAAGGAGATAGGTGATATCAAGAAATAGAAGAAATTGGTGGAGGATCATTCCCCATTGATGCCCAGGTCGCTGAACTTCGACACTCCAGTCATAACTTCCCAGCAATCAGCAGCTCCGGACGTGCAATACTTGAGCGAATTACCAGGAAGACGTTATGGAACAACAACAATGACTCAGGCTCCTGGATCTTACCTTCAACCTTCCGGAGCCTCTGTCCAGTATCAGGGATCCTTCGTCAGCTCAGGAGGATATTTGGGAATGCACTCGGTTCAAGGATCCTCCTAGGTCCAAGGATCCTTCCCGGTCCAAGGATCCTCCCAGGTCCAAGGATCCTTCCCGGTCCAAGGATCCTCCCAGGTCCAAGGATCCTCCATGATCCAAGGATCCTCCTAGGTCCAAGGATCCTTCCCGGTCCAAGGATCCTCCCAGGTCCAAGGATCCTCCCAGGTCCAAGGATCCTCTCTGGTTCCAGGATCCTTTCAGGTTCAAGGATCCAACATCTTTCAGGATCGAGGATCCTTAAGGAGTATGCAGCCTCTAAGTTCGGATGTTCATCAAGGAGACTTCATACCAATGCAGACCATTGCTTCATCTGGTCCTTCGATCATACCGGAATCCCATCAATACGGATTCACATCTGGAATTCCAAATATGAATCCTCTGGGAGGTAATACTTTCAATAATTCTTATAACACTAACCATGGCTCTATGCAGGATACATGTATCAATCAGGCTATGGCTAGGGAGCTACAGAAGCTTAAGGATATGATATCTAGTGTACCAGGAGTGGTTAAACCCATTCCTGAAATTGCAGTGGTAGCCATAGGATATCTCGTTTTGCACCACCCTTATGTGATGCTGAGATACCCAAAAGGTTCCAGATACCATCTATGAAGCTGTATGATGGTTCAACGGATCCAGAAGAGCATGTGGCCCAGTACAGGGAGAGGATGGAGATCAATCCAATTCCTGAAAGGTTAAAAGAAGCATGTCTATGCAAGGGATTTGGGTCCACACTCACAGGATCTGCTCTTAAATGGCTGCTAAGTCTTCCCCCCTTACTCTATTACTTCATTTGCTAATCTAGTTAATTTATTTAATAGTCAATTCTCTTGTAGTAGAAAGTTTGAACGATTAACTAGTGATCTATATAGGGTAACACAAGGTCAAAATGAATCACTTAGAGATTATATCACTAAGTTTAGTAAAGAGTCCTTAGATATTCCTAATTTGGATATTGCTACGGCTGTAGAAGCCTTTAAAATGGGATTGCTTAGGGATTCACTATTCTATGATGATCTTGTTATGACACCTTGCAGGAATCTTGATGAAGTAAGAACCAGGGCCCTTAGGTTCATCCTCCTAGAGGATGACAAAAGGATCCAGGATAGATTGACATGATCCTCAAAACAGGATAAACAAGGATCATACTTCAGGAATAACAAATCAAAGTCCTACAACAGATCTGATAACCAGAATGTGCATGCAGTGGAACAAGAAGAGGATGATGAGGATTATCCTCCTATTTCTGAATACTGTTTTTCTGTTGATAATAATGAACTAATCCTTGCAATGCAGAATCTAGGTGAGAAAGCTAGGTGGCCGAGAAAAAGTGATAAACCAGCTGCTACAAAGGATAAGTCCAAATGGTGTGCATATCATGAGGATTTCGGGCATCTCACTGAAGAGTGTATTGCACTAAGAAAGGAAATTGGTTACTTGTTGAGCAAGGGGCATTTGAAGGAACTTTTGGGACAGAAGAAGTCAAGGATCCAGGATCCTGAAAGGATCCTGGAAAGGGCTCCTGCTCCTCCAGCAGATGCACAAGTTATAAACTTCATATCCGGTGGATCAGACATTTGTGGTACTTCCTTCTCAGCAGCCAAGAGACATGCTAAGGAAACCAAGATGGATAATGGGGATAGACCCATCCGGACCTCCACCGTCACCAAGGATAAGATCATATCTTTTGATGAGTATGATCGTGTTGATGTCCAGGATCCTCATCATGATGGTCTTGTAATTACATTGTTTATTTCTAACCACTTTGTTCGCAGGATCCTTATAGATGGAGGAAGCTCTGTGAACATCATCCCGCTTGATGTCCTCAAGAAGATGAATATCCCGGAGTCTGATATCGTCCCAAGATCTTCAGTACTTGTGGGATTCAGTGGAGAAACCAAGAACACATTGGGGGACATCAAACTCCCAATCTATATTGAAGGATTGCATTCTTATCAAAAGTTTTGTGTTATAGATTGCTTATCATGTTGTAATGTTATCCTTGGCATGCCATGGATACATGATATGAAGGCAGTCCCATCCACCTATCATCAGTGTGTAAAGCTTCCAAGTCCATGGGGAGTGGTGAAAATTGAGAGTGATCAGCAGGAGGCTAAGAATTGTTATACATCATCAATGAAGACAGCCTCAAGACCAAGGGAGCAATAGCAATTAAAGTATCCTTCAAGAGATGTCTTGGAGGCAAGAGAACAGGATTTGAAAGAAATCCTCATGGATCCTGATGATCCTGAATCCAAGATCTTTATAGGATCAGGGATCCTTAGTGTTTTGGTCAAAAATTACCGAAGCAATTTAGTGATCAAATTAGTAAAGTGAGGTAGTGTGCTAGAAAGTAAATTAAAAATGTGCTTGTTAAGTTGTTTAGAAAATCAGTATTCAGGATACGGCTCAGGATATAGAGCTGTATCTAAGATCAAACTATGAGCAAAAGTAAAGTAAATGACACGAGATGTACGAGGAAAGCCCTTGATCAATCTAGATCGCCGGCATAAAACCTCGGGAGCTGACAATCGCAGCTGCCTAGTTCTTCTATTGCTTCAAAAATCAGGATACAGTGCAGGATGTGGTACGGATCGACTAAGTGTTACAACGAAACTTGAATACAAGTGTAGTGTTTGTGATGAGCTAGAGAGTGAATGTGTACGAGAGTGTTAGTGAAAATTGTGTGTTCTAAGCTGATCCGCCCCCATCTATTTATAGTAAAGATAAAATAACAAACTACCCTAAACTTGCGGGATCCATCGAATATTCCTTCTTCGAACATTGTAGACCTGGTCTTTCGGGCTCAACGTCTCTCCCTCAACAAATTCGTCCGAGTCTTGAGGAGAAGAAGTCCTCTTGACCGTTAGCAAGTCTCAGCCTTTAACCTGCACGTGGTTAATTCAATAAGCCTCAGGATATCGCCCAAGATGTTAGCAATATCCTCTTCCAGCATCCTGATCACAAATAAACAAACAAAGGCAGGATATTGGTCAGGATACGTATGTTAAGAAAATGACCCCTAACAATTGTCCCCAAATATATCGGTTGGGATACCAATCCAACGGATATATTTCAAAAGTTTCACCTCATAACTTAAGGTAATTAATACGACTAGACCCTTGAAATGACAGCGGTGCAACTTCCAAAGCATTATTTACTCTTTACCCCCTATATTCATCCTATATTAACCGAGGGACTCCTTATTTCAGTTATCCTTATCTTCAAGCGGACATCAGGTATTTCTCTTTCTATCCTTCTTTCTTGAATCGCCTTTAGTTAGCTCGATACTTTTTATGGCACCACGAACGAAATCCCGCTCGGACCGACCAGCCTCAAGCCTCGTAAGCCAGAACTTCATTGTTGATCCAGCAAAGGAGATCTGCTGCTTCAACAATGCCGACATCGCTGCTCTTAAAGATTCCGGTGCCTTTCCCACCGGAACAGTCTTTCGCCCTTTTGATCGGGAAGCCCGATCAGATGCAATGTCCGATGAGTGGGTTTGTTTCTTTGCTTACCCCTTCTCTCTTGGACTCCGGTACCCGTTTCCACCCTTTATTTCTAGCTTTTTCGACCTCACCGGCCTTAGTTACGCCTAGGTTATGCCAATGGTTTGGCGAGTTTTAATAGTGCTGGATCAAATCAAATCTCGTCATTTTCCTAACCTACTTGTTGAGGACCTTCCTATAGCATACCGGTTGAGATCCCACGGCAACCATCGTTATCTTCTGTTTTCTACCTCTAAGAACCCCCTGGTTCTTAAAGCCACCAAGAACGAGGATCGATGGCGACGAAAATTCTTTTTCGTAAAAAGAGACTCTATTGATAAGGGTTTTGATCTACCGGTTAAATGGTTAACCAAGGGTAGGATTTAGGGTTTTAGAAATATCCCCAATTGTATCTTCAAACTGTATCCCAGACTTATATCCTGATGTTTTTATGCAGCCAATTTCAGAGATTTAGTGCCTCCTAGTGCAGAATCCGAATCCAAGATCGAAGAAATATACCGTCTTCCTGCTAGTGAAAGAACTTTCTCCCTGTCTCTTACCGATTCAAGCCAGAAATCAAGCTCAGAAATGTCTGGTAAGCCCATTCTCAACATATAAATTATTTTTCAAAAGTATAATAAATTTAAGAACATCTTCCCTTGTGTAGTACCAATCGTCAACCTCGAAGGTTTTGAACTTGATGAGTTAGATTGCTACTCCAGCCTTGAACCCATCAAACAAGAATCCAAGCCAAAGTCGTCTGCTACACCAAAGCCTACCTCCTCGAAGACTGTTTCTGCTCCCAAAGGGCCTCCGGCATCCAGGACCCGGGCATCCAGGACCCGGGCATCCAGCTCTCGGAAGAGAAAGGAGACGGATTCCCCATCTGTTTCTGAAACATTCTCTCTCGAGAATCATGGGTTCAATGAAGCCACCTCATTCCTCAAACAGGTAGAATTTTCTCTTCGATATCCTGCACGAGTATGTTAGCCCTTATCCTGCTTATCAATACCTGTGTCTTTATTGATAGGGTCTGGATCGTCTTATGCACTTGTACGAAGACGCTTGCGGGCTTAACAAGATGTTAGAGATCAAGCTGGAGAAAGCTGAGGCCACCATAGCCGACCAAGGAACCATTGCAGCTGCTAAATCCCAACATTACGAAGACAAATACAAGGCAATGATCCGGGATCACCAGGCTACTCTTCACAAAGCCAATGAGGATGCTCAAGCCAAACTAGATGCCGCTTTTCTTCAATATCAGCAGAATATGAGCTCATACCGGGATAGCCTAAAAGCTTCTGTGGTCGTCTCTCTTCTCCAAGCCAGGATAAGGATGGCTTATGAGGCCATGGATCTGGGTTTTGAATGCCCCTCCTGGAATATAAAGGCTTGGGAGGAGAAACTACAGGGCCTCGGAGGTCATCCCGTTGCTCATCCCGCAAAACATACTGGTGAAGAGCCTTCTAAGGCGGCAGAGGAAGCGGCCAATGCTGGTGGTGATGCCGAGAAAAATCCTGAGGCCGATGCTGGTGCAAACGTTGGGAAGGAGGTTGCTGTTCAAGAGGGTGCTGCCCCTTAGGCAGCAGAGTGGGCGATGATGGATATACGTGCCAAGGCCGGAGCCCACTTTTTAATTTCATGGTTGTGGTTGCATAAACAATTTACTTTTCCTGTCTTTGAACAATTTACATTTCCTGCACTAGAACAATGTGATGTCCAAAGGTGGATGGGTCCTAGGTTTTAGGACGAAGCCCTTGGTCATCAATTAGTATAACTTGTTTTGAATGTGATAACGGTTGGAGGTGGACAGGTCCTGTTTTGAGATATACCCTGCAACCGTTACACAAATATGGTAAAAACTGATCGTGCTTTTGGCGGATGGGCCTTGGTTTTAGGTGAAACCAAAAGCACAACTTTTGACTTGTTAATAATATAACTATCTTTCGACTTATTTTCTGTTACCTTGCATCACTTGGTGTGACTCTTAGCTTTGTAAAGATTTTGTATCGTTATCTTATAAAATATCCTGATCAGTATGCTCAGCGATATACTGCAAAAGCCTTTTATTAGATAGAACTTCCAAACGTTCCTTCAACTTTGTAAAAATTCCTTTAGAAAGTGAAAATTAGTCTATCTTTTCAAAACCAAGTTTTGATAATATTTAAATGATCAGATTTCCAAACTAATACTAGTTTCAAACACCCTAATCAAATATCCTGAAAAGGACTTCGAGAATATATCAGGATACTTAAAATAATGTTACTAAAAACTTAGACGATGTTTACAAAGGAAAGATCATACCAGAAATAGGGTATAAACCTATTACCAAATTTCAATCCCTTTGCAACTCTTCCAATGAAGGTGTCCCTTGTGCAAGGTACTTAGCGCATTAGTTCTGAGCCTCATTCTTTTAGCTTTATATCACCATCTTGGCAGGGATGTCCCCTGTGTACAATGTCTTCAAGTATCTTAGAAATCTACTTAATGTCAGTTTCCATTGCATAAGCAATTTTTTACGTCCCAAGGGTAAAACCCAAGGATGTACTGGAGATAAATCCCTTGTATCCTGGGTAAAATCCCAACTTTTCATGCGCTACAGGCGGGAGTGTATAAACTCCAAGACTTAGAAAGGTGAAAACCTTTAAACCTTAGAGAGTATGAAAATACCCTTTCGTGAGAGAGGGTGATCAATCCTCATATACCTTTAGGATTCAGGATATAGCCAACAGTAACGAAATTGTCAGCCACTTTTACATGGACTGGTCCCGCCACCTTGAACTATCCCTGAATAACCTGCGCTCCAGGCGGGGTGTTTAAACCCAATTCGGAAGAAAGGTGAATACCTTTAAACCTGTGAAGGGATCAGTATCCCTTAAACGTTAGAGAGGGGGCCAATCCTCTAATCTTCCGAGTTATCCTGAGTACATATCCTGGAGCTATATCCTGAAACATATCTTGCAAAACAATTGTAAACTAAGGTGGGTGTTAGCTTAGCTAACACCCCTCCGATGCTTAAGTCAGTATTGGGTTACAAAGAACAAATTAAACCAAACATATTTAAAAGAGGTAGAATTCATACCATCCTGAGTTAGAAATTAAATTCTAGACTCACTTGAAATAGAGCTTAAGGTGTATAGCATTCCAAGATCTCGGTAGCATATCCCCCTCCATATTCTTGAGTCTATATGCTTCTTTTCCCTGCTTCTGATTTAACTTCATATGGTCCTTCCCATTTTGGAGCTAACTTGCCATCGGCAGGATTAGTAGTATTTTGAAAAGCCTTTCTTAACACCCAATCTCCAACCTTAAATCTTCTGGTTCTAATATTCTTGTTATATGCCCTGGATATTCTCTGTTGATATGCTGCCATCCTTAGCCTTGCCGCATCTCTCTTTTCATCTATAGTGTCTAAATCCTGACTCAAGGCTTCAGGATTCTGCTCAGGATCACTTAAGATAGATCTTGCAGTAGGTATTGTCATTTCTGTTGGAATCATTGCTTCTGCTCCAAACACCAAGGAAAATGGGGTTTGGCCTGTTGCATTCTTTACCGTTGTCCTATCAGCTCATAAAACAAAGGGTAATTCTTCTGCCCATCTTCCTTTTTTGGCTCCAAGCCTTTTCTTTAAGTTATTGACAATTATCTTGTTTGAGGATTCTGCTTGTCCATTCGCTTGAGGATGTACCGGAGTAGACGTAATCATTTTGATTCCCCAACTCTTGCAAAAGTCAGTAGTCCTCTTACTTATGAACTGAGAACCATTGTCACAGATTATCTCAGCTGGTACTCCGAATCTGGTCAGGATATTTCTCTTGATGAAGGATACTACTTCTTGGTCTCTTACTTGAACGAATGCTTCTGCTTCAACCCACTTAGAGAAATAATCCGTCATTGCTAGCATAAAGACTTTTCCTCCCGGAGCTTTTGGTAGCTTTCCCACTATATCCATACCCCACTTCATAAATGGCCAAGGGGAAACAATAGGATATAATGGCTCAGCCGGCTGATGCAGTATGTTACTGTGTCTTTGACATGCGTCACATCTTCGAACATATTTTGCGGCATCTTTTCTCATTGTTGGCCAATAATATTCCGTCCTTAATACTTTTGAGAATAACGACCTGCCCCCAGCATGGTTACCACAATCCCCTTCATGTATATCCTGAAGTACTTCTTTGGCTTCAGGATTCTCCAAGCACCTCAAATACGGTCCTGCAAGAGACCTCTTGTATAAAATATTATTTATAATAGTGAATCGTGATACCTTCATCCTAAATGCCTTAGGATTTTCATTTCCAGGGACGTGTCCTTCTTTGAGATATCTCATGATTGGAGCCGTCCAGGATTTAGGATCCTCTTCAGGATGTTCTACTCCAGGATCCTGAATACCAGCTACTACTTTATCCTGAGGATTCGTTGCAGGATATAGGACATGTAATATTGGTATTTGCGTCCCTTCAGGTATCTTGATTGATGATCCCAAATTTGCTAAGGCATCCGCTTCAGTATTATCCTCCCTTGGTACCTGTTCAAGTATAAAAACATCGAAATATCCTGCTAATTTTTTGAGAATATCGAGATATTCGATTAATTTCTCGCTCTTAACTGCATAGGATCCATTAAAATGGTTAGTAATTAACAAAGAGTCAACATATATACTTGCAAATTTTTGATACTCATGCTCTTAGCCAACTCTAATCCTGCAATTAAAGCCTCATACTCTGCTTCATTATTAGTAGCAGGAAATTCACACCTAATAGCCTGGGGTAATATGTCCCCCTGTGGCGATTTTAGTAGTATTCCTAATCCTACTCCTCTTACATTAGATGCACCGTCAGTATATAATGTCCAGGATCCTGAGGATTCTCCTAATTGTTGAACTTCTAGGTCTACCTCGTCCTGAATGTCACTACTAAAGTCAGCCACAAAGTCAGCTAAAGCCTGAGATTTTATGGCATTTCTAGGTTCGTATACTAAATCATAAGCACTCAACTTTACTGACCACTTGGCCATCCTGCCTGACATCTCTGGTTTCCTAAGCACATTTTTTACAGGATAATTCGTTTTAACATGTATCCTATGTGTCTCGAAATAATGTCTAAGCTTTGTCGATGCCATGACTAGAGCTAATATTAATTTTTCTAAATGAGAATACCTAGTTTCAGCATCTAACAAACTTTTACTAACATAATAAACAGGATATTGCTGACCTTCATGGTATTTTATAAGAACGGCACTTACAGCATTCCCTGATACAGCAAGGTACAGGGATAGTGGTTCACCATTTTCAGGCTTCATCAATAGAGGTGCGGTTGAGAGATATCGTTTCAAATCCTGCAGGGCTGCTTCATGCTTTTCCCCCCATTCGAATCTTTTGTTCTTCTTCAGGATATCATAGAAGTCTTTGCATTTCTCTGAGGATCTTGAGATAAACCTGTTTAGAGCTGCTACTTGGCCTGTCAATCTTTGTACGTCCTTCATATTTGAGGGTGATTTTATGTCCAGGATAGCTTTGATCTGCTCTGGGCTTGCTTCTATCCCCCTTTTTGTCACCATATATCCAAGAAACTTTCCTGCCCCCACTCCGAAATGGCATTTAGCAGGATTCAGCTTCATGTTGTATTGATCCAGGATATCAAATGCTCCCTTGATATCCTGGAGGTGATCCTCAGTCTTTTTAGATTTCACCACCATATCATCGATATATACCTCCATGGTGTCCCCCAGTTTGTCTTTGAACATCATGTTTACCAATCTTTGGTATGTTGCACCTGCATTTTTCAAACCAAAAGGCATAGCTGTATAACAATAAATACCTGTTGGTGTCATGAAGGCGGTATCCTCCTGGTCAGAAGGCTCCATTTGGATCTGTTGAAATCCTGAGGATGCGTCCATGAAGGTCAGCATTTCATGCCCGGCAGTGGCATCTACCATTGCATCAATGTGGGGAAGAGGAAATGGGTCTTTAGGACAAGCTTTGTTCAAGTCTGTGTAGTCTACACAAACTCTCCATTTCCCATTCTTCTTCTGTACTACAACCACGTTTGCTAGCCACCTTGGGAACTTAACCTCTCTGATCATTCTGGACTTTAATAATCTTTCAACTTCCTCCTGGATAATCGTGTTCCGCTCAGGAGCAAACTTCCTTCTTTTTTGTTGCACAGGATTGAATGATTTATCAATTCCAAGCTTGTGAGTGATAATATCTTTGGATATGCCTGTCATATCCTCATGCTTCCATGCAAACGTTGACATCCTGCATTTTAAAAATTTAATTAATTGCTCTTCAATATCCTGAGGGATATTGGTTCCCACGAGCACCGAAATATCGGGATTATCCTGGTCTAGGATAATTTTCTTCACATCCTGCTCCGGATCCTCCACGATATCCTGGGCCCTCGTCTTTAATTGCTATGCTGCACTAGGTTTAGTTGAGGATTTCATCGAGGATGAGTAGCATTCTTTCGCCTCCTGCTGATCACTATCAACCTTGACAACTCCCCAAGGGGTAGGTATCTTGATGCATTGGTGATATGTTGATGGCACGGCCTTCATATCGTGAATCCATGGTCTTCCCAGTATGATGTTATAGCAGGATAGAGAATCCATCACACAGAAACGTTGTATCGAGTTGACTCCTTTAACGTATACTGGCAACTTTATCTCTCCCACTGTGTTTCTAGCCTCTCCACTGAACCCAACAAGCACAGTAGACTTTGAAATGATATCCATTGGAGATACATTCATTCTCTTCCGAGTTTCTAGTTGGATTATGTTGATGGAGCTGCCATTATCAACCAGTATCCTTCGTACAAAATGGTTAGCCACCTATAACGTTATTACCAGAGCATCATGGTGAGGATCCCGGACAGTATCCCTGTCATCTGCATCAAAAGTGATCACTTTGTCAGTTGTGAGGGTAGTCATCCTGACAGGTTTGTCTCCCCTTTCGGCCTTAGCTTCCTTTGCATGTCTCTTTGCTGCCGAATACGAGGTCCCACAAATGTCGGATCCTCCCGAAATGAAGTTGATTATCTTGGCATCCGAGGGAGGTGATGCTGCTCGCTCAGGATCCTTCTCAGTATCCTGACCCTTATTCTTCTTTCTTCCTAGGAGATCTTTCAGATATCCCTTGCTTAGAAGATAGCTTATTTCTTTCCTTAGACCAATGCAATCCTCAGTCACATGTCCGAAATCTTCGTGGAAAGCGCACCATTTTGACTTATCTTTCCAGTCAGCCTTTTGTTGATTCTTTCGAGGCCACCTAGCCTTGTCTCCTAGACCCTGCATAGCATACATCAATTCAGGAATATTAACAGAAAAGCAATATTCGGACAACTCAGGATACTCTTCAGGATCCTCATCTTCGACAGCATTCACTCTTTTGTTCTCATTTCTACCATACGGCTTAGGCCGATATGACTTGAACGAGGATTCTGACTTCCTATTAGTTGACTCATAAGTGTTAGATGAGTTCATCCTTTCTTGCATCTTCCTGTCATCCTCCAGACGGATATATCTCAAAGCCCTGTTACGAGCTTCGTCGAGATTCCTGCAGGGATTCATTACAAGATCCTGATAAAACTGAGAATCCTTTTGTAATCCCATCTTGAAAGCTTGCACAGCTGTTGCAACATCAAGATGTGGGATATCCAAGGATTCTCGACTGAATTTGTTCACATAATCCCTCAAGGATTCCTGAGGCCCTTGAGTTATCCTGTAAAGATCACTGGTTAGTTTCTCAAAACTCCGACTACAAGAAAATTGACTGTTGAATAAATTAACCAAATGAGCAAACGAAGTAATTGAGTGTGGAGGAACATTTAACAGCCATTTTAAGGCTGATCCTGTTAAGGTAGAACCAAATCCCTTGCACAAGCACGCTTCCTTGAGCTCCGGAGGGATAGGGTTAATCTCCATTCTTTCCCTATACTGAGCAATATGCTCCTCAGGATCCGTAGTTCCGTCGTAAAGCTTCATGTTGGGGGTTTGAAATCTCTTTGGGATCTCAGAATCACAGATAGGATATGCAAAACGAGATATCTTGTGGCTATCCTGGGACACTTCTGGGATCGGCTGGACCACCCCAGGTACACTAGATATCATGTCCTTCAACTTCTGAAGTTCCCTAGTAAGTGCTGATGTTACACCTGTATCCTGCAAAGATCCACTATTGTTAGTAGCATGGGTATTATTATTATTTGACACGTTACCCGTTGGAGGATTTTGCCCATATCCTGAAGCATATCCTGAGCTCCTCATGGTTGATATCCTGACCGAGGAGGGTATTTCAGGAGTATGATTCTGAGGAAGGCTGGGCACGATATTCCCCCTGTTATCCTCCGTATACACAGCTGAACTAAAGTTCAACGCTCTGGGGTGTAATGGAGTGACATTGTCCTCAGCAGATCTGCTCGAGCCAGACTTCAGGAGTTGTATTTCCCTTAAAAGCATTTGGTTTGTTTCCTGTTGCTGCCTCATTTGTTCCTGCACACTTCCAAATAAAGTAAGAATTTCATCATTAGAAGCTAGAACAGGAGCAGATTCCTGAACATTGCGAGTAGGGATAATGTCTTGAGGTCGTGAAGAGGCTGGCATCCTTGGAGGAGGTGGTGGAAGCACCGGACCAGTAGTAGCAGAAGTCACAGCAGACACAGTAGAGGAGCTCATGTTTGATCTTGAGGCCATTGTAAACAATGTGGCGAAAAGTTTTGAAAATAGAAAACCGATTAACGATTTCACAAAGATTTTTAGTAAAAGTAGCACCACTTGCCCCACGGTGGGCGCCAAATTGTTTTGGTCAAAAATTACCGAAGCAATTTAGTGATCAAATTAGTAAAGTGAGGTAGTGTGCTAGAAAGTAAATTAAAAATGTGCTTGTTAAGTTGTTTAGAAAATCAGTATTCAGGATACGGCTCAGGATATAGAGCTGTATCTAAGATCAAACTATGAGCAAAAGTAAAGTAAATGACACGAGATGTACGAGGAAAGCCCTTGATCAATCTAGATCGCCGGCATAAAACCTCGGGAGCTGATAATCGCAGCTGCCTAGTTCTTCTATTGCTTCAAAAATCAGGATACAGTGCAGGATGTGGTACGGATCGACTAAGTGTTACAACGAAACTTGAATACAAGTGTAGTGTTTGTGATGAGCTAGAGAGTGAATGTGTACGAGAGTGTTAGTGAAAAATTGTGTGTTCTAAGCTGATCCGCCCCCATCTATTTATAGTAAAGATAAAATAACAAACTACCCTAAACTTGCGGGATCCATCGAATATTCCTTCTTCGAACGTTGTAGACCTGGTCTTTCGGGCTCAACGTCTCTCCCTCAACAAATTCGTCCGAGTCTTGAGGAGAAGAAGTCCTCTTGACCGTTAGCAAGTCTCAGCCTTTAACCTGCACGTGGTTAATTCAATAAGCCTCAGGATATCGCCCAAGATGTTAGCAATATCCTCTTCCAGCATCCTGATCACAAATAAACAAACAAAGGCAGGATATTGGTCAGGATACATATGTTAAGAAAATGACCCCTAACACTTAGCGATATTGAACAGGAGCTAGTATCCTTCCTTAAAAGAAGGAAAACTACCTTTGCCTGGAAACATGAGGATATGACAGGTATATCTAAAGATATAATTACTCATAAACTTGGCATTGACAGGTCGTTCAAGCTAATTCATCAAAAGAGGAGGAAGTTTGCACCTGAAAGGAATGCTATTATCCAGGAAGAGGTAGACAAACTACTTCGGGCAGGTATGATAAGAGAGGTTAAGTATCCAAGATGGTTAGCCAATGTGGTTGTTGTTCAAAAGAAAAATGGAAAGTGGAGGGTATGTGTCGATTTTACTGATTTAAACAAGGCATGTCCCAAGGATCCTTTCCCATTACCCGACATTGACTCCATGGTGGATGCTACCGCGGGTCATGAGTTGTTGACTTTTATGGATGCTTCATCTGGATTTCAACAAATTCAGATGGAACCATCTGTTCAAGAGGATACAGCCTTTATGACCCCAACTGGTATATATTGTTATATTGCTATGCCATTTGGACTAAGGAATGCAGGGGCTACTTATCAAAGGCTAGTCAATATGATGTTCAAGGCATAAATTGGACACACTATGGAAGTCTATATTGATGACATGGTGGTTAAGTCCAAGAAAGCTGAGGATCACCTTAAAGACTTGGAGGAAGCATTCAATATCCTTGATAAATTTAATATGAAACTAAATCCTTCCAAGTGTCATTTTGGTGTTAAGGCAGGTAAATTCTTAGGCTATATGGTGACAAAGAGGGGCATTGAAGCAAGTCTAGAGCAAATCAAGGCTATTGTGAATATCAAATCTCCTGCCAATGCTAAGGATGTGCAAAGACTGACAGGCATGATCGCAGCCTTGAACAGATTCATATCCAAATCCTCAGAAAAGTGCAAGGAATTCTATGACATCCTGAGGAAGAACAAGAAGTTGACTAAGAAGCATAAAAGTGCCCTCAAAGCTCTTAAGGATTACCTATCCTCAGCCCCGGCCTTGATGAAACCAGAAAAAGGGGATATATTATCCTTATACTTAGCAGTATCCTCAAAAGCAGTAAATGCGGTCCTTGTTAAGGATCACCAAGGTACACAACATCCTGTTTATTATGTAAGTAAGAGTTTACTTGATGCTGAATCCAGGTATTCACACTTAGAGAAACTTATCCTTGCATTAATAATGGCATCTACTAAATTAAGACATTATTTTGAGACTCATGCCATTATTGTTAAGACTAATTTTCCAATTAAGAATGTTCTCAGGAAACCTGAAATGTCAGGAAGGATGGCTAAGTGGGCAGTGAAGCTGAGTGCATATGATATAAGATATGAACCAAGGACTGCCATCAAATCCCAAGCCTTAGCTGACTTTGTGGCAGATTTTAGTAGTGATTTGCAAAAGGAGGCTGAGTTAGAAGTCCAACAGCTTGAAGAAACTAAGGATCCTTGGATACTCTTCACTGATGGAGCCTCCAATGTAAAAGGAACAGGGCTTGGAATACTACTAAAATTTCCACTGGGGGACATAATACCCCACTCCATAGCTTGTGAATTTCAAACTACCAACAATGAGGCTGAATATGAAGCCTTGATAGCTGGTTTGCTAATTGCTAAGCATATGAGGATCAGGTATCTTGAGGTACATGTAGATTCTTTATTGATCACTAATCACTTTAATGGATCCTATGCTGTTAAAGGTGAAAAGCTAATCCAATATTTAGAGATAGTCAAAAAATTGGCACTCTCTTTTGTTTCCTTTAGTTTGACACAGGTACCAAGGGAAGAGAATGCAGAGGCTGATGCATTAGCCAATCTAGGATCATCCTTGAAGATCCCGGAGGATATCAAGATCCCTATTATCCATATCCTGACCCCTGCTATCGAGGATCATGTAGCTATGGAGATAGGAGAATATTCTGCAATCATCCCTAGTGATGATACTCAATCTCATTCAGGATCATGGATCCTTCCAATCATGAGATACATACAACATGGAGAGATTCCTACAGGAGAAAACCCTAGGGCTTTCAAAATTAAGGTATCTCAATTTACAATATTGAATAATATGTTGTATAAACGATCTCTTGCAGGACCATATCTAAGATGCATTGAGGATCCTGAAATCCAAGAAGTCCTAAAGGATTTCCATGAAGGAGATTGTGGAAACCACACTAGGGGCAGGGCATTATTCTCAAGGATCCTGAGGACAGGATACTATTGGCCTACTATGAAGAAGGATGCTGTGGAATATGCCAAGAAATGTGATCCTTGTCAGAGACACAGTAATATCCTTCACCAACCAGCAGAACCTTTGCATCCTTTATCCTCTTCTTGGCCATTTATGAGATGAGGAATGGATATAGTTGGTAAGCTTCCTAAGGCACCTGGTGGAAAAGTATTCATGCTTGCTATGACTAATTACTTCTCCAAGTGGATAGAGGCTGAAGCCTTTGCTCAAGTCAGAGAAAAGGAAGTTATATCCTTTATTAAAAGAAGCATTATTACTAGATTTGGTATCCCTTCTGAAATTGTTTGTGATAATGGATCCCAATTTATTGGGAATAGAACTACTAACTTTTGTGACAACTGGGGGATTAAGATGATAACATCAACACCAGTCCACCCACAAGCTAATGGTCAGGCAGAATCATCCAACAAGATCATCATCAACAATTTGAAGAAGAAGCTTGGATCCAAGAAAGGAAAATGGGCAGAAGAACTACCTTATGTGGTTTGGGCTGATATGACAACTCCCAAGAGTGCTACTGGCCAAACCCCATTTTCTTTGGTATTTGGGGCAGAATCAGTGATCCCTACAGAGATGGTGGTTCCAACTGCAAGAACAAGCATTCGTGATCCTGAAGAAAATGCTGAAAACTTGGTTCAAGACTTGGATACTATAGAAGAAATCAGGGATTTGGCAAGGATAAGGATGGCTAGTTATCAGCAAAGGATGGCTGGAGCTTAAAACAAAAATGTCAGGATCAGGAAATTCCAAGTTGGTGATATGGTATTAAGGAAAGCATTTCAGAATACCACCAATCCTGCCGATGGAAAGCTAGCACCAAAGTGGGAAGGCCCCTATTTGATTGAAGCTGAAGCAGGAAAAAGGGCATATCGATTGCTAACAATGGAAGGTGATTTGCTACCAAGAGCTTGGAATGCTGTCCATTTGAAGAAATATTTCATGTGACAAGGATCCATGATACTTGCAAGTATCCTTGAAGGATCCTTACAGAACATATGATCCTCATTTTGGTAATGATCTAACCTCAAATTATTTCATTCTTTTATTCTCTTATATAAGGATAAGGATCCTGCATCCTTTATCCTCCTTTCACTTGATTCTGAGTTTTGAAGGTTCAGGTATCCTTATCTAAGGATAGAGTATCCACAGAAGTATCCAGTTATTTGGGCTTGACCCCAGTTATTTGGGCTTGACCCCAGCTTGGGCCTGTCCCCAGTTTCGCCAGTAGCGCACAATGATCCTGGTATAGTTCATGGCAATGGGACCAGTACTCGCTTTAGGGGCTGACAATTTCATTGTACTGACTATATTCAGGATCCTACGTATAATGGTAGACGTACCATACATCTGTTCCTAAGGTTTCTAACGTTTTCACGTTAGCTAAGGTTTTGGCATTTTCATGTCACTAAGTTTGGATAATCGCCAGTGAGGGCCATATTCCAGTTTACACACGATCCTTTGGGCTTGTCCACAGTTATCCTTTGGGCTTGTCCGCAGTTATCCTTTGGGCTTGTCCCCAGTATATTGGGCTTGTCCCCAGAATTGTTGGGCTTGTCCCCAGTTACTAACTCTTATCTTATATTGGCTTAGTCCCAAGTTGTATCCTATTTCAGGTTTTTGGAGATAAATGACCAAGGATCCTTGATCCTTACCTTCTACTAAGGTTTGTCTTTTGGTTATCCTGATCATAAGTGTTAAAGGTTAGGATCCTAACTTGGATTCTCAGGTATGATCCTTAACTATTTTGATTTTATTCATTATTCATTTGAGTAACCCTTATCCTTTGACAACTGAACTTACGATCCTTAAACTGTATTACTTTTTAGAACTTATCGGCTATAGGATATGTGATCCTTGATCATATCCTAAACTTTTTGAGGATATTTATTAAATTTTTCCTTTACTTGATAAGTTTAGACAAAATGAATATCACAACAATTGGAAAGTAAAGTACTAATAAGGATAGCAACACGGGAGATAGCAAAAAAGTTAGAGTTATTTTATTCACAAAACATTAAACCCTTTAAGGTTGTCAAAATTGCCAACCCACGTTTCTACCAGCAAAACGTGGCCCGTCCACATGGGTTGGCAAAGGGTGTCCATTGTTTACGGGTCTTTGTAGTGCAGGAAATAAAAGACGGAAGGATAACGAGTGGCTTCATACCCCAAACAGAGGATCCATCCACCACCCATTATCCTGCCTATTGTTCAAAGAGCAAATTGGACACACAAAAGGCAGGATTTTGAAAGCCCTGGGGTTTTCTCCTGTAGGAATCTCTCCATGTAGTATGTATCTCATGATTGGAAGGATCCATGATCCTGAATGAGATTGAGTATCATCACTAGGGATGATTGCTATCTCCATGGCTATATGATCCTCGATAGCAGGGGTTAGGATGTGGATAATAGGGATCCTGATATCCTCCGGGATCTTCAAGGATGATCCTAGATTGGCTAATGCATCAACCTCTGCATTTTCTTCCCTTGGTACCTGTGTCAAACTAAAGGAAACAAAAGAGAGTGCTAATTCTTTGACTATCTCTAAATATTTGATTAGTTTTTCACCTTTAACAGCATAGGATCCATTAAAGTGATTAGTTATTAATAGTGAATCTACATGTACCTCAAGATACCTGATCCTCATATGCTTGGCAATTTGCAAACCATCTATCAAGGCTTCATATCCAGCCTCATTATTAGTAGTTTGGAACTCACAAGCTATGGAGTGGGGTATTATATCCCCCTGTGGTGATTTTAGAAGTATTCCAAGTCCTGTTCCTTTGACATTGGAGGCTCCATCAGTGAAGAGTATCCAAGGATCCTTAGTCTCTTCTAGCTGTTGGACTTCTAACTCAGCTTCCTTTTGCAAGTCACTACTAAAATCTGCCACAAAGTCAGCTAAGGCTTGGGATTTGATGGCAGTCCTCGGTTCATATCTTATATTGGAAAATTAGTCTTAACAATAATGGCGTGAGTTTCAAAATAATGTCTTAATTTAGTAGATGCCATAATTAATGCGAGAATAAGTTTTTCTAAATGTGAATACCTGGATTCAGCATCAAGCAAACTCTTACTTACATAATAAACAGGATGTTGTGTACCTTCGTGATCCTTAACAAGGACCGCACTTACTGCTTTAGAGGATACCACTAAATACAAGGATAATATATCCCCTTTTTCTGGTTTCATCAAGGCAGGGGCTGAGGATAGGTAATCCTTAAGAGCTTTGAGAGCATTTTCATGCTTTTCAGTCCATTCAAATTTCTTGTTCTTCCTCAAAATGTCATAGAATTCCTTGCATTTTTCTGAGGATTTGGATATGAACCTGTTCAAGGCTGCGATCCTTCCTGTCAATCTTTGCACATCCTTGGCATTGGCAGGAGATTTGATATTTACAGTAGCCTTAATTTGCTTTGGACTTGCTTCAATGCCTCTTTTTGTCACCATATAGCCTAGGAATTTACCTGCTTTAACACCAAAGTGACACTTGGAAGGATTTAGTTTCATATTAAATTTATCAAGGATATTGAATGCTTCCTCCAAGTCTCTAAGGTGATCCTCAGCTTTCTTGGACTTAACCACCATGTCATCTATATAAACTTCCATAGTGTGTCCAATTTGTTCCTTGAACATCATATTGACTAGCCTTTGATAAGTAGCACCTGCATTCCTTAGTCCAAATGGCATAGCAATATAACAATATATATACCAGTTGGGGTCATAAAGGCTGTATCCTCTTGATCAGATGGTTCCATCTGAATTTGTTGAAATCCAGATGAAGCATCCATAAAAGTCAACAACTCATGACCCGCGGTAGCATCCACCATGGAGTCAATGTGGGGTAACGGGAAAGGATCCTTGGGACATGCCTTGTTTAAATCCGTAAAATCAACACATACCCTCCACTTTCCATTTTTATTTTAAACAACAACCACATTGGCCAACCACCTTGGATACTTAACCTCTCTTATCATACCCGCCCGAAGTAGTTTATCTACTTCTTCCTGGATAATGGCATTCCTTTCAGGTTCAAACTTCCTCCTTTTTTGATGAATTTGCTTGAATGACTTGTCAATGCCAAGTTTATGAGTAATTATATCTTTAGATATACCTGTCATGTCCTCATGCGTCCAGGCAAAGGTAGTTTTCCTCCTCTTAAGGAAGGATACTAGTTCTTGTTCAATGTTGCTGAGGATCCCCGATCCTATGAAGACGATGGATTCAGGATCATGGGGATCCATAAGGATTTCTTTCACATCCTGTTCTCTTGCCTCCAAGACATCTCTTAGAGGATGCTTTAATTGCTATTGCTCCCTTGGTCTTGAGGCTGGCTTCATTGATGACATGTAACAATTCTTAGCTTCTTGTTGATCACTCTCAATTTTCTCCACTCCCCACGAGCTAGGAAGCTTTACACATTGATGATAGGTAGATGGGACTGCCTTCATGTCATGTATCCATGGCCTGCCAAGAATAACATTACAACAGGATAAGCAATCTATAACACAAAATTTTTGATAAGAATGAAGTCCTTCAATATAGATGGGGAGTTTGATGTCCCCCAATGTATTCTTGGTCTCTCTGCTGAATCCCACAAGTACTGAGGATCTTGGGACAATGTCTGATTCAGGGATGTTCATCTTCTTGAGGACATCAAGCTGGATGATGTTTACTGAGCTTCCTCCATCTATCAGGATCATGCGAACAAAATGGTTAGAAATAAACAGAGTAATAACAAGACCATCATGATGAGGATCCTGCACATCAACACGATCATCCTCATCAAAAGTTATAATTTTATCCTGTGTGACAGTTGATGTCCGGATGGGTCTGTCTCCATTATCCATCTTGGTTTCCTTGGCATGTCTTTTGGCTGCTGAAAAGGATGTACCACAAATGTCTGATCCACCGGATATGAAGTTTATAACTTGTGCATCTGCTAGAGGAGCAGGAGCCTTTTCGGGGATCCTTTCAGGATCCTAGGTCATTGACTTCTTTCATCCCAAAAGCTCCTTCAAGTGTCCCTTGCTTAACAAGTAACCAATTTCTTTTCTAAGTGCAATACACTCTTCAGTGAGATGTCCAAAGTCCTCATGATATGCACACCACTTGGACTTATCCTTTGTTGTGGCTGGTTTATCACTTTTCCTTGGCCATCTTGCTTTCTCACCTAGATTCTGCATTGCAAGAATTAGTTCATTGTTATCAACAGAAAAACAGTATTCAGAAATTGGAGGATAATCCTCATCATCATCTTCTTGTTCTACTGCATGCACATTCTGGTTGTCAGACTTGTTGTAGGACTTGAACTTGTTATTCTTAAAGTAGGATCCTTGCTTTTCCTGCTTTGAGGATCCTGCCAATCTCTCCTGGATCCTTTTGTTATCCTCTAGACGGATGAACCTAAGGGCCCTGGTTCTTACTTCATCAAGATTCCTGCATGGGGTCATAACAAGATCATCATAGAATAATGAATCCCTAAGCAAACCCATTTTAAAGGCTTCTACAGTCGTAGCTATATCCATGTTAGGGATATCTAAGGATTCTTTACTAAACTTAGTGATGTAATCTCTAAGTGACTCATTTTGACCTTGTGTTACCCTATATAGGTCACTAGTTAATCATTCAAATTTTCTACTACAAGAGAATTGACTATTAAACAGGTTAACTAGATTAGCAAATGAAGTAATAGAGTAAGGAGGAAGACTTAGCAGCCATTTAAGAGCTGATCCTGTGAGTGTGGATCCAAAACCCTTGCGTAGACATGCTTCCTTTAGCCTCTCAGGAATTGGATTGATCTCCATCCTCTCCTTGTATTGAGCTACATGCTCCTCTGGATCCGTTGAACCATCATATAACTTCATAGTTGGTATCTGGAACCTTTTGGGTATCTCAGCATCACAAATAGGTGGTGCAAAGCGAGATATCCTATGGCTACCATCTGCAATTTCAGGAATGGGTTTGACCACTCCTGGTACGCTGGATATCATATCCTTAAGCTTCTGTAACTCCCTAGCCATAGCCCGATTGATACCTGTATCCTGCATAGAGCCATGGTTAGTGTTATAAGAATTATTGAAAGTGTTACCTCCCGGAGGGTTCATGTTTGGAATCCCAGATGTGAATCCATATTAACGGGATTCCGGTATGATTGAAGGACCAGAGGAAGCAATGGTCTGCATCGGAATGAAGTCTCATTGATGAACATCTGTGCTTGGGGGTTGTATACTTCTCAAGAATCCTTGATCCTGAGAGGATTCTTGAGGTTGAGAGGATCCTTGAACTTGAAAGGATCCCTGAGGCTGGGGGGACCCTCGAACCTGAAATGAGGATCCTTGAACCTGAGAGGATCCTTGGACCTGGGAGGATCCTTGGACCTGGGAGGATCCTTGAACTGTGTGCATTCCCAAATATCCTCCTGAGCTGACGAAGGATCCCTGATGCTGAAAAGAGGATCCCAATGGCTGAAAATAGGATCCTTGAGGCTGGAAGTGAGAGCCAAACGCCTGACTCATAGTTGTTGCTCCATAACGCCTTCCCGATGGTTCAATTTGGTACTGGATGTCTAAGGCTACAGATTGCTGGGCAGTTATAGCTGGAGTGTCGAAATCCAATAACCTTGGTATAAGAGGAGAGTGATCCTCCACTGATTTCTTCTGTTTCTTGATATCACCAATCTCCCGGAGGATCTTTTCATTGGTTTTGTCCTGCTCTTGTATGCGATCCTTCATCTGCAAAATCAAAGTAAAAAGATCACTATTAGTAGGATTAGTGACAACAGAAGAAGTTGGTGGTTTTGGAAAAATTGGGCTTTGTTTCTTCGCAGCATTTTCAGCATTCTTCTGGGATCCAAAAGGTGGTGGAGGCAAAGGAGGAACGCCCTGTGAAGAACTCATTGCCGACATTGAACTTGAAGTGCTCTTTACTTAAGAAGCCATCTGCTTGGTTGTAATGAACCGAAATGATCACAAAAACAAGAATTTCTCAAGAACGAAGCACCAATTGCCCCACGGTGGGCGCCAAACAGTTTTGGTCAAAAATCAAGCAAAGATAATGCAACCAAATCTTTTGTTGTAAGGTGTGATGCTTGAATCAATGAACAATATTAAGGATCACTCAGAAATGTAATGAACAAGTGACACAAAGATTTATACGAGGAAAAAGCCCTTGATCAAGAGTTGATCTCCGGCATAAAAAACCTCGGGTGATGGAAACTACCGATCACCAACTAAGATTAGACAAAAGAAGTTTACAACTCGGGATGATAACAAGCTTGTTACAAGGATCACTAGTGTGCAATGTGCAAAAAATGTATGAAATCGCCAAGTAGATTGCCGAGAGCAGTTCGAGTGTTGTTACGAGAGTGTGTGAATGCCAAAATTAGCTAAGTGTTCTACTCAAGATCGTTATCCCCATTTTAAATTAGAAATAACTAGTTTAACTAACTATCCGGATTTTGTGCAAGTCCCCCACGATCTCCATAACGTTCATAATGGTCAAGCACGTGCGGAATATTGAGGGAATATGCTCTAGGAATTTTGCTGAGACTTGGTCCATGCCTTTGCTCCTGCAAAACAAACTTACGTACAAGGTAGACAATTGTTAGCATAAGGATAATAATAAGGATCCTGAATCTTGATTATGCAACACCTGCTGAGGATCCTTAATTCAAACAGAATTGAGGATCCATGATCCTGGCAGCACTTGAAGACCCGTGATCCTTAGGATTAGAAAATCCTCCCCTAACAGGAAGGATCCTGGATCCTTTATCCTTCTTTCACTTAGTTCTGAGTTTTGCAGAAAGATGACATATCCTTGACAAAGGATTGAGTATCCACAGAAGTATCCAGTTGTTTGGGCTTGACCCCAGTTTTTTGGGCATGTCCCCAGTTTTGCCAGTAGCGCACGATGATCCTGGTGTAGTTCAAGGCAATGGGACCGGTACTTGCTTTAGGGGCTGACAATTTCATTGTACTGGCTGTATCCGGGATCCTACGTATAATGGTAGACCGTACCATACATCCTTTCCTAAGGTTTCTAACGTTTTCTAAGGTTTTGGCATTTTCATGTCACTAAGTTTGGATAGTCGCCAGTGAGTGCCATACTCCAGTTTACACAAGATCCTTTGGGCTTGTCCCCAGTTATCCTTTGGGCTTGTCCCCAGTATATTGGGCTCGTCCCCAGAATTGTTGGGCTTGTCCCCAGTTACTAACTCTTCTCTTATATTGGCTTAGTCCCAAGTTATGTTCTGTTTCAGGTTTTTGAAGTTAAACATCTAAGGATTCCTGATCCTTACCTTTTATTAAGGTTTGTCTTTTGGTTATCCTGATTATAAATGTTAAAGGGTTAGGATCCTAACTTGGATTCTCAGGTATGATCCTTAATCATTTTGATTTTATTCATTATTCATATAAGTGACCCTTATCCTTTGACAACAGAACTAATGATCCTTAAGTTACATAACTTTTCTGAATTTATCGACTATAGGATATTTGATCCTTGATCATATCCTAAAACTTTTAAACATGATTTGTTTAACTTTTCTTCTTTACTTAATAAATTCAAACAAAGTATATGAAAACAACTGAAAAATAAACAATTCACAAGGATAACAACACGGGAAATAGCCAAAAAGTTAAAGTTTTATTTATTCACAAAAGTTAAACGCTTTTAAGGTTGTCAAAATTGCCAACGCAAGTTTCTACCAGCAATACGTGGCCCGTCCACTTGGGTTGGCAAAGGGTGTCCATTGTTAATAGGTCTTAGAAGTGCAGGAAATAAAAGATGGCAGGATAACAAGTGGTTTCATCCCCCAAACAGAGGATCCCTCCACCACCTATTATCCTACCTATTGTTCAAAGGATCCATGATCCTCAACCCTAATAGCTATTGTTTAGTTATTATAGACCATCATTGTTTAAAAACACCATAACCAGAAAGCCACTACCAAATCCTAAAAAATGGGCTCTGGCCGCGTCTAGAAATATCCATCATCGCCCATTTCTGCAGCTCACACCTTGGCTGCATCACCACCAGCATCATCACCACCAGCTTGATCCTTCCCGCTGCCACTTGCCTCAATCGCCAAGACCTCGGTAGCCTCCTCCTCATCCTCTAGCTCAGCCAGCTTTGCCTTCCAGCCCTCCTGGTCCTAAGTGGCCCTTTCGAAGTCAGGATCCTCAGCCTCCTGGGCCATTTGCAGCTTGATCTTGTACATGGTGATGGCAGCAGAGACTTTAGCATCCTCCAGCAGCTCAGCTTTCTCATGATCAACATTTATCTGGGCCATGACCACCTGCTGCTTTGCCAAGTTCAGATCCTTCTCAAGGCGAGAAATGGTCTCATCCTTAGCCAAGAAGATCTTTTGGAAGTCCCGATGCTTCTGCTCGACCTCTTCAACATATGCATCAAACAGCATCTCGACCTCGGCGAATTTCTGCAAAAAAGACAAGGTAAAGTTCAGGATCCGTGATCCTTAGGTGGGCAGGATAATCAAGCAGAATCAGTGATCCTTACATTAGCAAGGTATTCTTGGAACTGGTGGCGGATGAGAGGCAAGCCTTCCAGGTTATCAGCCTCGGTGGTCTTCCTTTTCTTTCCTCCTTTACCCTTGGAGGTAGTGGGCTTTGGCACCAGAATGATGGGGCTGGCAGCAGTTTTCTTCTTCCCGGAGTGGGCAGTGACAGTGTCAAGATCACTGACACTGAAGCGAGTGGCTGACCTTGAGGATTTTCCAGCACCTATCAATCCAAAACAACAGATAAGTATTCTTGTTTTATTTACATTTTAACATTTAATTATATTCAAACTCGGATACTTACTTGACATTGTGACTGAGCCTGAGGATACTTCTTGAGAATCCTTGGTGTTTGCTTGAAATGATCTTATTGCAGGATCAAGATTCAGGAAAGCGGTGATCCTCTCCTTGGTTGCAGGTGATGAAATGATATGAGAAACAGAGATAGCTGCACAAAAGAAACAAAAAGAAGAAATCAGTTATCCTTACAGGAACAGGGTTATCCTATGATCCTTCTATAAGGATCCCCTATCCTACCATGGGTGGCCCATTTTCTGGAGAGTCCCTCCTAACGAAGAAAAAACGTTTCTTCCAGTTGGTGTCATTCTTGGTGGTTTTCAGGATTGGATGAGGTTCACCAGGTTTGTGTTTGAATAAAAAGTGGTGTGAACCATGGCTCACAAGGTTGTACAGTTCAGCAAGTTCAGACATTCCTAACTCTATATCCTCCTGCTCAATGATCCTCTCAAGGGTAAATAAAACCCTCCACATCATTGGCATAGCCTAGATATAGGATATGCTGGTAAGGGAAAAGAAAGACTGGGTAAAAGCAGGAAAAGGATAGGATTATCCTATCAGAAATGGGGTGACTGGAAAGGCAACCCAAGTTTCAGAAACGAAATCGCTCAAGGCGGTAGGGTCAAAAGGTTTAAAAACAGTGTCCACCGGAAAGCAATGGTGAATCCTGTCTATATCCGGATCAGTGAAGCAGCAACGTTCCTTCGGAGAATCTTTGATGATCCCTTGGCTCTTCAAAGGACTGTCTTTCTGATGATCCTTAGCAGGGGATGATCGTAACTTCATTGTGATTCAGAGATTTCGAGAAAGAAGGAACAGAGCAAGAATGTGAAAAGAAAATGAGAAAGAGAAGTACCTGCTTGATCTTTGAATGAGGATTTAAAGGGTGTAATGCACAAATTTAAATGCCTCCGGATCCTTATCTCTAACTTGAATTTATAATGATGATTTTGCAGGGATGTCGCTTCAGTGACGTAAGATCTGCAACGGATAGTTAGATCCTAACGGCTATATATCCGTTAGTTTGTTGCAGATACGATCAAGAAAATATAACTCGTTAATTTACACTTTACTCCTTATATTTTGGGGGCAATTGTTAGGGGAGGATTTTCCAATCCTAAGGATCATGGATCCTCAAGTGCTGCCAGGATCATGGATCCTCAATTCTGTTTGAATTAAGGATCCTCAATAGGTGTTGCAGAATCAGGATTCAGGATCCTTATTGTTATCCTTGTACTAACGATTGTCTTCATTGTATGTAAGCTTGTTTTGCAGGAGCAAAGGCATGGACCAAGTCTCACCGAAATTCCTGGAGCATATTCCTTCAATATTCCGCACGTGCTTGGCTCTTGTGGACGTTATGGAGATCGTGGGGAGCTTGCACAATTTGCGGATAGCTAGTTAGTTTAGTTATTTCTAATTTAAAATGGGGATAACAAGCTTGAGTTAGAACACTTAGCTAATTTTGGCATACACACACCCTCGTAACAGCTCTCAATCAGCTCTCAAACACTACTTAGCGATTTCATACATTTTTTGTACATTGCACACTAGTGATCCTTGTAACAAGATTGTTATCATCCCGAGTTGTAAACTTCTTCTGATTAATCTTAGTTGGTGATCGGTAGTTTCCATCACCCGAGGTTTTTTGTGCCGGAGATCAACTCTTGATCAAGGGCTTTTTCCTCGTATAAATCCTTGTGTCATTTGTTCATTACATTTCTGAGTTATCCTTAACATTGTTCATTGATTCAAACATCATTCCTCACAACAAAGATTTGGTACATTATCTTAGCCGGATTTTTGACCAAAACAGTGATAGTTTTCAATATCCGAGGTTTTTTATGCCAGAGATCATTCATTGTGTTAGGGGAGAATTTTCTAACAATTAGTGATCCTTACTTTTTATCCTAATTAATGATCCTTACTTCTGTGACAGATAGTGATCCTCAGAAGAGCTTCAGGATCAGGATCATGGATCACTTTAAGGATCCTCATACTGACGATTGTTTGTTTGTGTTTTGTATTGCTTCGTAGGAGTAACAAGCTTGACTTGGTCTTGGCAACGTTACTATGGAATATTCCACGGGTATTTCGCACACGTTTGACTGGAAATGGACGTTGTGGAGAACGTGGGAGCTTGGCACAAAAGTCGGATAGTTTGTTATTGTAGCTAACTTCTATTTTTAAAGGGGTGACGAGCTAGAATTAGAACACTTAGCCATTTTCATCTACACACACTCTCATACAATCGCATTCTTGAAGCTCTCGACGAACACTTATCAATTTTCATTCATTTTTACACATTTCACCGTAGTGATCCTTGTACCTAGCTCGTTACTATCCGAAGTTGTAAACATTTATTGATTTATTTGAGCTTGGTGATCGGTAGTTTCCATCACCCGGGGTTTTTTGTGCCGGAGATCAACTCTTGATCAAGGGCTTTTTCCCCGTATAAACCCTTGTGTCGATTGTGCAATTTACATTGAAGTGATCCTTATCATTGTTCCACATTCAAAGCATCATTCCCCGTAACAAAGAGTTTGGTTGCATTATCCTCATTAGATTTTTTGACCAAAACAGTTTGGCGCCCACCGTGGGGCAATTGGTGCTTCATTCTTAGAAAAATTCGTATTTATGTGCTCATTTCAGTTCCCTACAACCAAGCAAATGGCTTCCTCAGCGAAGAATGCTTCAAATTTGATGCCCTCATTTAGTTCTTCACAAGGCGTTCCCCCTTTGCCTCCACCACCTTCTGGATCCCAGAAGAATGCTGAGAATGCTGCGAAGAAACCAACTCCTATTTTCTCAAAACCTCCAACTTCTTCTGCTTCTTACACTCCCACTACTAGTGACATGTTTACTTTGATTTTGCAGATGAAGGATCATATACAGCAACAGGATAAGACCAATGAAAGAATTCTCAAAGAAATCGGAGATCTCAAGAAACAAAAGAAAACGGCAGAGGATCATTCCCCACTGGTGCCCAAATCTTGGAATTTTGATACTCCGGTGATTACTTCTCAGCCATCAGTGGTTCCAGATGTTCAATATGTGGGTGGACCAAAAGGAGTGCACTACGGAACAACAACAGTGACCCAGGCATCAGGTTCCTATTTCCAGCCAGCGGGATCCTATCCTCAGCATATGGGATCCCTCACGAATTCAGGAGGATACTCATGAGCGCAGCAGGTTCAAGGATCCTCCATTATTCCAGGATCATCCCAGGTTCAAGGATCCTCCTTTGTTCCAGGATCATCCCAGGTTCAAGGATCCTCCTTTGTTCCAGGATTATCCCAGGTTCAAGGATCCTCCATTGTTCCAGGATCATCCCAGGTTCAAGGATCCTCCATTGTTCCAGGATCATCCCAAGTTCAAGGATCCTCCTTTGTTCCAGGATCATCCCAGGTTCAAGGATCCTCCTTTGTTCCAGGATCATCCCAGTTTCAGGGATCCTTCCAGATGCCAGGATCCTTGAGGAGTTTGCAAACAGGAAATTCAGATGTCCATCAGGGAGATTTTATTCCAATGCAGACCAATGCTTCTACTGGTCCTTCGATCATTCCAGAGCCCCAACAATATGGATTAACATCCATTATTCCTAATTTGAATCCAATGGGAGGTAACACTTTTAATAATTCTTATACTACTAACCATGGCCTTATGCAGGATCCAGGTATCAATCATGCCATGGCCAGAGAATTACAGAAGTTGAAGGATATGATATCAAGTGTTCCAGGAGTGGTCAAACCTATCCCAGAGATTGCAGATGGGAGCCACAAGATATCTCGTTTTGCACCACCAATCTGTGATGCTGAGATACCCAAGAGGTTCCATGTCCCAACTATGAAGTTGTATGATGGTTTGACGGATCCTGAAGAACACATAGCACAATACAGGGAGAGGATGGAGATCAATCCAATCCCAGAAAGGTTAAAGGAAGCATGCCTGTGCAAGGGATTCGGATCCACTCTTACTGGATCAGCTCTCAAATGGCTGCTAAGTCTTCCCCCTACTCTATTACCTCATTTGCTAATCTAGTTAACCTATTTAATAATCAGTTTTCTTGTAGTAGAAAATTTGAACGATTAACTAGTGATCTATATAGGATAACCCAGGGTCATAATGAATCATTAAGGGATTACATTACCAAATTCAGTAAAGAATCCTTAGACATTCCCAACTTGGATATAGCTACGGCTGTTGAGGCCTTTAAAATGGGATTGCTTAGGGACTCATTGTTCTATGATGATCTTGTTATGACACCATGCAGGAACGTAGATGAGGTAAGAACCCGGGCACTTAGGTTCATCCGGCTAGAGGATGACAAAAGGATCCAGGAGAGGTTAGCAGGATCCTCAAAGCAGGATAAGCAAGGATCCTCATTCAGGAACAACAAGTTCAGATCCTATAACAGATCTGATAACCAGAACGTGCATGCTGTTGATCAAGAAGAGGATGATGAGGATTATCCTCCAATTTCTGAATATTGTTTTTCTGTTGATAACAATGAACTAATCCTTGCGATGCAGAACTTAGGTGATAAAGCCAGATGGCCCAGAAAGAATGATAGGCCAGCTGCAACTAAGGATAAGTCAAAGTGGTGTGCATACCATGAAGATTTTGGGCATCTTACAGAAGAATGCATTGCACTAAGAAAGGAAATTGGATACTTGTTGAGCAAGGGGCAACTAAAAGAGTTGTTGGGTAGGAAAAAGTCAAGGACTCAGGATCCTGAAAGGATCCCTGAGAAAGCTCCGGCCCCTCCAGCAGATGCACAAGTAATAAACTTTATTTCTGGAGGATCAGACATTTGTGGCACATCCTTCTCAGCAGCTAAAAGGCATGCAAAGGAAACTAAGATGGATAGTGGAGAAAGACCCGTTCGAACATCAAGTGTCTCCGAAGGAAAAGTCATAACATTTGATGAGGATGATCGTGTTGATATCCAGGATCCTCATCACGATGGTTTAGTTATTACTCTTTTTATTTCTAACCATTTTGTCCGCAGGATCCTTATAGACGGAGGAAGCTCAGTGAACATTATCCATCTTGATGTTCTAAAGAAGATGGGTATCCCTGAATCAGATATCATACCAAGATCCTCCGTGCTCGTGGGATTTAGTGGCGAAACTAAGAATACCCTGGGGGACATTAAGCTCCCAATATACATCGAAGGCCTACACTCTTATCAAAAATTTTGTGTTATTGACTGTTTATCTTGTTGTAATGTTATCCTTGGCAGGCCCTGGATACACGATATGAAGGCAGTCCCATCTACTTACCATCAATGTGTGAAGCTCCCTAGTCCTTGGGGAATAGTTAAGATTGATAGCGATCAGCAGGAGGCTAAGAATTGCTATACTTCATCGATGAAACCAGCCTCGAAGTCAAGGGAGCAATAGCAATCAAAGTATCCTCCAAGGGACGTCTTGGAGGCAAGAGAGCAGGATGTGGTTAAAATCCTCACGGATCCTCATGATCCTGAATCCAAAATCTATATCGGATCAGGGATCCTTGGCGATATGAAAGAAGACCTCGTATCCTTCCTCAAAAGGAGAAAGACTACCTTTGCATGGAAACACGAAGACATGACAGGCATATCTAAAGATGTAATCACTCACAAACTTGGCATTGATAACTCCTTCAAACCAATCCATCAAAGGAGAAGAAAGTTTGCACCGGAAAGAAATGCCATTATCCAGGAAGAGGTAGAGAAATTGCTCCGGGCAGGTATGATTAGAGAGGTCAAGTATCCAAGATGGTTGGCCAATGTGGTTGTTGTTCAAAAGAAAAACGGAAAGTGGAGGGTATGTGTCGATTTTACCGATTTAAATAAGGCATGTCCCAAGGATCCTTTCCCATTACCCCACATTGACTCCATGGTGGATGCAACTGCGGGTCATGAACTGTTAACTTTTATGGATGCTTCATCTGGATTTCAACAAATCCAAATGGAACCATCCGATCAAGAGGATACAGCCTTCATGACTCCAACTGGTATATATTGTTATATAGCTATGCTGTTCGGACTAAGAAATGCAGGTGCAACTTATCAAAGGCTAGTGAATATGATGTTCAAGGATCAGATTGGACAAACTATGGAGGTCTACATAGACGATATGGTGGTAAAATCAATAAAGGCTGAGG
This sequence comes from Helianthus tuberosus, assembly GCA_030545235.1. Taxonomy (NCBI): domain Eukaryota; kingdom Viridiplantae; phylum Streptophyta; class Magnoliopsida; order Asterales; family Asteraceae; genus Helianthus; species Helianthus tuberosus. The sequence continues at coordinate 43,347,781 of CM060358.1, read as the reverse complement.
ATCACCTAAGAGACTTGGAGGAAGCATTCAATATCCTTGATAAATATAATATGAAGCTTAATCCTTCAAAATGTCACTTTGGTGTTAAAGCAGGTAAATTCTTAGGGTATATGGTAACAAAGAGAGGCATTGAAGCTAGCCCGGAACAAATCAAAGCTATAGTGAACATCAAATCTCCGGCCAATGCTAAGGATGTTCAAAGGCTAACAGGCAGGATAGCAGCTTTGAACAGATTCATATCCAAATCCTCAGAGAAGTGCAAAGAATTCTATGATATCCTGAGGAAGAATAAGAAATTTGAGTGGACTGAGAAGCATGAAAATGATTTAAGAGCCCTCAAAGATTACCTATCCTCAGCCCCGGCCTTGATGAAACCAGAAAAAGGCGATGTGCTATCCTTATATCCTGCAGTATCCTCAAAAGCAGTAAGTGCGGTCCTTGTTAAGGATCACGAAGGTACACAACATCCTGTCTATTATGTAAGTAAAAGTTTACTTGATGCCGAATCCAGGTATTCACACCTTGAAAAACTTATTCTTGCATTAATTATGGCATCTACTAAGTTGAGACATTATTTTGAAACTCATGTTATTGTTGTTAAAACTAACTTTCCAATTAAGAATGTCCTCAGGAAACCAGAGATGTCAGGAAGGAAGGCTAAGTGGGCAGTGAAGCTTAGTGCCTATGACATAAGATATGAGCCTAGGACAGCCATCAAATCCCAAGCATTAGCCGACTTTGTGGCTGATTTCAGTAGTGATTTACAAGAAGAAGCTGAGTTAGAAGTCCAGCAGCTAGAGGAGACCAAGGATCCTTGGATACTCTATACTGATGGATCCTCAAATGTTAAAGGCACAGGGCTTGGAATACTACTAAAATCGCCACAGGGGGACATAATACCCCACTCTATAGCTTGTGAGTTCCAAACCACTAACAATGAGGCCAAATATGAAGCCTTAATTGCTGGTTTGCAAATTGCCAAGCATATGGGGATCAGATATCTTGAGGTACATGTAGATTAATTGTTAATTACAAATCACTTTAATGGATCCTATGCTGTTAAAGGTGAAAAGCTAACCAAATATTTAGAGATAGTCAAAGAATTGGCACTCTCCTTTGTTTCCTTTAGTTTGACACAGGTACCAAGGGAAGAAAATACAGAAGCTGATGCATTGGCTAACTTAGGATCATCCTTGAAGATCCCGCAGGATATCAAGATCCCTATTATCCATATTCTGACCCTGGCTATCGAGGATCATGTGGCTATGGAGATAGGAAAGAATTCTGCAATTATCCCTAGTGAGGATACTCAATCCCATTCAGGATCAGGATCATGGATCTCACCAATTATGAGATACTTACAACATGGAGAGATTCCTACAGGAGAAAACCCTAGGGCTTTCAAAATTAAGGTATCTCAATTCACAATTTTAAATAATATGTTGTATAGACGATCTCTTGCAGGACCATACTTGAGATGCATTGAGGATCCTGAAATCCAAGAAGTTTTAAAAGACTTCCATGAAGGAGATTGTGGAAACCACACTGGGGGCAGGGCATTATTCTCAAGGATCCTGAGGATAGGATACTACTGGACAACCATGAAAAGAGATGCTGTGGAGTATGCTAAGAGATGTGATCCTTGTCAGAGACACAACAATATCCTTCATCAACCAGCTGAATTATTGCATCCTATATCCTCCTCTTGGCCATTTATGAGATGGGGTATGTATATAGTTGGTAAGCTCCCTAAGGCACCTGGTGGAAAAGTGTTCATGCTAGCTATGACTGATTACTTCTCCAAGTGGATAGAGGCTGAAGCTTTTGCACAAGTCAGAGAAAAGGAAGTTATATCCTTCATTAAAAGAAATATTATAACTAGATTTGGAATTCCTTCTAAAATTATATGTGATAATGGTTCCCAATTTATTGGGGGCAGAACCACTAACTTTTGTGACAGCTGGGGGATTAAGATGATAACATCAACACCAGTCCACCCACAAGCTAATGGTCAGGCAGAATCATCCAACAAGATCATCATCAACAATTTGAAGAAGAAGCTTGGATCCAAGAAAGGGAAATGGGCAGAAGAACTACCTTATGTGCTTTGGGCTGATAGGACAACCCCTAAGAATGCAACTGGTCAAACACCATTCTCTTTGGTATTTGGGGCAGAATCAGTGATCCCAACAGAAATGGTGGTTCCAACTGCTAGAACAAGTACCCGTGATCCTGAGGAAAATGATGAGAACTTGGCTCAAGACCTAGATACTATTGAAGAAATCAGGGATCTGGCTAGGATAAGGATGGCCAGTTATCAACAAAGAATGGCTGGTGCTTATAACAAAAATGTCAGGATCAGGAAGTTTAAAGTTGGAGATATGGTATTAAGGAAAGCATTTCAGAATACCACCAATCCTGCCGATGGAAAATTGGCTCCAAAATGGGAAGGCCCTTATTTGATTGAAGCTGAAGCAGGAAAGGGGGCATACAGATTGCTAACCATGGAGGGTGATTTGCTACCAAGAGCTTGGAATGCTGTCCACTTGAAGAAATATTTCATGTGAGCAGGATCCTCATGGCACAGATGATCCTTACGTTAGGAGTATCCTTGAAGGATCCTTAAAGTATTAGTGATCCTTACTTTGGTAATATCCTAACCTTGAACTATTTCATTTCTTTATTTTATCATATAAGGATAAGGATCATGTGTCCTTTATCCATCTGTCACGTGATTTTAAGTTTTGAAAGTTCAGGTATCCTTAGCATAACATTGGTTATCTGCAGAAGCAATCCGTTCCTTGGGTTTAACCCCAGTTATTTGGGCTTGACCCGAGTTCCGCCTGTAGCGCATGATGATCCTGGTATAGTTCAAGGCAGTGGGACCAGTACTCGCTTTAGGGGCTGATAATTCCATTGTACTGGCTATACCTAGGAACCTACGTATAATGGTAGACGTACCATACATCCGTTCCTAAGGTTTCTAACGTTTTCACGTTAGCTAAGGTTTTGGCATTTTCATGTCACTAAGTTTGGATAGTCGCCAGTTAGGGCCATACTCCAGTTTACATACGATCCTTGGGCTTGTCCCCAGTTATCCTTGGGCTTGTCCCCAGCTATCCTTGGGCTTGTCCCCAGCTATCCTTGGGCTTGTCCCCAGCTATCCTTGGGCTTGTCCCCAGTTGCTAACTCTTATCTTATATTGGCTTAGTCCCAAGTTATGCTTTATTTCAGGTCCTTGAAGATAAGCAACTAGGGATCCTTGATCCTTACTTCTTTCTAAGGTTTATTTTGTAGTTATCCTGATTATGGTTAGGATCCTAACTTGGATCCTCAGGTATGATCCTTCATTATTTTTAATTCTACTCATTATTTATTTGAATAACCCTTAAAGTTTGACAACTAAACTTGTGATCCTTAGAATATATTACTTTTTGGGATTCTTTAACTATAGGATATTTGATTATGGATCATATCCTAAAATATTTTTAATCTGACTTGTCCAAAATTGTTTATTCAATAAATGTACATTAAAACAATTGAGAACTAAAGAATCAAAAAGGATAACAATACAAGATAAGCGACAAAAGATTAAGGTTTTATTTATTAACAAAGGATTAACCCTCAAAAGGTTGTCAAAATTACCTACCCCAAGCATCTACCAGCAAAACGTGGCCCGTCCGCTGGGGTAGGTAAAGGGTGTCCATGATAATAGGTTCAAAAGTAGTGCAGGAATATAAAGGCGGCAGGATCACAATGGCTTCATCCCCCAAACAGAGGATCCCTCCACCATTTGCAATCCTACCTATTGTCCAAAGGATCATACATGATCCTTAATCCTAAAAACTATTGTTCAGTACAAACCATCAAATTGTTCAACAAAACAACCATCAAACTAAAAAAAAATTGGGCTCCGGCTATGTCTAGAAGTTTCCATCATCGCCCAATCATGCATCCTAAACCTTCCCTGCATCACCACCTCCGGCTCCACTTGCTTCACCACCTTCACCCTTGCCTCCAGCCTCAATCGCCAAAACTTCCTCAGTCTCCTCATCATCTTCAAGATCAGCCAACCTTGCTTTCCAGCCTTCAATATCCCTGCTGCTTTTGTCGAAGTTAGGATCTTGAGCTTCCTGGGCCATCTTCAGTTTTGTCTGATACATTGTGATGGCAACAGAGACCTTTGCACCTTCTATGAGATCATGCTTTTCATAGTCAAGGTCAATCAGGAGTTTAGCCGTCTTAGTCTTGGCATCTTGGAGTTCCTTCTGAAGATCAGCAATTTTGAGGTCCTTAAGCACTGCAACCTGTTGGAGGTCAGCAATCTTCTTATCCAGCTCCTCAACACTCCCCACGTAATCTTCAATCTCAGCAAATTTCTGCAAAGAAAAGGACAAAGCAGTTCAAGATCAGGTGATCCTCATACGAGTAGGATACCTAGGCAGAATTGGTGATCCTTACCTCATTGAAGTATTCAAGGAACTGGTGGCGGATCAGTGGTAGGCCTTGAAGGTCCTCAGTGTCAGAAGTTTTCCTCTTCTTGCCACCCTTTCCTTTAGTGGGTGCCTTGAGAATGGAGATGCTAGGACTGGTAGTGGCCCTCTTCTTCCTGGATCGAACAACATCAAGGTCAGCCGTGTTGAACTGGGATACAGGCTTGGCAGATTTTCCGGCACCTACACATTCAAAGCAAGATAAGTATCTGTTTTGGTCAAAAAATATGATGAGGATATTGCAACCAAACTCTCTGTTACGGGGTATGATGCTAATGATGTAGAACAATGACAAGGATCACTTCAAGGTAAATTGCACAAACAACACAAGGATTTATACGGGGAAAAAGCCCTTGATCAAGAGTTGATCTCCGGCACAAAAAACCCCGGGTGATGGAAACTACCGATCACCAAGCTCAAATAAATCAATAAATGTTTACAACTTCGGATAGTAACGAGCTAGGTACAAGGATCACTATCGTGAAATGTGTAAAAGTGAGTGAAAATGAATGTTCGTCGAGAGCTTCAAGTGTGCGAGTGTATGAGAGTGTGTAGCTGAAAAATGGCTAAGTGTCGTAATTCTAGCTCGTTACCCCTTTTTAAAATAGAAGTTAACTACAATAACTAACTATCCGACTTTTGTGCCAAGCTCCCACGTTCTCCACAACGTCCATTTTTGGTCAATCGTGTGCGAAATGTCCGTGGAATATTCCTTAGTACCGTTGCCAAGACCAAGTCAAGCTTGTTACTCCTGCAAAATAATACAAAACACAAATAAACAATCGTCAGTACGAGGATCCTTAAAGTGATCCATGATCCTGATCCTGAAGCTCTTCTGAGGATCACTATCTGTCACAGAGGTAAGGATCATTAATTAGGATAACGAATAAGGATCACTAATTGTTAGAAAATCCTCCCCTAACAATTGCCCCCAAAATATAAGGAGTGATATGTAAAATGAGCGAGTTATGTTTTCTTGATCTTATCCGCAACTAACTATCGTAAATATAGCCGTTATTGTTGAACTATCCGTTGCAATCGTGACGTCACAGAAGTGACAACCCTGCACGATCATGATTATAAATAGGAGATAGAGATAGGATCAAATGCATTTAAAATTTCAGAGAGACTCCCTTTATAACTGCATTCCGAAGATAATAAGGTATTCTCTCTTCATCTTCTTCCCTCTCTTGCTCTGTTTTCATTTCTTTCCATCATTCCATCAAAGATGTTGCTCCGGAATTCCCCAGCTAAGGATCACCCGAAGAACAGCCCTCCGAAAAGCCAGGGGATCATCGAAGATTCCATTAAAGAACGCTGCTGTTTCAATGATGCACAGATTGATAGGATCCGCCACTGCTTCCCTGCGAACACCGAGTTTAGACCTTTTGATCCCAATGCCCTGAGTGATCATATCTCCGACAAGTGGGTTGCTTTCCCCGTCACTCCGTTCACCATAGGCTATACATATCCTTTTCCAGCCTTCACCCAATATTTCTTTTCCCTAACCGGCATCTCTTATATCCAAGCCATGCCGATGATTTGGAGGGTTTTGTACACCCTTGAAAGGATCATCGAGCAGGAAGGGATAGACCTAGGAATGTCAGAGCTGGGAGAGCTGTATGATCTTACTACCTTTGGTTCTCATCGTTATTTGTTTAAACGTAAGCCCGGTGAAGAACACCCGATCTTCAAAGCCACCAAGAACGATGCTAATTGGAAGCGGCGTTTCTTTTTCATCAAGAGAGATTCTATTCAGGATGGAAAGGATCTACCCAAGAAATGGGCTACCCATGGTAGGGTGGAGGATCCTGAGAAGGATCACCAGAGACTTTCTTTTGATGTAAGGATCACTTATATTTTTGCTTTCTTGTTATGCAGCTATCACCGTCTCACATCTCAGATTGTCTCCTGCTGCTAAAGAGAGACTCCTCGCTTTCAAGAAACTTGATCCTGAAACAAGATCTTTCAAGACAACAACCCAAGATTCACAGGAGGTATCCTCAGGCTCTGTCACGATGTCAAGTAAGTATCCTTGTTTAAAATTTAAATAAATAGTGAAATATAAGTTAAGTGAAGATACTTATCTTGTTTTGGTTGTGTAGGTGCTGGAAAATCCACCAAGTCTGCTTCAAAGTTCAATGTCACTGATCTCACTACTGTCAGATCCTCCAAGAGAAAAGCTCCTACCAGTCCGACAGCTTCGGTCCCCAAGGCACCCCTCAAAGGAAAGGCAATCAAGAAGAGAAAAGCCTCTGAAGCTGAGGATCTACAGGGTCTGCCTCTGATCCGCCATCAATTCCTCGAGTACTTTAATGACGTAAGGATCACTGTCTCTGCTCGTATATCCTATTGACATATCCTGCTGATATATCCTGCTGATTTGAGGATCACTTAATCCTGACCTTATCCTTTATCCTTTTTGCAGAAATTCTCTGAGATCGAGGATTATGTTGGCCACGTTGAGGATCAGGATAAGAAGATTGCCGACCTCCAGCAAGTTGCAGTGCTTAAGGATCTTGCAATTGCAGATCTTCAGAAGGAAGTCCGGGATGCCAAACAGGAGACGGTCAAGGTGCTGATCAATGTTGACTATGAGAAACGTGAGATCACCGAAGACGCCAAAGTCTCTGCCGCCATAACAATGTACAAGACCAAGCTGCAAATGGCCTTGGAAGCTCAGGATCCTGCCTTTGACAAGAGCACCTGGGATGTTGAAGGCTGGAAGGCAAGGCTGGCTGAACTGGACGATGAAGAGGCTGAGGAGGTTGAAGAGATCCTGACGATTGAAGCTGGAGGCAAGGGTGAAGGTGGTGAAACAAGTGGAGCTGGAGGTGGAAATGCAGCGAAGGTTTAGGCTGCATGATTGGGCGATGATGGACATTGTTAGACGTAGCCGGAGCCCAATTTTTAAATTTGGTAGTAGCTTTTTGTGGTTGTGATGTTGAACAATTTAATGGTTTGTACTTGAACAATAGGTTTTAGGATTAAGGATCATGTATGATCCTTTGGACAATAGGCAGGATTGCAATTGGTGGAGGGATCCTCTGTTTGGGGGATGAAGCCATTGTGATCATGCCGCCTTTATATTCCTGCACTACTTTTGAACTTATTATCATGGACACCCTTTACCTACCCCAGCGGACGTGCCACGTTTTGCTGGTAGATGCTCGGGTAGGTAATTTTGACAACCTTTTAAGGGTTAGTCTTTTGTTAATAAATAAAATCTTAACCTTTTGTCGCTTATCTTGTATTGTTATCCTTGTGTTTCTTTGATTTTCCTTTATTTTGATGCATATTCATTGAATAAATAATTTTGAATAAGTCAGATTGAAAATATTTAGGATATGATCCATGATCAGATATCCTGTAGTTAAAGAATCCCAAAAAGCAATGTGTTTTAAGGATCACAAGTCTAGTTGTCAAATTTTTTAAGGGTTATTCAAATAAATAATGAATATGATTAAAAATAGTTAAGGATCATACATGAGGGTCCAAGTTAGGATCCTAACCATAATAAGGATAACTATAAGATAAACCTTAGAATAAAGTAAGGATCAAGGATCCCTAGTTGCCTATCTTCAAGAACCTGAAATAGAGCATAACTTGGGACTAAGCCAACATAAGAAAAGAGTTAGCAACTGGGGACAAGCCCAAGGATAACTGGGGACAAGCCCAAGGATAACTGGGGACAAGCCCAAGGATCGTATGTAAACTGGAGTATGGCCCTAACTGGCGACTATCCAAACTTAGTGACATGAAAATGCCAAAACCTTAGCTAACGTGAAAACGTTAGAAACCTTAGCTAACGTGAAAACGTTAGAAACCTTAGGAACGGATGTATGGTACATCTACCATTATACGTAGGATCCTAGGCATAGCCAGTACAATGGAATTATCAGCCCCTAAAACGAGTACTGGTCCCACTGCCTTGAACTATACCAGGATCATCATGCGCTACAGGCGGAACTGGGGTCAAGCCCAAATAACTGGGGTTAAACCCAAGGAACGGATTGCTTCAGCGGATAACCAATGTTATGCTAAGGATACCTGAACTTTCAAAACTTAAACTCACATGAGAGATGGATAAAGGATACATGATCCTTATCCTTATATGAGAAAATAAAGAAATGAAATAGTTCAAGTTTAGGATATTACCTAGGTAAGGATCACCGATACTTTGAGGATCCTTTAAGGATATCCCTATCCTGAGGATCATCTGTGCCATGAGGATCCTGCTCACATGAAATATTTCTTCAAGTGGACAGCATTCCAAGCTCTTGGCAGCAAATCACCTTCCGTGGTTAGCAATCTATATGCCCCCTTTCCTGCTTCAGCTTCAATCAAATAAGGGCCTTCCCATTTTGGAGCTAATTTTCCATCAGCAGGATTGGTGGTATTCTGAAATGCTTTCCTTAATACCATATCTCCAACTTGAAACCTCCTGATCCTGACATTTTTGTTGTAAGCACCAGCCATTCTTTGCTGATAACTGGCCATCCTTATCCTAGCCATATCCCTGATTTCTTCAATAGTATCCAGGTCTTGAGCCAAGTTCTCATCATTCTCCTCAGGATCACGGGTACTAGTTCTTGCAGTTGGAACCACCATTTCTGTTGGGATCACTGATTCTGCCCCAAATACCAAAGAGAATGGCGTTTGACCAGTAGCATTCTTAGGGGTTGTCCTATCAGCCCAAAGCACATAGGGTAGTTCTTCTGCCCATTTCCCTTTCTTGGATCCAAGCTTCTTCTTCAAATTGTTGATGATGATCTTGTTGGATGATTCTGCCTGACAATTAGCTTGTGGGTGGACTGGTGTTGATGTTATCATCTTAATCCCCCAACTGTCACAAAAGTTAGTGGTTCTGCCCCCAATAAATTGGGAACCATTATCACATATAATCTCAGAAGGAATTCCAAATCTAGTTATAATATTTCTTTTAATGAAGGATATAACTTCCTTTTCTCTGACTTGGGCAAAAGCTTCAGCCTCTATCCACTTGGAGAAGTAATCAGTCATAGCTAGCATCAATACTTTTCCACCAGGTGCCTTAGGGAGCTTACCAACTATATCCATACCCCATCTCATAAATGGCCAAGAGGAGGATATAGGATGCAATAATTCAGCTGGTTGATGAAGGATATTGCTGTGTCTCTGACAAGGATCACATCTTTTAGCATACTCCACATCATCTCTCTTCATGGTTGGCCAGTAGTATCCTGTCCTCAGGATCCTTGAGAATAATGCCCTGCCCCCAGTGTGGTTTCCACAATCTCCTTCATGGAAGTCTTTTAAAACTTCTTGAATTTCAGGATCCTCAATGCATCTCAAGTATGGTCCTGCAAGAGATCGTCTATACAACATATTATTTAAAATTGTGAATTGAGATACCTTAGATTTGAAAGCCCTAGGGTTTTCTCCTGTAGGAATATCTCCATGTTTTAAGTATCTCATAATTGGTGAGATCCATGATCCTGATCCTGAATGGGATTGAGTATCCTCACAAGGGATAATTGCAGAATCACTTCCTATCTCCATAGCCTTGTGATCCGCAATAGCCGGGGTTAGGATATGGATAATAGGGATCTTAATATCCTCCGGGATCTTCAAGGATGATCCTAAGTTAGCCAATGCATCAGCCTCTGTATTTTCTTCCCTTGGTACCTGCGTCAAACTAAAGGAAACAAAAGAGAGTGCCAAACTTTTGACTATCTCTAAATATTTGGTTAGCTTTTCACCTTTAACAGCGTAGGATCCATTAAAGTGGTTTGTAATTAACAATGAATCTACATGTACCTCAAGATACCTGATCCCCATATGCTTTGCAATTTGCAAACCAGCAATTAAGGCTTCATATTCAGCCTCATTGTTAGTGGTTTGGAACTCACAAGCTATAGAGTGGGGTATTATGTCCCCCTGTGGCGATTTTAGTAGTATTCCAAGCCCTGTGCCTTTGACATTTGAGGATCCATCAGTATAGAGTATCCAAGGATCCTTGGTCTCTTCTAGCTGCTGGACTTCTAACTCAGCTTCTTTTTGTAAATCACTACTGAAATCAGCCACAAAGTCAGCTAATGCTTGGGATTTGATGGCTGTCCTAGGCTCATATCTTATATCATATGCACTCAGCTTCACTGCCCACTTAGCCATCCTTCCTGACATCTCTGGCTTCCTGAGGACATTCTTAATTGGAAAATTAGTTTTAACAACAATAACATGAGTTTCAAAATAATGTCTTAGCTTAGTAGATGCCATAATTAATGCAAGAATAAGTTTTTCGAGGTGTGAATACCTGGATTCGGCATCAAGTAAACTTTTACTTACATAGTAGACAGGATGTTGTGTACCTTCATGATCCTTAACAAGGACCGCACTTACTGCTTTTGAGGATACTGCAAGATACAAGGATAGCACATCGCCTTTTTCTGGTTTCATCAAAGCCGGAGCTGAGGATAGGTAATCTTTGAGGGCTCTTAAAGCATTTTCATGCTTCTCAGTCCACTCAAATTTCTTGTTCTTCCTTAGGATATCATAGAATTCTTTGCACTTCTCTGAGGATTTGGATATAAATCTGTTCAAAGCTGCTATCCTGCCTGTTAGCCTTTGAACATCCTTAGCATTGGCCGGAGATTTGATGTTCACTATTGCTTTGATTTGTTCCGGGCTAGCTTCAATGCCTCTCTTCGTAACCATATATCCTAAGAATTTACCTGCTTTAACACCAAAGTGACATTTTGAAGGATTAAGTTTCATGTTATATTTATCAAGGATATTGAATGTTTCCTCCAAGTCTCTTAGGTGATCCTCAGCTTTTAAGGATTTTACCACCATATCATCTATGTAAACCTCCATAGTTTGTCCAATCTGATCCTTGAACATCATATTCACCAGCCTTTGATATGTTGCACCTGCATTTCTTAATCCGAACGGCATAGCAATATAGCAGTATATACCAGTTGGAGTCATGAAGGCTGTATCCTCTTGGTCGGATGGTTCCATTTGGATTTGTTGAAATCCAGATGAAGCATCCATAAAAGTTAACAGTTCATGACCCGCAGTTGCATCCACCATGGAGTCAATGTGGGGTAATGGGAAAGGATCCTTGGGACATGCCTTATTTAAATCGGTAAAATCGACACATACCCTCCACTTTCCGTTTTTCTTTTGAACAACAACCACATTGGCCAACCATCTTGGATACTTGACCTCCCTAATCATACCTGCCCGGAGCAATTTCTCTACCTCTTCCTGGATAATGGCATTCCTTTCCGGTGCAAACTTTCTTTTCCTTTGATGGATTGGTTTGAAGGATCTGTCAATCCCGAGTTTGTGAGTGATTACATCTTTGGATATACCAGTCATGTCTTCGTGTTTCCATGCAAAGGTAGTCTTTCTCCTTTTGAGGAAGGATACGAGGTCTTCTTTCATTTCGCCAAGGATCCCTGATCCGATATAGATTTTGGATTCAGGATCATCAGGATCCATGAGGATTTCTACCACATCCTGCTTTCTTGCCTCCAAGACATCCCTTGGAGGATACCTTGATTGCTATTGCTCCCTTGACTTCGAGGCTGGTTTCATCGATGAAGTGTAGCAATTCTTAGCCTCCTGCTGATCACTATCAATCTTCACTATTCCCCAAGGACTAGGGAGCTTCACACATTGATGGTAGGTAGATGGGACTGCTTTCATATCGTGTATCCAAGGCCTGCCAAGGATAACATTACAACAAGATAAACAGTCAATAACACAAAATTTTTGATAAGAGTGTAGGCCTTCGATATATATTGGGAGTTTAATGTCCCCCAGGGTATTCTTAGTTTCGCCACTAAATCCCACAAGCACGGAGGATCTTGGTATGATATCTGATTCAGGAATTCCCATCTTCTTTAGAACATCAAGCTGGATAATGTTCACTGAGCTTCCTCCGTCTATAAGGATCCTGCGGACAAAATGGTTAGAAATAAAAAGAGTAATAACTAAACCATCGTGATGAGGATCCTGGATATCAACACGATCATCCTCATCAAAGGTTATGACTTTTCCTTCGGAGACACTTGATGTTCGAACAGGTCTTTCTCCATTATCCATTTTAGTTTCCTTTGCATGCCTTTTAGCTGCTGAGAAGGATGTGCCACAAATGTCTGATCCTCCAGAAATAAAGTTTATCACTTGTGCATCTGCTGGAGGGGCTGGAGCCTTCTCAGGGATCCTTTCAGGATCCTGAGTCCTTGACTTTTTTCTTCCCAACAATTCTTTTAGATGCCCCTTGCTCAACAAGTATCCAATTTCCTTTCTCAGTGCGATGCATTCCTCTGTGAGATGCCCAAAATCTTCATGGTATGCACACCACTTTGATTTATCCTTAGTTGCAGCTGGCCTATCATTTTTTCTCGGCCATCTAGCTTTATCACCTAGGTTCTGCATCGCAAGGATTAGTTCATTGTTATCAACACAAAAACAATATTCAGAAATTGGAGGATAATCCTCATCATCCTCTTCTTGATCAACAGAATGCACGTTCTGGTTATCAGATCTGTTATAGGATCTGAACTTGTTGTTCCTGAATGAGGATCCTTGCTTATCCTGCTTTGAGGATCCTGCTAACCTCTCCTGGATCCTCTTGTCGTCCTCTAGCCGAATGAACCTAAGTGCTCGTGTTCTTACCTCATCTAAGTTCCTGCATGGTGTCATAACAAGATCATCATAAAACGACGAATCCCTAAGCAATCCCATTTTAAAGGCCTCAACAGCCGTAGCTATATCTAAGTTGGGAATGTCTAAGGATTCTTTACTAAATTTGGTAATGTAATCCCTTAATGATTCATTATGACCCTGGGTTATCCTATATAGATCACTAGTTAATCGTTCAAATTTTCTACTACAAGAAAACTGGTTATTAAACAAGTTAACTAGATTAGCAAATGAGGTAATAGAACAGGGAGGAAGACTTAGCAGCCATTTGAGAGCTGATCCAGTAAGAGTGGATCCGAATCCCTTGCACAGGCATGCTTCCTTTAACCTTTCTGGAATTGGATTGATCTCCATCCTCTCCCTGTATTGGGCTATGTGTTCTTCAGGATCCGTCGAACCATCATACAGTTTCATTGTTGGCACATGGAACCTCTTGGGTATCTCAGCATCACAGATTGGTGGTGCAAAACGAGATATCTTGTGGCTCCCATCTGCAATCTCTGGGATAGGTTTGACCACTCCTGGAACACTTGATATCATATCCTTTAGCTTTTGCAATTCTCTGGCCATGGCATGATTGATACCTGGATCCTGCATAAGACCATGGTTAGTAGTATAAGAATTATTAAAAGTGTTACCTCCCATTGGATTCAGATTAGGAAGATTGGATGTTAATCCATATTGTTGAGGCTCTGGAATGATCGAGGGACCAGTAGAAGCATTGGTATGCATTGGAATAAAATCTCCCTGATGGACATCTGAACTTCCTGTTTGCAAACTCCTCAAGGATCCTGGCATCTGGAAGGATCCCTGAAATTGGGACGATCCTGGAACGAAGGAGGATCCTTGAACCTGGGATGATCCTGGAACAAAGGAGGATCCTTGAACTTGGGATGATCCTGGAACAAAGGAGGATCCTTGAACCTGAGATGATCCTGGAACAAAGGAGGATCCTTGAGTCTGGGATGATCCTGGAACAAAGGAGGATCCTTGAATCTGCTGCATTCCTGAATATCCTCCTGAATTCGTGAGGGATCCCGTATGCTGAGGATAGGATCCCGCTGGCTGGAAATATGAACCTGATGCCTGGGTCATTGTTGTTGTTCCGTAGTGCACTCCTTTCGGCCCACCCACATATTGAACGTCTGGAACCACTGATGGGTGAGAAGTAATCACCGGAGTATCAAAATTCAAGGATTTCGGCACCAGTGGGGAATGATCCTCTGCCGTTGTCTTTTGTTTCTTGAGATCTCCGATTTCTTTGAGGATCCTTTCATTGGTCTTATCCTGTTGCCGTATCTGATCCTTCATCTGCAAAATCAAAGTAAACATGTCACTAGTAGTGGGAGTTTAAGAAGCAGAAGAAGTTGGAGGTTTTGAGAAAATGGGAGTTGGTTTCTTCGCAGCATTCTCAGCGTTCTTCTGGGATCCAGAAGGTGGTGGAGGCAAAGGGGGAACGCCTTGTGAAGAAGTGAATGAGGGAATCAAATTTGAAGCATTCTTCGCTGAGGAAGCCATTTGCTTGGTTGTAGTGAACTGAAATGAGCACAGAAATGCGAATTTTTCTAAGGACGAAGCACCAATGGCCCCACGGTGGGCGCCAAACTGTTTTGGTAAAAAAATATGATGAGGATATTGCAACCAAACTCTCTGTTACGGGGTATGATGCTAATGATGTAGAACAATGACAAGGATCACTTCAATGTAAATTGCACAAACAACACAAGGATTTATACGGGGAAAAAGCCCTTGATCAAGAGTTGATCTCCGGCACAAAAAACCCCGGGTGATGGAAACTACCGATCACCAAGCTCAAATAAATCAATAAATGTTTACAACTTCGGATAGTAACGAGCTAGATACAAGGATCACTATCGTGAAATGTGTAAAAGTGAGTGAAAATGAATGAATTTTCGTCGAGAGCTTCAAGTGTGCGAGTGTATGAGAGTGTGTAGCTGAAAAATGGCTAAGTGTCGTAATTCTAGCTCGTTACCCCTTTTTAAAATAGAAGTTAACTACAATAACTAACTATCCGACTTTTGTGCCAAGCTCCCACGATCTCCACAACGTCCATTTTTGGTCAATCGTGTGCGAAATGTCCGTGGAATATTCCTTAGTACCGTTGCCAAGACCAAGTCAAGCTTGTTACTCCTGCGAAATAATACAAAACACAAATAAACAATCCTCAGTACGAGGATCCTTAAAGTGATCCATGATCCTGATCCTGATCCTGAAGCTCTTCTGAGGATCACTATCTGTCACAGAGGTAAGGATCATTAATTAGGATAACGAATAAGGATCACTAATTGTTAGAAAATCCTCCCCTAACAGTATCCTTATCCTATTTCAATTTAAATATTTATTTTAATATTCAAACTATGCAAAAAGCGGGATACTTACTTGACATGGTGATGGAACCTGAGGATACTTCTTGTGAGTCTTGGGTGTCTATCTTGAATGTCCTTATTTCAGGATCAAGCTTCCAAAAAGCAGCAAGCCTATCCTTGGTTGCAGGTGTTGTGATGATGTGCGAGACAGAAATAGCTGCATAACACAATACAAAAAGGGGTTAGTGATCCTTATACAAAAACAAGACTATCTGGTGATCCTTCTCAGGATCCTCTGGCCTACCATGGGTGGACCATGTCCTTGGTAGATCCTTTCCGTTTGGAATGGTATTCCTCCTGACGAAGAAGAAGCGACGTTTCCAATTTGTGTCGTTCTTGGTGACTTTAAGAAGGGGGTGTTCTCCGCCGGGTTTTCGTTTGAACAAATAACGATGAGAACCAAAGGTAGTAAGATCATACATCTGTGTCAGCTCTGACATTACCAAATCAATGCCTTCCTGCTCGATGATCCTCTCCAGGGTATACAAAACCCTCCAAATCATCGGCATGGCTTGGGTGTAAGAGATGCCGGTAAGGGAAAAGAAGGACTGTGTAAATTCTGAGAAAGGATAGGTGTATCCTATGGCGAATGGAGTAACTGGAAAGGCAACCCATGTTTCTGAAACATAGTCGCACAGAATAGTAGGATCAAAGGGTTTGAAAAAGGCACTCGCCGGAAAGCAGTGACGAATCTTATCTATTTGAGCATCGTTAAAGCAACACCTCTTATGTATTGAGTCTTTGATGATCCTTTGACTCTTCAAAGGACTATCCTTCTGGTGATCCTTGGCGGGGGAGGACCGGAGCATCATTCTTGAAGAGATGATGGTAAAGTAAGAAAAACAGAGTAAGAGAAGGAGAGATAAGAGAAGAGATACCTGATAGATCTTCGACCAAGAATTTAAAGGGAGTTTCTTCGAATTTAAATGCATATCGATCCTATCTTTATCTCCTATTTATAATCATGATTGTGCAGGGTTGTCACTTCTGTGACATCATGGTTGCAACTGATAGTTCTACAATAACGGCTATATTTACGATAGTTAGTTGCGGATAAGATCAGGAAAATATAATTCGCTTATTTAACATTTCACTCCTTATATTTTGGGGGCAATTGTTAGGGGAGGATTTTCTAACAATTAGTGATCCTTACTTGTTATCCTAATTAATAATCCTTACTTCTGTGATAGATAGTGATCCTCAGAAGAGCTTCAGGATCAGGATCATGGATCACTTTAAGGATCCTCATACTGACGATTGTTTGTTTGTGTTTTGTATTGCTTCGTAGGAGTAACAAGCTTGACTTGGTCTTGGCAACGTTACTATGGAATATTCCACGGGTATTTCGCACACGTTTGACTGGAAATGGACGTTGTGGAGAACGTGGGAGCTTGGCACAAAAGTTGGATAGTTTGTTATTGTAGCTAACTTCTATTTTTAAAGGGGTGACGAGCTAGAATTAGAACACTTAGCCATTTTCAGCTACACACACTCTCATACAATCGCATTCTTGAAGCTCTCGACGAACACTTATCAATTTTCATTCATTTTTACACATTTCACCGTAGTGATCCTTGTACCTAGCTCGTTACTATCCGAAGTTGTAAACATTTATTGATTTATTTGAGCTTGGTGATCGGTAGTTTCCATCACCCGGGTTTTTTTGTGCCGGAGATCAACTCTTGATCAAGGGCTTTTTCCCCGTATAAACCCTTGTGTCTATTGTGCAATTTACATTGAAGTGGTCCTTATCATTGTTCCACATTCAAAGCATCATTCCCCGTAACAAAGAGTTTGGTTGCATTATCCTCATTAGATTTTTTGACCAAAACACATTGATCAAGGGCTTTTTCCTCGTATAAATCCTTGTGTCCACCACTCATTTTCATTTAATTCATTGTTCATATATTTGATCATTTAACTAAACATCATACCTCACAAAATCAGATTTGGTTGCATTATCCTTGTGTGATTTTTGACCAAAACAGTTTGGCGCCCACCGTGGGGCAATCGGTGCTTCATTCTTGACAAATTTTGTTCATTTCATCCATTTCTGTTCATTACCTTCAACTACATGGCTTCTCATGCAAAGAGCACTTCAAGCTCCATGCCAATGATCACTTCTTCACAGGGCATTCCACCGTTGCCTCCGGTCCCTTCTGGATCCCAGAAGAATGCTGCGAAGAAACAAACCCCCGTTTTCTCAAAATCAACTACTGTTGTTTCTTCTGGTCCTACTAACAATGATCTTTATTCTTTAATTTTGCAGATGAAGGATTACATGCAGTAGCAGGACAAAACTAATGACAGGATCCTTCGTGAGATTGATGAGATTAAGAAATTGAAGAGATCAGCAGAGGATCACTCTCCATTGATGCCTAGATCACTGAATTTCGATTCTCCAGTCATAACTACCCAGCACTCCACAGCATCAGGCGTCCAATACCAGGGTGGATCATCGAGTATACGCTATGGATCATCGGCAATGACACAGGCTCAAGGATCCTACTTTCAGCCTTCAGGATCCTCTCTTCAGCCTCAAGGATCCTCCTTCCAGTATCAAGGATCCTTCTCTAGTTCAGGAGGATACATGGGGACGCATACAGTTCAAGGATCCTACTCTCAGTATCCAGGATCCTCATCTCAGGTTCAAGGATCCTCATCTCAGGCTCATGGATCCATGGATTATCCTCCAAGACCCCCAGCTTCGGTGTATCAAGGATCCAACATCTTTCAGGATCAAGGATCCTTAAGGAGTGTAAACTATTGCTTCATCTGGTGCCTCGATCATGCCGGAATCACATCAATATGGATTCACATCAGGAATTCCAACCTTGAATCCATCGGGAGGTAGCACTTTAAATACTTCTCATAATACTAACCATGGCTTTGTGCAGTATACAGGAATCAACCAAGCTATGGTTAGGGAGTTACAAAAACTCAAGGATATTATATCCAGCATTCCAGGAGTGGTTAAGCCCATTCCTGAAATTCCAGATGTAAGTCACAGGATATCTCGTTTTGCACCACTTATTTGCGATGCAGAGATACCAAAGAGGTTTCAAACACCAAACATGAAGCTATATGATGGCTCAACTGATCCAGAAGAGCATGTAGCTCAATACAGGGAGAGAATGGAAATCAATCCCATTCCTGATAGGTTGAAAGAAGCATGCCTATGCAAGGGCTTCGGATCCACACTAACATTATCAGCTCTTAAATGGCTGCTAAGTCTTCCCCCTTACTCTATTACTTCATTTGCTAACTTAGTTAATTTGTTAAATAGCCAATTCTCATGCAATAGGAGATTTGAACAATTAACTAGTGACCTATATAGGGTAACACAAGGTCAAAATGGGTTTACTTAAGGATTCACAAGTCTATGATGATCTTGTCATGACCCCTTGCAGGAATCTTGATGAAGTAAGAACCAGGGCCCTTAGATTCATCCGCTTAGAGGATGATAAAAGGATCCAAGAGAGACTGTCGGGATCCTCAAAACAGGAGAAGCAAGGATCCTATTTCAGGAACAACAAATCCAAATCATACAACAAGTCTGATAATCAAAACGTGCATGCAGTGGAGCAAGAAGAGGATTATGAAGATTATCCACGCATTTCTAAATATTGCTTTGCTGTTGATAATAATGAACTAATCCTTGCAATGCAAAGCTTAGGTGAGAAACCAAGATGGCCCAGAAAGAGTGATAAGCCAGCTGCCACAAAAGATAAATCCAAATGGTGTGCCTATCATGAAGATTTCGGTCATCTCACTGATGAATGCATAGCACTCAGGAAAGAGATTGGTTACTTGTTAAGCAAGGGACATTTGAAGGAGCTATTTGGAAGAAAAAAAAAGTCGAGGATCCAGGATCCTGAAAAGATTCCAGAAAGAGCTCTTGCTCCTCCAGCTGATGCACAAATTATCAACTTCATTTCTGGTGGATCAGACTAAACATTTTGTTCACAGGATTCTCATAGATGGGGGAAGCTCAGTGAACATCATTCAACTTGATGTCCTCAAGAAAATGAACATCCCTAAATCAGAAATCATCCCAAGATCATCGGTTCTTGTAGGATTCAGTGGAGAAACCAAGAACACATTGGGGGACATTAAACTTCCTATTTACATAGAGGGAGTCAATTCTGTTAAAAAATTTTGTGTTATAGATTGCTTATCCTGTTGCAATGTTATTCTTGGCAGGCCATGGATACATGACATGAAAGCAGTTGCATCTACATATCATCAGTGTGTGAAACTCCCTACTCCATGGGGTGTGGTGAAGATAGAAAGTGACCAACAAGAAGCTAAAAATTGTTACACTTCATCAATGAAACCAGCCTCAAGACCTAGGGAGCAATAGCAATTAAAGTATCCTCCAAGAGATGTCCTGGAGGCAAGAGAACAAGATGTGAAAGATATCCAGATGGATCCTCGGGATCCTGAATCCAAAGTTTTCATAGGATCCGGGATCCTCGACAATGTTGAACAGGATCTAGTATCCTTCCTCAAGAGGAGAAGAACTACCTTTGCCTGGAAGCATGAGGATATGACAGGTATCTCTAAAGATATTATTACTCATAAACTTGGCATTGACAGGTCATTCAAACCCATACATAAAAAGAGGAGAAAATTTACACCTGAAAGGAATGCCATCATCCAGGAGGAGGTAGTCAAACTGCTCAGAGCAGGTATGATTAGAGAGGTTAAGTATCCAAGGTGGTTAGCCAATGTGGTTGTTGTTCAAAAGAAAAATGGAAAGTGGAGGGTATGTGTCGATTTCACTGATTTAAACAAGCCATGTCCCAAGGATCCTTTCCCGTTACCCCACATTGACTCCATGGTGGATGCTACCGCGGGTCATGATTTGTTGACTTTCATGGATGCTTCATCTGGATTCCAACAAATTCAGATGGAACCATTTGATTAAGAGGATACAACCTTTATGACCCCTACTGGTATCTATTGTTATATTGCTATGCCATTTGGACTAAGAAATGCATGTGCTACCTACCAAAGGCTAGTCAATATGATGTTTAAAGAGCAAATTGGACACACAATGGAAGTCTATATTTATGACATGGTGGTTAAGTTCAACATGAAATTGAATCCTTCAAAATGCCACTTTGGTGTAAAAGCTGGCAAGTTCCTAGGTTATATGGTGACAAAAAGAGGGATAGAGGCAAGTCCAGAGCAAATCAAGGCGATTGTGAATATTAAGTCTCCTGCCAATGCTAAGGATGTGAAAAGATTGACAGGAAGGATCGCAACCTTGAACAGATTCATCTCAAAGTCATCAGAGAAATGCAAGGAATTCTATGACATTCTGAGAAAGAACAAGAAGTTTGAGTGGACTGAAAAGCATGAGAATGCTCTCAATGCCCATAAGGATTACCTATCCTCAGCTCTAGCCTTAATGAAACCAGAAAAAAAGGGGATATATTATCCTTATACTTGGCAGTTTCTTCTAAGGTGGTAAGTGAAGTCCTTGTAAAGGATCATGAAGATACCCAACATCCTGTGTATTATGTAAGTAAAAGTTTACTTGATGCTGAATCCAGGTATTCATATTTAGAAAAACTTATCCTTGCTTTGATCATGGCATCTACTAAGTTATGCCATTATTTTGAAACTCATGCTATTGTTGTTAAGACTAACTTTCCAATTAAGAGTGTCCTCAGAAAACCCGAAATGTCAGGAAGGATGGCAAAGTGGGCAGTCAAACTTACTACTTATGATATCAGATATGAACCAAGAACTGCCATCAAATCCCAAGCCTTAGCTAACTTTGTGGCTGATTTCAGTAGTGATCTACAAAGGGAAGCTGAATTGGAAGTTCAACAACTTGAAGAGACTAAGGATCCTTGGATACTCTTCACAGATGGGGCTTCAAATGTCAAGGGAACCGGACTAGGCATACTACTAAAATCGCCATAGGGGGACATAATACCCCACTCAATTGCTTGTGAGTTTCAAACTACTAATAATGAGGCTTAGTATGAAGCCTTAATAGCTGGTTTGGAAATTGCCAAGCACATGAGGATCAGGTATCTTGAGGTACATGTAGATTCATTTTTAATTACTAACCACTTTAATGGTTCTTATGCTGTTAAAGGTGAAAGACTAATCAAATATCTAGAGATAGTCAAGAAATTGGCAGACTCTTTTGTTTCTTTTAGTTTGACACAGGTACCCAGGGAAGAAAATGCAGAAACTGATGCTTTAGCCAACCTTGGATCATCGTTGAAGATTCCAGAGGATATTAAAATTCCCATCATCCACATCTTGGCTCCTTCTATTGAGGATCACACGCCTATGGAGATAGTAGAGGATTCTGCAATCATACCTAGTGATGATGCACAAACACATTCAGGATCCTGGATCCTTCCAATCATGAGATATATACAACATGGAGAGATTCCTACAGGATAAAATCCCAGAGCTTTCAATGTCAAGGTATCTTAATTTACAATACTAAATAACATGTTATATAAACGATCTCTTGAAGGTCCATATCTAAGGTGCATCGAGGATCCAGAAATCCAAGAAGTCCTGAAGGATTTTCACGAAGGAGATTGTGGAAACCACACTAAGGGCAGAGCACTGTTCTCGAGGACCCTTAGGACAGGATACTATTGGCCTACTATGAAGAATGATGTTGTGGATTATGCAAGGAAAAGTGATGCTTGTCAAAGACATAGCAATATCCTTCATCAACCAGCAGAGCTTCTGCATCATGTATCCTCTTCTTGGCCATTTATGAGATGGGGAATGGATATAGTTGGCAAACTTCCCAAAGCACCAGGAGGAAAAGTGTTTATGCTTGCCACGACTGATTACTTTTCCAAATGGATAGAAGCTGAAGCCTTTGAACAAGTCAGAGAAAAGGAAGTTATATCCTTTATTAAAAGAAACATTATTACCAGATTTGATATTCCTTCTGAAATTGTTTGTGATAATGGATCCCAATTTATTGGGAGTAGAACTACTAACTTTTGTGACAGTTGGGGGATTAAGATGATAACATCAACACCAGTCCACCCACAAGCTAATGGTCAAGCAGAATCATCTAACAAGATCATCATTAACAACTTGAAGAAGAAGCTAGGATCCAAAAAGGGAAAATGGGCAGAAGAGCTACTTTATGTGTTATGGGCTGATAAAACAACTTCCAAGAATGCTACTGGTCAGACTCCATTTTCTTTAGTATTTGGAGCTGAATCTGTGATCCCCACAGAGATGGTAGTCCCTACTGCAAGAACAAGCAACCGTGATCCTGAAGGAAATGCTGAAAACTTGGTTCAAGATTTTGATACCATGGAAGAACTCAGGGATTTAGCAAGGGTAAGATTGGCTAGTTATCAACAAAGGATGGTTGGAGCTTATAACAAGAATGTCAGGATCAGAAAGTTTTAAGTTGGTGACATGGTGTTGGGGAAAGCATTCCAAAACACTACAAATTCTGCTGATGGCAAGTTAGCACCAAAATGGGAAGGCCCCTATCTGATTGAAGCTGAGGCAGGAAAGGGGGCACATCGTTTATTGACAATGGAAGGTGATTTATTACCAAGAGCTTGGAATGCTGTCCATTTGAAGAGATACTTCATGTAAGAAGGATCCAGGATCCTTGAATATCTTCACTTCTAATACACACTAAGGATCCTTAGAGGATAAGTGATCCTCATTCTGGTAATGATTTGATTTTAATTTACCAAAATCCTTTAATTTATTTGATTACAAGGAGAATGTAATCAAAGGATCCAGGATCCTTTATCATTCTTTACTAAATTCTAAGTTTTGCAGAAGTTGATGCATCCTTGACAAAGGATCAAGTATCCAGTGAAGTTTATTAAGTCTTTGGGTTTATCCCCAGTTTTTTGGGCTTGTTCCCAGTTTTTGGGCTTGTCCCCAGTTTAAGGTATCTATTACCTTCTACGAATCAGGTTCTTACACCTTCGCCAGTTGCGCATGATTGTCCTAGTGCAGTTAAAGGCAATGTGACCAGTACCCACTTTAGGGGCTGACAATTTCATTGTACTGGCTGTATTTAGGATCCTAAGTATAATGGTAGACGTACCATACATCCGTTCCTAAGGTTTCTAACGTTTTCACGTTAGCTAAGGTTTTGGCATTTTCATGTCACTAAGTTTGGATAGTCGCCAGTATGGGCCAAACTCCAGTTTACACAAGATTTTTTGGGCTTGTCCCCAGTTTTTGGGCTTGTCCCTAGTTATTAGGCTAGTCCCCAGATTATTGGGCTTGTCCCCAGATTATTTGGCTTGTCCCCATGTTGTTGGGCTTGTCTCTAGATACTAACATCTTCTTTTACAATTGGCTTAGTCCCAAGTTATCTCATATTTCAGGTTTCCAGAGCTGAACAATTAAGGATCCAGGATCCTAACCATCTACAAAGTCTTATCTTTTGATTATTTCAGTTGTAAGTGTTAAGGATTTTGGATCCTAACTTGGATTCTCTGGTATGATCCTTATTTATTTTTACTTTATCCTTAGTTTATCAGTATCACCCTTATTCTTTGACAACAAGATATATGATCCTAAAATTGTCTTATTTTTCAAACTTATTGATTACAGGATATATGATCCTAAAATTGTCTTACTTTCCAAACTTTTTGATTAAAGGATATTTGATCCTTGATCATATCCTAAACTTTTCGGCATAAACTAATTTTTACGCTTTTGCTAGTAACTTGTAAATCTAAAAAGTTGTACAATAACAATTGAAAGTTAAATGTATGTAAGATAAATAACACAAAGCTAGTCAAAAGGTTAAAGTTTTATTTATTTATCATAGTTAACCCTTTTAAAGGTTGTCAAAATTGCCTACCCAAACATCTACCAGCAATACGTGGCCCGTCCGCTTGGGTAGGCAAAGGGTGTCCATGTTCATAAGGTTCGATAAGTGCAGGAAATAGAAGGCGAGGGGCATCAAAGGCTTCATCCTCCACAAACAGAAGGACCCATCCACCTTTGTTACCCCTATTGTCCAAAGGATCATTGATCCTTAAACCTAAAAACTATTGTTCACCATACATACCATTGTTTAAAAACATCACAACCAAAAAACCATTAAACCATAAAAAATGGGCTCCGGCCACGTCTAGAAATTTCCATCATCACCCATTTGTGCAGCCTAAACCTTCTCTGCATCCTCCACCTTCTTCTCACCACCTGCTGCCACCTCAGGATCCTTCAACCCATTGCCTCCGGCTTCACCAGCTGCTGCCCCCTTAGATTCATCCTCATCATCCAGCTCAGCCAGCCTCTGCTTCCAAGCCTCCTGGTCCCATTCAGACCTGTCGAAGGAAGGATCCTCAGCCTCCTTAGTCATTTGCAGCTTGATCTTCAACATGGCGATAGTAGTAGAAAGCTTAGCCCCATCCATGACTTCTGCCTTCTCCTTCTGGGCTGTGATCTGAGCCAGGACCACTTCCTTATGCAGCAGGTTCACCTCCTTTTCAAGGGATGAGATCTTTTTATCATTGGCTAGGAAGATTTGTTGGAAGTCCAGGTTTTTCTGCTTGGCCTCTGCCAGATGTTGATCAAGGAGGATCTAAACCTCAGTAAATTTCTGCACAAAGAAAGTAAACAGTCAGGATCCTTTATCCTCAGAAAGGAAGTTTAGACTTAAGGATACAGGATCCTTACCTCGGAGACGTATTCTTGGAGCTGACGTTCTATGATGGGGAGGCCTTCAGTGGGCTCAGTAGTCTTCCTCTTCTTGGCACCCTTGCCCTTAGTGCTCATGCTTTTAGGCTCTGGGATGCTGAGACTAGCAGCCAGCTCTTTTTTGATGGAGCGGGAGGATGCATATTCATGAAGGTCACTCACACTGAAGCGGGAAGCAGACTTTGAGTATCTTCCAGCGCCTACAAGCATAACAAACAGATAAGTGTTCATATTTTTATTAAATATTTATGTATACATATGTATGGATACTTACTTGACATGGTGTAGGAAGTGGATGAAACCTCTACTAGATCCTTTGATTTCAGTGGGTAAGTTCTGATTGCAGGGTCATCCTTCCAAAAAGCTTCAATTCTCTCTTGGGTGGCAGGTGATTCTTGAATATGTAACAAAGTTATAGTTGCAAAGATAAAAATAAAGGATCAATTATCCTCAACAGAAAAGAAAAATTCTTACCGCTTATCCTGGGCTAAGGATCCTATATCCTACCATCGGTGTTCCACTTTTTGGGAAGTAGGTTCCCATTTGGAATAGAATCCGTTCTCACAAAAAAGAATTGATTCCTCCAGTTGGTGTCGTTTTTGGTGGTTTTCAAGATGGGGTGAGATTTCCGGGGTTTGGATTTGAAAAGATACCGATAGGATCCATGGCTCACAAGCTTGTAAAGTTGGCTCAGTTCAGACATCCCTATCTCTAAGCCTTCCTGCTCTATTATGTGCTCAAGTGTGTATAAAATCCTCCACACCATCGGCATGGCCCGGATGTAGCACAGGCCGGTAAGTGTGAAGAAGCTTTGTGTAAAAACAGGGAAGGGATAGGTAAACCCTATCTGAAAGGGAGCAGCAGGGAAAGTGATCCATGTGTCCGAGACACAGTCACTCTTGGTAGAGGAATCAAAGGGCCTGAATATTGTGCCATCAGGGAAGCATGATCAGAACTGATCAACTTCAGGATCAGTGAACCGACAGAGTTCCATTGAGGGGTTTTTGGTGATACCCTGACTCTTCAATGGACTATTGTGATCAGGATTCTTGGCGGGTGAAGAACGAAGGATCATTTTCGCCATAAATGTTTGGAGAATAGAGGATCAGAGAAGAGAAGATCAAAGAAAAGGGAGGAGAGAATACCTGCTTGGATCTTCGGATGAGGATTTAAAGGGGAGAAGTCTCGAATTTAAATGCAATTTGGTCCTTATCTCTAATCCTATATATAATGATTGTTGTTGCAGGTGGTGACTGTTGGTGACATCAGCCTGCAACGGCTATATCTCTTACTAACGACTAGTCCGAAAATCGTTCAAACATGACTATCTAATTGGATATCAACTAGTCATGTTTAGGGCCAATTGTTAGGGATAGAATTTCATAGTTTATGGATCACAGATCGTCAAGTATAGCTTGGATCATGGATCCTCAGTTCAGTTTGAATTAAGGATCCTCAGGAGACCCTGCGAGAATAAGGATCCAGGATCCTCATTGTTATTCTGAACTAACAATTGTTTCCATCACCTTTTGGCTTGTTTTGCAGGCATGTTTTGAAGAGGACTTATTCCATCCGAGATTCCAGGAGAATATGCTCTTTATTTTCAACATGTGCACAGGCTGATGACCGTTGGTGGTGTTGGGATTGAACCCTATCAGAGGAATAGATAATTAGAGCCAAAACTGGTTCACGACAGTGGATTCATCATAAGCAGTAGTTTACACCAGGCTTTCCCCTTGAAAGTGTTTATAACATCTGATGTCCTCTATCCACTGTCCGTATACAACAGCTGTTGTCCTTTAAACTGCTGATGAAGCCCTAAAGACCGTGAAAGATTAAACACTGCTGGATCAACATACTGATGCTATCTAAGTACTGCTGTTGATTAAGGAACTGCCCACTCAATGACTGATCAACTTTGAGGAAAGCACTGATAGTCAAACATCAGTGCTTGGCATGGAATAATGGAAGGAGAAAGCAGTAGTTTAGTTTGTCACTTGTATTGTATAGAATCAATGGTTAAGTTAGCAGTGTCTGTATAAGAACAGTGGTTAAAGGTTGTTAGGTTGTTAGATGTCACTTTCATGGTGACGCCAGCTTAGATGCTTCAGTGGTTTGTTTTGCCTATAAATGGAACAGTACCCTGTACTGTTACATTTGATTGACTGAGTGAGTCTATCTCCTCCAATCCTTTCATCTTGTGCAATCAACCAGGGAGCATCAGGCTGAGGGGGAGTTTTGTTGTAAGCATGCATCGTAATCTTTTGATTTGATTTGTAATCTTTTGACCTAATGAAAAGCATGTGTTTATCAGAACTATTCTACCTTTTTGATTGTGTTTATAAAGTTTGTTTCCATTTCCGCTGCACTTTATATTATTTCATATTCATTCATTGTTCAAATTATACAAACAAACACAATCATGAGAGCCTCCGATCCTAATAGGTGGTGATCGTGGGTGAATGTCTGATTTTTCGGATAGTTAGTTAGGATATTTTTATCTAGGATAAGAGGGGCATTGAGCTTATTTTTAGAAATGACTTGAACTTCGTGAAACACACTTCATTTATGCTGTCAACTCTCAAATACACACACATTAGAAATCATTGTATCAAGCTCAATACTTCCAAAGTTGTAAACTTGTTTATTCAATATACTTGATAGTGATAGTTTTCACTATCCGAGGTTTTTTATGCCGGAGATCATTCATTGATCAAGGGCTTTTTCCTCGTATAAATCCTTGTGTCCACCACTCACTTTCATTCAATTCATTGTTCATATATTTGATCATTTAACTAAGCGTTATACCTCACAAAATCAGAATTGGTTGCATTATCCTTGTGTGATTTTTGACCAAAACAGTTTGGAGCCCACCGTGGGGTAATCGGTGCTTCATTCTTGAAAAATTTTATTCATTTCATCCATTTCTGTTCATTACCTTCAACTACATGGCTTCTCACACGAAGAGCACTTCAAGCTCCATGCCAACGATTACTTCTTCACAGGGCATTCCACCTTTGCCTCCGGTCCCTTCTGGATCCCAGAAGAATGCTGAGAATGCTGCGAAGAAACAAACTCCCATTTTCTCAAAATCAACTACTGCTGTTTCTTCTGGTCCTACTAACAATGATCTTTATTCATTGATTTTGTAGATGAAGGATTACACGTAGCAACAGGACAAAACTAATGGATCCTTCGTGAGATTGATGAGATCAAGAAATTGAAGAGATCAGCGGAGGATCACTCTCCATTGATGCCTAGATCACTGAGTTTCGATTCTCCAGTCATAACTACCCAGCACTCCATAGCATCAGGCGTCCAATACCAGGGTGGATCATCGAGTATACGCTATGGATCATCGGCAATTACACAGGCTCAAGGATCCTACTTTCAGCCTTCAGGATCCCCTCTTCAGGTTCAAGGATCCTCCTTCCAGCATCAAGGATCCTTCTCTAGTTCAGGAGGACACATGGGGACGCAGACAGTTCAAGGATCCTACTCTCAGTATCCAGGATCCTCGTCTCAGGTTCAAGGATCCTCATCTCAGGCTCACAGATCCATAGATTATCCTCCAAGACCCCCAGCTTCGGTGTATCAAGGACCCAACATCTTTCAGGATCAAGGATCCTTAAGGAGTGTACAACCCAGAAGTTCAGAGATTCATTTGGGAGACTTCATACCTATGTAAACTATTGCTTCATCTGGTCCCTCGATCATGCCGGAATCACATCAATATGGATTCACATCAGGAATTCCACCCTTGAACCCATCGGGAGGTAGCACTTTAAATACTTCTCATAATACTAACCATGGCTTTATGTAGGATACAGGAATCAACCAAGCTATGGTTAGGGAGTTACAAAAACTCAAGGATATGATATCCAGCGTTCCAGGAGTGGTTAAGCCCATTCCTGAAATTCTAGATGGAAGTCACAGGATATCTCATTTTGCACCACCTATTTGCGATGCAGAGATACCAAAGAGGTTTCAAACACCAAACATGAAGCTATATGATGGCTCAACTGATCCAGAAGAGCATGTAGCTCAATACAGGGAGAGAATGGAAATCAATCCCATTCCTGAAAGGTTGAAAGAAGCATGCCTATACAAGGGTTTCGGATCCACACTATCATGATCAGCTCTTAAATGGCTGCTAAGTCTTCCCCCTTACTCTATTACTTCATTTGCTAACTTAGTTTATTTGTTTAATAGCCAATTCTCATGCAGTAGGAGATTTGAACGATTAACTAGTGACCTATATAGGGTAACACAAGGTTAAAATGAATCACTTAGAGATTATATAACTGTTATGGGTGAAATTCTGAGCCCATATCCTGACTTTGTATCTTGATTTTTTATTAGTTGTATATGATCAGGATACCGGACCAGGATATTGGTAACATCCTGAGGCAGTATCCTGACTATTACTAACAATTTGCTTGTAAATGTTGGCTACAAGGGACTAACGTTCATGAAGACCAAGTCATCCTGAAGACCCGCTCAAATTGGTTGGGATAAGGACGTTGATGGCGGAAAAATAGCTCTTGTAATGGTCAGCATTGAAGATTGGCATGTTTTATGGAAAGTTACGAAGATTGGTCAAAGATATTAATGTTGGAACGGTTATGGAAGCTTAAATCCCGGAGTTATAGTTAGTAAGCGCGTGGAAAATGAGTTGAAACAGCCTGGCAACGTTCAGAAAGGAAATAATCTCAGTATCCTGGATTTTTAGCATATTATCCCGGATTTTTAGCATAGTTAGTTATTTCCTTTTACTATATAAAGGAGTGATCGGATCATAGGTAGAGACGACTTTCACCCACACAATCTCTTATACACTCTTTCTCTCTAGCTGCAAACACTCACATTACACTTATATTTGTATCGAATTTACATTGTAACACTTAGTCGATCCGTATCATATCCTGCACTGTATCCTATTATTCAAGCAATAAGAAGAACAAGGCAGCCGACGATTGTCAACTCCCGAGGTTTTATGCCGGAGATCTAGATTGATCAAGGGCTTTCCTCGTACATCACGTGTCAACCTTTACATTTTCGCTCATTGTTTGATCATAAATACAACTCTATATCTTGAGCCGTATCCTGAAACTGTTTTAGCGAACAACTTAACCATCATATTTTTCACAAAGTATTACTAGCACACTACCTCACAAAACTAATTTGATCACTTAATTGTTTAGGTAATTTTTGACCAAAACAATTTGGCGCCCACCGTGGGGCAAGTGGTGCTATTTCTACTAAAAGCTTTTGTAAAATCGTTAATAGGGTTTTCTATTTTCAAAACTTTTTGCTACACTATTTTCAATGGCCTCGAGATCAAACATGAGCTCTTCCACCGTGTCCGCTACCACCTCTGCAACAATTGGTTCGGTGCTTCCACCACCTCCTCCGAGATCGCAAGCCTCTTCTCAAGGAACTGAAATTCATGTGGCTCAGGATGTTATCCCCGCTCGCAATATCCAGGGATCTGGTCATGTTTTAGCTTCAAATGAGGAAATTCTAAATTTGTTTGGTAGTGTACAAGAACAGATGAGGCAGCAACAGAAAACTAATCGGATGCTGATGAGAGAAATACAACTCTTGAAGTCCGGCTCGAGCAGGCCTGCTGAGGATACTGTCACTCCCTTGCAACCAAGAGCTTTAAACTTCAGTTCTGCAGTATATGCTGAGGATAACAGGGGGAATATTGTGCCTAGCCATTCCCGGAGTCATATTCCTAGGATACCCTCTTAGACCAGGATGTCGACTGTGAGGGATCCAGGATATGCTCCAGGATATAGCCAGAATCACCAAGCTGGTAACTTGTCTGTTAACACCAGTATCCCTGTTACTAATAATCTTGGATCATTGCAGGATGCAGTTGTGACATCAGTGATAACCAGAGAGCTTCAAAAGTTGAAGGATATGATATCAAGTGTGCCTGGGATAGTGCAGCCTATACCGGAAGTATCCCGGGATAGTCAGAACATATCCCGCTTTGCTCACCCCATTTGTGATGCAGAAATCCCAAAGAGATTCCAGACTCCTAACATGAAGCTGTATGATGGGACGACGGATCCTAAGGAGCATATTGCCCAGTATAGGGAGAGGATGGAGATTAACCCTATCCCGCCAGAACTTAAGGAAGCATGCTTGTGCAAGGGATTCGGATCTAGTCTAACAGGATCAGCCTTGAAATGGCTTCTAAATGTTCCACCTTATTCAATTACATCATTTGCTCATTTAGTTAATTTGTTTAATAGTCAGTTTTCTTGTAGTAGAAGCTTTGAAAAACTAACAAGTGACCTCTACAGGATAACACAGGGGCCTCAAGAATCCCTGAGGGATTATGTGAACAAATTCAGCAGGGAATCCTTGGATATCCCACACCTTGATGTTGCTACAGCAGTCCAAGCATTCAAGATGGGACTACAAAAGGATTCCTAGTTTTATCAGGATCTTGTGATGAATCCTTGCAGGAACTTGGACGAAGCTCGAAACAGGGCTTTGAGATATATCAGGCTTGAAGATGACAAGAAAATGCAAGAGCGGATGAATTCATCCCCAATATACGAATCAACTAACAAGAAGTTAGAATCCTCATATAAGCCATACCGCTCTAAGCCATATGGCAGGAATGACAGCAAGAAAGTGAATGCTGTCGAAGACGAGGATCCTGAGGAGTATCCTGAGTTGTCAGAATATTGTTTTTCTGTTAATATACCTGAACTGATGTATGCTATGCAGGGTTTAGGAGACAAAGCGATGTGGCCTAGGAAGAACCAACAGAAAGCTGATTGGAAGGATAAGTCCAAATGGTGTGCCTTCCATGAAGATTTTGGACATGTTACAGAGGATTGCATTGCTCTGAGGAAAGAAATAAGCTATCTCCTGAGCAAAGGTTATCTGAAGGATCTTCTGGGAAGAAAGAAGAATAAGGGTCAGGATACTGAGAAGGATCCTGAACGTGCGGCATCACCTCCTGCGGACGCCAAGATAATTAACTTTATTTCAGGAGGATCCGACATTTGTGGAACTTCATACTCTGCTGCAAAAAGACATGCGAAAGAGGCTAAGGCAGAAAGGGGAGATAAGCCAACCAGGATGTCAACCCTCACGACTGATAAAATGATCACGTTCGATAGTGATGACAGGGATACTGTCCAGGATCCTCATCATGATGCTCTGGTAATAACTTTATATGTTGCTAATTACTTTGTACGCAGGATACTGGTGGATAATGGCAGCTCAGTCAACATCATCCATTTGGAAACCTTGAATAGAATGAACATCCCCGAGATAGAGATTACCTCAAAGTCCACAGTGCTTGTAGGGTTTAGTGGAGAAGCAAAGAATACTGTTGGGGAGATAAAACTGCCCGTATATGTCGAAGGAGTAAACTCGATGCAACGGTTTTGAGTCATGGATTCATTATCATGCTATAATATTATATTGGGCAGGCCATGGATTCACGATATGAAAGCTGTACCTTCCACCTATCATCAGTGTGTCAAGATCCCTACTCCTTGGGGGGTAGTCAAAGTTGAAAGTGACCAACAAGAGGCGAAGGAGTGCTACTCCTTTTCAATGAAGGCCTCAAGAAAATCCAAAGCAGGATAGCAATTAAAGATGCGGGCCTAGGATATCGTGGAGGCTTCAGAGCAGGTTGTAAAGAAAATTATCCTGGATCAGGATAATCCAGATATCTCGGTGCTCGTAGGAGCCAATATCCCTCAGGATATTGAAAATCAGTTAACTAACTTTTTGAAATGCAGGATGTCATCATTCGCATGGAAGCAGGAGGATATGACAGGTATTTCTAAGGATATTATAACTCACAAGCTTGGAATTGACAGGTCTTTCAAGCCTATCCAGCAAAAGAGAAGGAAGTTTGCTCCAGAACGAAACATAATTATTCAAGAAGAGGTTGAAAGACTATTGAAGTCCAAGATGATCAGGGAAGTCAAATTTCCCAAGTGGCTAGCAAATGTGGTCGTGGTTCAAAAGAAGAATGGGAAATGGAGAGTTTGTGTAGATTACACAGACTTAAACAAAGCATGTCCTAAAGACCCATTCCCTCTGCCTCATATAGACTCGATGGTGGATGCCACTGCCGGTCATGAGATGTTAACCTTCATGGATGCATCCTCAGGATTCCAGTAGATCCAAATGGAACCTTCAGACCAGGAGGATACTGCTTTGATGACACCAACCGGTATTTACTGTTATACTGCTATGCCTTTTGGTTTGAAAAATGCAGGTGCAACGTACCATAGATTGGTGAACATGATGTTTAAAGACAAACTGGGAGACACCATGGAGGTGTACATTGACGATATGGTAGTCAAATCCAAGAAGGCTGAGGATCGTCTCCAGGATATTAAAGGAGCATTTGATATCCTGGACCAGTATAATATGAAACTAAATCCTGCAAAGTGCCATTTTGGAGTGGGGGCAGAAAAGTTTTTAGGATTCATGGTGACTAAAAGGGGGATAGAAGTAAGCCCGGAGCAGATTAAAGCTATCTTGGACATCAAGTCACCTTCAAATATGAAAGATGTACAATGATTAACAGGACGAGTAGCGGCTTTGAACAGGTTTATATCAAGATCCTCGGAAAAATGCAAGGAATTCTACGATATCCTGAAGAAGAATAAGAATTTCGAATGGGGAGAGAAGCATGAAGCAGCCTTACAGGAATTGAAGCAGTATCTCTCAACTGCACCGCTGTTGATGAAACCCGAGGATGGTGAACCATTATCCCTGTATCTTGCAGTATCAGGGAATGCAGTAAGTGTTGTCCTGGTAAAGGATCACGAAGGTCAGCAGTATCCTATCTATTATGTTAGTAAAAGTTTATTAGATGCTGAAACTAGATATTCTCATCTAGAAAAAAATGATATTAGCCCTAGTTGTGGCATCAACTAAGCTTAGACATTATTTTGAGACACATAGGATTCATGTTAAAACTAATTATCCTTTTAAGAATGTGCTTAGGAAACCTGAGATGTCGGGTAGAATGGCTAAGTAGTCAGTAAAATTAAGCGCCTATGATCTAATATATGAACCTAGAAATGCTATAAAGTCTCAGGCTCTAGCAGACTTTGTGGCTGATTTCAGTAGTGATATTCAAAATGAAGTAGACCTAGAAGTGCAACAACTCGGAGAAAATATAGAATCTTGGACACTACATAGTGATGGTGCATCTAATGTAAGAGATGTAGGTTTGGGTATACTACTAAAATCGCCACAGGGGGACATATTACCCCAGGCCATTAGATGTGAGTTTCATGCCACTAATAATGAAGCAGAATGTGAAGCTCTGATAGCAGGATTAGAATTGGCTAAAAATATGAATATTAGATATTTACAAGTATATGTTGATTCCCTGTTGATTACTAACCATTTCAATGGATCTTATGCAGTAAAAGGCGAAAAGTTAGCTGAATATCTTGAAATTGTTAAAAAATTAGCCGGATATTTCGAAATTTTTGTACTTGAACAGGTACCAAGAGAAAAGAATGCTGAAGCTGATGCTCTAGCAAACTTAGGATCTACTGTCAGGATACCGGAGGGAACTCAGATATCAATAGTGCACATCTTGTATCCTGCAATGGAACATTTCAAATCTCAGGATAAAGAAGTAGCATGTATCCAGGATCCTGGTGATGGATATCCTGAGAAGGATCCCGAATCCTGGATGACTCCAATTGTGAATTATCTTCAAGAAGGAGATATCCCAAAGGATGCAAATCCTAAGGCTTTTAGGATGAAGGTATCTCGTTTTACTATTATAAATAATATTTTGTATAAGAAATCCCTTGCAGGACCGTACCTAAGGTGCTTGGAAGATCCTGAAACCAAGGAGGTACTTCAGGATATACACGAAGGAGACTGTGGCAACCATACTGGGGGCAGATCCCTGTTCTCGAAGGTGTTGAGAACAGGATATTACTGGCCGACCATGAGAAAGGATGCCGCAGAGTATGCTCAGAAATGCGATGCATGTCAAAGACACGGCAACATCCTGCATCAGCCTGCAGAACCATTATATCCTATCGTATCCCCTTGGCCATTTATGAAATGGGGTATGGATATAGTTGGAAAACTTCCAAAGGCTCCAGGAGGAAAGGTTTTCATGCTGGCAATGACAGATTATTTCTCCAAGTGGGTCGAAGCCGAGGCCTTTGTTCAAGTCAGGGATCAAGAAGTGGTATCCTTCATAAAGAGGAATATCCTGACCAGATTTGGGGTACCGGCTGAGATAGTTTGTGACAATGGCTCTCAATTCTTCAGCAAAAGAACTACTGACTTTTGCAAGAGTTGGGGAATTAAAATGATCACATCTACACCAGTGCATCCTCAAGCAAATGGACAAGCAGAATCCTCGAACAAGATAATTGTCAACAATTTGAAGAAAAGACTTGGAGCTAAGAAGGGAAGATGGGCAGAAGAACTACCATTTGTCCTATGGGCTGACAGGACAACTGTGAGGAATGCTACTGGGCAAACCCCATTTTCCTTAGTATTTGGAGCAGAGGCAGTAATCCCGACAGAGATGGTGATACCTACAGCAAGATCCAACCTCCGGGATCCTGAGAAGAATCCTGAAGCCCTATGTCAAGAATTGGATACTATTGATGAGACAAGGGATGCGGCAAAGTTGAGAATGGCAGCATATCAACAGAGGATATCCAGAGCATATAACAAGAATATAAGGACTAGAATTCTAAGTCGGAGATTGGGTGTTAAGGAAAGCTTTTCAGAATACTACGAATCCTACTGATGGAAAGTTGGCTCCAAAGTGGGAAGGACCCAATGAGATTGAATCGGAATCCGGAAAAGGAGCATACCAGCTTAAGAATATGGAGGGGGATATACTACCAAGATCCTAGAATGCTATACATCTCAAAGCCTATTTCAAGTGAGTTTAGAATTTAATTTCTAACTCAAGATGGTATGAATTCTGTCTCTTTTAAATATAATTTATTTTATTTGAACCCAATACTAACTTAAGCATCGGAGGGGTGTTAGCCAAGCTAACACCCACCTTAGTTTAAGGTTGTTTTGTAGAATACGCTTCGGGATATAGCTCCAGGATACACACTCAGGATACTTCGAAAGATTAGAGGATTGGCCCCCCTCTCACGTTTAAGGGATCCTGATCCCTTCACAGGTTTAAAGGTATTCACCTTTCTCACGAAATGGGTTTAAACACCCCGCCTGGAGCGCAAGTTATCCAGGGATAGTTCAAGGTGGCGGGACCAGTTCATGTAAAAGTGGCTGACAATTTCGTTACTATTGGCTATACCCTGGATCCTTAAGGTATATGAGGATTGATCACCCTCTCTCGCGAAAGGGTATTTTCATACGCTCTAAGGTTTAAAGGTTTTCACCTTTCTAAGTCTTGGAGTTTATACACTCCCGCCTGTAGCGCACGAAAATTTGGGATTTTCCCCAGGATACTAAGGGTTTATCCCCAGTACATTAAGGGTTTATCCCCAGTAAAACTAAAGTTTTTAACAAGATTGCAAAGATATGACAAGATGTGATTACACACGTTCTTTTGTGGATAAGAAGCTGCGAAGTTTAATCACTAAGTGAAGAAATACTCAAGTATGTCATGCACTGATGCAATATCCTGCACAGACAGGGGACATCCATGCCGGGGACATTGCAAAGGATTCAAAGGTTAAGGTTGGAAATTATTGCCTAAGTGTTTCTGGTATGATTTATTATTCTTCAAGTCTTGAAAACCTTATCTAAATGATCTAAGTTTTCTAAAAAGTCATATTCAACCAAGTTTTAACATTTTGATAACAAAAGTATTAAACATTTCATCAGTATCCTGACCAAGATATTTGATCAGGATATTCAAAATATACCTTTCAAAATAACAACATAAACAGATAAGGCTAAAAGGTTAGTTTATTATTATTGGTCCAAAAATATTGTATTCTTGGTTTCATCTCAAAAAGAGACCTATCCACCAAGAACACAATTAAGTTTTTAAAGCATATTTACATAAACAGTTGAAGGTTTCATCCTGAAAACACAGGATTCTTCCACCTTCAACTGTCAAAATATTTTACTTGCAGGAAATTAGAATTGTTCTAAGTGCAGGACAACTAGATGATTTAGACCCTACAAAATACAGACGAACTAACCAAGATACAGGTTCAGTATATGTGTACAAGTTCAGTATATTTGAAACAGATATCCTTACCATACATTTTGGAATAACTAAAAAATATATCCATTGGAATCAGGGTATCCAACAGTTATATTTTTGGGGACAATTGTTAGGGGTGAAATTCTGAGCCCATATCCTGACTTTGTATCTTGATTTTTTATTAGTTGTATATGATCAGGATACCGGATCAGGATACCGGACCAGTATATTGGTAACATCCTGAGGCAGTATCCTGACTATTACTAACAATTTGCTTGTAAACGTTGGCTACAAGGGACTAACGTTCATGAAGACCAAGTCATCCTGAAGACCCGCTCAAATTGGTTGGGATAAGGACGTTGATGGCGGAAAAATAGCTCTTGTAACGGCCAGCATTGAAGATTGGCATGTTTTATGGAAAGTTACGAAGATTGGTCAAAGATATTAATGATGTAACGGTTATGGAAGCTTAAATCCCGGAGTTATAGTTAGTAAGCGCGTGGAAAACGAGTTGAAACAGCCTGGCAACGTTCAGAAAGGAAATAATCTCAGTATCCTGGATTTTGTTGTGAGGTGTGATGCTTGAATCAATGAACAATATTAAGGATCACTCAGAAATGTAATGAACAAGTGACACAATGATTTATACGAGGAAAAAGCCCTTGATCAAGAGTTGATACCCGGCATAAGAAACCTCGGGTGATGGAAACTACCGATCACCAACTCAGATTAAACAGAAAATGTATTACAACTTTGGACGATAGCGAGCTAGTTACAAGGATCACTAGAGTGTAATGTGCAAAAAAGGGAGTAATCGCCGAGCAAACTGTCGAGAGTTGATGAGAGTAGTTACGAGTGTGTGTGTTTAGCCAAAAAATAGCCAAGTGTTCTAATCTAGCTCGCTATCCCCTTATAAATTTGGAAAACATCTAAGCTAACTAACTATCCGCATTTCGTGCAAGTCTTCCACGACCTCCATAACGTCCATATTAGTCAAGCACGTGCGGAATAAAAAGGGAATATGCTCCAGGAATATCGCCAAGACCTAGTCCAAGCACGTACTCCTGCAAAAAAACTTCATATTCAAAGTAGACAATCGTTAGTGTAAGGATCACTATGATGATCCTGGATCCTACAATACTCTCTGAGGATTACTAATTCAAACAGAATTGAGGATCCCTATGCCCGACAGTAATTGAGGATCACTGATCTTTGGAAAATCCTCCCCTAACAATTGCCCCCAAAATATAAGGAGTAAAGTGTAAATAAACGAGTTATATTTTCTCGTTCTTATACGTAACAAATCAACGGATATATAGCCGTTACATCCTGACTAGCCGTTGCCAATCTGACGTCATTGAAGTGACTATCCTGCAAAATCATGATTATAAATTGAAGTTAGAGATAAGGGTTAGGAAGCATTTAAATTCGAGCGTTTCATCCTTTAAATCCTCATTCAAAGATCTGATCAGGTACTTCTCTTTCCTTTCTCTCTTCACATTCTCATTCTGTTTCTTCTTCTTCACCATCATCATGACCTAGATGATGCTAAGATCTTCACCGGCTAAGGAACACAAAAAGGACAGTCCTTTGAAGAGCCAAGGGATCATCGAAGACTCTGCGAAGGAACGATGGTGCTTTACTGATCCGCAGATAGACAGGATCCGCCATTGTTTTCCGGCGAGCACCGTTTTTAAAGCTTTTGACCCCACCGTCCGAAGCGACTTTGTTTCTGAAACCTGGATAGCTTTTCCGGTCACCCCATTTACGATAGGTTACTCGTATCCTTTTCCTGATTTCACCCAATCTTTCTTCTCTCTCACCGGCATCTCCTACATCCAAGCGATGCCAATGATGTGGAGGGCCTTGTATACCCTTGAAAGAATCATTGAGCATGAAGATATTAATCTGGGAATGTCAGAGTTAGCAGAAATGTACGACCTCGTGAGCCATGGATCTCATCGATATCTATTCAAACACAAACCCGGTGAAGAACACCCCATCTTCAAAACCACTAAGAATGACACCAACTGGAAAAGGCGATTCTTCTTTGTCAGAAGGGATTCCATCCCTGATGGGAAGGATCTTCCAAGAAAATGGGTTACTCATGGTAGGATAGAGGATCCTTATAGAAGGATCATAGGTTACCCTGTCTCCGCTGAGGATCACTGACCCCTTTGTTTCTATTTTGCAGCTATTACTGTTTCACACCTTATTACAACACCTGCAACGAAGGAAAGGCTTGCTGCTTTCCGGAAGCTTGATCCTGCAATAAGATCATTTCAAGCAAATACCCAGGATTCTCAAGAAGTATCCTCAGGCTCTGTTACGATGTCAAGTAAGTATCCCATTTTGTGCATAACTAAATGTTTAAATTAAAATGAAATAAGGATACTTATCTGTTTTGGATGTGTAGGTGCTGGAAAATCATCAAAGTCTGCTACTCGTTTCAGTGTCACTGACCTCGATGCTGTCTGATCCGCAAAGAAGAAACCTGCTGCTAGTCCGTCCGTCACGGTCCCCAAGGCAACCACTTCTAAGGGAAAGGGCGGAAAGAAAAGGAAGACTGCTGATACCCTTGAAGGTCTGCCTCTGATCCAGCATCAGTTCGAGGAATACGTTACTGAGGTGAGAATAATTGATCCTTAAATGTGATTCTTGTACATGATCCTTCCATACCGAGGGTAAGGGATCCTTAGTTGTATCCGTTCTTTTGCAGAAATTTGCTGAAATCCAAGATTACGTAGGGAGTATTGAAGAGGTTGAGCTAAAGTGTTTGGACCTCCAAAAGATCATGCTGGCCAAGGATCAGAAGATTGCCTCCCTCGAAAACGATGTCAATCTGGTGAAGAGGGAACTTGTCCTGGCTCATATCACTGCTGATCATGAGAAGTCTGAAATCACAAATGATGCTAAAGTCTCCGCTGCCATTGCTATGTACAAAACCAAGTTGCAGATGGCCCAAGAAGCTCAGGATCCTAAGTTTGACAAGAGCAACTGGGACATAGAGGGTTGGAAGGCTAGGTTGGCTGAGCTGGATGACGAAGAAGAGGCTGGTGAGGTCCTAGAAATCGAGGATGGCAGCAGTGGGGTTAAGGATCATGCGGGTGATGCCGGAGCTAGAGGAGCTGGTGAAGGTGATGGTGATGCAGCAAAGGTGTAAGCTGCTGAAATGGGCGATGATGGATATTTCTAGACGTGGCCGGATCCCATTTTTTAGGATTTGATAGTGGTTTTATGGTTACGGTGTTTTAAACAATGCTGGGTTGTATTTTGAACAATAGTTTTTAGGATTATGGATCAAGGATCCTTAGACAATAGGTAGGATAATGGGTGGTGGATGGATCCTCTGTTTGGGGGATGAAGCCACTTGTTATCCTGCCATCTTTTATTTCCTGCACTCTTAAGACCCGTTAACAATGGACACCCTTTGCTAACCCATGTGGACGGGCCACGTTTTGCTGGTAGAAACGTGGGTTGGCAATTTTGACAACCTTGAAGGGTTTAACGTTTTGTGAATAAATAAAACCTTAACTTTTTGGCCATTTCCCGTGTTGTTATCCTTGTGAATACTTTACTTTTCAATTTTTGTGATATATATATTGTCTGAACATATTAAGTAAAGAAGAAAAAAATTAATAAATATCCTTAAAAAGTTTAGGATATGATCAAGGATCACATATCCTTTAGTCGACAAATTCTGAAAAGTAGTGTAGTTTAAGGATCATAAGTTCAGTTGTCTAAGGATAAGGGTCACTCATGTAAATAATAAATAAAATCAAAGTAATTAAGGATCATACCTGAGAATCCAAATTAGGATCCTCACCTTTAACACTTATATTCAGGATAACCAACAGACAAACCTTAGTAGAAGGTAAGGATCAAGGATCCTTGGTCGTTTAGCTTCAAAAACCTGAAATAGGATACAACTTGGGACTAAGCCAATATAAGACAAAAGTTAGTAACTGGGGACAAGCCCAACAATTCTGGGGACAAGCCCAATATACTGGGGACAAGCCCAAAGGATAACTGGGGACAAGCCCAAAGGATAACTGGGGACAAGCCCAAAGGATCGTGTGTAAACTGGAGTATGGCCCTCACTGGCGACTATCCAAACTTAGTGGCATGAAAATGCCAAAACCTTAGCTAACGTGAAAACGTTAGAAACCTTAGGAACGGATGTATGGTACGTCTACCATTATACGTAGGATCCTGAATATAGCCAGTACAATGAAATTGTCAGCCTCTAAAGCGAGTACTGGTCCCATTGCCATGAACTGTACCAGGATCATCGTGCGCTACTGGCGATTCTGGGGACAGGCCCAAACTGGGGTCAAGCCCAAATAACTGGGGTCAAGCCCAAATAACTAGGGTCAAGCCCAAATAACTGAGGTCAAGCCCAAATAACTGGATACTTCTGTGGATACTCAATCCTTTGTTAAGGATACCAAAATGAGGATCTTCTGTCTTGTAAGGATCCTTCGAGGATACTTGTTAGCTAAGGATCATGGATCCTTATTACATGAAATATTTCTTCAAGTGGACAACATTCCAAGCTCTTGGTAGCAAGTCACCTTCCATTGTTAGCAATCGATATGCCCCTTTTCCTGCTTCGGCTTCAATCAAATAGGGGCCTTCCCACTTTGGTGCTAACTTCCCATCAGCAGGATTTGTGGTATTCTGAAATGCTTTCCTTAACACCATATCACCAACTTGGAATTTCCTGATCCTGACATTCTTGTTGTAAGCTCCAGCCATCCTTGCCAAATCCCTGAGTTCTTCTATCGTATCCAAATCTTGAACCAAGTTTTCAGCATTTTCTTCAGGATCACGGATGCTTGTTCTTGCAGTAGGAACCACCATCTCTGTAGGGATCACTGATTCTGCCCCAAATACCAAAGAAAATGGAGTTTGGCCAGTGGCATTCTTGGGAGTTGTCCTATCAGCCCATAGTACATAAGGTAGTTCTTCTGCCCACTTTCCTTTCTTGGATCCAAGCTTCTTCTTCAAATTGTTGATGATGATCTTGTTGGATGATTCTGCCTGACCATTAGCTTGTGGGTGGACTGGTGTTGATGTTATCATCTTAATCCCCCAGCTATCACAAAAGTTAGTAGTTCTACTCCCAATAAATTAGGATCCATTATCACAAACAATTTCAGAAGGGATACCAAATCTAGTAATAATGTTTCTTTTAATAAAGGATATCACTTCCTTTTCTCTGACTTGAGCAAAGGCTTCAGCCTCTATGCACTTGGAGAAGTAATCAGTCATAGCAAGCATGAATACTTTTCCACCAGGTGCTTTAGGAAGCTTTCCAACTATATCCATTCCCCATCTCATGAATGGCCAGGAAGAGGATATAGGATGCAAGAGCTCTGCTGGTTGGTGAATGATATTACCATGTCTCTGACAAGGATCACACTTCTTAGCATAATCCACATCATCCTTCTTCATTGTTGGCCAATAGTATCCTGTCCTCAGGATCCTTGAGAATAATGCCCTGCCCCCAGTGTGGTTTCCACAATCTCCTTCATGAAAATCCTTTAGGACTTGTTGGATTTCAGGATCCTCAATGCATCTTAGATATGGTCCTGCAAGATATCGTTTATATAATATGTTATTCAATATTGTAAATTGAGATACCTTAATTTTGAAAGCCCTGGGGTTTTCTCCTGTAGGAATCTCTCCATGTTGGATATATCTCATGATTGGAAGGATCCATGATCCTGAATGGGATTGTGCATCATCAGTAGGGACAATAGCAGAATCCTCTCCTATCTCCATGGCTACATGATCCTCAATAGCAGGGGTTAGGATGTGGATAATTGGGATCTTGATATCCTCTGGGATCTTCAAGGATGATCCTAGATTGGCCAATGCATCAGCCTCTGCGTTCTCTTCCCTTGGTACCTGTGTCAAACTAAAGGAAACAAAAGTGAGTGTCAATTCTTTGACTATCTCTAAATATTTGATTAGCTTTTCTCCCTTAACAGCATAGGATCCATTAAAGTGATTAGTGATTAATAATGAATCTACATGTACCTCAAGATACCTGATCCTCATATGCTTGGCAATTTGCAAACCAACTATCAAGGCTTCATATTCAGCCTCATTATTAGTAGTTTGAAACTCACAAGCTATGGAGTGGGGTATTATGTCCCCCTGTGGCGATTTTAGTAGTATTCAAAGTCCTGTTCCTTTGACAGTAGAGGCTCCATCAGTGAAGAGTATCCAAGGATCCTTAGATTCTTCAAGCTGTTGGACTTCTAACTCAGCTTCCTTTTGCAAGTCACTA
The DNA here is from genome assembly GCA_030545235.1 of Helianthus tuberosus. Taxonomy (NCBI): domain Eukaryota; kingdom Viridiplantae; phylum Streptophyta; class Magnoliopsida; order Asterales; family Asteraceae; genus Helianthus; species Helianthus tuberosus. The sequence continues at coordinate 43,304,044 of CM060358.1, read as the reverse complement.
CTGAAATCTGCCACAAAGTCAGCTAAGGCTTGGGATTTAATGGCAGTTCTAGGCTCATATCTTATATCATAAGCACTAAGCTTCACTGCCCACTTAGCCATCCTTCCTGACATTTCAGGTTTCCTGAGAATATTCTTAATTGGAAAATTAGTCTTAACAATAATGGCATGAGTCTCAAAATAATGTCTTAATTTAGTAGATGCCATAATTAATGCAAGGATAAGTTTCTCTAAGTGTGAATACCTGGATTCAACATCAAGTAAACTCTTACTTACATAATAAACAGGATGTTGTGTACCTTGGTGATACTTAACAAGGACCGCACTTACTGCTTTTGAGGATACTGCTAGGTATAAGGATAATATATCCCCCTTTTCTGGTTTCATCAAGGCGGGGGCTGAGGATAGGTAATCCTTAAGAGCTTTGAGGGCACTTTCATGCTTCTCAGTCCATTCAAATTTCTTGTTCTTCCTCAGGATGTCATAGAATTCCTTGCACTTTTCTTAGGATTTGGATATGAACCTATTCAAGGCTGCGATCCTGTCTGTCAATCTTTGCACATCCTTGGCATTGGCAGGAGATTTGATATTCACAATAGCCTTAATCTGCTCTGGACTTGCTTCAATGCCCCTCTTTGTCACCATATAGCCTAAGAATTTACCTGCTTTAACACCAAAATGACACTTGGAAGGATTTAGTTTCATATTAAATTTATCAAGGATATTGAATGCTTCCTCCAAGTCTTTAAGGTGATCCTCAGCTTTCTTGGACTTAACCACCATGCCATCTATATAGACTTCCATAGTGTGTCCAATTTGTTCTTTGAACATCATATTGACTAGCCTTTGATAAGTAGCACCTGCATTCCTTAGTCCAAATGGCATAGCAATATAACAATATATACCAGTTGGGGTCATAAAGGCTGTATCCTCTTGATCAGATGGTTCCATCTGAATTTGTTGAAATCCAGATGAAGCATCCATAAAAGTCAACAACTCATGACCCACGGTAACATCCACCATGGAGTCAATGTGGGGTAATGGGAAAGGATCCTTGGGACATGCCTTGTTTAAATCAGTAAAATCGACACATACCCTCCACTTTCCATTTTTCTTTTGAACAACAACCACATTGGCTAGCCACCTTGGATACTTAACCTCTCTTATCATACCTGCCCAAAGTAGTTTATCTACCTCCTCCTGGATAATAGCATTCCTTTCAGGTGCAAACTTCTTTCTTTTTTGATGAATTGGCTTGAATAACATGTCAATGCCGAGTTTATGAGTAATTATATCTTTAGATATACCTGTCATGTCTTCATGCTTCCAGGCAAAGGTAGTTTTCCTTCTTTTAAGGAAGGATACTATATTCTGTTCAATGTCACTAAGGATCCCTGATCCTATAAAGATCTTGGATTCAGGATTATGAGGATCCATGAGGATTTCTTTTACATCCTGCTCTCTTGCCTCCAAGACATCTCTTGAAGGATACTTTAATTGCTATTGCTCCCTTGGTCTTGAGGCTGGCTTCATTGATGAGGTATAGCAATTCTTAGCTTCTTGTTGATCACTCTCAATTTTCACCACTCCCCATGGACTAGGAAGCTTTACGCATTAATGATATGTGGATGGGACCGCCTTCATGTCATGTATCCACGGCCTGCCAAGGATAACATTACAACATGATAAGCAATCTATAACACACATTTTTTTTGATAAGAATGAAGTCCTTCAATATAGATAGGAAGTTTGATGTCCCCCAATGTGTTCTTGGTTTCTCCACTGAATCCCACAAGGACTGAGGATATTGGGACAATATCAGACTCCGGGATATTCATCTTCTTGAGGACATCAAGCTGAATGATGTTCACAGAGCTTCCTCCATCGATTAGGATCCTGCGAACAAAGTGGTTAGATATACATAAGGTAATAACAAGACCATCATGATGAGGATCCTGGACATCAACACGATCATCCTCATCAAAGGTTATGACTTTATCCTGGGTAACAATGGCGGTCCGGATGGGTCTGTCTCCATTATCCATCTTGGTTTCCTTGGCATGTCTTTTGGCTGCTAAAAAGGAGGTACCACAAATGTCTGATCCACCAGATATGAAGTTTATAACTTGTGCGTCTGCTGGAGGAGCAGGAGCCCTTTCCGGGATCCTTTCAGGATCCTGGATCCTTTCAGGATCCTGGATCCTTGACTTCTTTCGTCCCAAAAGCTCCTTCAAATGCCCCTTGCTTAACAAGTAACCAATTTCTTTTCTAAGTGCAATACATTCTTCTGTGAGATGCCCGAAATCCTCATGATAGGCACACCACTTGGACTTATCCTTTGTAGCAGCTGGTTTATCACTTTTTCTCGGCCACCTAGCTTTCTCACCTAGATTCTGCATTGCAAGAATTAGTTCATCGTTATCAACAGAAAAACATTATTCAGAAATGGGAGGATAATCCTCATCATCCTCTTCCTGTTCCACTGCATGCACGTTCTAGTTATCAGATTTGTTACATGACTTTGATTTGTTATTCCTAAAGTAGGATCCTTGATTTTCCTGTTTTGAGGATCCTGTCAGTCTTTCCTGGATCCTTTTATCGTCCTCTAATCGGATGAATCTAAGGGCCCTGGTTCTTACTTCATCAAGATTCCTGCAAGGGGTCATGACAAGATCATCATAGAATAAGGAATCCCTAAGCAATCCCATTTTAAAGGCTTCTACAGCCGTAGCAATATCCAGGTTAGGAATGTCTAAGGATTCTTTATTAAAGTTAGTGATGTAATCTCTAAGTGATTCATTTTGACCTTGTGTTACCCTATAAAGATCACTAGTTAATCGTTCAAATTTTCTACTACAATAGAATTGGCTATTAAACAGATTAACTAGATTAGCAAATGAAGTAATAGAGTAAGGGGGAAGACTTAGCAGCCATTTAAGAGCAGATCCTGTGAGTGTGGATCCAAATCCCTTGCATAGACATGCTTCTTTTAACCTCTCAGGAATTGGATTAATCTCCATCCTCTCCCTGTATTGAGCTACATGTTCCTCTGGATCCGTTGAACCATCATATAGCTTCATAGATGGTATCTGGAATCTTTTGGGTATCTCAGCATCACACAAGGGTGGTGCAAAATGAGATATCCTATGGCTACCGTCTGCGATCTCAGGAATGGGCTTGACCACTCCTGGAACACTGGATATCATATCCTTAAGCTTCTGTAATTCCCTAGCCATAGCCTGATTGATACCTGTATCCTGCATGGAGCCATGGTTAGTGTTATATGAATTATTAAAAGTGTTACCTCCCATGGGATTCGAGTTTGGAATTGCCGATGTGAATCCATATTGACGGGATTCTGGTATGATTGAAGGACCATAGGAAGCAATGGTTTGCATTGGTATGAAGTCTCCTTGATGAACATCCGAACTTGGAGGCTGCATATTTCTCAAGAATCCTTGATCCTGAAAGATGTTGGATCCTTGAACCAGAGAGGATCCTTGAACCTGAAAGGATCCTGGAACCATAGAGAATCCTTGGACCTGGGAGGATCCTTGGACTGTGTGCATTCCCAAATATCCTCCTGAGCTGACGAAGGATCCCTGATGCTGAAAAGAGGGTCTCGATGGCTGAAAACTGGATCCTTGAGGCTGGAAGTGAGAGCCAAATGCTTGACTCATAGTTGCTGTTCCATAACGACTTTCTGATGGACCACTTTGATACTGGATGCCCGGAACTGCCGATTGTAAGGTTGTTACAACTGGAGTATCGAAATCCAATGACCTTGGTATCGGAGGAGAGTGATCCTCCATTGATTTCTTCTGTTTCTTGATATCACCAATCTCCTGGAGGATCCTTTCATTGGTTTTGTCCTGCTCTTGCACGCGATCTCTCATCTGCAAAATCACAGTAAAAAGATCATTAGTAGTAGGATTAGAGGGCACAGAAGAAGTTGGTGGTTTTGAGAAAATGGGGGTTTGTCCCTTCGCAACATTTTCAGCATTCTTCTGGGATCCAGAAGGTGGTGGAGGCAAAGGAGGAACGCCCTGTGAAGAACTCATTGTCGGCATAGAGCTTGATGTGTTCTTTGTTGAGGAAGCCATCTGCTTGGTTGTAACGAACCGAAATGACCACAAAAATATGAATCTTCTTAGGAATGAAGCACCAATTGCCCCACGGTGGGCGCCAAACTGTTTTGGTCAAAAATCAAGCGAAGATAATGCAACCAAATCTTTTGTTGTGAGGTGTGAAGCTTGAATCAATGAACAATATTAAGGATCACTCAGAAATGTAATGAACAAGTGACACAATGATTTATACGAGGAAAAAGCCCTTGATCAAGAGTTAATCTCCGGCATAAAAAACCTCGGGTGATGGAAACTACCGATCACCAACTCAGATTAAACAGAAAATGTATTACAACTTTGGACGATAGCGAGCTAGTTACAAGGATCACTAGAGTTTAATGTGCAAAAAAGTGAGTAATCGCCGAGCAAACTGTCGAGAGTTGATGAGAGCAGTTACGAGTGTGTGTGTTTAGCCAAAAAATAGCCAAGTGTTTTAATCTAGCTCGCTATCCCCTTATAAATTTGGAAAATATCTAAGCTAACTAACTATCCGCATTTCGTGCAAGTCTTCCACGACCTCCATAACGTCCATATTAGTCAAGCACGTGCGGAATAAAAAGGGAATATGCTCCAGGAATGTCGCCAAGACCTAGTCCAAGCACGTACTCCTGCAAAACAACTTCATATTCAAAGCAGACAATCGTTAGTGTAAGGATCACTATGATGATCCTGGATCCTGATCCTACAATACTCTCTGAGGATCACTAATTCAAACAGAATTGAGGATCCCTAAGCCTGACAGTAATTGAGGATCACTGATCTTTGGAAAATCCTCCCCTAACAATAGGTATCTCTAAAGATATTATTACTCATAAACTTGGCATTAACAGGTCATTCAAACCCATACATCAAAAGAGGAGAAAATTTGTACCTGAAAGGAATGCCATCATCCAGGAGGAGGTAGACAAACTGCTCAGAGCAGGTATGATTAGAGAGGTTAAGTATCCAAGGTGGTTAGCGAATGTGGTTGCTGTTCAAAAGAAAAATGGAAAGTGGAGGGTGTTTTGGTCAAAAATCAGACGAGGATAATGCAACCAAACTCTTTGTTACGGGGTATGATGCTTGAATTGGTAAACAACAATGAGGATCACTATGAAATGAATTGCACAAGGGACACAAAGATTTATACGAGGAAAAAGCCCTTGATCAATGTATGATCTCCGGCATAAAAAACCTCGGGTGATGGAAACTACCGATCACCAACTCAAATTAAACAATAATTCTTTTACAACTTCGGATGATAGCGAGCTAAATACAAGGATCACTATAGTGAATTGTGTAGGAAAGTGTGTAATCGCCAAGTGAGTTCACGAGAGCTGGTGAGAGCAGTTGTACGAGTGTGTGTGTAGCCAAAAAATAGCCAAGTGTTGTCTAATTAGCTCGCTACCCCTTTTAAATTTAGTAAAATATCTAAATAACTAACTATCCGCAATTCATGCCTTCTCCCCACGATCTCCATAACGTTCACCATGGTCAAGCACGTGCGGAATAAGCGTGGAATATTCTTCAGGAACGTTACCAAGACTAAGTCCAAGCTGGTATTCCTGCAAAACAACATCGAATTCAAAGCAAACAATCATTAGTATAAGGATCCTTAGGATGATCCATGATCCTGATCCTGAAGCGCTTCTGAGGATCTCTAACTAACACATAAGTAAGGATCACCAAACAGGATAACAATTGAGGATCACGGGTCACTCAAAAATCCTCCCCTAACAATTGCCCCCAAAATATAAGGAGTAATACTGTAAATAAACGAGTTGTATTTTGTTGATCTTATCCGCAACAAAGTAACGGATAACTAGCCGTTGAAGACGGACTAGCCGTTGCAAACCTGACGTCACTGAAGTGACAATCCTGCAAATCATCATTATAAATAGGAGTTAGAGATAGGATCAATTTGCATTTAAATCCGAGAGAAACTCCCTTTAAATTCTCAGCCGAAGATCAATCAGGTATCTCTTTTCCTATTTCTCCTTCTCTTACTCTGTTTTTCTTTCTTTACCAACATCACGTTAAGAATGATGCTCCAGTCCTCCCCCGCCAAGGATCACCAAAAGGATAGCCCCTTGAAGAGTCAAGGGATCATCAAAGACTCAGCGAATGAGAGGTGTTGCTTTTCTGATCCGCAAATAGATAAGATCCGGCACTGCTTTCCGGCGAACACCTTTTTCAAACCCTTTGACCCCACTGTTCTGAGCGACTACACTTCTGAGACATGGGTTGCCTTTCCGGTTACCCCATTCACCATAGGATACACCTATCCTTTCCCAGCTTTTACCCAATCCTATTTCTCCCTTACTGGCATCTCCTACATCCAAGCTATGCCGATGATCTGGAGGGTTCTATATACCCTTGAAAGGATCATAGAGCAGGAAGGGATTGATTTAGGAATGTCAGAACTGGCAGAGATGTATGATCTTACGACGTTTGGATCCCACCGATATCTGTTTAAGCGAAAACCCGGCGAAGAACATCCCATTTTTAAAGCCACCAAGAACGATACGAACTGGAAACGACGCTTTTTCTTTGTCAGAAGGGATACCATTCCAAACGGAAAGGATCTACCAAGGAAGTGGTCCACCCATGGTAGGACAGAGGATCCTGAGAAGGATCACCAGGTAGTCTTGTTTTTGTATAAGGATCACTAACACCCTTTTGTTTTATGTTATAGAGCTATCTCTGTTTCGCACCTCATACCATCTCCTGATACTAAGGAAAGGCTTGCTGCTTTTAGAAGGCTTGAACCTGTAACCAGATCATTCAAGACAGACTCCCAGGATTCACAAGAAGTATCCTCAGGTTCTATCACCATGTCAAGTAAGTATCCTACTTTTTATATAGTTAAAGCTTGAAATTAATAGTTAAATAGAAATAGGATAAGGACACTTATCTTGTTTTGAATGTGTAGGTGCCGGAAAAGCTTCCAAGCCTGCCTCCCAGTTCAACATGGCTGACCTTGACACTGTTCGATCCAGAAAGAAGAAGGCCATTGCCAGCCCTAGTGTCTCCATCCCCAAGGCACCCACTAAAGGAAGGGGTGGCAAGAAGAGGAAAAACTCTGAGATAGAGGACCTACAAGGCCTGCCACTGATCCGCCACCAGTTCCTTGAATACTTCAATGACGCGAGGATCACCAATTCTGCCTAGGTATCCTACTTATCTGAGGATCACCTAATCTTGAACTGCTTTGTCTCTTTTGCAGAAATTTGCTGAGATTGAAGACTACGTGGGGAGCGTTGAGGAGCTGGATAAGAAGATCGCCGACCTCCAACAAGTTGCAGTGCTCAAGGATCTCAAGATTGCTGATCTCGAAAAAGCCCTTCAAGACGCCAAGACTAAGACAACTAAAATCTTGATCGACATCGACTACGAGAAGCATGATCTCATAGAAGGTGCAAAGGTCTCCGCTGCCATCACAATGTACAAGACAAAACTGAAGATGGCCAAGGAGGCTCAAGATCCTGACTTCGACAGAAGCAGCTGGGATGTTGAGGGTTGGAAGGCGAGGTTAGCTGATCTGGAAGATGATGAGGAGGCTGAGGAGGTTTTGGCGATCGAGGCTGGAAGCAGTGGAAAGGATCAGGTGAAGGATACCGAAGCTGGAGGGGATGAAGATGCAGCGAAGGTGTAGGCTGCATGATTGGGCGATGATGGACATTCTTAGATGTAGCCGGAGCCCAATTTTTTAAATTCGGTAGTAATTTGTTTTGTGGTTGTGCTGTTTTAAAACAATGATGGTCTGTATTTGAACAATAGTTTTAGGATTAAGGATCTAGGATCCTTTGAACAATAGGTAGGATTAAAAATGGCGGAGGGATCCTCTGTTTGGGGGATGAAGCCATTGTGATCCTGCCGCCTTTTGATTTCCTGCACTTGCTATAACCGCATTAACAATGGACACCCGTTGCCAACCCATGTGGACGGGCCATGTTTTGCTGGTAGAAACGTGGGTTGGCAATTTTGACAACCTTCGACGGTTAAACCTTTGTTAATAAAATAACTTTAATCTTTTTTGGCTTATCTTGTGTTATTATCCTTGTTTGTCCTTTTAATTTTCAATTGTTTTGATGTACACTTGTCAGAATAAGAAAAGTTGAACAAATTAGATAAAAAGTTTAGGATATGATCCAGGATCAAATATCCTATTGTTGAAAAATTCCAAAAAGTAGTATATTTTAAGGATCATGAGTTCAGTTGTCAAAGTATTAGGGTTATTCAAATAATCAATGAATAAAATCAAAATAGTTAAGGATCATACCTGAGGATCCAAGTTAGGATCCTAACCCTTAATACTATAACCAGGATAACCATAGGACAAACCTTAGTAAGAGGTAAGGATCAAGGATCCTTGGTTGTTTAACTTCGAAGACCTGAAATAGAACATAACTTGGGACTAAGCCATTATAAGATAAAAGTTAGCAACTGGGGACAAGCCCAAAGGATAACTGGGGACAAGCCCAAGGATAACTGGGGACAAGCCCAAGGATCGTGTGTGAACTGGAGTATGGCCCTAACTGGCGACTATCCAAACTTAGTGGCATGAAAATGCCAAAACCTTAGCTAACGTGTAAACGTTAGAAACCTTAAGAACGGATGTATGGTACGTCTACCATTATACGTAGGATCCTAAGTATAGCCAGTACAATGGAATTATCAGCCCCTAAAACGAGTACTGGTCCCACTGCCATGAACTATACTAGGATCATCGTGCGCTACTGGCGGAACTGGGGTCAAGCCCAAATAACTGGTGTCAAACCCAAGTAACTGGTTGCTTTTGTGGATAATCATCCTTTTGCTAAGAGTACCTGAAGCTTCAAAACTCAAAATCATGTGAAATGGGGATAAAGGATGCAGGATCCTTATCCTTATGTGAGAAAGTAAGGAAATGAAATAGTTTAAGATTAGAACGTTACCAAAATGAGGATCATCTGTGCTTTAAGGATCCTTTAAGGATATTTATCATGTGAGGATCATGGATCCTTATCACATGAAGTACTTCTTCAAATGGACAGCATTCCAGGCTCTAGGTAGCAAATCACCTTCCATTGTTAGCAATCGATATACCCCCTTTCCTGCCTCAGCTTCAATCAAGTAAGGTCCTTCCCATTTTGGTGCCAACTTTCCATCAGCAGGATTGGTGGTATTCTGAAATGCTTTCCTTAGTACCATATCACCAACTTGGAATTTCCTGATCCTGACATTTTTGTTGTAGGCTCCAGCCATTCTTTGCTGATAACTGGCCATCCTTATCCTTGCCAAATCTCTGATTTCTTCTATGGTATCTAGATCTTGAACCAAGTTCTCATCATTTTCCTCAGGATCACGAATACTTGTTCTAGCAGTTGGAGCCACCATTTCTGTAGGGATCACTGATTCTGCCCCAAATACCAAAGAGAATGGAGTTTGGCCTGTAGCATTCTTAGGAGTTGTCCTATCAGCCCAAAGCACATAAGGTAATTCTTCTACCCATTTCCCTTTCTTGGATCCAAGCTTCTTCTTCAAATTGTTGATGATGATCTTATTGGAGGATTCTGCCTGACCATTAGCTTGTGGGTGGACTGGTGTTGATGTTATCATCTTAATCCTCCAGCTGTCACAAAAGTTAGTAGTTCTGCCCCCAATGAATTGGGAACCATTATCACATATAATTTCAGAAGGCATACCAAATCTAGTTATAATATTTCTTTTAATGAAGGATATAACTTCCTTTTCTCTGACTTGTGCAAAAGCCTCAGCCTCTATCCACTTGGAGAAGTAATCAGTCATAGCAAGCATGAACACTTTTCCACCAGGTGCCTTAGGGAGCTTACCAACTATATCCATGCCCCATCTCATGAATGGCCAAGTGGAGGAAATAGGATGCAATAATTCAGCTGGTTGATGAAGGATATTGCTGTGTCTCTGACAAGGATCACATTTCTTAGCATACTCCACAGCATCTCTCTTCATGGTCGGCCAATAGTATCCTGTCCTAAGAATCCTTGAGAATAATGCCCTGCCCCCAGTGTGGTTTCCGCAATCTCCTTCATGGAAGTCTTTTAAAACTTCTTGGATTTCAGGATCCTCAATGCATCTTAAATATGGTCCTGCAAGAGATCGTTTATACAACATATTATTTAAAATTGTGAATTGAGATACCTTAATTTTGAAAGCCCTAGGGTTTTCTCCTGTAGGAATCTCTCCATGTTGTATGTATCTCATGATTGGAAGGATCCATGATCCTGAATGAGATTGATTATCATCACTAGGGATGATTGCAGAATCCTCTCCTATCTCTATAGCCACATGATCCTCGATAGCCGGGGTCAGGATATGGATAATAGGGATCTTGATATCCTCCGGGATCTTCAAGGATGATCCTAAATTGGCTAATGCATCTGCCTCTGCATTCTCTTCCCTTGGTACCCGTGTCAAACTAAAGGATACAAAAGAGAGTGCCAATTCTTTGACTATCTCCAAATATTTGATTAGCTTTTCACCTTTAACAGCATAGGATCCATTAAAGTGATTAGTGATTAACAAAGAATCTACATGTACCTCAAGATACCTGATCCTCATATGCTTAGCAATTTGCAAGCCAGCTATCAAGGCTTCATATTCAGCCTCGTTGTTAGTGGTTTGGAACTCACAAGCTATAGAGTGGGGTATTATGTCCCCCTGTGGCGATTTTATTAGTATTCCAAGCCCTGTTCCTTTGACATTTGAGGATCCGTCAGTATAGAGTATCCAAGGATCCTTGGTCTCCTCTAGCTGCTGAACTTCTAACTCAGCTTCCTCTTGCAAATCACTACTGAAATCTGCCACAAAGTCGGCTAATGCTTGGGATTTAATGGCTGTCCTGGGCTCATATCTTATATCATATTCACTAAGCTTCACTGCCCACTTAGCCATCCTTCCTGACATTTCAGGTTTCCTGGATTCAGCATCAAGTAAACTCTTACTACTTTTGAGGATACCGCGAGATATAAGGATAACACATCTCCTTTTTCTGGTTTCATCAAGGCCGGGGCCGAGGATAGGTAATCCTTAAGAGCCCTTAAGGCACCTTCAAGCTTCTCAGTCCACTCGAATTTCTTGTTCTTCCTTAGGATATCATAGAATTCCTTGCACTTTTCTGAGGATTTGGATATGAATCTGTTTAAAGCCGCAATCCTGCCTGTTAACCTCTGAACATCCTTAGCATTGGCAGGGGATTTGATGTTTACTATGGCTTTGATTTGTTCTGGACTGGCTTCGATGCTGTAACAACTCTCATCAAAAGTTATATTTATTTAATTAAACTGTCCAACGGGAAACCCTAATTGAGAAACCCAAGTGATTCTGTATAATCCCTAAAATTTTCAGAACATTTGGAATCAGGATTATGGCCCCTAAAACTAAGGGGGGGGGGGGGTAAACCCTAGTTATAGTTATCTACTGAAAACGCTGTCAAAAAATGAGAATTAACGAAATGTCGACTCAGCAGGCCTATACTAGTGACAAGGCTACCCTAGGGTAGATTGACACCCCAGGCGAGTCGCGACAGGATCAGCAACATCTCCCGCGACACGCGGGGGAAACCAATTTCACGTATAAATAGCAGGGTCTGTTTCATGCAATTGAGTGTTCGTTCGACGTTCAATTTCGAATTGTACGCTGAGTTATAGCATAAACAGTCTCAAAACACACACTGATCACGAAGTGCTGCCACAATCAGGGTAATAACTCGATCGCTGCTACGATTCAATGTCCGATCGATTAAACTATCCAATGGATGTTTAAGTGCTGCCCACATTAGGGTTTATGCTTTGTCATTCGTCGTTAAATTGATGGATGTTTAAGTATCGCACTTTGTCATTCATTGTGAAGGTTGTAATCTCGTGAGTTATCGTAAATGCTGTATTAAGTTACTAACCTAGTTTGTGTGCATGATTATTTAAACTAGGTTATCAAGGCTAATCAGTAGAATAAGCTCTGTTAAATCTACAATGTGAGTCATTCTCTTTTTATCAAATTACTTTTGAAAGCATGTTTATTTTCAAAGGTTATAATTATAGGGATTAAGTCTATGTAATCTGAAATTACTGCCAGTATGTGGGGGGATGTGCACATAGCTACTAATTATTTATCACTTGTGGGTAAACGGACCCAGCAAGTGATATGTCCACAGTCACAAGTCCGGTCAAGTGACAACTGGGTCAGTTAATTCAAAAGATAGAAACATTGTAATCGCTCTTAATACTGTAAATTATAACAACCAGGTCGTTTTATTTAAATAAAATGATTCACTCAGTATTTCCCGCTGACAAAACCTTTTTCAAACATGTTTCAGGTGATCTGTTGTGATCCAGGAAAAGTGCCGTGAAGCACTATCAGCTTAAGGAAGTGGCTCAGTATAAAATAAAGAAACATATTTTGTAAAATAAAAGATTTCTCCGTGAAATCTCAATATTGTAAATTACCGGGTTTTATCCCGAATTGTGAAATAAAATAATCGGGAAATATTTCAGTTTTAAAAAGATCCTGAAGAAACTTCCGCTGTTAATTAAATACCACGGGATTTCTGTTCCGCGGCTCCTGAAACGGGTCAAACCGGGTCGGGGGCCGTGACAGAAATAAGGTGGTATCAGAGCAACTGATTTAAGCCTATTAAGTATTTAGAAATACTTAATTTTACTGATTGCCAAGTATGTGATTATGTGTTTTATTAACTGATTATTTGTTAATTACACTATGGGTAAACAAAAGCTGTCAAACATCTATCTTAAACTAGATAGGTCATCCAACGAGAAGGGAAGTTCATCCCAAACAAAACCTTATGTAATTCCTGAAGAAGGAATATTTGTCCGTAAGGCACATTACGAGGAACCACTTTCTCCTAATAAAAGAAGTTTGATTATTAGGAAAAGTCAGGAGGAAATAAGGAAAAACCGAGAGAAGAAAGTTAAACAAGAAACCCAGGACTTAATCAATAAATCACCTTGGGAGGACAAATTAGATGAGAAATGGGCAAATTTTTATATGCTAGCTACAGTAGCAGAAAATGCAAATCTCTAAATACTCCAAAGTTTTAGCACTTTTGTGTTCCAGAAACCTTATTTAGTAAATAAATAAGTTTACAGTAAATCGTAGTATAATTTACTTGTCAATTGTTTTATGTATGCAATAATATTTACGGATTATCTATAAAATTTTGTTATTTTATTTTAACATTTGTTATGTATTTTGCATATATGCTAAACAGCATGAATGAGATATCTGAAGGTTTAGAAAATCTTAACCTCTATCCCGTTAAGATAGAAGTTTCCAAGGAATTCACTGGTTACTTCGCTGATAAAGAAGAACCCATGGAATTTCAATCCAAACCACTGGCAAAACCTAAACCCAAGAAAAGAAGCAGATTTGTGGGCTGGAGGCGTGTACGAAGGAAAAAGCCAGCAACAAGAAAGGTTACTACAACTGAAGAACCAAAAGACAAAGGAAAAGGGATAGAAATTGAGGAAAATATTAATCAAGTAGATATAGAAGCTGAGAAGAGTTTTAAGCAAACAGAAAGAGAAATCGGAGAAAGTTCTAGACAGAAACAGAAAATGACTCCCTGGGAATTTTTAGATCATAAATTAGTAATGAGTGACCTCATCGGACCTGCCGATGGAAACCTTGAACCAGCTAATCCAAACCTTATATTTACTGAAGAAGATCTTTTTAGTTACCCACTAGAAGTTCCAATACCAATCAATCTGGAACCTGTTATTCCAGATCCTATTGTCCAACCTCAACCACTACCAGTAGAATTAGATGAATGGTGGACAACTGATTGGCAATACCAAAATCTTTTAAACAACCCTGATACATTTTTCCCACAAATTGACCGAGAACCTCCACTATATCCAACTATGAAACCGGAAAATCTGACTGAACTTCGTCTTTGGGGTGAAGAGTTAATTGATGCAGGAAATAGGATTAGGGATATTGGAGAAAGAGTTACTTGGAAGTATGACGAAAGGGAGCGTCGTTTTTAAGAAATTAGCTGACCAGATAATGGGAGTTTGCAGGAATATTTGTTAATAAATAATCATAATAACCAGTATGTGTAATAACTTAACAATAAAACGTTGTATGATAATCGTGTGTACGAGGCATAATATAATGAAACTTGTGAAATAAATAATTTTTGGTTATACATGTTAATGTGATTATGTGCAAACTGTTTTATTATATTTGTATTTATACTCATTATTTATATAAAATTAATTATCAGATGGCAAACATTGGTAATGAACCAGTAAATGAGGTTAATCAGTCGGAGCAACATCCAGGAGATCAATATATGACTAGACAAGATATCGAAAATATTGTTGCTCAAGGGATAGCCAATGCTATTCCAGCCATCGTTGCTGCTGTAAAGAATCCAATCGAACCACAACAAATAGTTCCTAGTAAACGTATTTCTGAAGATAACTTCAGTAATAGTGTAAACGGAGGCAATGATCATGTTAACCATAATGGGGAACCACATCAAGCTCCATTACCTAAGAAAATGAAAACTGCAACGCCTGGTTGCACTTTCAAAGAATTCCTTGCTTGTAAACCCACTGAATTTGCAGGCAATGAAGGAGCAACTGCATCACTGCGTTGGTTAGAGAAAACCGAAGCAGTCATTGCAATAAGTAAATGTGCTAAAGATGATCAGGTCATGTACGCATCAAATCTCTTTAAGGAAGGAGCACTTGAATGGTGGAACACTGTGTTACAATCAAAAGGAAGAATTTAAGGGTTTTGTAGAAAGAAAATTTTGTCCCGAGTATGAAAAGGAACAAATGACAAATAAGTTCCTAAATCATCGGATGATGGGTGTAGATTGTCGCGGTTATACTTTGACATTCTTTGAATATGCTAGAGTGGTACCAACACTGGCTTCGCCAGAACCGGTACTCATTTCTCGCTACATTTGGGGACTGATTAGTGAAATCCGCAATATTGTTAAACCTGCGAGACCTCGCACTATTGACGTTGCTGTGGAATTAGCTAATACCCTAACCGATGAATTTGTACGCACACAAGATGAAAACAGAAAGAAGGAACTGGCTCATAAAATTACCCAAGGATTTCGTACGGGTAATAATAACAGCTTCAAGAGAAAAGGAACAGGGCAATCTTCAACCTTGCCGTTCTGTCAAAATTGCAAAAAGAAACATTTTGGAAAATGCAAAGTATATTGCAATTTTTGCAAAACTGTAGGGCATCGTGAAGAAAATTGCAGGAAGAAATCCATAATTTGTTACAATTGTGGAGAGGCAGGACATTTCAAAACAGAATGTCCTAAATTAATCAAACCAGCAGACAACAAAACTAAGGCGACCGACGGAACTATTAAGAAGAATGCTAGGGCATTTCAGCTAACCACCCAAGAAGCAGAACTCATCCCAGATGTGATAGCGGGTAGGTTCTTAGTTCACAACATTTATGCCAAAGTATTATTTGACTCTGGTGCGAACCAAAGTTTTATAAATACTTCATTCTGTCAATCTCTTAATTTACCTTTAACCAATATTAGGCAGATTTTTACAGTTGAAACGGCAGACGGAAATTCAGTTAAAATAGATAAAGTTTTGCAAGAAGAAAACATAGAACTTTTAGGACATAAATTCTCTGCAAACTTATTGCCAATGAAGTTAGCTGAATTTGATGTTGTATTAGGAATGGATTGGTTAGTAACCAACCATGCTAGAATCCTTTGTGATCAGAATTCCATAGAAATTCAATCACCCACCGGAGAAGTAATTAGGATTACAGGAGATAAACCACGTAAGCCCATGAAGTTCATATCAGTAATGAAAGTTGCGAATTATGAACGAAAACAAGGAATAGTATATATGATTTCAGTAATCATTAGTACTATGGGTAAAGAACTTAAGGAAATTCCCGTAGTCTCAGAATATCCAGATATATTCCCAGAAGATTTACCGGGATTACCTCCGGATAGGGAAGTAGAATTTAGGATTCATCTAATTCCAGGAACTACACCGGTAGCCAAGGCACCTTATCGGTTAGCACCCACAGAAATGTTAGAATTGAAAACGCAATTAGATGAATTACTAAATAAAGGATTCATACAACCTAGCTCATCCCCTTGGGGAGCGCCAGTGTTGTTTGTAAAAAAGAAAGATGGTTCAATGAGAATGTGTATCGATTATAGAGAATTGAATAAGGTTACAATTAAGAATCGATACCCATTACCTAGGATTGATGATCTGTTTGATCAACTTTAGGGGGCTAGATATTTTTCTAAGATAGATTTACGCTCCGGATATCATCAATTGAAGGTACAAGAAGAAGACATACCTAAAACTGCTTTCAGAACTAGGTATGGTCATTACGAGTTTACAGTCATGCCCTTTGGGTTAACGAATGCACCTGCTGCATTCATGGACATGATGAATAGGATCTGTAAACCATATTTGGATAAATTTGTAATTGTTTTTATAGACGATATACTTATTTATTCCAAAAGTCAGACAGAGCATTGTGACCACCTTCATGCACTCTTAACTTTGTTAAGAAAAGAAAAGCTTTATGCCAAATTCTCGAAGTGTGAATTTTGGTTACAAGAAGTGCAATTCTTAGGACATATGGTGAATCACGAAGGTATTCACGTAGATCCTGCTAAGATAGAAGCAATTACCAATTGGAAGGTTCCACAAACAGCAATGGAAATTAGAAGTTTTATAGGTTTAGCTGGGTATTATAGACGGTTTATTAAGGATTTTTCCAAAATAGCCGTACCATTAACTAAGCTAACCTGTAAAGCGGTTAAGTTTAAATGGGGATCAAAGCAAGAAGAAGCCTTTAGAATATTAAAGCAGAAATTAACAAATGCACCAATTTTAGCCTTACCAGAAGGAACTGAAGATTTTGAGGTATATTGTGATGCTTCAAAACTAGGATATGGATGTGTGCTTATGTAACGCAAAAAGGTGATTGCATATGCCTCAAGACAATTGAAAAAGCACGAAGAAAACTATACGACTCATGATTTAGAATTGGGAGCCGTAATTTTTGCCCTTAAGATTTGGAGACATTATCTTTACGGAAGTAAATTTACTGTCTACACAGACCACAAAAGTTTAAGATATATATTTGGGCAAAAAGAGTTAAACATGAGGAAAAGGAGATGGATGGAAATCCTAAGTGACTACGACTGTGATATTCAGTATCATGAAGGAAAGGCAAATGTAGTTGCAGATGCCTTAAGTCGTAAGTATTATGAGAAATAACGACGGGTTCGTGCTCTCAGATTAAATCTACAAATAGATTTAATGGAACAATTGAAGAATGTTCAAGCTACAGTAATCAAGGATGATGCTGAAGGAATGAAAGGACGAATCAAGGAATTAGAACAAGGAGTAGATGGAGTTTGGAGATTCCACAAAAGTAGAATTTGGGTACCTAAGCATGGAGATTTAAGACCTAAGATTTTAGAGGAAGCTCATAAATCTAGGTATACTATGCACCCAGGAAACAATAAGATGTACCAAGATTTAAGAAAGAACTTTTGGTGGATAGGAATGAAAAAGGATATAGCACGATATGTTTCTAAATGTCTCACTTGTTCACAAGTTAAGGCAGAACATCAGAAACCCTCAGGTCTACTACAACAATTAGAAATGCCAGTATGGAAATGGGAACTTATAACAATGGATTTTGTTACTAAGTTACCCAAAACTAGAAAAGGTAATGATGCAATTTGGGTAATTGTGGATCGATTAACCAAATCAGCTCACTTTCTACCAATGAAAGAAACCTTTAGTATGGAAAGATTGGCAAAATTGTATGTAGATGAAGTTTTATCCTTACATGGAGTTCCACTCTCCATTGTTTCAGATAGGGATAGTCGTTTTACTTCTCATTTCTGGAAAAGTTTCTAGCAAGCTATGGGAACTCGATTAAATCTGAGCACTGCATATCATCCCCAAACAGACGGACAAAGTGAAAGGACGATCCAAACTCTAGAAGACATGCTCAGAGCATGTGTAATAGATTTTGGTGGAAATTGGGATGATCATTTACCATTAATTGAATTCTCCTATAACAATAGCTATCATTCAAGTATTGAAACCGCCCCATTTGAGGCACTATATGGAAGAAAGTGCAGAACTCCAGTTTGTTGGGCAGAAATAGGAGAAAGTCAATTATCAGGTCCTGAAATAGTGCAAGAAACGACTGATAAGATTACTCAAATCAAGGAAAGACTGAAGACGGCTCGAGATCGCCAGAAAAGTTATGCAGACAATAGATGCAAGCCGTTAGAATTCCAAGTTGGAGACAAAGTACTATTAAAAGTTTCTCCTTGGAAAGGAGTAGTTAGATTCGGAAAGAAAGGAAAGCTAAGTCCAAGGTACGTAGGACCATTTTCAGTGATCCAACGTATAGGACCAGTTGCTTATCGTTTACAACTACCAGAAGAATTAGCAGGAGTACATGATGTATTTCATGTATCCAATCTCAAGAAATGCTTATCAGATGAATCACTGGTAGTACCTCTTCGAGATATAAAGGTAAACGAAAAGTTGAAATTTGTTGAGAAACCTCTTCAAATTGAGGATCGAAAGATCAAGTTTCTCAAACACAATCGACTAGTGTTAGTCAAAATCAGATGGGATTCAAAAAGAGGAGCTGAATATACTTGGGAGCTGGAATCAGAAATGAAGCGAAAGTATCCTCACTTATTTCAGTAATTCTCGAGGACGAGATTTTTATTAAGGTGGGGAGAATGTAACAACTCTCATCAAAAGTTATATTTATTTAATTAAACTGTCCAATGGGAAACCCTAATTGAGAAACCTAAGTGATTCTGTATAATCCCTAAAATTTTCAGAACATTTGGAATCAGGATTAGGGCCCCTAAAACTAAGGGGGGGTAAACCCTAGTTATAGTTATCTACTGAAAACGCTGTCAAAAATGAGAATTAACGAAATGTCGACTCAGCAGGCCTATACTAGTGACAAGGCTACCCTAGGGTAGATTGACACCCCAGGAGAGTCGCGACAGGATCAGCAACATCTCCCGCGACACGCGGGGGAAACTAATTTCACGTATAAATAGTAGGGTCTGTTTCAGGCAATTGAGTGTTCGTTCGACGTTCAATTTCGAATTGTACGCTGAGTTATAGCATAAACAGTCTCAAAACACACACTGATCACGAAGTGCTGCCACAATCAGAGTAATAACTCGATCGCTGCTACGATTCAATGTCCGATCGATTAAACTATCCAATGGATGTTTAAGTGCTGCCCACATTAGGGTTTATGCTTTATCATTCGTCGTTAAATCGATGGATGTTTAAGTATCGCACTTTGTCATTCATTGTGAAGGTTGTAATCTCGTGAGTTATCGTAAATGATGTATTAAGTTACTAACCTAGTTTGTGTGCATGATTATTTAAACTAGGTTATCAAGGCTAATCAGTAGAATAAGCTCTGTTAAATCTGCAATGTGAGTCATTCTCTTTTTATCAAATTACTTTTGAAAGCATGTTTATTTTCAAAGGTTAAAATTACAGGGATTAAGTCTATGTAATCTGAAATTACTGCCAGTATGTGGGGGGATGTGCACATAGCTACTAATTATTTATCACTTGTGGGTGAACGGACCCAGCAAGTGATATGTCCACCGTCACAAGTCCGGTCATGTGACAACTGGGTCAGTTAATTCAAAAGATAGAAACATTGTAATCGCTCTTAATACTGTAAATTATAACAACCAGGTCGTTTTACTTAAATAGAATGATTCACTCAGTATTTCCCGCTGACAAAACCTTTTTCAAACATGTTTCAGGTGATCTGTTGTGATCCAGGAAAAGTGCCGTGAAGCACTATCAGCTTAAGGAAGTGGCTCAGTATAAAATAAAGAAACATGTTTTTGTAAAATAAAAGATTTCTTCGTGAAATCTCAATATTGTAAATTACCGGGTTTTATCCCGAATTGTGAAATAAAATAATCAGGAAATATTTCAGTTTTAAAAAGATCCTGAAGAAACTTCCGCTGTTAATTAAATACCACGGGATTTCTGTTCCGCGGCTCCTGAAACGGGTCAAACCGGGTCGGGGGCCGTGACAGATGTCTCTCTTTGTTACCATATATCCTAAGAATTTACCTGCTTTAACACCAAAGTGACATTTTGAAGGATTAAGTTTCATGTTATATTTGTCAAGGATATTGAATGCTTCCTCCAAGTCTCCTAGGTGATCCTCAGCCTTTTTTGATTTTACCACCATATCGTCTATATAAACCTCCATAGTTTGTCCAATCTGATCCTTGAACATCATATTCACTAGCCTTTGATAAGTTGCACCTGCATTTCTTAGTCTGAATGGCATAGCAATATAGCAGTATATACCAGTTGGAGTCATAAAGGCTGTATCCTCTTGATAGGATGGTTCCATTTGAATTTGTTGAAATCCAGATGAAGCATCCATAAAAGTTAACAGTTCATGACCCGCAGTTACATCCACCATGGAGTCAATGTGGGGTAATGGGAAAGGATCCTTGGGACATGCCTTATTTAAATCAGTGAAATCGACACATACCCTCCACTTTCCGTTTTTCTTTTGAACAACAACCACATTGGCCAACCATCTTGGATACTTGACCTCTCTAATCATACCTGCTCGAAGTAATTTCTCTACCTCCTCCTGGATAATGGCATTTCTTTTTGGTGCAAATTTCCTCCTCTTTTGATGGATTGGTTTGAAGGACCTATCAATGCCAAGTTTGTGAGTGATTATATCTTTAGATATATCTGTCATGTCTTCGTGTTTCCATGCAAAGGTAGTCTTTCTCCTTTTGAGGAAGGATATGAGGTCTTCCTTTATTTCGCCAAGGATCCCTGATCCTATATAAACTTTAGATTCAGGATCATCAGGATCCATAAGGATTTCTACTACATCCTGTTCTCTTGCCTCCAAGACATCCCTCGGAGGACGCTTTAATTGCTATTACTCCCTTGACTTTGATGCTGGTTTCATTGATGAGGTGTAGCAGTTCTTAGCCTCTTGCTGATCACTATCAATCTTCACTATTCCCCAAGGACTAGGAAGCTTTACACATTGATGATAAGTGGATGGGACTGCCTTCATGTCATGTATCCAAGGCCTGCCAAGGATAACATTACAACAAGATAAACAGTCAATAACACAAAACTTTTGGTAAGAATGTAGGCCTTCGATATAGATAGGGAGTTTAATGTCCCCCAGAGTATTCTTAGTCTCGCCACTGAATCCCACGAGCACAGAGGATCTTGGTATGATATCGGATTCAGGAATATTCATCTTCTTGAGGACATCAAGCTGGATAATGTTCACAGAGCTTCCTCCGTCTATAAGGATCCTGCGAACAAAATGGTTAGAAATAAAAAGAGTGATAACCAAACCATCATGATGAGGATCCTGAATGTCAACGCGATCATCCTCATCAAAAGTTATAACTTTTCCTTCGGAGACACTGGATGTTCGAATGGGTCTTTCTCCATTATCCATCTTGGTTTCCTTTGCATGTCTTTTAGCTGCAGAGAAGGATGTTCCACAAATGTCTGATCCTCCAGAAATAAAGTTTATAACTTATGCATCTGCTGGAGGGGCTGGTGCTTTCTCTGGGATCCTTTCAGGATCCTGAGTCCTGGACTTCTTTCTCCCCAATAATTCTTTCAAGTGCCCCTTGCTTAACAAGTATCCAATTTCTTTTCTCAATGCAATGCATTCTTCTGTGAGATGCCCAAAATCTTCATGATATGCGCACCACTTTGACTTATCTTTAGTTGCAGCTGGTCTGTCATTTTTCCTGGGCCATCTAGCTTTATCACCTAAATTCTGCATCGCAAGGATTAGTTCATTGTTATCAATAGAAAAAAAACAATATTCAGAAATTGGAGGATAATCCTCATCATCCTCTTCTTGTTCAACAGCATGCACATTCTGGTTATCAGATTTGTTATAGGATTTGAACTTGCTGTTCTTGAAAGAGGATCCTTGTTTTTCTTGCTTTGAGGATCCTGCTAACCTCTCCTGGATCCTTTTGTCATCCCCTAACCGGATGAACCTAAGGGCCCGGGTTCTTACCTCATCTAGATTCCTGCATGGTGTCATAACAAGATCATCATAGAATAATGAATCCCTAAGCAATCCCATTTTAAAGGTTTCAACAGCCGTAGCTATATCCAGGTTAGGGATATCTAAGGATTCCTTACTAAATTTAGTGATATAATCCCTTAATGATTCATTATGGCCTTGGGTTATCCTATACAGATCACTAGTTAAACGCTCAAATTTTCTACTACAAGAAAACTGGTTATTAAATAGGTTAACTAGATTAGCAAACGAGGTAATAGAGTAAGGGGGAAGACTTAGCAGCCATTTAAGAGCCGATCCAGTAAGGGTGGATCCAAATCCCTTGCACAGACATGCTTCCTTTAACCTTTCTGGGATGGGATTAATTTCCATCCTTTCCCTGTACTGTGCTATGTGTTCTTCAGGATCTGTTGAACCATCATACAACTTCATGGTAGGCACATGGAACCTTTTGGGTATCTCAGCATCACAGATTGGTGGTGCAAAACGAGATATCTTGTGGCTCCCATCTGCAATCTCCGGGATAGGCTTGACCACTCCTGGGACACTTGATATCATATCCTTTAACTTTTGCAATTCTCTGGCCATGGCATGATTGATACCTGTATCCTGCATAAGGCCATGGTTAGTAGTATAAGAATTATTGAAAGTGTTACCTCCCACTGGATTTAAATTAGGAAGAGCGGATGTGAATCCATATTGTTGGGGCTTTGGAATGACCGATGGACCAGTAGAAGCTATGGTCTGCATTAGGATAAAATCTCCCTGATGGATATCGGAACTCCCTGATTGCAAACTCCTTAAGGATCCCGGAATCTGGAAGGATCCCTGAAACTGAGAGGATCCTTGGACCTGGGAGGATCCTGGAACATAGGAGGATCCTTGAACCTGGGAGGATCCTGGAACATAGGAGGATCCTTGAACCTGGGAGGATCCTGGAAAATAGGAGGATCCTTGAACCTGGGAGGATCCTGGAACATAGGAGGATCCTTGAACCTGGGAGGATGCTTGAAACGGCCAGAATCCTTGAATCTGCTGCGCTCCTGAATATCCTCCTGAGCTTATGAAGGATCCTATATACTGAGGATGGGATCCTGCTGGTTGGAAGTAAGACCCTGAAGCCTGAGTCATTGCTGATGATCCGTAATGCACTCCTTTTGGCCCTCCCACATATTGAACATCTGGAACCGCTGAAGGTTGAGAAGTTATAACCGGAGTATCGAAATTCAAAGATCTGGGCATCAGTGGTGAATGATCCTCTGCCGATCTCTTCTGTTTCTTGATGTCTCCAATTTCTCTAAGAATCCTTTCATTGGTCTTATCCTGCTGCTGTATATGCCCCTTCATATGCAAAATCAAAGTAAACAAGTCACTAGTAGTAGGAGTATAAGAAGCAGAAGAAGTTGGAGGTTTTGAGAAAATGGGAGTTGGTTTCTTCTCGGCATTTTTCTGAGGTCCAGAAGGTGGTGGAGGCAAAGGTGGAATGCCCTGGGATGAATTGCCTGCAGACATCGCACTGGATGTGTTTTTTTGATGATGAAGCCATTTGCTTGGATGTAACGAATCGAAATGATCACAAAAATGAGAATATCTTAGGAACGAAGCACCAATGCCCCACGGTGGGCGCCAAACTGTTTTGGTCAAAAATCAGACGAGGATAATGCAACCAAACTCTTTGTTACGGGGTATGATGCTTGAATTGGTAAACAACAATGAGGATCACTATGAAATGAATTGCACAAGGGACACAAAGATTTATACGAGGAAAAAGCCCTTGATCAATGTATGATCTCCAGCATAAAAAACCTCGGGTGATGGAAACTACCGATCACCAACTCAAATTAAACAATAATTCTTTTACAACTTCGGATGATAGCGAGCTAAATACAAGGATCACTATAGTGAATTGTGTAGGAAAGTGTGTAATCGCCAAGTGAGTTCACGAGAGCTGGTGAGAGCAGTTGTACGAGTGTGTGTGTAGCCAAAAAATAGCCAAGTGTTGTCTAATTAGCTCGCTACCCGTTTTAAATTTAGTAAAATATCTAAATAACTAACTATCCGCAATTCATGCCTTCTCCCCACGATCTCCATAACGTTCACCATGGTCAAGCACGTGCGGAATAAGCGTGGAATATTCTTCAGGAACGTTACCAAGACTAAGTCCAAGCAGGTATTCCTGCAAAACAACATCGAATTCAAAGCAACAAATCATTAGTATAAGGATCCTTAGGATGATCCATGATCCTGATCCTGAAGCGCTTCTGAGGATCACTAACTGACACAGAAGTAAGGATCACCAAACAGGATAACAATTGAGGATCACGGGTCACTAAAAAATCCTCCCCTAACAGAGGGTATGTGTCGATTTCACTGATTTAAACAAGGCATGTCCCAAGGATCCTTTCCCGTTACCCCACATTGACTCCATGGTGGATGCTACCGCGGGTCATGAGTTGTTGACTTTCATGGATGCTTCATCTGGATTCCAACAAATTTAGATGGAACCATCTGATCAAGATGATACAGCCTTTATGACCCCTACTAGTATCTATTGTTATATTGCTATGCCATTTGGACTAAGAAATGCATGTGCTACCTACCAAAGGCTAGTCAATATGATGTTTAAAGAACAAATTGGACACACAATGGAAGTCTATATTGATGACAAGGTGGTTAAGTCAAAAAGAGCTGAGGATCAACTTAGAGATTTGGAGGAAGCATTTGATATCCTTGATAAATTCAACATGAAATTGAATCCTTCAAAATGCCACTTTGGTGTAAAAGCTAGCAAGTTCCTAGGTTGTATGGTGACAAAAATAGGGATAGAGGCAAGTCCAGAGCAAATCAAGGCGATTGTGAATATTAAGTCTCATGCCAATGCTAAGGATGTGCAAAGATTGACAGGAAGGATCGCAACCTTGAACAAATTCATCTCAAAGTCATCAGAGAAATGCAAGGAATTCTATGACATTCTGAGAGAGAACAAGAAGTTTGAGTGGACTGAAAAGCATGAGAATGCTCTCAATGCCCTTAAGGATTACCTATCCTCAGCTCCAGCCTTAATGAAACCAGAAAAGGGGGATATATTATCCTTATTGTTTTGGTCAAAAATCACACAAGGATAATGCAACCAAATCTGATTTTGTGAGGTATGATGCTTGGTTAATTGTATGAACGACAAGTATATGAAATCAACGATGAACACCGAGATTTATACGAGGAAAAAGCCCTTGATCTTTAGAAGATCTCCGGCATAAAAAAACCTCGGGTGATGGAAACTACCGATCCCCAAATATATTGGAAAAACAATAATGATCCTTGTACAACTTTAGAAGAAAACAAGCTCAATACAATGAATTGCTAGTGTAAGTGTGTGTTTTTGCTAAGTGTTTGCAGAGAATTCGAGTGTTGTGTGTGTTTTTTGTGGTGTGTTCGACCTATGCCTCAAATGAGCTCGTTTTCCCCTTAAAAGATAAGAAAAAATCAACTAACTAACTTTCCGAAAAAGGTGGAAGTCACCCATGATCACCACTAACGGTTATTTCTTCATTAAGCACGTGCCTATGAAGCATATTCCACGAGATTCCAGCAAAGAAGTAGTCCACTACGTCCATTATCTGCATTTAAACATTAAAAATGTGACAATTGTTAGAAATCATAAGTTCTGATAAGGATCCTGGATCCTCAGACTCTGGATCCTCAGACTCCCTGCATCATCCATTAAGGATCCGTGATCCATGCCCAGTCTCAGGATAGATGAGCCTTAGCATAAAATTCATGCCCTAACAATTTCCCCCAATATGACAGTTGTGATAAGGATTCACAGCTGTCATATTTCCGTTAGAAGCGGACTAGCCGTTGCTGCTGGTAACTAGTCGTTACACTGACTGTCGTCACTGATAAGACCTGCTATAATCATCATTGCAAAATATAGAGTTAGAGATAACTCCTCAAATGCCTTTACAGACAAGAAGATCCTTCTGTTTGTGGAGAATGAATCCTTCTACACAGTTCGCTATCAACCTTCCAGCACTTTAATTTCTGCATAGACACTTTAACTGTTAGATAGCCCTGTCTGGCCTGGGTGGATGATCCATGGTTTTTGTTTTGGTCAAAAAATCTGTTTATGATATGCAACCAAACTCTTTGTTTCGGGGAATGATGCTTGAAATATGTAATAGCGATGAGGATAACTTCAAGGTAAATTGCACTAACAACACAAGGATTTATACGGGGAAAAAGCCCTTGACCAAGTGTTGATCTCCGGCACAAAAAACCCCGGGTGATGGAAACTACCGATCACCAAGCTCAAATAAAAGAATAAATGTTTACAACTTCGGATAGTAACGAGCTAGGTACAAGGATCACTATCGTGAAATGTGTACAAGTGAGTGAAAATGAATGTATGTTCGTCGAGAGCTTCAAGTGTGCGAGTATACGAGTGTGTGTAGCTGCAAAAATGGCTAAGTGTTTTTCTACTAGCTCGTTACCCCTTTTAAAATAGAAATCTAACTACCAAACTAACTATCCGACTTTCGTGCCATGCCTCCCCGTTCTCCACAACGTCTATTCTTGGTCAAGCACGTGCAGAATAGTTTGGGAATATTCTCCAGGAATGTCGCCAAGACTTGGTCAAGCTTGTTAAACCTGCGAGATGCTGCAAAACATAAGTAAACAATCGTCAGTACGAGGATCCTTAAAGTGATCCATGATCCTGATCCTAAAGCTCTTCTGAGGATCACCACCTGTCACAGAAGTAAGGATCACTAATTAGGATAACGAATAAGGATCACTAATTGTTAGAAAATCCTCCCCTAACAATTGCCCCCAAAATATAAGGAGTAATTCGTAAAATTAGCGAGTTATATTTTCTTGATCTTATCCGCAACTAACTAACGGATATATAGCCGTTAAAATAGAACTAGCCGTTACGATCATGACGTCACGGAAGTGACAATCCTGCAGAATCATAATTATAAATAGAGATATAGATAGGATCATCATGCATTCAAATTCGAAAGAAACTCCCTTTAAATTCTCAGTCGACGATCAACCAGGTATTTCTTTCTCCTCTTTCTTCCTCTCTTACTCTGTTTTTCTTTCTTTATCTCCGTCACTTCGAAAATGTTGCTCCGAAGTTCTCCGGCCAAGGATCACAAAAAGGATAGCCCTTTGAAGAGTCAAAAGATCATCAAAGACTCAGTGAATGAGAGGTGTTGCTTTAACGATGCACAAGTAGATAACATCCGTCACCGATTTCCGGCGAATGCCTTTTTCAAACCTTTCGATCCAACTGCCCTGAGCGACTATGTTTCAGAAACATGGGTTGCCTTTCCAGTTACTCCATTTGCCATAGGATACACCTATCCTTTCCCAGAATTTACACAATCCTTCTTCTCCCTTACCGGCATCTCTTACATCCAAGCCATGCCGATGATTTGGAGGGTTTTGTATACCCTGGAGAGGATCATCGAGCAGGAGGGCATTGATTTGGGCATGTCAGAACTGACACAATTGTATGACGTTACCACCTTTGGATCCCACCGTTATTTGTTCAAACGAAAACCCAGTGCAGAACACCCCCTTCTTAAAGTCACCAAAAATGACAAAGATTGGAAACGTCGCTTCTTCTTTGTAAGAAGGGATACCATTTCAGATGGAGAGCATTTACCAAGAACATGGTCCACCCATGGTAGGCCGGAGGATCCTGAGAAGGATTAGCAGGTAGTCTTGTTTTCGCAATAGGATCACTAACCCCTTTTTTGTCTTGTGTTATGCAGCTATTTCTGTCTCACACATCATCACATCACCTGAAACCAAGGATAGACTCGCTGCTTTTTGGAAGCTTGATCCTGAAATAAGGACATTCAAGATAGACACCCAAGACTCACAAGAAGTATCCTCAGGTTCCATTACCATGTCAAGTAAGTATCCTGCCTTTTACATAGTTTAAATATTAAAATAAATGAATAAATTGAAATAGGATAAGGATACTCATCTTGCTTTAAATGTGTAGGCGCTGGAAAATCTGCCAAGCCTGTATCCCAATTCAACACGGCTGACCTTGATGTCGTACGATCCAGGAAGAAGAGGTCCACTACCAGTCCTAGCATCTCCATTCCAAAGGCACCCACTAAAGGAAAGGGTGTCAAGAAGAGGAAAACTTCTGATGCTGAGGATCTTCAAGGCCTACCACTGATCCGCCACCAGTTCCTTGAATACTTCAATGATGTAAGGATCCTTAATTCTGCCTAGGTATCCTACTCGTATGAGGATCACTTGATCTTGAACTGCTTTATCCTCTTCTTTGCAGAAATTTGCCGAGATCGAGGATTACGTGGGGAATGTTGAGGAGCAGGACAAGAAAATTGCTGACCTCCAACAGGTTGCCGTGCTCAAAGACCTTGCACTTGCTGATCTTCGGAAGGAACTCCAAGATGAGAAGACCAAGACGGCCAAACTTCTGATTGACCTTGACTATGAGAAGCATGATCTCATAGAAAATGCTAAGGTTTCTGCCGCCATCACGATGTATCAGACAAAATTGAAGATGGCCCAGGAAGCTCAGGATCCTAGTTTTGATAAAAGCAGCTGGGATGTTGAGGGCTGGAAGGCAAGGTTGGCTGATCTTGAGGATGATGAGGAGGAGGCAACTGAGGTCTTGGCGATTGAGGCAAGTGGCAGTGGAAAGGATCTGATGAAGGATACTGCAGCTGGAGGGGAAGAGGATGCAGCAAAGGCATAGGTTGCATGAATGGGCGATGAAGGACATTTCTAGACGTAGCCGGAGCCCATTTTTTAAGTTTGATAGTTTGTTTTGGTTGTGGTGTTTTTTGCTAAACAATGATGGGTTGTACTTGAACAATAGGTTTTAGGATTAAGGATCATGTATGATCCTTTGGACAATAGGCAGGATTGCATATGGTGGAGGGATCCTCTGTTTGGGGGATGAAGCCATTGTAATCCTGCCGCCTTTATATTCCTGCACTACTTTCGAACTTGTTATCATGGACACCCTTTACCTACCCCAGCGGACGGGCCACGTTTTGCTGGTAGATGCTCGGGTAGGTAATTTTGACAACCTTTAAAGGGTTAGTCTTTTGTTAATAAATAAAATCTTAACCTTTTGTCGCCTATCTTGTGTTGTTATCCTTGTGTTTCTTTGATTTTCCTTTATTTCGATGCATATTTATTAAACAAATAATTTTGAATAAGTCAAATTGAAAATACTTAGGATATGATCCATGATCAAATATCCTTTAGTTAAAGAATCTCAGAAAGCAATATGTTTCAAGGATGACAAGTCTAGTTGTCAAACTTTAAGAGTTATTCAAATAAATAATGAATAGAATTAAATATAGTTAAGGATCATACCTGAGGATCCAAGTTAGGATCCTAACCATTATAAGGATAACTACAAGATAAACCTTAGAATAAAGTAAGTATCGAGGATCCCTAGTTGCCTATCTTCAAGAACCTGAAATAGAGCATAACTTGGGACTAAGCCAATATAAGATAAGAGTTAGTAACTGGGGACAAGCCCAAGGATAACTGGGGACAAGCCCAAGGATAACTGGGGACAAGCCCAAGGATCGTATGTAAACTGGAGTATGGCCCTAACTGGCGACTATCCAAACTTAGTGGCATGAAAATGCCAAAACCTTAGCTAACGTGAAAACGTTAGAAACCTTAGCTAACGTGAAAACGTTAGAAACCTTAGGAACGGATGTATGGTACGTCTACCATTATACGTAGGATCCTAAGCATAGCCAGAACAATGGAATTATCAGCCCCTAAAACGAGTACTGGTCCCAATGCCTTGAACTATACCAGGATCATCGTACGCTACAGGCGGAACTGGGGTCAAGCCCAAATAACTGGGGTTAAACCCAAGGAACGGATTGCTTCAGCAGATAACCAATGTTATGCTAAGGATACCTGAACTTTCAAAACTTGAACTCACGTGAGAGATGGACGAAGGATACATGATCCTTATCCTTATATGAGAAAATAAAGAAACGAAATAGTTCAAGTTTAGGATATTACCTAAGTAAGGATCACCAGTACTTCGAGGATCCTTTAAGGATATCCCTATCGTGAGGATCATCTCTGCCATGAGGATCCTGCTCACATGAAATATTTCTTCAAGTGGACAGCATTCCAAGCTCTTGGTAGCAAATCACCTTCCATGGTTAGCAATCTATATGCCCCCTTTCCTGCTTCAGCTTCAATCAAATAAGGGCCTTCCCACTTTGGAGCTAACTTTCCATCAGCAGGATTGGTGGTATTTTGAAATTCTTTCCTTAATACCATGTCTCCAATTTGAAACCTCCTGATCCTGACATTTTTGTTGTAAGCACCAGCCATTCTTTGCTGATAACTGGCCATCCTTATCCTAGCCATATCCCTGATTTCTTCAATAGTATCCAGGTCTTGAGCCAAGTTTTCATTATTTTCCTCAGGATCACGAGTACTTGTTCTAGCAGTTGGAACCACCATTTCTGTTGGGATCACTGATTCTGCCCCAAATACCAAAGAGAATGGTGTTTGACCAGTAGCATTTTTAGGGGTTGTCCTATCAGCCTAGAGCACATATGGTAGTTCTTCTGCCCATTTCCCTTTCTTGGATCCAAGCTTCTTCTTCAAATTGTTGATGATGATCTTGTTAGATGATTCTGCTTGGCCATTGGCTTGTGGGTGGACTGGTGTTGATGTTATCATCTTAATCCCCCAGCTGTCACAAAAGTTAGTGGTTCTGCCCCCAATAAATTGGGAACCATTATCACATATAATCTCAGAAGGAATTCCAAATCTAGTTATAATATTTCTTTTAATGAAGGATATAACTTCCTTTTCTCTGACTTGGGCAAAATCTTCAGCCTCTATCCACTTGGAGAAGTAATCACTCATAGCTAGCATGAATACTCTTCCACCAGGTGCCTTAGGGAGCTTACCAACTATATCCATACCCCATCTCATAAATGGCCAAGAGGAGGATATAGGATGTAATAATTCAGCTGGTTGATGAAGGATATTGCTGTGTCTCTGGCAAGGATCACATCTTCTGGCATACTCCACAGCATCTTTCTTCATGGTTGGCCAGTAGTATCCTGTCCTCAGGATCCTTGAGAATAATGCCCTGCCCCCAGTGTGGTTTCCACAATCTCCTTCATGGAAGTCTTTTAAAACTTCTTGAACTTCAGGATCCTCAATGCATCTCAAGTATGGTCCTGCAAGAGATCGTCTATACAACATATTATTCATAATTGTGAATTGAGATACCTTAGATTTGAAAGCCCTAGGGTTTTCTCCTATAGGAATCTCTCCATGTTGTAAGTATCTCATAATTGGTGAGATCCATGATCCTGATCCTGAATGGGATTGAGTATCCTCACAAGGGATAATTGCAGAATCATTTCCTATCTCCATAGCCTCGTGATCCTCGATAGCCGGGGTCAGGATATAGATAATAGGAATCTTGATATCCTCCGGGATCTTCAAGGATGATCCTAAGTTAGCCAATGCATCAGCTTCTGTATTTTCTTCCCTTGGTACCTGTGACAAACTAAAGGAAACAAAAGAGAGTGCCAAACTTTTGACTATCTCCAAATACTTGGTTAGCTTTTCACCTTTAACAGCATATGATCCATTAAAGTGGTTTGTAATCAACAAAGAATCTACGTGTACCTCAAGATACCTGATCCCCATATGCTTTGCAATTTGCAAACCAGCAATTAAGGCTTCATATTCAGCCTCATTGTTAGTGGTTTGGAACTCACAAGCTATAGAATGGGGTTTTATGTCCCCCTGTGGCGATTTTAGTAGTATTCCAAGCCCTGTGCCTTTGACATTTGAGGATCCATCAGTATAAAGTATCCAAGGATCCTTGGTCTCTTCTAGCTGCTGGACTTCTAGCTCAGCTTCTTCTTGTAAATCACTACTGAAATCAGCCACAAAGTCAGCTAATGCTTGGGATTTGATGGCTGTCCTAGGCTCATATCTTATATCATATGCACTCAGCTTCACTACCCACTTAGCCATCCTTCCTGACATTTCTGGTTTCCTGAGGACATTCTTAATTGGAAAATTAGTTTTAACAATGATAACATGAGTTTCAAAATAATGTCTTAACTTGGTAGATGCCATAATTAATGCAAGAATAAGCTTTTCAAGGTGTGAGTACCTGGATTCGGCATCAAGTAAACTTTTACTTACATAATAGACAGGATGTTGTGTACCTTGATGATCCTTAACAAGGACCGCACTTACTGCTTTTGAGGATACTGCAAGATACAAGGATAACACATCACCTTTTACTGGTTTCATCAAAGCCGGGGCCGAGGATAGGTAATCTTTGAGGGCTTTTAAAGAATTTTCATGCTTCTCCGTCCACTCAAATTTCTTGTTCTTCCTTAGGATATCATAGAATTCTTTACACTTCTCAGAGGACTTGGATATAAATCTGTTCAAGGCTGCTATCCTTCCTGTTAGCCTTTGTACATCCTTAGCATTGGCCGGAGATTTGATGTTCACTATTGCTTTGATTTGTTCTGGGCTAGCTTCAATGCCTCTCTTTGTCACCATATATCCTAAGAATTTACCTGCTTTAACACCAAAGTGACATTTTGAAGGATTAAGTTTCATGTTATATTTGTCAAGGATATCGAATGCTTCCTCCAAGTCTCTTAGGTGATCCTCAGCTTTTAAAGATTTTACCACCATATCATCTATGTAAACCTCCATAGTTTGTCCAATCTGATCCTTGAACATCATATTCACCAGCCTTTGATATGTTGCACCTGCATTTCTTAATCCGAACGGCATAGCAATATAGCAGTATATACCAGTTGGAGTCATGAAGGCTGTATCCTCTTGGTCGGATGGTTCCATTTGGATTTGTTGGAATCCAGATGAAGCATCCATAAAAGTTAACAGTTCATGACCCGCAGTTGCATCCACCATGGAGTCAATGTGGGGTAAAGGGAAAGGATCCTTGGGACATGCCTTATTTAAATCGGTAAAATCGACACATACCCTCCACTTTCCGTTTTTCTTTTGAACAACAACCACATTGGCCAACCATCTTGGATACTTGACCTCTCTAATCATACCTGCCCGGAGCAATTTCTCTACCTCTTCTTGGATAAAGACATTCCTTTCCGGTGCAAACTTTCTTCTCCTTTGATGGATTGGTTTGAAGGATCTGTCAATGCCGAGTTTATGAGTGATAACATCTTTGGATATACCAGTCATGTCTTCGTGTTTCCATGCAAAGGTAGTCTTTCTCCTTTTGAGGAAGGATACGAGGTCTTCTTTCATTTCGCCAAGGATCCCTGATCCGATATAGATTTTGGATTCAGGATCATCAGGATCCATGAGGATTTCTACCACATCCTGCTCTCTGGCCTCCAAGACATTCCTTGGAGGATACCTTAATTGCTATTGCTCCCTTGACTTCGAAGCTGGTTTCATCGATGAAGTGTAGCAATTCTTAGCCTCCTGCTGATCACTATCAATCTTTACTATTCCCCAAGGACTAGGGAGCTTCACACATTGATGGTAAGTAGATGGGACTGCTTTCATATCGTGTATCCAGGGCCTGCCAAGGATAACATTACAACAAGATAAACAGTCAATAACACAAAATTTTTGATAAGAGTGTAAGCCTTCAATATATATTGGGAGTTTAATGTCCCCCAGGGTGTTCTTAGTTTCGCCACTAAATCCCACGAGCACGGAGGATCTTGGTATGATCTCTGATTCAGGGATACCCATCTTCTTTAGAACATCAAGCTGGATAATGTTCACTGAACTTCCTCCGTCTATAAGGATCCTGCGGACAAAATGGTTAGATATGAAAAGAGTAATAACTAAACCATCGTGATGAGGATCCTGGATATCAACACGATCCTCTTCATCAAAGGTTATGACTTTTCCTTCGGAGACACTTGATGTTCGAACTGGTCTTTCTCCATTATCCATTTTAGTTTCCTTTGCATGCCTTTTAGCTGCTGAGAAGGATGTGCCACAAATGTCGGATCCTCCAGAAATAAAGTTTATCACTTGTGCATCTGCTGGAGGAGCTGGAGCCTTCTCAGGGATCCTTTCAGGATCCTGAGTCCTTGACTTTTTTCTTCCCAACAACTCTTTTAGATGCCCCTTGCTCAACAAGTATCCAATTTCCTTTCTTAATGCAATGCATTCTTCTGTGAGGTGCCCAAAGTTTTCATGATATGCACACCACTTTGATTTATCCTTAGTTGCAGCTGGCCTATCATTCTTTCTCGGCCATCTAGCTTTATCACCTAGGTTCTGCATAGCAAGGATTAGTTCATTGTTATCAACACTAAAACAATATTCAGAAATTGGAGGATAATCCTCATCATCCTCTTCTTGATCAACAGAGTGCACGTTCTGATTATCAGATCTGTTGTAGGATCTGAATTTGTTGTTCCTGAATGAGGGTCCTTGCTTATCCTGCTTTGAGGATCCTGCTAACCTCTCCTGGATCCTCTTGTCATCCTCTAGCCGAATGAACCTAAGTGCTAGGGTTCTCACCTCATCTAAGTTCCTGCATGGTGTCATAACAAGATCATCATAGAAAGACGAATCCCTAAGCAATCCCATTTTGAATGCCTCAACAGCCGTAGCTATATCTAAGTTGGGAATGTCTAAGGATTCTTTACTGAATTTGGTAATGTAATCCCTTAATGATTCATTATGACCTTGGGTTATCCTATATAAATCACTAGTTAATCGTTCAAATTTTCTACTACAAGAAAACTGATTATTAAACAAGTTAAGTAGGTTAGCAAATGAGGTAATAGAATAGGGAGGAAGACTTAGCAGCCATTTGAGAGCTGATCCAGTAAGAGTGGATCCGAATCCCTTGCACAGGCATGCTTCTTTTAACCTTTCTGGAATTGGATTGATTTCCATCCTCTCCCTGTATTGTGCTATGTGTTCTTCAGGATCCGTTGAACCATCATACAACTTCATTGTTGGCACATGGAACCTCTTGGGTATCTCAGCATCACAGATTGGTGGTGCAAAACGAGATATCTTGTGGCTCCCATCTGCAATCTCTGGGATAGGTTTAACTACTCCCGGAACACTTGATATCATATCCTTTAGCTTTTGCAATTCTCTAGCCATGGCATGATTGATACCTGGATCCTGCATAAGACCATGGTTAGTAGTATGAGAATTATTAAAAGTGTTACCTCCCATTGGATTCAAATTAGGAAGAATGGATGTTAATCCATATTGTTGAGGCTCTGGAATGATCGAGGGACCAGTAGAGGCATTGGTCTGCATCGGAATAAAATCTCCCTGATGGACATCTGAACTTCCTGTTTGCAAATTCCTCAAGGATCCTGGCATCTGGAAGGATCCCTGAAACTGGGACGATCCTGGAACAAAGGAGGATCCTTGAACTTGGGATGATCCTGGAACGAAGGAGGATCCTTGAACCTGGGATGATCCTGGAACGAAGGAGGATCCTTGAACCTGGGATGATCCTGGAAGGAAGGAGGATCCTTGAACCTGGGATGATCCTGGAAGGAAGGAGGATCCTTGAACCTGGGATGATCCTGGAACGAAGGAGGATCCTTGAAACTGCTGCATTCCTGAATATCCTCCTGAACTCGTGAGGGATCCCATATGCTGAGGATAGGATCCCGCTGGCTGGAAATATGAACCTGATGCCTGGGTCATTGTTGTTGTTCCATAGTGCACTCCTTTTGGTCCACCCACATATTGAATGTCTGGAACCACTGATGGCTGAGAAGTAATCACCGGAGTATCAAAATTCAAAGATCTGGGCATCAGTGGGGAACGATCCTCTGCCGTTTTCTTCTGTTTCTTAATTTCGTCAATCTCCCGGAGGATCCTTTCGTTGGTCCTATCCTGCTCTTGTGCATGATTCCTCATCTGCAAAATCAAGGCATAGAGATCATTAGTAGTAGGATTAGTTGAAACAGAAGAAGTAGGTGGTTTTGAGAAAATGGGAGTTGGTTTCTTCGCGGCATTCTCAGTGTTCTTCTGGGGTCCAGAAGGTGGTGGAGGCAAAGGAGGAACGCCTTGAGAAGAAGTGAACGAGGGCATCAAATTTGAAGCATTCTTCGCTGAGGAAGCCATTTGCTTGGTTGTAGTGAACCGAAATGAGCACAGAAATGCGAATTTTTCTAAGGACGAAGCACCAATTGCCCCACGGTGGGCGCCAAACTGTTTTGGTCAAAAAATCTGTTTATGATATGCAACCAAACTCTTTGTTTCGGGGAATGATGCTTGAAATATGTAATAGCGATGAGGATCACTTCAAGGTAAATTGCACTAACAACACAAGGATTTATACGGGGAAAAAGCCCTTGACCAAGTGTTGATCTCCGACACAAAAAACCCCGGGTGATGGAAACTACCGATCACCAAGCTCAAATAAAAGAATAAATGTTTACAACTTCGGATAGTAACGAGCTAGGTACAAGGATCACTATCGTGAAATGTGTACAAGTGAGTGAAAATGAATGTATGTATGTTCGTCGAGAGCTTCAAGTGTGCGAGTATACGAGTGTGTGTAGCTGCAAAAATGGCTAAGTGTTTTTCTACTAGCTCGTTACCCCTTTTAAAATAGAAATCTAACTACCAAACTAACTATCCGACTTTCGTGCCATGCCTCCACGTTCTCCACAACGTCTATTCTTGGTCAAGCACGTGCAGAATAGTTTGGGAATATTCTCCAGGAATGTCGCCAAGACTTGGTCAAGCTTGTTAAACCTGCGAGATGCTGCAAAACATAAGTAAACAATCGTCAGTACGAGGATCCTTAAAGTGATCCATGATCCTGATCCTAAAGCTCTTCTGAGGATCACCACCTGTCACCGAAGTAAGGATCACTAATTAGGATAACGAATAAGGATCACTAATTGTTAGAAAATCCTCCCCTAACAGTTTTGCTGGTGAAATCCAGGCCAGATGATTTTGATACATAATGAATAGGTAACAACATTAAACTTTTTTAGCTACATTTGTTGTTGTTTCTTCCCTCTTTATTTTTCACGTATGCTTTCTATTTTCAAAGATATCATCGCCAAACAACTGAAAAGTTATTGGAAATCTAATGATAATGTTAAATTTTTACAGAAAACTTGAAGTGTTCGGACAATTGTAAATCATTGATCCTTAACCAAAAAGGATAAGAGACAACTTGCCGCTTAGAAAAAGGTAGAATATAACATACCAGAGAATCCAAGTTAGGATTCTATATCCTTGTAAATTATTACTGAATAAACAAACTGTGAAAAGTAAAGTTTCAAGGATCTAGGATCCTTATTGTCAGAACCTGTACAACTTTAGAGGTCCAAGATCCTGTAAGAAAAACAAACTTGGGACCAAGCCAAATAATTGGGAATGAACCCATAATAACTGGGGACAAGCCCAAATAAACTGCGGACAAGCCCAACAAACTGGGGACAAGCCCAACAAACAGGGGACAAGCCCAAATAACTGGGGACAAGCCCAAATAAACGGGTGTAAACTGGAGTATGGCCCAAACTGGCGACTATCCAAACATGAGCGACATGAAAATGCCGAAACCTTAGCTAACGTGAAAACGTTAGAAACCTTAGGAACGGATGTATGGTACGTCTACCATTATTCGTAGGATCCTGAATACATCCAGTACAATGAAATTGTCAGCCCCTAAAGCGGGTACTGGTCGCATTGCCTTGAACTGCACCAGGATCATCGTGCACTACTGGCGAAACTAGGAACAGGCCCAAAACTGGGGACAAGCCTAAAACTGGGGACAAGCCCAAATAACCGGGTACAAGCCTATAAACTTTGGAGAGTTGGCCAACCACTTTGATCTTCTGTAAAATGATAACAACCCTGCAAAAGCTTAAACTTTATGAAAATAGATGTTAAATGTTTAACATCTTTGAATTATGATAAGTAATAAGTGTAAAATGAATGAAAATGAAAGTAATGTGTTACCAAATGTAGAATCATATATCCTTTGAGGATCCCGGATCCTTAATCAGAATACTGGTATCGTTGAGGATCCCTGATCCTTCTTACTTAAAATATTTTTTGAGATGAACAGCGTTCCAAGCTCTTGGTAAGAGATCACCATCCATTGTCAGTAAATGATATACCCCGTTTCCTGCCTCAGCTTCAATTAGGTAGGGACCTTCCATTTTGGTGCTAATTTGCCATCAGCCGAATTCGTAGTGTTCTGGAATGCTTTCCTTAGCACAAAATCACCAATTTAAAATCTTCTGATCGTGACATTCTTGTTGTATACTCCAGCTATTCTTTGTTGATAAACGGTCATCAAATCTGGTAATAATAGGATGTAGGAGCTCCGCTGGTTGATGAAGGATATTCCTATGTCTTGGACAAGCATCACATTTCTTTGCATAATCCACAGCATCCCTCTTCATAGTAGACCAATAGTATCCTATTCTAAGGATCCTTGAGAACAGTGCTCTGCCCCTAGTGTGGTTTCCACAATCTCCTTCATTAAAATCCTTTAGGACTTTGTGAATTTCAGGATCCTCGATGCACCTTAGATATGGACCTGCAAGAGATCGTTTATATAACATGTTATTTAATAATGTAAATTGAGATACCTTGACTTTGAAAGCTCTAGGATTTTCTCCTGTAGGGATCTCTCCATGTTGTATATATCTCATGATTGGAAGGATCCATGATCCTGAATGTGACTGTGCACCATCACTAGGTATGATTGCAGAATCTTCCACTATCTTCATGGCTACGTGATCCTCAATTGCAGGAGTTAAAACATGGATGATGAGTATTTTCAAATCCTCTGGAATCTTCAGTGATGATCCAAGATTAACTAGAGCATCAGCTTCTGCATTTTCTTCCCTGGGTACCTGTGATAGACTGAAAAAAGAAAAAGAATATGCCAGTTTCCTGACTATTTCTAAGTACTTGTTTAGCTTTTCACCTTTGACAGTGTAAGAACCATTATAATGATTAGTAATTAATAGAGAATCTACATATACTTGAAGATACCTGATCCTCATATTATTTGCTAATTGCAAACCTGCGATCAAGGCCTCATACTCCGGCTCATTATTATCATACTCCGGCTCATTATTTGTGGTTTGGAATTCACATGCAATGGATTGGGGTATAATGTCCCCCTTTGGCGATTTTGGTAGCGTGCTTTGTCTAGTTCCTTTAACATCTGAAGCTCCATCCGTGAGGAGCGTCTAAGGATCCTTGGTCTTCTCAAGTTGTTGAACTTCTAATTCAGCTTCCCTTTGTAGATCACTACTGGAATCAGCTACAAAGTCAGCTAAAGTTTGGGACTTGATGGCAGTCCTGGGTTCATACTTAATTTCATATTCAATAAGCTTGATTGCCCACTTTGCCATTCTACCTGACATTTGAAGTTTCCTGAGAACATTCTTGATAGGAAGGTTAGTTTTCACAATAATGGTGTGAGTTTCTAAATAATGTCTATGTTTAGCAGAAGCCATAATTAAATCAAGAATTAATTTCTCTAAATGAGAGTACCGGGCCTCAGCATCAAGTAGAATTTTACTTACATAGTATACAGGATGTTGAGAGCCTTCATGATCCTTAACTAGGATCACACTTACTGCTTTGGCTGAAATAGCTAAGTATAAGGATAACGATTCTCCATTTTCTGGTTTCATCAGGGCTGGTGCTGAGGATAGATAATCCTTAAGAACCTTGAGTGCAGCTTCATGCTTATCAGTCCACTCAAACTTGCCTTGAGCAATTTGTCTACCTCTTCTTGGATAATGACATTCCTTTCAAGTGCAAACTTTCTCCTTTTTTGGTGTATTGGCTTGAAAGACCTGTCAATACCAAGTTTGTGAGTAATAACATTCTTAGATATACCTGTCATATCTTCATGTCTCCAAGCAAACGTAGATTTTCTTCTTTCCAAGAAGGATACTAAATCCTGCTCAATACTGTCTAGGATCCCGGATCCTATAAAAATTTTGGATTCAGGATCCTCTGGGTTCAACAGAATATCCTTGACGTCTTGCTCTCTTGCCTCCATGACATCTTGCTCCTTGGAGGCTGGCTTCATTGAAGAAGTGTAACAGTTCTTTGCCTCCTGCTGATCACTTTCTATCTTCACCATATCTCATAGAGTTGGGAGCTTGACACATTGATGATATGTTGAGGGGGACTGCCTTCATATCGTGTATCCATGGCCTGCCAAAGATAACATTACAGCAAGATAAGCAATCAATAACATAGAATTTTTTAACATAATTCACTCCCTCTATATAAATAGGAAGTTTGATGTCCCCCAATGTAATCTTTGTCTCTCCACTAAATCCCACAAGGACAGATGATCTTGGGACGATATCAGATTCAAGGATGTTCATTCTTTTAAGGACATCCAACTGGATTATGTTCACTGAGCTTCTCCCATCAATGAGAATCCTGTGAACAAAATGGTTAGATATAAATAATATAATAACCAAACCGTCATGATGAGGATCCTGTATATCCACACGATCATCCCCATCAAAGGATATGATTTTTTCTTGGGTAAGAATGGAAGTTCGAACAAGTCTGCCCCCATTCTCCATCTTTGTTTCCTTTGCATGTCTCTTAGCTGCTGAGAACCTCCGGAGATGAAATGGATGATTTGAGCATCAGCTGGTGGAGGAAGAGCTTTTCCAGGAACTTTCTCAGAATCCTGGATACTTGAATTTTTCCTTCCAAGCAATTCCTTCAAGTATCCTTTGCTCAAAAGATAACATATCTCCTTCCTTAATGCTATGCACTCATCTGTGAGGTGATCAAAATCCTCATGGTAAGCACACCATTTCGATTTGTCTTTGGTAGCAGGCGGTTTGTCATTCTTCCTTGGCCACCTAGCCTTGTCACCTAAATTCTGCAAAGCAAGGATTAGTTCACTATTATCAGCAGAAAAACAATATTCAGAAATAGGAGGATAATCCTCATCATCTTCCTCTTGTTCCACAGCATGCACATTCTGGTTGTCATGCTTGGAGTATTACTTGGATCAGTTATTCTTGAAATAGGATCCTTGTTTGTCTTGCTTTGAGGATCCTGACAACCTCTCATGGATCCTTTTGTCATCCTCTAAACGGATGAACCTAAGGGACTTGTAACTTACCTCATCTAGGTTCCTGCAAGGCGTCATAACAAGATCATCATAGAACTGAGAATCCTTAAGTAAACCCATTTTAAAAGCTTCAACAGCAGTAGCAATATCTAAGTTAGGGATTTCTAAGGATTCTCTACTGAATTTAGTTATATAATCTCTAAGTGATTCATTTTAACCTTGGGTGATCCTATATAAGTCACTAGTCAACCTTTCTAATGTTCTACTATAGGAAAATTGACTATTGAACAAGTTAACTAAATGAGAAAATGAAGTTATAGAATAAGGAGGAAGACTTAGCAACCATTTTAGAGCTGATCCTGTCAGTGTGGATCCGAAACCCTTGCACAGACATGCTTCTTTTAACCTCTCCGAGATGGGATTGATCTCCATCCTTTCTCTGTATTGAGCTACATGCTCTTCTGGATCCGTTGAACCATCATACAGCTTCATGGTTGGTATTTGAAGTCTCTTCGGTATCTCTGCATCACAAATAGGTGGTGCAAAACGAGATATCTTGTGGCTTCCATCCAGAATTTCAGGATTGGGCTTAACCACTCCTGGAATGCTGGATATCATATCCTTAAGATTTTGTAATTCTCTGGCCATAGCTTGGTTGATACATGTATCCTGCACAAAGCCATGGTTAGCATTGCAAAAATTATTCAAAGTGTTACCTCCTGAAGGATTCAAGTTTGGAATTCCAGATGTGAATCCATGTTGACAGGATTCTGGCATAACCGAGGGACCGGGGGAAGCAATGGTCTGCATTGGTATGAAGTCTCCTAGATGAACATCTGAACTTCCGGGTTGCACACTCCTTAAGTATCCTTGATCCTGGAAGATGTTGGATCCTTGATGTGCTGTGAATGAAGGTCTTGGAGGATAATCCACGGATCCGAAAACCTGAGATGAGGATCCTTGAACCTGAGAGGAGGATCCTTGAACCTGAGAGGATCCCTGAACCTGAGAGGATCCTTGAACCTGAGAGAATCCTTGAACCTGAAAGGATCCTTGAACCTGAGAGGAGGATCCTTGAACCTGAGAGGAGGATCCTTGACCTGAGAGGATCCTTGAACCTGAGAGGATCCTTGAATCAACTGCATCCCCATGCATCCTCCTAAACTGGTGAAGAATCCCTGATGCTGAAATGAGGATCCTGAAGGCTGGAAAGAGGATCCTTGAGCCTGAGACATTGCCGATGATCCAGAACGCATTCCTGTTGATCCACCCTGGTATTGGACATCTGGAGCTGCAAAGTGCTGGGAAGCTATGACTGAAGTGTCGAAATTCAGCGACCTCGGCAGCAAAGGGGGATGATCCTCTGCTGATTTCATCAATTTCGCGAAGGATCCTGCCATTAGTTTCGTCATGTTGTTGCATGTATCCTCTCATCTGCAAAATCAAAGCATAAAGATCACTGTTAGTAAGTTTAGAGGAAGAAACAACAGTTGGTTTTGTGAAAACAAGGGTTGTCTTCTTCGGAGCATTCTCAGCATTCTTCTGGAATGCAAGGGGGAGAGGATGCAAAGGCGGAATTCCCTGTGATGAGGTAACCGCCGACATGGAACTTGAAGTAGTTTTTCCCTGAGAAGCCATGTGGTTGAAGGTAATGCATAGAAATGAATGAAATGAACTAATTTTCTCAGAATTGAAGCACCAAATGCCACACGGTGGGCGCCAAACTGTTTTGGTAAAAAATCACACAAGGATAATGCAACCAAATCTGATTTTGTGAGGTATGATGCTTGGTTAATTGTATGAACGACAAGTATATGAAATCAACGATGAACACCGAGATTTATACGAGGAAAAAGACCTTGATCTTTAGAAGATCTCTGGCATAAAAAACCTCGGGTGATGGAAACTACCGATCACCAAATATATTGCAAAAACAATAATGATCCTTGTACAACTTGGGAAGAAAACAAGCTCAATACAATGAATTGCTAGTGTAAGTGTGTGTTTTTGCTAAGTGTTTGCATAGAATTCGAGTCTTGTGTGTGTTTTTTGTCGTGTGTTCGACCTATGCCTCAAATGAGCTCGTTTTCCCCCTAAAAGATAAGAAAAAAATCAACTAACTAACTTTCCGAAAAAGGTGGAAGTCACCCATGATCACCACTAACGGTTATTTCTTCATTAAGCACGTGCCTATGAAGCATATTCCACGAGATTCTAGCAAAGAAGTAGTCCACTACGTCCATTATCTGCATTTAAACATTAAAAACGTGACAATTGTTAGAAATCATAAGTTCTGATAAGGATCCTAGATCCTCAGACTCTGGATCCTCAGACTCCCTGCATTATCCATTAAGGATCCGTGATCCATGCCAGTCTCAGGATAGATGATCCTTAGCAGAAAATTCATGCCCTAACACTTATACTTGGCAGTTTC
This sequence comes from Helianthus tuberosus, assembly GCA_030545235.1. NCBI lineage: Eukaryota > Viridiplantae > Streptophyta > Magnoliopsida > Asterales > Asteraceae > Helianthus > Helianthus tuberosus. The sequence goes on along the minus strand of CM060358.1, from coordinate 43,260,268 downwards.
TTCTAAGGCGGTAAGTGCAGTCCTTGTAAAGGATCATGAAGGTACCCAACATCCTGTGTATTAAGCATGGTTGTAAAACAAGGTTTCCAAGGCCGAGTACTCCCCGAGTAGTCGTTACAAGGTAGGTTGCCGAGGCGACTTTCTCTAACTCCGCCTAATTACCCGGAATCGATCAAACGCAGTCAAACTCAGCCAATATCGGAGGAGTAGGTCAATTCGGGCCGAGTTTGACTTAAAAAATTATAAAACATAATTTATATGACTATCATATTAAATAATGAATATCATTTTCACGTATTTTGTTATAATTATTAGTAAATTTATGTTATTAGAGATATATTTAATTTCCAAAAACTAATTTCTTTATAATTTTACATGTCCGAGTACTACCCGAGTACTCTCTGCCTATGCCGAGTACTCTCAACTCCCCGGTCGACCGACTAGGGAGCGCCTAGCGACTTTTGCAACCATGGTATTAAGTAAGTAAAAGTTTACCTGATGCTGAATCCAGGTATTCACATTTAGAAAAACTTACCCTTGCTTTGATCATGGCATCTACTAAGTTACGCCATTATTTTGAAACTCATGCTATTGTTGTTAAGACTAACTTTCCAATTAAGAGTGTCCTCAGAAAACCCAAAATGTCAGGAAGGATGGGAAAGTGGGTAGTCAAACTTAGTGCTTATGATATCAGTTATGAACAAAGAACTGCCATCAAATCCAAAGCCTTAGCTGACTTTGTGGCTGATTTCAGTAGTGATCTACAAAGGGAAGCTGAATTGGAAGTTCAACAACTTGAAGAGACTAAGGATCCTTGGATACTCTTCACAGATGGGGCTTCAATTGTCAAGGGAACCGGACTAGGCATACTACTAAAATCGCCACAGGGGGACATAATACCCCACTCAATTGCTTGTGAGTTTCAAACTACTAATAATGAGGCTTAGTATGAAGCCTTAATAGCTGGTTTGGAAATTGCCAAGCACATGAGGATCAGGTATCTTGAGGTACATGTTGATTCATTGTTAATTACTAACCACTTTAATGGTTCTTATGCTGTTAAAGGTGAAAGACTAATCAAATATCTAGAGATAGTCAAGAAATTGGCAGACTCTTTTGTTTCTTTTCGTTTGACACAGGTACCCAGGGAAGAAAATGCAGAAACTGATGCTTTAGCCAACCTTGGATCATCGTTGAAGATTCCAGAGGATATTAAAATACCCATCATCCACATCTTGGCTCCTGCTATTGAGGATCACACGCGTATGGAGATAGTACAGGATTCTGTAATCATACCCAGTGATGATGCACAGACACATTCAGGATCCTGGATCCTTCCAATCATGAGATATATACAACATGGAGAGATTCCTACAGGATAAAATCCCAGAGCTTTCAAAGTCAAGGTATCTTAATTTACAATACTAAATAACATGTTATATAAACGATCTCTTGCAGGTCCATATCTAAGGTGCATCGAGGATCCAGAAATCCAAGAAGTCCTGAAGGATTTTCACGAAGGAGATTGTGGAAACTACACTGGGGGCATAGCACTTTTCTCAAGGATCCTTAGGACAGGATACTATTGGCCTACTATGAAGAAGGATGGTGTGGATTATGCAAGGAAATGTGATGCTTGTCAAAGACATAGCAATATCCTTCATCAACCAGGAGATCTCCTGCATCCTATATCCTCTTCTTGGCCATTTATGAGATAGGGAATGGATATAGTTGGCGGACTAGGTCGAGTTATGCCTAATTCCCTATGGTAAAAATTACGAGTCAAACGAGCGATCTGGTCGAGAGTTTGCGGTTTTCACACCTAATCTTAACAAGGTCATCCGTTTTGAGTGTGGAATCAGCCTTAGGAAAGGCTGATCTTGCGCAGAATTGTAGTATGCGATGTTCGCGCAAGTGTGTAGTGTACAGCAAGTTCGAGCGAGAAATAACGAGTAAGCTCGTACAAAGACCCATATTGGGTATGCACAAGTTGGTCCGTTGGTACTTAAACTACCGACTAGGACCTCCTTCAATACCCACTGGTATTGGATGGAGGTGGTGCGAATGGCTTGATCCTCTCATATGTAAACTACTATTGATACATTAACCCAGCTACTTGGGATTGTATCCCTGCTGACTCAAACCACTTAGCCGAGGGTAACGTCACCTTCAAAAGAGGGGCCTACCACATTACGCATTAATAACTTAATTAATTATCTTTTAACAATCCAACCCTTTAGGATTGTATCCTTGCTGACTAAAACTACTGGGTTGAGGGTAACGTCACCTTCAAAAGAGGGGCCTACTACTATAACTAAGATAATCTCTTAAAAAGTGCAAAAGTGCGGAGAAGATCAAAGGTTACACTAAAGGCTAGTAAGATCCAAGTGATTCATCTTGTCTATCTATTTTTTTATTTTTATTTTCAGCATTTTTAGTTTTTTTATTTTCATGTTTAAAACCTTTTTTCTAAAATTTTGATTTGATTAGACGTTGAGGATAAACCGGTACTAAAACCTCTTGTGTCCTTCGACGACCTCGGTATCTTACCAATGCTATACTACGCTCACGATGGGTGCAGTTGCCCATATGTGTGTTTAGTGTTAGTAAAATATCGTGTTTTATAAATTTAAAACTTGACTAAAGTGTTAAAAAGGACCTAAAATATATATAAAAATATATAACACTACACACGCATCAGTTTGACATCGTATTAAACAACCGAACCTCGTCAAGTCCCAAGTCGTCCGATCGAACAGGAATCACCCAAATCTGATCAGTTTACTGGTTCATGAAGGTTGTTCTTGTTTAAACCGAAATCGGTTTTCTCTTTGATAGAAACTAGGTCTTGAACCAACACATCACTAAGAAAGAGTAGAAGGTCAGAACGAGCTCCGATTCTATCGGTTTTGCGTGCACTTAGTGTAAAAGAGTTGAAAGAAAGTTGGAAAAAACATCTTTCAATCTTTTCCACTTTGAAAATGTTTAGATCTATGCAAAATCATTGTTTGTTATTGTGGAAATCTTTCAGATCTAAGTTGTTCTTGGTGGAATGAAGCCAAGTCTTGAAGTTCATAAGAACCCCATGTTGACATCATCCTAGAACACCTCAAATCCGTTGATTTCACGATTAAAAGTTAAGATTCAAAGGTGAAAAAGATGAAGGAGTGCGTGTAGATCATAGAAGTACAAGATATGAGTTGAAAACTTACAAGAATCGGGAGAAATCGAGAGAAAAGAGGGCTTGAGTGCGGCTGGTCGAGTGGAGGAGCTGTCACATCACAATGATGTGGCAGGAGGGTATTTATAGGGTTTCCCAAAGTGGAAAGTGCATAAGTGTTGGATTAGTGACCGATCAGATGGCAATCCGATCGGATGGCCACTCGATCGGTTGGCCACTCGATCCAGGTGTCCGGCGCGTTGAGTTTTGTCGTTTTGATTCACGTGTTGAGCTTTGCGTTGCGATGCGATTCGAGTGAGCGATGCCATAGTATTAACCATTAGTTACACAAATAACCTAACTACTATATCTAATATACAATCACTATAAATAACCTGCGTTTAGCGTTTGCGATTAGATTGTGATTGCGATTGCAATTGCAATTAAGCACCTCAACATAAACATAACATGCACAAGTAACACATAATAGCACACACACGTAAAACAATATCCAGAACACATAATTCGAGTTGCAAATGCGATACCATTAAGTCGATTAGCAATTAAACAGCGATTAAACCTCGATATTTAATAGATACTCCACATAATACAACTAAAGCAATTAAATAAAAAGATTCGATTACAAGTCATTAACGTACAATCAATAGTTAAGCAAGGAGTGACAGATCGCAATTAGCAATCTTTTCTTCCTTTAACTTTGATTTTGACTTGTACTTTGACTTCCCAAAAGCGGGTTGTTACAGCCTCCCCTACTTAAAAAATTTTGTCCGAAAATTTAAGAAGTAGGCGTAACAAACAGTTTTAGGTACTTCGCCTTCATGTCACTTTCGAGTTCCCAGGTGAACTCGGCACCGCGTTTGCCTTCCCAGCGAACCTTCACAATGGGAATGCGTGAGCGTCTGAGCACCTTGGTTTCTCATCCCATGATCTCGACATGCTTTTCCATGAAGTGTAATGTTTCGTCCACTTATAAATCTTTGAGAGGGACATGTAATTCCTGGTCGGCCAAGCACTTTCTGAGGTTCGAAACGTGGAAAGTCGGGTGGACATTACTAATTTCCTCCGGTAGTTCGAGTCTGTAGGCCATTTTCCCACTCATTTCTAGAATCTTAAAGGGTCCAACATATCGAGGCACGAGCTTTCCAACATGTCGAGGTGCTACCTTTAGGAGTACGTTATCGCCAACGTCAAATTCAAGGGGCTTGCGGCGTTTATCGGTGTAACTTTTCTGTCGGCTCCGAGCTTTCAGCAGATTGTCTCGGATTTGGAGGATTTTGTCAGTCGTTTCTTGCAACAGCTCAGGACCGGTAATTTGCGCGTCTCTGATCTCGTGCCATACAATAGGCGATTGACATTTCCTTCTGTATAATGCCTCAAATGGTGCCATTTGTATGTTAGAATGATAACTGTTATTATACGAGAATTCGACCAAAGGTAGGTGCGCGTCTTAATTACCACCGAAATCTATGGCACACGAGCGCAGCATGTCTTCAAGGGTGCGAATCGTTCTCTTAGTCTGACCATCGGTTTAGGGATGGAAAGCGGTACTTAGGTTAAGCACAGTACCAAGAGTAGATTGAAACGTTTCCCAAAGACGCGAGGTAAACCGACCATCGCGGTCAGAGATGATGTCACGAGGCGTCCCATGTCGACAAATGATCTCATCGGTGTAGATTCGGGCTAATTTTTCTACCTTAAAGTCTTCTCGTATCGGCAGAAAGTGAGCGGATTTAGTCAAACGGTCAACAACAACCCAGATGCTATCATGACCTGATGTCGTGCGTGGAAGTTTCATTATAAAGTCCATAGCTATACTCTCCCATTTCCACATCGGGATCTCAGGTTGTACGAGTAAACCAGAGGGTCTTTGCTGTTCGGCCTTGACCTTGGAACAAGTTAGTCACTTCGAAACATAGATAGCGATATCCTTCTTCATGCCCGGCCACCAGTACTTGTAGTGCATGTCCTGGTACATCTTGTCAGCACCGGGATGAATAGAATACCGGGATTTGTGGGCTTCGTCCATCAGAAGTTATCGCAAATTCGTACGCTTGGGAATCCAAATTCGGTCCAAATAATGAAAGATACCATTCGATTTATTCTCGAGTTGGGCGCCATCATTTAGAATACTTTCCTTCTTCAAAGTACGTTCGGTATAACAAGCATGTTGAGCGTCACGTATAAGGGCTTCGAGATTATGCTGGGCTTGGATATTACGAACACTATGCAAATAGCTTCGTCGACTGAGAGCATCGGCAACGATGTTTGCTTTTCCTGGATGGTAACGAATCTCACAGTCGTAATCGTTGAGGAGTTCTACCCACCGGCATTGACGCATATTCAGTTCCTTCTTGTAAAAGATATGTTGTAGGCTCCTATGATCGGTGAAGATCATACACTTGGTACCGTAAAGGTAGTGTCGCCAAATCTTTAACGCGAAAACAACTGCGCCAAGCTCGAGGTCGTGTGTGGTGTAGTTCTTCTCGTGGATCTTGAGCTGTCGAGAAGCGTACGCGATAACCTTATCTCGTTGCATGAGAACATAACCAAGACCAAGGTTTGAGGCATCGCAGTAGACTATGAAATCGTCATTTCCGTTGGGCAGTGAGAGCACGGGAGCATTGCAAAGCATAGCTTTGAGAGTTTGAAAGGCCCCTCCTGTTTAGTTCCCCAAACAATAGGTTTGTCCTTATGCGTAAGAGAGGTAAGCGGTACAGCGATCTTAGATAAACCCTTGATAAATCGGCGATAATAACCTGCTAGTCCGAGAAAAGAACGGACTTCAGACGGGTTCTTGGGTGTAACCCAACTCTTAACGGCCTCGATCTTCGCGGGATTGACATGAATTCCTTAATTATTGACAATGTGACCCGGGAATTGGACCTCCTCTAGCCAAAATTCGCACTTGGAGAACTTGGCATAGAGACGGTTTCCCTGGAGTAACTCAAGAACCAAACGTAGATGCTGCGAGTGTTCAGCTTTTGACTTGAAATAGATCAGGATATCATCGATGAACACGATTACGAAGCGATCAAGGAAGGGTTTGCACACGCGATTCATTAGATCCATAAAAACTGCGGGGAGAATTAGTCAAACCAAAAGGCATGACAACAAATTCGTAATGACCATAGCGGGTTCGAAAAGCGGTTTTGGGTATATCCTCCTTTTGAATACGTAGCTGATGATAGCCTGAGCGTAGATCGATCTTCGAAAAACACGTAGCACCTTATAACTGGTCAAACAAATTATCAATTCGAGGCAAGGGATAGCGATTCTTAATAGTCAGCTTATTCAATTCCCTATATTCGATGCACATCCGGAATGATCCATCCTTCTTTTTGACGAAAAGAACAGGTGCGCCCCAAGGAGAGGTGCTAGGGCGAATAAAGCCTTTATCAAGCAGTTCATGGAGTTGACTCGAGAGTTCGCGCATTTCAGAAGGAGCGAGACGATAAGGCGCTTTAGCAACAGGATTTGCTCCACGAATGAGGTCAATTCAGAAATCGATATCATGAGTGGGAGGTAAACCAGGTAAATCATCAGGAAGTAGGTTGGGGAATTCGCAAACAACGAGAAGGTCTTTTACTCCGGGATTACCTTTCTTTTCCTTCTCCGCTACTAAGATGTTAGCCAAGAAAGCTTTGTATTCCTTGCGGAGATACTTGCTAGCTTGGACACATGACATGAGTTTAAGACCTTTCAAAGGAGTTTCGCCATACAAACAAAGTTGATCACCATTAGCGAGCGAGAAACGAATCATCTTTTCAAAGCAAACAACTTCAGCATGATTTTCGCGAAGAAAATCCATGCCTACTATGATGTCAAAACTACCGAGCTGCATCAGAATGAGATCGATAGGGAATACGTGATTGTTGAGTTCAAGCATACAATCACGTAGAACAGAATTGACGGCGACGGTTCTTCTGGTGGCAACTTCAATATCGAACGTCGAGGGGAGATGGGCGCGCTTACGATTAAGGAGCTTTTCGAATTCAAACGATACAAAACAGTTATCGGCTCCAGTATCAAACAAACACGAAGCATATATACCATTAACAAGGAACGTACCATTAACCACATTGTTGTCTGCTTGAGCCTGGCGAGCGTTAATGTTGAAGGCACGTCTGCGGGCAGGCTGTTGCTGCTGTTGCTGAGGTTGCTGCTATGGCTGCTGCTGTTGTAGCTCTTGCTTAACCACTAGATTAGGGCACATGTTTGCGAAGTGGTTGGGATCACCACACGCAAAGCAAGCTCTAGCACGAGCCGCGGGTGCAGGAGCTGCTTGATGGCCTTGAGGAGCAGTAAGTAGAGCTTGTTGAGCAGGAGCTTGACCTTGAACTGGAGCTGGAGCTTGACATGGACCTATATGGCAGTTTGCGGTGAAGTGGTCGTACATATTGTAATGAACGCAGAATCGGCATGCGGGACCCACCAGGTGATGATAAGTACAAGTAGGGCAAAACGGGTGTGGCCCAGTGTATGCACGCTTGGCAGGCGGTGCATTGACCACAGGTGCCGCTACTTGGCGGTGTTGAGATTGCGGTGGGGCAGGTACGGTTTGGAGCGGGGCAGCAGTAACTGCACAGTTCTTTTTGCTGGAACTGTTGTTGTTCTTCCTCTTTCGGCGTGAGAGCTTCGAAGATTGCGGTGCGGCGGTGGTTTCAGCGGTTGAAGCAGCGGTGGCTTGATGCAGATTCTTAGCAGCCTAGTCAAAATAACCAGCCCTGACTCGCTTATCGTTGATCTCAGCTGCGAGCAGGTAGGTTTCCTCGATTGTCGTCATCTTTGCAGCCTGAACAAAGTCTGCAACGCAATCCGGAAGAGCACGGATATACTTCTTGATTGTGATATCTGGGGTAGTAACCTGACCAGGGCAAATAATACTCAACTGCTTGAAGCATGCAGTTAAACCAGCGTTATCTCCGCCATCCTGCTTTATGTGCCAGAATTCATCCTCAAGCTTTTGGAGTTCATGGGGAGGACAGAACTCTTGCATCATTTTGTTCTTCAACTCGTCCCAAGACAATCCGAAAGCTGCATCATTTCCTCGTTTGTTCCTCTCAGCCATCCACCAATCAAGAGCGTGGGATTAGAAGACGCCGGTAGCATTGATGGTGCGCAGGTTTTCTGGACAGCTACTCTAGCGCAGGGTGACTTCGATAGAATCAAACCATTGAAACATGGCCGTAGGACCATCTTCGCCGGTGAACTCTTTTGGTCCGTAGTCTTTGAACTGCTTGAAGCTAAAAGCGGCCTTAGGAGTATCAGTCCTGGACTCTTCCGAGGACTTGCTTGCATTCTCGTTCAGTTCACTCACGATCTAGGGGATGACTTTCGCCATCTACTTAGAGACGAGAGCGGCGATGCGTTTGTCATCATGGTTTCGGTGAGTGGCTCGGGAGTGGAATGATCCAAACGACGACATTGTCTGCAACAGACATCGCCATAGGACTCAAACACAACTTCGATAAAATCTAACATAGTCTATAGTATCCTCACGCGCTGCTCTATATAAAGCTCAGGAACACAGCCATTCACAAAATTCCACGTAGGCACATAAACACAGAATCACAAAAGCACATAAGCATATAGGCACACATAAGCTAACCTAAACACATATTTTGCACATATTCACCTATCCTTCACAGCAGCGTATAGCGATTAAGTATAGCGAGTGCGATTAGCGAGTACACAGCGAGTAGTTTAGCACGCGACTTGTTAACGTGGTGTGAATTGTGTGTGTTTTGGCGGAGTGAGAAACGTGGAATCGAAACCATCAGTACCACCGTACTGTTTATCTAAAAACGCTAACAAATAACCATATAAATCACATAAATTCCACATAAAATCGATCATAAAAGCGATAAATCACAGAGTTAGCTGTTGCGGATTCCATACTGGGTATGCACAAGTCGGTCCGTTGGTACTTAAACTACAGACTAGGTCGTTTCTATGACGTCGACCCAGACTAGGTCGAGTTATGCCTAATTCCCTATAGTTATGGCTCTGATACCAATCTGTCACACCCCAACCGATGACGGAAACATCTGGGAATGGCACTGAGCGAAACAGATTGTCCAAGAAAAATTCCATAACAACTACTTTACCGAATCGTTAATATTATGTCCCATACCATAACCTTTCAAGCAAAATCAGTTATTACAGACAGCGATATCTCAAAGACGAATAACATGTTCCGACAACTCAGATTTAAATAAAAGTAAATTCTCTTTGTTAGTTTCTAGACTCTCCTAACCTCGATTCCATCAAATAGCAAGCAAAGCACAGCGTCCTAAGCACCTGTCACATACGTTAAAATAGAGGTCAATACACATAGTGTAAAGGTGAGCATACAAGTTTGATAGTAATAATAGAGTTCGAAAGCGTTTACGCATAACCAGCATGTAACATGTATAATGCGAAGCTAGTAGGTTATCGACAATGAAATATGCACAGACTAGACTGCGAGTTGTAGAATGTGCAACACATATCACAACTGTGACATGTGAGAGGTAACCTTAACAACCCCCATCCACGACAGGTGCTGAGTCCAAACAAATAGAACTATCGTTGCTAAGGCGTCAGGCAACAATCAGTGTGTAAGCATAACATACAAGCATTCATCGACTAACACATAACATGCAAGAATGGTCAGCAAGAACGTATGGTACACCCAAAAGTTCATAAAGCAAAAAGGGATCGAGTATACTCACAGCGATGGAAATGGATTGAAGGGAGCGCTAGAGTGATTAGCCTGAATAGTTAACGATAGCATAAGCGAAGAGCGGTGCGTAAAACGTGAAAAGTGACCAAGTGTCGGACGGTAATCCGATTAGATGGCAATCCGATCAGATGGCCAGTCGATCGGATGTCAATCCGTTCGGATGGTCATCCGATCGGATGGCCATTCGATTGGATTGACATTCGTTGGTAAGGATGTGTTTGTGTATGATGGCTTTGAAGTTTTCGTTGTAGCATTTTGAAAATAGAGAAGTATCTCTACCCTTCAGGTCGATCGATCGAACGGCAATTCGATCGGATAGCAATCCGATTGGCAAGACACTTAGTGGGAACAAGTTCATAGCATGATGGTTACTCGATCGGATGGCAATCCGATCAGATAGGAATCCGTTGGAAACCATTGTTCTTTGAAAAATTGGAAATGTTTAAGTGTTGAAAATTCAAGTGCAATCCGATCGGACGGCAATCCATCCCAACGCTTCTAATCGTTTTGAACATGATTATTTTGAAAGTTTGTGGTTTGTTCGAGACAGTTTGTGATGTGTGTAAAATTCAACATATAAATTACATCAAATAAGGCATAAAACTAACGCTTTTTTAGTACTAATGTTGGAAAAAGTGTGCTTTTGTCTTCCTTTTGTATTTTCAGGATTAAATGAGCGCAAATGAACAAAAGAAGCAAAAATGCAGCTAAATCTAACATAAATACAAGAAAAGGAATAAATGTGGCATGCCCGACCCCTCGACAGCATCTTCCCAAGCAAAAACAAGATATCAGAAGGCTGAACACGCCCCGTGCCCAGCGGACACGGGGGCGTGCCCAAGTGTCTGCAGAAAAGACAAAAGCGTAGAAGCTTCTATTCCCCAACACGGAGGCGTGCCCAGCTCCACACGGTCGTGGTCAACGCTAAGATTCACAGAATCCAAGCAAATCTTGATAGTACAGATACGCTTCTACACACGGGGCCGTGCCCAGCGGACACGGGGGCGTGGTCAACTAATACAGACAAACTGCATTAAATGAAGAAAGAGAAAGTGGATGGACACGGGTCCGTGCCCACCAGACACGGGGCCGTGTCCGGGCTTCTGTGCAGGCTATAAATAGGGGTACTTGGTTCACTTCAAAGGCATCCCTTGACAAACCACCTCTCTCCTACTTCACCCACACTCCACCACCATCACAACACCCACATCCACCACCATCATCCATCATCCATCATAGAGTATGTGTAGTAGTCTCGGGATCCAAGATTGATAGTAAGAGTTCTTGACAATCAAAGGCCATGTTTGCCTAAGTCTCTTACATCACTTGGTGAAGATAAGCATTTAGTGTAATACTTTTGTTTTTTTATATTTTCGCACTTTTTATTTGGTTTTGTATTAATGACTTTAATAACTAGTTTCTTATGTTGAATGTGAAACTTCCTTATCATTTGTCTGTGGTGTCTTGGCGTTATTTTACTGTCAATAAAAGATTTAAACCATTCATATCTCTACGATCTATATAGAGATATGTTGGCTACCTGGTCGGGGGTTAAGGGAATGGTTTGGTAAGGTTCTTGCCTTGTTCAGTGTATAGATCCTGCAAGGACCTGGGTCAAGCTTACTAGGACCTCCTTCAATACCCACTTGTATTGGATGGCAGGGGTGCGAATGGCTTGATCCCCTCATATGTAAACTACTATTAATACATTAACCCGGCTACTTGGGATTGTATCCCTGTTGACTCAAACCACTTAGGCTAGGGTAACGTCACCTTCAAAAGAGGGGCCTACCACATTACGCATTAATAACTTAATTAATTATCTTTCAATAATCCAATACTTTAGGATTGTATCCTTGCTGACTCAAACTACTGGGTTGAGGGTAACGTCACCTTCAAAAGAGGGGCAAACTACTAGAACTGTAGTATGCGATGTTCGCGCAAGTGTGTAGTGTACGGCGAGTTCGAGCGAGAAATAGCGAGTAAGCTCATACAAAGACCCATACTGGGTATGCACAAGTCGGTCCGTTGGTACTTAAACTACAGACTAGGTCGTTTCTATGACGTCAACCCAGACTAGGTCGAGTTATGCCTAATTCCCTATAGTTATGGCTCTGATACCAATCTGTCACACCCCAACCAATGACGGAAACATCGGGGAATGGCACTGAGCGAAACAGATTGTCCAAGAAAAATTCCATAACAACTACTTTACCGAATCATTAATATTATGTCCCATACCATAACCTTTTAAGCAAAATCAGTTATTACAGACAGCGATATCTCAAAGACGAATAACATGTTCCGACAACTCAGATTTAAATAAAAGTAAATTCTCTTTGTTGGTTTCTACACTCTCCTAAGCTCGATTCCATCAAATAGCAAGCAAAGCACAGCGTCCTAAGCACCTGTCACATACGTTAAAATAGAGGTCAATACACATATTGTAAAGGTGAGCATACAAGTTTGATAGTAATAATAGAGTTCGAAAGCGTTTACGCATAACCAGCATGTAACATGTATAATGCGAAGCTAGTAGGTTATCGACAATGAAATATGCACAGACTAGACTGCGAGTTGTAGAATGCGCAACACATATCACAACTGTGACATGTGAGAGGTAACCTTAACAACCCCCATCCACGACAGGTGCTGAGTCCAAACAAATAGAACTATCGTTGCTAAGGCGTCAGGCAACAATCAGTGTGTAAGCATAACATACAAGCATTCATCGACTAACACATAACATGCAAGAACGGTCAGCATATAAATAGTGTTTGTATTGTGTGATTGATTGTGATTTAGCATAAGCAACGTATGGTACACCCAAAAGTGCATAAAGCAAAAAGGGATCGAGTATACTCACAGCGATGGAAATGGATTGAAGGGAGCGCTAGAGTGATTAGCTTGAACAGTTAACGATAGCATAAGCGAAGAGCGGTGCGTAAAACGTGAAAAGTGACCAAGTGTCGGACGGTAATCCGATCAGATGGCAATCCGATCGGATGGCCAGTCGATCGGATGTCAATTCGTTCGGATGGTCATCCGATCGGATGGCCATTCGATTGGATTGACATTCGTTGGTAAGGATGTGTTTGTGTATGATGGATTTGAAGTTTTCGTTGTAGCATTTTGAAAATAGAGAAGTATCTCTACCCTTCAGGTCGATCGATCGAACGGCAATTCGATCGGATAGCAATCCGATTGGCAAGACACTTAGTGGGAACAAGTTCACAGCATGATGGTTACTCGATCGGATGGCAATCCGATCGGATAGGAATCCGTTGGAAACCATTGTTCTTTGAAAAATTGGAAATGTTTAAGTGTTGAAAATTCAAGTGCAATCCGATCGGATGGCAATCCGTCCCAACGCTTCCAATCGTTTTGAACTTGATTATTTTGAAAGTTTGTGGTTTGTTCGAGACGGTTTGTGATGTGTGTAAAATTCAACATATAAATTACATCAAATAAGGCATAAAACTAATGCTTTTTTAGTACTAATGTTGGAAAAAGTGTGCTTTTGTCTTCCTTTTGTATTTTCAGGATTAAATGAGCGCAAATGAACAAAAGAAGCAAAAATGCAGCTAAATCTAACATAAATACAAGAAAAGGAATAAATGTGGCATGCCCGACCCCTCGACAGCATCTTCCCAAGCAAAAACAAGATATCAGAAGGCTGAACACGCCCCGTGCCCAGCCGACATAGGGGCGTTCCCAAGTGTCTGCAGAAAAGACAAAAGTGTAGAAGCTTCCATTCCCCAACACGGAGGCGTGCCCAGCTCCACACGGTCGTGGTCAACGCTAAGATTCACAGAATCCAAGCAAATCTTGATAGTACAGATACGCTTCTACACACGGGGCCGTGCCCAGCGGACACGGGGGTGTGGTCAACTAATACAGACAAACCGCATTAAATGAAGAAAGAGAAAGTGGATGGACACGGGTCCGTGCCCACCAGACACGGGGCCGTGTCCGGGCTTCTGTGCAGGCTATAAATAGGGGTACTTGGTTCACTTCAAAGGCATCCCTTGACAAACCACCTCTCTCCCCCTTCACCCACACTCCACCACCATCACAACACCCACATCCATCATCCATCATAGAGTATGTGTAGTAGTCTCGGGATCCAAGATTGATAGTAAGAGTTCTTGACAATCAAAGGCCATGTTTGCCTAAGTCTCTTACATCACTTGGTGAAGACAAGCATTTAGTGTAATACTTTTGTTTTTTAATATTTTCGCACTTTTTATTTGGTTTTGTATTAATGACTTTAATAACTAGTTTCTTATGTTGAAGGTGAAACTTCCTTATCATTTGTCTGTGGTGTCTTGACGTTATTTTACTGTCTATATAAAATAAAAGATTTACACCATTCATATCTCTACGATCTATATAGAGATATGTTGGCTACCTGGTCGGGGGTTAAGGGAATGGTTTGGTAAGGTTCTTGCCTTGTTCAGTGTATAGATCCTGCAAGGACCTGGGTCAAGCTTACTAGGACCTCCTTCAATAACCACTGGTATTGGATGGCAGGGGTGCGAATGGCTTGATCCCCTCATATGTAAACTACTATTAATACATTAACCCGGCTACTTGGGATTGTATCCCTGCTGACTCAAACCACTTAGCCGAGGGTAACGTCACCTTCAAAAGAGGGGCCTACCACATTACGCATTAATAACTTAATTAATTATCTTTCAATAATCCAATACTTTAGGATTGTATCCTTGCTGACTCAAACTACTGGGTTGAGGGTAACGTCACCTTCAAAAGAGGGGCCTACTACTAGAACTGTAGTATGCGATGTTCACGCAAGTGTGTAGTGTACGGCGAGTTCGAGCGAGAAATAGCGAGTAAGCTCGTACATAGACCCATACTGGGTATGCACAAGTCGGTCCGTTGGTACTTAAACTACAGACTAGGTCGTTTCTATGACGTCGACCCAGACTAGGTCGAGTTATGCCTAATTCCCTATAGTTATGGCTCTGATACCAATCTGTCACACCCCAACCGATGACGGAAACATCGGGGAATGGCACTGAGTGAAACAGATTGTCCAAGAAAAATTCCATAACAACTACTTTACCGAATCGTTAATATTATGTCCCATACCATAACCTTTTAAGCAAAATCATTTATTACAGACAGTGATATCTCAAAGACGAATAACATGTTCCGACAACTCAGATTTAAATAAAAGTAAATTCTCTTTGTTGGTTTCTAGACTCTCCTAAGCTCGATTCCATCAAATAGCAAGCAAAGCACCTGTTTAAAACCTTTTCCCTAAATAAAAGTAAATTCTCTTTGTTTTTTTTTATTTTCAACACTTTTAGTTTTTTTTTTTATTTTCATGTTTAAAACCTTTTCCCTAAAATTTTGAGTTCATTAGACGTTGAGGATAAACCGGTACCAAAAGCTCTTGTGTCCTTGGACGACCTCGGTATCTTACCAACGCTATACTACGCTCACGATGGGTGCACTTGCCCATATGTGTGTTTAGTGTTAGTAAAATATCGTGTTTTATAAATTTAAAACTTGACTAAAGTGTTAAAAAGGGCTTAAAATATATATAAAAATATATAACTGTTGGAATTGAACCCTATCAGAGGAACAAATAATTAAAGCCAAAACTGGATCAGTGCAGTGGATCCAGAATAAGCAGATGTTTACATACAAATCTCTCCCCTTGAAAGTGATTTCATATCTGCTGATCTTACAAAGTGCTGACCTACAACTGCTGCTCAAGTAAAGACCTGATGAAAGACTAAAGCCCTGCTGATTCTATCTACTGCCTTGAGTCAAGCACTGCTGATCCGGACAAGTACTGCTGGGTTCACAGCAGTGGAAAGTTGCAGCAGCTGATCTATAGTCTGTCTTGTAAAGTAATGTAATAGCAGTAGTTAACATAGTAGTGTTTGTATAGATCAGAGGTTAGAGTTTGTTAGGAGGTTAGATGTCACTTTCATGGTGACGTCAGCTAAGATGCTCAGTGGTTTGCTAGTGCCTATAAATAGTTCAGTACTTTGTACTGTTCTATTAGCTCTTTTGCATCATCGTCTTCTTTGCACGAACAAACAACTGAGCTCTGGCTGAGGGGGAGTTTGCATTCATTCATCAATCATTGTAATCATTATTGAAATAAATTCAATCTTCCGATTCATTGTAAAAAGATGTTTGATCAAAGTATTACTCTCGTTTGATTGTATGCAAAGTTTGTTTTCATCATAATTCCGCTGCACACTCATCCATTTTCATTTTAATTACAAACACAAAATACAATCAGAAACAAACTCAGATCCAACAATTGGTATCAGAGCCTGGACAGTCAAATTTGATTTAACAATCATTTTGACATAAATAGTTCGGCTCATAACAGTTGATACTGATCATTTGTTCGTTCGTTGAAAAACAGAGCAAGGATTAATCACCATTAAAGTTGATTTATCAGTGTCTGTAAAACAACAAGAATGACGTCACAATCTCAGGATGATAAAAACAACATCGGCTCTCTTTTTAAACCACCTATGCTAAAAAGAAATGAGTACAACATCTGGCAGAGGAGGATGGGTCACATCGTCGCTCAACAAAGCACAGGTTGTTGGAGGTCTGTTGTCTTTGGTCCCCATGTTCCCACAGTGCCAAGCGCTGAAGATGCTAAAAAGTTCGTTCCAAAACCAGTTGAAAATTATACCGAAACCGACTATCAAAAGTTCGAACTAGATGCTAAAGCGTTTAGCATCATAGCATCAGCGCTGCCCAATGAGATATATGTTGGACTGTTACACTGTAACAGTGCCAAAGAGTTATGGGACGCACTTAAGGAACAGTTTGGGGGAACCGAAGAAGTCATAGAAAACAATAGGGAAATCCTGAACCAACAGTATAAAACATTTTGTCATGTTAGAGGTGAATCACTGACGCAACAATTTGAGCGTTTCAGTTGTCTCATCAGTGAACTGAGGCTTGTTAATACCACTTTTACAAACTCAACTCAAAATAGCAGGTTCCTCAGGTCACTGCCAGAAAAATGGGACACCATAGCTTTTGTCACCCGAAACTCACCTGAGTTCAAGGATCTGACCTTGACCCAACTCCATGGTCGACTCCTGACCTACGAAAGGGAGTTGAACCAGAAAAGGAAGTTACAAGAGTCAGGAAAAACCGTTGATGATTATACATTCGGTAACACTGCTCTTCTGGGTCAAGAAGAATCTGGGAGCAGTGGTAAGGATCAGGGTTTTGATCACTTCATTGACATAACTGCTGGTGCAAACTTTAACAACCCTGATCCTCACTCTGCAAGTTATGCATTCACTGCAAACGAAAACCAGATGTCAGACAATCTAAGTTTTGAACTAAATGACTTACAGCATTTTGATCCCACTGATTTATAGGAAATGGACATCCTGCACCAACTGGCTTTGCTAAGTGTTAGAACTAGCAAATTTTACAAAAGAACAGGGCGAAAATTCCCAGGTTTGCATGGGAATCTAAGGGTTGGGTTGGATAAATCGAAAATCAAGTGCTACAAGTGTAATAGGTTGGGACATTTCGCTAGGGAATGCAGGAGTCAAACTAGTGGTCCCATAATCACTCACCCTAGCTCAAATCCTAGACCTCAAAATCAAGGCACTGTGCACTATTTCCAGTATACCCCAGCAGCTCAAGTGAACACTGCTCACTATGCTGCTGCCCCTGTGCCAGTGCACTATGTCCAAACTACTGTTCCACAGATCCAATATGTTCAAACCCCTGTTCCCCAGGCACAAGTGCAGGCTGCACCTCAAACCACTGCTCCAGCAGCAGTACAACCAGATCAACAAAGTTTTTTCACTCAAGGGTTTGTTGACTGGAGCAGTATGCCTGAAGACCTTAGTGATGAAAATTTTGCACTCTATGCTTCTAATGATTCTTCTCATAATGAATTTTGTTTGATGGCATTAGAGTCAATACAGGAGGGGGTTGAAACTGAAGAGGAACAGCTGAGTATTGAAACAGTGGATGAGGTGACTGAAGCAGTGGTTACTGCTATGGCTGGTGAACTATTGTTGGAAGAAAGTTCAGGTACCCTGATTGAACCAATGACAGATCCATGGTCCGAAGAGGAAAAAGAAGAAGAGAAGGAAGAAAAGGCTGGTGAAAAGAAGGTGAGAGCTGATGATGAAGAGAATCATCAATGTGATTGTGCAATGATGGCTGCTGCCAAGGTATCTCCTCAAGTTCTAGAAAAACTATGTTCTGACAATTGCATTATTGCTTTTGCTAACATCAAATAGGTGAATGAAAACCTTCGGGATAAAATCTTAACTGATGAAGTCAAATTTGAAAGATCTTTAAAAGAACTTAAAAACAAATTGACTGAAAAGGAAAAAGAGATCAGCAGTCTGAAAGAAGAACAAAGCATAACCAAAACTCAACTCCAAACTATGGTAGAAAAATACCAAGTTTGCAAAAAGGAGTTAGAGTCCACCCAGATCACATGTGAGAGATGGGTGGAATCATGCAAAGGGTATGAGGTTATGCTTGAAAAACAGATAAAAAGCAATGTGAAATTTGGTGTTGGTTATAGAAAACATGATGATGAAACCACTGCTTTTGCAAAATCTGTTCAAACCACTGATGTAACCACTGAGTTCATACCCACAAACAAGAATGGCCAAGAAGTGAAAATCACTGACAAACTTGGTAACAAAATCACACTTGACAGACCAATGGGATCCTCTACTTTTGAGGAACTTGAAGACTATCAGTTTAAACCAAAATGGTCTGATGAGTGTGATATTCTTGAAAATTTCAAGCCAATGGACTTTACATCAACTGATGGTGTTAAAGCTCCAAAAGCTAAAGTCATACCACTCAAGGATATCCCAGCAGTGGTTAAAACCTCTACTGCAAAGGAGTCTGAAAAGAGAAAGAAGAAAGAAAAAATTGATAACTTGTTTTGTGAATTCTGTGAGAAAAGGAATCATCTAACAAAAGATTGTTTCCACTTAAAAGCTTATGATTTAAACAGAACAAGTGTCATTGTTTCAGCTGAAAGTTGCATTGTTTGTGGTAAAACAAACCACAAAACTCAAGCATGTGTGTATCTCAAAAACTTTGATGTGAAAAAGAATGAGTACATTGCTAAAACATCCTTGAGTCCATCATCATCATTAACATCTGTCAAATTCACCAAGAAACAACCACTGTTTGTGCCAGTTCAAACAGCTGTCACAAAACAGCTGAACCAAACATCTGTCAAAAGAGATGTTCAGGTTACTGATGCACCCCCTGCCAATCAATTTAGAAAAGGCAAGGAAAAACAGCCTTACCAAAGGATTCCACACGTTTATGAGACCTACAAAAGGCCCTCTAAACCCAGAGTGAACAGGCATCCTTTTGGTTACCAGCAGGTGATTGGTCAGGACCCACAACAGTGGTTAGAGAAACACTGTCCTAAAACAGTCCAAACCCCTGACCTAACCACTGTCCATCATTCTGCATCCATCCCAGACACTGTTGAGACCCCATCCAAAGAACTGCTGGCTTTGGAGACCCTAATGAACTAATCCTTTTACATCATGTGCAGGGAGCTTCTGCATGCTTTGATAGTCTTTGGTATGTAGATAGTGGAGGCTCCAGGCACATGACAGGATGTAAAGCCCTCCTCAAAGACTTTAAAATCCATGGAGGGGGTGATATATCCTTTGGAAATAATAGTAAAGGGAAAGTTCTGGGGTCTGGTACAGTGCAGTCTGGAAATGTAAAATTTGAAAATGTCAATCTGATAGACAACCTAAAATTCAACCTTCTGAGTGTGTCCCAAATGAGTGACAAAGGGTTTGGGTCATTCTTCACAAAATATTGTTGTAGGATTGTTGGACCAGAAATGGTCAAAAAGATTGAAGCAATAATCAAAACTGGTCAAACAAAACTTGTTGCTCAAAGAAGTGGCAATGTTTATGTTGTTGATATGTCAAAAGAGTGTCCCAGAGCTGATGCCTGTCTGTTCTCAGCTGCCTCTAACAAAGAGACAGAACTTTGGCACAGAAGGCTGGGGCACACAAATCTTAAGACAATCACTGAAATTTCAAAAAATGGTTTGGTGAGAGGCCTACCACAAAAATTGTTTTCATGTCCTGAACATTGCATTTCCTGTTTAAAAGGAAAACAACATAAAAGTTCTTACAAGTCCATTGAAGAGTCCAAAACAACCCAGTGTTTGCAAATGCTACACATGGATTTGTTTGGCCCAGTTCAAGTCATGAGCCTCAAAAAGAAAAGATATTGTTTGGTTATTGTTGATGACTTTTCTAGGTTTACATGGACTTTCTTTTTACACTCAAAAGATGAGACTGTAGGCATTTTGCAAGACTTTGTGACACAGGTTGAAAAGCAATTTGACCTTCCAGTGAAAAGCTTCAGGAGTGACAATGGCACAGAATTCAAAAATAAGGAGTTGGATGCCTTCTGTGTGAAGAAAGGGATTGTAAGGCAGTACAGCATCCCTAGAACACCAGAGCAGAATGGGGTTGTTGAAAGAAAGAACAAAACTTTAATTGAGGCTGAGGCAGTAAACACTGCTTGCTATGTCCAGAATAGAGTTTTAATAAACCCTAGGCACAAAAAGACTGCTTATGAAATTCTGTATAAAATCAAACCACTGATCTCATATTTCAAGGTGTTTGGCTGCCCATGCTTTATTTTGAACTTAAAAGATTCCATTTCAAAATTTGCAGCCAAAATTGATTGTGGTTATCATCTGGGATACTCAACCACTGCCAAGGCCTACAAAGTGTTCAATACACGGACCAAGGCAGTGGAGGAGACTTTGAATGTTAAGTTCAATGAACTTTCATCAATGAAAATCCCAGCAAATCCTGCAGATCTGTTTGATCTTGAAAAATTCACTTTTGAAAATACTGCTGTCAAGACTAACAGTGCAGGTCCATCAGAGGATACAACACCAGACTATGGGTATGAAATCATCATCCCTCAAAGGTCTGCCACAAAGGGAAAAGCATCAGCTGTTCAAAACAGTTGTCAAAGCTCAACCACTGCTACCTCAACAGTTGTTGACCAAAGTAGCCCATCAACCACTGCTTCCACATCCTCAAACACTGCTGACAAAAGTCCCCAAACAGTGGATAAAAGTCAGCAGGTGTCCACTTCATTACCTCCTATTCCACCACCTTTTGAAGCCACTACTGGATCATCAAAGTCCCCAGCAGTGGTTAGCTCAGATGATACACATTTGCAGCCTTCACCAACAAATGCCATCATACCATACCAAGGAGACTTAATCTTCTTGAGATCTCATCCACCTGATCAAAAATCATTGGCAACATCAATGAAGGGGTGCTCACAAGAAGCCAAACCCAAAACATTTGTCTTTTTGCTGGTTTTCTATCACTCCATCAGCCAGTCAAGTACCAAGAGGCACTGAAAGACAATAGCTGGGTAGAAGCCATGCAAGAGGAGCTCCAACAGTTTAAAAGGCAACAAGTATGGGAGCTTGTACCACTGCCAGAAGAGGTTAGTCCCATTGGCACAAAGTGGGTCTTCAAGAACAAAACTGATGAAAGGGGTATTGTTGTCAAGAATAAAGCCAGGCTTGTGGTTCAAGGTTACAGACAGGAAGAGGGGATTGATTATGATGAAACATTGGCCCCTGTTGCAAGATTGGAAGCCATTAGACTGTTCCTGGCCTTTGCTGTCAACCACAACATGAAGGTGTTTCAAATGGATATCAAAAGTGCTTTCCTCTATGGTACAATTCAAGAAGAGGTATATGTTTGTCAACCTCCAGGTTTTGAGGATCCATTTTATCCAGATCATGTCTACAGGCTAAACAAAGCCTTGTATGGCCTGAAACAAGCACCAAGGGCCTGGTATGAAACTCTTTCCAACTTCCTTCTCTCAAATGGTTTCAAAAGAGGTACCATTGATAAAACACTGTTTTTAAAATGGAGAGGGAAGGATTTAATGATTGTCCAGATTTATGTGGATGACATTATTTTTGGAAGCACATGTAACTCAATGTGTGAAGAGTTTAGAGAACTCATGACAGCTGAGTTTGAAATGAGTGCAATGGGTGAGCTGCAATGCTTTCTTGGTCTCCAAGTTCAGCAAATGCAAAATGGAACTTTCATTCATCAAAGCAAATATGCTAAAGAACTTTTGACAAAATTTGATATGAATGATTGTAAACCATGCAGCACACCCATGACAACAAATAAGCTTGTCATGTCTGATGAAAAGGATGAGCTGATTGACCAAACTTTATATAGAAGCATGATTGGGTCTTTATTGTACCTAACTGCATCTAGACCAGACATCATGTTTGCAACATGTGTTTGTGCAAGAAGTCAATCAGCTCCTAGAAAATCAAATCTCATTGCTGTAAAAAGGATATTCAGATACATAAAAGGTGCTCCCACACTTGGTATCTGGTATCCAGCTAATGGGAATATCAATCTTTCAGGCTTTTCAGACAGTGACTTTGCTGGATGTAACACCACAAGGAAGTCCACATCAGGAGGGTGCCAGTTTCTAGGTGATTGCTTAGTTTCTTGGCAAAGCAAAAAGTAAGCAGGAGTTTCAACATCCACTGCTGAGGCTGAATACATTGCTGCTGCAAGCTGTACAACCCAACTCCTGTGGCTTCAAACTCAGTTGCTAGATTTTGGTATCACTGCCTTAAAGACACCACTCATGTTGGACAGCCAGGCAGCAGAAAATATCATCAAAAATCCAGTTTCCCATTCAACCACCAAACACATCGACATCAGACATCACTTTGTGAGGGATTGCTATGAAAAAGGTTTGATTTCTCTGCATCATGGCCCAACTAAAGACCAGTTGGCAGATGTGCTCACAAAAGCACTTGATACAGCCACTTTTGAAAGCTTGGTCTTTAGAATTGGGATGCTAAACATGGAATAACAAGCAAAATCTTGTTTTTCTATGTATAAAAGCATCAAAATGTTTTCAGAAAATCAAAAATCCATCCTTAAAAATAGCTAAAAATGAAATTTTCATTAAAAATCCTTAAAAGTCTGCCATTAACCACTGATTGCTCAAAAGTCTGCTCTACTTCAAAAGCCTGTCCACTGCTGAAAGTCAAACCCTGTTCTCTCATTCCTTTGATAAACTCTGTTGTTCAAAAGCAGTGTCTTGTCCACTGATATGCTATCCTCTGATAGTGAAAATCATCCACTGCTCTACTACCACTGCTTTCATCAGTCACTTTCATAAAAGTACTGTCCTTCACTTTCACCAGGGGTTGTCACGTGGGCAGTACATAGTGGTCAGACCTTTTGTAACGGCTGCCACGTCAGCATTCACTTTCTTCCCTGTAAAAATCCCCCACTCACCACCAAAACAGGGTTTTACTGTCGAATTGAATTCTTAAAAATTCTCTTCTCAAACAGTTTTTCATCTCATCTTTCACAAATTTCTTCGATCATTCTCTTCAAAAATGACAAAATCGAAGCTATCCACAAAACCCACTTCCAAATCATC
The DNA here is from genome assembly GCA_030545235.1 of Helianthus tuberosus. Classification (NCBI taxonomy): domain Eukaryota; kingdom Viridiplantae; phylum Streptophyta; class Magnoliopsida; order Asterales; family Asteraceae; genus Helianthus; species Helianthus tuberosus. Next base: position 43,236,857 of record CM060358.1, on the reverse strand, counting down.
ATCGAAAACAACCTCTCAAAAGGAAATCTCCACTGAAATCCCATATAAACCATCTCACAATCTCCTGTGTCTTCTCACAAAACCAGGAACCACCAATGTTTTCGATTCCATCATTGACACCATGGCAAAATCAAAGTACAAAACTTTGTTCACCGTCGATGCACCAATCTATTTGGAGACCCAAAGGGAGTTTTGGAAGAATGCAACCCTTGAAAAACAATGAGACATTACAACCACCATACACTCTTCTATAAAGGGTAAAGCTGTCCAAATCACGCCACAATCCATTTCAGAGGTCTTTCAACTCGATGATCAGGAAGGTAAAATTTCTTTCACTAAAAACGAGTTACAAACTGACTTCATTGAAAGAGGGTATGAAGCCACAATGATGAAGAAACTTACCTTACAAAAAGGTTATTTTCCTTCTGCAACCAGATTTTTATTTCATACCCTCCTACTATGTGTTTCAAATAAAACCACTTCTTTCAATGAAATCCCTTTAAAGATTCAAAATCTGGGATATGCAATTCTTCAAGAAGAAAATTTTAACTATTCTCGGGAAATTTTTAAAGATTTGGTTAATAATGTTGAAACAAAATCATTCTTACTGTTTCCAAGGTTTTTAAGCTATTATTTTGAAAAGAAATCCAGTAAGAATGATTTAGCTGCAATAAACCAAGGTGATTCTACTCAAATAAACAGTTTAACAACTGAAACTTTTTCAAGAATGTTAACACCTTCCAAAACACAAGCAGAGGTGCCTGAGCAGAATTTAGCAGTTACAACTGCTCCTCAGGTATCTGCTGCTGAGCCCACTGCTCAAGGTGATCAAAGTGGCAGCACAACTGCTTTGAAACCCACACCTACAATCACCAAAAAGCCAAAAAGAAAAACTCAAAAACCCCCAAAACCCATCAAAAAGGCAACTCTGGAGGATGAGATACCAGAGCTATTGCATGTGACAACACAAATGTCACAAGAAACCACTGCTGCTACTTCCTCACAGCAGTTGGTACAAATATCTCAACCCATAACCAAAACTCCTCCTGATTCTTCACAAAAAGATCAGGTTGTACACATTGGGACACCACATCATGATGCTCTGGAAACACTCGTTTCCATCATCCACAGCTCAATTCCCGGAGCAAATCCTCTTTCTTCACCAAACATCACATCCACAATTCCCCCACCAACTAAACTGTTGTTGGATGCAATTGATTTGAACCAGGCACTAACCAGTCCTTCTCAATCACCTATCAATGAGAATATACCTCAACAACTAACTGGGTCTGATGTATCAATCTTTGCTAACCCACCAACACAACCTGAGGAGGTTAGACCCCTTGAGTTACAAGTAACTCTTGGTGTTAATCCAAGTGAAGCAGCCACTACAATTGTTGAACCCACTGGTTTACAGTTGGACAGTGGTTACATCAATAAGACTTCCTTGGAGGCAATTCCTTTTATAGCACCTCTGCCAACCACCAGTGGATTTATTTATCCTACTGGCAACATCAAAAGGTTGTCAAGTGTTGAAAGAAGACGACCCCAGTACCATGAAAAAGGGGCATCAGTGGTTAATGTTTGGAGTATACTCCCTACCTCTACCACTGATAAAACCACTGCTAGTGGGAAATCAGATGATCCCATTAAATTGGGTGATGGTTTAAAGTACCATAAATTGACGGATCGTGTTGAAAAGCTTGATAACTCTGTTGCAGAACTCAAAGATATGCTACAACAGTTGTTACAAGTACAAAAGGTACAATCAACTGCTGTTCCATCTCAAGCACCTGCTCCACAACAGGCACCTGCTACAAATGAGCTCTGGAACTTATTTCAATCTTTTCTCCATCATCAAGCACAACTAGCAGATCAGCAACATGAAAAACATGTCCAACAGCTGAGAAATGCAATGGAGTCAAGGTTCAAGAACACTCAGGCTGATCTAAAGGCTCTCAAAACTCAGATCCTGCACACCACTGGCACTGCTCCTCCAACAGTTTTCTTCATTGATCAACTTCCCCCAGATAATGCCAAAAAGGGGGAGAAAATTCAGGAGTGGAAAAAGAAGGGAATAGAGGATGGTCTCTACATTGAACCAGAAAATGCAAACATGACAAAACAAATCCCTCTGCCAGATGGAAGCAAGAAAATTGATGTGACCACAAATGCACTGGCAGAAGCAGTTGCAAGTGTAAAAAGGGATAGAGAGGCCAAAAAGAAAGCCAGGGTGGATTATCCGGATCAGGGTACTTCAGGGTCAAAAGATGATGAAAATCTTGTTGATGAAAAGAAGAAGCCTACAAGAAGAGTAAGGCTACCCAAATCCATTCCAACCAGACGTTCAAAGTTTGCTCCAAAACCACCACTTAAAACAGCTGTTGTAACTCCTGTTGTATCAACTACAGTCGGTACTTCAGTGGTTTCAACATCTGCTCCCACTTCAACACACACCACTTCAACACTTCACCACCACAAACATCTTCAAAATCTTCTGCTCTTGTCACAATACCAAAACCTGTTCCTCTCTCTTCAGTTCAAATGTACAAGCCCTTACCTCCTGCAGGTGTTCAATTTCCTCTTGAACTAGCAGCTGTTAGAGAAGAAATAAAATCTTTTTACTATGAGGATGACCCTGCCAAAAGGAGTTTGCCATCAATAAAAGGATATCCCTGGCCTAAAAATGTTGATGAATATTTGGAAATCAAGGCCAAGCAAGCAGAGGATATCTCAAAAAGAAACACACAAGGGAAATCTGACAAAGAAATTTCAAGAAACTATCAATATCTGCTCACACAGGTCAGATCCCTAGAACAATTTGCAAAAAATGTCACTCAACAAATTTCAGAAAGAGCAGCTGAAACTTTGAAGAAAGACTACATTGAAAGCATCATGGCTCACAAGAAGTACAAAGGAGAGAAATACATGTACAAAGAGTGGACTGTTCCTGAGCTTGAAAATGAAGCAGCAAGAATTCAAGACATGATAAAAAGGAAAGTCACTCACACTCCTCCTGACTAGGCAAAGTTTAGAAAGAATGTACCTGACAAACAGGTAGAACTGAAAAGAATGAAAGAAGAACTGGTTGCTGCTGAATATGGAAACAAAAGACAAGTTGCTAGATGGAAAGAAGATGTGGTCAGGATCACCTACAAAAGGTTGGAGGAACTAAGAAAGAAAGATCCAAATGTTCCTCAAAAGCCTGACTATCCTGAAGCAGAGGTTTCAAAAAGACCAACAAAACTGCAACCCAGGAGAGCCACTGCCCCAACTGGTGCTGCCATCTATAAAAGAAGGAGCCAAAACCAGTCAAGTGCTGAAACCATTCAAGATCTAAAAGCTGGAAATGCTATTGTAAAAGCAGGCCTTAAATTGATGATAAAAGAAGATCTTGAATTGGAACAATCTGCAAGTACTGCTCAGTCAGTCATGGTTAGGCCAGCCTCACCAAATACCTCTGCAAATAAAACATCTCCCAAGAAACCCACCAGGCTCAAAAATACAAAAGTGGGAAACTGACAAATAGACCTGCGTATTGACTTTGCTCAGGTCTGGTGGAGAAGTGGAGAAAATATCAAGGGAACAAGCTCTTGGCCTGAGTCTTGAAGATTTGCAGGATCTCCGTGATCTTCCACTTAGCAGGGATGATGAAGACACAGATGCCCTAGACTTTGAATTACAATTTAAAGGTCAGATAAGGGAACTGCTGATGAGGTAATAAAGAATTCCACAATAATGAAGAGTTTTGGCATTATCTGTTCCAGGGGGAGATTGTTGGAATTGAACCCTATCAGAGGAACAGATAATTAAAGCCAAAACTGGATCAGTGCAGTGGATCCAGAATAAGCAGATGTTTACATACAAATCTCTCCCCTTGAAAGTGATTTCATATCTGCTGACCTTCTATCTGCTGATCTTACAAAGTGCTGACCTACAACTGTTGCTCAAGTAAAGACCTGATGAAAGACTAAAGCCCTGCTGATTCTATCTACTGCCTTGAGTCAAGCACTGCTGATCCGGACAAGTACTGCTGGGTTCACAGCAGTGGAAAGTTGCAGCAGCTGATCTATAGTCTGTCTTGTAAAGTAATGTAATAGCAGTAGTTAACATAGCAGTGTTTGTATAGATCAGAGGTTAGAGTTTGTTAGGAGGCTAGATGTCACTTTCATGGTGACGTCAGCTAAGATGCTCAGCGGTTTGCTAGTGCCTATAAATAGTTCAGTACTTTGTACTGTTCTATTAGCTCTTTTGCATCATCGTCTTCTTTGCACGAACAAACAACTGAGCTCTGGCTGAGGGGGAGTTTGCATTCATTCATCAATTATTGTAATCGTTATTGAAATAAATTCAATCTTCTGATTCATTGTAAAAAGATGTTTGATCAAAGTATTACTCTCGTTTGATTGTATGCAAAGTTTGTTTTCATCATAATTCCGCTGCACACTCATCCATTTTCATTTTAATTACAAACACAAAATACAATCAGAAACAAACTCAGATCCAACAATAACGCTACACACACATCAGTTTGACATCGTATTAAACAACAGAACCTCGTCAAGTCCCAAGTCGTCCGATCAAACAGGAATCACCCAAATCCGATCAGTTTACTGGTTCGTGACGGTTGTTCTTGTTTAAACCGAAATCGGTTGTCTCTTTGATAGAAACCAGGTCTTGAACCAACACATCACTAAGAAAGAGTAGAAGGTCAGAACGAGCTCCGATTCTATTAGTTTTGCGTGCACTGAGTGTAAAAGAGTTGAAAGAAAGTTGGAAAAACCATCTTTCAATCTTTTCCACTTTGAAAATGTTTAGATCTATGCAAAATCATTGTTTATTCTTGTGGAAATCTTTCAGATCTAAGTTGTTCTTGGTGGAGTGAAGCGAAATCTTGAAGTTCATAAGAACCCCATGATGACATCATCCTAGAACACCTTAAATCCGTTGATTTCACGGTCAAAAGTTAAGATTCCAAGGTGAAAAAGATGAAGGAGTTCGTGTAGATCATAGAAGTACAAGATATAAGTTGAAAACTTACAAAAATCGCGAGAAATCGAGAGAAAAGAGGGCTTGAGTGTGGCTGGTCGAGTGGAGGAGCTGTCACATCACAATGATGTGGCAGGAGGGTATTTATATGGTTTCCCAAAGTGGAAAGTGCATAAGTGTCAGATTAGTCATCGATCGGATGGCAATCCGATCGGACGGCCACTCGATCGGTTGGCCACTCAATCCAGGTGTCCGGCGCGTTGAGTTTTGTCGTTTTGATTCGCGTGTTGAGCGTTATGATGCGATTCGAGTGAGCGATGCGATAGTATTAACCATTAGTTACACAAATAACCTAACTACTATATCTAACATACAATCACTATAAATAACTTGCGTTTAGCGTTGCGATTAGATTGCGATAGCGATAGAATTGCGAGTGCGATTGCCATTAAGCACCTCAACATAAACATAACATGCACAAGTAACACATGTAGCACACACACGTAAAACAATATCCAGAACACATAATTCGATTTGCGAATGCGATAGCGATAAGTCGATTAGCGATTAAACAGCGTTTAAACCTCGATTTTTAATAGATACTCCACATAATACAACTAAAGCAATTAAATAAAAAGATTCGATTACAAGTCATTAATGTATAATCAATAGTTAAGCAAGGAGTGACAGCTTGAAATTAGCAATCTTTTCTTCCTTTGACTTTGACTTTGACTTCGACTTTGACTTTGACTTGTACTTTCACTTCCCAAAAGAGGGTTGTTACAGAGAATACCTGCTTGGATCTTCGGATGAGGATTTATAGGAGAGAAGTCTCGAATTTAAATGCAATTTGGTCCTTATCTCTAATCCTATATATAATGATTGTTGTTGCTGGTGGTGACTGTCGCTGACATCAGCCTGTAACGGCTATATCTCTTACTAACGGCTAGTCCAAAAATCTTTCAAACATGACTATCTAATTGGATATCAACTAGTCATGTTTTGGGGCAATTGTTAGGGATAGAATTTCATAGTTTATGGATCACGGATCCTCAAGTATAGCTTGGATCACGGATCCTCAGTTCAGTTTGAATTAAGGATCCTCAGCAGACGCTGCGAGAATAAGGATCCAGGATCCTCATTGTTATTCTGAACTAACAATTGTTTCCATCACCTTTTGGCTTGTTTTGCAGGTATGTTTCGAAGAGGACTTATTCCATCCGAGATTCCAGGAGAATATGCTCTTTATTTTCAACATGTGCATAGGCTGATGACCGTTGGTGGTGATCGTGGGTGAATGGCTGATTCTTTTGGATAATTAGTTAGGATATTTTTAGCTAGGATAAGAGGGGTATTGAGCTTATTTTTATAAACTACTTGCACTTCGCGAAACACACTTCATTTCTGCTGCCAACTCTCGAATACACACACATTAGAAATCATTGTATCAAGCTCAATACTTCCAAAGTTGTAGACTTGTTTATTCAATATACTTGATAGTGATAGTTTTCACTATCCGAGGTTTTTTATGCCGGAGATCATTCATTGATCAAGGGCTTTTTCCTCGTATAAATCCTTGTGTCCACCACTCATTTTCATTCAATTCATTGTTCATATATTTGATCATTTAACTAAGAATCATAGCTCACAAAATCAGATTTGGTTGCATTATCCTTGTGTGATTTTTGACCAAAACATATACTAAAACACAACACACAACGCAAACACTTTACAACGCTAACCGCTCCTGCATGCTATACGTGATCTATTGAATGCTTGTTACTATGCTTATATAGTGTTACACTAGACCGCCTCTAGCAACGATAGTACTATAGTTTGGACTCCGCACCTGTTGTGAAAGGGGTTGCTAGGGATCACATTACTTTACTTCACGTGTTCGTTAAACATGTGTCACGCACACTCTAAAATGCAGTCTCGTGGTTAGGTTGTATCGTTGTTGGTAGTTACATGCTTCGCCCGTTACGTGTTACTTGCTGGTTATGCGTAAACGCTTTTCAAACTATTATCTATGAAAACTTGTGTACTAACCTTTACATTATGTATTGACTTTTATTTTAACGTATGTGACAGGTTGATTGGATGTTATGCTGGTAATCAAGTTAGGAAGTCTAGAAACCCACTAAATAAATCTGAGTTGTCGGAATGGAACTTGTTTTGAGACTGATATTTGTAATGACTGTTATGCTTTATTTGTTTGATAGTATGGGATATTGAACCTTAAAAATATTGTCATTAATAGTTGTTATGGAATCTCATGAACAATCTGTTTCGCTCAGTGCCACACCCCGATGATTCCGCCATCGATTGGGGTGTGACAGATTAGTTTCAGAGCCATGACTATAGGGAATTAGGCCGAGTCGTGTAGAATTGACCTAGTCTATAGTCTAAGTACCAACAGACCAGCTTCGTGCAAACCCAGTAGGAGTTTCGTATGAGCCCCCTTTTGCTACTCTCATTCAAACTCGCGAAAACTACATCTTCGTGCGAACCCACATACTACAGCTTCGCACGAAGGAGCCTTTCCTAAGGCTGAAAACTATACTGCCTTTCCTAAGGTTAACACAATACACACATTTTTGAAAACGCCTGCATAACACAATCGAGTGATTGGGTCGAGATTAGGTGTGATAACCAGGAACTCTCAATAAGATCACTCACTCTACGCGTATTTTTACTCTCAGCACGAGAATCTTCGTTGAGTTAGGAGTGACATCCATATCTCGACGAAATTCTCCATCTCTACCTCGTGGTTTTGCCACACTTTCAGGAACGAAGTTGTTAAGTTAGGGGTGAAACCCGCATCTTAATGACCCGTTCCACTCCCTACTTTGATTTTACAAACTCTCACCAAGGTCTCAACTGTTCTAATGACTCGAGTCACGTAGTGTAACGACCTGCTTCTTCGTACTTTCCATAATTAGCAAGTCTTGCTTGTATTTCCATTTTTGGAAACTTTGTGTTCTTGTAATCGTTCTTTCTTTATAATCGTTGTAAAATCCGAGACTTGGATCACAAATAAAACTCATATTTCGTTAAACTCATGTTAAATATACTTTATACGTGCTCATACATTTAATTTCGCGAAACAGTTTATGCTTATTCGTAATTCTTGGAAACTATGTGCTAAACTTGCAAATATGTGAAACTTATGCACAAAACTTGTTTTGATCATATACGATACTTAAACGGGACACTCATACACTTAATTATACTTGGTTTATGTTCCCCATACTTATTTTGTCCTTGAACTATGCTTATATGTCGAAAACAACCCCTAAATAACTTAAAAACCCTAATTTATAAACTCTAGGGGCCAAATTGTAATTAATTGAAACTTGAGTTCACCCAGCCACCCTTGTCGCAGGCCACGAAGGGCCAGGCCCTATGGCTTCGCGCTCAGCGAGCCACTCCCCAGATAAGTTTATGTTTTTAGCTCGCGAATTTGAGCGGGATTAGTGTTTTGTTTGAGGTTTAAACTCGTTTTTAATAATAAATACTCAACTACCACCTACCCTAATCCCTCCCTATATATACCAAGCCATTCCCAAGCTCTTTTCACTTTACAAATACTTCTAATCACTCTCAAATCATCTAAAATCGTAGTTGAATTCACAAGTTCAGACAGAAGCATACTCCTTCACTAAAGTGAGTATAACTCACTCAATTCTTGTCCGATTTACCTCATTCTTTTTCCTATGTGCTTGGATTGACCTTAGCTTCGATTCCATGGGGTTTTCACAGTAAATCAGTCCCTGGAACGTCGTCAAAAAGGCTCCAAAGTTCATTGTTCGTTTCTATTTTGATTAAATCTTTACTAAACTTGTTCAAACTTGAGTCTAACTCATCTCAAACCTATGTCCTTATGCTTATAACCACGTCTATGGTTAGTTAGGCTTAAAAACAAGGTTGAGACATTCAAAATCAGAGGTATAAACCTCACAAACTTTCTATTTTGTTCAAGGGTTTAACCCACAAGTGATGTTCAAGTTCAAGACTTGATGTTTGTGTGATTTAGGATTAACTTGGGTTATCCTACTTAAAATCCACACATTGCTTGATGATTTCTTATTGATTAGTGTTTAGTATTCTTGTATTACTTGTAGTTCATGACCCTCCTTGTATGTTCATAACATCAAGTGTAGTGGTGAACACTTAGAGGTGCCTAAATGGAAGACTTTTCTTCCTACCTCCTACATGATTTCTATGACACTTAAAGAGGTTCCTAAATGGAGGATTCATCCTCCTACCTCATGCTTGAAATATTGAACTATTGGACTTATTAATGTATAATACATAACCTATATGATACTTACATATACTACCCAACATTCGAACCTTTGATGGTGAATTCGTGTTCATTCGTCAAAGTACTGGATTAACATCATCTAAAAACCTAAAACTTGTTTTGATTCTAATGGGTGTCCTACTCATGAAAATATTATAACACTTGGGGTTTCATAGTGTCAAACAAGTATTTTGTGTTAAAAAGATGATTACTTTCATTTGCTTATGTTCTTATGTTTTTAAACCTCCAAATCCTTAATCTACCGTTACTCTCCGAAACTCATACACTTTGCTTCTTCGTGTAGAAAGACTTGGTGTTCCTACCTCCAACAACAACTCACTCGTGGATTCACAAGTTGAAGACTTGAAAAACCGTGAGTATACTCGCAAACCCCCTTCTTATGTTTACCACTTTTGGGGTGTAACATGTTGAATTATAAAATCACACTTAAACTTTAATCTTTATACTTTCACAAAAACAATCCTTATACATAAATACTATGTTGTTATACTTTGATGCTTATACTTGGGTGATACTTATGTGATACTTTAGTCATTAGCTTGTATGAGCCTCCATTTAACATGTATAGCGCTATAGGAGTAACGCACCACCCATGAACGAGAGGTCATGTTGAATTATATCATTTTTGCGTAAACAGAGGGTTGACTAGAAATATTGCATGCCTTGTATGATGCTCTTGTATAAACTAAGTTGCCATGTGGATTCGTTTTAAACTTTTAAACTTATGCTTATACTTATTCTTAAACTTGTATACTCGCATTTACTTTTGCATTGAATTGTATTTTAAACATGTTAAAGATTGAGGATTGATGATGCTATGAAACAGATTAGCAATGATGCCTAGATACCCACTTAGGCGTTTAGGTTTAAAGTGTTGTATCAATTTTGTTATGTTTATGTTATGAACAACTTTGTTATTTGAGTTTCCTTGTAATGTTTTGACAATTTGATTATGAAATGAAATCGGTTGAATTAAATATTGTCACAAATAGTGTTATAAAGTCTCTTACAGTCTTGAACTAGTCCCACACCGATGATTCCGCCATTGGTTGGGGTGTGACAGATTGGTATCAGAGCCATAACTATAGGGAATTAGGTAGAATTGCCATGTCCGACATAGTCTATAGTAGGAACCATAATTTGACCATTCTTGATTCATGCTTAAAATGTTATTCTTCCTACTTTGCTTCTTTATCTTCTTCTTGGTCTTAATGCTTACATAATGTCTTTCCTAAGACATTTTACATAATACACTTGAAGACATGAAGACACTCTTTATACAAAAGAGATAAGTTTACCAAAATAGGCGTGAAACCCACAATTTGGTGAATGACTCTCATTCCGCATATTCTTATTTTGCACGAAATTTTGCGATTAAGCTAGGAGTGAAATCCACATCTTAATGGTAAATTTCCAATTCAAACTCTAGTGGACCCTCGTCAAAATGTTGAAATTATATTTTGACCCGACGAGTAACAACCACATTAGGGTACGAAATCGTCAAGTTAGGGGTGAAACCCGCATCTTGTCGATTAAGTCCCATTCCTTGATTTTCAATCTCGCCAATGTTTCGATTGTTTCAATCGATTAGAGACATGTAGTAACTGGAAGGGTAAGATACCGTTAATCGCTTCTCGACGAGAGTATCTTACCTATAGGCCAAAGCACGTTTCTCTAATTTGAAAGGACTTTCGATTCACTTTGGAATAGTCTACGTTTCTCTACCCGAAACAATCCTATTTTTATGAGCCTCTCTTTTATGTGATTCAATTTATATGTGATTTTATACTTGTTACCTCGTTCGTTTCAAAACCGTTACACAATTCGCACGTCTCACGCAATAAAAAACAACAATAATTCTCGTGAATAAATTAAATTTATACTCTTTTTACGCATTCATATGTGTTTATACTTGTTGAATACTTGTTGAATTCATGCTAATTATATGAACCATACGTGATACATCATGCTTGCATACTTAAACTTGCAAATTTATTTTAAATTTATGATCGAGTCTCATCCTTTTTCCTTCTCTTTCGAGTCTTAGATGTCGTCCAACTCCGCACCAAAGAGGACCGAGTCAAATAGGGGTTTAACCTCCAACGCCAAATCCAACTCCATGAAAAAGAAGGATTGTATGAAATTCATGGCCAATCAAATGGCTAAGGTTATACCCGATATTGTCAGTCGAATTCAGCCAAACACCGATTCACCACATGGTTCTGCCGATTCGAAGGCGGAAAAACCTAAGCCAATGTTCCAATTCAAGCAATTTATGGCTTGTAAACCTCTAAAGTTTACTGGCAAAGATGGCGCTACCACCATGATGAATTGGTTTGACGCAATTGAGCTTACTTTCATGCAAAGTGGTTGTCCTGATGAGTTACGAACTTTGAATGCAACAGGAGTTTTCCGTTCGAGAGCACTCGAATGGTGGGCCACCGAACGCAACAAGAGGGGAAACGATGTTGCACATGCCATGCCTTGGGATGAGCTTAAGAAGCTTATGAAGGACCATTTCTGTCCCCCTCACGAACTCCAAAAGTTGGAGAACGAATTTTGGAACCTAACGCAGAAGGGGAGCGACATGGATGGTCTGATTACGCATTTCAAACAGCTTAGTGTACTTTGCCCTGGACAGGTCGACTCCGTCCCCAAAACCATAGCCGAGTTCATTCGTTGTGTTGCACCTTCCTTGATTAACCATGTTGCCTCCGCTTGCCCTAAAACCATAGAGGAAACCTTTAGCATAGCCACCGAGCTTAACAACAATTGTGTTCTTCATGGAACCTATGACAAGGTTTCAAGGAAGAATGCTCACCAAATCGTTATTGATACCACACCCACCACTGTTGAACCTTCATCCTCCCAATCCAAGAAAAACCGAGGTAAGAAGCGGAAGGCTTCAAGCCAAAATTGTGCGGTCGTCACTCCGCCAAACCCTATACCTTTACAAACAGTAGCCGCCGTTACCCCCGCAAACACCGAACTACCAAAACGAGCCTACATTGGGTCATATCCCCAGTGTACTACCTGTTTGTACCATCATCCTACCAACACACCGTGCCGCAAATGCGCCCGTTGTCATAGATTTGGGCATTTTGCCGACCGACGCCACAACATCCCTCAACCCCAAAACAACCAGAATCAAGCCATTGTTGCCAACCCCAATCCTAATCAGGTTCAACCTCAAGCTGCTCCTGTACGAGGATGCTTCAAACGTGACGATCTCAATCATCTCGCCAATATCTGCCCTCAAAGGAACCAACCCCAACAGCAGTAGCAGCAGCAACAGCAGCAACAAGCTCAACAACCCGCTAGAGGTAGAGCTTTTCTCCTCACTATTGCTCAAGCTCAAAATGCGAACGACGTCATTACTGGTACGTTTCTTGTGAACCATGTTTATGCTTCTTGTCTGTTTGATACTAGCGCGGATAAAATTTTTGTTTCGTTAGAATTCGAACCTTTGCTTATGTGTAAACGCTCTAAATTGCCAAGAATCTTTTGTTGTCGAAGTCGCTAATGGTAAATCCATCGCTATCGATTCCGTTCTTTCCAATTTTTCCTTGATTCTTAATGATCATACATTCTCAATCAATCTTATACCTATGCAAATGGGTAGCTTTGACATCATAGTAGGTATGGACTGGCTTAGGCGAGTTCGTGTTGAAGTTGTTTGTTCTGAAAAGTTTATCCGCCTTCCTCTTCCAAACGGTGATTCTCTACACGTGTATGGCGAGAAACCTTCTCAAGGTCTCAAGATTATGTCGTGTATCCAAGCGAACAAATGCTTACGTAAGGGTACCTTCGCCTTTCTCGCCCACATTGTGGAAAAGAAGGACAAAGGCCCAAGCATAAGCGACATCCCTGTCGTAAGTGACTTTCCTGATGTGTTTCTCGACGATCTTCCTGGTCTGCCTCCTGCTCATTCTGTCAACTTTTGCATTGATTTAGTGCCTGGCGCTACGCCCGTCGCTAAGTCTCCTTACCGTTTAGCACCCTCTGAGATTAGAGAGCTCTCGAGTCAACTTCAAGAGCTTCTTGATAAAGGCTTTATACGCCCTAGTACTTCTCCTTGGGGCGCTCCTGTTCTATTCGTCAAAAAGAAAGATGGGTCATTCCGAATGTGTATTGACTATCGTGAGCTCAGCAAGCTTACTGTCAAGAACCGATACCCTCTTCCTCGCGTCAATGATCTCTTCGATCAATTGCAAGGCGCGACCTGCTTTTCCAAGATCGATCTTCGTTCTGGGTACCATCAACTTCGAGTCCTCGAAGATTATGTACCTAAAACCGCCTTTCGTACGTGTTATGGTCATTACGAGTTCGTGGTCATGCCCTTTGGATTGACCAACGCACCTGTTGTTTTCATGGATTTGATGAACCGCGTGTGCAAAGCGTACTTGGACCATTTCATTATCGTCTTCATCAACGATATTCTTATTTCTTCCATGACACAAGAAGAGCACGAGCGAAACTTGCGCCTTATCCTCTAACTTCTTCGTACCGAACATGTATACGCCAAATTCTCCAAGTGCGAATTTTGGTTAAAAGAGGTTCAATTCCTTGGTCATACCCTCAACCCAGTAGTTTGAGTCAGCAAGGATACAATCCTAAAGGGTCGGATTATTGAAAGATAATTAATTAAGTTATTAATGCATATTATGGTAGGCCCCTATTTTGAAGGTTACGTTACCCTCGGCTAAGTAGTCTGAGTCAGCAGAGATACAGTCCTAAGTAGTCGGGTTAAAGTATTAATAGTAGCTTACATATGAGGGGATCAAAGAGTTTGGACCCCCGCCATCCAATACCGGTAGGTATTGAAGGAGGTCCTACTAAATTTGACCCAGGTCCTTGCAGGATCTATACACTGAACAAGGCAAGACTCTTACCAAACCGTTCCCTTAACCCCCGACCAGGTAGCTAACATATCTCCATATAGACCGTGGAGATATGAATGGTGAAAATCTTTTATTTTATATAGACAGTAAAATAATGCCAAGACACCACGGACAAACGATAAGGAAGAATCACCTTCGACATAAGAAACTAGTTATTAAAGTCATTAATACATAACCAAGTAAAAAGTGCGAAAAGATTAAAAATAAAAAGTATTACACTAGACACTTGTCTTCACCAAGTGATGTAAGAGACTTAGGCAAACATGGCCTTTGATTGTCAAGAACTCTTACGATCAATCTTGGATCCCAAGACGACTCACACACTCTACGATGGACAATGGATGATGGTGGTGGATGATGGTGTTATGATGGTGGTGGGTGGTGGGTGAAGTGTGAGAGAGGTGGTGTGCCAAGGGATGGTTTGCAAATGAGCCAAGCACCCCTATTTATAGCCTGATCAGCAGCCCGGGCATGGCCCCATGTCCATTGGGCACGGCCCCGTGTCCACCTTCTTCTCTGTCTTCATTAATTGCAGTTTGTCTGCATTAGTTGACCACGCCCCCGTGTGTAGAAGCGTATCTGTACTATCAAGATTTTCTCAGATTCTGCGAATCTTAGAGTTGACCACGGCCCCTTGTCCGCTGAGCACGACCCCGTGGTGGTTGATAGAAGCTTCTATAGCTTTGTCTTTTCTTGTTAAGATCGGAGGCTCTCATGATTGTTTTTGTTTATATGATTTGAACAATGAATGAATATGAAACTATGTAAAGTGTAGCGGAAATGAAAACAAACGTTGTGAACACAATCAAAGAGAAAAATAGTTTGATAAACATTTGCTTCTCATAGAGTCAAAAGATTACAAATCAAAGCAAAAGATTACAAACATGCTTACAAACTAAGCTCCCCCTCAGCCTGATGCCCCAAGGTTGGATTGCACAAGATGAAAGGATTGAATTGAGAAGAAGAACTCTCTCAAAACGAATCAAATGTAATAGTACAGAGTACCAAGAAACAACTCCACTTGAACTACCACCGAGAGTTACTTGTAACTCAGGGGGTGTATCCTCCTCAGTTGTTGCTGGGGTAGCAGAGGTATAAGCATCAGACCCAGTCACTTGTGGGAGTATACTCTCAGTGACAGGTGATAGAGAGGAACTGGTTTGTGTCTGAGCTATAACAACTGCATGCAACAAAGGTAGCATGGATTGTGGTAATATTATTGGTGAGCGTGTGGGAGTTGAAAGAGACATGTCCTTGGGATCAAGACTGAGGAAGATGGATCCGATTGAATCCAGAGCTTCATATTGTGGGGTCCCTGTGCTTACAACCTGATCCTTTTGTGAGGATGCAGGAGGAGTTTTAGGCAAAGGTGGAGATCTTTCTACCAACTGCTGTGAGGAAGTAGCAGCAGTGGTTTGTGGTGACATTTGTGTTATCACAGGCAGTTGCTCTGGGATCTCATCTTCCAGAGTTGCCTTTTTCTTGGGTTTGGTGGGCTTTTTGTATGATTTTCTTTTGGTCTTTTTGGTAATGTCAGGTGTGGGTTTCAAAGCAGTGGTAGTGCTGCTATGATCACCTGGAGCAGTGGGCTCAGCAGCAGATGTCTGAGGGGCAGTGGTAACTGCTGAAGTCTGCTCAGACACTTCTGCTTTTGTTTTTATTGGTGCCATCATTCTGGAAAATGTTTCTTTTGTTAAGCCTTTTATTTGAAAATAGGCACCTTATTTAAGCAAATTTTCATTTTCTTTTTCAAATTTTTGTTTGAAATAATAGCTCAGAAATCTTGGAAAAAGTAAAAATGATTTGCTATCAACGTTTTTTACCAAGTCGTTGAAGATCTCCTGGGAGTAGTTGTAATCTTTATTGTTTAAAATAGCATAGCCCAGGCATTGAATCTTCAATGGTATTTCATTAAACGCTGTTGTTTTATTTGAAACACAACTTAAAAGTGTGTGAAATAAAAATCTGGGTAAAGATGGGAAATAACCTTTTTGTAAGGTATCTACCTTTGATTGTTCTGCATATCCCCTTTTCAGAAAATCAGCTTTTAACTCGTTTTTGTCAAAGGAAGTTTTACCATTTTGATCATCGAGTTTGAAGACTTCTGAGATTGTTTGCGGAGTGATTTGAATCACTTTACCCTGTATCGAGGAGTTAATGGCTATGACTTTATCGTCTTGTTTTTCAAGCGTCGCCTTTTTCCAGAACTCTCTCTGGGTTTGCAAATAAATGGGAGCATCTGCTGTCAACAAAGTTTTGTACTTTGATGCAGATAATGTATCAATGATGGAGTTGAAGGTGTGGTTATCGGTAGGTTTTGTGAGCAAACCCAGATAATTATGAGGAGATTTGTATGGTATCTCGATGGATTCTTCGGCCGTTTGAGCGACCTCTTTTGAAGATGATGGTGATTTTGGTTTAGATTTTGATTTTGATTTTGACTTTGTCATTTTGATGAAGAAGAATCGGAGAGTAATTTGGGAAGAAAAGTTGGAAACTGCTTTGAGAAGAGAACTTTGGAATTCAATTCGACAGTGTAAAAACCCTGTTTGGGGGTTTAGGGCAGGGTTTTATTTAAGAAAAAAAATGATTGCTGATGTGGCAGCGGTTATTATGATCTGAAGGCTAAAAACTGACCACGCGTCAAACTCTGATGAAATGGATGAATAGCAGAGAACAGTTGTTTTGAAAACCACTGATGAAGCAAACCCCAGTGGTTACAACGGTAATAATGTGACATCAGTGGATGATTTTTACTATCAGTGGATAGCATATCAGTGGATAATACACTGATTTTGAGCATCGGTGCTTGCCAGGAGAAATGATGGATCAGTGGATGACTTTCAGCAGTGGACAGTATTTAGTAAAAGATGTTGAACAAGACAGTGGTTAAAGGTAATATAATGGTAATGATTTTAAAGATCAGTATATCAGCAACAGTTTTTAAAATTTTCATTTAGAGTTTTGCGACATGTCAATTACACATTTTGAAGCCTTTACGACTCCTTGACAGTGGTTTAGTACCCCAGACAATGTGAACTTTTTACCATAATTACTCATGTTTGTAATAATATTTGAATTAAAACATGAGTACCCAGGTATTTTAAGATCTGTTTACAATCAATCCTTTTCAAGGATTAAGAACAAACTTGAGTTTGACATGACCATGACAAATATACCATTTCCTTTTGATCTGCTTGAGGATAAATTAACCAACAAAAATAAAGATTATCTATCCTGACAGGAGATTGAAACTTTTACTATCAAAAACTAGTAAAAGTTCAAAATATACCATAAAAAATAGTATATCCTGCTTTATTCGAAAAAATCCCTCTTAAAAAAAATAAAGGATTTTCTAAAAACAGCACCAAAGGAACCTGGTAAAACAGTAATAAAGCACATAATCATCTCATGCTCAAGTTTATGAGAATGGTCAGTGGTTGAAGACAACCACTGTTTTGAAGACAGTGGTATGAATTTCAACTGCATTTTGTCCACTGTTTGGTACCATTTACTTGTTGATGATTAACAACAGAATTAAGGACAAACGTTCATGAGTTTTTGACAACTCAGTTGTATACTTTGTTACCATGTGAAGATTTTGAAAATTTGTCTAGTCCTCTTTTAAGTACATTTACTGGGAATACGATTGTTCTCTGAATTTTCTTAAATAAAAAATTTCACATAGTTTCTTAATGACCATAATTACCCCAACCTTTGACTCTAAAGTGTTTTATGTTTATACTCTTCCTTTTGACTTCAAAAGATTTGAGATAAACACACTTCTGAGCTTTTGTTAATTTTCTTCTTCCCCTTTTACCCTTCTCATTTATAAGTAATTGATTACTTACTGGGAGATCTTTGAGAAAAATCTTAATCCAATATCATTTTGTCGTAATGTTTTGAGAGAATTGGTCATGTTTGCACAAGTTTTTCAACCAATCTCACACTACATATGATATGGACTATGTTGATCCCTGATTTTCTGAATGTATTTTAACATAGTTGATTTTGTCCATTTGAGGATCCTCAACCTGTTTTTCAACACACCAGATCTTATGATTAAAGTTTTAAATTCCCTCTTTCATGTTTACCAAAACACTAATGTTTTAAAAACATAGGTTTTGTTCATCTGAGGTTCATACTTTAGTATTAAACATGATGAAACAGCACAAAATTCACAACAATAGTTGAAATCAATTTTGAAAATAAGAGATAATCCCATAGTTTTAACAGATATGTTTCAGATCTATAAACCATGAGTGTCTTGTGCATGAAATCACTTGTTGTGTGAGATTCGTGTGTCATATGACATCTTGGTTGATCTACAGAGTTTTTGAATAACCACTTTGAACATGGTTTACTCGGTACTCTGTTTTTCAACTAAATGCACCCAACCTTAGTATCAATGAATTATGAGCTGAACAGTTTTGTCAAATTGATTGTTAGATCAAATTTGACTGTCCAGGCTCTGATACCAATTGTTAAGATCGGAGGCTCTCATGATTGTTTTTGTTTATAGGATTTGAACAATGAATGAATATGAAACTACGTAAAGTGCAGCGGAAATGAAAACAAACGTTGTGAACACAATCAAAGAGAAAAATAGTTTGATAAACATTTGCTTCTCATAGAGTCAAAAGATTACAAATCAAAGCAAAAGATTACAAACATGCTTACAAACTAAGCTCCCCCTCAGCCTGATGCCCCAAGGTTGGATTGCACAAGATGAAAGGATTGAATTGAGAAGAAGAACTCTCTCAAAACGAATCAATTGTAACAGTACAGAGTGACATCTAACAAACTAACAAACTCTATCTACTGTTCTACAACTACTGACCATACAGACATTGATTACATTCCAAACACTGATATATAAACACTGACTCTTCATTCCACTGACGTAATTAACCACTGTTGTATGAGCAATAGTGCTTTCTTCAAAGGGTGATCAGGCCTTGAATGAGCAGTGCTTTAACTCTTCAGCAGTACTTGGATTCCAGTAGTAGATTGAGCTTTAGCCTTTAAACTTCATCAGTGCTTTGGTTTCACAGTGGTTTATAGGATCAGTAGTTGTTGATAAGGGCAGTACTTGGAGTATGTCAGATGTTTGATTCACTGTCAAGGGGAAAGCTTAAAGTAAACAGTTGATTATTGTGAATCCACTGTTGTGATCCGGTTTTGGATTTCATTATCTGTTCCTCTGGCAGGGTTCAATCCCAACATTTCTGCTGACACTTGGGCACGCCCACGTGCTCATTGAGCACGGGGCATGTTCAGCCTTCTGTTCTCTTGTTTTGCTTGGGAAGATGCTGTCGGGGAGGCTGGGCATGCCACGTTTGTTCCTTTTCTTGTATTTATGTTAGATTTAGCTGCATTTTTGCTTCTTTTGTTCATTTGAGCTCATTTAATCCTGAAAATACAAAAGGAAGACAAAAACACACTTTTTCCAACATTAGTACTAAAAAGGGTTAGTTTTGTGCCACAATTGATATAATTCATATGTTGCATTTTGTGCACATCAAATACCCCAACACTTGAATCTTTGCTTGTCCTCAAGCAAAACTCTTTATAATGTGGCTTTACACTCCCAAATGGAATGGGTAGAAGAGAAGGTTTTTGGGCTTGTCGTAGAGTGTCAGGATTTCCAAGATCCTTTATTAATTTTTATTTTTATTTATTTACAATCCTATTCGTCATGATTTGTTTAAAACATTTCATAAGATAAATTACTTATTAGGGCATAACATGCCTTTTTAAAATTCCATTTATATACAAGTTCACATACCTCACGGGGGATCACTCAACACTCGGCCGAAGATGTATTTTAGTGGATCACTCGAGAGCGGCATGGAACTTACTCCTACCATAAGCTTGCCAAGCAATCAATCCTCCTCCTTTTTAACTATACACCTTTGTAAATATCTAGAGGACTTTTGCGTGAAGGGTTAGGCTTGGGTTAATGGTAGGTGGTTGGGTTAGTGGTTAGTAAAAAGGCGAAAGGCGTAAAAAGCGCCGGTTTTCGTAAGACTTTTTATTTTTGAAATTTTTATTTTGATGAAGCCATTATTCAAACAAAGTTATTTTTGATAAACTTGTTTGTTTATTTCTTTTTTTTGCTTCATCATCATCATTTTTTTTATTTATTATATTTTTTTAAGTCAAAAGAAAAACCGAGCTTGTTACTAAAACAAAGGGTTTAAATAAAAAGGGTTTGGTGGGTGAAAGGGTGTTTGTTTTGGGTTATGAAATGAAAAGGTTTAGGCTCAAAGGGGTTAACTAGGGGGATTTTGGGTAGGTGGTAAAAAAAAAAAGAAAAATAATGGTGTAGAAATAAAAAGGGTTAGTCCTAATGCCTCCGTCATTTACTGATGTACTGTAAAGTACATATGTTTATAGTGTATATTTTGGTCAGTTTTCAGTCGTTTCGAGTCTAGTTTAGGTTAGAATTGTGATACTGCTGACGTTAAGCTTTGATTTCAGGTCCCGTAGCTTAAAGTGTTGAAAAACGAGTCAAAACGAGCAGTTCGGAAGAAAAACGGGATTCGTACGCGCGTCGGAGAAGCTGGAAATTAATTTAATTAAAAAATTCAGAAAAGTCAACCTTGGAGGCGCCGCGCGACGCGACGCCCCCCTCGCGTCACGCCTAGGGGTTAATTTCGAATTAATGTGATTTCCAGCTAGGGTTTTGACTAATATTCCGAAAAAACCTGATAGTAACCCTAATTACGAAATTGTGACTTCTGGGAGCAATCTTGGAGCATTCTTGGTGAACAATTGGAGATTTCAAGGCACGGGAATCATTGGTACGAGTCGAGAGTGAAGAATCGAAGAATCAATCGGGTTTTCTAATCCCTTGTTTTGTCGATTATTTTTCTTGAAACTTTGTTACAATGAATTCTGTTTTAGACATCTTTGTTTTGTTTTCATTTACTGAGATGCTTGGCTAATTTCATAAACCACCTAGACTATGATGAATGGATTAATATAAAGATTTTACCGTTTTCGTTATTTGCATGATGTTTATGGGTGACTGTGTTTAGTAAGAGGTTTGATGTAATGGTTTGATGTGTATGCATGCTTTGATTTGGTTTGTTATTGTTATTTGCTTCATATGATTCTTAGTGACTGTCTTTATCACAACATAGAGTCATATTAGGGTTTAGGGTTTCGGTGAGTGTCTATATCACGTTAGAAAACCTTCACTCTTTAGGGAGAATTAAGCAATAACCCCTAGAAGTAATTGGTAATAATTTACTAAGTCTTAGTGTTCTACTAGTCCTAATAACTGGGAAGTGAGGGGCTATTGGTAGGTCTTACCCGGCGAATTGCTTTAGATAGGCCTTGGGAAAGGTTATGTCTTGGTTTACCTGTCGGTTTTATTAGTCTATCAAGTCAAATTAATTACTTCAAATTACCCTAGATCTAGGATTGGGAAAGAATAGGTCAACATTAGGGTACTTACACAATAATTAGACAACTGGGAAGGCGTCTAATAACCGGTAGGATTAACGGCCTAGGTAGTGCCACAGGTTTCTCCTTGAGAAGGGTCGAGGGGCCTCGATGGTTCTTAATAGGTTTAGTACTTTAAGATCCCGGTTCCATAACTCATGTATTTAACTTAAACGGTAATCTCTTAAAAACAATCCAGGATTCTTGTCTAGGTGGTCCTGTTCTCATATAAGAAAAGTTCTCAGTCTTTATTCGTTTTAGTCTAGTTTTAGTTATTTTAGTAGTCTAATATAGATTTCCTTAGTTTTCAGTAACCCCCCCCCCTAAACAATTAAACAAGTTAAGTCGTGTCTGTCAAAGTCTATTAGAATCTAGTTTACGTGATACATAGAGTCTCAGGGTTCGATAGTCGGACTTGCTTAGGCTATACTACATTGACCGGTACACTTGCCGGTTGTGTGGTTTAGGTTTTAGAGAGTCCTAGTCTATAAATTTAAAACTTAGAGTGTCTAGTCTAGCGAGTCTACTTTAGTTAATTTTTATAGTATGTTTAGCACACATCAAGTTTTTGGCGCCGTTGCCGGGGACTCTTGGTAATTGCGTTCATTAGCTTTGATAGATTTACTTGACAAATACGTGCTACGTGTTTACTTTGTTTTGTGTCTTTTCTTTTTATCTTGAGTCGTAGTAATTATTCTTTGCTTCTCTTGTGTTCAGGTTTTTGCTCGTAGTGGATGCCACATCTGCGCTCGCACGGACCACCACCACCAGTCAAGCACTCATCATCTCAATTGGGCGAAGGCCCACATGTTACTTCCACATCTTCATCTCGTTTCCCCAAGTTCGATTCCACCCCGTTACCCACCCCACCTCCTACACCACCACCTTCGCCAAACCATTCACCTAAGGATTCACCACCCAATAGTCCTACTTCTAGTACCTCTAGTAATCCAGAAAACTTAGAACCAATGGCAAACCCTAGGCAAACCGTCCATCAGCAAGCCACTCAGGATTTCACCGGCCTTGCCTCACCCATCACCGTTCCACCCATAGTTAGTGACAATTCATGGCAGATTCCATCTTATGCCATGCAGGCTATCACCAACACCATCCAATTCCACGGCCGAGACGATGAGGACGCCCCGGCCCACATTAACCGTTTCTCCCGCATCCTAGCTACCTTTAACCTTCACGGTGCACCCAACGATGCCACCTACCTACAGCTTTTCCCATTCTCCTTTGCCGGCCATGCGGCTACTTGGTTGGACTCTCAACCAACCGGTACCTTTACTACTTGGGCGGGGCTTCGTCAAGCCTTTTTGAACAAGTATTTCCCGCCCGCCAAAGCCTCTCGCCTTCGAGACCAAATCCACTCCTTTCGCATGGAGCCCAATGAGCCTTATTACCTTGCTTGGGAGCGTTTCCAAAACCTAACTGCTCGTTGCTCCCAGCATGGTCTTTCTGATTGGGCTTTGTGTGAGAAATTCTATAACGGTCTTACCCAAGAGACTAGAGATAGGTTCGATACTAATGCGGGGGGGCATATGATGGGTATTCTTACAGTTGCTGAGTGTTTAGAGCGTTTTGAGGCATTTGCTCAGTCTCAATCCCAATCATGATCCGATCAGAGGTATCAAAGTGGTAATTCTAATACCACTACTAGTGCACCCGCCCGAGGGGTGAACCATGTCACCATGGATCCTAGTTTAGCCTCTGTCTTGGAAAGCATGTCTAGGGAACTCAAAGAAATTAGGGCTAAGGTAGATAAATGTGAGTATTGTCGAGGGGGTCACGACACGAGTGCGTGTCCTTTACTAGTTGGTGAGGAGCAATGTGATTATTTAGGAGGAGGGTTTGGTAGATGTCAGTCGAGCGGTTTTGGGGGTAATAATAATTTTGGGTCGGGTTGGCGTAATAATAATAATAACTTTAATAATAACACCTTTCGCCCAAATGGACCCCCTGGCTTTCAAATGGCTCAAAACCCAAATAGGGGCCAAAATTCACTCTTTGGTGGGGGTTCAAGTGGGCAGTTCAACAAAGGGTTCAATGGGCAGGTTAAGGATGGGGGGTCAAATAACCAAGGTCAAGTAGGTCAAGGTCCAAGTTTTGATTCAGGGGGTAGCATAGAGAGAATGGAGTCCATGATGAGCCAACTAGTTGTTAGGGACCAAACCACTCAAAAGACCCTTAGTGAACATGACCTAATGCTTAAAAACCATCAAGCTTCGTTTCAGGACCTTCAGCGAGTTGTAGGAGATATGTCTAGGAAGCTAGAAGAGAGATTACCTAGTCACTTCGCGGGTAACACCCAACCGAACCCTAATGCCCATGCTAAAGCCATTACCACCCGTAGTGGCAAGACCGTAGGAAACCCTAGAGTCGAGGAGAGGGTAGTTGATGAAGATGGAGACATCATAGATGAGGAGATCCAAATGGAGGCTCCCGGCAAAGTGCAATCTAGGTTAACCCCAGCAAGTACCGCACAGCCCGGTGAGTCTCAAAGTGAGAAGAACCAAAAATGTTAGACCTTCACCATTAGTGAACCATGCGTATGTCCCGTTTCCCTCACGTCTTAAGAACCAAAAATACTCTAGGGAATACGGGCAGTTTTTGGACATCTTCAAGCAATTGAAGATTAACCTTCCATTCATAGAGGCACTCCAATCAATGCCTAAGTACGCTAAGTTTTTGAAAGATCTCCTTAGGAACAAAGAGAAATTAGGAGAGTTGTCTAACGTCCCGTTGAATGGGGGATGTTCCGCCGTGGTGTTAAATAAGCTTCCCGAAAAGCTTACCGATCCGGGTATTTTCACCATTCCATGTCTATTCGGTAGTAATACCAACACTCGAGCCTTAGCCGACTTAGGAGCTAGTATCAACTTGATGCCCTTTTCTCTTTATGAGAAGTTAGACCTAGGAGAGCTTGCACCTACCCGAATGACACTATCTTTAGCCGATCGGTCCGTTAAATACCCTAGGGGTATAGTTGAGAACTTGCTAGTTAAGGTAGACAAATTCGTGTTTCCCACCGATTTCGTAATTCTAGATATGGAAGCGGATGAGAGAATTCCCATTATCTTAGGTCGTCCTTTCCTACATACTGCCAAAGCCCTTATAGACGTTTACGATGGCAAGATCACCCTTAGGGTCGGTGAGGAGAGAGTTACTTTTGAGATAGATCGTTCCATGAGTCACCCGAGTGGTTCGGATGACTATAGTGGTCCTTGCCATTCCGTCTACTTTTTGAACTCGTTTATCTCGTGTGTCGACCATTGCTTAGAGTACATTAGTGGAGCGGACCTAGTGGTAGGAGAGAAGGTAGAAGAGGAGTTAGAGAGTGTAGGTGAAGTTGAAGAGGAAGGGATTCCTTTAATCCCCGATGTGTTAGCGGTTAGTGATGACACCACCCAACCCCCACCCTTAGAGCGTAAAGTACTTCCATCTCATCTAGAGTATGCCTTCCTAGGGGAGGGTTCCGAACTACCCGTTATTATTTCATCCTAGTTAGAGGAGAGTGAGAAAGTGAGATTGTTAGATGTGTTGAAGGCCAACAAAGAGGCCATTGCATGGAGATTGTCCGACATTAAGGGCATAAGTCCTTCCTATTGCACCCACCGGATACTCATGGAGGATGATTATAAACCGGTGGTGCAACCCCAAAGGAGGCTTAATCCTAACATGCAAGATGTAGTGAAAAAGGAGGTTCTTAAACTTTTAGATGCCGGGATGATATATCCCATTTCAGATTCACCTTGGGTTAGTCCCATACAGGTTGTCCCCAAGAAGGGGGGGATGACCGTTGTCATGAACGAAAAGAACGAGCTTATCCCTTCACGTACGGTCACGGGTTGGCGCGTGTGCATCGACTACCGAAAATTGAATGATGCCACCCGTAAAGACCACTTCCCATTGCCTTTCATAGATCAAATGTTGGAGCGTCTCGCCGGTCAACAATTCTATTGTTTTCTAGACGGCTTTTCCGGTTACTTCCAGATCCCCATTGCACCGGAGGATCAGGATAAAACCACCTTCACATGCCCCTATGGCACCTATGCGTACCGACGCATGCCATTCGGGTTATGTAACGCTCCGGCTACCTTTCAGCGTTGTATGGTCGCCATATTTCAGGATATGATAGAGACTTCCATGGAGGTTTTCATGGATGATTTTTCAGATTATGGTGACTCTTTCGATGTGTGTTTGAAGAATTTGGAACGAATGTTTAAGCGGTGTGTAGAGACGAAGCTTATGCTAAATTGGTAGAAGTGTCACTTCATGGTGACGGAAGGTATAGTGTTAGGGCATAAGATTTCTAGAGAGGGTATAGCGGTAGATCGTGCGAAAATAGATACCATTAGTAGGTTACCTCCACCCACGAGTGTGAAGTCGATTAGGAGTTTTCTAGGGCATGCGGGCTTCTATAGACGTTTTATTAGGGATTTTTCGAAAATCACCCGCCCCATGACCCGCTTGCTAGAGAAAGACGTTCCATTCGTCTTTGACGAGGAGTGTCTTAAGGCCTTCAACTTCTTGAAGGAACAGTTGGTTAGTGCACCTATTCTTATCTCGCCCGACTGGAGCTTGCCTTTTGAGCTTATGTGCGATGCGAGTGACTATGCCGTTGGAGCGGTATTAGGACAAAGAAAGGATAAGCACTTCCATCCCATCTACTATGCAAGCAAAACACTTAATGATGCTCAAGAAAACTACACTACCACGGAGAAAGAGCTTTTAGCCGTAGTTTTCGCATTCGATAAATTCCGCTCGTACCTCGTTTTATCCAAGACTATAGTTTTCACCGATCATTCCGCGTTGCGTTTTCTTTTTCAAAAGAAAGACGCTAAACCCCGACTCATTCGGTGGATTCTTTTGCTTAGCGAGTTCGATATTGAGATTAGGGACAAGAGAGGGGCCGAAAATGTGGCGGCCGATCACTTATCGCGGTTAGAGGATCCCAAGAGGGAAGAGATTCGTGAGGAGGAGATTGGAGACACGTTCCCTCACGAATCTATAGAGTTTGTTGAAGCGGAGAAAGAAGGATTGCCATGGTTTTGCGATTTAGCCAATTATCTCTCTAGTGGTGATGTGGTGAAAGGGATGTCTACACAACAAAGGAAGCGATTGTTTAGTGAGGCGAGGAAGTATGTCTGGGATGATCCTTTTCTTTTTAGGATAGGAGGAGATAGAGTTCTTAGACGTTGTGTGTCGAGAGAGGAGGGTTGGAACATTATTAAGCATGTGCATGAAGGCCTCACCGGAGGACATCATGGTGCACACGCCACCGCCCAAAAGGTATTCGATTGTGGTTTCTATTGGCCTACCGTTCTTAGAGATGCCGAGGAGTTCGTGAAGATGTGTGATGCATGTCAACGAACCGGCAATATTTCCGCCAAAGATGAGATGCCTCAAAATCCGATACAAGTAGTGGAGGTTTTTGACGTTTGGGGCATCGATTTCATGGGACCCTTCCCACACTCCAAAGGAAACCGTTACATACTCGTGGCGATCGATTACGTTTCCAAATGGGTTGAGGCTCAAGCTCTTCCCACAAACGAAGCCCGAGTAGTATTGAATTTTCTCAAGAAGCTCTTTTCACGATTCGGTACTCCCAAAGCCCTAATTAGTGACCGTGGCACTCACTTTTGCAATGCATTGATGGAGAAGTTGCTTGCACGCTACGGTGTCACTCATCGTTTATCTACCGCATATCATCCACAAACGAGTGGACAAGTGGAGAATGCGAATCGCGGTATTAAACGAATCTTAGAGAAAACAGTTGGTAAGAATAGGAAAGATTGGTCAGACAAGCTAGACGATGCATTGTGGGCATTTAGAACCGCCTACAAGACCCCTTTAGGAACTACACCTTTCATGATCGTCTACGGAAAAGCTTGTCATCTCCCCGTCGAGTTAGAACATAGGGCGCTTTGGGCTTTGAAAACCGTTAATTTAGATATGACCGAAGCCGCTAGGAAGCGTTTCTTTCAAATTCATGAGCTTGAAGAGCTTAGAGATACGGCATATGCTCGGTCGTTGGGAATAAAGGAGAAAACGAAGTTGTTGCATGATAGGAGGTTGAGGAAAGTGAAGGAGTTTAGCAAAGGCGATAAAGTGCTTCTCTACAACTCGAGATTGAAGCTTTTTGCGGGTAAGTTGAAGTCCAAGTGGTCGGGACCTTTTATGGTTCATTACGTGTTTCCGTATGGAGCGGTGGAGATCATGGATGAGAAGGATGGCCGTAGTTGGAAGGTGAATGGCCATCGTTTGAAGCACTACCTTGGAGGAGCGATAAACAAGGATGAGAGGGAGGTAACTCCTCTCGAAATCCCACCTAAAGCCGCCAATTAGTGTTTTGGGTGAAAGCCCAAGGGTACATTTTGTATCGTTTGTATAAGAGTCTTTGTTTGAGTATTTTCGTGTTTTAACGAGTCTTTCCGTAGTTTTTCGGTTTGTGTTTTGTGTCGTTGAGAATTTTGCAGGATTCATCACCGCTATGGAGTGGGAAAAAGCATGAGAAAAGAGGTCCCAGGTAAGTTTCTTGAACACTTAGAAAAAATTTTAAGAGTTTTGGATGGTTGAAAAAAATTTTGAAAAAAAATTCTAAGGCATGAAACAAGTTTTTTCTCGCAACCTTCTGTGAAAAACGACCCCTGGCGTGACGCCAAGGGCCGTCGCGTCGCGCTGGGGATAAAGGTTCAGAATTAATTAAAATCAAGGGCGACGCGTGACGCGAGACCCCCCTGAACTCTTAGCGTCACGCGAGGACCTATTGAACCGGCTTAAAAACGTTTTTGATGAACCTGTTCGCTGAAATCAAATCCTTTTCACATCTAAAAACCCTAATCGCGATTTACACTAAAATCATCATAACTCACTCGTTTCTTCACCAAATCACTCCATTCTTCTTCCTAAATCACCACAATCACATTCCCCACAATCTTGGCCATCAATTTCACCCGATTTCGCGCTGCATTGTCGCGTTTTTGGACGATTTCGTGCACCACAACTTCAAGACTTCAATTTTCTTGCTTAATCCGAATCCAAGGTATGATTTCTGTGATTTCTCACTAGTAGGTAACTTTATTGTTCGTTTGTAGTGCCGGGTCAGTCGTGTTTTAGATCTAGGGTTTGTTTAGGTTGATAAAGTTGGGATTTTTGACCCGTTTGTGATGTTAGTGGTATGCGGGTGGTCATGTTTGGGATGTTTACATACAATGGGGTTTGCGGATGGTTCGGGTTGGTTTGCTTGGGGTTGTTTGAGACGTGTGAGGTATGTTTGGACAACTAGACAACATGTTTGAGCTTTACGGGTTTGTTTGGCTAAACGAAAGAATTTTTGCTAAAAAAATAGGTTGTTGAACTGATTTTTGCAAATGTGATTAGTTTTCTAAACGGATTTTGTTTCTACAAACGTTGCGTTAAGGTTTAAAAAGTTCAAACTCTCACGTGTTTAGCCTTAAGTGTGGGGATATTTCGGTACTTATGCTTAATTGAGGACAATTAAAGTGCCGGGAGGAGATGATGTACATTGAGTTTTAGGTTGTTCGAGTTGTGAGTCTAGTATTAGTCTTAGAGTCATGTTTTGCGTCGTAGTGTCGTATTTAGAGTCGGTAGTGTCGTTTGAGTCATAATATGGTCGTGTTTAGTGTCATTGTGCGTACTATTGCATCGCTTGACTTTAAGCCACTCCGCTCGTACTTAATCTCCATTCGGGCGAGGTTTGGCTTATTTTTGAGATGATTATGCAATATGCACTTGTTTCGAACAACGGCCGCGAATGAAATGCTATACGGCCGTCGTTCGACTGTATATTATTATATTATTATAATTAAAAAAAATTATTAAAAAAAAATTAAAAACACCAAAGTTTGTGATTGCTAACTTTCTGCATTGTTTTCTTGTCAAATCTTTCTTGTTTTGCAGAAACATGTCGGGTGAAGGTTCATCGTCAAACCCAAGAAAGAGGAAGATTAAGTATCGGGGGAACGAAAGGAGAGTGTATTCCCGTGTCGAGAGGATTATTGATCACCCGATTTTAGACTTTGAGGAAGATAGTGAGGAGAGGAAGAAACTGAAGAAGTATGCGGTAACTCACATGTTAGAACACCGTACGATAAACTGGGAATGGTTGCACAGTATGGGAGCGAGTGATCGGGTGGCGGAGTTGTTAGGGCCACGATTGAGAGCGGCAATGGATTGCCGTTGGCCGCAGTATACTGAACTTACACTTGAGTTCCATTGTACCTTCCATCATAAAGAGGGTACTTTTGCGGAAAATAATGCGGTGTCATTCTCTTTGGGCCGAAATCTGTACGAGATGAGTATTCCTCAATTTGGAGTGGGCTTGGGTTTCTATACGGATGAGGAGGTGAGGACTGATGAGTTTGTGAATGGGTTAAGGGGTGTGTATAATCACCCTCGGCCGAAGTGTTTGGATTCGGCAGACTTGGAGAGATTTTGGGACGAGATTGCGACCCAACCGTTCGCCCAGACGAACCTTATCACATCGGTTCGTGATCCTATATACAGGTATATCTTGAAAATGTTGGCGACTACGATTGTGGAAAGGAAGTCAGGTGAAAATAAAGCAAACTGGTTGGATATTTTTGCTTTAATGTGCATGGTGGAGAAGAGAAACTGGAACTTGGCGAGTTTCTTTGCATGGTCGTGCAGTAGGCCGCGTAGGGGAGGAAAAAGGGCTGCCATGGATCTTGGGCCGTACATAGCTAGGTTGGCAGGGAATATACGGGGCTTTAAAAAATATCATGCGGAGGAGATGCATTTGAGTTTCCCAACGGTTTATTGGGGTATTGCTGAGCTGCAGTTAGCGGGGGTTTTGATAAATACGGACCGGCCACAATGGAACTATGAAGTGGGTGCTCCACCGGCACGACGACCGGCACCTCGACAGAGGCGTGAGACTCCTCCACAGCAGCCAGTTAGACAGCAGAGACCTGACCCGTTTACTCCCGAGACTGCTTTCGACTACACACAGCAGAGGTTTACTCAGATTGAAGATATGATGCGGGTTAACCACCAGTGGACGATGCAGAGCCACCACCGACAGGATGACATGCTCAGGTATATGATGTCGGGTTTGTCACTGAATGCTCCGATACCTCCACCCTTTGCCGAATTATTACCTCCACCAGTTTATGGAGGCGAGCAGCAGACCCCACATGTCTATGGTCAGTACCCGGGGTATGACCAGTGGGGAGGGCAGAGTGGTTATGCTTATAGTGGTCAGTTCGGGTGGCAGCAGGCTGGAGGTTCAGGGACCCAGCGGATGGAAGAAGATTCTGAGGATGAGGAGTGATGTAGCAGATGGGCTGAAGCAGCATATATCCTTTGATGTTTTATTTTATTTATGCTGTTTTGGTAGTTCGATATGGTTGTATTAGTAGACATATTTTTATTTTTCATTTGAACTTGGATTGTTGGAACGATGAATGTTTGGTAGTATTTGGTTTGGTATGTTATGTTTGTTTTAGGTTGAAGATTTGGAGCCGCTTTCCGTTCGTGTGTGAGGGAGTTTGGTATTGTTTGCTGAGCACGTTCGGTATTGGAGGGCTTATGTGGAAACGACTGGCACTTTGACAGTCTCACATACTAAGCTAAGTCGTTTCCCTTTTTGTTGTTGTTGTATATTTTATTTATTTCGTTTGCAGTTTCTATTCTTAGGTAGTTGTTGAGTCGTATGTTCGTTCTTGCATTAGGGACAATGCAATCTCTAAGTGTGGGGATGGGATACTTGTAAATATTTGAGTCATAGATATGAAAAAAAAAATTAAAAATTGGAAAAAAAAAATTAAAAAATCAGAAAATGTCTTTCGAATAAAAAAGAAGTTTGCAATTAAAACGGAAAATGATAGAAAAAATGAATTTTTGCTCGGGTTCGAATAATAATAATATGAGATTATAATAAACCGAGTTTGCGTCTAGTTTGGGATATGTGGATAGGCCCGGGTTTGGTTTTAAGTCCCTTTGAGCTAATATACCTTAATTGTCGGTCTGCTAGTGGGTTCTCGCCTGGGAAATATGGGAAAATAAAACTGCCAATAAGAGTATAAGGGGCACCGTTATAAGTTAAAACCGTTAGAGTTTGTGGTCATGCGAAAAAAAAAAGAATAAAAAGTGAGCTAGAAACTAAATGAAAGTAACACAGGCCTATGTAATCCGAGTTGGGGATAGCGACTCTACAGCCGGAATGCCTCTGGGATGTGTGAAATCGACTTGCCGAATAAAAGTACTGAAACCTAAGTAATCTGTGGTTGGGGATAGCGACTCTACAGCCGGAATACCGCTTGGTTACGGAAAGCATCGTCTAGACTCACGAAAGAAAAAAAAACGAAAAGCAAGAAAGGAAAAATAGAAAAAAAGAGAAAAAAAAAGTTGATTGTAAACTCTCTTGGTTTTGATATAAAATGGTTAGGAATTGGTCCAGTGATCGTTCTTTTAGTCCTATAAGCTTGAGGTGGGAGTATGTGGACCGTAGATTCTAGTGTGAGACCCTAGGTAGACTGACCGCACTTAAATTAAATTTACATGATAAGGGCTTAGGATTGGATTCGGGTTTAAAGGGATAAGTATATTCGCAATCGCTACTAACGAAAGTCTTGGTTTTAATTAATTATACCTATATCTTTGGACCCGAGTGATTATTTGTTTCTGATTCCGTTGCATAATTCTTTTTCGAGGACGAAAAAAGAGTAAGTGTGGGGATGTTTGATGTACTGTAAAGTACATATGTTTATAGTGTATATTTTGGTCAGTTTTCAGTCGTTTCGAGTCTAGTTTAGGTTAGAATTGTGATACTGCTGACGTTAAGCTTTGATTTCAGGTCCCGTAGCTTAAAGTGTTGAAAAACGAGTCAAAACGAGCAGTTCGGAAGAAAAACGGGATTCGTACGCGCGTCGGAGAAGCTGGAAATTAATTTAATTAAAAAATTCAGAAAAGTCAACCTTGGAGGCGCCGCGCGACGCGACGCGACGCCCACCTCGCGTCCCGCCTAGGGCTTAATTTCGAATTAATGTGATTTCCAGCTAGGGTTTTGACTAATATTCCGAAAAACCCTGATAGTAACCCTAATTACGAAATTGTGACTTCTGGGAGCAATCTTGGAGCATTCTTGGTGAACAATTGGAGATTTCAAGGCACGGGAATCATTGGTACGAGTCGAGAGTGAAGAATCAAAGAATCAATCAGGTTTTCTAATCCCTTGTTTTGTCGATTATTTTTTCTTGAAACTTTGTTACAATGAATTCTGTTTTAGACATCTTTGTTTTGTTTTCATTTACTGAGATGCTTGGCTAATTTCATAAACCACCTAGACTATGATGAATGGATTAATATAAAGATTTTACCGTTTTCGTTATTTGCATGATGTTTATGGGTGACTGTGTTTAGTAAGAGGTTTGATGTAATGGTTTGATGTGTATGCATGCTTTGATTTGGTTTGTTATTGTTATTTGCTTCATATGATTCTTAGTGACGGTCTTTATCACAACATAGAGTCATATTAGGGTTTAGGGTTTCGGTGAGTGTCTATATCACGTTAGAAAACCTTCACTCTTTAGGGAGAATTGCGCAATAACCCCTAGAAGTAATTGGTAATAATTTACTAAGTCTTAGTGTTCTACTAGTCCTAATAACTGGGAAGTGAGGGGCTATTGGTAGGTCTTACCCGGCGAATTGCTTTAGATAGGCCTTGGGAAAGGTTATGTCTTGGTTTACCTGTCGGTTTTATTAGTCTATCAAGTCAAATTAATTACTTCAAATTACCCTAGATCTAGGATTGGGAAAGAATAGGTCAACATTAGGGTACTTACACAATAATTAGACAACTGGGAAGGCGTCTAATAACCGGTAGGATTAACGGCCTAGGTAGTGCCACAGGTTTCTCCTTGAGAAGGGTCGAGGGGCCTCGATGGTTCTTAATAGGTTTAGTACTTTAAGATCCCGGTTCCATAACTCGTGTATTTAACTTAAACGGTAATCTCTTAGAAACAATCCAGGATTCTTGTCTAGGTGGTCCTGTTCTCATATAAGAAAAGTTCTCAGTCTTTATTCATTTTAGTCTAGTTTTAGTTATTTTAGTAGTCTAATATAGATTTCCTTAGTTTTCAGTAACCCCCCCCCCCCCTAAACAATTAAACAAGTTAAGTCGTGTCTGTCAGAGTCTATTAGAATCTAGTTTACGTGATACATAGAGTCTCAGGGTTCGATACTCGGACTTGCTTAGGCTATACTACATTGACCGGTACACTTGCCGGTTGTGTGGTTTAGGTTTTAGAGAGTCCTAGTCTATAAATTTAAAACTTAGAGTGTCTAGTCTAGCGAGTCTACTTTAGTTAATTTTTATAGTATGTTTAGCACACATCATTTACTTACTCAGGTTTAAGTTGGTTAGGACCGGGAATGTATCGTCGTGGCAAGTTCTAGAGTCGTAAGAACCAAGCGGCTATTCACACAAGAAACGAAAAATGAGCATTTAGTTTAAAGATATATATTTGTATGCTCAATAAAGGCTCAAAACTCACTTTTTGTGGGAATAGGTTTTTATGTGGTCAAGTATATATAATCAAATTTTAATTAAGCTTGTCATGTCGTTTCATAATTTTCTTATGTTGGTTCTTTTTATCACGACGCTATTGGTTGTAAATTTGTAAAAATATAACCTTTTTAGAACTTGAAATTCCCAAATTAAACCTAGACAAGTAAAAAAAATGAAAATTTTTGAAAAAATTTGGGGTTATTAGCGGTTCCAATAGAGTTTTTTTGTAAGGCTTGTGATTAGGACTTTCAAGATTCAAGGTTTTAGCATCCCCCCACACTTAAATCACACATTGTCCTCAATGTGTCCTAAAGATAAGTTTTTAGGTTGATTGAATGTGTAAAAAGGTGTGAAAAGGCAAAATTTTATGTTACTGGGAGTCTGGACACGGCCCCGTGTCGGATGGATACGACCCCGTGGTCAGAGTGCCAGTAACAATTACTTATAGAAGGTGGACACGGGGGCGTGTTGGCTGGGCACGACCCCGTGTCCGGCAAAAGTCTGCAGAATTAAACAAACAGCAGGTCTGGGGCAATGGGCACGGGGGCGTGCCGGCTGGACACGACCCCGTGTAGACAATCTGTAAAGGTGAAAATCAGGTTTCTGGCTTCGTTTTTCCTGCTCCGGCTTTAGTAGTACTAATGGTTAGTACTCTAAGCCTCGTATGTACCTGTTTTATCAATAAACACTGCTCCAAACCATAACAAACATCCTAAATTACCATCGTTCAACATCCACATCACAAAGTTAAAAAGAAAAACAAATGCAGAAAATAAAAAGAGTTAAAGGAAAGTAAATTGTTCAACACACGGCACGCAGGCTGGAAATTTTTCAAGATAAAAGAGGGTTAACCTGTGGGATTACCAACCAGCTGCTCCTGCCTCCACTCCTCCCACCTAGTCCATGTCCTCGTCCTCATCATCATCTCCTCCTCCGTGCCCCGCCATGTACTCCCGGATATTCCCAATGTCATCTTGGATGTCGGATATGTTTCTCTCGATTGTTCCAACCCGGGTGTACGTGTTGCTCGCCATGTTATAGGTGTTCCTGGTGCACATGAGGTTTTCCTACAATAAGTCATGTAAACTTTGGAAGTTAGGAAAACCACCTCCTTGTGAGGAGGATTGGCCTGGATCACTGTGGGGGTGGTACTGGAAATGAGGAGGTTGTTGAAACTGTGGAGCGTGAAGGACGAGTGCCTCTTGCGGGTTCCATGCATGCCCTTGGACTCTTTGGAAGCTAACCGACCCGTCTTCAGCTTCATAGATCAAGTTCATGGAGCGGCGGATGTGTATGTCCACTCTTCCCGACCATGGGCTCTTTTGGAAGGATCTGGGCATGTTCACGAAGTGCTTGATGAGACGGTAAATCCACCCCCCGAAGAAGATAGGGGTTGGTGGAGTAGCAAGCCGGTTCCGATGCATGTTGCGGAGCAGGAGGTACGGAACATCGAGGTGTCTGCGGTTATGAATGCAATGAAGGACCACCAGATCTCTCAACCCAACAACGCCACTGCTGTCATGCCTTTGGCTAAGAGAGTAAGTGAGGACCCTATGAATATAGCGGTAAAGCGGGTCCCTCAGCTTAGTGCTCTTAGTGCTGCTCGGGTCGTAGTGCCCTTCTCCAATTTGAGCCCAAGCTGCTTGGCGCTCGTTTTCATCCAACTCTCGCACCCCTCCGGTGTTCTCTTCATTACTCGCATCTTCCTCCGCATACAACCCAACTATTGTCACACCCCGACTTTCCACGTGTCACCGGTGGGCCCGGTGGGGGAGTATCGTGACGTGGTTGGCAACATAATAGTCAAACAACACAATATATAAATGCACAGCGGAAGCAAAAGATAAATATTATTACAATCCGAATATAAAGTAATATCCAGTATTACAACGGAAAGTAAAGGATCCACAGGCGGATCTTAAAACATATCATTTGTTCAACAGACTTTAGACGCCTAGGACTTGCAAGATTCCTTATTAGCGCCCTGAGCTTCCAACCAATTTCGTACAGTACCTGTCACTTAACCTTTTTGGAAAAATACGTCAGTTTTCACTGGTAAATACACTCAACTGACTCATTTGAAAAGAGTTTAAGAAAATTGATTTGGATGCACATGGCACAAAATATCTTTTGTAATTTGATTAAAATGCACAGAGGCAAAATTAACCTTTTATACTTGGGAAAATTATTTGTATATAATCTTGTATACAGTTTTACTTATTTGTCGTCCGTTAGGGCCGGTTTGTAGGGCCGGACTAGATTAACTGACACGCCACAGGTATAATGCCCACGGGCTATCATCCTCTAAGTGGATTACCAGTTCCGGTATAATGCCCACAAGGATGATACCTCGGAGTGGATTACCAGTTTTTACATAATGCAGCTGTCAGGTGTATGCCTACACCCCGTGCTTAGGTCGTGGCCATTTCTTAAAATGATGCCAAGGATATCCGGGACATGGTCATTAACCCCCAAGGGCCATACATCAAATAATACAGAATAAAACGAGTTATGTAATACATTAATCACAATCCGATTTAAATGTCTACATACTCGACCAAGCGGTACTTTTATAGTACCGTATCCCAAGCCCGTATAGGGAAAATAAGTTAAGAGTATTTACCTGAGCTAGCTCCTGTCTTAAATAGCAAGAATCTAATAACTCAGCCGTAGTCACTTAAGTAAGCGTAGGTACAATTTACCGGAAAGCTCTAGTCTGGAATGATGGTACAAATAATTAATTAGAATGCTAACGGGTCTTTAATTAAGCCTAAGCTTAGACCGGTTAGTCTTAAGGGAATATACGGTTCTTACGCACGATTAAGCGAAGACCGGAATAGAATGTGATTTAGACCCGACAAGTTTGGAGACTTGTATAATATGGGTAAACTCAACACATTCTGGATTTTGAGATAAAACCGATAAGGTTTGACCCGTTTCGGCTAATTTATGTAAACTTGTTACATAAACCGAACCGATCGCGTAATAAGCGTAACGGGTAACCGAATGGATCACGAACAGGTTTCCTAAGTTAATATGCCTTAAATATGTTGTGGTATCAGTAGGATACCTTCCATTATGTCCAAAACGAGTTTAATCTCAATTCAAGCCCCGTAGGGGTATTTTGGTCATTTACCTAAGGCATATATACTACCTGTCATACAACTACATAAACGATGTGACCATAAGGTATAACCTCGGAAGGTTATTCCCTACATACTATGGTCACCTAATGTATTTGGTCGGATCCTAATGATCGACTAAACTGGGTCGGGTTCGAAGGTATAGGCGATTTATTAGATCGCCTACCCTACGACCCTAGACAACGTGGTAATCAGTGGGCATAGTCCCAAGGGACTATGACCAACGTGATTACACTCACGTTGCGAAGTTCAAACGAACTTCGCATTGACCATTACTGGTCAACGCTGAAAGTCAAACAAAGTTTGACTTTCTGACTCGAAAAGCAATAAAATAAGGAAAAGAACGAAAGAATACTTACGAAGGGTCCCCGAATGCTAAACTCGATTCAAAAATCTCAGGTATGAAACAAATGTTTCAACTTAGAGTTTCTCAAATCAAGTTTCTAGTGATTTTAGCAATGGGAGGTATGGGGTATTTATAGGAATACCCGAACCGTTAAGATCGTTTCATGGAAAACGTGCCTTAATCCCATCCGTACATGTGTTGCAAAGTTATGGTGTTTAGGTGTTTAAATTCCATCCATACATGTGTTGCAAAGTTATGGTGTTTAGGTGTTTAAATTCCATCCATACATGTGTTGCAAAGTTATGGTGTTTAGGTGTTTAAATTCCATCCATACATGTGTTGCAAAGTTATGGTGTTTAGGTGTTTAAATTCCATCCATACATGTGTTGCAAAGTCATGGTGTTTAGGTGTTTAAATTCCATCCTTATCCGCTGACTAAGCAAGTTTAGAATGTGTGGTTGTGAATTAAACAACGGCTAATACATCGAATCTGGTCCCGAATGCGAAAAACGAACCAAATGACGCGATGAATGGATTTTTCTTAAGGCGAACACTAAAATATAATGTAGTCATGCTTACATAAATTTTTGGATGTCCGGATGTATTCAGAACGTAGGTTATGCGCGAAAATGCAAACTTATGCACTTTTTGACACTTTTAATCCCTGATCCTTCTACACTTGATCTTAACATGCTTTCTTGCACTTCGAGTCCTCTAACTTGACTTTTATGGGCCTTAAGACATAACCATACTTTGTTAAGTCCTTGGGTAACTTTATGGTTACCCGATAAGTCTTAATTTCCAATGTTTACGCTTTAACCCCTCGCACACGAATTTGATCACAACTTTCTCATACGATAACGAAACTTTATGAAATTTTAATCGTGCATTCTAGTGAGCATAATTTACATTTACAAAGCTTCGGGTTTGTCAAAAGGTCACTCAGAGGTATATCTTTAACATGTTGACACATTAACCCCTGTAGTTTGTAATCTCTCACTTTTAGCTTCGTATGATCCATGATTCATTCGTTTGAAGGTATGAACATTGTGTAGGGTTAATGTTCATTATATTTATCCACAGTTGACACTTAGAATCCGTATAAACACATACTTTCCATGTTTGTCAACTTTAGTCCTTTTATAACATTCTTTCACACGTTCAAACTTTATGACACGTGTCAACACATTATAGGACGTGAATTTTCGAGGTGTTACATCCTCACCCCCTTAAAATAAATCTCGACCCGAGATTTACTGAAATAAAGGAAGTATTCTCTGCCTAATAATGGCAACTTACAATCGAGTACGGATTTATATGATCTTATTTGTTGTTTCCTGGGCAACGTTCAGATCCTTATAATTGGACTTACCAATCTATTGTCCTAACAATAAACGTTTAACATGCCATTTATACAAGGTCTCCAAGGAGCCACCTTGATACTTATATGGCAGTTATTATAGGAAAGCTTATCTTAAGGTGAGGTGATTATTCCAACCATTTCTCCAAATTAATCTTACGGAATAGCTAATCTTTACAGTTAGTCGAACAATTCGACGATTTTGGGCAGCTGATGGCGATTCTTAATCGTCGCCTAATTAAGGTTGCGGTAAACAATGCCTTAGCAAAATGAACCGTCTTTCAAAATTTCCTATACCGAATTCTCAAGATATTGAGTTAGGCTATGAATCTTCTATCTTAAAATTTACTTGATCAGGTTTTCGGTTATTCCATAATCAACATGGAGTTCTTACAACACTCTAACCCAAAGTGGGATGTTAATCTTAACTCCACCTGTCTCCAGGGGGCAAACAGGGTAAACTTAGAAGAAGATGACCAACATACAGGGAGGTTACAGAGATTTTCCATATCTCAAGCTCCAGTTCATCCATCATTGCTTGTGAAAAATGACATATTTATGTTACTAGTCCACGAATTCCTTAATCGGGAATATTTACTTGGACAATTATATTATGGATATCTTCTTTGAATGCCATTAGTTGACTTTAGTACCATATGATCATTGGGATATCTTTGTGGTTCCATGCATTAAACCTCCATACTTATCAGGCATGGAAGCAATCTATGGAATTTATTAAGATACACCAATCCTCATATAGCGCTTTTGTCATACCATTTGGTATTCGAAATCGATAGAGATTAAAGAGATATCAACTATATGTGCTTATATTTAATTAGAATGGAAATATTCACAAACTAGGCACCTAGCTCGGTTGGCTGGGCGCGCGAAAGGGTGCGGCCGGCCTAGACCCGGGTTCGATTCCGGGGACGGTCAGTTCCACCATTTTTTTTTTTTTATGTTTAATTTTAATTAATCGTACGGACACGTGTAATTACGAGGGTCGTCTCATAAGGAGTCTTGATAATTAATTGCTTCTTATCACTCACAATATGGACTTGATTTTTAAGGCAACCACTCGATTTTTATATTGAGTCCTTAAGTATGCAACCAAAAGTTTGCTATGAGGATATTAGAAAAAGTGATTTCTAATAGATATTAATATCAATATAGGATTTGTTGGAGCATTTTCGACGTAACATCGTCACTTTCTACCGGGCATTAAACGACCGGAGTCTTAATCAGGTGGAGACAACAGTTCTCAACCTTTATCATTCATAATATATTTATATGTGCCAAAATCAAATAAGTTTCTGCATAAACTGCTTGATAAGGAAAGGTACATATTATACTATTATTATTCTGCATCATCTCTTGGGCGTTCATCCTGACAACTCGTGCGTTTGTTCCCTCGGCTTACTCGGGCTTCCTCGCGTACTTAGGGCAGTTGGTCTTTATGTGCCCTTTCTCGTTGCAGTTGTAGCATGTAGCATCTTTGATCTTCCCGCAATCAACAGCCTTGTGCTCCCTAGACTTGCATATCCCACATGCAGGTGGTCCTGATTTAGAATTGGACTCCATTCTGCATTTTCCAAAGTGGCGTTTTTGGCAAGTCGAGCACCTTGGCTTATCCTCTGTCCGCTGACCATTCTTTCCAGACCCAGACCTCTCAGAGTCAGTGTTTCCCTTGTGTTTCTTCTCAGATCCTCGTGAGTTATCATCCTCACGCTTCTTCTTACTTTCTTCAGATTTCTTTAGCGACCTTAGCCTGACCGCATCTAAAGTAAGGGACAGAGAGAGGTCAGTTACTGACCTAAATGTAGTAGGTCTTGAAGCCTTAACACTGGCTTTGATTTCTGGGGGTAAACCCCCAATGAAGCGTGCAATTCGCTTGGGCTCTGGTGTTACAAGGTAAGGGACCAGTCTGGACAGGGTATTAAAACTGGTGAGGTAAGCTTGACAATCTAAGTTTGTCATCACCAAAGATAAGAAATCTGACTCAATCCCCTCAACCTCGTGTTGAGGGCAGTAATTCTCCTTAATGAGAATAACAAACTGTTCCCATGACATGCTGTAGAGCGGAATCTTCCCAGCAGCTTGAATGAGAGACTTCCACCATGCCAGTGACTCTCCTTTGAACGATTGGGATACGTACTTCACGACATCCCTTTCAGCGCAACCGCTGATATCGACAACTGTGTCCATTCCATCCAACCAAATCATACAATCAACTGCCCCTTTTTCCCCAGTAAAATCTCGGGGCTTGCAGGAAACAAAGTACTTATAGTTACAGGATTTGGTATGCGGTTCATTATCGAACACTATTCTCTTGGATGGAACACTGTGTTCATTAGATGAATGTCGATCGTCATCTTTCTTTGAGGGCGGCTTGTTATCAGGCTCTGGAGGAGTTTTAGGGATGGATTTAGGGTGGGGTACAGATGAGGCTTTACTATATGTCTCACTATACTCCTGGAATTGCTCCTTCACAGCTTTAGATACAGCCGAGTCAATCAATGTACGAAGTTCTCCTCTGGTTATATTAATCCTTTCATCATCGCGATTTTCCAGAGGGTGACTATTCCCTTCTTCCGACCCCGCCATGTAGTTTTAATTGCTACATAAAAATTAAACAAGGACAAGGTTTTTACGGAAGTTTAAACAGTTTTATCTTTTTGAACGATTTATTAACCATGTTTCTAATATACATATTGGTTAATTTGATAAATATATAATTATTCAGGATATTTATTATACTCCTAAATTATAAGTTAATAATAGCACAAAAGGCCTAGTCACTTAGACAAGTTTAATTTGTAGGCCTTGATTTTATAGAATCGAGGCTTCAAGGTTTGAATCAAAGTTCATTACCTTTTTCTTGACAGGGAGTTGTAGGCTACCACTGTCTTTAGTCCCAGAGGACGTTAGTTATAGCCCGTGGGCACTTCATCCATAAGGGATGATTATATAAATAAGGAATTTTAGTATATCCCAAAATGACTTATGTGATTTTATCATATCACATTTTGTCGAGCATGTTAATATGCTTTCATATGTTTAATAAGGATTTGAATCTCTTGAATAGGTTCTACCATCTTGGCCTTGTATGCCGTGACATTTAGGCTAGGTTTTTCCTTTAAGATTCTTTTAATAATTAACGCAGAGCAATCCTAAATTGAATTGTTAACAAGGATCTGAATCTAATTATGGAACTACCATCTTGGCCCTGTCTTAATGTGACACATGGCTAGGTTTTGTCCTTTTTAAATTTTGCCATTTTATTATAATGGTAGATCTTATAATATAGGAATGATACTTTAAATATAATCGTTCCTTTAAAATTTAACAAGTATATGGTTGCCCTAAACGGGACTTCTATAGCAATTGACTTGCCCATGCAAGGGCTAATCAGAAAAATAACAAAGGAACCAAATAAGGTAAAATGAAACAAATTTGGATTTTTCCTATGTTCTTGTCTAGACTCAAGAATGTGCAATTGTGTAACTGAGATTAAACACAAAAGACTAGTGTTTAATTCACTCAGTGTTGGCTCTGATACCAACCTGTCACACCCCGACTTTCCACGTGTCACCGGTGGGCCCGGTGGGGGAGTATCGTGACGTGGTTGGCAACATAATAGTCAAACAACACAATATATAAATGCACAGCGGAAGCAAAAGATAAATATTATTACAATCCGAATATAAAGTAATATCCAGTATTACAACGGAAAGTAAAGGATCCACAGGCGGATCTTAAAACATATCATTTGTTCAACAGACTTTAGACGCCTAGGACTTGCAAGATTCCTTATTAGCGCCCTGAGCTTCCAACCAATTTCGTACAGTACCTGTCACTTAACCTTTTTGGAAAAATACGTCAGTTTTCACTGGTAAATACACTCAACTGACTCATTTGAAAAGAGTTTAAGAAAATTGATTTGGATGCACATGGCACAAAATATCTTTTGTAATTTGATTAAAATGCACAGAGGCAAAATTAACCTTTTATACTTGGGAAAATTATTTGTATATAATCTTGTATACAGTTTTACTTATTTGTCGTCCGTTAGGGCCGGTTTGTAGGGCCGGACTAGATTAACTGACACGCCACAGGTATAATGCCCACGGGCTATCATCCTCTAAGTGGATTACCAGTTCCGGTATAATGCCCACAAGGATGATACCTCGGAGTGGATTACCAGTTTTTACATAATGCAGCTGTCAGGTGTATGCCTACACCCCGTGCTTAGGTCGTGGCCATTTCTTAAAATGATGCCAAGGATATCCGGGACATGGTCATTAACCCCCAAGGGCCATACATCAAATAATACAGAATAAAACGAGTTATGTAATACATTAATCACAATCCGATTTAAATGTCTACATACTCGACCAAGCGGTACTTTTATAGTACCGTATCCCAAGCCCGTATAGGGAAAATAAGTTAAGAGTATTTACCTGAGCTAGCTCCTGTCTTAAATAGCAAGAATCTAATAACTCAGCCGTAGTCACTTAAGTAAGCGTAGGTACAATTTACCGGAAAGCTCTAGTCTGGAATGATGGTACAAATAATTAATTAGAATGCTAACGGGTCTTTAATTAAGCCTAAGCTTAGACCGGTTAGTCTTAAGGGAATATAAGGTTCTTACGCACGATTAAGCGAAGACCGGAATAGAATGTGATTTAGACCCGACAAGTTTGGAGACTTGTATAATATGGGTAAACTCAACACATTCTGGATTTTGAGATAAAACCGATAAGGTTTGACCCGTTTCGGCTAATTTATGTAAACTTGTTACATAAACCGAACCGATCGCGTAATAAGCGTAACGGGTAACCGAATGGATCACGAACAGGTTTCCTAAGTTAATATGCCTTAAATATGTTGTGGTATCAGTAGGATACCTTCCATTATGTCCAAAACGAGTTTAATCTCAATTCAAGCCCCGTAGGGGTATTTTGGTCATTTACCTAAGGCATATATACTACCTGTCATACAACTACATAAACGATGTGACCATAAGGTATAACCTCGGAAGGTTATTCCCTACATACTATGGTCACCTAATGTATTTGGTCGGATCCTAATGATCGACTAAACTGGGTCGGGTTCGAAGGTATAGGCGAT
The DNA here is from genome assembly GCA_030545235.1 of Helianthus tuberosus. Lineage (NCBI taxonomy): Eukaryota > Viridiplantae > Streptophyta > Magnoliopsida > Asterales > Asteraceae > Helianthus > Helianthus tuberosus. The sequence goes on along the minus strand of CM060358.1, from coordinate 43,192,653 downwards.
TTATTAGATCGCCTACCCTACGACCCTAGACAACGTGGTAATCAGTGGGCATAGTCCCAAGGGACTATGACCAACGTGATTACACTCACGTTGCGAAGTTCAAACGAACTTCGCATTGACCATTACTGGTCAACGCTGAAAGTCAAACAAAGTTTGACTTTCTGACTCGAAAAGCAATAAAATAAGGAAAAGAACGAAAGAATACTTACGAAGGGTCCCCGAATGCTAAACTCGATTCAAAAATCTCAGGTATGAAACAAATGTTTCAACTTAGAGTTTCTCAAATCAAGTTTCTAGTGATTTTAGCAATGGGAGGTATGGGGTATTTATAGGAATACCCGAACCGTTAAGATCGTTTCATGGAAAACGTGCCTTAATCCCATCCGTACATGTGTTGCAAAGTTATGGTGTTTAGGTGTTTAAATTCCATCCATACATGTGTTGCAAAGTTATGGTGTTTAGGTGTTTAAATTCCATCCATACATGTGTTGCAAAGTTATGGTGTTTAGGTGTTTAAATTCCATCCATACATGTGTTGCAAAGTTATGGTGTTTAGGTGTTTAAATTCCATCCATACATGTGTTGCAAAGTCATGGTGTTTAGGTGTTTAAATTCCATCCTTATCCGCTGACTAAGCAAGTTTAGAATGTGTGGTTGTGAATTAAACAACGGCTAATACATCGAATCTGGTCCCGAATGCGAAAAACGAACCAAATGACGCGATGAATGGATTTTTCTTAAGGCGAACACTAAAATATAATGTAGTCATGCTTACATAAATTTTTGGATGTCCGGATGTATTCAGAACGTAGGTTATGCGCGAAAATGCAAACTTATGCACTTTTTGACACTTTTAATCCCTGATCCTTCTACACTTGATCTTAACATGCTTTCTTGCACTTCGAGTCCTCTAACTTGACTTTTATGGGCCTTAAGACATAACCATACTTTGTTAAGTCCTTGGGTAACTTTATGGTTACCCGATAAGTCTTAATTTCCAATGTTTACGCTTTAACCCCTCGCACACGAATTTGATCACAACTTTCTCATACGATAACGAAACTTTATGAAATTTTAATCGTGCATTCTAGTGAGCATAATTTACATTTACAAAGCTTCGGGTTTGTCAAAAGGTCACTCAGAGGTATATCTTTAACATGTTGACACATTAACCCCTGTAGTTTGTAATCTCTCACTTTTAGCTTCGTATGATCCATGATTCATTCGTTTGAAGGTATGAACATTGTGTAGGGTTAATGTTCATTATATTTATCCACAGTTGACACTTAGAATCCGTATAAACACATACTTTCCATGTTTGTCAACTTTAGTCCTTTTATAACATTCTTTCACACGTTCAAACTTTATGACACGTGTCAACACATTATAGGACGTGAATTTTCGAGGTGTTACAACTATCGACCCAAACTGTGCCATCGAAATCGAGTACTTAGTCCCCCCACATCGGAATTCTACCCCATCATTGTCAAATGGGTCGCATCTTGAATTGAACACGAAGGTGCTATAGAACTCCAAATTGTACTCGTGGACCGATCGAAGTCGAGTGGTTAGGGCAACTCTTAGTGGGCCGGTAACGAGGTTGTTAAACCGGTCAAGTTGGTTTACCAATGCTAAAAGATCCATGCACACTTGTCTTAGGTATTCTTCCGGTCTAGTTCGAAGCACATCGTATCTTGCTTTAGCATCTTGCTCAGTTGCATTGAACCTTGTGAATTTCTTCGACATCTGAAAGAATACACTAAAAGTTAGCACGAAACAGTAAAATTTTCGGAGAAAACTGGAAACAGCTAGCTGGACACGGCCCCGTGTTCAGCGGACACGGCCCCGTGTTCAGCGGACACGACCCCGTGTCCAGGCGTCTATTACTAAAAAACTTCATTCTTCGACCCGGTCTCGAAAACTTGAAAATTTTTGGTCCACTAGGTGCGGTTTCCCCTGAAAATGAAACCCCAAGTGTCGTTTTTCCCAAAACAAACCGTTTACCCCTTCGATTTTATCTTTTTCGGTTCAAAAACAAGGGTTTGAGGTTTTTGTGAGAAATCGGGCAAATCTATGAACAATACAAGTGGATTTACTTCCTATAACACTAATCTAAACTAATGCTAACAGATTTATGCAAAAATTTGAGGTTCGATCCGGATGAAGTTCAAGAACCCTAGATTTTTCCCCAAATTTTTTATGTTTTAACTACATGCAAATGCTTAATCTAACTACTAATGATGATAGAATCATACCTTGATGTTGTTAGAAGTAGAGGAGACGTCAGAATTCTGCGGAAAAATCGCCTGAAACAGAGCGTTTTTGGGGAAACGGGGCGTGTGGAAATGAAGAAACTGTTTTGAAAAGGGGTTTTATCCCGACAGTTGCGCGGACACGGCCCCGTGTCCAGCGGACACGGCTGTAACCATCTTGGTTTTCGCACTTGTATTTGTTTTGACTTGCATTATAACAATTACCGCATTTGGAATGAAACTTATTTGATCCTACTTGCTTTGTGCTCATACCGATACAAACACGTGAAACAATTTCAAATTTGTTGAGTTTTTATGCTATTAAACACGGTTACATAAACTATAAGGGTTTATTGTGACTACTTGTGAAACTACTAGTTGAGGGACCTATTTTACATTCTTTAAAACCTGCTTGAAATCTATTACTTTTTAAGTTCAAGGACTAAAACCGTAATTATTTGAAAGTACAAATCCAGGGACTAAATTGTCATTTTTGAAACTATATAAATACAAGGGTTAAAGTGAAATTATTTCAAACTACAAGTTTAGGGTTCTTTTTGTAATTTTTGAAACGTTTTTTATAAAAGAAATATATAATTTGTTTTAAAAAGTCTAGGGTTCATTTGGTCATTTTCTTAAACTTAAACTGTAGGGACCAAAACTGTTATTTTTAAACTTATATAAACTGAAAACCCAAACTGTGTTAGTCCTTTTATAAAGGTTTCCTTCTTTAAACATTAACTCAGTTAGCTTACTTAACTGAACAGTACAGGGACTATTTGTCTCAATTTTTGAACCTTCAGGGACCAAAGTGTAAATATTCAAGAAATCGCACAAAAAGGGGGTCTTCTTTAAAGAACCGGCCCATGTGGGATTCGAACTCGTGACCTCTCGTTTAGAACCGCAACGCCTTAACCAGTTTATCCTCCTACTAGGAGCTGTTAGGATATAAGATTTAATTCCTTTTATACACTATTTAGGATTAGTAATATTTAATTAATTATAATTTAAAACAAAAAGGGTTTAGAACCCAATTGAACCGGTCGCGAACAAGACTCGAACCCGAACACCCACTGTACAACACCAACGTATTAACCAGTTTATCCTCCCATTGGGAGCTGATAAACTTCTAAGTTATATTAAATTTATATACACATTAGGAATTTAATATAATAAATCAAATCTGATAACAGCTCAGTTGCCGGTTTCGACCCATTCCCATTTGTTCATTGTTTATGTAATCTGAAATCATCAACCACGAGTCCCCAACCCATTTCGCACTTTAATCGACACATTTTCGTGCCAACATTGCTGTAAAATCGGACTTTTTATAAAAAAAATTAAAAACAAATCAAACCACTAAGATTTGTTGGATCTGAGATCTAAATGAAGTTGTATGTAAGCCCCTCAGACTCCCACGAACCTCCTGCACCCTTCACATCCCTCTAAACATCGAAACAATCCATCTGTTCAAACCTGCAACTCTCGCCGGAGTTCAGTCGTCGGAATTTAATCACCCCGTCGTTTCAGTCGATACCGGTCAGTTCAATCTTTGCCAATTTAATTGTTTTTGGTTATACAATGTGTACTGATGTTCAATTTAACTTAAAACATGAATTTGATCGAGAATTGAAAGCGTTGACTTTTCTGTTTGACTCTGATTGTATAATTGGGGAAGATGACCAATTTCATTTCTGTATATATTTTAATTAAACTAAACTTATAAACAACCACCAGGCCTAGCCCAGTGGTTGTGTGTGTTGTTTTCCAAACAGTTGACCCGGGTTCGAATTCGGGGACAACCAATTATTTTTATTTCTTTTATTTTTAATATTTTTAACATTTCAATAATTTTTATAACATTATTAGACACTATTACTTTTATTAAAAATATAAAGTTAGTCAATTTATTTATAAAAATATTTTTTATGATATTAAAACAGTTTATTATCAAATAATTCATAATAAATCAATTTTTTAGGAAATAAATACTGAAATTTTCAGATTAATTATTTTAAATGGTGAACTTTAACAAAATAATGATTTTACTGATATTTAATATAATTTTGATATTTATATAATTAAATCAGTTTTATTACTTATAAATATAGTTTAATTTAATGCATTTAAATTATATAACTATATAAATTTTATCCAAAATTATTTTTATGACAAAATAGACATATTACTGAGTTTATATAAACTTACAATCTGAATTTTTATTATATTTAATTATTTAGATAATTAAACTTATATAAACATATTTATTGTTATTTTAACCACTTCAATTCATTTTATTTATTTAAAATGATTCCAAGGCCATAATAATTATTTTAAATCAGTGATATTCAAGTTCAATAATTAAAAATGTTATTTTTAATTATTCAAATTTAATATAATCATTTTGATAATTAGTTATATAATTATCATATTTAACCCTTTTAACTATATAATTATCATTTTTCATATAAATATATACTTTTGAGCATCTAAATTAATTTATAATCTTTATAAATTAATAATATCACTTGTAAAATATTTGGTTATAATCAATTATTTAACTATGTTATTTAATTATACTAGTTAATTATATTTGATTTATTATTACAAATGTTTATATTAAATCAATTGTATAATTTTGCAATTTATGTTAGTTGAATATTTTCTTAATAATTCCTTTATATCATACTCATTTTCCGAGTTCTCTATTAGGTTATCCAAACCACATAATCACCGTTTATCCAAACCCTATTAAATTCTATAGATTTAGGATTTCCGTTCAAATACAATTAAACATTTTTATTGATACAAATTCTATATTGTTGCATGTTCAGTCTATTAGAGTGATGTGGAAATCTTGTTCCCAAAAACTCTTACAATTACATACGTGTTTGGACTTACCCGCAATCAATGTGAGTTCATAGTCCCTTTTTACAATTATTTTTGGGATGAAACATATGATACGATGTGATACAAACTTATTTGCTATTTGTGGATATCCCGATTGTCCTTGCATTTGCTTAATACTTGTTGTTGTTGCTTTAATGCGTTTACGTTCATTAACTTGCAAAAGCCCAACGGTTATATTATAGCGCTATAGGTGTGACGCCCCATCTCACTTCCAGTGAAACTATTTGTTGCAATTGTTGTTGTTGATACTCATGTGAAACTTTTTGGAAGTATGGTGATAGACCCGTGTTACGTCATAACGAAGGTTTGAATGTACCACCAAGTGACTACTTGTATTACTCTTTTGCTTAAAGACATATCACATGCCACAGTGTTAAACCATTTTCATATCACATTGTTATTTTTGCCAAACAAAACCTATGAATTCACTCAACCGTTTGTTGACCCAATATTTTTCTAACATATGTTTCAGGTGACAATGTTTGATGCTATGATTTGCAAGAATATTTCATGTAGGATTGATCAATATTTATGCCTTAGGTTAAATCCAAATCTATCATTTGTGAAACTATTTGTTATGATGTATTTTGGTTATGTACTCTTATTTACTCGGATGTGAATGCAATCTCTTTAATTGAATCTAAACTATATTTCAACTTAATTTAACCATCATGTGCTCAAATGCATTCTGCCATGTTTCGTGATGCCCTTGACTTTTCCGCCTCCGGTCAGGGTGTCACAGAATGGTATCAGATCCATGGTTATAGGGATTTAGGTTATTAGTAATACTTTGACCTAGACTATAACTTACCTAGGACACTTTCCATTAGCAAACTCTTCCATTATCTTTGCCTTTGTCTTCATCCCTATCCTTATCTTTTGTAATCAATGCCTCGTCACCGCGGATCTCATCTTTAGATTTTACAAATGCTCATCACCTATCCTTAGGTGATTATTTTCAAAACCTCTTCTGGTTTTTAAATTCTCATCAAAGTCTTGGGCTCTAATAACGAACTCGTGCAATCTGGAAGGGTGGATGCTTGTATTCGGGGTTTTCTGTCTAGGCAAGCACGTCGAATAAATTCCAACTCGAGGAACCAGTTGTGCTTACCTGGGAATTCTTTGGATGAGTGTCCACTTATAGGCTAAAGCATGACTTCACTAAGTTATAAGAACCCAACTACTTTGACTTATCATTGATGTCGTTTATTCGTGGAATAAATGATATCCATCTTGTTACGTGTTTTCTCTTATCCTCATTGATTTTATGAAACTACTTTATCCCGCTATGAAACCACCATGATCTTATGTTTTACCTACCTCGTGTAGATGCCTCCTCGACGTGCACCACAAGACAATGTCCCGAACGCAGAATTGGCAGCTCTTCTTGTTCAACAGATAGCTGCAGTACTTCCCGACCTTGTAACACAGCTTTCTCAAGCCACCAACGGGCAAAGTAGCAGCAGAACCAACGGAAACCATCATGACTCTCCATGCAACTTCAAACAATTCAACTCTTGCCACCCCACTAAGTTTACGGGGAATGAAGGTGCTACTGGACTCCTTCAATGGACCGAAAGTATGGAGAATACATTCCGCCACAGTCAGTGTACAAACGAACGTAAGGTCGAATTTGCTTCTAGCGTCTTCCAAAAGAGGGCGTTAACTTGGTGGAATGGAATCATGAAGGATCGCACAGCCGAAGTTGCTATGGCTTTGACCTGGGAAGAATTGAAAGTTCTCATGTTAAAGGGATTCTGCCCGCGAAACGAAATGAAAGCACTGGAAGATGAGTTCCACGACCTTAAACAAGATAGTGGAGAAAACCGCACTTATATAAACCGGTTCGAAGAATTGTGCATTCTCTGTCCCACAAACCTAGCTCTCGATCGCTTGATCGAGAAATTCATTAGTGGACTGCCTAGTTGCATCAAGCACATAGTGACTGGAAGTAGACCAGCCACACTTCGAGACGCTTATGAACTCTCTGCTATCTTGACGGATGCTCAAGTCAAGGAATGGAACTTATCCCGAAAGAGCGACAAGAAGACACCATCCAAAGTTGCATCCGACACTATCAAAGCGGCAAATGATGGAGCCCAATCTTCGAGGAAAACCAGGAATGCAAACAAACGCAAAGTAGTCAGAAACTTTGCCATTACAACTCCTGCTCCCGCCAACCAGGCTCCTCCTGCCAAGAAGCCATATGTTGGTGAAGCACCATTATGCAACCGTTGTAACTACCATCATCAAGCCCGTTTTCCTTGTAAACAGTGCACAAGTTGTGGGCGCTTTGTTCATCTTGCAGCCACATGCTGTACACATTAAGCTGTTGCTCCTCCTGCTGTTCAAGCTGCTGCACAACCTCGTTATCCCGTTGGAACTTGCTTTAATTGCGGTGATTCATGGCCATGTTTTTCCGGTTAACCTTATTCCCATGAAACTTGGATGTTTTGATATCATAGTAGGCATGGATTGGTTAGCTCCAAATCATGCCGAAGTTTTTTGTCATGATAAATTCGTTCGTTTACCATTGCCGTCTGGTGAAGTTCTGAAGGTGCGTGCAAGCTCAGAAGTATTTGCGCAAGGACTACGTGGCTTTCCTAGCCCACGTGGTGGAGAAGAAGGAAGAAACCAAGAACATTAAAGATATTCCAATCATTCGAGATTTTCCTGATGTTTTTCCCGATGATCTACCTGGCTTACCTCCTGTGCGTCAAGTAGAATTTCGTATCGATCTTGTTCCTGGTGCTAATCCTATTGCCAAATCTCCCTATCGTCTTGCACCTTCGGAAATGCAAGAACTTGCTAACCAACTTCAAGAGCTTTCTGACAAAGGTTTCATTCGCCCCAGTTTTTCTCCTTGGGGAGCTCCAGTTTTGTTCGTCAAGAAGAAAGATGGTTCCATGCGTATGTGTATCGATTACCGTGAGCTGAACAAACTCACCATCAAAAACCGTTATCCCCTGCCTCACATTGATGATCTCTTCGATCAATTACAAGGTGCCACTTGCTTCTCAAAGATCGACTTACGCTCTGGTTATCACCAATTACGCATTTTTTAAGACGACATTCCTAAAACCGCTTTTCGCACACGCTACGGTCACTATGAGTTCACCGTTATGCCATTTGGTTTAACCAATGCCCCTGCGGTCTTCATGGATTTAATGAACCGTGTTTGCAAGCCCTACCTAGATAAATCTGTCATTGTTTTCATTGATGACATTCTTAGCTATTCCAAAACCAAAGCTGATCATGAGAATCACCTTCGATTGATCTTAGACCTCCTAAAGAAAGAACAGCTTTATGCCAAATTCTCGAAATGCGAATTCTGGCTTAAGGAAGTTCAATTTTTGGGACACATCATAAACAACAAAGGAATTCATGTTGATCCTACGAAGATTGAAGCCATAAAGAATTGGAGTGTTCCTACCACTCCAACTGAAATCCGTTCTTTCCTTGGTTTAGCTGGGTAGTATCGACGTTTCATTGCCAATTTTTCCAAACTTGTTGTTCGCTTTCGTATTTAACTCACAAGGGTAAACCTTTTGAGTGGGGACCAAAACAAGATGAAGCTTTCCAAATTCTTAAACAGAAACTTCGTGATGCTCCTATTCTGACTCTCCCCGATGGTAACGACGATTTCGTGGTGTATTGTGATGCTTTCAAACTTGGCTTAGGTTGTGTCCTCATGCAACAAGGAAAAGTCATAGCCTATGCATCTCGAAAACTGAAGGACCGTGAAAAGAGATACACTACCCATGATCTTGAATTGGGTGCCGTAATCTTCGCTCTCAAAATCTGGAGACACTATCTTTATGGTACAAAATGTGTGATTTTCACTGATCACAAAAGTCTCCGACACATCTTTGATCAAAAGGATTTAAACATGCGCCAACGTAGATGGATTGAACTTCTAAATGACTACGATTGCGAGATTCGCTATCACCCCAGAAAAGCGAATGTTGTTGCCGATGCTTTAAGTCGTAAAGAACGCATTCAACTTCATAGCATACAAATCCATTCTGACATCCAATCCCGTATTCTCCAAGCTCAGCAAGACGTTGTGGCCAGCGGTGATTTACTTACTGAATTACCTCATAAACTTGATCTTCTTCTCGAGACCAAAGAAGATGTCTTACGACATTTCAAAAACCGTCTGTGGGTTCCTAATCGTAACAACCTTCGTACATTCTTGATGGACGAAGCCCACAAATCCCGATATTATATTCATCCCGGTGTGGACAAGATGTACATGGATCTTCGAAACCTTTACTGGTGGCCCAGAATGAAAAAGGATGTTGCTCTCTACGTGTCCAAATGCCTCACATGTTTGAAGGTTAAAGCTGAACACCAACGACCTTCTGGATTACTTGAACAACCCGAAATTCCTATGTGGAAATAGGAGGAAATTGCTATGGATTTCATAACCAAGTTACCACGCACATCTTGAGGTTATGACAGCATTTGGGTGATCGTTGACCGTCTAACCAAATCAGCACACTTTTTGCCAATCCGAGAAGATTACTCTGTTGCTAAACTTGCTAAACTCTACCTTGACGAGATTGTTACTCGTCATGGTGTACCCTTGAACACTATTTCTGATCGTGATGGCCGTTTTACCTCTCGTTTTTTGGGAAACTATGCAATCTGCTTTGGGAACTCGACCAAATCTCACCACAGCTTATCACCCTCAAACTGATGGTCAGTCTAAACGAACCATTCAAACCCTTGAGGATATGTTACGAGCTTGTGTTATAGATTTTGGTGGTAATTGGGATTCACATCTACCTTTGATTGAATTCTCTTACAAGAATAGTTACCACTCCAATCTTGGAATGGCGCCTTTTGAAGCTCTCTATGGTCGCAAGTGTCGTTCTCCTGTTTGTTGGAACGAGATTACTAAGGCACAAATCACTGGTCCTGAACTAATCCAAGAAACGACTGACAAGATCTTTAAAATTCGTGACAACCTTACAGTGGCTAGAAGCCGTCAAAAGAGTTATGCTGATAAACGACGCAAACCTCTTGAATTCCAAGTCGGTGAGATGGTACTTCTCAAGGTTTCTCCTTGGAAAGGTATTATACGCTTTGGAAAGAAAGGTAAACTAGCTCCACGATATGTTGGTCCTTTTAAGATCATCGAAAGGATTGGTAAAGTAGCCTACAAAATTGGGTTACCTCCTGAACTCAGCAACGTTCATCCTACCTTTCATGTCTCCAATCTCAGAATGTGTCTTATTGATGAAAACCATCATGTACCACTCGACGACATTCGCATCGACGACTCCGTGCACTTTGTTGAAAAACCAGTAGAAATCATGGACCGCGAAGTGAAGAAAATAAGACGAAGCCGCATACCTATCGTTAAGGTACGTTGGGAATCCAAACGTGGCCCAGAATTCACTTGGGAACGTGAGGGTGACATGAAGACCAAGTATCCGCATCTCTTTGCAAAAGAATCTCCTACACCAATTTCGAGACGAAATTCTCAAAAGTAGGGGAGACTGTAACCATCTTGGTTTTCGCACTTGTATTTGTTTTGACTTGCATTATAACAATTACCGCATTTGGAATGAAACTTATTTGATCCTACTTGCTTTGTGCTCATACCGATACAAACACGTGAAACAATTTCAAATTTGTTGAGTTTTTATGCTATTAAGCACGGTTACATAAACTATAAGGGTTTATTGTGACTACTTGTGAAACTACTAGTTGAGGGACCTATTTTACATTCTTTAAAACCTTCTTGAAATCTATTACTTTTTAAGTTCAAGGACTAAAACCGTAATTATTTGAAAGTACAAATCCAGGAACTAAATTGTCATTTTTGAAACTATATAAATACAAGGGTTAAAGTGAAATTATTTCAAACTACAAGTTTAGGGTTCTTTTTGTAATTTTTGAAACTTATTTTATAAAAGAAATATATAATTTGTTTTAAAAAGTCTAGGGTTCATTTGGTCATTTTCTTAAACTTAAACTGTAGGGACCAAAACTGTTATTTTTAAACTTATATAAACTGAAAACCCAAACTGTGTTAGTCCTTTTATAAAGGTTTCCTTCTTTAAACATTAACTCAGTTAGCATACTTAATTGAACAGTACAGGGACTATTTGTGTCAATTTTCGAAACTTCAGGGACCAAAGTGTAAATATTCAAGAAATCGCACAAAAAGGGGGTCTTCTTTAAAAAACCGGCCCTTATGGGATTCGAACTCGTGACCTCTCGTTTAGAACCGCAACGCCTTAACCAGTTTATCCTCCTACTAGGAGCTGTTAGGATATAAGATTTAATTCCTTTTATACACTATTTAGGATTAATAATATTTAATTAATTATAATTTAAAACAAAAAGGGTTTAAAACCCAATCGAACCGGCCGCGAACTAGACTCGAACCCGAACACCCGCTGTACAACACGAACGTATTAACCAGTTTATCCTCCCATTGGGAGCTGATAAACCTCTAAGTTATATTAAATTTATATACACATTAGGAATTTAATATAATAAATCAAATCTGATAACAGATCAGTTGCCGGTTTCGACCCATTCCCATTTGTTCATTTTTTATGTAATCTGTCATCAACCACGAGTCCCCAACCCATTGCCAACCCATTTCGCACTTTAATCGACACATTTTCGTGCCAACATTGCTGTAAAATCGGACTTTTTATAAAAAAAAATTAAAAACAAATCAAACCACTAAGATTTGTTGGATCTGAGATCTAATTGAAGTTATATTTAAGCCCCTCAGACTCCCACGAACCTCCTGCACCCTTCACATCCCTCTAAACATCGAAACAATCCATCTGTTCAAACCTGCAACTCTCACCGGAGTTCAGTCGCCGGAATTTAATCGCCCCGTCATTTCAGTCGATACCGGTCAGTTCAATCTTTGCCAATTTAATTGTTTTTGGTTATACAATGTGTACTGATGTTCAATTTAACTTAAAACTTGAATTTGATCGAGAATTGAAAGCGTTGACTTTTCTGTTTGACTCTGATTATATAATTGGGGAAGATGACCAATTTCATTTATGTATATATTTTAATTAAACTAAACATATAAACAACCACCAGGCCTAGCCCAGTGGTTGTGTGTGTTGTTTTCCAAACAGTTGATCGGGGTTCGAATCCGGGGACAACCAATTATTTTTATTTCTTTTATTTTTAATATTTTTAACATTTCAGTAATTTTTATAACATTATTAGACACTATTACTTTTATTAAAAATTTAAAGTTAGTCAATTTATTTATAAAACTAATTTTTATGATATTAAAACAGTTTATTATCAAATAATTCATAATAAATCAATTTTTTAGGAAATAAATACTGAAATTTTCAGATTAATTATTTTAAATGGTGAACTTTACAAAAATAATGATTGTACTGATATTTTATATAATTTTGATATTTATATAATTAAATCTGTTTTATTACTTATAAATATAGTTTAATTTAATGCATTTAAATTATGTAACTATATAGATTTTATCCAAAATTATTTTTATGACAAAATAGACATATTACTAAGTTTATATAAACTTAGAATCTGAATTTTATTATATTTAATTATTTAGATAATTAAACTTATATAAACATATTTATTGTTATTTTAACCACTTCAATTCATTTTATTTATTTAAAATGATTCCAAGGCCATAATAATTATTTTAAATCAGTGATATTCAAGTTCAATAATTAAAAATGTTATTTTTAATTATTCAGATTTAATATAATCATTTTGATAATTAGTTATATAATTATCATATTTATCCCTTTTAACTATATAATTATCATTTATCAAATAAATATATACTTTTGAGCATCTAAATTAATTTATAATCTTTATAAATTAATAATATTACTTGTAAAATATTTGGTTATAATCAATTATTTAACTATGTTATTTAATTATACTAGTTAATTATATTTGATTTATTATTACAAATGTTTATATTAAATCAATTGTATAATTTTGCAATTTATGTTAGTTGAATATTTTCTTACTAATTCCTTTATATCATACTCATTTTCCGAGTTCTCTATTAGGTTATCCAAACCACATAATCACCGTTTATCCAAACCCTATTAAATTCTATAGATTTAGGATTTCCGTTAAAAAACAATTAAACATTTTTATTGATACAAATTCTATATTGTTGCATGTTCACTCTATTAGAGTGACGTGGAAATCTTGTTCCTAAAAACTCTTACAATTACATACGTGTTTGGAGTTACCCGCAATCAAGGTGAGTTCATAGTCCTTTTTTACAATTATTTTTTGGATGAAACATATGATACGATGTGATACAAACTTATTTGCTATTTGTGGATATCCCGATTGTCCTTGCATTTGCTTAATACTTGTTGTTGTTGCTTTAACGTGTTTACGTTCATTAACTTACAAAAGCCCAACAGTTATATTATAGTGCTATAGGTGTGACGCCCCATCTCACTTCCAGTGAAACTATTTGTTGCAATTGTTGTTGTTGATACTCATGTGAAACCTTTTGGAAGTGTGGTGATAGACCCGTGTTACGTCATAACGAAGGTTTGAATGTACCACCAAGTGACTACTTGTATTACTCTTTTTCTTAAAGACATATCACATGCCACAGTGTTAAACCATTTTCATATCACATTGTTATTTTTGCCTAACAAAACCTATGAATTCACTCAATCGTTTGTTGACCCAATATTTTTCTAACATATGTTTCAGGTGACAATGTTTGATGCTATGATTTGCAAGAATATTTCATGTAGGATTGATCAAGATTTATGCCTTAGATTAAATCCGAATCTATCATTTGTGAAACAATTTGTTATGATGTATTTTGTTTATGTACTCGTATTTACTCGGATGTGAATGCAATCTCTTTAATTGAATCTAAACTATATTTCAACTTAATTTAACCATCATGTGCTCAAATGCATTCTGCCATGTTTCATGATGCCCTTGACTTTTCCGCCTCCGGTCAGGGTGTCACAATGGCCTCGTGCCGAGCAAAAGTTAAAAAAAAATTATGTGCTCGTGTGAGTGCCCTTTGTTTCCCAGAAACTTGGTTATAAGACTTACCGATTTAGATGTCAACCCATTCGTTCGTAACTTACCAGGTATGATGTTGATGCTTTCATTCTTCGACCGTTTGAAGCGAGATTTCTTCCTCTTCATCCTCAATGAATCCTTGGTAGAGTTTCAGCCGTTGGCCATTGACTTTAAATGGAGGTCCATTTCGAGATTTGATTTCTACTGCACCGTGTGGGAAAATATGGGTGATGGAAAAAGGTCCTGACCACCTAGACTTTAATTTACCAGGAAATAATCGAAGTCGTGAATTAAACAATAGAACTTGATCTCCTACTCGAAATTCATTAGGTTTAATGTGTTTGTCGTGCTAGTTTTTCATTCTTTCCTTATAAATTTCAGAGTTTGAGTATGCATAATTCCTTAATTCGTCCAATTCATTTAATTGACAAAACCGATTTCTACCAGCAAATTCTAAATCTAAGTTGACATTTTTAATTGCCCAGTAGGGCTTGTGAGCTATTTCTACTGGCAAATGACAGCTTTTTCCATAGACGAGCTTATATGGGGTTGTACATATTGTTGTTTTATAAGCAGTTCGAAAAGCCCATAAAGCATCAAGTTTTCGTTTTAAACCTCTATTAGTCACTTCGGCTTATCCGTTTGTTTGAGGGTGATATGTTGTTGAGACCCTGTGATAGACCCCATATCTTGTTAAAAAAAATTCAAGTTGATGGTTACAAAAATGGGTACCTCTATCACTTATTAATGCTTTAGGTGTTCCAAAACGAGAGAATAATTTTTTCAGAAATCTTACCACGACTCTTCCATCGTTTGTTGGAAGTGCCTCGGCCTCGGCCCATTTAGACAAGTAATCTACTACCACAAGTATATATTTGTTTCCTTTTGAAGGTGGGAAAGGTCCCATAAAGTCGAGTCCCCACACATCAAAAATTTCACAAACAAGAATGCCATTTTGTGGCATTTCTTTTTTGGAAGAAATATTACATGTTCTTTGGCAAGCATCACATGTCTTGACAAGACTTTGGGCGTCTTTGTAAATGGTTGGCCAATAAAATCCTGAATCAAATACCTTTCGTGCGGTACTAGCGGCACCATGATGTCCTCCGTATGGACCTTCATGACAATGGCGGAGAATTCTTCGTGCTTCGCTACCATGTACGCATCGTTGGATGAGTTGGTCGGCACACATTTTGAAAAGATAAGGATCTTCCCAAAAATAGTGTTTAACATCAGCAAAGAATTTCTTTCTTTGATGATGCGGCCAACCTTTTGCGACTATACCGCTAGCTAGGTAGTTAGCATAGTCGGCGTACCATGGTTCTTGTCTGTATTCCACCATTTCTAGGGACTCTGTTGGAAATTTTTCGTTGATTTGCTCGTCCCTGGTTGCCTCCAAAGCTGGGTCTTCTAAGCGTGAAAGATGATCTGCTGCGGTGTTTTCAGCTCCTCTTTTGTCTTTGATTTCAATATCAAATTCTTGGAGGAGTAAAATCCACCGAATCAAACGTGGTTTTGCGTTCTGCTTCTTGAAGAGATATCGAATGGCTGCATGATCTGTATAGACTATAGTTTTAGAAAGAACAAGATAAGAACGAATTTTATCAAAAGCAAATACCACAGATAGTAACTCTTTTTCAGTTGTTGTGTAATTTTCTTGTGCATCGTTAAGTGTTTTACTAGCATAATAGATTGGGTGAAAATGCTTTTCTTTTCTTTGTCCAAAGACAGCTCCAACTGCAAAGTCACTTGCATCACACATGATTTCGAAAGGAATTTTCCAATCAGGCGCTATCATGATAGGTGCATTGACTAGCATTTCCTTTATGGTTAGAAATGCTTGATTGCAATCCTTGTCAAAGATAAAAGGGGCATCTTTTTCAAGTAATTTTGTTAGAGGTCTTGAAATTTTTGAAAAGTCTTTGATAAACCGTCTATAAAATCCGGCATGCCCTAGGAAACTTCTGATAGCTCTCACGGAGGATGGGGGTGGTAATCGAGAAATTGTGTCTATTTTGGCTCGATCAACCTCCATTCCTTCGCTTGAGATTTTATGACCGAGTACTATTCCCTCCGTTACCATGAAATGGCATTTTTCCCAGTTAAGGGCGAGGTTAGTTTCCTAACATCGTGATAGCATTCGTTCAAGGTTATCGAGTCATTGGTCGTATGAATCCCCAAAGATAGAAAAGTCGTCCATAAAGACTTCCATTGTCTTTTCTATCATGTCATGGAAGATGGCTACCATGCAACGTTGGAATGTTGCGGGGGCATTACATAGACCAAATGGCATGCGTCGATAGGCAAAAGTTCCATAGGGACAAGTGAAGGTTGTCTTTTCTTGGTCTTCGGGTGCTATCGGGATTTGAAAGTAACCTGAAAAACCATCTAAGAAACAATAAAATTTATGACTGGATAATCTTTCTAACATTTGATCAATGAAGGGCAAAGGAAAGTGATATTTCCTCGTTGCTTCATTTAATCGTCTATAATCTATACATACTCTCCATCCTGTGACGGTTCTCGTTGGTATTAATTCATTCTTTTCGTTAGTTATTACCGTCATACCTCCTTTCTTTGGAACTACTTCTACGAGACTTACCCAAGGACTATCGGAGATAGGATAAATAAGTCTGGCGTCAAGTAATTTGATGACTTCGTTTTTAACCACTTCTTGAACATTTGGATTTACTCGACGTTGCGGTTGTATTACCGATTTGTAGTCATCATTCATTAAAATTTTGTGCGTGCACATGGAAGGAATTATTCCTTTAATGTCTACAAGCTTCCAAGCAATCGCATTTTTGTGTTTTTTCAAAAGTTTAATTAATTTTTCTTTTCTAAACTACCTAATTTAGATGAAATAATTACAGGTGACTTACCATCCTTGTCTAGAAAAGCATATTCCAAACCATTTGGAAGTTCTTTGAGCTCAAGAGGTGGGTCTTTAGGAGACTCCTTATTTGGTTGCTCATTTTGATCAAGAACTTTAAAAGTTTGTTCTATGGCGACCTCTTCTTCAACAAAGTGGTCAATCTTTTCACTTGTATCGGGTGGCTCATCTTCATCTTCAATTAGGGGGTCATTATTTCCGAATGGATATTTCATTGACCGCTCAAGATCGACACTCTTTTTAAATGCCCCTAATTGAATAGATAGATTGTTGTACTTCCGGTTTTTCAAAGCTTCGTGGGTTTTTACAAAGGGTCGTCCCAACACTAGATGAGCGTCATCGAGGATGACAAAGTCGGTTGGGATTACCATTTGATTTGTTTGAACCAAGACATCCTCAACTATACCGATTGATTTTATTACTTTCTGATTGGATAGAAAAATGGGTATTTGAAGTGGAGAAAAATCACTAATACTTAATTTTTCGAAAATGTAGTTGGGCATTATGTTAACACAAAGATCTTTATCAATTGTGACGTTACTAATAAATGAATTTAAAAAAAAACATGGAACAGGTGTAATGTTGAATTCAAATGGGTCTTCTTTTGTTAGCGAAGTTTGATCGTTAGTTAACTTAATACTTACCGTTTCGTCAATTTTGGTGTTAGTGTTTAACTCTATTAAAAACTTAGCATGAGTAGGTACTAAACAATGATTTTCAAAAGAAGGTGACAAGAGATTAATTTCTTCAAAATTAGACTCTTCTTGAATTTTAACGTTAACGGACTCACCTTTTTCGTTGTTTAACTCATGTGTCGGTTTTTCACTTATTTGTTCTTCCATTTTTACCTCTTCAACTATCTCTTCTTTATTACAAGTTAATTCTTCTCTTGCGCGGGACTCCTCTTCCCTTGCGCGAGATTCTTTTATGTAGCGTTTGATAGTTTTAAGGTGTTCTAATATCCTATCGGTCACTTCAGTGATAGAGTAAGGATCGGGATTTTCAAAGCTTGAATCCGGTTGTTCGATCCTTTGTTCCTCATAATACTCATATGAAGTAGATGGTTCGCACCATTGTCCTTCATTGTAAGTATATGATGGATAAGGGTCGTAATTTTGTTCTTCATAATACTCATATGAGGTGGGTTGTTCACGCCATGGTTCCTCATAATAAGTATACGAAGGTGGTGGCTCATATCTTGGTTCCTCAAATTATGAGTATGAAGGCTCATACCTTGGTTCATCAAAATATGAGTATGAGGGAGAAGGTTCATACCTTTGATCTTCATAGGGTGTGTATGAAGTTGATGGCTCGTACCTGGGCTCCTCATAGTAGGTGTATGAAGTTGATGGTTGAAATAAGTTACAATATTGAACCGAGTGAGTGTTACCGCAATTGGTGCAATAATATTCCCTATAATCATCCTCCTCATAGGTGTAGTTGTAACCTCCTGAGTATTGATCCATAAGAATCACTTAGCAGACCACAACAAAGTCTCGAGACCGGAAAAAAAAAATGAAAACGGAAACAGAGGCTAGACACGGCCCCGTGTTCAGTGGACACGGCCCCATGTATAGAATCTGTATCTGGGCATTTTAATTAAAGTTACTGATTTCGTTGAGCACGGGGGCGTGTTCGGTGAGCATGACCCCGTGTTCAGGCTCTGTATTTGGGTTTTTTTATGAAAAATATGCAGCACGGCCCCGTGTTCAATGAGCACGGCCCGTGTTCAGGTTACCGTAAATGCAAAACTAAACTAAAATGCAGAAAAATGTGCGCGCGTTTTGAAAAAGTTTTGAAAAACTGATTAGGCCGTCGATTTTAAGCTTTCTTAAAATCTTTGTATCCCCGGCAGCGGCGCCAAAAACTTGATGTGTGCTAGTGTGTATATAAGTTTAAGTATATTTTAACCCCTTTTTACATGTTAGTCAAGTTTTAAATTTATAAAACACGATATTTCACTAACACTAAACACACATATGGGCAAGTGCACCCATCATGAGCGTAGTGTAGTGTTGGCAAGATACCGAGGTCGTCCAAGGACACAAGAGCTTTTAGTACCGGTTTATCCTCAACGTCTATTCAAATCAAACTAACTAAAATACTGAAAAATAAAATAAAATAAAAGTAAAAACAGATAGAGAAGATGAATCACTTGGCTCCGACTCGTGTTTAGTGTAACCTTTGATTATTTCCGCACTTTTGCATTTTTTAAGAGATTATCTTAGTTATTGTAGTAGGCCCCTCTTTTGAAGGTGACGTTACCCTCAACCCAGTAGTTTGAGTCAGCAAGGATACAATCCTAAAGGGTCGGATTATTGAAAGATCATTAATTAAGTTATTAATGCATATTATGGTAGGCCCCTCTTTTGAAGGTGACGTTACCCTCGGCTAAGTAGTCTGAGTCAGCAGGGATACAGTCCTAAGTAGCCGGGTTAAAGTATTAATAGTAGCTTACATATGAGGGGATCAAAGAGTTTGGACCCCCGCCATCCAATACCGGTAGGTATTGAAGGAGGTCCTACTAAATTTGACCCAGGTCCTTGCAGGATCTATACCCCGGTGCCGACAAGATGTACCAGGACCTTCGTTCCAGGTATTGGTGGTCGGGAATGAAGAAGGATATCGCTCTCTATATTTCGAAATGCCTAACTTGCTCGAAAGTTAAGGCCGAACATCAACGACCCTCTGGCTTACTCGAACAACCCGAAATCCCGATGTGGAAATGGGAGAGTATTGCCATGGACTTCATTACGAAACTCCCTCGCACGCCATCAGGTCACGATAGTATTTGGGTTATCGTTGTTTGTCTTACGAAATCCACACACTTTATACCGATACGAGAAGACTTCAAGGTAGAACGATTAGCACGAATATATACCGACGAAGTCATTTGTCGATATCGGACGCCTCGTGACATCATCTCTGACCGCGATGGTCAATTTCACTACGTCAAAACTGGGCTTTAGCCACATTTTTTCCAAAACCGGCATGCCACACATTTAAATAAATGCGTGGCTAAAGGTCATTTATAATATTTTAAAACACTTTTAACCACACATTTTATTATTTATGTGACCATTGTATGACAACTCAAAACCTTTAGCCATACTTTTCGAAAAAAATGTGACATTTACTAACTAGTCTAGCCACAACTCGAAAAGTGTGGCCGAATGTGACCTACTGCCACGATATTTGTGTAATTTTTTAATTCATGTGACGAAAACACATATTTTTCAAACCTTTAGTCACACTTTCAATAAAAAATGTGACCATCATTTGTCACAGTAGAAAAGTGTTGCCAAATATTACTAATTGTTACAGTAGGTTTTTGGTGATGTGGCTAAAAAATAATGCATATAACCTCTTATGAATTTATGTGAACAATAGTAGTGTTTATTAGCCACTTATAAGTTTTGTATGTCACTAAAACTTATCAAAGGTGATTACAAAACATAAAACGTGACTATAGGTAAATCGTCACACTTTAATTACATTATAGTTTATACGTGACAATGGTTACCCACAAAATACACCCAAAAATTCCAAATTCTCTACTCATCTCTCCATATCAAGCTCCATCCTTTTCACTCTGCCTCTCATCCCTCCGCTCCAGTGCCTTCATCTGCAACCAGGTAACTCTCCCCTTTAGAATAGTCCCAATTTTGAAATTAAAAACCCTAGAGGTTTACGGTGGAAGACGATATAGAAGTGTTGTATTTCTCTGAGACCAGCGATTCAGGACGATTTCATTTGCTAAGAATCTGAAGACGGAGACGATGAATTATGTAGATCCGACAGCGATGAATCCTATAAAGGGAACGACACTGCATTGCCAGTTGCTCTTTTGAGGTATACCGTTATTGTATAAGGTTAATGAGATGTAATTAGGCATTTGTGTTTACATCATTTCGTTTAAATTTCATAGAATTGTCAGGAATTCGTGTTGTATTCCTTTGTGTAATTTGTTTCTGGGGTGGGGTCTATATAGCAGGTCTACTGATACATTTGCCTCAAATCATATATTTGAGGATTCTATCATATATCAACATAAATATGGGTGAGGTTGTTAGAATATGGTAGATTGCGTTGAGTTTTTGTTATAGTGTCGTACAACGATTTGATCTGGTAGATTCCAATTGGCGATATGTTCGATTTGATTTTTCGCATCTGGATCATACCGAATCCAAATCTGTTACAGGATTCGCTAACGTTTTGAGATAACGGCTGGTGCTGAAATTGTTTGTAGTGAGGTGGTTTGTAAGGTGGAGATTGAGAAGGAAGTGTGAATCTGGTGTAAATACAGTCGTTAGTCTTGAAACTGTTGATTGTAATGTCGGTGGTAATGGTAATTGTAATGGCAACGACGATTCCACTTGTGTGTTTGTGAACGGGAGTGTCGAGGTGAGTGCTGATGAGTTTGGTGATGCAGGTGGTGTTAATGTTGATGGTGAAGTTGACCAGTTTAAGAAAGAAGGGTGACTGTTGATTTGTTGGTGTCGGAGACTGCTAGCGTTGTTCACGAGGATATGAAAGTAAGTGTTACGGAGGTAAGTGCAGTTAAAGACGATGTAAATGTTGAGAATGGATTCGATGTTGATCCTCATGTGGTCCTGGTGAGTAATGGTATTGCTAAGGATGTTAATGTTCATCTTGACAAGGTCTCGGGGAACAGAAGGCGGATGTTAAGAGCACCAAAGAAGTGGATGATATTGGTTCGGGGCTTATCAAGTCAACTCTGAACAGTATAGAAAGCTCTCAAGTGACTGGTTCTGAGTTAGAGTATGCTATTAAGCCATCTGATGTAACCAACAGAATAGATGAGCCCCTCTCCGCACCCTTTACAAGTCGCAATCTGTTATCAATGTGACTGACAAGGCAGAATGCCTAGTGATAGTTGATGGGTCCGGTAAGACATATGAAGATTTGGAATTTCTGATAACAGCTGAACAGAAAGGTCAAGCAACAGATGACGTTTCTAGTAAGCCATACGATGATTTGGGAGGGGTCAGGTTAGAGCTGATAACCCAGAATCTTATGGAGGCCCAATCAAGGGATAAAAATGTAAAGTGTGAGTTAATCGGTTAGATTTCATTGGCAGTTTAGCCTGACTAAATTTCTGTTCATTCGGCTTTCTTGATCTCAACTTTTATCACGCTAGAGACGTGATTTGGTTCAACATCTACATTGACCTCTGACCTTATCAGAGGTGGCAATTATTGGCAGAGTACGACACAAACCATGGCACGAACCCGACAAAAAAATAATCGGGTTTTTAGTTGCATGTTTGGGTTGACATGTCTAACTAGTTTAAGAAACTAGTGGTGTTCAGGTTGACTAAAACTATACAAGCAACCCTTCAACCCCTTTTAAAAATAGAATAAAAATATAAATAATTTACATCTTTATTATGACCAATATACAATCCAGCAACTTGTTTATCTCATTTACAACATGTCAACTCGTCTTGACTTGTCAACCCGTCTAACCGTATAAACAAACATTACTCAAGGTTCTAGAATCAGAACAGAGTCCAGATCCTGGTCTTGTTTTGCCTGAGTATCCATATAATTGCTCAGTTTCAGAACTAATAATCGTTGATCTGAACTATACTAGATTTAGAATTATAGTCTTATATAATATAACTTGTGTGGTTGTTTTGTACATCAGTTAACAATTGATGACTAGTGGAAATGACCGGAGAATAAGCACTAGTTCAATTAAAGTTTTGAGTTAATTGCCAAAATCGTCCTCGAGGTTTGGGCAGGTTTGTAATTTTCGTCCAAAATGACACTTTTGTACCAAATTGCCCCCAACATTTGTAACTTTTTGCCATTTTAATCCAGACAACTAACTTAGTTTATTTTTTCTGTTAAGTTGAGGATATTTGGATGAAACTGGCAAATATAAAACCACAGGGACGATTTTGGCAATTTACTCAAACCCTTTTTAATTTCTTTTTTTTAATTATTTTTGTTACATATATAATAATAAAGAATATACATGGAGTTGTTAGAAAAAAAAAATAATAGTTTTGTCACATAATTTTTATAAATTTGAAGACACCAATCATTTGCGGGAGAGAACCCACTCCCTGTGAAGAAGAGAAACATCTTGCTAATGAGTGTTCAGCCGAACTGAGTGCAAAAGCGAATCAGGTAATTTGTCTCATTGATATATTATTAAAGCTAATTGTCTCAGCAGAACTGAGTGCAAAAGATCCATGATTTACTACTGTCTAAAATATTATAATTTCTGGTTATAAGTATAATTAAAGATCTGTGGGAAAATGAGGCTGGTCTTTGTCGTGCTGACATGGCAAAATAATGATACAAAAAATATATTAACAAATACAGAGAGGGAGACTTGTCAACAGGATAAGTTAATAATACTTAAAAGGAGGCTTGCTGATGAGATTGAAAGGCAGGTAATGCTTTGCATTTTTTATCCTGTGCATTTCAAACAAATAATTTGTTTTATGGAATAAAAATAACAAAAGAATTATGTTTTTCTCTTTAACATGAATTGAAAATAGTTTATGTTATGGTGTAGAGGATGAAATGCTTCCCATGACCGAAAAATAGGTAATGAAGAAGCAACAACGGGTGTAGGGTATCATATTTATTTTGATACCGACAGGGACTTAAAGCTCGTTAATTTTCAAGAAAAAAAGAGTGTAGTTGGCTAGTGAAGAAATATCGAATTACTTGCAACATCAACCATTTGTAGCCGTAGATGGTCAAGGTGGGCTAAAAAGACCTGCTGAAAATTCTCTGAGATGCAAAGTTATCTTTTAAAGGTATTGAGGAGGAATGCAAAGTTACCTTGCCGCAAAGCGCTCCAACTAGTTGGTTCGCATGTCAACTTGCGTGAAATATCACCATTTATGTTGGACTTTCTTTATACACACCTAATTACTAAACTTCTGGTCTTTGGTTTTTTGTCTTCATCGTATTTTTTTAATGATAAAACTTACATACCTTAAATTACACCAAATAAATCCTAATTACTCCTCCCCTTGGGATTGAACTCAAGACCTCCCACTAAGAGGCAAGAGCCTCTACCAAGTGTGCTAGCCCCACATTGGTGTCTTCATCGTATTTATAGAATATATATAAATCATTTCTATGTTTTGCGTCTTTAATCGCATAGAAGATTCACAGAGATTATACATGTAATCTCTTCGTTTTTTTTTAAATTTATTTAAATTTTAGTTCGGTTCCTCTGGAAAAACTTCCCTTTAAATGATACTTTAAATAAAAAAATACACTATTTAAAATAGAGTTAAATGTCATTTTAGTCCACTAGGTTAACTTCATCCATTTTTTCTATTAACGAGAAAGACAATTCAGTCATTTTATATGTAAGTCTGTTAACTAAAAGGAAAATCCAGCCATCTAAAATGACTTGCCTTCTCGTTAACAGAAAAAAATGGATAAAGTTAACCCAGTTGACTAAAATGACAACAGTGAAATCTTTTTAGACCCACGGGTGAAAAATGAAACATTTGGACTAAACTGACAAAATGACCCAAACCACAGGGACTAAAATGGCATTTAACTCTTTAAAATAAATATACAAAAATCTTACATAAAAAAGTCATATATGGCTTAATGGACGATATTAGGCCTTAATGAATCATGACGGACAATAATAGGTCGGTCATATATGTCATAATGAACTATATCGGATCTTAATGGATCACAAGGGACAATGATAGATCATATATGTCTTAACAGACCATATTGGGTCTTAAGGGATCACAATGGACACTAGTATGTCATAGAGCTGCATAAATCAGTTCATTTCAATAATCAGTTCGGTTAATCGGTATAACCAGTTAATTTGACTTTTTGACTTTAACCGGTTATTACTTTAACTGGTCATTTGTTTAACTGGTCTGGTTAATTTAACCGGTTATTTTTTTTGTTAATAACTGGTTTTTTGCCCTTTTTTGAAATTTTTGTTTTTTTTTCGGTTAACTGGTCTACCGGTTAAAAAACACGGTTAATATATGGTTACTGTACTAAATATTTATAACTGGTTACCAAGATACGGTTAAAAATAACCACTAACCAGTTATTCCTCGAGCGGTTATTAACCGGTTATTTTGTGCACCTCTAGTATGTCATATACGTCTTAACGGATCATAGTGCTCTTTAGTGGATAATAATGGACAATATTAAATTATATATGTCTTGATTGACCATATTGGGTCTTAATAGATCATAATGGAAATAATAGATCATATACATTTTAATTGACCATATTGGACCTTAATAAATCAAAATTAATAATAGTAGATCATAAATGTTTAATGGACAATGTTGGGCCTGGATAAAATAGACAAAAGTATATCATAAATGTCTTAATGAATCATATTGGGCCATAATGGATCACAATGGACTATACATGTCTTAATGGATCATGTTGGGCCTTAATGGGTCACAATAGACAATAGTAGATCATACATGTCTTAATGGGCCTTAATGGATCATAGTGGACAATAGTTGATCAAACATTTCTTAATAGACCATGTTGGGTGTTAATGGATCACAAAGGGCAATAGTAGATCATACATGTCTTAATAGATCATGTTGGGACTTAATGGATCACAATAGACATTAGTAGATCATAAATGCCTGAATGAATCATATTAGACCATAATGGATCATAATGGACAATACATGTCTTAATGAACCATGTTGGGCCTTAATGGATCATAATAGACAATAGTAGACCATACATGTCTTAATGGGCCTTAATGGATCACAATGGACAATAATTGATCAAACATTCCGTATTAGACCATGCTGGGCCTTAATGGATTGCAATGGAAAGTAGTAGATCATGCATGTCTTAATGGACCATATTGGGCCTTAGTGGATCACAATGGCCAATAGTAGATAATCCTTGTTTTAATGAACTTATTCGATTCTGACCGAATAACGTTAGTACGGATAAAACCGTTGACATTTTCTACTATTCATAACCGGTGTAAGTTTAGTTGAAGACAAATGTGTATCCGGTGCTTGTATCATATCGCTTTTGTAATTAACCGAACCGATACCCACCTTAAAACGTTGCGAAGAGTGGGGAAACCACTAGTTAATATATAAACATGGTTGTAAAACAAGGTCTCCAAGGCCGAGTACTCCCTGAGTAGTCGCTACAAGGTAGGCTGCCGAGGCGACTTTCTTCAACTCCGACTAATTACTCGGAATCGATCAAATGTGGTCAACATCGGCCAAAATCGGATCTAATAGGTCAACTTGGGCCGATTTTGACTTAAAATAAAATAAAACACAATTTCTATTCCTATCATATTAAAGAATGAATATCAATTTCACGTATTTTGTTAGAAATATTAGTAAATTTATGTTATTTGAAACATATTTAATTTCCGAAAACTAATTTCTTTATAATTTGGCATGTCCGAGTACTCCCCGTGTACTCTCCGCCTAGGCCAAGTACTCTCAACTCCCTGGTCGATCGACTAGGGAGCGCCTAGCGACTTTTGCAACCATGTATATAAATATAAAAATAGTTATTATATAAATATAATATAGTATATTAAATAAAATGCTTGTTTAGGTTCGTGAGTCGACTTGAGCACGATAAATGAAGCTCAAACTTATTTTTAGGCTCGGGCTCGTTTATGCTCGATTTGTTTTGATTTGTTTTGAGTTTTTTTCGAGTCGATCTCGATAGCTTGCGAGTTTGCATCAATAAATACCTTTGTTTCACCGACTTCTCGCACGAAAAATTTAATTTCCCCCTCTCAATTTGTTAAAACTTTCCGCCTAAATTTCCTAGTTATAGTTCCCCTCCCATCCCCTATTGCTTATAAACATCAATATACCCTAAAAATCCAGTTTTCACCAGATTCGCATTTCGTTTCCCACTCAATTTTTATAACTTACGAGCAGGAGTGATTTGACCAGGCGACCACTAACATGTTCGTTGCTCATATACACGTCTCACATTTTCTCCCTCTGAACCGGTACGAATCACACAGTGTTAGCAGTAGACGTTTATATTAAATGCTCTGATCTGGTGTAGTTTTTTTATTATGTTAGATAGATTTGGTTAGTTTAGGTTTGTTGAATTTTCGTGATGTTATGATGTTAAACAGCTTGGATCTACGTATTTGATGTTTGAGAGTGTGAATTTGTTGCTGTGAAATTGTTGTAACTTTTTAAGTGTTTGATGCGTTAATCCAGTGAAATACTCGGTTTCAGTGTTTGTGGATTAGGATCAAATACAAAGGATCCTAATTGTAAGAAGTGTAAGAAGGATTTATAGAGTGACAAGTGTCCAATAACCTAAAAAAACCCACTAAAAAAAAAAAAAAAAAACCTTAAACATCCACCACCACCAAAAACCCCCACCCCCCACATCACCTACCCCCCCCCCCAAATTTTTTTTTTTTTTTTTTGCCGAGGGGGTGGGGGTGGGGGTTTAGGTTTTTGGGTGGTGGTGGTGGTGGGGGTGGGTGTTTAGTTTTTTTTATATTTTTTTTTTAGGTTTTTGGGGGGGGGGGGGGTTAGGGTTTTTTTAGGTTTTTGGGGGGTGGGGGGGTTAGGTTTTTTTTGGGGTTTTTTTGGTGAGGTATAGTTTTTTTTTGTTTTTTTGCGGGGGGGGGGGGGGGGGGGGGTTTAGGTTTTTGGGTGGTGGTGGTGGTGGGGTGGGGGTGGGTGTTTAGGTTTTTGGTGGTGATGTAGTGGGTTTAGTTTTAGGTTATTGGACACTTGTCACTGTTACGTATCAAAGTGAGATCGATAATGAGAAAGAAGAAACACAGAGAGAAAGAGGAAAATTCCCAAATCATCGATACCTTTCTCATTAGTGACTCCTGCTTATGTATATGATCATATTACAAATATAACCCAAAACTATTGAACACTTACAGTTTAGACCCTCTACTATTTAATACCTAACATTACTCTCCCCTCAAAAGATTTTTGTCCCCAAAAATCATTATAACGAAAAAAAAAATAGCTAATCAAAACTATCATATCCAAACTGTGAAAAGTCTTGTGCAACTTTATCTGAATGAGATTCCTTTGTATAACCAAGTGCAAATGGGATCAACAACATGCTTTTTATCAGATATGTCCAACTCAACTCCTCGAACTCGTTAAAAATATTAGTATCATATCGAAGAATTTCATCAGTAGTAACATCAAGCCTTAAAACCATCCAAATATCATAACCATCCGATTGATTCTGATGCGTCCATATCATAAAACTCATATATCCATATCTTCCCCAACCGGAGCCATAAAACACATCACCACCCACTGTATGTTCAGCACCAACAACAATCTTTATCACATTTAACATTGGTAATCTACCAAGAGTTACTTGTTGTACAACAAACATGAAGTTATTTGGAATGCCAATTTCACTTTCAGCAATTTTCCCAATCTCACATGGATTCCTAACCTTCACTTCAAAGTCCTTCACACATGAAACTTCCTTCGCATGTTCATAAACAGTTTCAAAAGATGATAAACCACACTTTTTACAATTGTAGTTGGCCATCACTTGGTACAAGGTAATCGAACCCATCACTACTGAGTCATCTTGCAAAACATTTGAACACCCCAGTTTTGCATCCTTATTTGGTACAGGGTATTTAACGGTCTTCTGTGAGCTATTCAAATCAAACAGAAATTCCCTATCAGATCTCATGTCCCAGTTAACATAGACTAATTCTTCTCCATTAACCATTGTGAACAGGACACTTCTTTCTATGCCACCAGAATTCTGCCTCAGGCTACTACTACTATCCTGTATGACACCCTTTAACCTATCTTGCGGCACCATTTTTTTGTATTTAAACATCAATTTGCCAACCCAATAAGCATGGCAACCTCCATCTTGGATGTTGAAATATTCTAGTTTAATTTGACTATTAAAAAAATCAACAAAATCACCAGATTCCACCTGGATAAAATCAAATCCTAACTTCTCAAGAGTAGAAAATTCATTTGAATTATGTTGAATGATGCTCAAATTTTCCACCCAACCATATTGCCAACCTGGTTTCCATTCAAAGATTTCCATAAATGTCGAATCAATACCTAACCGTCCTATTTCCTTAGGTTTAATAAAAGCAATATCAATCACATCCCTGATTTTTATAAAAGGCAGCCAATGATATTTCTTAATATCTTCACCCATCATGTTCTTAGTTTTGGATATGACAACTGGTATTTTTCCAGCTTTGTTAACATCATCATCATTCACTTCAATTACAACCTCCATATCTTGATTTAAAAAATCATCTTCAGTTGATTCTTGAATGCTCAAAATTTGATTTAAAGAACCTATTTCATTTTCAAACATGCCGTTATCATTTTCATACGTACTAGTTTCTTGAATCTCATGCCCAATTTCAGATTTCTCAATATTTACTTGAATCTCATCACAAAAGCTTTTAGGCATTTCATCAAACAACTTAAGGGCATGCTTACTAACACATGAATCTTGACATGAAAAACCCATTTCATGTTGGCCAATTTCCATTGAATCTTTCCCTGAATCCTCACCCATATCTTCACTTGTTTCACCATTATCATTCCCAGACATTATATCAAACACCTTGTGGGGCTCATAAAGAGAAGAATTTGGATCATAAGGAGAAAACGAATCCTTCAACTTATGTGCATCTAACTTCAAGGCTAAAGAAATGTAGTCTTTCAATGTGTGAAAACTATATTGATGCCATGTTATAAAAACATCTCTAATTTCTGGTTCAAGACCATCCATAAAGAGATATATCGCATAACATTCACTAATTTCATCAGAATTTTTAACTTGATCAAACAAAAATTTGAATTCATCACAATACTTCTTAATCGTACCTTCTTGCCTTAGTGCCATAATCTCTTCCACTGCTAACTCCATGGTCGAGTTGTTGTTGTGCTCTGAATCACAAAATCTAACTGATATCCTAATTGCCACAGTTTTTGTTCAATTGGTTGAAACCCAATCTGATCAAAAGCCCCAATTGATTTGTTGATGCTGTTGTGAATCTTGATGGTTGTTGTCGTAGCCCTAACTCACAGTCAGAGGAAAGAATGCTCTGATACCATTGTTACGTATCAAAGTATTGATCGATTTCAAGAGAAAGAAGAACACAAAGAGAGGAGAAGGTTACTCAAATCAATCGATAAATCCATCTGTTACAACACACCCAACTATATAGCCACTAACTAACAAATAACCCCCTACACTATAGAACAATTACATTGAGGCCCTTCTAGTTATTTTGACACGTAACAATATTGTTACGTATCAAAGTATTGATCGATTTCAAGAGAAAGAAGAACACAAAGAGAGGAGAAGGTTACTCAAATCAATCGATAAATCCATCTGTTACAACACACCCAACTATATAGCCACTAACTAACAAATAACCCCCTACACTATAGAACAATTACATTGAGGCCCTTCTAGTTATTTTGACACGTAACAATACTTCCCTCCTATAAGACTTTTGACCTCAAAAGTACAAAATAAAAACCCAACCCATTAATCAAAAGTGTCAAAAACAAAAAAGAATGCTTGATTTTTATCACCATCAACGACAGAAACTTTAAATCCTTGTTGCAATACTGGACTTCCTTTGGTATCTCTTGTTGATGTTAATACAATTTTCTTGGCCCTGTTATATCTTTTGTGAACAAGTTCTCTCATATTTTCACAAACTCCTCCAAATGAACACTCATCTTTGACCTCAAAATAACACCTACCAATAGCAACATTAGCAGGAGCAGCACCGTTGATTATTTGAAAGTTGAATGCTACATTTGTTCCTAAACCTCCTTTTGAATACACGTACAAGTCTTTTAAATCCACATCCACAACCCTTTGAATCCATTGCCACCTTGGTTCCCAAGTAAACGTTTCATCTTTGTTGTAGACACCAATATTTAAGTGTGTCATTACCAAGTTTAAAGAAGTTTCAAACATGGACTGTAACAGTGATAAGCGATCCCCATGAATTCCTGCAACCATACCCCACTTTACGCTACCTTCTACCTTCTTTTCCTTATCATTATGTACATGGATATAACAAACTAAAGATCTTCTTGAATCGAGTTCAGTTCCAGAATTTACATCATCTTTAACATTATCAAACTCAATATTAGCCTGAACCCGACCGTCAATCATGAAGTGGTTTATACCTGGTTTCCATTCAAATGTGTCTAAACCAGGAAGCATCTTTACCTTGTCCTTAATTGAATTAGTCCTCAGTCCTATGTTTTCTTGATCATAAGGTATCACAGGGACAATAGTTTTGTTGTTCACATAATCCTTTTCAAATTCAACACTCGCATCTTGATCTAGAGACTCACTACCATGAAAATCCTTAGAAACATCAGTTCCTAAAAACTCATTATCACCGAATTCTTGAACAAAAATAATAGACTCATCAATTACTTCATTGCCAATCGTTTCTTGAACAATATCAACTTCTTGAATTTTTCCATTCTCAAAACATTCATTACCTTCCATTAATTCCCAATGACTTTTCTTAAAATCGAACTCTAATCCTTCCATGTAAAAAGAAGATTCGGGGTCGAATGGAGAGAAAGAATCAATCAGATTATTGATATCTATTTTCAAAGCCAAAGATATGACATCTTCCATTTTAAAACAACTATATTGATGCCATTTGACAAAGATGCTCCTAATTCTTGGTTTTAAACCACATATAAACAGGTAGATAGCATAGAAATCGGTCAATTCTTCACAATTTCTAACCTGATTGAACAAGAACTGGAATGAATCACAATAATCTTGGACAGTACCTTCTTGTGTACAAGCCATAATCTGCTCCTTTGCGAATTCCATGTTGATTTACTGCTGAATTTGAAACCCCCCAACTGATTTATACTCCAATAGTAGTTTCTGCTGCTATGAACCTGATTCTGAAATCAAACTCAAATGCTAACTCCAAAGCCGATTGTCTGGTTAGCCGATTGTTGTTGTTGGTTGTTGCTTGCAAAAATTCTTCAAAACACTCGATTGTTGCCCTAATTCGAAGTCACCCACATCTGATTGTTGAACCCTAATTCGATTGCTGCAGTAGAACACCGTTGTTATCCTAATCTTAACCCACGGTCGAGAGGAAAGATTGCTCTGATACCATTGTTACGTATCAAAGTGAGATCGATAATGAGAAAGAAGAAACACAGAGAGAAAGAGGAAAATTCCCAAATCATCGATACCTTTCTCATTAGTGACTCCTGCTTATGTATATGATCATATTACAAATATAACCCAAAACTATTGAACACTTACAGTTTAGACCCTCTACTATTTAATACCTAACAGTCACTCTATAAATCCTTCTTACACTTCTTACAATTAGAAGCCTTTGTAGAATAACTTGACCCCAGTGTTTGTATATTATGATTAATCATTTTGGATCTGTGTTTTCATGTTTGATTGATTATTTATCTGTTTGAGAGTGTGAATTAGAATCTGCGAAGTTAATTTAGGTTTCAAGTTTTTAATACTTTAATCTGGTGAAAGATTCTGTTTCAGCTTCCGTATATGTGTATTGTGCTCTTAAGCGTTTTGGATCTGCATTTTCATATTGAGAGTGTGAATTGGTTTATGTGAAGTTAATTTATTGTTCAGGTGTTTAATATATAATCTGGTGAAATATGTTGATTGTTACATGCTTGAAGGTTAATGTAGTGAAATAGTATAGAAAATGTCATTGATTGTTGGCTAATTGCTGAGAATCGTAATTTTGAACGCATATCTGTCTTTCATTACACTGCCAGATTTGTCTAGTTTAATTTGTTTCACTGTGTTTGGTTGAGTATTGTGATATTAATCGGTTTGGCTCTGTGTTTTTTATATTTAATTGATTATCTCTATTTGAGAGTGTGAATTGGCTTCTGTGAAGTTATTTTAAGTTTCAGGTGTTTAATACGTTAATCTTGTGAAATATGTATTAACAATGTTGATTGTTAGTGAAATAGTATAGAAAATGTTATTGACCGTTGGCTAATTGCTGAGATTGTATTCGGTAACACATATCTGTCTCCCATTACTTTGCCCGACAAATGACTTGTATAACACCAACTCGTTAATGGCCTTTACAATTTCAAAAAGTACCTTGTCTCTGAACTAGTGAACTGCAACACTCGTTAATGGCGGTTTCAATCTCCATATCGAGCATCAGTGGGCATCTGAATGGCACTTGGAGCTGCAAGAGCCTTAGAGTAA
This sequence comes from Helianthus tuberosus, assembly GCA_030545235.1. Classification (NCBI taxonomy): domain Eukaryota; kingdom Viridiplantae; phylum Streptophyta; class Magnoliopsida; order Asterales; family Asteraceae; genus Helianthus; species Helianthus tuberosus. The sequence goes on along the minus strand of CM060358.1, from coordinate 43,159,284 downwards.
GTGAATACTAATATATTCATAAATTCACCACCAAAATAAACTTATTTTTTGTTTAATTTGCATATTAACGTCCCGCTTCGTTTTCTTTTTCGCTTATGGTGGTTTAGATATCTACACGACTTTAGCGAGCAGCCTATTATTCACAGAAACTTCAAGTCTGCAAATGTTCTTCTCAATGAAGATCTTTCTGTGCGTGTCTCTGATTGCGGTTTAGCTCCGTTAATATCTCGTGGCACAGTAAGTCAGGTAAGTTGTATTATCCAATGGGTTGAACAGGTCAAAAGAGTTGAAAGACTCCCGAAGTACAACTTCTTAAATCATTTTTAAAAAAATATAGAGTAAAATTATAATCGTAATAGTTTTAGAGCTGTTTGTGGGTGAACAAAACCGGACCCACCCAAAAAAATCACCCGTTTTAACTAAAAAAGTCAACATTGTCAATATTTTGTGTTCTCTAAATTGCTTGTATATCCATACAGTTGTCAGGACAACTTCTGTCAAGACAATATCAAACTTTTACCCGGAAGCAGCAGTTTGCTTACAATAGTATAGACTTTTATATGACCACTTGAAAAGGTAAGAAGTACTCAAACTTTCCTTTTTCTTTTTCATTTTTTGTTATTTGTTAAAAATGTATATTATGGTTTACTACTAAAAATTTTTATGTATTACTTATGATAAAATGAATTGATTTTTTATTTTTATCTTTATAATTTACAGAATGGACTCCATATGAGCACGTAGCTATTGCTACTTTGGACCGTCAATGCCTTTATGTAGCAAAGGTTGCTTTCTCCTCATTCAATATCTATATTTTTCTGTTGAACTGTTTTGGTTTACTTATTTATATATCATTTTGGAACTTTTCATGAGTTATTCTTTAATTTTTTCTTGGGTTAATGTTTCTGATTTTGGGCTTTACCAGGTGTCGAATATGCTTCCCCTCTTGAAGCGTGGAATAGGCGTGCGTCATTCCGGGTTGCTCCCCATACTGAAAGAAGTCATTGAAATACTATTCCAAGAAGGTCTAGTTAAGGTTGGGATGAGACTGTTAATCATTCATTTATATTGGTTTTGCCTTATGTTTTGTGTTTTTGAGGTTTTTATACTGAGATTTTTTTGCAACAGTGCTTGTTTGCCACAGCGACATTTAGCATAGGTCTCAATATGCCTGCAAAAATGGTTGTTTTTTTCAAATGTTCGGAAGTTTGATTGCGATAAATTCAGATGGCTATCGAGTGGTGGATATATTCAAATGAGTGGTCGAGCGGGTCGTAGAGGAATTGATGATCGTGGGGTCTGCATTCTTATGGTTGATGAAAAATTAGAACCTTCCACCGCTAAAATGATGGTCAAAAGGAGCGATGACTGTTTAAACAGGTATCATGGTCAAAGGCATTCCTTTTGTAGTGAAAGTCAACTATTTTGTTGAATGCTGCATTTGTGGCCATATTACATCTTTACATTGTTCTTGGTGTTGAGTATTATGATTTGCATCTTGAGTTGACTTTCGTTGTTGACTTTGTCAGCACGTTCTATTTAAGCTACAACATGCTTTTGAATCAATTGAGATGCAAAGACGGTGATCCAGAAAATTTGCTTCGTAATTCATTCTATCAATTTCAAGCTGATCGAGCCATCCCTGATCTTGAGGTTGTCTATCTTTCTTTTCATAAGTAATGATTTAAATTTGTCACACATATTGCTTACGTATTTATTCTGTTTGCAGAGACAAATGAAAGTTCTTCAGGAGGAAAGGGGCGCAATTCACATTGAAGAAGAGGATAGCTTATTACTCTTTGTTGGAGCAATATAAAAACTTAAAGATGGATGTGCGTGACATCATCTTTTCTCCTAGATATTGCAAGCAAACATTTTTCTCAACAAAAGCGCGTTACCATTACCAGAAACATTGTATCAGGTCTTGTTATGATTTCCATCCCTTGTGGGGGTGATGTTTCAACGCATCAAATAAAAGGAAATTAATTCATCATCATTATACTCAGTAAATCCCACCGATAGCAAAGTTAAGGTAGCGATCTTCCTTTTTATTATATTTGATTAACGTTCACTTGATTGAATTTCGTAGGTGTATACTTTGGAATTGGAAGCTGAAGTTGCAAAACTAAATGAAATCAACCACGAATTGCTTAAAGAGCAGGCATGTAACTGTAACTTTAATCATCATTATCATGTTCATGAACTGTTTGAATGTTTTTTGTTGACCTGTTGTGTCACTGCAGGAAGATATCATGGAGAATAATCAGGTATGTATTCAAAGAATAACCTCCATATCAACTTAAAGTCATGTCACAAGTTATTAGTATTTTGTAGGTGTTTTAAGAAGTTATCTGGTTATGTTGAAAACAAATTTATTTCACACTAAGGCGAGTATTAGACGGGGTTTGATAATTTCGGTCTGGATTATGATTGTAAAACCGTATCCATACATGGTCCCATATCCGTCAGGTACCCGATTGCTGAGACGTTGATCAAGGGGCTTCCGATCATCCTCAATGACTATATTCCAGGACAAGTATGTAAATTCCACTTCTGTATGTTTCTTACAATTTTCTATGAGCGAGTCTGGTGGGTTGGGTAACGGGTCAAAACAGTTTCTCATATAATTAATGTTTTCAATATGATTAATGTAAATAAATTTAGGAGGAGGTTTTATGCACTTTAGGTGATGTTTGACTCGCTCAACCCGTTCAACCGGTTTCTAGTTTAACCAACATTAACCTTTTACCTGACCCGTTAGTAAAAAGAATAACCTAAATTGACTTGCTTCATTTTGGACCAACAGGAAAAAGGAAACATCCCATACGTGGTGGGCAATGGGTATCCTTGGATATTTTTATTTTGCAGGCTCATATTGATTCCTTAAAGGCTGCATCTTCCCAAAATTCAGATGTTCCGAAACAACGCTTGCCAAGGAAAGATCCTTTGTAACTTTTGTAGATAGGCTTTGATTAGAAGTTAATGTTTATAATTAGTATTACTATTTAAATTAAAAACTTATGTATGGATTTTGTGTTATTATTGTTAATAGCATTTGGTTTTTAGTTTTCTCATTTGACAAAAAATGGAAAATAAAATGGGTAATTACACCAAAATGGTCACATAAAACTACATAAAGTGTGACCAAAGTTTAGACAACAACCACACATAGAATTACAAAATTTCATCTGACTATAAATAAACGTTAGCCACACTATAGTCACTTTGTTTCTTGTTTGTGTGGTGGAATGATACCAAACGTTATGGAAAAAAAGTTACGTGTGATCAAAGGTTAGACAATAGTCACACTTAAAACTACAAAATTTTGTGTGACTACAAATAACCATTACCCACACCATAATTACTTTGTTTTTTTTATTGTGTGACGGAATGATACCAAACGTCATGTGAAAAGAAAATTATGTGTGACCCAAGGTTAGACAATAGTCACACTTAAAATAAAAAAAATTTCATAGCTATAAATAACCACTAGCCACACCATAGTCACTTTGTTTCTTGTTTGTGTGACGGAATGATACCAAACGTCATGGGAAACGAAGATTATGTGTGACCAAATGTTAGACAATAGCCACACTTAAAATTACAATATTTGGTATGGCTATAAATAACCATTAGTCACGCCATAGTTACTTTGTTTTTTGTTGTGTGACAGAATGATACCAAACGTCATGGGAAAGAAAGTTGTCTGTGACCAAATGTTAGACAATCGCCATACTTATAATTAAAAAAATTAATGTGGCTATACATAACCATTAGCCACACTTTCATCACTTTGTTTTTGTTTGTGTGATAGAATGATATTAAATGTCATGGGAAAAACAAATATGTGTGACAAAATGTTAGACAATAGCCACACCATCATTACTTTGTTTTTATTGTGTGACGAACTAATAACAAATGTCATAGAAAAATATATATATGTGACCAAAAGTTAGACAATAGCCACACTTACAATAAATTCATATGACAATGTAATGGAACTGGCCACACTTACAATAAATTCATGTGGCCGTTGCTACCTTTTAGCCATACTTAATAGATAAAATGTTTGATTACAACTCTTTTTGTCACACATTATTTTAATTGATGTGGCTAAAACATACTTTTTAGTAAATATATGTGACTATATAATACAAAGAGACACACTTTAATTAAATTTATGTGGTTATTGCACCCCTTTAGCCACACTTAATTGAGGAAATGCTAGATTTTAATAAAAATGTTGTTACCCTTTAGCCACACTTTTAAGTTCTAAGGCCACTAAAAAGTGTATGTGGTCGTATGATACCTACGATGACTCGAGCTTTGGTCACACTTGATATGAAAAAAATATGTGTGGCGAAAGACATATAGTCACACTTTTTTGGTGTGGCTGTATCCCTATTTTGGCATAGTGTTTACCTCACGTCTCTGGGAAACTTTTCAGTCCGCACTTGGTACTACTCTTAATCTTAGTACCGCATTTCACCCCCAGACCGACGTTCAGACTGAGCGCACGATTCGCAACCTTGAAGACATGCTTCGCTCGTGTGTTATAGATTTTGGTGGTATTTGGGATTCGCATTTACCTTTAGTAGAATTCTCGTACAATAGCAGTTATCACACTAGTATTCAAATGGAACCCTTTGAGGCATTATATGGTAGAAAATGTCGATCGCCGATTGTATGGCACGAGATCGGAGACTGTAACACCCCGGAAATATTATTTAACTAGGAAATTATAACCTAGTTAACTACAAGTCTAGAAATAACTTGAAATAGGGTTAACATAACCAAACTATATGTTGAACAAAAGTGGAGGGGCCTAAGTTGTAAAATTGAAACTTAATTTGATAAAACAAATAAAAAACAAACCAAACACCCCAAAAGAGGGGTCTGGTCGATCAGAAGCAGGAGGAGGTCGACCCCCTTGCTCCAAACCCTAAAAAAATTCACTAAACAATCAAATTGAAGGTCCAAATCTGATCAAAAGCAAAAATCGAGCATAGATTATTGATCCTCATCACAAGAGGATTACAAGGTATGTAAAATTTGATGAAAACTCTCAACTTGAAATTCTCATGAAATTGGGAAAATCTGAAATTATGGTTGCATGTTTGTTTTATGATGAATTAGGAACAATATAGTGTCTAGGGACAAACCCTAGACAAATACAAGTTGAAATCATGTGAAATTTTAGTAAAATCCATGAACACCATTGTAGATGATTAGTGGGTTATGTAGAACTTGATAAACACTAGGAAATTGGGTGTTGCTCTAGTGTAATTTGACAATTGTGAAGTGATTTCAGAATTATAGAAGCTAACAATTTTGTAAAATTGATTGATTGATGTGAAATTCGGGCTAGATGATAAGATAGGGATTTGCTAAATAATCATGTACAATTCTGCCCTTAAAGTGTTTGTTGAAATGCCTCAAAGAAGGCTCAAAACTGGAATTTTGAAGTTAAAACACCTAATTGTGACGTTTTGGCTATTATGTGAAATGTGATTAAAAAGGGTTCTAAATGTGATATAATTGAACTCTATAGGAAAGGATACCGGAACGTCGAGTGGACAAGCCGGTGGTGATTTGCGGTTGAAGGGCGTGCACTAAAGGTATGTAACTTGACCCGTTACATTCAATGAATTGTTGTTAAATTTTGCGAAGTCTCATTTTAGGTTAAATATGGTGTCATTTGTAGCGACTATGATCGTTACTTGAATTAATAGTCTAAGAGTGACAAGGAATCGTTTGGTAGTCATCATATTGGAGGATTCCATAAGATGAGCCAAACGGATCGATTAGTTGTGTAAATTATTGTTCTAGTGTTTTAGAGAGCTAAGAAGGCAATGACAATCACGAGAGCATTAAGCCATGAGATTGGTAAAGAAATGCGAGTGATAATAAGCCCCAGATGTTGGGAATAAAGTGTCATAAGTTTACTAGCTAAATAGTAGTAAATTGTGTGAAGTTGAAATGGGTCGAATAAATGCATAATGACATATAGTTTTTCAGTCCGTAAGTTAAACTTTTAGTATGACTATCGTAATAGGCACGTTGGTAATGAATTTACAGACGTATAGGAAAAAGAATCACTAAAAACGGACTTACGAATCATAAGTTATGACAATTCTAAGTTGGGACTTGATTAAACTTTGAGCTGGGTATGTACAGCATCAGTTAAAAGAACATTCTGTGAAAAACAGGGCTAGGTGTGACGCCTAGGCCCTTGGCGTCACACGGCGCCCCCCCCCCCCCCCTGATCCGGAAAAAAATTAAATTTGTTCTTTTGACTCTTGGAACTTGTTTATATCCATTCTAACTTTATCAAAACTTACATTTGTTGTGGTTTTGATCTTAGGTGATGTTGGAATCTAACCGGAAGATGATCGAGCTAGCTTTTGAAGAACCGAACACAGTTTACAAGGTTCCGCAATATCTTAACCCTTAATAGACTATGTTTATGGGATGTAAACAAATTGTAAAACAACTTTTGAATGTTTTAACTTAGTCGTTAGTTGACTAAGGTTTTTGCTACATATGAACTTTACTTATGGAATCTATGTTAATTAGGCATCTTTTATCTAAAATGGTATAAACTATTATTAAATTCAAGTAAAATTAGACGAGTGTTACAAGTTGGTAATCATAGCTTAAGGTTGTCAACAAAGTGTACGGTTCAAGCTTGATCAATCGTCCGGTAAGAATTAACTTATTATGTTAATAAATTATGTCTTATGTAAGAAATGAGAAATGAATTGCCGAAGAAGTAGGGAAGGCAATTGAAGGTAGTCTATCCGGGTTTATAGACAAAATTCAAAGCACGGTGTTGTCGCTTGTCGAAGAGCGAGTTAAAAGGTTGGAGGATAGTGTCAACCTTATGAAAGATAAAACGGGAGAACGTAAAGGGTGCTCATATAAAGAATTTATGGCATGCAAACCGCCAATCTATAACGGGGAAGTTGACCCGATAATCTGCCAAAGATGGATAAGTGACGTCGAAGGAGTGTTTGAACGAACCCACTGTGACGTAGGTGACTTTGTTGCTTACGGTACGGGTCAATTGAGAAATCAAGCCAAGGATTGGTGAGACAATAAAAAGAAGGAAATGGGAGCCGAAGCGGCAAGGGTCATGACTTGGGATGAGTTTAAGGTGTCGTTCCTTAAACACCATAGTCCCAAAGCAGTTATCAACAGGATCAAAGAGGAATTTATCCAGTTAAGACAAAAGGGAGAATCAATTGATAAGATCACGGGCATCTTCATGGATAAGCTGAGATTTTGTGACGAGTTAGTCACCACTGAAGAGCAGAAGATATACTACTATTACAACATGCTGAGTGCTGAATACCGGGAGTTTATGACTCCCTCAAAATATGAAACTCTCACAGAAATCATCAACACCGCCCGGGAGCAGGAAATCGAGTTAAAGAAGCAAGTTGAAAGGGGTGAGCGAAGGGCACAGGATGTGAATCCAAGCCCTACAAAGAAAGCTAGAACTGTTGAATTGGGGAAGAAAGTGGAGGCTAAAGGCGGGTCGCCAAGTTGCAAAGTATGTGGAAAGGGGCACAAAGGTGAGTGTCGCTTCAAAGACAAGCCGTGTCCGGTATGTGGAAAGACGGGGCACACTGCATCACTATGTCCCGGAAAAGTTTCCGTTTGTTACAAATGCTATCAACCCGGCCACAAAAAGTCTGAATGCCCCGAGTTGGTTGGAAAGAGAGACACAAAAGAGTCTCCAGCAGAAGCTCCCAAAGCGAAGGCTAGGTCCTTCCAACTTACCGCGGCTGAAGCGAAAACAGAACCCGATGTGGTCTCATGTATATTCACAATTAACTCAATTGCAGCACGTGTATTGTTTGATACGGGTGCGAATAAATCCTTCATTTCGCATGGATTTATTCGACATCCTTCATTTGTATTGATGAAATTATCTGTGCCCTTAGAAGTTGAAATAGGGGACAACAAAAGTTTTATAGTTTGTGATGTTTGTCGAGGCTGCAAATTAAGCATCGACGATGAGGAATACTTGATAGACCTAATCCCGATGTCAATGGGGGAATTTCAAGTAGTCGTTGGGATGGACTGGCTATCTCAGCACCATGCAAAGGTCGTGTGTTTTCGTAAAGAGATAAAACTAACATCTCCGAGCGGGAAACACGTCACTATCTTTGGCGAAAAAGGAGGCAACCCCATAGTATGCTCAATGCTGAAAGCTCACAAGCTTATGAAGCGAGGATGCAAGGCATTCATGATATACGCAAATGAGCCCGAGAGAGAATCACGGAAGATTGAAGATGTATCGGTAGTACGAGACTATGAAGATGTGTTTCCGAAGGATTTACCGGGGATACCGCCTGAACGGGAAGTAGAGTTCGGGGTCGAATTGATTCCGGGTGCAAAACCCGTAGCAAAAGCACCGTACCGACTCGCACCATCGGAATTACAAGGGTTGATGTCCCAAATTCAAGACCTGCTTGATAAGGGATTCATAAGGCCGAGTGTGTCTCCTTGGGGCGCACCGGTACTGTTCGTGAAAAAGAAGGATGGAAGCATGCGTATGTGTACCGATTACCAGGAGTTAAACAAACTCACGGTAAAGAACCGATACCCGCTTCCGAGGATAGATGATTTATTCGACCAATTACAAGGTGCGAACTGGTTTTCAAAAATTGACCTTAGATCGGGGTATCATCAATTAAAGGTCAAGGAGGAAGATGTGCCGAAGACGGCTTTCCGCACGCGATATGGACATTACGAATTCCTCGTGATGTCATTTGGGCTGACAAATGCACCCGCGGCTTTCATGGACCTCATGAACCGGGTTTGCAAACCGATGTTGGATAAATCAGTCATCGTGTTTATCGATGATATTTTGGTGTACTCAAAAAGTGAAGCTGAACATGCACACCACTTACAAGAGGTGTTAGAGACACTTAGACGAGAGAGGTTGTATGCGAAATTCTCTAAGTGTGCCTTTTGGTTACGAGAGGTGCAATTTCTTGGCCACATCATAAGTGCCGATGGAGTATTAGTAGACCCGTCAAAGATCGAGGCCGTGTCAAAATGGAATCCCCCGAAGAACCCTTCGGAAATTAGAAGCTTTTTGGGGCTTGCGGGATACTATAGGAGATTCATTCAAGATTTCTCCAGGATTGCGTCACCACTAACAAAACTAACCCGGAAGGAAGAAAAGTTCATTTGGGGTGTAGATCAAGAAAGAGCGTTTCAAATGCTAAAAGAGAAGTTAACTCAAGCTCCGGTACTAACATTGCCGGACGGAGTCGAAGACATGGTGGTTTATTCGGATGCTTCACTATCGGGGCTCGGATGCGTTTTGATGCAACGGGGCAAAGTTATAGCTTATGCCTAGAGGCAATTGAAGATACACGAGAAGAAATATCCCACGCACGATCTCGAGTTGGCTGCGGTGGTATTTGCATTAAAAATATGGAGGCCACATTTATATGGGGTAAAGTGCACCATATTCACCAATCACAAGAGCTTAAAATACTTCTTCGATCAGAAGGAGTTAAATATGCGACAAAGGCGATGGTTAGAAACGGTGAAAGATTTCGACTGTGAAATACACTATCACCCCGGAAAGGCAAATGTGGTGGCAGATGCTCTGAGCAGAAAAACAGATTATGTCCCGATACGAGTACGATCATTGCAACTCATTGTGACCTCGGGCTTACTTGAACGAATCCGAGAGGCACAAGATGAAGCAGTAAAGACGGAAAACTGGAGAAAGGAAAGGATTGTTGGCCAAGTTAAGGATCTCGAAGTAGGAAACCACGGTTTGAAAATGCGTTTCAATAGAATTTGGGTTCCTAACACATGTGGAGTTAAAAAGCTTCTACTAGATGAAGCTCACAAGTCCCGTTATTCCATTCATCCGGGAGCGACCAAGATGTGTAATGATTTAAAACAAAACTATTGGTGGCCCGGGATGAAAAGAGATATTGTGAAGTATGTGGAGAAGTGTTTGACCTGCTTGCAAGTCAAAGCGGAGCACCAGAAACCATATGGTAAGTTGCAACCATTGGACATCTCAGTTTGGAAATGGGAACAAATCACCATGGATTTGTTGACCAAATTGCCCAAAACTAACCGTGGGTTTGATGCTATATGGGTAGTCGTGGATAGATTGACGAAAAGTGCTCACTTCATTCCGATTCGAGAGACTTATACATCCGAAAAGATGTCGGAGGTGTACACCAATGAAATCATAGCACGTCATGGGGTACCGATATCCATTGTGTCAGACAGAGATACTCGATTTACTTCGAAATTTTGGCGTGAATTTCAAGAACAAATGGGAACTAAACTGTTCATTAGCACTGCTTACCATCCACAAACGGATGGGCAGAGTGAAAGAACAAAACAAACATTGGGAGATATGCTGCGGGCTTGCATTATTTACTTCGGGGGTAGTTGGGATGTCTACCTACCCTTGGTCGAATTCTCATATAACAATAGCTATCACGCTAGCATTAAGATGGCCTCGTATGAAATGTTATATGGTAGCAAGTGTCGAACCCCGGTATGTTGGGGAGAAGTGGGTCCACGAGGGCTAGCACCTACTGATATAATCCGAACTACGAATGAGAAAATCGACATGGTCCGAACTCACCTAAAAGCGGCTCAGGATCGACAAAAGTCGCACACGGATAAACGAAAGAGGCCGATTGAATTTCAAGTGGGTGATAAAGTAATGCTGAAAGTGTCGCCGTGGAAAGGAGTAATACGGTTCAGAAAAAGAGGAAAGTTGAGCCCAAGATTTATTGGGCCATTTAGAATCACTGAGCGGGTTGGTAAAGTAGCATATCGCCTCGAATTACCCAAGGAGTTGAGTGGGATTCATAGCACATTCCACGTGTCACATCTCCGAAAATGTTTAGCGGACGAAACTGCTCGTATCCACTACGATGATATCGAGGTGGATAACAGCCTTAACTATGCAGTAAAACCAATTGCGATTTTAGATCGTAAAGAGAAACAAAGTAATTAAGCAAGTCAAGGTCAAATGGGAGCATAGGAAAGGTTCGAACACTACATGGGAGTCCGAAGAGGAGATGCGACGTCTCCACCATACATTATTTGGTACATACTTTGGTTTCGGGGACGAAACCCTTTTTAAGGGGGGTGGACTTGTAACACCCCGGAAATATAAAACTTTATAATTCTAATTATAAAGTTTAAATAAACAAGAATATTATTTAACTAGGAAATTATAACCTAGTTAACTACAAGTCTAGAAATAACTTGAAATAGGGTTAACATAACCAAACTATATGTTGAACAAAAGTGGAGGGGCCTAAGTTGTAAAATTCAAACTTAATTTGATAAAACAAATAAAAAACAAACCAAACACCCCAAAAGAGGGTTCTGGTCGATCAGAAGCAGGAGGAGGTCAACCCCCTTGCTCCAAACCCTAAAAAAATTCACTGAACAATCAAATTGAAGGTCCAAATCTGATCAAATGCAAAAAAATCGAGCATAGATTATTTATCCTCATCACAAGAGGATTACAAGGTATGTAAAATTTGATGAAAACTCTCAACTTGAAATTCTCATGAAATTGGGAAAATCTGAAATTATGGTTGCATGTTTGTTTTATGATGAATGAGGAACAATATAGTGTCTAGGGACAAACCCTAGACAAATACAAGTTGAAATCATGTGAAATTTTAGTAAAATCCATGAACACCATTGTAGGTGATTAGTGGGTTATGTAGAACTTGATAAACACTAGGAAATTGGGTGTTGTTCTAGTGTAATTTGACAATTGTGAAGTGATTTCAGAATTATAGAAGCTAACAATTTTGTAAAATTGATTGATTGATGTGAAATTCGGGCTAGATGATAAGATAGGGATTTGCTAAATAATCATGTACAATTATGCCCTTAAAGTGTTTGTTGAAATGCCTCAAAGAAGGCTCGAAACTGGAATTTTGAAGTTAAAACACCTAATTGTGATGTTTTGGCTATTATGTGAAATGTGATTAAAAAGAGTTCTAAATGTGATATAATTGAAATCTATAGGAAAGGATACCGGAACGTCGAGTGGATAAGCCGGTGGTGATTTGAGGTTGAAGGGCGTGCAATAAAGGTATGTAACTTCACCCGTTACATTCAATGAATTGTTGTTAAATTTTGCGAAGTCTCATTTTAGGTTAAATATGGTGTCGTTTGTAGCGACTATGATCGTTACTTGAATTAATAGTCTAAGAGTGACAAGGAATCGTTTGGTAGTCATCATATTGGAGGATTCCATAAGATGAGCCAAACGGATCGATTAGTTGTGTAAATTATTGTTCTAGTGTTTTAGAGAGCTAAGAAGGCAATGACAATCACGAGAGCATTAAGCCATGAGATTGGTAAAGAAATGCGAGTGATAATAAGCCCCGGATGTTGGGAATAAAGTGTCATAAGTTTACTAGCTAAATAGTAGTAAATTGTGTGAAGTTGAAATGGGTCGAATAAATGCATAATGACATATAGTTTTTCAGTCCGTAAGTTAAACTTTTAGTATGACTATCGTAATAGGCACATTGGTAATGAATTTACAGACGTATAGGAAAAAGAATCACTAAAAACGGACTTACGAATCATAAGTTATGACAATTCTAAGTTGGGACTTGATTAAACTTTGAGCTGGGTATGTACAACATCAGTTAAAAGAACATTCTGTGAAAAACAGGGCTAGGCGTGACGCCTAGGCCCTTGGCGTCACACGGCGCTCCCCCTGATCCGGAAAAAAATTAAATTTGTTCTTTTGACTCTTGGAACTTGTTTATATCCATTCTAACTTTATCAAAACTTACATTTGTTGTGGTTTTGATCTTAGGTGATGTTGGAATCTAACCGGAAGATGATCGAGCTAGCTTTTGAGGAACCGAACACAATTTACAAGCTTCCGCAATATCTTAACCCTTAATAGACTATGTTTATGGGATGTAAACAAATTGTTAAACAACTTTTGAATGTTTTAACTTAGTCGTTAGTTAACTAAGGTTTTTGCTACATATGAACTTTACTTATGGAATCTATGTTAATTAGGCATCTTTTATCTAAAATGGTATAAACTATTATTAAATTCAAGTAAAATTAGACGGGTGTTACAGAGACGCTCAAATCACCGGTCCTGAGTTGTTACAAGAAACGACTGACAAGATCCTCCAGATACAAGACAATCTCTTGAAATCTCGGAGTCGTCAGAAGAGCTATGCCGATAAACGCCGCAAGCCCCTTGAGTTTGAAGTTGGTGATCATGTACTCCTAAAGGTTTCACCTTGGAAGGGGGTGATCCGATTCGACAAGAAAGGAAAGCTAGCGCCATGATACGTGGGTCCCTTTAATATTCTGGAAAGAATTGGCAAAGTGACCTACCGACTTGAATTACCAGAGGAACTCAGCAACGTACATCCGACTTTCCACGTCTCAAACCTCAAAAAGTGCCTAGCTGAAGAAAATCTTCATGTGCCTCTTGAAGATTTGCAAGTAAACGAAACTCTACAGTTTGTGGAAAAGCCAGTGGAAATCATGGACCGAGAGACCAAGAAACTCCGACGCTCTCGCATCCCATAGTGAAGGTTCGCTGGTAAGGCAAACGTGACGCCGAGTTCACTTGGGAACTCAAAAGTTGGAAAACTAACTCGCGCAAACTCGGCCGTCCGAATGGACATCCGTCCGAAGGGACATCCGCTCGGATGACCATCCGTCTGGATGGCCCTCCGCCCGAACACTGCCACTTACACCGACTTAACCCTTCGCCCTCTCTCTATAAATACCACCGTACACCTTCATTCTATGACTTTGACACTCTCATCCTCTCCCCAAGGCTCTGCCGTGATTCAAGGCCATCTTGTAAGCTTTTCCCCACGAATATTCTCTAATCTTCATATCTAATCACTTCTACATCATGTTCTTCATCAAAACCATGCACATACACTAACTTTTTCACGAAATCATCTGATTTGGACCTCTTGAAGAAGGATTCCACTCGTGTTGCTTAGGCAAACTGTTGTGGAAGCATTATTCAATCGAAATTGGTTCTAGATCTAAAGGATTTCACACTTTTCAACTCAATCATGAAAGATTTCAAAACTTTTCATCTGTTTTTAACTATTTTTTGGTTTTTACACATTTTTTATGGAATCTGGACCCAATCAGACTCTCGACTCGTTCCTTAGTCGAAAGCCGGCTTGAAAACGGATTTCCACCGGAGAGATGGACCGATTAACAGGTCGAACATGAATCTTCATCAAGAACAACGCATTTGTCCGAATGGGCTGAGACCATCTGGCCGAGTGAACTGGACTTGGTACTTTTCCGTTGTTTGACACGTTGTCACGCCGTCTCCGTTAACTCAAAACTTTTACTTAGAAAATTTTAACAAAAACTTCAACTACAGATCATCTCGCCCGAATGGCCACCCATCCGGATGACCATCTGTTCGGATGATCTAACCCTTATAACTTCCATTGTTTAAACGCTTTTAACTAAACTCTGAATTATAACGTTTTTGCAACAAACACAACTCATTCGAATGGGCATCCACTCGGCTGACCATCCGTCTGGATGACCATCCGTTCGGATGGGACCCATCCGATCGGATCACCTATCGAACACTTATCATGTCCGACATTCTATTTATGACCATTCAGCCCGGTCAAAGACTTATGCTTTTGTTTCCGTACATAGGCTAACTCAACGCGCTACCTTTAATCCAATCCAGCTTGTGTTTACTTGATAAACACACACAGTGATTATACTCGAACCCATTTTCATTTAACGCACTTTTGTGTGTTACATATGTTCTATACTAAAACACAACACACAACGCAAACACTTTACAACGCTAACCGCTCCCGCATGCTATACGTGATCTATTGAATGCTTGTTACTATGCTTATTGTAGGATCGTTGTGCGACCTGAATGAGTCGTTCAGAAGAGTTTTGGATCCGAATCAAAGGCAGAATCAATGAAATGGACGCTTGATTCAATTTAAATGTCTCTTGTATTGATCTAACAACAATTTACAACCTGGAGACGATTCGGCAGCACTTCGGTACCAAATCAGAAAATCTAATTCCGTGTCAAATGACACCCTAGGCTCCTTTATATATAGGTGTTCTAATTCCGTTTGAAATGGTCAAGTGTCATTTCAAGCGAAATTAACAATGTTAATTTCGTTTGAAATGGCCCTTGGCTATTTCAAGCGAAATCACTAACAAACACATAAATCTCAGTTTCTAGCACCCGAGCACTGGTTTATCCTATCCTATTACATGACTCGATACAGGACGAAGTCCACAGACATAATGCACTAACAGACTCCCCCTTGGATGTTGATGAAGTCTTCAGTGTCGAGTCTTTATCATGACACATCTTCAGTCTTGATCAGTCTTCACACTCTTTCCAAATTGTCTAACATTGTGCATCCATCAATCTTTATTCATTGATCAGCTTCTATCTTTGAATGTTATACCAGGATCTGACTTTGGCTCTAACATTAACATCCTTTAAAAACACTTTCTTTAGGCTCCCCCTTTCTTCAAGCTTACGTGCTTTAGGGATCGACACCTTACTTTCTGTTTACAAGCTCCCCATTGCTTTGAGCTCGTCTTCAGACTCCCCCTTAGACTCTGCTGTCAGGATCGTAGTCTGGAATCTCATCTGCAAATCTCAAATATTTACAAGTAACAACATTTTGAACACTCAATTATCCAGGAATTATGACCTGGCTCTTTCAAACTTTCTAAACTAACACTTTTTAACAAATTTCAGAATTAGAAACTGGTTCTATTTCAAAGATTTTAACAATATAAACATCCAAATCCCTCATAGTTAATCATCTAAGTCCAAATTAATGACCTTGGAGATATCACAAACTGTTTTTGATTTTTGATATTAAAAAAACTTCAAGTTTCAAATTAATGAACTTGTTTTATTTTCAGAAACACAATCAGCTTACTTAGATTTTGAAACTCAACATTTCAAACATCGGTTGTCGAAAATAAAGCATAATCAAAAATCTTTTTGTATTTTCTGAAACATAAAGCAGTAAAGAAATATTTACAAACATATTTATAGAAAATATTTTTGTTTGAGATTGCGTCAGAGGATCATATCAGTTTTTGACAAGTCACTAGTACCGTTGAGCTTATTTTCACATAAAGAATTAAACAATTCACTTAGATTGTCGATAAACTGATCCACTTAAATTTTCACACAAATTTCAACTGATTCAGGATACGAATTAGGTGTATTAAGAACTTAAACTCATTCATGTGTCCCACCTCTTGAATATACTCCCGTATCCAGATCCCAATATTCAGTCTTACAGGTGAGTATACCTAGATGATATCTGTAAGGGGTTAAATTGCGAGGGCCGTGAGAGCTCAGGTCAGAACTTCCGTTCAGCAGATAGATAAAGGCTTCGACTTTAGGTGTGTTCCCTTTAGAGAATCTTTTCTTCAACAGCACATGATTAACATTTTTCAATGTTTCATCATTTTTTATGCTGAGGGTGATGCTATGTTTCAAGCAAGCAGAAAGTATTATACGGGGACTAGGCCATTGCTTCCGCAAAATCAGAAGTCCCGGAATAATACCCCAGATATCACTAAGCATTAAGACCTGGTATCTCAGAGAGAGGGGTCCTTCAAACAAGACTTCAGGGTTTACCTATATATCCAAGTAGTGTTCCCCACGAAACAAGCAAGTTTGAATTTATTATGTTTATATCCCGAAAAAAGTTTACTAAATGTATAAAAACCTATCGACATATCATCAATGAGACCGTTTAACACCATTTAATCATTACATTTCTTTAGCATACTGTAACTGTCTACTGATGTACTATCATTTCCTCTTTTTACACAAAAACTCAATTTTTTGAATTTTATCATGTTTTTGACTTTTTCAAATTTTCTAATGTTTTTGGATTTTCTGACAATAATACTCCCCCTAAAATGCAAAATCATTTAAAAAAATTGACAAACCGACACTGATAGCTTTGTCTCGCCATCCATTTTTTGCTTCTCATGCACTGATTTGAAGAAAATATAACGTACCCCCATGATTTACAACACATTGATATTCGACAGTTTGAAAACCGTTTTTCAATCTTGTGAAATTAATCATGTTTGTTCCGCCGTGAGGGTTTCGGCATATTCAAGTAACCATTTTTTTTTTTTGAATTTTTGACAAATTTAAAAACAAACATATTTTTGGTTTTTCAAATTTTTGACAAACTAAACCAAATTTTTGGTTTTTAAATTTTTCAATTTTTTAAGGTTTTTGAAATATTGTTTATTTATGTACAGAAATCAAACAAACTCCATGTTTCAACCAACACAGGGTTCAGCAGCCTTCTCTTCCTGTGCCAGGCTGCTCCGAATTCCATTTTCACAATCTTCAGTTTTCTTGAGCACCTGCACATTCAACTAATTCAATCACTTGAACAAGTTAGCCTAGGTCTGTTGGACCTTAGGCATTTCAACACAATATATTTCATTCAACTTTGGAAAATCTTTGTCATCTTTCACAAAGACTTTATCAATTTTGACTTCAACTTTTTCGTCGTTTACCGAAGTCATCGGTTTCTTAACTGACCATGTTTGATCTTTTGGTGTACCTCGCTTGTAAAAATGTGAATCTTTTTGAACATTTTGATTCTGAACAACATTTGGTTTCCAAAACTCATTTGGTTTTATTGCATCGACATTTGTTCTCCAAATTTGTTTTGTTCTAAATCTGGGTGTGTGAGAATTCCAGGTCTGTCTAGAATCGAACCTATTAGTATTTGATTTCCAAGTTTGGTTCGAAACAAACTTGTTTGTGTTGTACCTCCAAGTTTGTTTTGAATCAAATCTGATTGACCTTTGTTTCACATCCTCAGATTTTTGTTTCTTAACATTTTCAAACTTCTTTAGGTCAACATCAACAGGTTTCAGATTCTGACACTTGCGAGCAAGATGTCCTATTTGATCACATTTGAAACATGTTCGTTTTGAAACATCTTTGACCTGTGGTTGTTGCTTTTTCTTTTGAGCATAGAACTCTTCATTAGACTGACGCCTAAATTGAAGTTCTTTCTCTTCTTCGGAACTTGTCCCGTGAACAAAATTCATTTTTACCTGAAAATTCGGTGTTTCATTTTTATTTCGATTCTGTTTCTTTTTATAACCCAACCCATCCTCATGTTTTTCTTCTTGTAACCGGATTTGTTATAAAAAGTTTTCTGACCTTTTCCAGCAAACTTTGAAATTTCAGACTTTTCAATCTCAACCATTTTGAAAACTTTGTCAATCTTTTCTGAAATCACATTCTGAATTGGGAATACAACATCTAAGAATAATTTGTCCGATCCAATCATGGTATAAACCAATCCTTTTGAATCATCATCCAGATTTTTCTCAGATTTTGAGTTTTTCAGATATCCATCATGAAAATTACCTTCGTTTTCATCCTGTGATTCAGATTTACCTATTTCAACTGACTCTTCTTTCAACACACTTTCAACGACCTTACCTACCACCTCCGAATCACTAGAATAATCAGATTTGGAATAGGTTACGTAAATGTTATCTGGCAATTGATCTACCATATTGAAAGCTTTTTCGACTTTTTCATCATCATAAGATGCAAACTTTTCCGGTGGAGGAACTTGATGAAACTCTAAGCCAATGCCTTTCTTGTTTTGCTCAGAATCTTTTCCATCCGGTTTTATGTTGAAAATTCTTTCAAGCACATATGACGACGCGTGATAACTTTTTAACTTGTTATTATCCTGTTCTAAATCAGCAATCTGACGCTTAAGTTTAGCAACATCCTCAATGTAAGAATTAACAACTTGTTGCTTTATATCATAATTTCTCTTATATGCATTAGTTGTTTCAGAACAATAATCCAATCTTGATTTAACAAATTTCATTTCACTTTTCACTTTTTCATATGACTCTTTTGTAATGTGATAAGCCAATTTAATTGAATCATATTCCTTTTTCATTTATTGACAATCATTTTCATTTTTAGAACATTCTTCTGTTATTTTCAAAACATTTTCTTTCAAAACTTCATTTTCCTTTTCTATTTTTTTACATTTTTCCAAAAGTTTTTCGTCATTATCTTTCAAAACTTTTTCATTTTCTAACATTTCTTTGTATTTATTTTTAAAAACATATTCAATTTTTATGAACTCAAGATCTCTTGTTCTGAAACTTTCGTCTTTTTCAGTACAAGCACTGCACGTTTCCATGCATTTCTTGCACTGTTCAACGATTTTGATTTGAGTTTCAAAATCAGAATTTACCTCAGTGATTGACACCTCGGTGTTCTCTGCTGCATCTGTCTGATCAGCATCTTTCTGCTTCTGCTCAGTTTCACTCTTCTTCTCATCATCAGTACCATTATTACCAACAACCTTCGAAATCTCATCATTCACTTCAATTGAACTTTCAACTTTCTTCTCAGCTTCTTCAACTTGCTGTTCTTCGGTAACGGCTTCTTTCACAACTTTTTCTTCTACCTTCTCATTCTCTATTTTCACATCTTCAGCTACTTTCTTCAACTCTTCAACCATACACTCAACATTCTTCTTCATTCTCTCTTCATCCCTTTTCCTCAAACTCGATGTCATGACAAATCTTATGTTCTTTTCAAGCCTTTTTGCATATGTTTTTATCTTTTTCAACATTTGTGTAACATTCGACTGATCGAGGAATTATGAGAAGAACGTCATAAAAAACTATGTCCTTTTTGGGAACAACAGGTTCACCTTGTCTGTTGAAATAGTACTCTCTCTTTTTATCCCATCGTTTATTGCTCATTGCACTTTCATACTCCTCTTGCATTTTATCCATCCTGTTCCAAGCAATGTTTCTTTCTCTGTAAGTTTTCTCACTCAGAATCTCTTCTCTGGTTTTCTCTTTGATTTTAGCTATAACACTTTCTTCTTTGTTTTCCTGTTTAATTTCAGCAACGAAAACATAATGATTGCTCTTTGATGGGTTTCTGCCATGAGCTGTACTTCGATTATCAATACGATCTTCTTCTGGTAGAATTTGACTCCAATCATATCCTTCATCATCATGGAATACATCACAAGCTCTAGATTTCTCTCTGGGTTTATCTTCGATCATTTTAGGCTCTTCTTTGCTTCGGTGGTAGATTGCCTATCGGTAATAATCATCATTGAACGGATGTTCATTTCCACAAACTACAGAATTGTTGCATTCTCTCTTGAAATGACCTTTTTTCTTACATTTGAAGCAGGTCACTTTGGACTTATCAAATCCAAGTTTTGTTGATGCACCGCCTAATGATTGTTTCCCAGTAATTTCCATGTATCTCTGAGCTCTTCTGATGCAACTCGCTAAACACCAGCGGATGTCAATGAGTTCCATCTCTTCCGGATCAATCTGGTCGTAGTCTTCTTTGGTTAACTCTGAGTTTCCAATTTTGCCAGCTACAAGACCTTCATACGATTCCAGAACAGATGCAAGGAAGCTCATTTGCTACTTAGCTGCATTGATGCTCATTGCAGGAGAATTTTTCAACTTAAGAGCAATGTTGCACAGTATCTCATCTGATTCTTCTGAACTAACTTTTGAATAAGATGAATGATAACCCGGATCGTAACTTGATGAACTTTTCTGTGGCTCTTTTGTCCTCTCACCACTAAATGTTGTCTTTGGTGTTTCTCCAACTTTCACCGAAGGTAAATTACCTTTGTAGTAGAGACCAACATTATGTTGATGTAAAGAACTGCTCATCTTGTTCTGCTTTTGCAATTCAAGCTCATGACTTCCTATCTTTTCTATCAAGACATCAAGAGAAATTGTATCGTATAAAGCATCATTTTTCAATATGAATACAAACGTTTGCCACTGATCAGCTCGTGGTAACGCTTCTATGATCTTATCAATTATTTCTTCTCGAGTTTTGACAATTCCAAAACGATCAAGTTCTATTTTTAAATGACCAAATCTCTCTATCATTTGTCTTACTGATTCACCTTTAAAACTATCAAACAAATCAAATTCTTTCTTTAATAAAGCAATTTTATTTTTCTTGATGTGTTTACCCCCCTCAGCTTTTACCCGTAAAGCTTCCCAGACAGATTTCGATGTTCCGTCATGTTGCAATAAAGAAAACATGTCATTTCTGATTGAAGATTGAATTAAAGCAATCATTCTCTGTTCAACTGAGAATTCTCTTTTGTCATCTGCTGATAAATTTTTGAGCGGGGTTTCTTCTCCTTTATCATTGGTCGGCCTTTTATAACCAAACTCCAAACAAAACCAGCTTTCATGAGCATAAGCTTTTGCCCAGTTGATGAACCGATCTTTCCACCAAGTGTAATCTTCAATGCTTTCAAGAGTTGATGGTTTTGAATGTGTGCCGTAAAAGTTATCATGTTTAATGTTTTCATTGATCGCTTTTGTAATAGTTTTGGTGTGACAGTTGAGGTTTCGGAAGACTCGGATGTAAACGCGTTATAGAACGTATTGTAGAACTCTTCAGCCATGATGTGAATTTCTTGAATTACCTGGAGACAAAAACAATCAAACAAACACAATCAGTTTAAACAATATCAAACAACTTGAAACAAACTGATACTCGGTTGACGTGAAATGATCTTGAAACGAAATATCCACTTTCAAACGGAATAGTGATTTTTAAACAGAATCACTTCTTCAAGCGAAATCAGAACTTTCACACGAGATCACACTTTCAAACGGAATCCCTTGTTCAAGCGAAATTAACCTTTCACACGGAATACCCTTTTGGAACGAAATTATCTAATTTCGTGTGAACCTTCTCAAGCGGAATTACACTTTGGAACGAAATCAGGTGTACTTTTCAAGCGAAATAGCAGTTTCAAGCGGAATCACTTGCTAATTTCAAACGGAATTATGCTGACATCAGCATTTCGGTCCAATATTTGTCCAATTGATCCTGTAAACGGTCGAATTATGATCTGAAACTTTCAAGGATTCATTAAAACTGTGTGTTTGCAAGTAATGTGTGAAATTCAATCCATTTTGTCCGTAAAATCTTGTTCAATTGTGAAAAAGAAGGTGTAGAAGTCAGAAAACTAATGAAATCAAGCTAAACTCTTCCTCCTGAGCTCTGATACCACTTGTAGAATCGTTGTGCGACCTGAATGAGTCGTTCAGAAGAGTTTTGGATTCGAATCAAAGGCGGAATCAATGAAACGGACGCTCGATTCAATTTAAATGTCTCTTGTATTGATCTAACAACAATTTACAACCTGGAGACGATTCGGCAGCACTTCGGTACCAAATCAGAAAATCTAATTCCGTGTCAAATGACACCCTAGGCTCCTTTATATATAGGTGTTCTAATTCCGTTTGAAATGGTCAAGTGTCATTTCAAGCGAAATTAACAATGTTAATTTCGTTTGAAATGGCCCTTGGCTATTTCAAGCGAAATCACTAACAAACACATAAATCTCAGTTTCTAGCACCCGAGCACTGGTTTATCCTATCCTATTACATGACTCGATACAAGACGAAGTCCACAGACATAATGCACTAACACTTATACAGTGTTATACTAGACCGCCTCTAGCAACAATAGTACTATAGTTTGGACTCAGCACCTGTTGTAAACAAGGGTTGCTAGGGATCACATTACTTTACTTCACGTGTTCGCTGAACATGTGTTACGTAAACTCTACAACGCTGTCTCGTGGTTAGGTTGTATCATTGTTGGTAGTTACATGCTTTGCCCGTTACGTGTTACATGCTGGTTATGCGTAAATGCTTTTCATACTATTATCTATGCAAACTTGTGTACTCACCTTTACATTATGTATTGAATTTTATTTTAACGTATATGACAGGTTGATTGGAAGTTATGTTGGAAATCAAGTTAGGAAGTCTAGAAACCCACTAAATAAATCTGAGTTGTCGGAATGAAACTTGTTTTGAGACTGATATTTGTAATGACTGTTATGCTTTATTTGTTTGATAGTATGGGATATTGAATCTTAAAAATATTGTCATTAATAGTTGTTATGGAATCTCATGAACAATCTTTTTCAAGTGTCACCTAATCCTATATAGTAATTTAAACAATAGGTTGGGGTGTGACATTAAACAAGTTAAACTATAGGAGTCAAAATAGTAATTTACTCATTCCAATATTTAGTTCAAGTGTCACCTAATCCTATATAGTAATAATTTTTAAAACTTATCACATATCCCACCTCGTACCCAAATACCTATCTACCCGTCCCATAACTCTCACTTGTATTAGTGTTCGATTCCCATCCTTAATCCTTAATTGAAATAAAGGAAAATTACTTTTAGTTAATTAAATAACTAAAAGTAATCCACCACTTGTGGACTAGTAGTAGGATGTCACAACCTCCGACCCTACTCTGGCGGGAGTCGTAAGCAGATACAACAGTGGTACCGGTGTTTATTAAAATTATTGCATCGGAATTTATTTGGAATGAGTGTCAGGAAAATATCAGAGTTTTCAAACACCGTAGTTTTTATTTCATAAACTGTGAGATGAAACCCATATTTACATAAAGGATTTTCACCGGAATAAACCATTGATTACAAAACACATTTTATTCAGGTTTGCATAGCCACTTATTTAAGCT
The DNA here is from genome assembly GCA_030545235.1 of Helianthus tuberosus. NCBI lineage: Eukaryota > Viridiplantae > Streptophyta > Magnoliopsida > Asterales > Asteraceae > Helianthus > Helianthus tuberosus. Next base: position 43,135,627 of record CM060358.1, on the reverse strand, counting down.
TGAGTGCTTCATAACACTTTTTTTCTCTTCATAGTGAATCACCTGAAATGCTTTTTAAAAACATTCGATCAGCGAAAAATATTGGTGAGTTCATTCAATTCGTATAAAAGACACATTATTGTAATTACAACATTAAAAGTTTTTACATTTGTTTATATCTTTTAATTACTCAATCAGTATTTGTCACCTATCCAACTAGGTGGCTGTGGTCATATACTATTGGCTAACTCTTTGTCCAATAGCAATGTTGGACTAGTAGTGTATACAAAACCTCACATACCGACAATAATTTCAGAATATAAAGACTTAATCACTGTAAGCACAACTTGGAAAACATTTAGGGCTTTGAAAGCATTTGATAAAAAGAGAATGACTCACTTTGAAGATTTAGGGTTTCAGTAATAGCCTTCTGGTCTAAGTCTTGGGGTTCCTAATTAAGCACACAATGCAATACGTATTGGTGTATTAACCCAATTCAACTTTAACGATAATCACGAGATCAAAACCACAACGTAGATGACAAAGTATAGCCTTATTTAGGCAGCACTTATCATCCGTTGATTTGGTTTTAGATCGATCGGACAGGGTATCGTACCAGTGATCCGGGTTAGCACGCTGATTACGGAGCAGAGTTGTAGAGCTTCGGGTATAATAGCAGCATAACGGGAGAGAAAGGAAAGGAAAGAGATTGATCGACTGTGAATGTCCAGTGTTCGTCCAATTTATCGTTGTAGAACAACCTCATCGCGTCACGCGACCTGTTTTCTAGTTCACCTTCGCGTAGCGCGAAGGGGGTAGCTAGGGCATAGGTGGAATGAGTCACCACGTAGGCATGCCACGTGGTGCCATGTGTCAGCTAGCGGTCAAAGAGCCGTCGCGTCGCGCAACCATATTCTAAGATCACCGTCGCGTAGCGCGACGTAACCAAATCCTGATTTCGTCGTTTTTCTTGCCAGTTTCCGTTGTACAAGTTCGGGGTCTTGATTATGATATGTTATGTTATGGGTCTTATCCGAGGGTTGTTATATAGGAGGCTTGGATTCTTCGGTGGAGACCCGAGTTCGATCCTCACTTGTGTCACTTTTGGTGATTAAGAAAATGAAGGATTTGAGCTAGGCCTTGTGACTAGGTTGTCAGTTCGAATCCCGAGCCCACCTGGGTTTTCGTCCCACCGTGTGTTACGTTAGAGAGTTCTGCTTTTATGGTAGCATAACCAGGGGCGCAACTTCTACAAGGCGGGAGAGGGTGCCCCCCCCCCCCCCCCCCCCGAACTTTGAAAAACCTCACATACCGACAATAATTTCAGAATATAAAGACTTAATCACTGTAAGCACAACTTGGAAAACATTTAGGGCTTTGAAAGCATTTGATAAAAAGAGAATGACTCACTTTGCAGATTTAGGGTTTCAGTAATAGCCTTCTGGTCTAAGTCTTGGGGTTCTTAATTAAGCACATAATGCAATACGTATTGGTGTATTAACCCAATTCAACTTTAACGATAATCACGAGATCAAAACCACAACGTAGATGACAAAGTATAGCCTTATTTAGGCAGCACTTATCATCCGTTGATTTGGTTTTAGATCGATCGGACAGGGTATCGTACCAGTGATCCGGGTTAGCACGCTGATTACGAAGCAGAGTTGTAGAGCTTCGGGTATAATAGCAGCATAACGGGAGAGAAAGGAAAGAGATTGATCGACTGTGAATGTCCAGTGTTCGTCCAATTTATCGTTGTAGAACAACCTCATCGCGTCACGCGACCTGTTTTCTAGTTCACCTTCGCGTAGCGCGAAGGGGGTAGCTAGGGCATAGGTGGAATGAGTCACCACGTTGGCATGCCACGTGGTGCCATGTGTCAGCTAGCAGTCAAAGAGCCGTCGCGTCGCGCAACCATATTCTAAGATCACCGTCGCATAGCGCGACGTGACCAAATCCTGATTTCGTCGTTTTTCTTGCCAGTTTCCGTTGTACGAGTTCGGGGTCTTGATTATGATATGTTATGTTATGGGTCTTATCCGAGGGTTGTTATATAGGAGGCTTGGATTCTTCGGTGGAGACCCAAGTTCGATCCTCACTTGTGTCACTTTTGGTGATTAAGAAAATGAAGGATTTGAGCTAGGCCTTGTGACTAGGTTGTCAGTTCGAATCCTGAGCCCACCTGGGTTTTCGTCCCACCGTGTGTTACGTTAGAGAGTTCTGCTTTTATGGTAGCATAACCAGGGGCGCAACTTCTATAGGGCGGGAGAGGGTGGCCGCCCCCCCCCCCCCCCGAACTTTTCGCTCAGTAGTGGAGAGTATGTAGCTTTCGTATATAAATTGTTTAGTATATATACGTTTTCGACCCCCCGTCTTATTGGGTATATACATTTTCGACCTCCCGGCCGGAAATCTCAAGTTTTGCCACTTGGCACAACGATTGTCAAGTGGCAGCCGGCTGTATGATTTCTCAGGGAAACGCCAAAGCCAAACTTTGAAGCCAGCAGCCCAGCATGACCCGGTTACACAACATAGACCGGCTAAAGTTGGACAACGGAACTCTTCAGTGTGGAGAGGGTAGGGAACAAATAAAAAAAGTAGTTGTTCTAAAAAATAAAATAGAAAATGATTATTGACTAATTTAATAATAAGTATGTATGGTTGTTTAGGGGTCTCTTTCCTGTGCTACACAAGACAAAGCCTACTAACTTCGTCTTCTTCGTCCGCACAAATCAAAATTCCTCACCCCTTTTGTTTCTGTACATGCTCTGTATCAACACCTCCAAATTCCCACTTTTTTTTATCTCCAAATCAATCACATGCATGTATTAATATCATCAACCAAAACCCATCAATTCCAATCCCATGATGGACGTAAACGAATCCCCAATCGTCAACAAATTCGTCAAAAAACCATCATGGCTCTTTCCGCTGCTTCTCTTCACCCTCCTTGTTATTCTAAGCCTCCAAATCACCCAAAACGGGTCCGGGTTCGTTTCCTACCCGGGTATTCCTTCTCCCGGGTCGGGTATGTGTGACGGGTCGGTGCCCGTGAGGGCTGCGAAGATGTCGATAGTGGAATTTGGTGGTGTTGGTGACGGAGTGACGTCGAACACGGCGGCGTTTGCGGCGGCGATGAGGTGGATGAAGGGGTTTGTAGGGAGAGGTGGGGCCCAGTTGAATGTTCCTAGAGGGAAGTGGGTTACTGGAAGTTTTAATCTTAGTAGTGATTTTACGTTGTATCTTGAAGATGGGGCTGTTATTATGGGCTCAGAGGTAATTTCATATGTTCCTTATTTATTTATTTAAAATTTAAAATTTTTATTTAATAATTTGATGGTTTTACTGGCTTTACTTCAAACCTGTTGTGGAATTTGTAGACTGGTGACAGTTGGTTTGTTTGGTATAGATTTTAAAATGTTTTAACTGTCAGGTGCATTTTGACCTTTTTTCTGTCATAAAATAAATGTTTAATGATTTTTTTTTCTAAGGGTTGTAACTTGTAAGTTGTTTGGGGTCAAACTACAACAAAATGAGGATATTTTTTGTTGTAATGGGTTAAACTGTTAGATAACAATGTTTGTAACTTGTAAGTTGTAATGGGTCAAATTACATCAAAATGATGATATTTTGTGTAATGGGTTAAACTATAAGATAACGGCATTTTAGTGTTTGTTGTAACAGATTAACGGGTTAAGCTACAAGAAAATAACATAGTGTTGTAACGGGTCAAGCTACAAGAAAACAATATTGTGTCGTTACGGGTAAAACTACAAGAAAACAACACTACGTTGTAACGGGTTTAACTACTAGAAAACAAGTCTTGTAACGGGTCAAACTGTAAGAAAACAATAACACAGAATATCCTGTTAATAAAAAAGTAGGTCAGTTGGGCATCAACGGACCTCCTAGGTCCCTCTAGATCCGCCTATATGAAATGCTCTACCAAGACGAATCTCAATCAACAAGTTTTGCTTTAATTTGAACATCAGTAGTTCGTATAAATAAGGTGTTTTTGACATTTGACCAATAGTCAAACAACTACCGAATTCGGTTATTGAAAATTTTTGTAATCCTAGTTTTGTTGTTTATAGAAATGTGCTTACGAAATAAGATGATGTTTTCTTGTTTATGTGTTTAAAATTTTGTAGTTTTCTTTATTATTAAATCTTGAATTTCTTTTTTTTTTTTTTAATTCTAGGACATGAAAGAATGGCCTATAATCGAGCCTTTACCTTCTTATGGAAGAGGAAGAGAGAGATTGGGAGGGAGACATATAAGCCTAATTCATGGTGATGGTCTCACAAATGTTGTCATTACAGGTACACCATCATGTTTCACATTTTATATATATATCATAGGTACTTTTCACTACTAAAAGGAACAAATTTTACATTCTTAATATCCCTTTGTTAGAAATTAGAGATGCTTTGTTCTCGATAATATTATATATTTATCTTACATGAGTAGAGAACTACGAAAACCAGATAAACACCTGTACCTATGCTTTAGTTGTGATACTTAAAGCGGTTGTGTAAACGCATAACCACCTCTCTTTCTCTCTCCCACATAGTGTTTAACACCGTACTTAAAATTGGTTCTGTATTGGCCCGTTTGATCTCAAGATTCCCAAAAAGATTTGCATGGAACAAATGGTGTGTATGCTAATCTAATAATGTTTGGTTTAATATTCTTGATGACGATGACTAATTTGATTTGTAGGTAAAAGTAGCGGATCTGGTTACCTTTTTTTGTCATTGCCACAAAACTCTTGTCATCATAACTTATTTGGCTCTTTAGTTATTTAAATACTATTGTGGGGTGGGAAATCATGATCTCTAGCATTATTATTTTATAGTAGAGAACACACTAAAAAGCAAATCATACCTATTATTATTGGGATGATTTCCTGTATATTTTTATATTATATAAAGATTATAATAATTTGAATAATCCCTTGTTCAATATAAAGAGATTACAGTTTGTCATTGGAGGAATCATTTCAAATTTGCCATGATTTAATTTATTTTCTAGATATAATAACCACATAAAGTTTGCATCCTGGATTCATCTATTGACTCGTTGACTTTTTTGTACTATGGGTATTGACCCCAAAAGTCAAAATGTTGACTTTTTCACTTCTGCAAGGCAAGCTCGGGTTTGGCTCAATTATAAACCGAACCGGCTCGGCTTGGATGTGAAACCGAGCGGAAAATATAAGTTTGACTTCGGCTTGGCTTTTAATAGAGCTAGCTTGGCTCAGCTTGGTAAGGCTCGAATTTAAAAAGAAAATTTAATAGATAGCTTTCAAAATTCAATATGGTAAAATATTCAAGCTAAAATCAAGTTCAACCAAATACAAAATAAGTTTCAAATTTCAACCAAATTAAATTAAGTTCATTAGCATCCTAATAAACTCTTAAATACTTGTAGATAGTAGCCAATTTTTAATGATATGATATAAATCTATATAAAATTAAAATACTAGATTAAAAGTAAAATAAACCGAGCGAATGAGCGAGCCAATCTGGCTTGTTACGAACCGAGCTGAGTTAGGCTCACTTTCTAACCGAGCTGAGTCTACTGACTCATTTTTAAACCAAGTCATATTGAGCGAGATTTTTCCAAGCTAAATCCAACCGAGCTTCGAGGGGGCGAGCTTTTTGTGCATGATGTGGAATGATAAAGAATTTGAGTAGAATAACACTGTACGATCTGTAATTTCTGCATGATTACAGGGCAAAATGGAACTATCGATGGAAACGGTAAGATGTGGTGGGACCTATGGTGGAACCGAACTTTGAAACACACTAGAGGCCACCTTGTTGAAATCATGAACTCAAGAAACATACTCATTTCGAACCTTACATTTCGCAATTCGCCATTTTGGACCATTCATCCTGTTTACTGCAGGTTTGACTTTGACCTTCTTCTTTTGTTTTAGTTTGACTTTTGTAGGTCATGAGTATTATATTTACAAGTTGAAGATTAGTCTGTTTGACCATCAAAGTCAAATGTGCAGTGTATTTATGTTACTTTTTAACCTAGTAAAATGCCATTTTCGTCCAAAGGTTTGACTAGTTTTGCGATTTCATCCAAAGGTTTTTTTTTTTCGTTTCTGGATTTAAAAGGTTTGAAATCTTGTCATTTTCATCCAGCTCATTAACTCCATCCATTTTCCTGTTAAGTCAGGGGTATTTTTCGTCTTTTTTTGTTAACTTAAAGGGCAATTCGGTCTTTTTCACTTTATGTACAAGCATTTAAAATATCCGTGACTGAATCCATTAGACCGAACTGCCTTTTAGGTTAAAAAAAAACGGAAATACTCCTGACATAACAGAGAAAAATGGATGGAGTTAACAAGCCGGATGAAAAATGGCAAGATTTCAAAGCTTTTGGATCCGGATGAAAAAAAACAAACCTTGGACGAAAGTCGCAAAACTAACCAAACCTCAAGGGACGAAAATGACATTTTATTCCTTTTTTAACCATTTAAATTAGTTTCATCATTTTGTTAGAATAAAAAAAAAGGTGAAAAAAAAAACAAAAGGAGTGAGTGGGAAAAGTGTGATGCTTTTTATTATCACCTATCATTATGAACAGTTCTGGTAATTTTTGTTTGATATCGGGTACTAACCGGAACCAGGTCCTAGAAGAATCAGTTCCATTCAAACTCAGTCAAGAACCGGGTATGGTTAGGAACCGGTTCCGGGTATACTAAAAACCCAATTTGCCCATCTCTACTATCATACAATATGGGCTCCATCATGCAATTTTGTCCATTTTATCCTCAATCCAGATTTGGACCCAAATGTCTTAGCTAATTTTTCATAGGGTTGGGGTTGTTTTCAAGCCCATTTCATTTTGTTTTGTTTTGTGGGCCCATCTTCATTTACTAGAAAATTTAATTATCTATTTTCTTTCTTTGATGTCAAATGTCAAGGGTGATTAAACAAGCGCATGATCCTTCACATGTTCTTTATGATGAACACAAACTTGCACATGATCTTGTTTTGTTTAAATCAGCATAATAAGGGCAATGTGACATGCTACTTCCATCATTATTATTAATTATATTAAAAGACACAAACTTAAAATTGATACAAACCAAAACTAAATGCATTATTTCATTGGATTAGGATCATATACAAAGGCTCCTTATTGTAAGAAGTGTATAAAGGCTTCTAAAAAAAACTCCTACAAAAAAAAATAAAAACCCTAAAACCCACCACCACCAAGAAACCTAACCCCCCCCCCCCCCCAATCACCCACCCCAATTTTTTTTTTTTTTTTTTTTTTGTAGAGAGGGGTGTGTGTGTGGGGGGGGGGGGGGGGGGTTAGGTTTTGGGTGTGGGGTGGGGGTGGGGGGTTTAGGTTTTTGGGTGGTGGTGTAGTGGGTTCATGTTTTAGGTTATCGGACACTTGTCACTCTATAAATCCTTCTTACACTTACACTTCTTACAATTAGGAGTCTTTGTAGAATAACTTAACCCTTATTTCATTATTTCAGTAATGTTGTGATAAAAGACATGACAATATTGGCTCCACTTAATGCTCCAAATACTGATGGTATAGACCCAGGTATTACCTTTTGGTTTATTAACATATTTAACGTATGTTACCTCGTTTCGTATTTCGAATCTGTTAACATCTTATTACATACCGTTACAGATTCATGCACAAACGTCTGTATCGAAGACTGTTACATTGAGAGCGGGGATGATCTCGTAGCTATAAAAAGCGGGTGGGACCAATACGGGACATCCACGGCCCGCCCAAGCTCTAACATCATTATCAGACGCGTATCTGGAACAACCCCGACATGTTCAGGTGTTGGGATCGGTAGTGAAATGTCAGGCGGCATTTCAAACATCCGAGTTGAAAATCTTCACATTCGAAACTCAGCAGCCGGTATTCGAATAAAAACCGACATAGGTAGAGGCGGGTATATTGAAAACATAACCGTTACAAACATTACAATGGAAAAAGTTAAGGTGCCTTTAAGGTTTAGCCGAGGCGCGGATGACCACCCGGATAACGGGTGGGACCCGCACGCGCTTCCAAGGGTAAAAAACATATTTATAACTAATGTGGTTAGTTATGATTCTAGAAGGGCCCCTGTGTTGCAGGGGATTGAGGGTGCACCATTTGAAGGAATATGCATGAAAAATGTTACATTACTTGGGTTACAAGAAACCAGGCAATGGAACTGTGAACACATTTCGGGTTTCGCTAATGATGTTTCGCCTGCACCGTGTTCGTTGTTGCGAAGAAACGCATCGGTGACTTGTACATAGGAGACAATAGGAAAAGCCATACTTGTTGATCGTGTACAATCTGTCAATGCATTGATGAGTTGCACTGTACAATTACCGGTCATTGATCGGAAGAAGCATTGTTAAGCCGGGTACACCGTCTAGCGGGCTATGGTTTATGTAGGACGGTTGGACTTCAAATCCTGCAGTGTGCAATGATGTTAAATGGTGTGTTGCACGACCAAAAAGTTGGGATTTCAAATCATGCAGAGTGCAGATAGTGAATGATGTAATTATCTTAGAAACGATATTAAATGTATTTATTGGTAATTTAAAGTCTTTAGATTAGAATAATATAACATTAACACATACATGTAATTTCTTTTCAAATATATGGTGTTTTTGTTTTACATAAAGTTAAAATTTGATGAGGTAATGTTGAACAAAAAAACTATGTTAGCAAAAACTTTGTATGCATCTCTGCAAAATATAAGATGTGAATTTTTTATTTATTTATATCATTTTAAATTTGGAGGTAGCATTTCTATGTCATCAAAATGCTTTGTATTACTTTAGATGATATACATATAAGAAGAAAATCGTGTGTAAGCTCTTAACATATGTGAATATGATGATTGTGCCAATAATAATTGACGTTTAACATCAATTTAAAAAATATATATTGTTGTTTTTAGGTGATCCAAAACGTTTCGCTACCTTTTCTTTCTTCAAGTCAAATTAGTTAACGAAAAATACGATAGCATAACTACTATAAATATAACGTTTTCAGTCTGTTACTATGCGGCAGCTAATGGGAGAAAATAGTAGCCAGCCCCAACCCTAATCTTATTTTCGGCCAAAGTTGGGAATTTGGCAAGTCGCCAAACTTCCCAAGAGATTATTTTTTTCCTTTTTTGAGTGTTTATTGGGCCCTAATACCTCTGGTCCCAAAAAAATGAGATGCCCCTAAATTTTTGGGCTAGCTCCCGCCACGTTGTGTATTGTCAACTTTGGAGTGTTTATTTGCCAAAGCTATAATCGCGAACGTCACGTCAATTTTCAATTCCATGGATTTAGAAACTTTCAAACAAGTTGATCTTTTAATTAATCAAATCTATAAATTGCTGATCAGTTCTGTTTAAACTAAATGTAAAACATAAAACACATACCTGTTATTGTGTTCAAAGCAGTAGAGAATCCAGTCATAGTGTTCGACATCTTTGTCAAGTTGATCCGGTTCCTCCTTAGGGTGTAAAGTAATGATGGTGATGATAACCGAAAGTAGGGTAAGGTTCGGTTAGAGGGAGAGAGAACGAATTATGATGTTAATGAGGGTTGATTGATTGTGTAAAGTGTGTAACCCTTTAACTCTCTAATAAGCCCCTTATTTATACACCCAAGAGGAAACCTAATTAGTTAATAAGGGTAATATGGTCCATCAACAATTACCAACTAATTATAATAGGTTATTAATATATTTTGATCTAATATAATATAAATGATTATATAGGCTACAAGATTAAATACTAAATAAATAATATTTAATCTAACATTCTCCCACTTAGCCAAGTAATCATTTATCATGAGTATTAGGTAAGCCTGGCCAGGAGTTAACACTCATTTTAGCCTTAAACCAAGAACTATAGTAGAGAAATACAGCCGTTGAATCATCATGCGACTCAGGACCCCCATTAGTCATACTATAGCCTCAATTTAAAACCTAACAGTTACGATCAAAATATGTAGCCCTTTAGCGTCTGATTTGTATTTATATTTGTCTATATGTCATTACACCGGCAGAACATATGTTAGAGACATACAAAATCAAACTGAGGAAATTTTATTAATTAAAACATAAGCTAGTACAATATGCCATTAAATAAGGTCTTTAGTAAGTCCCATATTCGATACATGTTCTTCGAAAACTTTAGGTGGGAGACCTTTAGTCATCGGATCCGCAAGCATGTCTTTAGTACTAATATACTCAATACAAAGATTATTTTCCTCAACTCGTTCACGTACGAACAAGTACTTCGTATCAAGATATAAACCAGCTCCAGTCGAACTGTTACTGTTCGAGAAACTAACGGCAGCTGAATTATCACAGTAAAGCTTCAATGGTCTAGAAATAGAATTAACGATTTTGAGTCCAGTGATCAGATTTCTAAGCAACATTCCATGACAGGTTGCGTTGTAAACAGCAATATATTCTGCCATCATTGTGGAAGTTGTAGTTAACTGTTGTTTATGACTCTTCCATGAGATAGGTCCGCCTGCTAACATAAAGATGTAGCCCGGAGTGGATTTCTTGTCATCTTTGCATTTGGCAAAGTCAGAATCAGAATAACCTACCACTTCTAAATGATCACTTCTTCTATATGTCAGTTTATAGTCTTTCGTCCCTTGCAGATATCTAAGGACCTTCTTAGCTGCTTTCCAGTGATCTAGGCCAGGATTAGTCTGATAACGACCTAGCATTCCAGCAATGTAAGCGATATCTGGGCGAGTACAGACTTGAGCATACATCAGGCTCCCGACTACTGACGCATAAGGTATCTGGCTCATTTGCTCCTTTTCAACCTCTGTTGTCGGACACTGGAATGAACCGAAAACATCTCCCTTAACTACTGGAGCGACGGAGGGTTTGCACTGTTGCATGTTGTAACGTGTAAGGACACGATCTATGTAAGTCTTTTGAGACAATCCTAAGATCCCTTTGTGTCTATCTCGGTGAATTTCGATGCCAATGACGTAAGAAGCATCTCCGAGATCCTTCATGTCGAAGTTATGCGAGAGTAACCGCTTCGACTCATGCAACATGTCTAAACTATTACTTGCCAATAGAATATCATCTACATAAAGGACAAGTATAGTAAAGTTACTCCCACTCATTTTGAGGTAGGTGCATTGATCCACTTGATTCTTCATAAAACCTTGCCTCTTCATGACTTCATCAAACTTGAGGTACCATTGACGTGATGCTTGTTTTAACCCATAAATGGATTTCTTCAACTTACAGACTAGATGCTCCTGACCTTCAGGTTTAAAGCCTTCAGGTTGTTTCATGTAAACATCTTCGTCTAAGTCTCCGTTAAGGAAAGCAGTTTTGACGTCCATCTGATGCAGCTCTAAATCAAAATGAGCTACTAGGGCCATGACGATCCTTAATGAATCTTTACGAGAGACAGGTGAAAACGTCTCTTGATAATCAATTCCCTCTTTCTGAGTGTAGCCCTTTGCAACCAATCTCGCTTTGTAGCGTTCAACGTTCCCATTCGGATCCAGTTTTGTTTTGAACACCCATTTACAACCTACAGGTTTGGCACCATTGGGTAATTCGACTAAATCCCAAACGTCATTTTTCTTCATGGATTCAAGCTCATCAATCATTGCTTTGTTCCATTCAGAAGACTGATCACTGCTAATGGCTTCGTTATAAGAGATAGGATCATTGAGCTTTCCAGCATCCATTTCAGTCAGGTAGGTAACATAATCATCCCAATTAGTAGGCCTTCTTTGCCTAGATGACCTCCTGAGTTGATTATCGGGTTCAGCGTTGTCTTGGTTTTGAGCGTTTGATGTGCCTTCATTATGAGGTATAATGGGTTCTGATTGTGGAGATGGATTTTGTGCAGTGACTTCAGGTGCAGTTGCATGGGGTACAAGAGGAGTAAACGGAGTAATGATAAGCGACGAGTCTCTCCCCCCCGCGTCTTGTACTTCGTGCAATTCTTCGTAAGGGTTGGTACTGCTCCCACTGACCTTGAAATCCTCCAGGAACGCAGCACGCTTGGTTTCAACAATACGGGTGACATGGGAAGGACAATAGAAACGATAACCCTTCGAGTGATCAGGATACCCAATAAAGAAGCAGGTAACTGTTTTAGGGTCAAGTTTCCTTAGGAAAGGATTGTAAAGTTTTGCTTCAGCAATGCAGCCCCATACTTTCATATATTTAAGACTCGGTTTCCTTCCTGTCCAAAGTTCATAAGGAGTTTTAGGGACAGACTTAGAAGGAACTCTATTGAGTATATGAACAGCTGCTTTTAACGCTTCAGTCCAGAGGAATAATGGTAAATTAGTGTTGGCTAACATACTGCGCACCATGTTCATAAGGGTACGATTTCTTCGTTCAGCTACACCATTCTGCTGAGGTGTACCAGGCATGGTGTATTGGTTCACAATCCCCTGGCCCTTACAAAACTCATAAAATGGACCAGGAGCTTGACCCACATCAGTATGTCTTCCATAATATTCACCGCCTCTATCTGATCTCACAACTTTAATCTGACGATCTAATTGCTTTTCAACTTCAGCTTTATAATCTTTAAAAGTTGTTAGAGATTCAGATTTTTCCTTTATAAGATACAAGTACATGTAACGAGAATAATCATCAATGAAAGTGATAAATGAAGTATGTCCTGTTATACCAGCAATTTGATAAGGACCACTAATGTCAGTGTGAATGAGTTCTAATAAATTAGAGCTCCTAGTGGCTCCTTTCTTATTTGCTAATGTCATTTTGCCTTTAAGACATTTGACACATGTTCCAAAATCGGTGAAATCGAGAGGAGGTAAGACTTCATCCTTTACGAGACGATTTAATCGTTCTCTTGAGATGTGGCCTAAACGTTGATGCCACAACATAGATGAAGTCTCTAAGTCTCGAATTTGTTTCTTTTCCATCTTTGTGAGTGATTCATTAATATTATATGACAACAAAGATTTGGAAAAATTATCATCTAGTTCTAATCTATAGAGACCACCATCCAGAATGCCAGTACCATAAACAACGGAATCATAGAGAATAGAGAGTTTGCGATGACCATGAGAAACGACAAAACCGTCCATGTCTAACTTTGGTCCTGATACAAGGTTCCGAGTTACCTCAGGAACATATAAGGTATCATAAAGTTTAATACATAAACCAGTTTTCAAAAATAATTGTAATGTTCCTATGGCCTTCACTTCTAATTCCCGATCGTCCCCAACTTTAAGTGTTCTTTGGTTTCTTCCCAGCTTCTGGATTGTAAGGAATCCCTGTAGTGAATTGGTAACATGAACCATAGAACCAGAGTCAAACCACCAAGAATTAGCAGGAACATTTAAATTAAAGGACTCAAGTATCATGAAAAAATCGTTACCTTTCTTAGCCAGCCACTCCTTGAAGTCAGGGCATTCCTTTTGCTTATGTCCTGTTTTCTTACAGAACTTGCAATAGGGTTTGCCTAAGGAGTTCTTAGAGCTGGAAGGTGCACTTGTATTAGGAGTTGGATTTGGCTTGTGAACCTTAGAAGCATCCTTTCTTGGATAATTGTTCTTCCTCTTCTTTGAGCTGGAGGTGGTGAAGTTAGCAACATCAGTATGGCGATCCATCTTCATACGCTCTTCCTCCTGCACGCACATGGCGATCAGCTCACTCATCGTCCATTTGTCCTTCTGAGTGTTGTAATTGATCTTGAATGCTTCATAGGACGACGGAAGCGAAGTGATGATGAAGTGAACAAGAAAACCATCACTGATCTCCATCTCTAGGCCCTTCAACTTATTGGTCATGTCATGCATCATCATGATGTGTTCGCGAATGCCGCTCCTCCCATCATACTTAGTCGTCACCAGATAAGAGTGCTAGCGTGTGCTTTTGATGTTCCCTTGAATTGATCCTCCACAGAAGCCAAATAGGTTTTAGCATCGTCAGAATCAGGAATAGCTCATCTGATAGAGTGATGAATGGACTGCTTCATGAACATGAGAGACATGCGGTTACTTCTAGTCCACTTATCATGAAGTAACTGCTGAGGAGCAGTACTCTGTGGAGTAAGGTCCGCTGGCTTATCCTCTCTTAGAGCATAATCAAAGTCCAACACTCCAAGTGTAAGCATGAGGGCATCCTTCCATGCAGCAAAGTTATCACCAGTCAAAGGTGGAATCCCTTGATTGGGTGCTGATAGTGGAAATAAGATGAGCAAGTTATGATACAAAGAAAGAAGTCTTAATGTGATCTAAGGGTATGTTATACTAAGGCAGGCATAAGTAATGACCATTATAATTATGAAGCTGTGATAATGTCTATTACTAACATCAAAATAATAGACTTAGTAAAATTCTATTTAAATGAAGACAAATCAGCTTTGGCCAGAAGTGTAATCATTTAAATATGTGTGCAAAGTAATTGTGACAAATCAGCTTTGGCCAGAAATGAGACAATCACTTTAGTTATGCACTTGTCAAGTCATGCTAAACATAAATGAATTAAATCAGCTTTGGCCAGAATTAAGACATTTCAGGTTTGTAATGCATACTTAACATAGCTCTTAATAATACTTGAACAATAAATAGATGTATTAAATCAGCTTTAGCCAGAATTAATACATCAAAAGCTCATTCAAGTTAAGCTATTTTGGTTTTGTAAAAATTATCTGATTCTGATAAATTAATTAAGTAAGTGTTAACAAAACCAAGTATTTAATAGCAAACCACCTGTTAGCGCGGATCGAACTCCGCGGTGAGTTCGCTGGGGAGTGCGGGGGGCAGCTTAAGTAATGAGATTTCGAGTCAGGTCTCGAGTTATGATGATTATGGTCTCGAGTCGCAATCTTAGTCTCGAGTTGTGATGGTTATGGTTGCGAGTCGCAATCTTAGTCTCGAGTTGTGATGGTTATGGTTGCGAGTCGCAATCTCAGTCTCGAGTTGTGATGGTTATGGTTGCGAGTCGCAATCTCAGTCTCGAGTTGTGATGGTTATGGTTGCGAGTCGCAATCTCAGTCTCGAGTCCCACTGTTAATAGCTGTTTTGTGATAATAACAGAAACTCGATTTTTAAGGGATTGTGGGATAGTGTTTCTATTTTATTTCTGATCTATACTTATAAAAAGATTTCGAAATAATAACTGATTATTATTTTTAACAGTTTTCGAAATTTCTAATTAAGATCAAAATTAGAAAAAACACCCACTAATCCAAATCATATTCCAAATCTTATGGAATTTTCGAGTTTCTTAGAACATAAATGATGAACCCTAAAATAATAAATCATAATCTGGGATCCGAAACCTTAAATTTTATGCTTTTATTAACAGATTTCGGATATTAGTATTACCAATTATGATTTCGAATCAAAGATAAACATGGTATTCCGAAAACAGTGATTTCGGTGCCATTTAAAAACGAAAACAGCCATGAACTTAAGGCTTTAAAATAAAACTGTTTTCCTTATAATGATCCCAGAATAATGGATACGAAAAACGGAACTGATTTATCAACATATGCTCTAATACCACATGCTGATCAGTTCTGTTTAAACTAAATGTAAAACATAAAACACATACCTGTTATTGTGTTCAAAGCAGTAGAGAATCCAGTCATAGTGTTCGACATCTTTGTCAAGTTGATCCGGTTCCTCCTTAGGGTGTAAAGTAATGATGGTGATGATAACCGAAAGTAGGGTAAGGTTCGGTTAGAGGGAGAGAGAACGAATTATGATGTTAATGAGGGTTGATTGATTGTGTAAAGTGTGTAACCCTTTAACTCTCTAATAAACCCCTTATTTATACACCCAAGAGGAAACATAATTAGTTAATAAGGGTAATATGGTCCATCAACAATTACCAACTAATTATAATAGGTTATTAATATATTTTGATCTAATATAATATAAATGATTATATAGGCTACAAGATTAAATACTAAATAAATAATATTTAATCTAACATAAATTTTAACAATAACGTAAATCACACACTTTTGTTTCGAAATTACGAGGAGTGGAGTTATTTGTACGTCAAATGAGTCCATTTGAAAATTTATTTTCTTATTACCCTTACTTTTCCCGAATTCCGTACATTCAATTGGGCCCAAAATTTTGGACTCAAACAAACCTTAATTCGACATATGTATTTAGACCCATTATCCACTAGTTTATATTTTACAATAACCATCTCATTTTGGTGCAAAAATCGGATTTTTGAGCCAAACCGGTTCGGGTTAGGTCAAAGTGAGTCAAGCAGTTTGTATGAAATATGGTCAACTAGTAAAGCTACCCGTCGCATAGTTGCCCGTTATTATTTCGTTTCTTTATGGTACCAACACTCAGTGTTGCAGTAAGAGAGAATCCAAAAAGAAAAGTGTGTAATATACCAAAAGAATGTCGACACATGTTTACATCAATCGAAATATGTAAAGACGAATAATGGTACTGATTCGGATAGAACTGATACTATGCTATGTTGTTGATCAGATTTTAACTTAGAACCTAGTCAAGCCTGATCATTGCCTCTCAAATAACTAGGTTAAGACTGATACCAATTCAATACAGTTTGGTCAAAACCGGTGGATTTACTCAATGCATAAAGACCTAAAAAGATGTCTTTATTTTTAAACAATTTCTTTTTTAAACAAAAGAGTGAGAATTATCCTTCTACTTAAATATTTAGATATAGCTTAAACAATCACAATCTTCACTTTATGTTTCCTCAAAACACAATAAACAACAAAGGATAATCACTTTTAACCAAACCAAATTAAAACTTTCCTAGCTACATCCATTCGTTACTATGTGCTAATGCTAATTGCTTCTATATCTACTTCTACTTCCTCTCTTGCATGCCGGCGGTCGTGTTCTTCAGTATCTGCATAACAACAAATCAATTAGCGATTCGATCTTATTAAGGTTGTAACAAGAACAAAACACTTGAACGAGAAACATACATGTCTAAGCATCTGGTTCTCGTTTTGCAGAGTCGACAAACGCTCTTCAACCTCCGAGTTCTTCTTCTCCAACTCCTTCACCCGCACCTCCAACTCACTCAAGTATGCCTTCTTTCTCTCCCTTGCTTGTTGGGCCGAAACCCGATTCCTCAACAACCTGTCACACCCGACCCGTTATGGTATGTTATGTTATGTTACCGTATTTCATTGTTGTATTAACTACTATTATAAAGTCTGATTGATACCTCTTCAACCGTTTGTTCTCTTTGTCAGCAGGATTTTTCCCCTTTCTCCTTGTGCCGCCTTCAGCAGAGCCTTGAACCCGGTCTGCATGTGCGACTGACCCGGTTTCACGACCGGATACTGATGCTCCGGCAGCTTCTCCGCCCATCTCCGGCACTCTTCTGATCTCGTCGTCACTCTCCATTCCTATCATCACAAAAACTAAATCAGTAAAATAAACTTTACCCAAACATTCCAACCAGGGGTGTAAACAAGCTAAGCAGCCCGCGAGCTACTACTCTAGATCTGTTCACTAAAAGCTCAAAGCGAGCCGAGCTTAAACAAGCTGCAACCCCAGCCTAAAAACATGATTGCCTAATAAACGAGTCTAAGCACGAGTCCAAGATTCACTTATCAAGCTAGAGTTGGATCAGAAGCCTAAACAAGCCTATTTACATATTTTGTTTTTAATATATTTATATAATCATTATTATATATGTATAATCATGCCTTAATATTAAATAATATATTTTTTTTAGTTATAAATTTATAATAAATATATGAAATAGTTAAAATAGACAGCCCAAGCCCAAGCTTTACTTATTGTGTTTGTGCTATCTTATCACCCAAACAACACTCTTGTTTTACATTTTTTATTTAATATATTTATTTATATACAAAATAATTGTTATCAGTAGTATATAATAAAATTATGATAAAAATATATATAATATATATTAGGTTGTATATAATACACAAATAAAAAATAATGATGAAAATAATATATAAAATCTAATATATATTACGTTGTATATTTTTTAACGGCAATTTTTTTTAAATTCCTATATTCTGTGACGCTTTACCTATGCCAATAGGTATAAAACTTCTAATTTTATATACACAAATAAAATAACTAACTAAATATATAATATATGTAATTTAATTAATAAACAAGATAAGACTTGTCCAATCTTTCACTTGAAAAAATATTTATAAATAACGATCAAAACAGGTAGTGCCAGGCGAGATTCAGTTACACCCTAATCATTCTGTTTCTAACTAATAAACTAAAACTGTAAATTGATTTTGTAAAACTTGGACCCAATAAATAAATACAGATAAAAGATACCAAAACTACCACTACCAAATACCGAAATCCTTACATGCCATTTTAGTTTTTATGGTTTGGTCATTTTACCAGTTTAGTCCAAAGATTTGAAACGTTATCATTTTAGTCCAAATGGTTTCAAACGTTGCAATTTTAGTTCATTGGGTTAACTTCATCCCTTTATTGTGTTAACTAGAAGGACATTTCGGTTATTTTATATGTAATTCTGTTAACTAGGAGGGCAATTCGTCTGTATAAGAAGATCGAATTACACTTCTAGCTAAGAGAAAAAATGGACGAAATTAAGTTAGTGGACTAAAATGACAACGCTTGAAACTATTTGAACAAAAATGGCAACGTTTCAAATCTTAGAACTAAACTGACGAAATGACACAAACCACAAGAACTGAAATGATATTTAACTCTACAATAAATATACCAAATAGGCAAAATCGGTACCAGTATCAGTATCAGTATCAGGGTACAGTACACAGGTATGAGTACGGGTATTTGGGAAAAGAAATCCTCAACAAACCGATCCGATCGGATCAGATCGACATTTTAAGCAAACGAACTAATTTGAACCTCGTCAACTGATTAATTCATCAACAATTCAGCTAGTAGAACAAAACACAATTAAAAAAAACTCAAAATCATAACATAAAACAACCTTCTTTAACATTAAGTTGCAGTGCAGAGCTGGAAGACCGTTCACTACTAGACGGCAGACTCGCCGCAACGGAACTCGTGGCTGCTTGATCCTGCATTTTCTAGAGAGAGAAACTATATAGGTTTCTATATAGAGAGAGAAACGAATTTGTTGTAGCAAAAGCAAGCGGGCGGGAGGATGTTGTTGGTAATAGAGAGAGAAAGTGAGGAGAGAGAATATAATAATAGTCATTGGATGATAGTTGATCGGACGGTGTGAAATAGAGGAACGTGGAAGCATGATGAGCCACAATGTGTATGGGTTGATCTAAAGGCAGGTGGATGAGATACGTGGGTGGGGTTTTGATGGTCGGATGGTGGTTGATCGGACGGGTGTGATTGGTTGGATGAGTGGTGACGATTTGAATGTTTTAATGGGTGGGGCCTCTTTTGGTGGATACTGTGTGCTGTGACTGCTGTTCGGTACGGGAGTCTAGATTGTCATCATAAAAGAAGGGTGGTATTATTGGAACACCTAACCCCTTAAATCGACACACTCAATACGCATTGTATAGGCCTATACGATGCGTATTGCTTTTTCAGTTTTCACAATTAAGATTGATGTGTCAGATTTTATCTATTTGACTAAACTTATACGGGCGTATTGGTTAAGGTTTTTTTTTTTTTTTTTTTTTTTTTTTTTTTACAAATTTTTTTTATACATTTGTTTATGGTTTTAATAAAGTTTTCTAAAAAAATATTTATTTTTTTTAATGAAAACTTCCTTAATTTTTTTAATAATACCATGTACAATGTAGTATAATATAGATGAGGTATAGGTCATGTATGAGCATGAGTCGTATTTGTTAGGTCTTTTTTTTTACAATTTTTATACATTTTTTATGGTTTTAACAAACTTTTCTAAGAAATATTTATTTTTTAAATAAAAACTTTCTTAATTTTTTTTAAGAATACCATGTTTAATGTAGTATAGTATAGATAGATGAGGTATAGGTCTTGTATGAGCATGGGTCATATTGGTTAAGTTTGTTTTTACAGTTTTTTATACATTTGTTTATGGTTTTAACAAAGTTTTCTAAAAAAATATTTATTTTTTTAAATAAAAACTTCATTAATTTTTTTTTAAATACCATGTAAAATGTAGTATAGTATAGATGAGGTATAGGTCATGTATGAGCATATATAGGTGTAGTAAATGCCCCGTATATTTTTTTTAATTTTATTTAAATACCATGTACAACGTGTAATCCAGAGGTCGGTCTCGGGTGGGCATAAGATCCGTTGGCCCTATTATCGGATCTGTGACTCCATGGAAGTTGTGATTAAGGTAAGCGTGCCATAAAGTTGCATCTTTTAGAGAGAGACCTTTTTTTTAATTTTTTTTAAATACCATGTACAACGTGTAATCCAGAGGTCGGTCTCGGGTGGGCAAAAGATCCGTTGGCCCTATTATCGGATCTGTGACTCCATGAAAGATGTGATTAAGGTAAGCGTGCCATAAAGTTGCATCTTTTAGAGAGATACCTTTAAAATATGCTAAAATACGCGGAAATACGTCAAAAATACTCTAAACTACGCTAAAATATGCGAAAATACCATCAAATACTCTAAAGTACGCTAAAATATGTCAAAATACGCTAAAATACTCTAAAGTACGCTAAAATAAGAGAAAATACGCTAAAATACGTTAAAATACGCTAAAATACTAAAAAATATGCTAAAATACGATGCAATACACTAAAATACATCAAATTACGATAAAATACGTTAAAATACGCCGAAATACGTTAAAATAACCTAAAAATAGGTTAAAATAAGCTAAAATACGTCAGAATAAGCTCAAATATGTCAAAATACTCTAAAATGCCCAACAATACGATAAAATACGCAAAAATACGTCAAAATACGCAAAAATACATCAAAATATGCAACTAATGATATTTTCACGCGTGTATACATATAACACACTATACAATACAAGTGTTTTTCAAACAAAACTGTACGTAATCATAGAATACGATAATCGCACGCAACCGAACGTCACCGAAACGACGCATGTTGAAGTTATACGTCATAAAATGACAAAATATGCGAAAGTTCAACAAAAAACGACATGTATACACGTCGAACCGAGGAAAACACGATAAAAACAAAATTTCTTATTATGCCATATACGATCGTATAGGCCTATGTTGTATCGTATAGTAGATTAATACGCATCGTACAGGCCTATACGATGTGTATTATTCTAAAAAATATCCCTGAATTTATCAAGAAAACAAGGGTATTTCAGTAATTTCAGGGATATAATACGCATCGTACAGGTCTATACGATGCGTATCAGATGGTTTGATACGATGCGTATGGCCCTATATGCATCGTATTGATTCAAAATTCATGTTTTTTTTTCTGTTTTATAAAGTATAAAAAATGTTTTATATCTTAGTTTTTTTTAAATGTTTTTCTTGTAAGTAGAAGTTAAAAAAAGTGTAGTATATAATACGGTTATAACATAGATAGTATAGTATAATAAACATGTACCAAACCTATACGCATGATAAATTTTTTAAAAAAAATTTTTGTTTAAAAAAATAAAAGAATTCTTTTATTGAACTTTGTTAAAACTATGATTAATTGTTTACAAAAATATGTAAAAAAATGTAGTATATAATACGGTTATAACATAGATAGTATAGTGTAATAAACATGTACCAAACCTATACGACATGATAAATTTTTAAAAATGTTTTTTGTTTAAAAATAAAAGAATTCTTTTATTAAACTTTATTAAAACTATGATTAAATATATACAAAAATTTGTAAAAAAAAAAACTAAAGCAATACGACCCGTATAGGTCTATACGATACGTATTGAATAAGTCAGCCGCCAGACAAGAACTGACACATGCAGATTTGACTTTTGACTTTTGAACCAATACGCATCGTATAGGCCTATACGATGCGTATTGAAAAAGTCAAGGTGTGCAGATAGAAAAGAAGGTGTGGGAATAGAATTCCCCTAAAAGAAACCAGAAAAATAACGTTATGATTTTTTTTTAGGAAAATAGCAAAATTAGCCAAGAATTGGTCAAAGTTTCCGAAATAGCCAACGGAAACGTCTCGTAGAGCCGTTACCATATTGCTGAAACGTCTTAACCATGGACCAATCACTGGCTGCCACGTGTCCGACAACGCTGTAACGTCTCAGATTCATGCAGAGTTCTTAGTTGAGACGTTTCCATTGGCTTGCCCCTTGAGCTGAGACGTTTCCATTGGCTTGCCCCTTGAGCCGGTTGAAAGTTCTCAGCTGAGAACCTTTAACATGGATCGAGCCGTTTCACCCTCTAGCTGGCTTCAGCAACTCTAGCCCTTCCTGTTGCAACTAAGATAATAGCTTGTTTAGCTCCGAATTCATCATCTGAAGATTAACATTCTCTTGCCGGAGCACTTCTGCTTGTTTGGAACTCAGCCGGTCAATTAGGCCTTGAAACGGTGCGAATTCCAGCAAGTTTTTTCACACGCGCCACTGCTCGATCGTAATCCAGGACCACCGGTGGAGTTACGGAAAAGATCGGCGAGTACAACGCTGTGTTAAATTCATCATACGCGCCACCGTTTGATCGGTGGATGAACGATGACTAGAGCTTGCTGTCGTCATCGTTACCGTAGGAAAAATCGGTGTAATTCAGCATTTTTTCAATGATTTTGTTATGGAAAAACAAAAATTGACGGTTGAATTTCAGTGTTTAGTGATTGTATTGCATGATTCTTGATTCTTGAATTGAAATGGTTGATAATTTGTTGATTAATCTAGAGAGAGGGAGAGATGGAGGCATTTTTAGAGAGAGAGTGTGCTGAAGCCGGCTAGCGGGTGAAACGGCTCGAGCCATGTGGAAGGTTCTCAGCTGAGAACTTGCAACCGGCTCAAGGGGCAAGCCAATGGAAACGTCTCAGCTCAAGGGGCAAGCCAATGGAAACGTCTTAGCTAAGAACTCTGCATGAATCTGAGACGTTACAGCGTTATCGGACACGTGGCAGCCAGTGATTGGTCCGTGGTTATGACGTTTTAGCAATATGGTAACGGCTCTACGAGACGTTTCCGTTGGCTATTTTGGAAACTTTGACCAATTCTTGGCTAATCTTGCTATTTTCCCTTTTTTCTTTTTTTACATGAAAAAGTATAGATATAAAAATAATATTGTGAAATAACCTTTGTCACGAAGCTTATGATCCGATATGTTAACTAGAAATAGTTTGGCATATGGCATGGCTAGCTGTAAACGAACTGAACGAACAAGAATAATGTCACACCCTGACTTTTGCGGAAGCGTGATTATGTGTGACTTGCTTAATATCATTGCATTCAACCATAACAAACAGCTATATGATAAAACCAGAGATGTTCATCCATTGATTAATTTTAAAACATTACAACTACATTGTTTTAGAATCCAAACATAGACTTCAAATCCAAGGTACAAACCATTCAAATTGTTTTAGAGTTCCGTAAGGACTCGATAAAAGACACTAATGAAAACTAGGCTTCGAAATATGTATCCTATCCAGGATAGGGTACATACTCCCAAACCATACGACACCGGATGACATCTTTTATTCCAAACAACACTTGAAAACTTCAACGCCCGCCAGATCCATATTTAGTTTCCTGAAATACATGTAGTTTGAAAACATCAACAAAAGTTGAGCGAGTTCATGTGTTTAGTGTGTGAGCTCGAATAAACTTTGTAATCATTGTAAGTAAGTATGTATTCGTAAACCCTGGTATGAAAGCAAACAAGGGGAACGGATCATTAATGGTTTGCAAGGCCATTAATATGTGTGACGTGATGCAGGAAGGCTCAAACCTAGCAGATTTTGCACCGGGCTTAAGTTTGAAGACATAGTCACCTCATGGGCCAAACCTCGGTCCTACTACGAGGATTAATGGTTTTAAGCGTTGTACCCACCACTCACATGATCAAGTAGTACCTTTCCTTAGCTAACCATACCACATGTATAAACGTTTGTAATCAATTTGTAACATGTACTTCACCCCCGAAGTTATAAAACAAAAACAGTTAAAGAAAAGGGGGGGGGGGGGGTCATGAACTCACGGTTTTGCGTTTTTCAATCCAACGTAACCCAAGCTGCTACTAGTGCGCACGACTACCTACAACGTACTACGGTCTATTAGACGAGCGGGTCGTGCCTTGACTTAGTATTAGTTAGTGTCTTTGAGTTACGTTTCTTTGTGTCATCAATATTATTCCAAGTTATATAATTATTTGTTAAAATAATAAATATTTCGACTTAAATTATATTTGTTAAATTTTGGAATAATAGTTAAAATAATATATTCTAACTTGTTACTTTTTATGTATTTACACATGTATATCTTTCACAAGGATGGGTGTATTTATATTCGTATTCTTATTCTTGTATATTTTTGCCAAGTATCGATGGCGTATTCTAGTGTATATTTATACGTACGAGAATACATATTTTTATTGTAATTATTAAGTATTCTTACTTAATTTTTGTATTAACTTTTCCGGAATAATATTTCTAATAAAACTCATCAATATATATTCTCAAAATATATATATTTAAGAGATATTACATAGAAAAATTATTTATAATTTTTCCCTTGGCAAAAATATTTATAAATCTCATACAAGTCTCAAAAATAATATATTTCCAAGTCTAACTTAGAAAATATATAAATCCATTTTTCTTCCAAAAATAATATATTTCATGTTTGTTTGAGAAAATATATATTTTCTTCCAAAAATAATACATCTTCTAATAATTCCAAGGAAAATATATTTTCTCCTTGTAAAAAATATGATATAATTGTGTAATAATTGTAAAAATCATATTTTTGTTCTCTTGATGTCAAAATACCATTTTCCAAAATATACTTATGAATAAAATTTCCGGAATATTTTTGTGAGTTATATTCCTCGTTCGGTTTCTCCAATATTTTGGGTATCCTTTGTATATTTATTCCTGTGAATTTTGGTAATATTTTGGATTGTAATTTTTGGTATTTTGATGAGTTATATTATTTCAAGTCCTAAAATAATATAATTAATACACATAATATACAAATAATCACACACATGGTGACATCTAAATATATATTTTCCTAAATACATATTTAGTCACTTTTATTTACAAAAATCAACCTCCAATACTTATAATTTTTGTAATAAAAATTATGGCAAACTTTATATGAAAATTCATGGTTTAAAATATGCTTATAAATATTTGTTCAAAAATATTTTTCTAAGTGTTTAATTTTTAGAAAATTTTTGCCACAGTTTCCCCTAAAAATGGAGGTTTCCATGCCTTCAAGGCATATCATTTTCTTTTGTAAATTAACACAATCAACAATAAATCAATCTACACTTACCAATTTGCCAAAATCAAGCATAAACTATTGCCTCATGAACTTGAAAATTTATAAAAATGTGTAGTAACTTACTAGTATATTTAGTAAGACTTGTTACCCTTTAAAGTGTGGTTGTTTATTTAAAAACATCATTTTTGAAGAATCTAGATCTTTACAACTTGTAATTACATTTTCTAAAAATGTTTATTCTTTGATTTTTCTTGTTAAATACATGTTCCTACACTTTATTAACCACCAAAAATGGGGTTTATTTATTTAAGAACCAAGATTAAGTAAACTTTGTATTTTTAACTTGGTTTCTTGAAAAATCATTCTTGAAATCTTAGATTTACAAGACTTATACTTTACTTTGATCATCACTTAACAAGAAATCAACTTATTCTTTCAAGTTCATGACTTTCATGAGGATGATCTATGGATCTTTAACATTTTCATCCTCTCATCTTGCTAGATTATGTTTTTAATCATTATCTAGGAAGATCATATGTTGATCTACATTATTAACATAAACAATCAATCATCAAGTAGCACAACAACACTAAACAACATGATTTCTTAAGATTTTAAGCTTATGTTCAAGTTTCAAGTTCAAGATTCTTGGTGTTCTTCATGTTTAACAACATGTATCATTCTTTAACCACTTAAACAAGATGTAAAATGAAGTGTAGAGTATTCTTACTACTAGCTCAAGGCTAGGGATGATCACTAGTTGATGAAGATGATAAATGTGGTGGATAAAAGTACAAGAGAAAGGTCATTCAACCTCCGAAAGCTCCAAGCTTCTTTGTGCACCTTCTAACACCTTTATATGTATATGGAATGGATGAAACTTGATTGAATGATGGTGGTGTGTCGTGATATGTGTTCGGCCGAAGCCAAGGGGAGAGGAAGAAGGAGAAAATTTTGAGTGAAGTGTTGAGAATGAAATGGTTATAGTCTTGAAGGTTTACTTATAATCCATAACTTCTTATTTTCTATTGGTTTTTACGTCTTTAAAGTTGAAGCATAATCTAATAATATAATCAAATAAAATCACATGTGGGGGCCACATGTTGGCCGTGAACTAGGTGGGGGGGGGGTCTTAGGCTAGGTAGTAACAACTAGTTAGTTTATATAGTTAGAAATCAAGTATTAGTTAGGTTTATTAGTTACTAGATGTTACATGATGTGTTAGGATGTTCGGGGATCATAACTAGCTTGGTAATGTTAAAACAATGCTTCTAGTGAAAATTTGGTGTTTCGGGTAGTGTCCGGTTGTTCGGTTAGTTACCGGTTCGTTAAGGTGCTAAATTATGCAGTTTAGTGTGCTTTATGTTACCTTTTGTGACAGTTTTGATTCCCGACACTTAGGAAAGTATTCTGGACCATTTAGCTATATTTCTGCATGATATTAAAGTGTTTAAATGCTGAATTTTGATGATTTCTGCAGAATTTTGCAGTTTATGTAAGTTTTAGGCACTTTCCGACACTTAAACTATCACTAGGAAGACAGTTTTGTGATCCTTACTTTCCTACACACTATACTAGTGTAATACTTGGTTTCTGGCTAATTCTGTATCTCAATACCATAACTGTCTATGTACTGAAATCCGTCAGCATTTTTCTGATTTGTCTGATAACTGTGCTGCCGGTGTTTCGTGCATCATTCGAATCAACAAAGTTTGCATGTAGTAATGATATGTCATTTGCAATATATGATGCACATGTATGTATGATAACAATAGTTAGAAAGCAATTCAAGTCATAAATTGTAAATCAGCACAGTCTTTAAGCATTAATCATTGTCTAATAATTGTATGAATGCATGCTATTTTGACAGTTGTCACATTCTCCCCCTGTTAAAAAAATTCCGTCCTTGAAATTTAATCTACATTAACTCCTTAGGGTTACCTTATGCGTGTATGGATATGAATAATACCAAAGTGATTAACCACGAAACCGAAACAAGACTTATTCGAATCAGGTGAATCCAAGGACATATTACAACAACAAGAACCCAATGGTTAAAAGGTATGTGTTTCAGAATTTGATGTCAAAGGATACAAGACGTCTAGATGTATAACCTTGTGTAACTTAGTTAACAGGGGTTCAACAAAAGAGGAGTTTCGACCGATAGAATTTCAAATGCTCATTTACAATATGCAAATGAGTTCTAGAAACATTAACATCCGCTAGATGAACTCAGAATCAACAAGCTCAAATGTAATAGTGACATGAGAATGATCTGTCAACTTTCGAACAAATGAATGGATAAAATTTGTGTGTTGACATTGTTGAATTGCGAGAATACACCGAAATGAAATACAACCGAATTTGGTGTATCATTGTCCTAATTCGTAGTTGCATTAGGAAAGTTTTAAATGACAAGTCGAATAAAAGTATGTGTAGTTTCGTGTGAAACGGTTGACCATGACTAGCACAAGCTACAAGTTTGTATCGATACCACAAGGTGTCGTAATGACATAATTCAATAGTAGCGGTGACCGAACGAGTTCACCGTGTTTGAAATCAAATGAAAGTGTAATGAAGCAAACCTGAAAATTTGATTCAAACGACATCGTAGGATTTTTCAATTGAATATAGGACACCAAAGAACTACTGTTTTCGATCGAAGATGAAAAATAATGAATACTGCAAGGCATTCGATCGATAATGAAAGAACCGTTAGGAGGTACACTAGAATATAAAATGAATTTATGTAGCATTGTCTTAACACACGATTGTGTTAAGACTGCTTTATTCATGATAAAACAGAACGAATTTAAAGCAAGCCAATGAGTAAATAATTAAATCCGTGTACGAGATGCGTAAACAAGATTAGCGCAAGCTTCAATTTAGTGAAAGCATCACCACCAGGTGTCGAAATCAACGAACGATTTAATGGAGTCGTAGACCAAACAAGTCTACTACGACTCGGAACAAAAGAAACATTTGCCAAAAATGCATTAGAATATGATGCTCTCAATACATCATATGGTGTTTTGAATTGAATATGCGAAATGGACAAGTTCAAGCAATTGACTTGGTTTCAGCGCAATCTGAAAATAACTATATGTATCGACAAGGGAATTTCGGCAATGTTACAAAGATAAACCATGTATGTAACTGGAAGGAAAAGAAATTTCAAGAAAGTTTTGTTGACTCAATATCAAGGGGTCGATACTTACAATAATGCAGATTATTCGAGACACAAGGCAATAACTGGATATAGTGAAATGATATTTGTAACTTTGATGAAAGCGATCATTAGAGGGGAAGCCATATGCGTAACAAACGATGCATGTGTATCATATAAAATGATCAAGAAATGAGGCAAATGAGTGTTTGCTCTAATGAAGAAAATTGTCATGATGCAACTACCATTAAGAGGAGCAGAGATGCAAAAATCTACTCGCTAGAAGCAAAAGTGGAAATTTCAATATAAGAATTTTGAGTACTTCACCTGTTCGGTTAACTAAAATAGCATATATGACAGAATAATGGTGTTTGCTTGAGTTAACGGACGTGGTTCCGAAGTGATAACCTTTAATGAGCTTTGGCATAAGTTCCCGAAGGTCCTAAGTACCTGTCTCCTGGGTTCTCCAAGTTTTTATTCTGTGTAAAACTGTTTTGTGCACCGTGTAGAAAACACAATATTGGCGTATGTTTAAAACAAATTGTTGATTCACTGTACTTTGGTATACTTCTTCCTAAATCCGCAGCTGGCGATAACCTGATCGAAGATCGATCTTGGAATAGTAGTCGGATCCTTGCAGTTGGTCGAATAAATCATTAACCCTTGGTGAGGGATACCGATTCTTGATGGTTAGCTTGTTTAGTTCCCGGTGGTCAATGCACATACGAAAACTACCGTCCTTCTTCTTGACAAACAGTACTGGAGCTCCCCAAGGCGAGAAGCTTGTTCTAATAAATCCTTTGTCTAGCATCTCCTGGAGCTGTGCTGACAACTCTTGCATCTCTGGAGGCACAAGTGGATAAGGTGCCTTGGCTACAGGCACAGCGCCCGAAACCAAGTCAATGTGGAATTCGACTTGTCGTTGAGGAGATAATCCTGGCAAGTCTTCGGGGAAGACTTCAGGATATTCCCTTACCACAGGGATATCTTTGAGCTTCTGTTCTTTGGCTTCTTTGTCCACGACATGAGCTATGAAGGCAACACATCCTTTACGCAAAACTTATGTGCTTTCAAACAACTAATAATTCGTAGAGGCGTATCCGGCTTCTCCCCGTGAATCACGCTCGTCTCTTCATTCGCCATCGGAATGCGGATAATCTTCTCATGGCATACAATCTCAGCTCGATTACTCGTCAACCAATCCATCCCAACCACGACGTCGAAGTTTCCCAATTCAGCTGGCAGAAGATCTATCGAAAACTCGCGCTCTCCAAGCTCTATCACACAGCCTTTAATCACTTCGTTGGCTTCAACTAACTTCCCATTAGCTAGTTCTATCGAGTATGGGATATCTAACTTACTAGCTACCAAACCAAGGACATTCTTAAAGTCTTGAGATACGAAGCTATAGTCGGCACTGGTATCAAATAGCACAGATGCAAGGTGTTGATTGGTAGGGAACGTACCAGTGACTTCGTTCGGATCCTGGCATGCTTCACGAGCCCCAATGTTGAACACTATTCCATGAGCTTGGTTATTCTTAGGGCAATCTTTCCTAAAGTGCCCCACGTTCCCACATTTGAAGCAACCTGGAACTCTACCATTATCGTTTCCGTCTTGGTTGTCATCATCATTTACTCCTTGTCTGGGATACTTCGCCCAACAGGCCATCCTTGTTGTGTCCTTCCTTTCCGCACCTATTACACTTAGGCCTCAGACATCGACCTTCATGGTGAAACTTGCACTCCTCACATCTTGGCTTAGTCCCCAAGTAAATCTTACCACCGGCCTGATTGTTTTTAGGGCAATACTTCCTGAAATGCCCTATGTCACCATAGTCAAAACAACTTTGACCACGTCCTTGATCATCACTATTTCCGCCTTGGTAGTTGTTGTTGTCGTTGTTTCCTCCGCGATTTCCGCTACCATTTTGACCTTCATTTCCATGCCCAGTACCACGCCAACACGTCTCCTTGTCATGCCCAACTTTGCCACAGTTATAACATTTTCCATATCTACATTTCCCGGTATGATGTCGTTGACAGTTGTCGCACTTAGGTAGGTTACCCATGTACTCTTTTCCCTTTTTGGCCTTGTTGTTGTTATTCACCCGAGCACCCTTTTGGAAATCAGTGAGCTTCCTTTTGTTCTTCTCGGATGACTCCGCATGAGTCTCCTTCTTCTCGTCAGGGGTTGAAAGTTTTTCCAATCTAATTGCTTCCTTAGTGAGCGCCATACTTAAGTCAATCACATTGATACTTGTTGGAGGCTTTGATGTCATCATCAATCTCAGAATCTGAGGCGCCAATCCCAGACGAATCGTTCTATCCTCTTAAACTCTGGTTCCACCAGATATGGAACAACTCGAGACAAGTCGAGAAGTCTCTGCACATATTCCACCACCTTTGGGCCTTCCATCTTCAGGTTCCAGAATTCAATTTCAAGCTTCTGGATTTCCGTCTGAGAACAATATTCCCTACACATCAACTCTTTCATCTCATTCCATGTCAAAGCATACGCAGCAACCTCGCCCAACATCTGAACCTGAAGGTTCCACCATGACAGAGCCCCATCTTGAAACAGTCCAGAAATATACGTGACTTGTTGCTCTGGAGTACAATTGCTCATTCGCAAAACAGAATCTGTATTCTCGACCCATCTCACAAAGGCTACGGCACCTCCAGTGCCGTCGAAATTCAGAGGCTTGCAGTCCAAAAACTGCTTGTAGGTACAACCTGCAACCCAGTAGCATCATTCACAGATAGCATTAGCCAAGCACGCTCGGAAATGTCCAAACGTATTGTAATGTGTCTTAGGTGACTTAAGCATTACCGTTAGGCGGGTTATTCCCTGAGGTACCTCCGCTGTGTCTGTAGCGAAGAACCTCGTGCCGTGCGATGGCCTGTGTGATGTACGCTTGTAATTCTGCCTCGGTCATGGTTAGCCGAATGATCTCTTGAGGAGGCATCTTTTAAGAAGGAGATTGGATTGGTCAGGTCTTATTTGCTAAATAGATGTATATAATTGTCTAGAGGTCGCATGTACATACACATAATAAATCATCATATCAAACAATCATGCAACGACACAATCATAACATAAATAAGTAATCCAACAATGTGTTTAGTGAGAACATGACGATTGAGCTTTCATTAATTATCGACCACGGTTACATTGTTTACAAAAGGGTTTCATATCAAAAGGGACACAGGGTCACACTACCCTTGTCCAACCAGTCTACCAATCTCCAAAAGTCATGCAATCAAAAGGGTGGTCTCCAAAAGGCTTCACAAGCTCGGCTCAATAGTGGTGCTCTCACCATGAGTAATGTAATCTGCATAAGACCAAAAACCTACTGTACTGATGGCGGAGGAGGATGAGGGAGGAAAATCAAACTGAGAACATGTGCGAGCTCCTCCTCGAGTTTGCACACATGACGAAGCAAGTAACAGACCAGCTGCTCAACAGTAAGAAATCCAGCATCAAGCTCTAGAAAAGGAGTAAGAGGAGCAGGTGGACGTGCAAAAGGAGACGGTGATGAACGTGGGGGAATAAAAGTAGTCTGACAAGGACACGGTAGGGGACGCGGTGTCGACTCAAGCTCTAAGACTTTGCGACTCATAACTTCAAATCTAAGCTGAAGCAAATAAAGTAACTCATCCTGTGTATAGCCACAAAATGAGAGGGATGGTAGGGGTCTGAGGTCAGCATGGAATACGGTGGGGACCATCGGAATGGCTCATCAAGTGGTGAAGAAGTAAATGGAGCAAACGGTGCAGACTGAGGGATCTGTGGAAAAGCTGCTGAAACATAGGGATCATGACTAGGCTGCTGGCCTGAAGTACCTTCCCCTGGACGGGGTGCGGGTATGTCCTGCAATAAAACGATGGGTAAATCAACACGATGGACATCAGACTCCATAGGGTGAAAAGGAGCAACATCAGCGGGTGCGGGTGCAGGAACAAATGGCTCAACAACAGGAGGGTCAACAGGTGCAGGAACTGGGTCCGGTATAAGGGGTGCAATGTCTGGTAAACCAAAAGGTACAGGGTCAGGTATCGGCTCAGGATCAGCAGGTGCAACATCAGGCTGATCAAAAGGATCAAGACCTAGCTCAGGATCAAGCTCAGGGTTGTGTGGAGGAGATGGTGCAGCTGACATAGCAGTGTCATCATCAGAATAAGTAGCATAACGCCGTAATCCGACTGCTCGTAAAGCTGAAGTCGTCACAGACTCAAAGGAATCTGAGACAGAGTGCAAACTATAATCAGAGGATAACTCAATAACAGGAATCTCAAGAGGTGGGACCGCAATGACATCCTCAGCTATCTCTCCATCACCCTGGGTGCCAACAGGAGGACCATCAACAAACAAATCAACGTCATTGTCAAACAGATCGTCAAAAGGCTAATCCTCGGGAGGAATGACCACGGGAGGAACAGGAGCGAGGATTGGAGCCACGATGTGCTCGTCATCAGGATGTCCAAGGATGAGATGATCATGGACTGGAATAGGAATGAGAAAAGGATCCTCGTCTGGAATACCATCAGCAAGCGGTAAGTCATCTCCAAAATCAGGTAACGTGAATGGCTGAAAGTCATCCTCGTCGTCAGATAACATGTCTGGGTCGCTCTCAGTATCGGATGTAAAGATCTCTGGCTCCGGTGTGATCGCGTCATCGGAAATAATAGCCATAGGGTCATCAGTGTCGGACAATCCGCTCTCGGATGAAGACATAGTGCCTGTAACATAACATATGCACATATATCAACCGCTATCACTTAGTATGCAATCAAAGACAATGCATCATGAAATCATGTATCCTCATCATTCCTCACAAATCCTTTATATCCTTCCTAGTCTCCCAGACTAAACCACAATTGTAAACCTTGCAATCGTGTTTCTTGTCTTTTCTTTGTAAAAATGTTTGTTCCGTGGATCTGGGCGTTTCGTGTATGCAATGAAAACATGTTGTCAAAATATTTTTCGTGAGAGCCCTAATGATTGGAGTCTAGAATCGAGAAAGAATCCTAGTTCGCTACAATCTAAGCTCCGATACCAAACTGTCACACCCTGACTTTTGCGGAAGCGTGATTATGTGTGACTTGCTTAATATCATTGCATTTAACCATAACAAACAGCTATATGATAAAACCAGAGATGTTCATCCATTGATTAATTTTTAAAACATTACAGCTACATTGTTTTAGAATCCAAACATAGACTTCAAATCCAAGGTACAAACCATTCAAATTGTTTTAGAGTTCCATAAGGACTCGATAAAAGACACTAATGAAAACTAGGCTTCCAAATATGTATCCTATCCAGGATAGGGTACATACTCCCAAACCGTACGACACCGGATGACATCTTTTATTCCAAACAACACTTGAAAACTTCAACGCCCGCCAGATCCATACTTAGTTTCCTGAAATACATGTAGTTTGAAAACATCAACAAAAGTTGAGCGAGTTCATGTGTTTAGTGTGTGAGCTCGAATAAACTTTGTAATCATAGTAAGTAAGTATGTATTCGTAAACCCTGGTATGAAAGCAAACAAGGGGAACAAATCATTAATGGTTTGCAAGCCCTTTAATATGTGTGACGTGATGCAGGAAGGCTTAAACCTAGCAGATTTTGCACCGAGCATCAGTTTGAAGACATAGTCACCTCATGGGCCAAACCCCGGTCCACATGGGTGTGGGATCGCTACACCCAAATAGATCTATCACTCATGTCTCTTGGTCCTACTACGAGGATTAATGGTCTTAAGCGTTGTACCCACCACTCACATGATCAAACATCACCTTTCCTTAGCTAACCATACCACATGTATAAACGTTTGTAATCAATTTGTAACATGTACT
Organism: Helianthus tuberosus; assembly: GCA_030545235.1. Taxonomy (NCBI): domain Eukaryota; kingdom Viridiplantae; phylum Streptophyta; class Magnoliopsida; order Asterales; family Asteraceae; genus Helianthus; species Helianthus tuberosus. The sequence continues at coordinate 43,101,292 of CM060358.1, read as the reverse complement.
TCACCCCCTAAGTCGTAGAACAAAAAAAGTTAAAGAAAAGGGGGTCATGAACTCACGGTTTTGCGTTCTTCAATCCGACGTAACTCAAGCTGCTACTAGTGTGCATGACTACCTACAATGTACTATGGTCTATTAGACGAGCGGGTCGTGCCTTGACTTAGTATTAATTAGTGTCTTTGAGTTACGTTTCTTTGTGTCATCAATATTATTCCAAGTTATATAATTATTTGTTAAAATAATAAATATTTCAACTTAAATTATATTTGTTAAATTTTGGAATAATAGTTAAAATAATATATTTTAACTTGTTACTTTTTATGTATTTACACATGTATATCCTTCCCAAGGATGGGTGTATTTATACTCGTATTCTTATTCTTGTATATTTTTGCCAAGTATCGATGGCGTATTCCGGTGTATATTTTTACGTACGAAAATACGTATTTTTATTGTAATTATTAAGTATTCTTATACTTAATTCTTGTATTAACTTTTCCGGAATAATATTTCTAATAAAACTCATCAATATATATTCTCAAAATAGATATTTAAGAGATATTACATAGAAAAGTTATTTATATTTTTTCCCTTGGCAAAAATATTTATAAATCTCATACAAGTCTAAAAAATAATATATTTCCAAGTCTAACTTTGAAAATATATAAATCCATTTTTCTTCCAAAAATAATACATCTTCTAATAATTCCAAGAAAAATATATATCTTCTTTTTCCAAAAATAATATATTTTCTTGTTGTAAAAAATATGATATAATTGTGTAATAATTGTAAAAATAATATTTTTGTTCTCTTGGTGTCAAAATACCATTTTCCAAAATATACTCATGAATAAAATTTCCGGAATATTTTTGTGAGTTATATTCCTCGTTCGGTTTCTCCAATATTTTAGGTATCCTTTGTATATTTATTCATGTGAATTTTGGTAATATTTTGGATTGTAATTTTTGGTATTTTGATGAGTTATCTTATTTCAAGTTCTAAAATAATATAACTAATACACATAATATACAAATAATCACACACATGGTGACATCTAAATATATATTTTCCTGAATACATATTTAGTCCCTTTTATTTACAAAAATCAACCTCCAATATTTAAAATTTTTGTAACAAAAATTATGGCAAACTTTATATGAAAATTCATGGTTTAAAATATGCTTGTAAATATTTGTTCAAAAATATTTTTCGAAGTGTTTAATTTTTAGAAAAATTTTGCCATAGTTTCCGTAAAAATGGAGGTTTCCATGCCTTCAAGGCATATCATTTTCTTTTGTAAATCAACACAATCAACAATAAATCAATCTACACTTACCAATTTGCCAAAATCAAGTATAAACTATTGCCTCATGAACTTGAAAATTTATAAAAATGTGTAGTAACTTACTAGTATATTTAGTAAGTCCTACTACCATTTAAAGTGTGGTTGTTTATTTAAAAACATCATTTTTGAAGAATCTAGATCTTTACAACTTGTAATTACATTTTCTAAAAATGTTTCTTCTTGGATTTTTCTTGTTAAATACACGTTCCTACACTTTATTAACCACCAAAAATGGGGTTTATTTATTTAAGAACCAAGATTAAGTAAACTTTGTATTTTTAACTTGGTTTCTTGAAAAATCATTCTTGAAATCTTAGATTTACAAGACTTATACTTTACTTTGATCATCACTTAACAAGAAATCAACTTAATCTTTCAAGTTCATGAGTTTCATGAGGATGATCTATGGATCTTTAACATTTTCATCCTCTCATCTTGCTACATTATGTTTTTAATCATTATCTAGCAAGATCATATGGTGATCTACATCATTAACATAAACAATGAATCATCAAGTAGCACAACAACACTAAACAACATGATTTCTTAAGATTTTAAGCTTATGTTCAAGTTTCAAGTTCAAGATTCTTGGTGTTCTTCATGATTAACAACATGTATCATTCTTTAACCACTTAAACAAGATGTAAAATGAAGTGTAGAGTGTTCTTACTACTAGCTCAATGCTAGGGATGACCACTAGTTGATGAAGATGATAAATGTGATGGATAAAAGTACAAGAGAAAGGTCCTTCAACTTCCGAAAGGTCCAAGCTTCTTTGTGCACCTTCTAACACCTTTGTATGTATATCGAATGGATGAAACTTGATTAAATGATGGTGGTGTGTCGTGATATGTGTTCGGCCAAAGCCAAGGGGAGAGGAAGAAGGAGAAAATTTTGAGTGAAGTGTTGAGAATGAAATGGTTATAGTCTTGAAGGTTTACTTATAATCCACAACTTCTTATTTTCTTTTGGTTTTTATGTCTTTAAAGTTGAAGCATAATCTAATAATATAATCAAATAAAATCACATGTGGGGGCCACATGTTGGCCGTGAACTAGGTGGGGGGGGGGGGGTCTTAGGGTAGGTAGTAACAACTAGTTAGTTTATATAGTTAGAAATCAAGTATTAGTTAGGTTTATTAGTTACTAGATGTTACATGATGTGTTAGGATGTTCGGGGATCATAACTAGCTTGGTAATGTTAAAACAATTCTTCTAGTGAAAATTTTGGTGTTTCGGGTAGTGTCCGGTTATTCGGTTGGTTACCGGTTCGTTAAGGTGCTAAATTATGCAGTTTAGTGTGCTTTATGTTACCTTTTGTGACAGTATTGATTCCCGACACTTAGGAAAGTATTCTGGACCATTTAGCCATATTTCTGCATGATATTAAAGTGTTTAAATGCTGAATTTTGATGATTTCTGCAGAATTCTGCAGTTTATGTAAGTTTTAGGCACTTTCCGGCACTTAAACTATCACTAGGAAGGGAGTTTTGTGATCCTTACTTTGCTACACACAATACTAGTGTAATACTTGATTTCTGACTCATTCTGTATCTTAATACCACAACTGTCTATGTACTGAACTCCGTCAGCATTTTTCTGATTTGTCTGATAATTGTGCTGTCGGTGTTTCGTGCATCATTCGAATCAACAAAGTTTGCATGCAGTAATGATATGTCATTTGCAATATATGATGCACATGTATGTATGATAACAATAATCAGAAAGCAATTCAAGTCATAAATTATAAATCAGCACAGTCTTTAAGCATTAATCATTGTCTAATTGTACGGATGCATGTAATTTTGATAGTTGTCACAAATAAGACCTTATTCGTATTTGTTTGTTTAGGATGCGGGGTGTGGGGAGTGGGTTGGGGAGGTGGAATCCCTAAAACGCTTGCTAGACAACACCGGGGTATCGTTGGCCATGGTGTTGCCCCGCTGGCGTGGAGATTGAGCCTGGCGTGGTGGTGGTGGTGGTGGGGGGGGGGTGGCAGTGTGACATGGCTGGCTTTGATTGGCTGGTTAGATATAGCCATTTGGGGGTAGCCGTTGGGGGTGGCGGTTACATATGGTAACTTAAATTTAAAAAAAAATTACATTTTTTTACCTATAAATACTCACCCAAACCCAAACCAAAAATTACATTGCCCATTCTTCTTCCACCAAATCCAAACCAAAATGTCGACAATGGTGCATTGGACCGAAGAGGAAGAAATCGCACTTGTTACGTCAATTGTCGACGCCCAACGTACTCTCTGACGTGGTCAAACCGCGTATTGGGGGCGAGCGTTCCAACAATACCAACAACACGTCGAGAACACGCATCACAACTTAAATGCGTGTCAACACAAATGGTGTGAGCTCAAACCGAGGTTGGATCGGTATAAAGTTTACTTCGACCGTATCCCTGTGGATGACTTGACCTACGACGATCGAGTGGAGATCGTGAAGATCGAGTACAGGCACGACGGGAATACGAAGTTTAAGTGGGTTCCCCACTTTAATATTTACCATACTTTGTATTTTTTTTGTAGGATTTAATATTTAGAATTTAATAAGTAGTTTTATTTTTTATTTTTTAGGATTATGTAACTTTTTTCAAATTAATATAAGTTGTGTTTTTTATATAATTGTCAACATTAAAAAAAAAAAAAAAAAATAAACCACATGGCACCCCAACGCCGGCCTGGCCACGCCACTCTCACACCCACTTTTTTGGGTGTGGACTGGTGGAGCCCACATCTGCCACGTGGCGAGCAATGCCCCCAACCCAAGCCCCTCAACACCCACTGTCTAAGAATTATATGTGTTCACAAACTGTTTATGAACGTTTATAGAACAAAATTTTATGTTCGTGTTCGTTTGTTAAAGAAATAAACTTGTTCGTGTTCGTTTGTTAATTTTATGCAACAGACAAAAACAAACTTTGATGAATACAAATAAGCACAAACTAATGTTCATGAACATAAATAGAAACAAAGGAACACAAATCTAACCCTAGCAAAATTTTAAGTTTTTGATTATTCATCATTTTCGTACTTAGTAAACTTTATTTCTTTATACACGCGTATTCATTATTCTACATGTTAGCAAAATAGTTTTAACTTAACACTATTACCGGAACAAACATTGGTGATATTTGTCTTACTTTGTACGGAAATTTACGCATGTTTTAGACTTTTATAAAAGTTTAAGATTTGATACGTCGTCTAGCATCTACAATAAATATTATTTGCTAAATTTTATAATAATTATTGACTAATATTATTTATTTACTAATTTAGTATAAAAACTCCTAAACTCACACCAAACTTTTATAAAAATATAACACGATATATATAAAAAAAGGGATGCTCCTTCCATGCCCACTTTTTTTAGAACATGGTTTACCTAATAAACCACCAGACACATGTCCTCCATGCATTTCATCCTTGCCACAAATTAATCTTGGTTTGACACCTAGATGACACCAATCCTCATCTTAGAACACTGTTGGACACTTCTCCACCTCTCATGTCTCCTCCATTGCTATAAATAGCCACCTTAAGTCTCATAATTTTCATCCCAAACTCAAACAAATACTCTTCACTCTAAGAAGTCTAGTGTAAGCTCTTTTCTTCTACCTTGCAAGCCTCTCCTTTGGTCTTTTAAAGTTACATTCTGAAGTAAGTAATTCCCAACAAAACCGTTGTTTGTTTATATTGTTCTTTATATTGGTGTATATTTTGTATGTTCGCCACTGTGCGAATAGGCTAGATAGAGCGTGTGTTGAATATTGTATAGATTAGCGTGAAAACGACCCAGATTTGTATGTATTGAAGCCCTTTCGCACGAAAGGCGCTTTCGTGCGAAAGGAGCCTCTTTCCCACTCGCACGAGAGAGCCCTCTCGTCCTAGGTGGTTTGGACGAATGGGGATTGCCTATAAATAGGGCATGGGGGCTCCTCATTTCATAAGTTTTGGTTCCTAGAGGAGAAATGGTGGCGAAATTTCTCTAGAATTTCCCCAGCTTGTAAAAGATGTAAACTCTTTCAGTATGAATGAAACAAGCATTCAACCAATGACTATTCTGCTTCTACTCATTTCTTATCAATAATATTCTACCAAATCGATTCTATCGGGGCCAAAACTCCATCTAATCCCGCCGGATCCTGGACTATCAATTGGTATCAGAGCTACGAGACCGATTCAATCGATCTAGCAGTTGATTGAATCACCTACGCTCGTGAATTTTGGATTTTTAGGGGGTTTAGACATAAAACATCAAATTGAAGGTCAATTCACAGATGGATTTTGAAATTGAAGACATCATTAGATTCGTAATTGATTTTTGCACATATCTGTGAAGTTTCATCATGAAATTCGCAGAAATAAAGATTCTAGATCGAAAAATGTGATTAGGAATGTTCGTGAGATTGGATCAGTCTCTTTCGCGCGAAAGAGCTCTCCCATTCGTACGAGAAGGCCTCTCGGACGAGAGGAAATCCCCCATTCGTTCAGAAAGCCGTTCGTTCCAAAATCAGCCCATTCGAACGAATGGGTTAAATGCCTAAAGAAAGCATTTTTTGATTGCAATGATGAGACGAGTGTCCAGAAAAAATTTTGTGATTGAAATTTTTTTGAGTTTTTAACTACTAAGATGAGTTGTTCGGGGACACCGTCCGGAGCTTCAGAGAACAGATTTGATGATGCGATCACAGATTATGGAAAATAGTGGGATAGTCATGATACTGGTGCAGAATGATTATCATTTGGGTTATCTGACTATTAATGGGCCGTAACGAAAAATCCGCAATGATGAAAAACTGACTTTTGGAGGCCAAAATGACACATTTTCAGTATAGTCGAGTTTTTCAGAGTTAAAAGAGGACTGAATTGCCTAGTTTGAAGGGGAATTTAGTGATAATAGGTTTAGAGAAGTCATAATTTGCAAAAATGAGGGAGAATAAAAATTTCATAGAATATATTGAAATTCCAGCATTTTTGAAATTCGTGACATGCAACAGTATTCGGGTGGTTCCGACTTCAGATTGTCCGGAGATGCATAGGATCTGGATTCGTGATTTCGTGATCATAGGAACTTCAGATTCTACAGATCAGAGTTAGATTGACGTCCTAGGGTTTGAGTCTCGGGTCTTCGTCAAGTCGGTCAGCAAGATTAGCCTCAAGAGATGCAACTGTATTGTGGATACTTCTAAGATATCACAACCTTGTGATAGTCTAAAGTGTCAAAATGGTTAATCTTCGAATAGAGGAATTGTTTTTCGGACTAACTGCCGGGGAATGATGATGTTTGTTGATTAAGTTGCTGCCGGAACTAGCGGAGAATACTATACATCTGTTTTCGTGAAAGAAGAGGAAGAATGTGAATTTGATCATGTATGAATGTTTCTAAGATCTGAATGTGTTACCAGATGATTTGTTATCCGATGAAGATTTGCTGATTGTGGAAATTACCGTTTACACTGATCAATCATTTAGGAGGTGCTTAAAGATGATTACGGAAAACAAGATTTCAGTTTTTCATGGGTATTCGTAAACTTGAAGTTTACCGGTGTGGTGTTCGAAGTTTTTATCAATTGTCGGTTGGGTTTTTGAAAATCTGAGTATCTAGCAGCCGGAATGCGAGATGGAGCTGAAATGGTAAATAAAAAACCGAACACGGAGGTGGTTAAAGCCGAAACAGAGAAGCTGCATTGATAAGTTACAAGTTGGTGATTATTCGTGAAGATTGTAGTACAACAAATCAGAGAAGGTCGGGAACCGTGCAAACAAAGGCCTGAAGATTAATTTCAGGGGGAATTGGTGTATAACGAAGATAATGCAAGCCCGAATCATTAATCAAGGGGGAATCAATTGAAGATTTCAAGATGCCTGATTGAAGTTGCAGAATATTCAAAACACGGCTCTAAGTTTTCAAAGATCAAGATTTGACAGTGACGGCCAAGGGGGAATCTGTTGGTGCATATTTTGTATGTTCGCCACTATGCGAATAGGCTAGATAGAGCATGTGTTGAATATTGTATAGATTAGTGTGAAAACGGGTCGGATTTGAATGTATTGAATCCCTTTTGCATGAAAGGCGCTTTTGTACGAAAGGAGCCACTTGCCCACTCGCACGAGAGAGCCCTCCCATCCCAGGTGGTTTGGACGAATGGGCATTGCCTATAAATAGGGCATGATGGCTCCTCATTTCGTAAGTTTTGGTTCCTAGAGGGGAAATGCTGGCGAAATTTCTCCAGAATTTTGCTAGCTTGTAAAAGATGTAAACTCTTTGGGTATGAATGAAGCAAACATTCAACCAATAACTATTCTGCTTCTACTCCTTTCTTATCAATAATATTCTATCGAATCGGTTCTATCGGGGCCAAAACTCCGTCTAATCCCGCCGGATCCTGGACTATCACTTTATAAAAATTTTTGCTATTCTTGCACTATTATCCTTTGTTTTGCACTTTATTCTAATACACATTAATCTATACATTTTATCATCTATGATCTTAAGACATGTTTTAAATTTTATTTACGCATAAAAACTTTAAAAACGACCAATGGGAATACATAAATGTTCTTTTCGTTTTGGACAGATTCTGTGTTGTCACTTTAGACGACCATAACTTGGTCAAAACTTAAACAAATGAAGTAAACTCTTACTGCATGATTAAGTACATTAAAATACAGTTTCAACGATATATAATACGCTTAAAAACACTTCCGTTTGGACCCTCAACCATTTAAAACCAAACTGAATCATCAAACTGAATGATCTGTAAAGATCCATAGCTTTGACCATTTTCCGAGTTCCAAACAGAAACACTTTCTAAATGAAAGTTGTAGAACACATTCTTATTTAGTAGACTGGAATTTTTCATAATTTTTCGACGTCGTTTACTATTTTTAAAATGTAAAATGAAAACAAAATAGAAAGTTGTTAAAATCAATATTTTTCCAAAAACTAAACGATTTACAATTTATCAAGGGTTCTTCAACCAATACCATCTAAAAACACCATCATAACAAATTCAAAACCTTAATGAACGATCCTTATTATTGTGATTTACTTGTAATATTTGAGAATGCGCGAACTCATCATCAATTATCAAGGTGAGTATGTAGTCGTCCCCTTTTTACATTTTAAATTTCGGGGTGAGTCATATGTTACAACTATTTTCTTAATGCAATTCAGCTACGTTATGACATATGTGATTACTATCTGCTCTCTGTGTGTAAAACTTGTGTGGTAAACCAATGTCTATAACCAAGTACATTCATTAACAATGATCAAGCCGACCGGTAGTAAATTATAGCGCTATAGGTGTGACGACCCATTCCTGCTTCAAGTGTGTGTGGTGTTCTAGAAGACCCATTGTGGAATGAAAGAAACCGAGCTATGAGTTATAAGATAAACCCTTGGGGTTTATCCTACCTGTCAACTAAGGTTTGAATGTACCTCTTTTACTTGGAAATCTTTTTTTGGGTCTTTCTACTCAATTAGATAAAACCCTTGTATTTCCATGCCAAGCCACATCGTGTTGACACAAATTGCTTAGTTATACATTATAACACCCGTTATTTTAGATCGAATCCTATAGTGACATGTATCTAGAAATTCTTCATATAATTCAAATATGTGAAGGAGAGAAATTATAAAGATAAAAAAAAATATTAATAATGATAATAATAATAATAATAAGAATAATAACCACAACAACAACAATACGTTGAGGGGCTAAATCTGCCTTAAAGGCGGATTATAAGTTCCGAGGTCTCCTTACGACCGTAAGAACTACCCTATGCGGTACACAAGGGGGGATGTAAATATTCTTCTTTTACCAAGGGTCCTTACGGACCGTATAAGCTTTATGCTTACAGCCCGCGAGGACTTTCAAATTCTGTAAGGGGGAGAAACCCCTTAAGGACCGTAAGGCTTCACCACTTACGGTCAATAAGAGGTGCGCTGGCAACAAACTTTTGGCTGCATAGCAGCCTTGCTGCATATTTGACACCTTAACACCTCCATTGCCACCCTTAACCACATTGCACCACCTCTGACACTAATCACTCTCTAAACACATTATAGGACACTTGACATGTTCTTAGCCCATCTTGATTCGTATAAATGGCCCCATAGCTCACTAGTTTATGCACACCATTCATTTATTTGACTCTCAATCCCTTATGGAGCTTGCTTCTAAGAAGCGTCCTTTCCAAATTCTAAGTGTTTCCTATATCACTAGTAAGTATTCTTTCGAGTCGATTTCAGTTTATTAGTTAGATATTAGCCAAAAGTCAAGCAGTTTGACTTTCGGTTCTGACAATTTTGGTTAAGTCAAAGTTCAAATTGAACTTTGTAATGTGATAGTAAAAATGAAGGTGTTAATACCTTGTGATTACACCCTTTGATCATCACGTTTAGTAGGCGAAATGACGAGTCAAACTTGTATAAAATAGAAGTAAATACGCCGATTTAGCACATTACGACGAATGATCTTTTAAGCATTAAAACTATAAGTTTTAACATTATAACAGTTTATATAACATTATAGAACTTGTTTTTATCATGTTTAACTCGTCATAATTAGTTTAGTTTTCAATTCCATGTCGAAAGTCAAACAATCTGACTTTTGCTTTGACTTTCGATTCTGACTCATTTGGTCAACCTTATAACCCAATCAAACCCGACTACATGATCGTAAAAATATAAAGTATAATCCTCTGTGATTATACCTTCCAGTTATCATGTATAGACGGGTAAATTGACGAGTCAAATATATATTAATTAAAATGTCAAAAATGCCCTTTTGGCATAAAATGGTTTTGAACTAATCTAAACTATATTCTGACTTTAAGACAGATTTATTAACATTATAAAATATGTTTTGAAATGTCAAACTCATCATAGACCCATTTCAACCATCTGGAACCGCTTTTACGTGCAAGACTAGTTATAAGAACACAATTCGTATAAACTAGTCATAACGGGTCGGTTGTTTTCAAAACCATTTCAAATCAGAATGTTTGGTTAAATAACCCATATCTAAGGAGGCTTCGCACTCGGAAGGATTTAAACCACATTCTATCCGGTCAACGCTTAATATAGCAAAACTGAACAAAATTTTAAGTAACGGGTCAAGTCAAATGACTTACTAATGACTCATGAAAATTCTAATGGATAACAAACTTGAATTACGACTTTGCTTCGAATGAGTAATTTGTGAATTTATTTCTAAGCGAAGGTAAATACTCTTAACCTATTTTATTTAAAAAATGGGATATGACATTAGCTACTTGGAGTGGGTATTATATAAATGGGCAAATTCTTTCATAAATGTAAGAACTTGGTTTAATCCGTATTTATTGAATAACATTAAACACTTGGGGGTTAATAGTACCATGTCTGGACGTCCCGACTCATCAATTAGGAATGGCCATATAAAATATGTGCAGGGTAGTAGGCATACACCCGGAAGACATTATATTAAAGATGGTGCGTACCATAATCAAATACCACCATAGATTTCTGGTACCCGACTGTATAACAAGCGTGTAAAACTAGTGACAAGAAATCTATCCGAAGAAATAATAAAATGATTACCTGCGGGTTTTCATAATATATATATATATATACATACATATATATATACATATATATATATATATATATATATATGGGATGGATCTTGAAAAAACTAGTTTAAATGAGAAAACCAAAAAACTAACTAAAAAGCCTAAAAAACATACCAATTTTTTTTTAATTTTTTATAAAAAAATCGCAGGTTTTTATTGTTGGTGCAGTTGTCTGTCGACTACATCTTAGTTCGAGTCTTAGGTTAGGGCTTATTATACGAGAAAATATGAAAATGTATGTAATTAGGGTATAGGTCCGCTTATACGTACATGTCCGTATATGGGAACCTACCTGGACAGGTCCGCTTATATGTCATGTCCGTATATGGGAACCTATCTGATCAGGTCCGCTTATACAGGTCCGCTTATACGTACATGTTCATATAAGCGAACCTATGTCTCCTATATATAGGTAGGTCATTCAAGCGGATCTAGTAGGAGCAGTTAGATTGTATTAAGGCGAAGCCCTGCCAGTTTGTCTCCAGAGCTTGTATATTGTTAGAAGATCAATAAAAGAGACATTAAATAGTGAAATCAAGCTAAACAAAGACTGAACCAATGAATTCCGCCTATGATTCAGTCTGAGCACTCTTCTGATCGACTCGTCAGGTCGCATAACGATCCTACAAGTGGTATCAGAGCTCAGGAGGAAGAGTTCTTCCTCTTTAGTTCGTTTTCGTTCAAAATTTCTGATTTCTACACCTTCTTTCATCAGTTCAGGGAGTTTTACCGGTCAAAATTGGATCAAAATTTCACAGATTGTATGTTATTGGACATAGACAAACCCTGGAAAGTTTTGGACCAAAATACGGATTAAAAATGACCTAAAACTTCTCGTGAATAGGTTCCGCTTTTATGGCACTATAGAGGTCCGCTCATAGGAACATATTTGATCAGGTCCGCTCCAAATTACCTCACAGGTCCGCTTTTACGACCAGGTTTGTTGTAGTTCCGCTCAAGAGGTCCGCTCATAGGGACTTGATTGTTGAAGGTTCGCTTTAGAGGTCCGCTTTTAGGGACATATTGTGTATAGGTCCGCTTCAAATTGCGTGTAAGGTCCGCTTCAGTGAACAACAAACAGGTCCGCTTGATTGAACATCACATAGGTCTGCTTATTTGACATTGGGTACTTTCGCTTTTCTGTCACATCTTCAGAGATCCGCTTATTTGAACAAGTCTGGTTCGCTCTTGTGTCAACAAACCTTGAAAAGAAAATCACGAGTTAGTGTGTCAGTTGATAACATGTGAATTCAGATTAAGCGGCCCAATCTTTATTCAACAACAATTGAAAGTTGTTAGCTAGTTCAAAAAAGAATTCAAAGTTGCATGTGATTCTTATAAATTCACATGTGTTGTCGGTTGGTATGTGAACAAGATTTAAGTATACTTTTGAATTAGTTGGATAAATTCAAGCTACCGGCCCAATCAGAAGTTACATATTACAAAAGGCTTTTTGATTCTTACGGCCCAAATTATAAATCGACTAGAGTGCTCTAGCCCATATTTCGTGGCCCAAGTAAATCAATTCTTTTATCTCATTAAACTTTTCGAGATAGCAATCAGCTCACATTAGTTCACCAGAAATAAGAAGTTTAGTGTGTTAAGTTGTTAATTTGCTTGAAACTTGGACTTTTGATTTCGCGTGAAGTTTGTTGTTTTGCAGGTTGCTATTCCGCTTGAATCGGATTGTTAGAAAAATGGCAATGGTCTTTGATGAACAGGAAAACAATGATCTTAAAAGGTTAAATGATTGGTATCGAGGATTTTTCAGTAGTTCCTATCAGAAATTGCCCAAAGAGGTTTGGAGTAAACGTTTCGAATGTTTTCTTAGTAAGGAAGATGAGAAATTGGATGATTTGGAAAAGCGTTTTGATCGTTTGATGGACTATTTGAAAGAAAATCAAATAGTAATATCAGAAGCTGAAATGGTATCAAAGTTTGCTAATGGATTACCTGCTGAATGGGATGTTTTTTTGGAAAATCTGAGAGAAAATTCAAGTTTTTCAAAATTATCTCTGAATAAATTCATCAGTAAACTGAAAAATCATGATTATGAACTTTATCAAAAGAAGAGAGATGTGTTGGATAAGATAAAAATGAATTTAGAAGATTTGAATTTAGACGTGATATATGAAATAAACAAAAGAATAAATGTTTGTTGGGCAGCGAAAATAAATTTGATGTATGATATGAAAAGGGGTTGTTATATTGATGATAATGGAAATCCTATTGATCTTGTTACAATCTTTGGTGCAGGTACATATAAGATAGAGAAAGAACAAGATCCAAAGAATGAAGAATCTGTGAAGAATGAATTTTCAAATTCTGAATTAGTGTGCTCCAAATGTGACAACTTTAAGACTAACAATGACAAACTCTTGAAGGATGCGGAATGTCTGACATTGGAAGTCAAGAAGTTGAAAGATGAGAAGCAAGCTGATATTAAACAGATTCTAGATTTACAGGGAAATTGTGAAAAGCTGAAAACTGAAAATGACAAACTGTTAAGTAATTTGAACAGTTTGACATCTGAAAACAAGGTTTTGAGAGAGAAAGAAAAAGACTTTGAAAGCAAAAAGAAATCTTCAGAAAATGAAGATTTCTGGATAAAGCTTGAGAATAAGAATTTGAAAGCTAATGAAACAAAGTTTCAAGAACAGATAAAGGTTTTGGAAAATGAAAAGTCTGTTCTTGAAAACATGAAGAATGAGAATGAAAAATCAATCAAGTCTCATCTTGAAAGAATATCTCAGCTTGAAAACGAAGCTGAGAATTCAAGAAACAAGATTGATGAACTTGAAAAGAAATTGAAAGGTTTTGTGACTTCATTAGATAGTTTGAATTTTCCCTGTCCAAAACCGATCAATTCAGTTCCAATAAGTGACAATGTCACAAACTTTGACAATGTCAAAGTTGAAGATTGTGATGAGAAATCTGATGATGAAAAAGATAAAATGAAGAAAAAGAATTTATTTTTGAAGTTAAAAGAAAAGTTTCAAGAAACTGTTCCGCAATCAACTAAAAAGGGAGAATGCTCTAAGCAAAAACCGTTGAAGAAGAAAGTGGAACAAAAACAAAAAGAGAAAATTTTGAAAAATGTACAAAAAGATAATAAAAGCTCATCAGATCGATCATCCAATCGCAATGAAAAATTACAAAAATCGAAAAATGAAAATTCAAAAATTGTTGGTAATAAGTGGTGCAGGTTGGACCACAGTGCTCAAAAGTCAAATCCAGCAAACATGAGGAAGGAATATCACCAAGCCAAACAGTGCTATGATTTGAATGTTTGGACTGAAAATGGTGATTGGTACGATAACAGAGTGTGTTACCGATGTGGTTATCAAGGACACATTGCTGTTAACTGCCAAGGTTGGTGTTATGAGACGAGGAGATGCTTTAACTGCAACATCAGAGGTCACATTGCCAGAGATTGCCCAAGGAGATCGAATGAAAGATTGAGGGTTAATTCTTAGAAGATGGCAAAGAAATCAGTCAATGTCAAGCCCAAAGAACAGAAGGTTCAAGAACCTAAATTTCAAGAAACGAAAGTGAAACTTTCTCAGGGGCAGAAAGACAGACTGAGGAAGAAGAGAAAGAAGGCGAGAGAGTATCTCGAGAAGATCTTGTCCTCGGGTTCATCTGTTGGTAAAAATAAGAGTTCTGATGAATCAACTTCCTCGATTGCAAAGTCAAGTAAGACGAATTCATCGGATACAAATTTGAGGACGAAAGAGGGAAAGAAAAAGAAGAAAATGGTCGGCGATGAATCTGATATGTTAAAGTCAGACAAGCCACCTTCAGGCGATGAATCTGACATGTCGAAGTCAGACAAGCCATGTGCAGGCAATGATTCTGGTTCGTCAAAGCCAGAGGAGCCATTGGTTGAGGTAAAATTGGAGAATTCAGGTTTAACAATGGATGATGAAAACTTTCCACCATTGTTGAACAAGAATTCAAAATCACCCAAGGACCGTCAGGCTTGGGTGAATCTGTTCAAATGAAAAACCTGACTTGCCGGAGTTCCCAGGTTGGTAAGCGTGGAACAGGAATCGGCACTTTTCTTGAGAAATTTCACTCTGGTGATTTTTCGCCTTACAAGTGGTAAATCAGGGACATTAAGTTATACTTGATTTTCTACAAGTGATGTTTGTGGATTGATCTTAAAAATGTTAGTTTTTATAAGTGGTGAAAGAAAACAAGGTGATGAAACCCCATGTTTGAGAGATGTCTCACAAAACTTATTTTCCGGAAAAACCATTTTGATTAAAACAAACTTAAGTGTTTTGAAATCACTATGGGAAAATGTTTTGTTGTCAGGGGGAGTTCTGATTGTTTATGCCAGGTGGATGGAGAATTGAAGTGATTCTCATCAAGTTGTCAAGTTTGTACAGTTTGTTTCAAATTTTCCCAGAAAATCAAAATTGAGACATATTTTGATTTTAGGGGGAGTAAAATTTAAAAAAAAAACTAGAAAATTTGAAAATGTCAAAAACATGAAAAATTTAAAAATGAGTTTTGCTGAAACAAGAGGAAATGATAGAAAATCAGTGAACTATCACAGCATGCTAAAGAAATGTAAAGTCTAAATGTGATAAACGGTCTCACTAAAGATGTGACGATAGGCTCAGCTAGACTAGTAGATTTGCGATAACGATACAAACTTAAATGAAAAAGCCTAGTTCTAGTGGGAAACATGGTTGAAAGAATAGTACTTAGTTTTGTCCTTCTTGATTGTGTACCTACTCGGTAATCGCTGATTGTCGAAAGACATAAAACTGGTTAAGTTTGTGAACTTTCACAACTTTACTAAAAAATCGCTGTCATTGTGCATTTCATTTTGCAAAAATTTAAACTTGTTTTATTTCTTTATTTTGTTTAAGCATCGGACATCCTCTGCGTATACGTGAGTATCGACCTGGATGTTGTTGCCTAAACGTTCTGCTTTATTTTCTTTGGTGTTTCGTTTAAGCTTTGGATCACCTCTGCGTATACGGGAGTATCGACCTGGTGGTTAAAGTCTAAACAACTTCAACTTGTTTTATTTTTCTTATTTTGTTTAAACATTGGAGTTTCTCTGCGTATACGGAAGTATCGACCTGATTGTTAATGTTTAAACATTCTGCTTTGTTTTCGCACAAATCACAATTGATAAAGTTTAAAGGCATTATTCGAGATAGTGTATTGCATGATGAGGGGATATGCTGAGATCGTGGGGTCCATAAGAATTTAGTGCTATCTAAATATACCTTAACGTATCTGTAAGCATGTCGAAAGTTTTTAGATTGAGTTTAAGTGGACAACAATATCGTCAATCAACGTGAATCGTTTAGAGCTTAAAACGATTAAGAGCTTAACGGTGCTTGTGATTTGTCTAAAAACTGATCTGATCCTCTTTCGCAAACTCACAAAAATATGTTTGTACATATTTCATTTCTGCATTTAATTTCTGTTATTGCGTTTGTGTTTCATAGTTTGAAAAATCCAAAAAGATTTTCGACAATTGATGTTGAAAAGCTGATATTCAAAATCTCAAAGGCTAAACAAGATGAACAGTTGGGTTGGTTAATTGGTTTGAAATGTTTAAAATGATTCATTAAGTTGAATCAGAATTTTGAATGTTTTAAATTCTTGATCAATTTTTAAATGAAAATGATTCTCAAATGTTTAGTTGATTCATTAAGTTGAATCACAACAGTGTTGGTTTGTAAATTGTGTGTTTAAGATGTGTAGGTTTCTGATCCTGTTGCTACGGAAAGCCAGGAGATGCATCAGAACCTGAGAAGAGCTTAAACTTTAAAAGCTAGGATTGGATTTCAATGGTGATAACAAATTCCAGACGGGGATCCCAGCTTGATGAAAGGGGGAGTCTGACGAGAGTTAGAGCCAGAGAAAGATCCAGGTTCATGATTCCAGGAAGAGTTCCTGAAGAAGACCGATCAAGATTGAAGAGTTGTTAGGTTGAAGACTCTCACTGAAGATTCCGTCAACATTCAAGGGGGAGTCTGTTGGTGCAGTTGTCTGTCGACTACATCTTAGTTCGAGTCTTAGGTTAGGGCTTATTATACGAGAAAATATGAAAATGTATGTAATTAGGGTATAGGTCCGCTTATACGTACATGTCCGTATATGGGAACCTACCTGGACAGGTCCGCTTATATGTCATGTCCGTATATGGGAACCTATCTGATCAGGTCCGCTTATACTGGTCCGCTTATACGTACATGTTCATATAAGTGAACCTATGTCTCCTATATATAGGTAGGTCATTCAAGCGGATCTAGTAGGAGCAGTTAGATTGTATTAAGGCGAAGCCCTGCCAGTTTGTCTCCAGAGCTTGTATATTGTTAGAAGATCAATAAAAGAGACGTTAAATAGTGAAATCAAGCTAAACAAAGACTGAACCAATGAATTCCGCCTATGATTCAGTCTGAGCACTCTTCTGATCGACTCGTCAGGTCGCATAACGATCCTACATTTATGCATGTAAATTTTTTTTTTCAAAAATAAATAAATAAAAGTTTTTTGTTGTATTGCACATGTGCACTATTACGGATATAGTGCACATGTGTAGTACACATATAATGCACATGTGCAATGCAACAATTTTTTTTTGAAATTTTTTTATATATAAAAACTAACGATTTTTTTTTATAAAAAATTGTAAAAATAAAATTTTGGTATGTTTTTTTAGCTTTTTTTTAGGTTTTTTAGTTAGTTTTATAGTTTTCTCATTTATATGTAGTTTTCTCATGATCATCTCCCTATATATATATATATATATGTGTGTGTGTGTGTGTGTGTGTGTAGGGTCAGGATTTAGGGAAAACGCCTAAAAGTGTGAGAACGGTGAGAACGATTTTGGTGTTGACATGTGGCATTGGTGCTAACTTACACTAAAGGTAATATTGTCAAAAAGCTCATGCACATGCCAGTCACATGCGTATTCCACCATCTTTTTTAAACTCTATATTCGTGATTATTTAAAAACAATAAACCATAAAATCGAGTGTTTTATTATCTTTCTAACGAGTATATTATTGCTATACTTTTGAAATTAAAAAAATAACAAGAACTGGGTATTCAAATAAAAACGCCATAAAACACCCAGTTCAGAAAACACCATAAAAACTCAATTTAAAACGCCATAAAAACACCCCGTTCAGAAAAACGCTATGAAAATACCCAGTTGAAAACGCCATAAAACACCGGTTTAAAACGCCATAAAAACACCCAGTTCAGAAAAACGCTATGAAAAAAACCCGTTGAAAATGCCATAAAACACACAGTTCAGAAAAACGCCATGAAAAACTCAGTTGAAAACGCCATAAAAACTCTTAGTTCAGAAAACGCCATAAAAACTCTTAGTTCAGAAAACGCCATAAAAACTAGTTGAAAAATGCCATAAAAACACCCACTTCAAAAAGACTCCATAAAAAGCCAGTTGAAAACGCCGTAAATAAACAAAGTTTAAAACGCCGTAAATAAACAAAGTTTAAAACGCCATAAGAAACCCACTTCATTTTTTTCAAAAAATATATCAATAGTATACTTGTTGGAAAGATAAAAACGCTGAATTTTATGGTGTGATTTTTTTAAAAAATAATCGCGTATAAAAAAGTTATTGCCGTTTAAATATGATCGGGGGAAATGGCATGTGATTAGCATGTGCACCCTTGTTTAGATCTTCCTATTTAACCCCTCCTGGTAGTTCCAAGGCCCTAGTATTTACAAAAATGCCACCGCATCAATCTCAGCCACAAACCACTAAGATCTTGTGGCTGAGAATCATTCTCGCCGTTCTCATACTTTGAGGTGTTTTCTCCTGATCCTGTTCCTATATATATATATATATAGTTATCTTGAGAACGCTAAATATTGCAAGAACCGTGAGAACGAATGAAAAAACCAATCAAAACCATTTTTTTCAATAGAACCCTCGTTGTAATTAAAATACAACATCAAAAAAAGAAATAACAACATCAAATAGCTCATTTCTCCTCTCAAAATCACTCTTATTAGATTTTTTTACACATGTGTAAATATAACAAATTTACACATGTGTAAATGGTAAACTTACACATATGTAAATTTTTTATTTACGAATTCACGTAAATTTAAAGGTGTAAATTTAATTCCAAATATTATATTCAAATAATAATGATAAGTGTAAATTTTTTTTTTGAATTTGAATTGTTTTTGACCAAGTTCTCGTGGGTTTTTTATTCATTCTCACGGTTCTCGCAATATTTAGCGTTCTCATTTAAACCCTCCCTATATATATATATATATATGTATATATATATAGGGGACCGCTAAAATGAGAACCACCTCGAGTTGTAAGAACCGTGAGAACTACACCGTACGGGGCGAGGTGGACCAAACTTTTTTTCATAAACGTAGATGTGTTTATTATAAACACATTTGTAAAAAAAAAAATCAAAAAAAAATGTCTTGTGTGTAGTTTTGAGCACCACAAGTTTGTGTTTACGGGTACCGTAAATTCTACCGGAAAATTTACGGTACCCGTAAACACAAACTTGTGGTGCTCAAAACTACACACACGACATTTTTTTTGAATTTTTTTACAAATGTGTTTATAATACACGCATCTACGTTTGTGAAAAAAAAATTTGGTCCACCTCGCCCCGGATCAAAAAGTTCTCACAGTTCTTACAACTCGAGGTGGTTCTCATTTTAGCGGTCCCATATATATATATATATATCAAATGATTTATAAAATGATTTTCAAGATGAGTCGGTTAATTGTATTTACCAGTGAAAAGTGAAAACTAACGTATTTTCAAAAGGTTAAGCCGCAGGTAACGGACCTTGATAATAGGCTGGAAAAGACTCGGTCAAGAAAAAGCTTTGGAATTTACGACTCCAATAACTTAAGGCCTATGATGTCCGAAGTTAATTTATTAGATCATACCTTGTGGGATATTTCTATAGTTCCGCTGCCTATTGTGATAACTATTATCCGATTGTCATGCATAAACCCCAAGTCTATACCCAATGGGAAATTATGGTGTGACATGCATATTGCCATACGAATTGTAATTTAACTTTTGCTACATGTTTTTGCCATTAAAACCTAGGTTACTCACCAGCTCTTTTGTGACAACCCTCATAACTACAGGTATCCGTACGATTAATTAATACTACCTCCGTCCCATTAAAAGTGTCATGTTTTGAATTTTCAAAGTCTTTATTTATAAACTTTGACTTTAATTATATATTTTTTGTGTTACATAAAACTTGATGAAAATTAACCCGATAAAAACATTTGTAAAACACACTCAAATCATATAACTTTCATCAAGTATTATCTAACACAAACAAAATTATTTAGGGTCAAAGTTTATAAATAAAGACTTTGAAAATTCAAAATAGGACACTTTTAGTGGGACGGAGGGAGTATTAAATTGTGCTTAATGATTGTGCAGAAAATTGACTAGATGGTCCTGAATTTTTTCCTAAGTGTTGGGAATTAATAGTGTCACAAAACGTTACATAAAAGACACTATAAAGAACAACTTAGCACCTTAACGAACCGGTATCTAACCGAACAACCGGACATTACCCGGGACACCAAAATTTTGTCAGAAACATTGTTTTATTATTTTTGGACTAGTTATGGTCCCCGAATACCCCAACACATTATATAATGCACCATACACATAATACACTAGATATTACATTTAACTTCCAACCATTTACCTACTTATCATAAAAATTTACAATTAACCCCCCCTCATGCCATTTACGATCACCATGGACCCACCCCCATATCCCACTAGATTTTATCCTTTATTTTATTTAGATGTTGCTTGATATGGTGACCAAGATATTAGCTGAAAATCTTATAAGTATGGAGGCCAAGATCTTTCCATAGCATTTCATATCTCCAAAATCTTCACACCACTCCCTCATACTCACTCTCTCCCTCTCGGCTCTACTTAGAACCGCCACCACCACCACCACCTTGCCACCACCATCATTCCATTTTTAAGCTTAATTCAAGTACAAGAAGGTGATCCATGGAGCTTGGTGTTTGAGGAACTTGAAGAACCTTCATCCTTTGCATTCATTCATCATTTTCATCATCTTTTTCCCTTGTGTTCTTCCCTAGCTTAAAGCTAGTTGTAAGCTTCTTGTTAACTCTTGGTTACTTCCTATTTTTAGTAGTTAAAGGATGTGTTATGCTGAAATAACTAGAACACTAAAAGACTTGAATCTTGAATCTTGAATCATGAGATGAAATATGATGATACATGATTGTTAGCGAAGGATATTTAAACTTTATTATGATTATATTACTTATAAGTTTATGTAATAATTGATATGTTTACATTCGGTACATTGTGTGATAAGTGTGGGCATAGATCATAAGCGGGTAATTTCAAAACTGCCGATGACGGTTTTGCCGCCAAATATCAACCGCCATTTTCACACATATATATATATCTTGTCCGGTAACTGTTGGTGCATGCGTCTGTCCACTTCGTCTTGTATCGAGTCTTGCTTAGCACATGGCACAAAGTTCAAGAAATCAAGTCAAGAAGCAGATTTCGCTTGAAACTACTTTATTCCGCTTGAATTGCTTATTTCGCTTGAACTTGTTATTTCGCTTGAGATGATGATTTCGCTTGTAATGTGATTTCGCTTGAGACTTGTTCAAGCAAAATCAGAAGTCTATAAATAGGTGTAGTTCAGGTTCATTTGGAGCGGAATTAGGAAGGTTGTTTCCGACGGCGAAGCTCTGTCGAAGTGTCTTCAGAATTGTAATTGTTACCAGATTGATATACAAGACAGTTTAAAGTGATATCTTGCTGAATTCAACTCATTATGTCTGTTTCCGCCTTTCATTTTGAGTAGAACGCCTCTGAACGACTCATTTCGGGTCCGACAACGATCCTACATGTGGTATCAGAGCTCAGGAGGAGGAGTTCTGCAGATTTCAGCCTGATTTCATCTAGTTTTCTTACTTCTACACCTTCTTTTCTCAATTGAACAAGTTTTAACGGTTAAATTGGCCTGAATTTATCACAATCTAAGCGTAATGATGTTTTAACAAATCCTTGTGAAAACTGGACCTTAAATCGGACTATATCTGATAAATTTGGACTAAAAACCTTATTCCGTTTGAACGTAACCTCTGATTCCGCTTGAAAAGTTGTGGTAATTTCAAGCGAAATAAGTGATTTTGCTTGAAATACAACTGATTTCGCTTGAAAAGGTTGTTTCGCTTGAAAGTGCCTGATTTCGCTCGAAATCTGATTTCGCTTGAATCTTTAATTCCGTTTGAAGTTGTTGTGCAGGTAATCTCGATTGGAACCTAATCTCGCTTGAAAGTACCTGTTTTGTGAAAAAGTTTACCGAATCATGAGTGAAGAATTTTACAACGCTTTTGCAACATCCCCGACTACTCCGGCTACCATTGCTCAAAACATGAACTTGGAAAATGAGACTGGAACTACGCAAAAACCCCCCGAAGCTAATGAGCATTGAAGAGTATTATGGTTGGAAAGATCAGTTTGAAAACTGGGTTCAAGCAAATCACTTGAGATCTTGGGAGTGTATTTTGAGAAAATATATACTACCACGTACTGATCTGCAAGTTGAGAAAGAAATCTCTGAATTCACTGATAAAGAACGAGACATGTACAGAGCTGAAAATATGATGACAAGTCTACTTCAGCAAGTGATTAAAGAAGACATCTTTGTATTGCTTCAACATGACAAAACTTCAAAATCAATTTGGGATGCTCTTAAAATCAAATTTGAAGGAAGTGATAAGATGATCAAAAGTAAAAAGTCATTGCATAAGAAAGAATTTGATCTATTCACAAGTCTGCCAGGGGAAGACACAAAGAAATTGATTGAAAGATATTGCCATTTAGTACGTTCTATGTCGTTGTTAAGCATAACCAAAGAACGAGAGGAATGGGTCGACAAATTAGCTGATGCTTTACCTCAAAAAGAATGGGGTACATTTTTGATGATCTTAAAAAATACTGGTGAATATGATGGTTTGATAATTTCTCAGTTCATCGAGAAGATTGAAGGTCAAGATCTTGAACAGCAAAAGATTGCGAGGATGAATAATCCGAGTGGTCAACAAGATGTGAAAATGTATTACAAAGGCAGTGTTCAAGAGGTTGAAACGAGTCCGAAGATTCAAACTGCTTTTAGTGCTGGGAACTCATCTGGAAATGTTGATCAAAGTTCAAATAGTAGCAGTGGATTCTCTTCATATCCAAGTGTTAATCCAAAGAGTTCAACTTCAAGCTTTCATTCTCAAAGTTCAAAAAGTGGGAATGGTTGTGTGATACAGTGCAACATTGCATTGAATCTTCCATATGGTCAAAGTTTTTCTAAAGAAATTGCAAAAGATCACATGGCATTAATTGCAACTGTGCTACAATCCTATGAAGGTTTGGTTGCAGGAAGGATCGGAAATCCTATGCTGACAAAAGAGGATTACGATCAGATAGACGCTGAAGAGATGGAACTCATGGACATCAAATGGTGTCTAGCTAGTGTCTTGAGGAGAGCAGAAAAGTTTAAAATGATCACAGGAAGAAATGATTTTCTGGATGCACATGTTTCCACTTTGGGTTTTGATAAATCTAAAGTTACTTGTTTTCGATGCAGGGAGAAAGGTCATTTCAAGAGGGAATGCAAAAATCGAGAAGCAAGTGAAGCAAAGAATCCATTTGGAAAAGATGATTACTATCGGAAAGCCATATATCAACAAGTCGGTCAACAACAACAAGAACCACAAGTGGCTCATGGTAGAAAAGTAATAGAAGATTCATCAAAGAGAGCATGTTTGGTGAATCAAGATGATAAAAAATCTTCAACAAATTTCAGTTGGGACAAATATATTTCAGTTGATAGTAAAGCATGTCTAATAAACCAAGATGATGAAAAATTACCTGAAGGGTTCAGCTGGGATAAGTTTGTGGATGAGAATGGGGAGTTTAAAGCTTTCATTGCTAAAATAGTTCAAGAACCTGATTTATTTACAGAATGGATGAAAGCGATTGGTGTTCATGAGAAGAATCAAGAAGAAAAATCTGTTTCATCCGAAGAAGAAGCAACTATTTTTGATCAAACATCATCTGATTCTGGTTCTTCAAATGATAGTTCTGAAAAAACAATCGATTTTGATCAAACACCAACTGATGACAGTGGTGATGATGAGGAAGAAAGATATATTAATGTTGCAAAAACTCATCTATCTCCTGAAAGCTTTCAATTTTATTTTGCAGATTGCTTGGAGAAGCTGAAAGAGAGACGAGCAGCAAAAGAACAAAAGAAAATGAAATGTGAAAGTGTTCATAAAAAAGAAGAGACTGTTCAAAAAGAAGAAGTTAAAGCTGAAAAGGTAATTGAAGCTGAAACAGTAATTGAAGTGGAGAATATCATCGAAGTTGAAAAGATTGTGGAAGTCATCAAGCCTTGCGCGAAGTGTTTGGAATCTTGCAAGCAATGTGTAGAAAAAGATGAGAAACTGAATGAGTAAGAAAAGATGAAAGAACAATTATTGTTCAATCTCAACTACGTGAAAGAATCTTACGATGTGCTAAATAAAATGGTAATTGGCCTGCAAAAGACAAATTCTGAGAGAGAAGATGCGTTGACTATGATGAATGCTGTGATGATGACAAAGCAGAAGGCGATTAATCATTACATTGAAGAATGTGCAAAGTTGCAGCGAGAGTTGGAAAATGAAAGGATAGAAAATGAAAGAATCAGACGGTTATTACAGAGTTATTCTAGTTCTGATTATCTCATTGATCGAATTTATCCAACTGTTGCAGGTTTTGAAGCATTTAAAGATGAGAAGCCAAAGAAGAAGGATACTGGTAAGAAACAGAGTGTTAGTTATAACAAGTGTCCGCCTCCGATTTGGGAAGGATATTCTCCTAGAAAACCGAATGAGGAGCAAGTCGATAAAGCAGTCAATATAAAGTTAAAGTCCGATATAACCGATGAATTACCAGAAAACATTGACGTTGTTTTTACATCATCTGACACTGATCATGAGTCCGAGTTAATAAAAAAGGTGGTCGATCAGGTGTTGGATACATATGAGGAATCGGAGTTAAAGTCTGAGTCAAAGTCCGAGTCTGGGTGTTCAAGTTCGTCTGTCAAAAGTTCGAGTTCATCGGACAACAGTTCAAAGTCATCGGATAAACGGGTTTACAATAAAGAATTCCTGTTATCAAAATCTAATTTGAATGACGAAGCAATCAAAGTGGCATATACATTGATTGATTAAGACAAATTATATTCTGATGAGGAATTTCCAATAAGAAGTGTTAATTTTGAAAAGATCAAAAAGGTTTTCAAACTTACAGAAATCAATATTTCTGAAATAAAAGATGTAAATCTTACTGAAAAACCACAAAAATACACTTCAAGAGTTCAACAACGGTTAAACAAGAAAAAAGGTTATGGTTCTGGTTCTGGTTTTTAAAAGAAACCAAATCATAACGGTAATTTCAAAAAGAAAGGTCTTGGTTTTATTCCATCTGAAAATTATAAACATGAAAAAAATTCTAAAACAAATAAAAAATTTGTTGTAGGAACAAGCTGTGAAGAGGAATCAAAAAGTCCATTCTGGAAGCAATCAGACAGAGAATTCCTTGCCAAGAAGCAAGAGAATGTGAAGAATGGAGCTACTCAAAGAAAGGAGACAAGAACCTGTTACAAATGCAATGAAGCTGGTCACAATGCATGGAACTGTTCTCAAGCTACAAAAACAAAACATGAAGTCTCTAAAAAACTCAAAGAAAAAGTGGTTGAGAAAAATGAACCACCAACTGAAAAATTCAAAGTTTTTGAAAATTCAACATATGAAGTTGGTGAGTGTTCAAAGACACATTTTTTACAAAAAGAGAGCTAAGAATGACAACCAAGTGTGGGTTGTTAAGAAGTTTCATAAGGATGATGTTAAAACTAGCGATGAACCTAACTCCACAAAGTTAGACGAGCCACAAGTTGAGTTAAAAGATGAAAACTCAGTACCTCCAATTGATGATGTTCATTTTCCACCATTGAGGGCTGAAAATTTTAAATCAAAAGTTGGGAAAGTTGAGATCTCGAATCAGTTCTATTCTGAGAAGAAAGAATTTGATGTCGAGAAAGCGTTTAATGGAAATGTGAAAAAGATTTTTGGAAAAATGATTAAGGGTAAAGTGAAAGGGGTAAAAGAATTCTATGAAACAAAGAAGGCAACATACACCCTGACTGAAAGTGAACTTGATAAGCTTACATCCAAGCTTGCTGAGGCTTGGATGTCTGTGTTTAATATGTAAAAATCTGGACTTGCTGAAGCTCCCAAGTTTGTAATCGTGGAGCAGGTATCGGCATCATTCTTGATAAAGTTTGTTTTAGTGAATGAATCTTAAAAATTGTGAAATTTTTACAGGTTGTGGAAGTGCCGGAACTCCCAGGTTGGTAAGTGAGGAGTAGGTATCGGCATTATTCTTACAAGTGATACTTAATTTTCAAGATTAACCAGGGACATTAAATTATACTTGATTTATCTTTTCTACAAATGGTTGAGAAAAACAATGTGATGAACCAAACCCTAACCTACAAGTGGTTTAAAATCAACAAAACTTATTTTCTGGAAAAATCATTTTGGTTAAAACAAACTTAAGTGTTTTGAGATCATAATGAGAAAATAGTTTGTTGTAAGGGGGAGTTCTGATTGTTTATGCCAAGTGGATGGCGAAGTGAAGTGATTTGATATCAGTTGTCAATTTTCTTGTACAATTTTTTTTCAAATTTCTTTAAATGTATTTGCATTTTAGGGGGAGTAAAAATTTTCAGAAAATCCAAAAACATTAGAAAATTTGAAAAGGCAAAAACATGATAAAATACAAAATGAGTTTTGGTGTCAAAGAAGAGGAAATGATAGTACATCAGTAGACAGTTACAGTATGCTAAAGAAATGTAATGATTAAATAGCGTTAAACGGTCTCACTGATGATATGCCGATAGGTTTTTACACATTAGTAAGCTTTTTCGGGATATAAACTTAAATTCAAACTTGCTTATTTTGTGGGGAACCCTACTTGGATATATAGGTAACCCCTGAAATCTCGTTTGAAAGGTCCCTCTTTCTGAGATACTAGGTCTTTATGCTCAGTGATATCTGGGGTATTATCCCGGGAGTTCTGATTTTGCGGAAGCAATGGCCAAGTCCCCGGAGAATACTTTACTGCTTGCTTGAAATATAGCGCCGCCCTCAGCATAAAATGATAAGACAATAAAATTGCTAATCAATGCTGTTGTAAAAAGATCCTCTAAAGGGGACCCACCAAAAGTCGAGCCGTCATCTCTCTGCTGAACGGAAGTTCTGACCTGAGCTCTCACGGTTTCGCATTTAACCCCTTACAGATATCATCTGTGGTATACTCACCTGTAAGACTGAATATTGGGATCTGGATACGGGAGTATATTCAAGAGGTGGGACACATGAATGAGTTTAAGTTCTTAAAAACACCTAACTCATATCCTGAATCAGTTGAAATTTGTGTGAAAATTTAAGTGGATCAGTATATCGGCAATCTAAGTGAACTGTTTAATTCTTAATGTGTAATTAAGCTCAACGGTACTTGTGACTGGTCATAAACTGATATGATTCTCTTACACAAACTCACAAAAATATTGTCTGTAAATTTTTCTTTACTGCATTTTTATTTCATTCAAAAATCCAAAAAGATTTTTAGTGTGTTTTAGCATAACTTTTGAAAAATACAAAATGATTTTCGACAACTGATGTTGGAGAACTGATTTTCAAAATTCCAAAGTGCTAAACATGATAAGCATGTGGTGAGGAAGAGTGTGTGTTTATATTTGAAAATGTTTTTCATATAAGTGGTTCATCAGAAATTATCATTGATAATTCATTCTAGTTGAATTTGAGGGGGAGTCTAGATATATAAATTTGTTAAATGTTAAATTTGTGAAATTTATTTCTGGGTTAAGAATGTGTAGGTTTAGCCAGGTTTTGATTCTGAACCTGAAGAAAGTGATAGATAGCCAGGTTCCAATACCTGAAGACTCTGTGATTTCAACAAGCCAGACTGCGATCCCAGCAAATCGAAAGGGGGAGTCTGAAGACATCCGAGTAGATAAGATTGTTCGAGGAGAGTCTGTTGATGCTGAAGAGGAGAAATAGATAAAGATTGTTGGTGCTTACACTTCAGAGAGTGATCAGACTGATAAAGACTGAAGACGTTGAAGACTCGACACTTTAAGACTCGTCAACATTCGAGGGGGAGTTTGTTGGTGCATGCGTCTGTTGACTTCGTCTTGTATCGAGTCTTGCATTGCTCAGGGCATGAAGTTCAAGAAATCAAGTTTATAAGCTAATTCCGCTTGAAGATGTTATTTCGCTTGAATGTGTTGATTTCGCTTGAACTGCTGATTTCGCTTGAGATGCTTATTTCGCTTGTAATGTGATTTCGCTTGAGACTTGTTCAAGCGAAATCAGAAGTCTATAAATAGGGATAGGTCAGTTTCATTTGGAGCAAAATCAGAAAGATTGTTTCCGACGGCGAAGCTCTGTCGAAGTGTCTTCAGAATTGTACTTGTTACCAGATTGATATACAAGACAGTTTAAAGTTATATCTTGCTGAATTCAACTCATTATGTCTGTTTCCGCCTTTCATTTTGAGTAGAACGCCTCTGAGCGACTCATTTCGGGTCCTACAACGATCCTACAGTAACTGTTTCCGGTACCAAGACAGTTTGTTTCATACTCATTCTGTCTATTCACTTGTTTCTTCATCATTCAAAACTCGCTCTTTCATTTCTGTATTCTTGATATCAATCACAAACATGTCCATTGATGTTCCGAAATCCTATTTATCCGCTGCAAACATAACCGGAGTCCAACAATGTGGTATCAGAGCCACATCAGGGACATGTGCAGAGATCAGATCCACTTCTACAATCCTACCATGTCAACACTGTTTTGACGAACAAAATGAGAGGGAGAAAAGCAAACGATGAGTGAAATTATGTTACTATTGTCACCGGCCAGGACATCAAATTTATTCATGCAAATCCAAAGAAAATGACGAAGGAACACAACTTGTTAACCAAGCGGTTAATGCCGGAATCCAGACACAAAGGAGGGATGCTGATGATCGGGGTGAAATGATAGTGACTGGCTCGGAAGGCGGCTAGTGGAAGCACATATGGTATGTCAGTAACTCTTTCTCGCATCATTACGCCAGTAATATAAATGTTTTCAAAAGGATTAAACATTTGGTTGGTGTTGATACAAACAATGGGGAAAACAACTTTCTGTTCATCCGGGGTATAGGGACCGTTGAAATAAAGTCTAACAACGAAAAATTAATGATTCAAAGTGTCTTTAATACTCCGGAATTGGACAGAAATGTCCTGAGCATGAATCAATTAACATTACAAGGATTCACCATCAACAAAAACGGTGACACTTGTAAGATTTATCCGATGTTCTCTCCTCCCGTGATGAATACTGTGAATGAAGTTACTGGTTTGTCGAAAGAAGAAGAGTTAGGATTAAAAGAAATACAGAAAGTTATGAATCTGAATGATGTGAACGAGAAGTATAAAGAAGATTATTTAAACTCATATTTCAAAACTTTAAATGTTACGAATGAAAGTGAATTTGATTGGAGTCGGATGATCTTAAGGGCGTTAGAATTTCATGAATTTGCTAACTGCAAAGCCCTGTTAGACATGATTGATGATCGAGACTTCGTATTCAAATACAAGCATGATCTTGAAATAAAATTCGAAAAAATGGTGGGTTGGTTTTTGAAAGAAAAAATGGGAATAACTTCAAGATCAATACCCCCACTTCTGGATGATGGGAGAAGAATAGATCTGCTTTGTTTGTATATTATGGTGGAAAGAGACGAAGGATATCAAAGTGTTACTGTTGATAATTTATGGCCGGCGATAGCGAAGGATCTGGGTTTCGAATATCAAGGCGGTGACTTCATAAGAGTCATTTATGCCATGTATTTGGACGTTTTGATATATTACTACAAGTTTAAATCTGTTCAAAAGAAGGTGCAGGACAAAGAGATGGTGGAACAAGGAAAAAGCTCAATGGCCGGCAATGATGAAGGAAGAAGCAAAAGTGCAGAACCGGTATCAGATGACGCTGCATCAGAGCATTACGCTCTTTATGACGGAAATAGCTGGGAAGGCTCTTGGAATCTGCACAAGAGGCGCCGCCGATTTAATTTCAACGAAGCTCGTAAAGCCATCGATGAAGCTAACAGGAGCGTGTTGATGTATGACGCCAAACATAATTGAGTTTAAGGGAAGGTGTTAGCGAAGGATATTTAAACTTTATTATGATTATATTACTTATAAGTTTATGTAATAACTGATATGTTTACATTCGGTACATTGTATGATAAGTGTGGGCATAGATCATAAGCGGGTAATTTCAAAACTGCCGATGACAGTTTTGCCGCCAAATATCAACCGCCATTTTCACACACATATATATGTCTTGTCCGGTAACTGTTTCCGGTACCAAGACAGTTTGTTTCATACTCATTCTGTCCATTCACTTGTTTCTTCATCATTCAAAACTCGCTCTTTCATTTCTGTATTCTTGATATCAATCACAAACTTGTCCACTGATGTTCCGAAATCCTGTTTATCCGCTGCAAACATATCCGGAGTCCAACAATGATGAAATATTGTTTAGATGATGTTGTTAGAAGGTGTTGTGATCATATGTGCGTGTTTTAGTAACGTTTAAGCGATTAACAGCATGCTGAGTAACATTTACAGCCAACTTCAGTTGGCTGTAAACGGACCGTTATAAATCGAAAAGAGTAAATTGCCATTTTAGTCCCTGAGTTTTGTCCAAATTTGCCATTTTGATCCAAATAGTTTTATTTTCTCCCCTGGGTCCCTGACTTTTCACTTTTGTTGCCATTTTGATCACTTTGCCTAACTCCATCCAAAAATCCAGTTATAACCAAGGGTATTTTAGGGATTTTTAATTTAAATCTTTCACTTGCTATTTTGATCCAGTTCTTAAAAAAAAAACAAAAAAATATATTAATAATGATTATTATTTTATTATATATAATATATATCATATATATATACACATACATCTTTAAAAAAAAACAAAAGAACCATTCGATCTCTCTCTCTAATCTCTGCCACACCCACCACCGTCCACCTCCGCCACACACCACCGCCCACCTCCGCAACACACCACCACCCACCTTCACCTCCACCCGCAACCTTCACCTCCACCCGCCTTCACCTTCACCGCAACCTTTACTCTCTCTCTCACTCACTCTCTCTCTCTAGATCTATTACTGCTTGAATCTGCAGATCCGACGACGGCGGCAAAGCTTAGGGTTGCCGATCTGCAATTCCGGCGGCGGCAAGGCAAACCTAGGCATCACCTTCTCCCCGGAAACCCTAATCCCCGGAAACCCTAATCCCCCTCTTCTCTGTTCAATGGTTCTTTCTCTGGTGGTGGTAACAGGTGATGGAGGTGAACAGTGGTAACAGGTGTGGTTGCTAGATGGTGGTAACATCTAAATCTGAATTGGGTTTAATAGATGTGGTTGCTAGATGGTGGTAACAGGTGATGGAGGTGATCAGTGGTGGTCCACGGTGGAGGTTGGTTGGGGGTTAAGGGCGGAAGCGAGGTGGTGGCAGGGTGGTGGCGGTGGTGGTGGGGTTAAAGGGTTTTTTTTTATTAAATAGTTTAGTGGGTTTCTTGAAGACGGGCGTGGTGGGGGTGTCGGTGGCGGAGGTGGGTGTCGGTGGCGGAGGAGGGTGAAGGTGGGTGGCGGAAGTGGAGGAAGGTGAAGGTGGTTACGGTGGAAGGTGGTGATGCCTGCCATTATTGGAGGTGGAGTCAACGGTGGTTATGGTTTTAGAGAGAGAGAGAGAAAGTGAGATATAAGAGAGAGAAGGTCTGCAAGTGTGTGTATCTATATATTATATATATTTTAAAAAGGGTTAAATATCTGTAATAAAATAATGATCAAAATAACAAGTGAAAGATTTAAATTAAAAATCCCTAAAATACCCTTGGTTATAACTGGATTTTTGGATGGAGTTAGGCAAAGTGATCAAAATGGCAACAAAAGTGAAAAGTCAGGGACCCAGGGGAGAAAATAAAACTATTTGGATCAAAATGGCAAATTTGGACAAAACTCAGGGACTAAAATGGCAATTTACTCAATCGAAAAACTGATTTTCTGAAGTCTAAATTATGTGTTTTCGAAAAACTAATCAAATGGCACTAGAATCATATTTTTTCGAGGCCGTTTACTATTTTTAAAGGTCCGTTTTGTACAGCAGCAAAAGCTGTGTTTGTACTGCAGAAAATTTGTGTTATGTTTTTCATCATAAGTTGAAATCTGTGTAGAATTATGTCATGAAATTTGTACTGTAGATGACCACTGATGTCATTGTAATTTTCCCACTGGAATTTCATCAATTGGACTTACGATGAGTTTTAAATGAATTTTTCCGTGGACTGCAGTCAGAAAGTGACGAATCTAATTGCAGCCTGGTAAATGATTTTTATAAAATAATGGGTAAAGAATTGGATCCCGAGATTTTTACAAAATAATATTTCGATTGTTTAAAACATTCTGTAAAAGTTTGGGAATTTTTGGAATAAGTTAACTATTTTATTAAATTACTCGAAAACAGCCCAGTTTTAGATGTTAAAGCTGAAACGATGTATGTGGTGATTCGCGTGTCTAAATGTCGGTTGTGTTGTCCGATAATGATCCAACTTGTTGTATGTCAATAAAAGTGTTATGTGAGATCTCGTATGCTTGCTCTTGAGTAGTTATAGGATGGAGGTATGTATGGGCATGATCAGTTAAAGTGAGTGCATATTATGCGATAGATACGTGTAGGAACTTTGTGTTTTAATTGAAATTATTAATAAACTAAATGGTAATCATATTAGGATGTGATTGACCAACCTCGACCGTTAGCTATTTTAAAGAGTTCAACCGAGCAAACCGAGGTGAGTTCACACTCT
The DNA here is from genome assembly GCA_030545235.1 of Helianthus tuberosus. Classification (NCBI taxonomy): domain Eukaryota; kingdom Viridiplantae; phylum Streptophyta; class Magnoliopsida; order Asterales; family Asteraceae; genus Helianthus; species Helianthus tuberosus. The sequence goes on along the minus strand of CM060358.1, from coordinate 43,068,247 downwards.
TTCTAAGGCATGGGATTCCCGGTGGTTGGGAATGGGTTAAAGAACTAAAACGGAACCCGCATATCCTCTTTGGGTAGGATATGTATCGCCATCCTCCATGGGTAGGATGCCAATATTAATCCTGCGTATTCTCCTTGGGTAGAATGCGTACGTTCTTCCTCCTTGGGTAGGACAACAACCTTAAACTTACTAGACAAAACTCTATCATTAAGTCTCATTTTTATATCGACTTAATCCCCGGGCCAAAGGTGAGCGGGTCATTAGTTAATAACGTTATTGGGGTTGACAAGCCTCACACCGTGCCGGTAGGACGGGCGTGTACTAATGGATCTGGGCACTTAGTCAATGTTGATAGACATTGACTTAGGGCACAACTTACTTTCGTCAGTTGTCGATATGGTAACGGTCTAGTGGTTCACATGGGGAAGCCCCCACTGATTATGGATATGGTTTGGGAAAAAAACAAAGATACTGGTTAACTCGTTGTTTATGAAACAACTTATGGTTTTCAAAACAAACTTTTAAAACTAAACAACCAACTGTGAACTCGCTCAACTTCGTTGTTGACTCCTTGTTACATGCCTTGCAGGTCGTTAGGTACTTATGGAGCTTGCATGAGAGGAAGGAGTCGTTGTGGGACATGGACAGTGTGTGCCATGTTAAACTTGCTAAACTTATAACTTATGTTTTGGTTTTATGTTTTATGCTTCTGCTGTTTAACTTGAAATTGATAACTTATGTTTTGAACACCAATTGTATTGCGTGGTTGGATTTTATCTATATTAAATACATTGTTCAATATGATTGGTGGCTTGATCCTGGTCATGTCACCCCTCCAAGCGGTGATACTCCGCTTGTGGATTTTGGGGGTGTGACAGATTGGTATCAGAGCCATTGGTTATAGTGAACTTGGTTTTAAAAAGGGAAAAGCTTTTTGACAAAACCAGACTATAACCTGTACAGTGCTCAACGATCCACAACGACGCTTCTCTCCACGTGCAAGACCCGACACAATAGGTGGTATGATTGATGTTTATATTATCTGTTTTATAGTTCACATAGTGCATTAGTTAACGTGATAACTGCTATTTGAACCTTGTATGCTTACTCTCTTCTGTCATCCCACGCTTACGCACCTTCGCGACACTTTTCTCACTTACGTTGCTTTGTTGTGAAGATGATGAGTGGACGCTTGAACTTGACTCAAGCTCAGCTGATGACTCTAATCAACAAACGAGTGGCTGAGGCACTCGCAGCTATCCCTACAGGAGGTCAACATGCTCAGCCTCCCGTATGTACGTTCAAAACATTCATGGATTGCTGACCTAGTACTTTCAGCGGCACAGAAGGAGCTGTAGGTCTTCTTCACTGGTTCGAGAAGATTGAGTCTGTTTTTGAGATGTGCGAATGCCCTGAAGCACGTAGGGTGAAATTTGCTACTGGAACACTCAAAGGTGCTGCGTTAACCTGGTGGAAAGCACAGGTCCAAATGCTAGGGTTGGCGGTTGCTAATGCCACCCCATGGAACGACTTCAAAGATTTGATCAAGGAAGAGTACTATAGTCATGACGACATCCACAAGCTAGAGGTGGAATTTTTCAATTTGAAGATGGCGGGGTCTGAAATCGAGGCATACACAAAGAGATCGAACGAATTAGCTATCTTGTGTCCTACTATGGTGGATCCTCCTATCAAGCATATCGAGCTGTACCTTAAGGGTTTAGTGCCAGAAATTCAGAGCCACGTGACCTTAGCTAATCTTGGCACCATTCAGCAAATCATCCGGTTGGCTCATCGTCTCACTGATCAGGCAGTTGAGCAGAACAAGCTGCCCAAGCGTATTGCGCTACTACTACTTCTGATGCCCCTAGTGATAACAAGCGCAAGTGGGATGGAAATTCGGGCAAGGGTTCTACTTCAGTTCAGTCTCAGTCCCAGCAGCGAAAGACAGATGAGTACAGGAGCCCCAGTCAGCAGTCTTTTGGGAATCAAGGTGAGGGTGGATACAGGGGAAATCACCCTAAGTGCAATCGATGTAATTTGCACCACAGCGGGCCGTACAACAAGGGTCGTTGTCAGAGATGTAACAAGATGGGTCATGAAGCCAAGGATTGCAGGAGCTCATGTCCTGTGAATCAGAATCGTCAACAGCAGCCACAAGCTCCACAGAATCAGCAGCAGCAACAGCAGGGTAACAGGGGATGCTATCAGTGTGGTGTTGAAGGTCACTTCAAGGGAAACTGACCCCAGTTGAACCAGAAACAGAACAACAACAACAGTCAGGGGAACGGAAACAATAATGGGGGAAACAATGATGGCAATGGTGCCAGGGGACGTGTGTTCGTGATTAGGCAGGGTGATGCAAGGAACGATCCCAACGTTGTGATGGGTAAGTTTCTTCTGGATGACTTCTTTGTTACTGTTTTATTCGATTCGGGTGCCGATATTAGTTATGTGTCCTTAAAAGTTGGTCAAATGCATAAGCGCACCCCAACACTTTTGAACACCAAACACATGGTAGAGCTAGCAAACGGTAAAAGGTTAGAGGCCACACACATAGTTAAGGGTTGTAATCTTGTTCTTGCTGATCAGACCTTTTCTATCGACCTTATTCCTATCATTCTGGGTAGTTTCGACGTTGTTATAGGGATGGATTGGTTGTCTCAACATCAAGCGGAAATTCTTTGCAAGGAGAAAATTGTCCGCATCCCTCGTTCTGATGAAGAACCCTTCGTGATCCGTGGTGATAAGAGTGGTGCAGTCGTAGGCATTATCTCTTTCCTTAAGGCCTAGAAGTGTTTGCGAAAGGGCCACACTGCCATTCTAGCTCTCGTTAATGATGCATCAATGGAAGAGAAGAGAATTGAAAACATTCCTATTGTACGCGATTTTCCTGAGGTATTCCCCGAGGAATTACCTGGTCTTCCGCCTCATCATCAAGTCGAGTTTCAAATCAAGCTAACTCCTGGAGCAGCGCCCATAGCTCGTGCACCTTATCGCTTAGCTCCATCAGAACTAGAAGAATTGTCCACCCAATTGCAAGACCTCTTGGTCAAGTGTTTTATTCGTCCTAGCTCTTCGCCCTGGGGAGCTCCAGTCTTGTTTGTGAAGAAGAAAGACGGTACTTTCAGAATGTGTATTGACTATCGCGAACTCAACAAGGTGACTGTGAAGAATCGTTATCCCCTCCCACATATTGATGACCTATTCGACCAGCTGCAAGGGTCGAGCTTCTACTCTAAGATTGACTTGAGATCGGGCTATCATCAGCTGAGAGTCCGAGATGAGGACATCTCCAAGACAGCATTCAGAACTCGCTACGGGCACTATGAGTTTCTGGTCATGCCTTTTGGATTAACAAACGCACCTGCGGTCTTCATGGACCTCATGAACCGAGTGTGCAAACCCTACCTGGATAAGTTCGTTATCGTTTTCGTCGACGACATCCTGATCTATTCCAAGAGACAGGAAGAACACCAGCATCATCTACGACTTATCTTGGAACTTCTTCGAGCAGAGCAGCTGTATGCTAAGTTTTCAAAATGCGACTTTTGGCTTCGTGAAGTCCATTTCTTAGGCCACGTGGTAAATGCGAATGGGATTCATGTGGATCCATCCAAGGTTGACTCGATCAAGAACTAGCCTGCACCCCGTACACCAACAGAAATCCGCCAATTCTTGGGTTTGGCAGGTTATTACAGAAGGTTTATCAAGGATTTCTCAAAGATTGCGCAACCTCTCACTTCACTGACTCAGAAGGGTGTCATATATCGTTGGGGTGATGCACATGAGTTCGCATTTTAGCACTTAAAGGAGAGACTTTGTAGCGCGCCTATTCTTTCGTTACCCGAAGGCACAGACGAGTTTGTGGTTTATTGCGATGCGTCAATCCAAGGACTGGGTTGTGTGTTGATGCAACGAGATAAAGTCATTGCTTATGCATCACACCAACTTAAGGTTCACTAAAGGAACTACACTACTCACGACCTGAGCTAGGAGCAGTTGTTTTCGCTCTTAAGATATGGAGATATTACCTGTACGGTACCCAGTGCACCATTTACACCGATCACAGGAGTCTCGAGCATATCTTCAAGCAAAAGGAGTTAAACATGCGACAACGTCGATGTGTCGAGCTCTTGAATGAATACGAATGCGCGATCAAGTACCATCCGGGCAAAGCCAATGTTGTGGCCGACACCCTCAGTCGAAAGGATAATACACCTAAGCGCGCGCGAGCGTTACGACTTACCATCCAATCTAGTCTTCCCGCTCAGATACGAGATGCTCAGGTTGAAGCATTGAAGGCAGAGAACATCAGGGCTAAGTCCTTACGAGGATCGAGGAAACGGTTAGAACAAAAGGAAGACGACGCCTACTATGTAAACGGGCGCATCTGGGTGCCACTTCACGGAAACTTACGCGAGCTTGTGATGGATGAAGCGCACAAGTCTCGTTACTCAGTACATCCTGGTTTGGATAAGATGTACCACGATCTCAAGACTACGTATTGGTGGCCTAGTATGAAAGCCAACATAGCAACCTACGTCAGTAAATGCTTGACTTGTGCTAGGGTCAAGGTCGAATACCAGAAACCATCAGGCCTACTTCAACAACCAGAGTTACCTAAATGGAAATGGGAGAAAATTTCCATGGATTTCGTTACTGGCCTGCCTAGATCTCAACGCGGAAATGATACCATTTGGGTGATCGTGGATCGACTGACCAAGTCTGCACATTTTCTGGCTATCAAGGAAACGGATAAGTTTTCTACTCTAGCAGACGTCTACCTAAAGGAAGTAGTATCAAGGCACGGAGTGCCAACCTCCATCATTTCTGATCGTGACTCACGTTTTACATCTGAATTGTGGCAAGCTATGCACAAGTCCTTTGGCTCTCGATTAGACATGAGCACGGCATATCATCCACAGACGGATGGGCAATCTGAACGCACCATCCAAACCCTTGAAGACATGCTTAAGGCATGTGTAACAACAGTTACCACACCAGTATCCAGGCCGCTCCGTTCGAGGCATTGTACGGACGGAAGTGCCGATCACCTCTTTGTTGGGCAGAGGTTGGCGACAGTCAAATAACTGGCCCAGAACTTGTAGTAGATACAACTGAGAGGATTGCTCAGATACGACAACGAATGGTGGCAGCTCGTGACCGTCAGAAAAGCTATGCTGATAAGCGAAGGAAACCACTCGAGTTCAAGGTTGGGGATCGAGTGCTACTTAAAGTCTCACCTTGGAAAGGTGTAGTTAGTTTTGGCAAACGAGGCAAACTCAACCCGCGATATGTTGGACCCTTCGAAATCATTGAGAAAATTGGCAAGGTGGCCTACAAGCTGAATCTACCGGCAGAACTCAGCGGAGTTCACAATGTTTTCCATGTGTAGAATCTGAAGAAGTGTCTGTCAGATGAGACCCTCATAGTTCCTCTCAAGGAGCTCACTATCGACGATCAGCTGCGATTCGCCGAGGAACCAGTAGAGATTACTGATCCAGATGTTAAGGTTCTCAAGCGTACCAAAATACCTCTTGTTCGAGTTCGTTGGAACTCCCGTCGTGGCCCAGAGTATACCTGGGAACGAGAAGACCAAATGAAACTAAAGTATCCCCAGTTGTTTAGGAAAAGTGCAACCACTACTGAGGCTGAAGCTACTGCAGAATTTCGGGACGAAATTCCAAACCAACGGGGGGATGATGTGACACCACAGGAAAACCACGCAACTTAACTAGCTTCCTCAGTAACCATGTGCTAAATTTCGGGACGAAATTTTCTTAACAGGGGGAGAATGTGACAACCCTCATAACTACAGGTATCCGTACGATTAATTAATATTAAATTGTGCTTAATGATTGTGCAGAAAATTGACTAAATGGTCCTAAATGTTTTCCTAAGTGTTGCGAATTAATAGTGTCACAAAAGGTTACATAAAAGACACTATACGGAACAACTTAGCACTTTAACGAACCGGTATTTAATCGAACAACCGGACATTACACGGGACACCAAAATTTTGTCAGAAACATTGTTTTATTATTTTTGGACTAGTTATGGTCCCCGAATACCCCAACACATTATATAATGCACCATACACATAATACACTAGATATTACATTTAACTTCCAACCATTTACCTACTTATCATAAAAATTTACAATTAACCCCCCCCCCCCTCATGCCATTTACGGTCACCATGGACCCACCCCCATATCCCACTAGATTTTATCCTTTATTTTATTTAGATGTTGCTTGATATGGTGACCAAGATATTAGATGAAAATCTTATAAGTATGGAGGCCAAGATCTTTCCATAGCATTTCATATCTCCAAAATCTTCACACCACTCCCTCATACTCACTCTCTCCCTCTCGGCTCTACTTAGAACCGCCACCACCACCACCACCACCTTGCCACCACCATCATTCCATTTTTAAGCTTAATTCAAGTACAAGAAGGTGATCCATGGAGCTTGGTGTTTGAGGAACTTGAAGAACCTTCATCCTTTGCATTCATTCATCATTTTCATCATCTTTTTCCCTTGTGTTCTTCCCTAGCTTAAAGCTAGTTGTAAGCTTCTTGTTAACTCTTGGTTACTTCCTATTTTTAGTAGTTAAAGGATGTATTATGATGAAATAACTAGAACACTAAAAGACTTGAATCTTGAATCTTGAATCATGAGATGAAATATGATGATACATGATGAAATATTGTTAAGATGATGTTGTTAGAAGGTGTTGTGATCATATGTGCGTGTTTTAGTAACGTTTAAGCGATTAACAGCATGCTGAGTAACATTTATAGCCAACTTCAGTTGGCTGTAAACGGACCGTTATAAATCAAAAAATTGATTTTCTGAAGTCTAAATTATGTGTTTTCGAAAATGAATCAAATGGCACTGGAATCATATTTTTTTGAGGCCGTTTACTATTTTTAAAGGTCCGTTTTGTATAGCAGCAAAAGCTGCGTTTGTACTGCAGAACATTTGTGTTATTTTTTTCATCATAACTTGAAATCTGTGTAGAATTAGGACATGAAATTTGTACTGTAGATGGCCACTGATGTCATTGTTATTCTCCCATTGGAATTTCGTCAATTGGACTTACGATGAATTCTAAATGAATTTTTCCGTGGACTGCAGTCAGAAAGTGACGAATCTGATTGCAGCCCGGTAAATGATTTTTATAAAATAATGGGTAAAGAATTGGATCCCGAGATTTTTACACAGTAATATTTGGATTGTTTAAAACATTCTGTAAAAGTTTGGGAATTTTTGGAATAAGTTAACTATTTTATTAAATTACTAGAAAACAGCCCAGTTGGTGATTCGCGTGTCTAAATGTCGGTTGTGTTGTTCGATAATGATCCAACTTGTTGTATGTCAATAAAAGTGTTATGTAAGATCTCGTATGCTTGCTCTTGAGTAGTTATAGTAGGGAGGTATGTATGGGCATGATCAGTTAAAGTGAGTGCATATTATGTGATAGATACGTGTAGAAACTTTGTGCTTTTATTGAAATTATTAATAAACTAAATGTTAATCATATTAGGACGTGATTGATCAACCTCGACCGTTAGCTATTTTAAAGAGTTCAACCGAGCAAACCGAGGTGAGTTCACACTCTTTCTAAGGTATGGGATTCCCGGTGGTTTGGAATGGGTTAAAGAACTAAAACGGAACCCGCATATCCTCATTGGGTAGGATATGTACCACCATCCTCCATGGGTAGGATGCCAATATTAATCCTGCGTATTCTCCTTGGGTAGAATACGTACGTTCGTCTTCCTTGGGTTGGACAACAACCTTAAACTTACTAGATAAAACTCTATCATTAAGTCCCTCATTTTTATATCGACTTAATCGCCGGGCCAATGGCGAGCGGGTCATTAGTTAATAGCGCTATTAGGGTTGACAAGCCTCACACCGTGCCGGTAGGACGGGCGTGTACTAATGGATCTGGGCACTCAGTCAATGATGATAGACATTGACTTAGGGCACAACATACTTTCGTCAGTTGTCGATATGGTAACGGTCTAGTGGTTCACATGGGGAAGCCCCCACTGATTATGGATATGGTTTGGGGAAAAACAAAGATACTGGTTAACTCGTGGTTTACGAAACAACTTATGGTTTTCAAAACAAACTTTTAAAACTAAACAACCAACTGTGAACTCGCTCAACTTCGTTGCTGACTCCTTGTTACATGCCTTGCAGGTCGTTAGGTACTTATGGAGCTTGCACGAGAGGAAGGAGTCGTTGTGGGACATGGACAGTGTGTGCAATGTTAAACTTGCTAACCTTATAACTTATGTTTTGGTTTTATGTTTTATGCTTCCGTTGTTTAACTTGAAATTGATAACTTATGTTTTGAACACCAATTGTATTGCGTGGTTGGATTTTATCTATATTAAATACATTGTTCAATATGATTGGTGCCTTGATCCTGGTCATGTCACGCCTCAAAGCGGTGATACCCCGCTTGTGGATTTTGGGGGTGTGACATCTTTGTAGTTGACCCACATTTTACACATATGATTCAGGTGCTAATTCGTAATACTATCCAGGTTTGCTTAACATAGGAACGTACTGTTGCCTTAGTTTCTTTAATAAAAATAAATACCATGTGATGTTCTGAAACAAGTTGTTTTGTGTCATTTGAAAACAATAAACTTTGGATAATTAATATATCGCAACTTTACTTAGTGTCGCGTGTTTTGAATAATCTACTTTACGTGACGCTCCGACATTACCGCTGTCGGTTGGGGTGTTACAACAAACAAGCATTCATAAACAGAACATATAATACATTGACACTTATTAAATATTTTATTGGTCGCAGTTTTAAGTATTTAAATAACATATAAAAACTAAAAACACTAATGAACTATCGAACACAAACGAAAACATTACCGAACGTTCACGAACATAAATGAACGAACACGACCTCTGTTCATGTTCTTTCATTTAACTAAACGAACAAAATTTCTCATTCGTGATCATTTATTTAATAAACAGAAGGACACAAACGAACTTCCCGCCGAACGGTTCACGAACGGTTCGCTAAACATTTGTTTCATTTGCAGCCTTATTTGGCATAATGTTAAATGGTTAGCGTTTGGTAAATAGGTTTAGATTTTCGATAGTGGTAAGGATTGTTTCTTTTATCTAATAGGGGAGCTCAAATTTAGTAAGCTACATGTAGGGTGGTTTATAGGAACAAATTAGGAGTCAGTCTAAAATTAAAAAAAAAAAAACAGGTTTGGATTATAAATGTGTCTGCATATAAAAGATATTGTTATGACATGCATAATATGTTTAATTTCTTGTGTTAAATAAGTTAATAAGTAAGAAGACACATTTTGACCTCTTTATTAAAACGACGTTGTTTTATAGTATTACACGTAACTATATATATATATATAGGGTCAGGATTTAGAGAAAACGGTGAAAAATGTGAGAACAGTGAGAACGCTTATGGATCGTCAGATCAAAATAATCTATGGACAAGATTGGCGCGGTGGCGTTTTCGTAAATAACATCAATTTTATCACTTGGAACGTGCTTCATTAAGGGTAAAAGGGTAAACATCGTTTCTCCCATAAAACACCATTAAATATAAAACGCCAACTAAATACAAAACACCAATTACTAAAAAAAATTTTTCCTGCGTGGTTTTTTCTGTGTTTTAGTTGGTGTATTTTATAATCTTAGCCTACAAAAACGCTATTAAATATAAAATGCCAAACTTGAAAGATGGGACGTGTTACAGACTTAACAGATAAAGCTGAGCAAAACAGGAAGTACAAACAGTAACTGAAACGACGGATATTTTATTAATTGCACTTATTAATAATATCCTGCCTAAACTACGCAAAGACATCCTATAAACAAAAACGTCTCAGCACCTTCCATTGATCAAACCAAAAAACAAACGTCATGGTTCCTAAATACAACTCACTGTAAAACGCCAAAAAGTTAAAAAAATCAAAGATTTCAAACACTGTTTCTTGAATATTCAGTATAGTTCTGTGTGAAGTTTCACTGAATGGATTGTTAGGTGAGGGGGTAACTCAATAAGATTTTGCTGCATGAGATGGACAAATATTCAAGAAAAAGAGACGGATGACAGTCATATGTTGTCATCTTTGTTCTTGAAGAAGGCTTGGATGAGAAGAAGAGACCGATGACACTGAAGAGTGGGATGAAGATAAAGATGAAGACCAGACAAAAAACCCACGTCATTTTGTCTCCAACATCCACAAAAAGCCACTTCAACAACAAACAACAATAAATTGCACCAAAGCCAAAACGCCATATATTTGTGATAGTTCTGTAGTTTCAAAGAAGAAAGAGACTATTGACACTGAAGATTTGGAAGAGAAATTTGATTAGGATTTTTAATTTATTTTTTTCGCTTTTATTTTTTTTAGTGGTTTGTTATTTAATTTTCCACTAAAAAATACATTATTTCTCTAAAAAATTGCTTGTAAAACGCCAAGATGCCACAAACGCCAAACTCTACAACTATAATAAAATTTGTGGCATCTTGGGGTTTTACAAGCATTTTTTAGAACAAATGTATAAAACAATATGCAAGAGAACAGAACAATGTGCCATCTTTGTCTAAACGCCATTAAAATTACAAAACGCCAAAATCTAAAGATGGGACGTGTTACAGCCTTAACAGATGAAGCAGAACAAACAGTAACTACAAACAGTAAACTGAAACGACAAAAACTTTATTACTAACATTATAATTAAAACCCACTACATCGGTACTTGAATTTATTTATCTTTTCAAAAACGCCATAATTACCTGTCACGTTATAGGACTGCATCCTACATGGCGGCAAAAAAAGTCATTATATAAGTAGAACAGGTAAACAAAACTTAACACTCCATGTATTCTCTAACATGTCACACCTTGACTAAAACGCCATAAAAACTTAAAAAAACGGCTCAACTTATTGCATGGAGGTTTGATAGGTCGGGGAGACGTTTCGTCCTAGAATTCTCTAACAGGAGAAGGGTGAAGATCAAGACAATCAAGGCCATACTTAGTATGGATGAAGCCGTTTAGAGGGATATTCTGGCCCTTGGGGTTCCAATGTCCGACGACTGTGAAAGAACTCGAAAGGTAATAAGAAGATTGAAGAGAAAATTTCCAGCAGATGATGATGATGATATTGACGATACTGGTCTACCAACAGTTAGCAGTTGGGTTTGGATGAACAAGCAAGAATGGTTAAAGTGACTTATCGAAACGGGGTGGAATATTCATTGCCGATGGACGAAATGCTGAAGACAGAGAGACTACATCTTCTTGAACAACTCTGTGATTTAGTACCTTCGAATAATGCAAGATCCAGGGTTGTCATGATATTTAAGTATAGGCTGCAGCAAAGACGAGACGAGATAATGGTGTTATATGCCGATGCACAACATGATGATGATGATGATGATGAATCTGAAGAAAGTGATGGGTACATCTCTGATGTAATCCCATACACAAAAGACTATTAGTTTGTTTTGATTTCGTCTTATTGTAATCTTTTGAATTATTGATGAATTATAATGAATTATTCAGAACGCCATGAACGCTAAAAAATTTACCTTTATAAGATATATATGGGATTAATTCAACTGGTAAAATCTACAAAACGCCAAAAAATGTAAAGTTTGAATTATTAAAGATATATAATGAATTTGGTAATACCATGGACGCCAAGATGTTAGAATTATTAATTAATTTTAATGAATTTGGGAACGCCATAAACGCCAAACTCTTATATATGTGACACAAAAACGATTAATTGAACGAGTCAGATCTAAAAAAGACCAGTAAAACGCCAGATAGTTATTGAATCTAAATAAACGCCAAAAAAATCTTAGACGCCAAAAATGAAGCAGTATTGTGACACATGAAAATGGAAAAAAGGGAAGATGAAAAGACAAAAAAGCCCCCCCCCCCCCCCCCCCGCCCTAATAATATCACGCGCCACGTGTTCGACCAGGATCCGTTCTCACACTTTAGGGCGTTCTCTCCTGATCCCGTCTCTCTCTCTCTCTCTCTATATATATATATATATTAATAATCAGACGTGGGATGTAATTTCTAGTAAATTTTATTTATCATGTTATTTAAGTCTTATTTTTTCTTAATTGTGTTTTGTGAGTTGTGTAATAACTGTGTTAAATGTGTCGTGTGATTCAAGGTATTGAATTGCTTTTATTTAATTGCGTTAAATATGTTGTGTCTTGTTATTTATGTTAGTGAACCTATCACATTTAACATGTTTAATTGCGTTAAACATGTTGTGTCTTGTTATTTGTGTTAGTGAACCTATCACATTTAACATGTTAAACGTGTCATGTAAGCTAATTATTAAATATGTACATCTAACTGTTTAAAAAATAACATATTTAGCTAAACAAGTCGTGTCTGACTTCAATAAGTGATCGGACATGACTCGTTTAAATAACACTTGGGATTACACTACACAACTCAAGTCTTACCTTTAATAATTCAATAACTTTACACATCATATCAAAAACTAAAGAATGACCATGATTAGTCTTTTCAAAAAGCACAGGGAAACATAACGGCAGTAAGGCTGCAAGGTATGAGGGGCTCCATTGTGACATCATCGACACGTAAGTGTCATGTGATGAAGTCTGAAGAGGCTCTATTGCATCTCCTCAATAACAATCATGGTATGGGATGAAGTTCCTTCAATCATTACCTAATATTTTTTAATTTTTTATTATAAATAACTTTTTAATAGATAAATATAAAAATAACTTTTTATAAAAAAGGCATAACATATAAATAAAACCTCCATTAAAAAACATCAAATTAAAAAAAAGACATAGCATTTAAGAAAAAAGGACATAACATCTCAAAAAAACATAGTTTTAAAACATAATGAAGTTCTATTTGTTTAGATATTTTGCTGGATGGCTTGTTTCTCCATTTCGATTATCACACGATCCTCTTCGGATACATGAGGTGGAATCAGTTCTTTGAGGAACTGAGTGTCGACCGCCTTTTGCATACTCTTTTGCAACTTGATCTCTTGTTCCTTTAGCGATAGAATTCGAGCAAGTTTCTCGTCTAACATAGACGAGCGACTGGATCCACCTTCAGTATTTGTTGCTGTTGTAGAAGTAGATTTGCCTTTTGATCTTGCTCTTGCGACCGCTACCTTGCTTTTGTCTCTACCTGGTGGGCCTGACAATTCTTGTGGTTCCTCAAAGTCTAGGTCGATGTTGGCGTCATTTAGGTCTAGGTAAGAACGAGTATCAAATGCACATGCGGACGAGAGCGGCTTCCTGAACTAGCTCGGAGTGCTTTGATGTTTGGCCGGGTTTGACTGGTGGCACAAGATACCACTTTGGCGTATTTTTTAGCACCTCCCAAGGTTTAACCATGGTAAATGCACAACCGTATGTTGATCGTCGAGTGCGGCAGACATGACACCTGCATTGCTTGAACCACTTGGTCTATTTTTATTGTTAATATGGCAGTTGACAATGCTGTTGAAGTTGCTACATTTCGACCTCATTGACGAGCACTTTCCCGAGAACGAATTGTTTGAACGATACAGTTTGCGATTCATGGTAGCAATAAAAACTTTTCTTGGATCTGCCTCATAAAAATTGGCGCCTCTTGATCATTGCCTACGTTAACATTTATAACAATTATATATTTTAAAAACACTTTTAAAAATTATATACTTTAAACTTTTTTTAACACTTTTAAAAATTTTATACTTTAAACTTTTTTAACACTTTTAAAAATTATATACTTTAAACTTTTTTTAACACTTTAAAAAAATATATACATTAATTTTTTTTAACACTTTTAAACTTTTCTAACACTTTTAAACATTATATACCTTAAACATTTACAACAGTTATATATTTTTTAAAAGACATATGCTTAAAAAATAAAACATTAATATTATTTAATTTTAAACATTTAAAATACAATTAAAAGAGTAAATAAACACTTTAAATATTTTTACCAACAGTGGGGTCTTCGGATATGTTGACCCATGCTCGTGTTAAGGCTAACTCATCTTTTATCGCCACTTGTTGTAACTCTTTTTTGCTCGTGGCTCGTCGGGTTGCTTTCTACGATGTCTCTACAAGGATGATGTCTCATGGATTTCACTTTCAGGATCAGGTTGGCTATCGGGTACTACGGTTTGGGTATCGGGTGGAGACAAGCGAAATTGGAGACATAGGAGACAAGCGTTGTGACATGCATTTGCCAAACTTGGGAGGATATATGTAAAGACTGGACATTTGAACCGGTGGAGGTGTGTGTCAAGGTAGCAGTCGGTATTCGCCTTCTCCGGTGTTGGCGGTGATGGTCCACATGTGTTGTTGAGTTGATATGTAACGTGGATTGTTTGGGGAAAACGCATTCGAGTCGTTATTGAATGGAAACATGATGAAGTTATGGGTGTTATGGGTTGTAAGAGATGATTTTTGAGTTAAAAAGATGGGATAAATTGGTGAGTTGTGTTAAATAATGGGTTGATTCGGTATATATATAAGGTAAAAATTTGTTTTTAATTTCTTTTTAAAAAGAGCTGTTGGTAACGGCTAGTCAACCAAGGGCCCCATCATTCAGCCTCCCGAATGCTTGTTGATTGTATTCGTTGGCCATTAATAGCGCCCCCCAATGGTGCCTATAGTATGGTTAGTTGGGGGGAGGGGACACTATTGTTCAAAATCTGAAATCTGCTGAGGTGGCTAGGGCATGGTGCCACATACCGCTTAGCCTGACAACGTGTTGAAGAAAATTTCATATATTTTTTTGAGTCTTTTCTTTTGTAATCACATCTACTTCATTGCTATTAAAATCATTTGTTTTTCTTTATCATTTTAGTAAACTGTCAATTTCGTCCTTGTGGTTTGGCTATATTTTGTTACTTTCACCTAGAAAGTTTTCTCGCTTATGGGTCCCTTTAGTTTCAAAGTCTTGTCATTTTTATCCACTTTGTTAACCTCATTCATTTTTAATGTCAGATGAGGGATATTTTTTTTTTCATTTTACTTAATATATAAGTTTTTGAGCAGTGCGTAGAAAATAAAAGAGATAAACAAAAGATAAAAGTAAATCCTACCCCGTTTTTTAAACCATCACTTCAACCCTGACCTCAACCACATCCTCATCCTCCTCCTCCCCCATCCAACATCGTTATCATCACCACCACCTCCTCCATCCACCACCACCACCGTCATCACCACAGGTGTTGTGTTGCTGGGTTGATATGCAACGTGGATTGTTTGGAGAAAACGCATTCGAGTAGTTATTAAACGGAAACATGATGAAGTTATGAGTGTTATGGGTTGTGAGAGATAATTTTTGAGTTAAAAAGATGGGGTGAATTGGTGAGTTGTGTGTTAAATAATGGGTTGATTGGGTATATATATATAAGGTAAAAATTTGTTTTTAAAATATGTTTTTATTAAAAAGAGCTATTGATTACGGCTAGTCAACCAAGGGCCTCGCCATTCACCCTCCCGAATGCTTGTTATTATGTCCGTTGGCCATTAATAGTGCCCCCCAATGGCGCCTATAGTATGGTTGGGGGGTGGCGCTATTGTTCGAAATCTGAAATCTGCTGAGGTGGCTAGGGCATGGTGCCCCATACTGCTTAGCTTGACATGTTGAAGAAAATTTCATATATTTTTTTGAGTCTTTTCTTTTGTGATCACGTCTACTTCATTGCTATTAAAATCATTTATTTTTCTTTATCATTTTAGTAAACTCTCATTTTCGTCCTTGTGGTTTGACTACTTTTTGTTACTTTCACCTAGAAAGTTTTCTCGCTTATGGGTCCCTTTAGTTTCAAATTCTTGCCATTTTTATCCACTTTGTTAACCTCATTCATTTTTTAACGTTAGATGTGGGATATTTTTTTCATTTTACTTAATGTACAAGTTTTTGAGTAGTGCGTACAAATTTAAAAAGATAAAATTAAATCCTACACCATTTTTTAAACCATCACTTCAACCCTAACCTCAACCATATCCTCCTTCTCCTCCATCCACCACCGTTATCACCACCACCACCACCTCCTCTATCCACCACCACCGTCATCACCACATCCTTCGTTGCTCGCCGACAGTCATCCTATCACCATTTCAATGATAATGGCAACTTTTAGATCCACATCAAACCGATATATTACCCGGATGTGAGAAAAAAACAATGTTAGATGAAAGTGACAAAATTGGTCAAACCACAAGGACATAAATGACAGTTCATTATTATCACTTTTAAAAACAACTATTGTTTACACCCGCACATTATGACGGGGGAAACGAATAATCAACAAACATGAGACTGCAAACTCATATAACTATAATATCATCTATTACATCTAATTATCAAAAGTATACTCTTATTCACCTTCTTGATGGTGGTTGGGCACTAAGAAACACATTGATGACCTAAATAGTGGGAGCAATGCATTGTGTTTGTGTTTGTATTTTCCGAACATGTTCATGACAACATACAGAAGTGGATGCAACAACTAACTAGTAATAGAAATTAGTACGACACATAAAATCAAATTATCACAAATAGTCATCATACTATAAGGGCATAGCGAAATACAGATACTTAAAACTTTTGTAAGCAGAATGAATAAAATACAACAAACCATCTTTGTAAGAATCCTCGCCAAGTGTGCCTAACTCAAAGACGGCTTCATCATGTGCCTGTAATAGAGCACAACCATGTTAAAGGAAAAATAATTATTAATATAATTAAAAAGAGAAAGTTACTTTTTGAGTCCTTATGTTTTAGGGGTGTTAACCACTTGAGTCCAAAATCCTATTACGGTTGGGACTTGTAGAAGTGTACTAACTTGTCCTAACAACTTACATTCATGTCTTGATTCATTTATTCATGTTTATGCATTGTTTGACCTGTTTGGAACAAAATTGCCAAAACAAACCAAGACTCCAAACTAGCCAAATGTTTGGATGTTCTGTGTTAAGGTAAGCATATGTAATGATTTAGGATGCAAATCCCACCATCTACACACTTGCATCTTCCTTCTGTATCAATATTTCCATTATTGCATGTTTTCCCTGTACCGGACTCAAATCCCACTAACCAAATAGATGATGATTTCATGTTATTGTAAAACTCTTATGAGGATTTTTGAGAAGATTATTCCTTATTTTATTTTCTTCATTTTTTGGATTTTATTAGGTTTAGATTAATTTTCACCATTGAAAGGTATTATATTAGTCTTGAAAATCTAATTAAATTCAACTAAAATATAATAAATATATTTGGGCGGAAAATAAATATTAAAATCATAAAAACTTTCTGTTTTAATTTTATTATTTATTTTTCTAAAATTTATTTATTTATTATTTATCTATTATCATAAAAACCTAGTTTCAATGATTTAATATAAATACATATCACATTACAAAATGACGAATATAATATTTTAATACTTAGAAATCCTTTATTTTACATAGGCCTTTTCACCCATTTATCATTGCATACAACACTAAATAGTAGTTTTACATGTAATCATATAATAAATTTATATGATTATTAAAACAACTATATATAAACATTTCGTTTAATCGTTTTTATGAGGTTTTATCATATACTTTTACCTTTACGTTTTCATATCCTTTTTACATTTCTTTTACACCGAGACCTAAATCTCGAGACTCGTACTTTATTTAATCTTTTTTTATCATACTTTATTCCTATACAAATGCATTTATACCTTTACCCTTTTATGCTAGTCTTCGCCTTACTTGCCTTGCTCTTACACTTATTCGTGATCCTTCTCAGATTAACTTCGCAAGACTGTGAGTATTACTTATCTCTTTTTCAAAAAAATTTGGGATAATTCATGTACAAATATACAAAATACACTTTCACTTACAAATTTATTTATGCACAATTACAATTTAATTACATGTTCTTAGTTACCTATGTGTTCTTGTATGTTTAAACATGCATAGTTACAATTGTTATTCTGTTAAAACCATTAACTATGTACAAAACGACCTTAATAATGTATAGCGGTATATGATTGACGATCACCTAAGATTCATTTTACCCTTTTCGAAGGGAATGCATGGTCATTATTAAGTACTTTCTTGACCCAACGTTTTACAAGTTTAGGTGTGCATAACGTCTTACATGTAGGTTTGGTTTTGCCTTTTGTACTACGTTGGAGTGTTTACATGATTACGTATGGTACTTCTTTAGACATGTGAATTGTAAATTTCAAACTTACAATATATACACATACATATACAACCCTAAGTATGCCCCACCAACAATTCTTTGTTGTCATTTTTTTCGTACAATATATGAAGCTCTATTCAAGATTGAGATCACATAGGAATTCGAACCTAGACTATCAACATAAACTAATGTTGTGCTATCGTTTACTTTAGTTGAACAATGTGTTTCCTTTTCGTGTATTGTACAACAATTTAATTTCAATGATTAATATATATCAATTTAGTACCATGAATCTTTGAACAATCTATTATCTATATATCTCATTGTGTCACATGAGTTTATATGAACTTACGGAGGCCACAATAGCGTATTTTATAGCCACAAACAAAAATTCAATAAACCTACACATCTAAAGTAAAGGTTTAGGATCAAATACAAAGGCTCCAAAAAATAAACCCACTACACCAAAAAAAAAACCTAAACACCCACCCCCCATATATATTTTTTTCCCGGGGGGGGGGGGGGGGGTAGTTTTTTTATTAGGTTTTTGGGGGGTGGGGTTATGTTTTTTTTTTGTTTTTTTTTTGGGTTAGGGGGGGGGGGGGGGTGGGGTGGGGGTGGGTGTTTAGGTTTTTGGTGGTGGTGTAGTGAGTTTAGATTTTAGGTTCTCGGAAACTTGTCGCTCTATAATGTCTTCTTGCACTTTTTACTTTTAGCAGCCTTTGTAGAATAACTTAACCCCTAAATTAAAATGAAAGCATAAACGAAGCATGCAAATAAGATAAACCAGAAAATATGATGATGTTTTAATTGTGTCACCAACCAGTATGTTATATAATCCTAAAGAATTCAAGCGTTTGAAGAACAACTGTATCATCAAATACCAACAAGTAATACAACATTTCCTGCCTAATGTAATAAAACACATTTCCATCAATACTTTTCAGTTAAGTAAACAATCAGCTAATTAAAAAAGGAATCAGTTATATAATCTCTTAACATATAGGTGAATGGGCATTTGTTGTGACCTTGCAGGTAATCTTTAAACTTTTCATTGCTACATTCTGGATCATCACGAGTCTTTTAACGGGTTACTGTAGGTTGAAGTAAAAAAAGTTATATGATTAGAATAGGTAGGATATAAATAATGGACACCTTCTTCTCATCAATCGCAGCTTTAATCATGTTAATCTTCTTACCAAATGCCTTTTGCTTTTCTTTATTCGCGCGAGTTGCACATTACCATCGCAACTTGCACATTTCTTCACTAAAGAATCATTGTTCGTCACTGATGACGTGGGTAGCTCAAGCTTAATAAACTAATTATAAGTGCAAAATAGCTTAAAGGGTTCAAGTAAGCTACTAGTTGTAATGAACAGCAAAAACATTACACAGTGTCGTGTCCCATCACACTTTACGTGTGACTTCTCTCACTCAGCTGCAAAAGGGGCACGTGAGAAGAGGCAGTCTTTTTCCCGCAGGTCCGAAGCCTTCAACCTACCAAAACGGGTAACCCCCTCACCGAATCACTAGTTAAAGGTTTATACTCTTGGCTTCCTCTTTCCCTATAAATGACCACCCTTGGTCATTCAGCCAAACATTCCAAAATCTCACACTCTCTCTCTAAAACTTGCACATTGCATGTTCTATTCTTCACATTCAATAACACTATCACATTGCATGTATCGGATTCGGGTTGAGTCTCTCTCAACCTTGAATTCTAAGAAACTGATAAAAGAGTGATCCGACCCTATGTATTGCATACGTAGGGGGACTCGCGACCTGCGTTAGGCAAAACGAGACTCTGAAACTCTTTTGCCTAATCAGTCCATCCACTATCCCTGGTTTCATATTTGTCGTAGCAACAAGTTGGCGCCCACCGTGGGGCTACGCCACTAAGTTCATCTTTGAAGACGAGTAGTGTAGCTCCAACTTCGTTGAAACCATCATGTCTGAAAGCGAATCTCCGGGTGAGGTGAACCAAGTACCACATACTTCTACACCTAGTGCCAGCCAAACTCCACCGGCTATGCCCACCTCGTTCTCAACTCCGGGAAACATCCCAAAAGGAGTCACATATCCTATCCTGAGTTTTCTTCCTTTCAGACACCAACCCCATCTCGTTCAGGGGTTCCATCCCCTCATATCGGTGCAACAGGCACACCGACACGCATCGATCTAACACCAGATGGGGTAGCAAGCAACTTTCTACAGTTAAGGTATCTTCTTAACCAGTAAGTGAGTAGAGAAAGGGATAAAGGAGTAAGAATCATGCTGGATTATGACGAACCCGAGCCCTCATTGTCACCTGGACCACCCCTTCCTCCTTTTATAAGCTCATAACCCACCATATCCAGAAATGAAGCTGGTCCTAGTCACCCTCCACCAAGATCCTTGAAGAGGCCCTTGAAAGGGCTGAGGCTCACATCCAGGGGGACGAAGCTGTCGATATCAAGGAACAAAGAAAAAGGGATCCTAGCTGGAGGAGTAACATGCCAAATAGAAAAAAAGAAGCAACTATGGTTCTTATGATAAACGCTCCAGGAACTCAGATCCACGAAGGTCTGAAAGCAGGAACCCTTCAAGCAGGGAAAAGACTGTGAACTTCACAGCGTTAACCAAAACTCCACAAGAAATCCTTGCCACCGAAGAGGTAAAGCATAGCTTCCGACCACCCTGACCTTTACCCAAGAGTAAGAGGAGTGAAAACTATACTCAATTTTGTGAGTTTCATGAAGAAAAAGGTCATCACACCGACTGTTTTCAACTCAAGAAAAGAATTGAGGAAGTTGTTAAGTCTGGAGAGCTTGCCCACTTGGTCAAAGGGGTAAAAGACAAAATGGCTGACGGAAAAGGCAAAAAGGTGAACATGGTGAACCTTGATGGAGAAACCTCCCACAAACGACAATGCTTGGAGGCTTGGGAGCTTCAATGTGTATGATTCCCACCACCTGAAAGGGGCATTCTGTCGAACCCTTTGGTGGTGAAGGCCACTGTGGGAACCATTAAAGCAAGCAAAGTTGACATTGATACGGGGGAAACAACTGAGATAATGTTCGAGAAGTGTTTCAACCGACTCAGCAACGATGAACATTCAAGGCTTCAACCAGCTGAGTCCTCTATTAAAGGTATTGTTGACATCCCCATCAAGTGTTTGGGCCAACTAACACTTGATGTTTGCTTTAGAGAAGGAAAAATGGAAAGGACCAATCCGCTCACCTTTGTCGTGATCAACATGCCTTCCAACTATGATGTTATCATAGTAAGGCCGGGGCAAAGTGAGTTTGGTATATGGCTGTTTTAGTTGGTCAAGGTGTGGTCAACTTCCCAACCGAAAGAGGAATTGCAACCCTTCAACCTACCCAGGAAGCCTTCCTGGTTGAAGGGGATGACTCAACAAAAAATGAAGGGGAGCAAGGTTGGATCATTAACCCTAAGTATCCCTAACAAAGAACAAGGGTAAACACCAACCTCACCGAAGACACTCTCTCGTATCTCAAGAAGCTACTGTTGCACAATATGGACATCTTTGCATGGTGTCCCGAAGACATGACCGGTATCCCTCGAAATATCGCTAAACATGAGCTCAAAATCCCACCCAACCTGAAGCCAATTGTTCAGCAGAAAAGGAGTTTAGCCCCATATAGAAGCCTGATAGAATGAAAAGAGGTTGAAGGGTTGGTACAAGCTGGCATTCTCCAAGAGGTTAAATACCACTCTTGGATAGCCAACCCCGTGATGGTCAAAAAGCCTGATGGATCCTGGAGAATGTGCATTGATTTCAAAGACTTGAACAAAGCTTGTCCAAAGGATTGCTATCCTTTGCCAGAAATTGATCTAAAAGTAGATTCGCTCACATGTTTCCCCTTCAAATGCTTTCTCGATGCTTATAAAGGCTATCATCAAATTCAGATGAAGAAAGATGATGAAGAGAAGACAGCCTTCCATACCAACAAGGGAATTTTTTGTTATAAAAAAATGCCTTTTGGCTTAAAAAACGCTGGGGAACCTACCAACGATTGGTGGATAAAGCATTTGCTGAACAAATAGGCAAGAACATGGAAGCTTATGTGGATGACTTGGTGATCAAGAGCAAAACTGAGGGCCAAATGCTCGATGATATACAGGAAACGTTCTGGAATCTTAGGAAGATCAACATGAAGCTTAATCCAGTAAAAATGCTCATTTGGTTTTGAAGAAGGCAAGTTTTTGGGGCATATCGTGGGCAAACAAAGCATAAAGGCCAACCCCAACAAGGTTAAATCCATCCTTGATACAAGGTCCCCACAGAGCAAGAAGGAGGTTGAAAGCTTGAATGGTAAGCTGGAAGCCTTGAAGCGTTTTACGTCCAAGCTGGCTGAGAAGTCCTTACCTTTTTCCAAAACCCTTCAAGAGTGCACAAACAAGAAGGACTTCTGATGGACTGAGAAAGCTAAAGAAGCCTTTAACCAAATGAAGCAGCACCTAGCTAGATTACCAGACATTGCCGCTCCTGAGACTGTGGAACTAATCTTTGTCTACCTCTCAGTTGCTGAGGAAGCAATTAGTGCAGTCCTTACCATCGAAAGAAACAAGGCTCAGGTACCCGTTTACTTCTTTAGTAAAACTTTAAAGTTGGCAGAGACCAAGTATCCCCCATTGGGAAAACTTGTTCTTGCATTGGTGAAAACAACTAGAAGGCTTCGAAGGTATTTTCAAGCAGACCCCATACAAGTGGTCACTGATCAACCAATGAAAAATGTGCTTGAAAAACCTGAAACCTCTGGATGTCTAGCCAAATGGGCAGTGGAACTAGGTGAACACAACATCACTTACGTTCCAAGAAAAGCTGTGAAGGCCCAAATTTTAGCTGATTTCATTTTGGAAATTCCAAAGGAAACAATAACGGAAGTTAACACAACCTCCACTGAACCTTCCGACCTCGACACCTAGAAGCTTTTTACCGATGGAGCTTCCAGGCTTGAAGGGTTAGGGGCAGGGCTAGTCCTGATCAATCCTAATGAATTGGAATTCACATATGCTCTTCGGCTTGAATTTCAGACTACCAACAATGAAGCCGAGTTTGAAGCACTGATTGCAGGACTCAAGCTAGCAAAAAAGATGGACGTCAAAAAGCTTCAAGTCTTCACAGACTCTCTAATTGTTTCAAGTCAAGTAGATGACAACTACATAGTTAAAGAACCCAACATGAAAAAGTATCTAGAAAAGGCAAAGGAACTCATGGGCACATTTGAATCATGCACCATCAAATAAGTCCCAAGGTCACAAAACAAGAAAGTTGATGCACTAAGCAAGCTTGCATCACTTACCTTTGCCCATCTCACAAACAAAGTGTTGGTTGAGGTGTTGAAGAGATCGTCCATTCAAGAACTCGAGGTACAAGATGTGATCAGTGAGGAGGGGCCGAGTTGGATGACCCTTTGGTTAAGTTCCTTACAAATGGTGAGCTGCTATGGATCAGACGGAAGCTGAAAGGGTTCAGATCAAATCAAGATAGTATGTGTTGCAAGGAGATATCCTCTACAAAAAGGGATACCTTGCACTACTGCTTTGATGTGTTGGCCTGGAGCAAAGGCAATATCTGATCAAGGAAGTTCATGAATGGATATGTGGGGCTCACTATGGCCTAAGATCAGTGGTTTCTAAGTTGATGAATGTTGAATATTTTTGGCCCACCATGCATCGAGATACAACCGAGCAGCTGAAAAAGTGTGAAGCTTGCCAAATACATGCTCCAGTGCCCAAAAGCCCAAAACATTACTTGGTTCCCATCTCATCAGCCTGGCCATTCCATGAGTGGGGAATGGACATCGTTGGCCCATTCCCACCGGCTAAAGGAGGAGTCAAGTTCCTACTAGTAGCAGTGGACTACTTCACCAAGTGGCCAGAATTGAAGCCATTGGCAAAGATATCAGGAAAACAAGTCATTGATTTTGTATGGGAAAACATTATCTGTCGATTTGGGCTGCCAGGAGTGTTGGTCATAGATAACGGGAAGCAATTTTCCGAGAAGCCTTTTAGCACCTGGTGCAAGGAGTTCAGGATAACACAAGTGTTTAGCTTGGTAGCCTACCCACAGTCCAATGGCCAAGTGGAAAGAACGAACTGTAGCATTGTTGAAAGTATTAAAACTCGTTTGGGAAGGCATGACAACTACTGGCTTGAAGAACTTCCCAACGTATTGTGGGCAATTCGAACAACCGAAAAACAAGCCACAAGAAAACACCATACAGCCTAGTGTTCGGATCTGAAGCTGTAATCCCGACAGAAATAGGAGTTACAACGAAGAGGACGCCCAACATTGATCTAGAATCAAACAAGCAAGAGACGATGTTGAATTTGGAACTCCTTGAAGAAGCCCGAGACCAAGCAGCCATACAAGAAGCAAAATACAAGCAAAAAATGGATTCTTACTACAATGCACGGGTAAAATATGAACGATTCAAGCCTGGTGATCTCGTTCTTCGAATCAATGAGGCAAGCAAAAAAGAAAGCCAAGGAAAGCTTGACCCTAAGTGGGAAGGGCCGTATACCATCCTTAAAGCCCACAAAGGGGGATCATACAAGCTGGCAGACCCACAAGGCAAAAAGCTTCCCCTGCTTTGGAATGGTAAAAACCTTAAAAGGTTCCATGTCTAGTCAAATGTGTTAGAAAAATAGCAAAGTGTTGTTTTGTTCCCTTTGTAACCCATGCACTTTGAGATGAATGAATGATGAAGTTCTTATCAAAACTTGTCTTTCTATCCTAAAAACAGGTTGAGAACCTAGCAAAAAACTCCATGACAAGGGTCATGTAAGGGGATGAGCTCCCAGGCCACATTGCTCAATAGGTTCAAGGGTTTATATAGACCTATATAAGGGGTGAGTTCCTAAATCAATACAACTCCATGAGACTTAGAAATTTTTTCAAAAAATATGTCTCATAGACAAGTTTGAGCAAAGTACATCAAATGTTCCTTAAGCTTTAGCACTGGCTTACGAACCAAAATCAGACTAAGTAAAGTCATAAATAGGATAGGTATGACATCTTCTTATTAAAAATATCCTAAGGCTAAGTGACTGCAGCACTGAACCCTTTAAGGTATAAATAACATAAGGTAAACACACCATCAACAAGGACAATAAAAAAAAACACAAAGGAATAGGCGAAACAACAATGCAAAATATAACAACTCAAAGCATAAAAAAGTTAAACATAGCATAGAATAATCTAAGTTAGAGTATCAAGGGCCATAGAAGGCCATAAACATAGAACATTGTTCAGGAAGCCTCCAAAGCTTTAAGGAACAAGGGACCTAAACAGTTCCCTTGGATAAAAAAGATGTTCAAAATACACAACCACAAACATTGTTCAAAAGATGCTAAGAAAGCTATGAATCAAGATACCTTCTTCACTTCGCAGAATCCGACACAGTGGGTTTTGCTGCATCATCTTTCTTGCCTCCATCAACCTGATCTTTCTTCGCCTTCCTCTTCTTTCTCCCAGCTGCGGCCACCTCGGAGGCTTCAAGGCTTGAATCCTTCGAGCCATCCCCACCTTCAGAAAAAGTATTCTCACTATCTCCAGAATGAGGACGTTTCTTGGAAATGGATTTAAGCACTTCATTACACACAACCTCATTAAGACCTCGAGGTTTCAAGCCCTACAAAACGGAAAGAGGTTTTCCATAACACTCGGATACCTCACCCACATAAGGGTAAGTCAAACAATCCATCTTCACAACGGTGTTCTTAAACACCTCGAAGGCTCTAAGCTGAAAGAGAGGAGATTTATCTTTTGGAGACCTAGCTGCACCAGCATCATATCCAGCAGTATAACCTTGATGTCTTCCATGAATAAGAAGTTTTGAATAGACATCACCTAGGGCACTGTTAAACTCGGATGAATGGAGGTAAGTAACAACATGTTGGAAGCCAT
Organism: Helianthus tuberosus; assembly: GCA_030545235.1. Lineage (NCBI taxonomy): Eukaryota > Viridiplantae > Streptophyta > Magnoliopsida > Asterales > Asteraceae > Helianthus > Helianthus tuberosus. The sequence goes on along the minus strand of CM060358.1, from coordinate 43,042,075 downwards.
GCTCAATAAGCCACTTGTTATCTTTGGCCAATTGTGCCAAGGAAGCCTCCAAATCCTCTTTCTCCTTCACAGAAGCTTCAGCTTGTTGTTTCAGTTCACTAACCTCAACCTCATGCCTCTGAGTAAGTTCATGAACTTTCTTCTGCCAGGCCAACTCTTTCTCAGCAAACCCTTTTGCCTCTTTCTTCAAAGCAACCATATTTGCCTTCATGGCCTCCCTCTTCTTGGAAAAAAAAAACTCATACTCTTACATCCATTTTCAAAAACGGGCAATACCTTCATGAAGCAAGTCACAAAGGTTGCAAGAAGCCATGATCATCTTCGAAATCATTTGATCATCAACCATGGAGGATGAAGAAGCACGAATAGCTGGAGGGGCAAAATGGTTGAGAACATCTTCATAAACGGCAGGGGACTTGAAGCTATTGTTTACAGTAACCTTCCAATCAGGCACGTATATCTCCTCCGAATCATCATTTGAAGAACTCTCAATAGCCTTACCCGAAGGCTTTGACCCTCCAACCTTTTTACCCAATGCCTTGGTATCCTTACCCACCGCCAAAGGCAATCTCCCTACTTCCCATCGGCAGGAACCTCTGTATCTTCAACATCCAAATCATCACCAAGATCAATCGTCTCAGAACTTGAAGCTTGTCCAGCACCTTTACGTCGAGTAGAACGATGAGTAGACTGCTTCGAAGCAGGAACCTTCACAAAACCCTTCACATTTGGAACACTAACATAGCCCGATCCTTCAAACCTATGCTCAGAACCCCTAACCACAACATCCTCACCCTCAGCAGAAGCAACATCAGCAAACACAACATCCGATGTATCATCATTCTTGATAAAGTCCAAAGCAGACATGACTGCAATTAAAACAGGAAAAAATAACATAAGTAACAAACATTATAAAAATAAGAAAAAGAAGTTAGAAAAGCAAAATTCATACCCTGGCCATCCCTCATGAGTACAGGATCCCGGTCCGGTTTATCCCATAACTTGCTTATCCCCATTAAAACGAACAAAGGTTCAGGAAAAGGGTGAAGCCTAGAAGGGCATGCCCTGATAGATTTTAAGATCCAACTGTCTAACTCAGAATCGGAGGGTTCAAGTTCATTGAGGACAATTGAATTTGAAACCCAAAAGAAACAGTCTTTCCATGAACCAAGAGTAGTTACCATAGACAAAATCAGACAAGCATCAACTAGGGACGTCTCAAACGTAAACCAATAGCCATTCTTAGCCAACCGGAAGAAACGGCGAAAGGAAAGTAGAGACGGGTCATACCCTGCAGCCCTGCACAAAATTTTGAAGTGAAAAACCCTAGTAAGGCCTTGAGGGTGCAACTGACCATAAAAAACTCGATAACACTCTAACACATTAAAAACGAAAGTGGAAAAAGGTTGACGGAGGTTTGAAATCTCAAAGTGTCTGTAATATAAAGCAATGGAACCAGCCGGACAATGGTCAATCGATTTGTCCAAGCCCGGAGCCTCTGGTTTAAACCGTGAATCAATCCCCCCACTGAAGACAAAATGCCTCAACCTGTTCTTGTGTGAGGCTAGAAAAACTAGTGGATTGATCGAAAGGAAAAAGTGAAAGAGAAGAAACTAACCTGAACGGAAGATGTGATGAAACTTGGAAGGATGGAGAGAGATTAGTAAAGTGGTTATCCTTGATAAATGACAAAATAAATAGGCCTCACGGTTACCATAATTAACCTATGGGCTAATAACTGACGTCTGCAAGAAAACTGTCGTGTCTGTCAAATCAACTGTCTTTTCAAATTCAAATCTCAGCGGTTTCGCCGCCCAACACACGAAGCTTGGAACCTTTCAAGCCTTTAAGCCTTTAAGCTAGTTAACAAAAATTGCACAAAAGAAAGAAGCCTTTGGGCTTACAACACAAATACCTCTGACTTGGGGGGCTGATGACGTGGGTAGCTCAAGCTTAACAAACTAACTATAAGTGCAAAATAGCTTAGAGGTTTAAAGGGTTCGAGTAAGCTACGAGCTGTAGTGAACAGCAAAAAGCATTACACAGTGTCATGTCCCATCACACTTTACATGTGACTTCTCCCACTCAGCCGCAAAAGGGGCACGTGAGAAGAGACAGTCTTTTACCCGCATGTCCGAAGCCTTCAACCTACCAAAACGGGCAACCCCCTCACTGCATCACCGAATCACTAGTCAAAGGTTTCTACTCTTGGCTTCCTCTTTCCCAATAAATGACCACCCTTGGTCATTCAGCCAAACATTCCAAAATCTCACTCTCTCTCTATAACTTGCACATTGCATGTTCTATTCTTTACATTCAATAACACTATCACAATGCATGTATCGGATCCAGGTTGAGTCTCTCTCAACCTTGAATTCTAAGCAATTGATAAAAGAGTGATCCGACCCTATGTATTGCGTATGTAGGGGGACCCGCGACCTGCGTTAGGAAAAACGAGACTCTGGAACCCTTTCGCCTAATCAGTCCCTCCACTATCCTTGGTCTCATATTTGTTGTAGCAACAGTCACTCAGTATTTAGGAATCTTCTCTTAGCTATCATCCAATCATGTTTCTCTTTTGATTTTTTTGGTATAGTTTCTTACATGGGGTGTCCGAATATCTTGGTTTGAATAAGATTTTTGATTCATAGTTTCTAATTAACTATATTGTTGATTCATAGTTTCTAAATAACTAATCGTCGTTGAAGAAGGAGATGATTAAATGGGGTATCCCAATTTTTTTTACCGTGCAATCATACAATATTAAAAAATGATAATAAATAAATAAAGTAAAACAAATACCTAATAGTTTTGTCCACTTCTTTTTTTCATAGTTTGAAATCGTTTTATCACATCGTCGTCTTTTACTTTATGAAAAAAAATCATTTTCGACCGCACGAACATGGCAATGTTAAAAAATTCCGGGCCCATTCGATTGCGCAAATCCGTCTTGACAAGCTTTAATTTAAAAAGACATCTTTCAACGGTTGCGGTTGCAACCGGTAAAACCGAACCTAGCTTCATTACTCGTTAAACCAAAGGACAAGAACTATGTGTTCCCATTTCAACCATAAGACACGCAAAATCACTTATTATATTATTTGGGCTTTATTAGTTATTATAATTTGAGTTTAATTATCATAAAACTAATTATTTGGGCTTTGTTACCAACCAAGTTCTGGGCTTAATGAATAATATCAAGTTTCATAATTTTCTCTTAGGGGTATACTCGTATATGTTTTGGGGTATGCTATGATAAAACCGAAAAAAAAGTTACACCGCGAATATGGGGTTGCGTTGTAGCCGGTGCTACGACTCATTCTACATTGGTTCCGCCCCCAGTAATGGGTTTTTTTAATAAATGGGGGTAGATATGGTAGCACAAACAAGATTTGACTAAAATACTTCTCATGTGGTGGCATGTGACTTAATTTTAATGAATAACATGGATGAAGTTAGTGCTATGGGACAAAAAGGTTAGAAAAAGTGACATTGGGGGTTTAAATTTAAAAAATTCATTTTTAAGCTGCTATGGTTAAAGTAACTTAACCAAAGAGGCTAAAAACTGTAATTTTTTACTTTTCATTAAGAGGGTAAAAAATCCAATTTGCCCTAATGTGCAAGACACGTGACCGGAGTTAACTCCCGTTAAATGAAAAGACGTAAATTGTCACAACATATGATCACAAATGATCAACAGTGTTAATTCGTTATTTTGAGGATGAAAAATGAATATACCCAAACTAGTAAAAGAATAACTTAATTTGCATCAAGATAAATCAAAATGATATTTTCTATAATAGTCGGGTTCTATTTAGAAAGCTCTTAAAATGAAGAGGGTGGTTATAGTAAAATCCGAATTAGGGTAACCTCACACTTTCTATTTAAACAAGTCTATTCCCATTTCCATTATAACCATCTCCGCCGCACCCTTTCTTCTATCATCCATCTCCACCGCACCATTTCCATTTCCATTTCCATTAAACAGCCGGGTTCCATCTCCGTCGCACCCTTTCTTCTTTCATCCATCGACATCTCGACCCTAAAGATGACATCTCTTATTCAATACCAATGTGAGAGCTTTTATTTTCATTTTATATAAATTGATTTGTCTCATAATATTTCTTTACATTTTTTTAAATCATTGCTTGTTTTCAAGAGGACCAGTTTGGGAATTTTTGGTTTAACTAAATTTATGGACATATATGCTTTGATTTTGTTGGTGTTAATATAACATATGTGTGTACTAACTCATATTGGTTTGAAAAATGAAGAAATTTATTATCAAATACATTTTTAGGATTTTTTATTTTCTACAAGCATGTTCTAGCAAAGATCTATAAACAAATGAAGCAGAAATGGTAATGGATTTTTTGTTCCTTATTTGACATATAATTTTGAGGATTTTATGTTCTCTACTTGTTTTGTTGGAATTAAATGTAAGGTTTGATGTTATTCACCCATCTCACACTAAAGATGGATTTTGCTAATCATTTTGGTGGAGACTTTCATGGGGTTTCAAGGATCTCAAGTGATAAAGGTAAAACCCAAAGCCATACAAATTAATTTAGAAAGTCATAAATGCAAATATAAATAAATAAAAAATAAAAAATTGGATAATCAAGCCCTGTCATAAAATTAGAAATTAAAAAATATTGTGTTAAAAAATCGTATAGAGATTAAAACAAAAGTAAAATATTAAGATGTGATTTTAAGTTACTAAAATGGAAAAATGTCAAAAGAGAAATAGAAACAAAAATTGTGGTGAAAGGTAGGGGTGTTAAAAAAAATCTAGATCCGAAACCGAATCTGAAATATCTGAAAATCCGTATCCGAAATATCCGAAATTTCGGATATCCGAAAATCGGATAATCCGAATTTTCAGATTCGGATATTAATTTAAAAAATTTCGGGTAATCCGATTATCTGAAAATTAATTTGTTTTTATAAATATATATAGAATACGAGCATTATTTTTAGTTTGAAATATAGTAAAAAATAGTAAATAATCGGATTCGGATGTTGATTTATGAATATTTTTAGTTTTCAATGTTGGAAATTTGGGAAATCGAATATAGGTTTAGTTTTAATCTCGGCTAAATTACACTTTTCGTCCTTTATGTTTCAATGTTTCGACAGACGCTGTCCTTTAACTCTAAAAATTACACTGTATGTCCTATATGTTTGCAATCATTAACGGGCAGTTTCCTTTCAGCTAAACCCAGTTAACTTTTTTATGTTAAAAACCCTCACGTGTAACTTTGTAAAACTCCTTAACAGCAGGGACCATATGTGCAATATTCAAATTCTGTTTTAAATGAAACAACTCCGGTAAAACACCTAATTCTTCGGTCATCTTCTCCGGTGACCTAAATTTTCATCTTTCTCCGGCCATCTTCTTCGGTCATCTTCTCCGGTGACCTAAGTTTACAACTTCACATGATCCAAAAGCTTCTTCCGGTCATGTTAAAGATCAATCTGGAAAAAAAATCGAGTTGGACATGGAAGCTCGACACACAGGTATATGATGGCAAAATTGGTATTTTTTATTGTTTTTTCTTTAAATTATATATATATAGGGGAAGACTATAGAGAAAACCCACTTGAGTTGTGTAAACTCAAGAAACCTTTGAAAAAAATCCATGTAACATTTTTATTTCTTCTAAAAAAAAATAGGAAATGTAATATACATATATTTGAACATTTTTATAAAAGAAAAACAAAAAAACATTGAGTAGTTTTTTTTAAATGTTAAAAGTTTCATGTTACATAATATATATGTCAAAAAAATGTAGCATACAAATTTTGAACATTTTTTTAAAAAAAAAGTAGGCGTTTTTTTCATAAAAATGTTCAAGTACATTTATGTTACAATCCCTATTTTTTTAGAAAAAAAAATGTTACATAGGATTTATTTGGGTTTTCTCAACTCACGTTGGTTTTCGATTTATCTTTCCTCTATATATATATATATATATATATATATAGTTTTACAAATAGTTGATTTGTATATATGATTATAGGGATATGTCACAAGGGGCTAAAGTTTCAAATTGCTGGATATACTGAAAGGGAGTGCAGGTGAATTTCAAACGTCATTTATGAATATTCTTCATCTCAGCACTCAGTTTTAATTAGATTTGTTTTTATTTTGTGCCTTACATTCGGTTTTAATTAGTCTTTGCAAGGCTTGCATTCCATAAATTCACAGAAGTTGTGATTATTGTTCTTTTGTACTGTTCTTAGCTTGTTATCACGAGATGCATGACGGATACTTGCATTTGAAGATCGAAAATTTGAAAGAGACAAAAATGATTTAAGAACCAAACGTTCAAAAAACAAACCTTGGAGATTTTTATCCGATGGACGTATAAGATGTCCACCTAAGCATATCTGTGGCAGTGACAGAGGTCTTTTGTGTTTAACGTCTTTCTACCGGTTATATCTCATGAATGATCCAGAAGAAAGCGCACAACGTTTATTTTGCCGTATTCACCTCAAGAAACTGAACGGGCTATCCTATTCTTCCCCATGTTCGCTATGCCGGAGAAGATGATCGGATAGCCCGTTCAATTTCTTGAAATGAATACGACGAAGTAAACCATGTCTGCTTTCTTCTAGATCTTTCGTGAAATATAACCGGTAGAAAGACGTTAAACGCAAAAGGCCTCTGTCACAGCCACCGATATGCTTAGGTGGACAGCTTATACGTCCATCGGATAAAAATCTCCAAGGTTTGTTTTTTGAACGTTTGGTTCTAATCATTTTTGTCTCTTTCAAATTTTCGATCTTCGAATGCAAGTATCCGTCATGCATCTCGTGATAACAAGCTAAGCACAGTACAAAAGAACAATAATCACAACTTTTGTGAACATCTGGAATGCAAGCCTTGCAAATACTAATTAAAACCGAATGTATGCCACAAAATAAATACAAATCTAATTAAAACCGAATGATGAGATGAAGAATATTCATAAATGACGTTTAAAATTCACCTGCATTCCCTTTCGGTATATGCAACAGTTTGAAACTTTAGCCCCTTCTGACATATCCCTATAATCATAAATATATAAATCAACTATCTGTAAGACTATATATATATATATATATATATATATTGTATAAACTAAAGAAACCTTTGTAAAAAACCCACGTAACATTTTTATTTAAAAAAAAATAGGATATGTAATATACATATATTTGAACATTTTTATAAAAGAAAATCAAAGAGTAGTTTTTTTTTAAAATGTTAAAAATTTAATGTTACATAATATATATGTCCGAAAAATGTAGCATACAAATTTTGAACATTTAAAAAAAAACAAGTAGGCGTTTTTTCATTTTTTTTTCATAAAAATGATAAAGTACATTTATGTTACATTCCCTATTTTTTTAGAAAAAAAATAAAAATTTTACATAGGGTATTTGGGTTTTCTCAACTCACATTGGTTTTCGATTTATCTTTCCCATATATATATATATATATATATATATATATATATAGTCCTACAAATAGTTGATTTGTATATATGATTATAGGGATAAGTTACAAGGGGCTAGAGTTTCAAACTGCTTGATATACTGAAAGGGAATGCAGGTGAATTTCAAACGTCATTTATGAATATTCTTCATCTCATCATTAGGTTATAAATATACTATCTTTATTTTGTTGCTTACATTTGGTTTTAATTAGTCTTTGCAAGGCTTGCATTCCAGATGTTCACAGAAGCTGTGATTATTATTCTTTTGTACTGTTCTTAGCTTGTTATCACAAGAAGCATGACGGATACTTGCATTCGAAGATCAAAAATTTGAAATAGACAAAAAAGATTAGAATCAAACGTTCAAAAAACAAACCTTGGAGATTTTTATCCGATGGACGTATAAGCTGTCCACCTAAGCATATCGGTGGCGGTGACAGAGGCCTTTTTCGTTTAACGTCTTTCTACCAATTATATCTCATGAAAGATCTAGAAGCAAGCGAACATCGTTTACTTTGTCGTATTCACCTCAAGAAACTAAACAGTCTATTCAATCCTTCCCCATGTTCGCTATGCCGTAGAAGATAACCGGATAGCCCGTTCAGTTTCTTGAGGTGTCTACGACGAAGTAAACGCTGTGCGCTTTCTTCTAGATCTTTCGTGAGATATAACCGGTAGAAAGACGTTAAACGCAAAACACCTCTGTCACAGCCACGATGTGCTTAGGTGGACAGCTTATACGTCCATCGGATAAAAATCTCCAAGGTTTGTTTTTTGAACGTTTGGTTCTAATCATTTTTTTCACTTTCAAACTTTGGATCTTCAAAGGCAAGTATCCGTCATGCATCTCGTGATAACAAGCTAAGCACAGTACAAAAGAACAATAATCACAACTTCTGTGAACATCTCGAATGCAAGCTTTGCAAAGACTAATTAAAACCAAATGTAAGCCACAAAATAAATACAAATCTAATTTAAACCGAATGATGAGACGAAGAAAATTCATAAATAACGTTTGAAATTCACCTGCATTCCCATTAAGTATATCCAGCAATTTGAAACTTTAGCCCCTTGTGACATATCCCTATAATAATATATACAAATCAACTATTTGTAAAACTATATATATATATATATATATTGTGTAAACTCAAGAAACCTTTGTAAAAAACCCATGTAACATTTTTATTTTTTCTAAAAAAATTGGAAATGTAATATACATATATTTGAACATTTTTATAAAAGAAAAAAAAAACACCAAGTAGTTTTTTTTATAAATGTTAAAAATTTCATGTTACATAATATATATGTCCAAGAAAATGTAGCATACAAATTTTGAACATTTAAAAAAAAAAAACTGGTAGCCTTTTTTTTCATTTTTTCATAAAAATGTTCAAGTACATTTATGTTACATTCCCTATTTTTTTAGAAAAAAAATAAAAATGTTACATAGGGTTTATTTGGGTTTTCTCAACTCACATTGGTTTTCGATTTATATTTCCCCTATATATATACACATATCTATAGTGTCACAAATAGTTGATTTGTATATATGATTATAGGGATATGTCACAAGGGGCTAAAGTTTCAAATTGCTGGATATACTGAAACGGAATGCATGTGAATTTCAAACGTCCTTTATTAATATTCTTCATCTCATCATTCGGTTTTTATCAGATTTATATTTATGTTGTGGCTTACATTCGGTTTTAATTAGTCTTTGCAAGGCTTGCATTCCAGATCTTCACAGAAGTTGTGATTATTGTTCTTTTGTACTGTTCTTAGCTTGTTATTACGAGATGCATGACGGATACTTGCATTCAAAGATCGAAATTTTGAAAGAGACAAAAATGATTAGAACCAAACGTTCAAAAAACAAACCTTGGAGATATTTATCAGATGGGCGTATAAGCTGTCCACCTAAGCATATCGGTGGCCGTGACAGAGGTCTTTTGCGTTTAACGTCTTTCAACCGGTTATATCTCATGAATGATGTAGAAGAAAGCACACAACGCTTACTTTGTCGTATTCACCTCAAGAAACTGAACGGGCTATCCGATCCTTCCCCATGTTCGCTATGCCGGAGAAGATGATCGGATAGCCCGTTCTGTTTCTTGAGGTGAATACGAAGAAGTAAACGCTGTGCGCTTTCTTCTAGATCTTTCGTGAGATGTAATCGGTAGAAAGACATTAAACGCAAAAGACCTCTGTCACAGCCACCGATGTGCTTAGGTGGACAGCTTATACGTCCATCGGATAAATATCTCCAAGGTATGTTTTTTTGAACGTTTGGTTCTAATTATTTTTGTCTCTTTCCAATTTTCGATCTTCGATTGCAAGTATCCGTCATGCGCATCTCGTGATAACAAGCCAAGCACAGTACAAAAGAACAATAATCACGGCTTCTGTGAACATCTGGAATGCAAGCTTTGCAAAGACTAATTAAAACCGAATGTAAGCCACAAAATAAATACAAATCTAATTTAAACCGAATGATGAGATGATGAAAATACATAAATAACGTTTGAAATTCACCTGCATTCCCATTAAGTATATCCAGCAATTTGAAACTTTAGCCCCTTGTGACATATCCCTATAATAATATATACAAATCAACTATTTGTAAAACTATATATATATATATATATATATATATATATTGTGTAAACTCAAGAAACCTTTGTAAAAAACCCATGTAACATTTTTATTTTTTCTAAAAAAATTGGAAATGTAATATACATATATTTGAACATTTTTATAAAAGAAAAAAAAAACACCAAGTAGTTTTTTTTTATAAATGTTAAAAATTTCATGTTACATAATATATATGTCCAAGAAAATGTAGCATACAAATTTTGAACATTTAAAAAAAAACTGGTAGCCGTTTTTTTTCATTTTTTCATAAAAATGTTCAAGTACATTTATGTTTTCTCAACTCACATTGGTTTTCGATTTATATTTCCCCTATATATATACACATATCTATAGTGTCACAAATAGTTGATTTGTATATATGATTATAGGGATATGTCACAAGGGGCTAAAGTTTCAAATTGCTGGATATACTGAAACGGAATGCATGTGAATTTCAAACGTCCTTTATTAATATTCTTCATCTCATCATTCGGTTTTTATCAGATTTATATTTATGTTGTGGCTTACATTCGGTTTTAATTAGTCTTTGCAAGGCTTGCATTCCAGATCTTCACAGAAGTTGTGATTATTGTTCTTTTGTACTGTTCTTAGCTTGTTATTACGAGATGCATGACGGATACTTGCATTCAAAGATCGAAATTTTGAAAGAGACAAAAATGATTAGAACCAAACGTTCAAAAAACAAACCTTGGAGATATTTATCCGATGGACGTATAAGCTGTCCACCTAAGCATATCGGTGGCCGTGACAGAGGTCTTTTGCGTTTAACGTCTTTCAACCGGTTATATCTCATGAATGATGTAGAAGAAAGCACACAACGCTTACTTTGTCGTATTCACCTCAAGAAACTGAACGGGCTATCCGATCCTTCCCCATGTTCGCTATGCCGGAGAAGATGATCGGATAGCCCGTTCTGTTTCTTGAGGTGAATACGAAGAAGTAAACGCTGTGCGCTTTCTTCTAGATCTTTCGTGAGATGTAATCGGTAGAAAGACATTAAACGCAAAAGACCTCTGTCACAGCCACCGATGTGCTTAGGTGGACAGCTTATACGTCCATCGGATAAATATCTCCAAGGTATGTTTTTTTGAACGTTTGGTTCTAATTATTTTTGTCTCTTTCCAATTTTCGATCTTCGATTGCAAGTATCCGTCATGCGCATCTCGTGATAACAAGCCAAGCACAGTACAAAAGAACAATAATCACGGCTTCTGTGAACATCTGGAATGCAAGCTTTGCAAAGACTAATTAAAACCGAATGTAAGCCACAAAATAAATACAAATCTAATTTAAACCGAATGATGAGATGATGAAAATACATAAATAACGTTTGAAATTCACCTGCATTCCCATTAAGTATATCCAGCAATTTGAAACTTTAGCCCCTTGTGACATATCCCTATAATAATATATACAAATCAACTATTTGTAAAACTATATATATATATATATATATATTGTGTAAACTCAAGAAACATTTGTAAAAAACCCATGTAACATTTTTATTTTTTCTAAAAAAATTGGAAATGTAATATACATATATTTGAACATTTTTATAAAAGAAAAAAAAAACACCAAGTAGTTTTTTTTTATAAATGTTAAAAATTTCATGTTACATAATATATATGTCCAAGAAAATGTAGCATACAAATTTTGAACATTTAAAAAAAAAAACTTGTAGCCGTTTTTTTTCATTTTTTCATAAAAATGTTCAAGTACATTTATGTTACATTCCCTATTTTTTTAGAAAAAAAAATAAAAATGTTACATAGGGTTTATTTGGGTTTTCTCAACTCACATTGGTTTTCGATTTATATTTCCCCTATATATATACACATATCTATAGTGTCACAAATAGTTGATTTGTATATATGATTATAGGGATATGTCACAAGGGGCTAAAGTTTCAAATTGCTGGATATACTGAAACGGAATGCATGTGAATTTCAAACGTCCTTTATTAATATTCTTCATCTCATCATTCGGTTTTTATCAGATTTATATTTATGTTGTGGCTTACATTCGGTTTTAATTAGTCTTTGCAAGGCTTGCATTCCAGATCTTCACAGAAGTTGTGATTATTGTTCTTTTGTACTGTTCTTAGCTTGTTATTACGAGATGCATGACGGATACTTGCATTCAAAGATCGAAATTTTGAAAGAGACAAAAATGATTAGAACCAAACGTTCAAAAAACAAACCTTGGAGATATTTATCCGATGGACGTATAAGCTGTCCACCTAAGCATATCGGTGGCCGTGACAGAGGTCTTTTGCGTTTAACGTCTTTCAACCGGTTATATCTCATGAATGATGTAGAAGAAAGCACACAACGCTTACTTTGTCGTATTCACCTCAAGAAACTGAACGGGCTATCCGATCCTTCCCCATGTTCGCTATGCCAGAGAAGATGATCGGATAGCCCGTTCTGTTTCTTGAGGCGAATACGAAGAAGTAAACGCTGTGCGCTTTCTTCTAGATCTTTCGTGAGATGTAATCGGTAGAAAGACATTAAACGCAAAAGACCTCTGTCACAGCCACCGATGTGCTTAGGTGGACAGCTTATACGTCCATCGGATAAATATCTCCAAGGTATGTTTTTTTGAACGTTTGGTTCTAATTATTTTTGTCTCTTTCCAATTTTCGATCTTCGATTGCAAGTATCCGTCATGCATCTCGTGATAACAAGCCAAGCACAGTACAAAAGAACAATAATCACGGCTTCTGTGAACATCTGGAATGCAAGCTTTGCAAAGACTAATTAAAACCGAATGTAAGCCACAAAATAAATACAAATTTAATTTAAACCGAATGATGAGATGATGAAAATACATAAATAACGTTTGAAATTCACCTGCATTCCCATTAAGTATATCCAGCAATTTGAAACTTTAGCCCCTTGTGACATATCCCTATAATAATATATACAAATCAACTATTTGTAAAACTATATATATATATATATATATATTGTGTAAACTCAAGAAACATTTGTAAAAAACCCATGTAACATTTTTATTTTTTCTAAAAAAATTGGAAATGTAATATACATATATTTGAACATTTTTATAAAAGAAAAAAAAAACACCAAGTAGTTTTTTTTTATAAATGCTAAAAATTTCATGTTACATAATATATATGTCCAAAAAAATGTAGCATACAAATTTTGAACATTAAAAAAAAACTAGTAGGCGTTTTTTTTTTAATTTTTTCATAAAATCATTCAAGTACATTTATGTTACATTCCCTATTTTTTTAGAAAATAATAAAAATGTTACATAAGGTTTATTTGGGTTTTCTCAACTCACATCTGTTTTCAATTTATCTTTCCCCTATATGTATGTGTATATATATATATATACATAGTGGAGAGTTCAAATGAGAAGAAATTTTTTGTAAGAATAAAAAAGAAGAAATTTCAACCAATAAGAATCCTTCATTTTACTTCATTTAATTTTTGTATTTAATATTAGTTTAAGGGTATATTGGTAAACTTAGATAGATCATTAATTGGTAGTCCTCCTTTTTAATAGCTAACTACATTAAATTTGTAACTTATTTTAAATAAATATATTTTTTCGAAGAAGAAAAAAATTATTTAATGTTTGGGATGAATTACGAGGTGTGTAAGATAAATTACGAGTTGTGTAAGATAAATTTCAATACGTGTAGGATAAATTTCAAAACGTGTAGGATAAATTTTGATGTGTGTAGGCAAAAATTTTAGTGTGGAGGATGATAGTCTTTATGACTAATTAATTAGTCAAAGATAATAATAAATGAAATGAGAGAAAAACTATTTAATGTTTTACAATTGTACCCTTTGTTCTTTTTCAATTCAATTTAATTTTATTCTCAAATGAACCTCCCCTATATATATATACATATACATATAGTTTTACATATAGTTGATTTGTATATATGATTATAGGGATATGTCACAAGGGGCTAAAGTTTCAAATTGCTGGATATACTGAAAGGGAATGTAGGTGAATTTCGAACGTCATTTATGAATATTTTTCATCTCATCATTTGGTTTAATTAGATTGGTATTTATTTTGTGGCATACATTTGATTTTAATTAGTCTTTGCAAGGCTTGCATTCCAGATGTTCACAGAAGCTATGATTATTGTTCTTTTGTATTGTGCTTAGTTTGTTATCACGAGATGCATGACGGATACTTGCATTCGAAGTTCGAAATTTGAAAGAGACAAAAATGATTAGAACCAAACGTTTAAAAAACAAACCTTAGAGATTTTTATCCGATGGGCGTGTAAGTTGTCCTCCTAAGCATATCGGTGGCTGTGACAGAGGTATTTTGCGTTTAACGTCTTTCGACCGGTTATATCTCACGAAAGATCTAGAAGAAAGCGCATAGCGTTTACTTCGTCATATTCACCTCAAGAAACTGAACGAGCTATCCGATCATCTTCACTGGCATAGCGAACATGGGGAAGGATCGGACAACCCGTTCAGTTTCTTGAGGTGAATACGACAAAGTAAACATTGTGCGCTTTCTTCTACATCTTTCATGAGATATAACCGGTAGAATGACGTTAAACGTAAAAGACCTCTGTCACAGGCACCTATTTGCTTAGGTGGACATCTTATACGTCCATCGGATAAATATCTCCAAGGTTTTTTTTTGAACGTTTGGTTCTAATCATTTTTGTCTCTTTCAAATTTTCGATCTTCGAATGCAAGCATCCGTCATGCATCTCTTGATAACAAGCTAAGAACAGTACAAAAGAACACTAATCACAGCTTCCGTGAAGATCTGGAATGCAAGCCTTGCTAAGAGTAATTAAAACCGAATGTAAGCCACAAAATAAATATAAATCTAATTAAATCCGAATGATGAGATGAAGAATATTCATAAATGACGTTTGAAATTCACCTACATTCCGTTTCAGTATATCCATCAATTTGAAACTTTAACCCCTTGTGACATATCCCTATAATCATATATACAAATCAACTATTTGTGACACTATATATATATAAGGGAAAGATAAATCGAAAACCAATGTGAGTTGAGAAAACCCAAATAAACCCTACGTAACAAATTTATTTTTTTTTTCTAAAAAAAAGGGAATGTAACATAAATGTACTTGAACATTTTTATGAAAAAAAAAACGCCTACTAGTTTTTTTTAAAATGTTCAAAATTTGTATGCTACATTTTTTTGGACATATGTATTATGTAACATGAAATTTTTAACATTTAAACAAAAAACTACTCGGTGTTTTTTTTCTTTTATAAAAATGTTCAAATATATGTATATTACATTTTCAGTTTTTTTAGAAAAAATAAAAATGTTACATGGGTTTTTTTACAAAGGTTTCTTGAGTTTACACAATATATATAAGAAAACCACCTCCTTCGTTGCTCACTGAAAATAATCCTATCATCGTTTCAATGATAATGAAAACTTTTAGATCCACATCAAACCGATATATTACCCGGATGTGAGCAAAAAAAAAATGTTTGATGAAAGTGACAAAATTGGTCAAACCACATGGACATAAATGTCAGTTCATTCTTATCACTTTTAAAAACAACTGGTGTTTACACCCACACATTATTACGGGGGAAATGAATAATCAACAACACGAGACTGCAAACTCATATAGTTATAATATCATCTATTACATCTAATTACCAAAAGTATACTCCTATTCTCCTTCTTGATGGTGGTTGGGCATTAAGCAACACATCGATGACCCGAATAGCGGGAGCGATGCATTGTGTTTTCCGAACATGTTCATGACAACATACAGAAGTAGATGCAACAACTAACCAGTAATAAAAATTAGCATGACACATAAAATCAAATTATCACAAATAGTCATCATACTATAAGGGCATAGTGCAATACAGATACACATAAAATCAAATTATCACAAATAGTCATCATACTATAAGGGCATAGTGCAATACAGATACTTAAAACTTTTGTAAGCAGAAAGAGTAAAATACAACAAACCATCTTTGTAAGAATCCTCGCCAAGTGTGCTTAATTCAAAGATGGCTTCATCATATGCCTGCAATGGAGCACAACCATGTTAAAAAAAATAATTATTAATATAATTAAGAAGAGAAAATTAGTTTTTGAGTCCTTGTATTTTAGGGGTATTAACCACTTGAGTCCAAAATTGTGTTAGGGTGGGACTTGAAGAAGTGTACTAACTTGTCCTAACAACTTACATTCATGTCTTGATTCTTTAATTCATGTTTATGCATTGTTTGACCTGTCTAGGACAAAATTTCCAGAACCAAACTGATGACGTGGGTACTCGGAGATCCCAGTCAACAAGGTCAAAGTCAACGACAATAATAAAAGTAAATAAATACTGAAGCACAAAGCAAGAAGCTGAAAGTCAGAAGCTAGAAGCTCCTATTTTTTTTAGTAAAAATAAAAATGTTACATGGTTTTTTACAAAGGTTTCTTGAGTTTACACAATTCAAGTGGGTTTTTTCTATAGCCTTATATATATGTATATATATATATACACACACACATATATATATAACTTAAAGAAAAAACAACAAAAAATACCAATTTTGCCATCATATACCTGTGTGTCGAGATTCCGTGTCCAGCTCGATTATTTTTTCCAAATTGAAATTCGACATGACCGGAAGAAGCTTTTGGATCATGTGAAGTTGTAAACTTAGGTCACCGGAGAAGATGGCCGGAGAAGATGGCCGGAGAAAGATGAAAAATAGGTCACCGGAGAAGATGACCGGAGGAGATGGCCGGAGAATTAGGTGTTTTGCCGGAGTAGTTTCATTTAAAACAGATTTTGAATATTGCACATATGGTCCCCACTGTTAAGGAGTTTTACAAAGTTACACGTGAGAGGTTTCAACATAAAAAAGTTAACTGGGTTTAGTTGAAAGGACACCGCCCGTTAATGATTGCAAACATAAAGGACATACAGTGTAATTTTTAAAGTTAAAGGACAGCGCCTGTCGAAACATTGAAACATCAAGGATGAAATGTGAAATTTAGCCTTTTAATCTATGTACGAAACGATATTTTTTATTTTTTTATAAATTCGGATATCCGTTTGGATATCCGAATCCGCTTCTGAAATTTAAGATACGAATATCCAAAATTTTGGATACGGATTTAGATATTAAGATGCTGTTTGTTTTTTGGCCAGATATGTCCGCGTCGCGCAGACGCGCGCAGACCTTTGGGTCCTGCAGCTTGTGTGTTTTCTCGCATACCTTTCATTAAAAAAGGTCTGCGAGTCCTCTTCCCCACGCAGACATCAACCCATGTCTTCTAACCTCTTCTCACCTCTTCTAAACACCCCTCTTCACATCACCACAACATTCCCACTTTCCACCCTCTGGCTCTCTCTCAATCTCCGGCCACCACACTCCTCTTCTCACCTTATCCTTCCTTCTCTCTCTCTCGGCCTCTACCTGCAAACACAACCACAACATTCCCACTTTCCACCCTCTGTCTCTCTCTCAATCTCCGGCCACCACACCCACAACCACAACCACCCACCGCAGACCTACATCAGCGGCGGCGGTGGCATGGTGGTGTCGTTAGGGTTGCCGGTTCGAGTGTGAAAGACTGGAATGAGAGACGAGAGATAAAGCTAAAGAGTCGGAGGGGAAATCAGAGAAGAAGGAGGAAGCGGCAGCGGTACCGCCACAGGCGGCGGCGGTGGTGGTTCACGGTAGATGAAGGCAGACGGGGGTGGGTTGTTCTTGGCGGTAGATGATGACGGTGGTGCTATGGCGGATGTGGTGCGGTGGTGGTGGTGCTATGGGCGGTGGTGGTGACAGATTGTAGAGAGAGAGTTTGTAGAGAGAGAGAGTTCAAGGCAGAGAGAGAGAGAGAGAGAGTAGTGGTCTGTGTGTGTTTGTGTGTGAGAAGAGAAGGGTTTTTGTAGAAAAAAAAACAAACCCTCTTCTCCTTGCAGACTGCAGACATTTGGTCCACCTCTTCTCCTGCAGATGCCTGCAAATGTGGCCAGACTGCAGACCTTTTCCTGTAGAAAAACAAACAGCACCTAATATTCACTATCCAAAATTTTTGAATATCCGAAAACCGGATAATCCGATCTTGAATACCCTAGTGAAAGGCGGCCTCATGGCTTTGGAAAATAAGTGTGGGCGCATCCACCACCATTATAACCACCACCACCACCTCCTCTTCCATCCACCACCACCGTCATCACCACACCAAAGGTGTTGTTGGGTTGATAAGTAACGTGGATTGTTTGGAGAAAACGCATTCGAGTCATTATTGAACAGAAACATGATGAAGTTACGAGTGTTATGGGTTGGATAAAATTAAATCCAACCGCATTTTTTAAACCATCACTTCAACCCTGACCTCAACTACATCCACCTCCTCCTCCTCCATCCACCACCGTTATTATCACCACCACCACCTCCTCCATCCACCACCACCGTCATCACCACCTCCTTCGTTGCTCGCCGAAAATAATCCTATCATCGTTTCAATGATAATGAAAACTTTTAGATCCACATCAAACCGATATATTACCCGGATGTGAGCAAAAAATAAAAAAACAAAGTTTGATGAAAGTGACAAAATTGGTCAAACCACAAGGACATAAATGTCAGTTCATTCTTATCACTTTTAAAAACAACTAGTGTTTACACCCGCACATTATTACGGGGGAAACGAATAATCAACAACATGAGACTGCAAACTCATATAGTTATAATATCATCTATTACATCTAATTACCAAAAGTATACTCCTATTCTCCTTCTTGATGGTGATTGGGCATTAAGCAAAACATAGATTACCCGAATAGCGGGAGCGATGCATTGTGTTTGTGTTTTCCGAACATGTTCATGACAACATACAGAAGTAGATGCAACAACTAACCAGTAATAGAAATTAGTATGACACATAAAATCAAATTATCACAAATAGTCATCATACTATAAGGGCATAGTACAACAAACCATCTTTGTAAGAATCCTCACCAAGTGTGCTTAACTCAAAGATGGCTTCATCATATGCCTGCAATGGAGCACAACCATGTTAAAAGAAAAATAATTATTAATATAATTAAGAAGAGAAAATTAGTTTTTGAGTCCTTGTGTTTTAGGGGTATTAACCACTTGAGTCCAAAATTGTGTTACGGTTGGGAATTGAAGAAGTGTACTAACTTGTCCTAACAACTTACATTCATGTCTTGATTCATTTATTCATGTTTATTCATTGTTTGACCTGTTTGGGACAAAATTTCCAGAACAAACTGATGACGTGGGTACCCGGAGATCCCAGTTAACAAGGTCAAAGTCAACGACAATAATAAAAATAAATAAATACTGAAGCACAAAGCAAGAAGCTAAAAGTCAGAAGCTAGAAGCTCCTATTTTTTTAGTAAAAATAAAAATGTTACATAGGTTTTTTACAAAGGTTTCTTGAGTTTACACAATTCAAGTGGGTTTTTTCTATAGCCTTCCCCTATATGTATATATATATATATATATATAAGTATAACTTAAAGAAAAAACAACAAAAAATACCAATTTTGCCATCATATACCTGTGTGTCGAGTTTCCGTGTCCAACTCGATTATTTTTTCCAAATTGAAATTTGACATGACCGGAAGAAGCTTTTGGATCATGTGAAGTTGTAAACTTAGGTCACCGGAGAAGATGACCGGATATGATGGCCGGAGAAGATGGCCCGAGAAAGATGAAAAATAGGTCACCGGAGAAGATGACCGGAGGAGATGGCCGGAGAATTAGGTGTTTTGCCGGAGTAGTTTCATTTAAAACAGAATTTGAATATTGCACATATGGTCCCCACTGTTAAGGAGTTTTACAAAGTTACACGTGAGAGGTTTCAACGTAAAAAAGTTAACTGGGTTTAGTTGATAGGACACCGCCGTTAATGATTGCAAACATAAAGGACATACAGTGTAATTTTTAAAGTTAAAAATCAGCGCAGTCGAAACATTGAAACATCAAGGACGAAAAGTGAAATTTAGCCTTTTAATCTATGTATGAAACGATATTTTTTATTTTTTTTTATAAATTCGAATATCCGTTTGGATATCCGAATCCGTTTCCGAAATTTCAGATACGAATATCCAAAATTTTGGATACGGATTCGGATATTAATATTCACTATCCAAAATTTTCAAATATCCAAAAACTGGAAAATCCGATCTTGAATACCCTAGTGAAAGGCGGCATCATGGCTTTGGAAAATAAGTGTGGGCGCATC
The DNA here is from genome assembly GCA_030545235.1 of Helianthus tuberosus. Taxonomy (NCBI): domain Eukaryota; kingdom Viridiplantae; phylum Streptophyta; class Magnoliopsida; order Asterales; family Asteraceae; genus Helianthus; species Helianthus tuberosus. Next base: position 43,021,697 of record CM060358.1, on the reverse strand, counting down.
CACCACCATTATAACCACCACCACCACCTCCTCTTCCATCCACCACCATCGTCTTCACCACACCAAAGGTGTTGTTGGGTTGATATGTAACGTAGATTGTTTGGAGAAAACGCATTCGAGTTGTTATTGAACAGAAACATGACGAAGTTACGAGTGTTATGGGTTGGATAAAATTAAATCCAACCCCATTTTTTTAACCATCACTTCAACCCTGACCTCAACTACATCCACCTCCTCCTCCTCTATCCACCACCATTATCATCACCACCACCACCACCTCCTCCATCCACCACCACCGTCATCACCACCTCCTTCGTTGCTCGCTGAAAATAATCCTATCATCATTTCAATGATAATGAAAACTTTTAGATCCACATCAAACCAATATATTACCCGGATGTGAGCCAAAAAAAAAATACAATGTTTGATGAAAGTGACAAAATTGGTCAAACCACAAGGACATAAATGTTAGTTCATTCTTATCACTTTTAAAAACAACTAGTGTTTACACCCGCACATTATTACAGGGGAAACGAATAATCAACAACATGAGACTGCAAGCTCATATAGTTATAATATCATCTATTACATCTAATTACCAAAAGTATACTCCTATTCTCCTTCTTGATGGTGGTTGGGCATTAAGCAACACATCGATGACCCGAATAGCGGGAGCGATGCATTGTGTTTTCCGAACATGTTCATGACAACTTACAGAAGTAGATGCAACAACTAACCAGTAATAGAAATTAGTATGACACATAAAATCAAATTATCACAAATAGTCATCATACTATAAGGACATAGTGCAATACAGATACTTAAAACTTTTGTAAGCAGAAAGAGTAAAATACAACAAACCATCTTTGTAAGAATCCCCGCCAAGTGTGCTTAACTCAAAGATGGCTTCATCATATGCCTGCAATGGAGCACAACCATGTTAAAAGAAAAATAATTATTAATATAATTAAGAAGAGAAAATTAGTTTTTGAGTCCTTTTGTTTTAGGGGTATTAACCACTTGAGTCCAAAATTGTGTTACGGCTGGGACTTGAAGAAGTGTACTAACTTGTCCTAACAACTTACATTCATGTCTTGATTCATTTATTCATGTTTATGCATTGTTTGACCTGTCTGGGACAAAATTGCCAAAACCAAAGCAAGAAGCTGAATGTCAGAAGCTAGAAGCTCCTATTTTTTTTAGAAAAAATAAAAATGTTACATGGGTTTTTACAAAGGTTTCTTGAGTTTACACAATTCAAGTGGGTTTTTTTCTATAGCCTTCCCCTAATGTGTGTGTGTGTGTGTGTATATATATATATAACTTAAAGGAAAAACAACAAAAAATACCAATTTTGCCATCATATACCTGTGTGTCGAGCTTCTGTGTCCAACTCGATTATTTTTTCCAGATTTGTAATTCGACCTGACCGGAAGCAGCTTTTGTATCATGTGAAGTTGAAAACTTAGGTCACCGGAGAAGATGACTGGAGATGATGGCCGGAGCAGATGGCCGGAGAAGATGACCGGAAGCAGCTATTGGCTAACTCTTTGTCCAATAGTAACACTTGATTAGTTGTGTATACAAAACCCCACATACCAGCAACATTTGTAGAATACAAAGACTCAATCACTATTAAGTATAATTGAAAACATTTGAGATTTTGTACCACAGTTTGGTAGAAAAATTGAATGACTCACATTGTAGACTTAAGTATTTTTATAGCTTCCTGTTGCTTTTCCTGATTATTTTCTATTAAAAACATACAATGCACACTTGTTAGTAAGATAACCCAAATCACATTAGCCATACAACACGAGACAGAACCCCAATGAACTTAGTCAGGCAGAGCCTCGACATGCGTTACGGGGCCCTAGATCAATCGGGTAGGGTAACGAGCTATTATACTTGCACTATAGGGATATAGAGAAAGAAGTTTGAATGAGTTGCAACTGATGCTGAGAGGCTCCTTTTATAGGTGAAATCGGCACTCGCTCGCGCCCCGCGACCCCCTATGGTCACCCTCTTGTGGCCCGCGAGAGAACCCTAGCTACGGCTAGGTGAGGCAGATCACCACCGTAGGTTCAACAATATATGCGACATGTGTCACATTTGTGTGTCCGGCAAGTATGAGCCATCACGCCTCGCAAGACACAGGGGTAACCCTATCGCAGCCCGTGAGAAACGTAAAATGATTATTTTATTTGATTTTTATAAAAACTTAGGTTATACGAGTCTAGTTTAACGTAGACGGGGTATTTTAGGAGTGTTTTTCGAGGGTTGTTATACTTATCCCAGCCAAAGGTTAAGTAACTCTCTCATTCTCTCACTCTAAACTCTTATCCTTTCTTTTGTTAAGACTCTCAAAGAACATTCTTCTGATTCTCACACCAGAGTCCAAACGCGGGAGGCCCCCTCCCGCGTTAAGGCTAACGATGTTCTTTGGTTGCAGATTCTGATCAAGGAGCTGTCTTTTGGAGTGGATCTTGGACCTTCCCCCTGCCATACTCTTGTTGTTTTAATAAGTGGTGCCCATTGTGGGGCTGCGCTACTTAGAACAGTTTTCCGGTAGTACAGACCTGTTCCTAAGTTACCTTCCTTTATAGCCAGAAGGGATCCTCAACCAAAAGAAGTCTCAAGTAGTTCTATGCCTCGGTCTAGCCCTCCTGCTACTCTGGGGATAAATAGTTGTTCCACCAACCCGGACGGACCTCATGTCGCACCGGTGATACAAGATGCACAACAGTTCCAAACTCCTCCCTCTACACGAGTTAATCCATCTTCACCGAGTGAAGTTCTCTTCCCGGTTGAAACCATGGAAATAACCCCAAAGGGAGTAAGGAATAATTTCATAGTGTTAAGAGAACTTTTGAACGAGTATGTTTGAGAAGAACCGGAAAAAGGGGCAAGAGTACGCTTGTCTTACGACGAGCTTGATCCGATGAGGGTTTGCATGACCATATGACAACATTCGGCGTTATTCCAACGCTCAACCATAGCAACTCCTGTGAAGACTTGGAGATGATCCTCAGGATCTTCCAGACCATCGTATGTCTTAACATTAGATGGCATCTTAACTATGTCTTCCAAACAAAGATAAAGATGCCATCTAATGTTAAGACATACGATGTTCTGGAAGATCCTGAGGATCATCTCCAAGTCTTCACAGGAGATGCTACGGTTGAGTGTTGGAATAACACCGAATGTTGTCATATGTTCATGCAAACCCTCATCGGGCCAGCTAGATTATGTTTCTGTGGGCTCCCCACTAGAAGCATAAAATCCTTCGATGACCTTTATAAAAACTTCTTTGCCAACTTTACCCTTCAAAAGAGATATACCAGAGATGCTACTGTTATGCATCAGATCCAGCAAAAAGATGATGAAGACCTTCGGGCATTCATAGAAAGATTTAACAGGGAGGGTCTAATGTATAGCAGGGCAACTGAGAAAATGAGGGTATCTGCCTTCATGAACGCTATAAAGCCTAAGAAGCTTCTCAGAAGATTCCATGAAAACAACCCTCAGACAATAGAAGAAGCCTTTGAAAGGGCAGAATCATTCTTGAAGGGTGAAGAAGCTTTGGAAAAACAAGCATCAAAGAAGAGGGAGCAGGAAAGCTGGAGGGAGCTACCTCCTCTGTCCAAAAGGTCAAGGTTTCAACCCTTCGTCAACCGACGACCCTTCAGGTCTTACGAAGGAAGAAGATTCGAAGTAGAAGAAGATCTCCTTGCCCGAATCGAAATCTGGACAAAGATAAACAGATCTTCACCCTCCTCACCAAGACGCCCCAAGAAATCTTATCAATTGAAGAGGTCAAGTACAATTTCCGACCTTCCCGACCTTTGTCCAAAGCAACCAGCAAAAGAGATGCAAGCAAGTTTTGTGCCTTCCACAATGACACGGGGCACCACACTAATGATTGCTATCAGTTGAAAAAGAGAATATAAGAAGCTGTCAAGTCGGGGGAGCTCGCTCACTTGGTGAAGTAAATAAAAGATAAGAAGGAAGGAAAGAAGGAAGTTAGCATAAACATGGTTTGGTCAGAAAGCAAACAAGAAGGGAAAAGATGAAGACCATACCATGGAATCAACAGTTCATTTGCTTCCCCTCTATGGATCCAAACGATAAGCAGGAGCACCTAATCATCATGGAAGCCGAGATAGAAGGGGCTTCCCTTGACAGGGTGTACATGGATCCAGGAGCATCCTCCAATATTATGTATCAAAGATGCTTTAACTTACTCAGAAGTGAAACAAAAGCTCGTCTGCAAGATACTGACATGTCCCTCAGAAGCTTCACTTGGGAAAAAGTACAACCTTTAAGGAAGATAACACTGAACCTATGTTTCAGAGATGGAGACTTATCCAGAACAGAGGAGCTTACTTTCGTCATTGTAAGTTCCCCTTCAAACTATAACTTGTTGATAGGAAGGCCGGGGTTAGTAGCATTTGATGTTGTGGTGTCAACAACACATGGAATGATGAAATTTCCAACAGACAAGGGTATCGCTTTGTTGGTACCTACACAAGAAGCCCTTTTGATTGCCTCCATGGAAATAGAGGAAGGGGAATGTAGCAAAACAAATGAAGGTCCAGTTGAAGAATAAGCATCAATGATTCCTACCCAGAACAGAAGATAAGAATCAACAATCACAATCCTGATACCATCAAACAAAGGCTGATTGACCTCCTCCGAGGGAACACAGACGTGTTCGCTTGGTGTTTGGGAGACGTGGTTGGATTACCAAGGGAAGTAGCAGAGCATGCATTAAACATAGCTCCCACCTACCAGCCTGTCACACAGAAGAAAATAAGTCTAGCACCTAAACATAGTCAAGCTTCATGTCAGGAGGTAGAGAGACTAGTGGAAGCTGGTATCCTAAGGGAGGTAAAGTATCAATCTTGGCTAGCAAACCCTGTCATGGTAAAGAAGCCAGATGGCTCTAGGAGCATGTGTGTTGACTTCAATGAACTTAACAAAGCGTGTCCTAAAGACTGCTACCTGTTGCCCGAGATCGACTGGAAGGTGGACTCGCTCACTGATTTTGAATACAAATGCTTCCTAGATGCCTATAAAGCGTATCACCAGATCAAGATGGCGAAAGAAGACGAGGAGAAGACAGTGTTCCATACTAATAAGGGGATCTTCTATTACAAAAAGATGCCTTTTGGATTGAAAAACGCCGGGGCAACATATCAATGTCTTGTGGACAAGGCTTTCGCCGAACAAATCAGAAGGAACATGGAAGCATACGTTGACGATCTTGTAATAAAGAGTCACACGGGAGAAGACATGCTCCAAGACATCAAGGAGACTTTTCACAATCTCAAAACAATCAATATGAAATTAAACCCAAACAAGTTCTCCTTTGGGTTTGAGGAAGGAAAGTTTCTCGTCACATTGTGGGGAAACAAAGCATAAAAGCAAATCGGACAAGGTCCGAGCGGTTATAGAAATGAAGTCCCCAAGAACCAAAAAGGAAGTTGAAAGACTTAATGGGAAAATAGCAGCTCTCAAGCGCTTACTCCCCAAGTCAGCAGAAAGATCACTACCATTCTTCAAGACACTAAAGAACTGTGCAGATAAGAAAAACTTTATGTAGACGGAGGAAGGGGTGGCAACCTTCATAGCACTCAAGGAGCTCATAGCTTCCCTGCCAACCATGGCAGCACCCATGAAAGAAGAAACAATCATAGTCTACCTGTCAGTAGGTTCGCTGACTATAAACATCTCATTTACTTTGTGGTCCACGAGCCCTATGCTCACGACCATCTTTGCTGACAGTTCCTTATAACTGTGTATCCGCAGGACAAGAAGCAATAAGATCTGTGCTTGTGGTGGAAAGTGGGAAGGAGTAGATACCTGTATACTGTGTAAGCAAGGTTCTAAAGGCAGCTGAGGTCAATTACTCCCCAATCGAGAAGCTGGTACTAGCACTAGTAGTTTGTTCGTGCAAAGATGACGATGTGGTGAAAGAGCTAATAGAACAGTACAAAGTACTGAACTATTTATAGGAACTTGCAAACCACTGAGCATCTTAGCTGACGTCACCATGAAAGTGACATCTAACCTCCTAACAAACTCTAACCTCTGATCAATACAAACACTGATGTACTAACTACTACTATTACATTTCTTTACATAAAAGACACTTAAACAGCTGCTGCATCCTTCCACTGTTGTGAACCCAGCAGTGCCTGTCCGGATCAGCAGTACTTGACTCAAGGCAGTAGATTGAGTCAGCAGAGCTTTGGTCTTCCATCAGTCTTTGACATTGGGCAGTAGATGCAAAGCAGCAGTTGTAGGTCAGCACTTAGTATGATCAGCAGATAGGAGGTCAGCAGATATAAAAGCACTTTCAAGGAGAGAGATTTGCATGAACTATCTGTAATCGTCTGCTTATTCTGGATCCACTGCTCTGATCCAGTTTTGGCTTTAATTATATGTTCCTCTGATAGGGTTCAATCCCAACAAAGTTCTTAAAGCAAGATCGATTGAAGAAGCTGAAATCCAAGATGTGGTGATAGAAAGCGAAGATACATGGATGGCACCTATCCAACAATTCCTGCAAGAAAGGAAGCTCCCTCCCACAGAATCAGTGGCCGCCAAGATAAGGACGAAATCCAAGCAATATGTCCTAGAAGAAGGAAAGCTTTACAAGAAAGGTTACCTCTCCCCTTTGCTATGATGTGTAGGCCAAAACCAGAGCAATTACTTGATAAAAGAAGTCCACGAGGGCATCTGTGGATCACACGCGGGGGTAAGAACAATCGTGGCAAAGCTAATGAAAATGGGTTACTTCTGGCCCACGATGCATAAAGATACAGCTGAAGTCATTTACAAATGTGAAGCATGCCAACTACATGCCCCAGTCAAAGCAAGTCTGAAGCATGACCTTGTCCCGATATTGGCTGCCTGGCCATTCTATAAGTGGGGAATGGATATCGTAGGACTTTCCCTTAGGCAGCTGGACAAGTAAAATTCCTCCTGGTGGCAGTAGACTATTTCAAAAAATGGCCAGAAGTTAAGCCATTAGCGAAGGTCTCAGGAAAGAATGTTATCATCTTCGTCTGGGCACAAATAATATGCAGGTTCGGATTGCCGGGGAGATAGTAACCGACAATGTGAAGCAGTTCGCAGAAAAATCATTCAGCACCTGTGCCAGGAGCTTCAAATCAAGCAGGTCTTTAGCTCTGTCTGTTATCCACAATCGAATGGACAAGTGGAGCGAATGAATCGCAGCATTGTAGAGGGATTGAAGACTCGGCTAGGGAGATATGGCAAACAGTGGGTAGAAGAGCTCCCCAGTGTACTATGGGCCATTCACACCTTAGAGAAGACAAGCCATCAAAAGAACCCATACAGCCTTGAATACGGCTCAGAAGCTGTGATACGTGGTGAGATCGGAGTTAGAACGTTGAGAAGTTCCAAGAAAAACACCACTACAAATGATTCGGAGATACTATTAAACCCTGACCTACTTGAAGAAGCCAGGGAAAGCTGCCTTAATCTGAGAAGCGAGGTACAAACAGAAAATGGAAGCCTACTATAATGCAAGGGTCAAAAAGGAAGCCTTCAAACCTGGTAACTTGGTACTCAGAAACAACGAGACAAGTAGGCAAGAAGACCTTGGAAAAATGGGCCCGAAGTGGGAAGGCCCATACATTATCAGCGAGGTGCACAAAGGAGGTTCCTACAACCTTGAAACACCTGAAGGCAGGAAGGTACCAAGACATTGGAACAGAAAGCACCTCAAGAAATTCATAGTCTAGACAACCGATGTAATGACAAAAGCAAACTTTTACTTGGCTAGATCAGTTTAATGAAAACAAAGATAGCACTTTTGTTAAAAAAATATTTTATACTCATTTGTTCTATCCTAAGGGTGACTCCTCCAAACAAAGCTCCATGGGATCCGACGTTATATCTACCCATGAAACAGGGATGAGCTCCTAGGCCATATCGCTCAACAGGGAACAAGGCGCTATACCTTCCTGTATACAGGGTAAGTTCCTAAAACAATACAACTCCATGGACTCAAGGAAGATTCTTCCAAACTCATGTATGAAAAGTACAAGTACACACAAAAAACTACAAACTTGTTCCTTTGCAAAAATGCAAGTGAACACAAAGTTACAAGTATAAACAAATCAAACATTATGAAACCAATAGTAAGTCCATGAAAGAGGGTGAGCACCTCACACCAATTATGCTCCATAAGCTAACATTATAAAACATAATAAGCTTATGTCCAATATACCACTATAACAAAATAGAAAGTGGACTAGAAAAGAGATATAACCATAACAACTTGCATTGATTCTCTCCAAAAACACTTGAACTAGGTGACTGTAGCACTTAGTTTGAAACCTTTACGGAAAAGAACATTGCAAAAAACACAACTAACAAAAGGAAAATTAAGACACAAAATTTCCACCACATAAGCCAAACACAAGTTTGACAATAAGATGATAGAAACAAAAAACCAATAAAATGCACAAAGTATGAAATACTAAAAAACTAAATACCCCCAAGGGGGGCAGCTTTCATTCGATCAAAACCATAAAGTTCAAAACATCATAAGCCCTAATAGGGGCACAACATACAACCATAAACAGTTAACATTGTTCACATTACAATCACAACAAACTAACAAAGCAAATTAAACCGAACTAGAACCACCAGCATCAGTGAAGAGGGGACCCTTGTCCAAAGGAAGATTCTCGTACAAGCCATCCAGATCATCACCTTCATCATTACTAGAAGCCACAAAAGCCATCTCAACCCTCACAGAGGACAAAGGTGGAGCATTAATAGGAATAGACATGTTAGAAACCGGCTCAGGATCTGGAAATACCTTCAGCTTCTTTGAAGATGTACCAACATTATCACCCTCATCATCACTGGTCTTGAACAAGGCCCGCTTAACAGAAGCTACTGAAAGTAACTGCTCACAAAGCTCCTTGTTCAAGCCTGTTGGTTCCAAACCCTCAAGTTTGGCCACGGGATGATCAACTATTCGAGAAAAAGCTTCAACATAAGGATAGGAAAGGGCCTCCATCTCCTTCACAGCAGCAACAAAACCTGGGAGAGAATTTGGGTTGCAAGAAGGGAGGTTCTCTATAGCTTTCCCTTTTGAAGCTGCATCAAATCCTGCAACAAGACCTGTATGACGACCATAGGCCATCGCTTTGGAATAAATACCTGCAAGATGTTGATTAAACTCCTGGTTGTGAAGAAGGTAAGTTGTAAAACGACGAAGACCAGAACCAATCAGCCATTTCCTATCTGCTTCCAACTGTTTCACCCATTGCCTCAGCTCTTCCGTAGCTGCTTCATCGGCAACACACTCCTGCCTGAATTTTGCCCTTTCAATACCAAAGTCCGCCCTCTCCTTAGCCAACTGATTATTAAAGTCTGAAAGCAGCCCAACATAAACTTCAACCTTTTTCATTTCCTCATTCATTTTGGCTTGAGATGAAAGCAACTGACCTTCAAGCTCGGTTACCTTTACCTGGAAGGCTGCCAAATCCTCTTGAGAAGTCTTGAATTCTGCTTCTTTCTTCTTCAAAGCAGTAGTAACATCGTCAATTCTGTTGGCAGCGGTAACCCAAGTCGGGCAGCATCAGTAATAGCTCGATAAGCAGAATCCTCATCGGACAACTTGGATAAGAGCTTTTTTTCAGCATGAGTGGCCATGTTCCTAAGCATGTCATGGAAATTCTCGTTACTGGCAGTAGTGTCACAAACACGAACGTTCCACTAAGGAAGAAACACAGGAAAATTAGCCTTTACAGGCCCCTTCCCCTTAACCACCTCCGGTTTCTCCTTCAAAACCATCTCAATCTTCTCTTCAACCTTTTTCTTCTTCTTCTTCTCATCAACCAACACAGAGGAAGTAGCTTCCTCAACACCCCCAGCAGAAACCCCTCCCCTAGGGGAAGTAGGTTTAGAAGTATCACTCTTAACCTTCTTCTTCAAAACAGCTTTCGATTTTTTAACCACACCAACAGCTGGAATAGACCTCTCAGGAACAGTCCTTTTGGACTCATTCAACTTCTTCAAAACACCAGATATCTTGTTGGTCCATGCATTCAAGCCCAAAAGAACAGATGATAAGGAAAGCCAAAACTGGTTCAGAATAGTTGATCCTCATAAGCAGTGCTTGTTCTAGATTCTCCCCATAACAGTGGTTATCTATCAGCTAATGGCTTCTAAGTACTGATCCTTCTCAATATCTGTTCATCAAAGATCTGATCTGATATAAAGAACTGAAGCCTAACTACTGATGTCTCTCAAGTACTGATGAAGACCAAAGCACTGTCCATTCAAGGATTGATCACCCTTTGAAGAAAGCACTGATTCTCAACATTAGTGCTTAGGCTACAACAGTGGAAGCTTGTTGGGATTGAACCCTACCAAAGGAACAGTTTTTTAAAACCAAAACTGGATCAGATCAGTGGATCCAAAATAAGCAGATGTTTGCTTCAATCTTTCCCCTTGGAAGTGGCCCTAACAACTTATGACCTCCATCCACAGTCCTATTACAAAAACTGATGACCTTCAACAACTGATGAAGACCTAAAGACTGTTGAAGGCTAAAGCACTGATGCTCAATCTACTGTCATGATTCAAGTACTGCTGAAGACAAAAGCACTGCTGGGAGTATAACAGTGGAATGAGAAGCAGTAGTTTAATTTCCTTTCTTGTAATGTAATGTAATCAGTAGTTAGATAACAGTGCTTGTATAGATAAGTGGTTGTAGGTTGTTAGGAGGTTAGATGTCACTTTCATGGTGACGTCAGCAAAGATGCCACAGTGGTTTGCTCGTGTCTATAAATAGAACAGTACCCTGTACTGTTCTATTAGCTCTTTCATCCCAAGTCATTCTGTACGAACAAACCAGTGTGAGCTCAGGCTGAGGGGGAGATTGTATTGCATGCATGCATTGTTATTGAAGATTGTAATAAATATAATCATTCGATTTCATGTTAAACATGTGTGTTGAAAGCATTTCTTCCATTTGATTGTGTTGAAAGTTTATTTCATTTAATTTCACTGCAAATTGTTTGTCATTCATTTTCACTTTAATTAAACAAACACAATCATAAGAAACTCAGATCCTAACAATTGGTATCAGAGCTAGGATAGTCAAATTTGATCTAACAATCATTTTGATGTAAAAGTTCTGCTCACAATCGTTGATACTTATAATTGTTCGTTTAGTTGAAAAACAGAGTAAGGTTTAATCATGAGCAAAGTTGATTAATCAGTATCTGTAAAACAACCAGGATGATTTCACAATCACAAGATGTTAACAATAACATCGGTTCACTCTTCAAACCACCCATGTTGAAGCGAAATGAGTACAACATCTGGCAGAGAAGGATGGGTCACATCCTTGCTCAACAAAATACCGGATGTTGGAATCGGTTATCTTTGGACCACATGATCCAATGTTGTCAAGTGCTGTCACACCCCGATATTTCCACATATTACCGGTGGGCCCGGTGGGGAGTATCGTGACGTAGTTGATATCATCATGGTCAAATATACACAGAATAGCACAGCGGAAGACTTGGAATATAAAATATTATTACAAACTTAAATGTCTGAAAATATTAAAGTATTTATTATGGACAAGCATGTAATATCAAATCCACAGGTGGATCTAAACAAAATGTATAAAATGAAGTTTAGCAAGACTTTATGGCATCTTTAAGGATTTGCAAGATCCTCTTTTCGACACCGAGCAACTCCCAGCCTATTACGAGTAGTACCTGCCACTTAGTCTTTTGAAAACACGTCAGTTTTCACTGGTAAATACAATTAACTGACTCTTTTGAAAAGAGTTTATGGAAATTGATTTAAGTGCACAAGGCACAAAACATTTGTAACTTGGGACAATCTTTAATAAAATCTTGTATACTGTTTCACATGTTTGTCATACAATTGGGGCCGGTTTGAAAGCCGGTCATGATTAACCGACTCACCACTTATAGAACCCATAAAGGAGTTATCCCCAACACGTGGGTTTATATTTTAGCATTTGCATCTGTCAGGTGTATGCCTACACCCCGTGCATAGGTCATGGACATTTTCAAATGAAATGAGCCGAGGATATCCAGGACACGGTCGTATTAACCCCCAATGTTCATGTTATCAAACAAGACAGATTAAAACAGGTTATGTAAATTTATTAATCACAATCCGATTAAATGATTTCATACCCGACCAAGTGGTATTATTATAATACCATATCCCAAGCCCGTATAAGGGAAAATAAGTTAAAAGTATTTACTAGTGAAAACTGACATATTTTCAAAAGACTAAGTGGCAGGTACTACTCGTAATAGGCTGGGAGTTGCTCGGTGTCGAAAAAGAGGATCTTGTAAATCCTTAAAGATGCCATAGAGTCTGCTAAACTCCTTTTTATACATTCTGTTTAGATCCACATATGGATTTGATATTACAGGCTCGTCCATAATAAATACTTTAATATTTTCGGACATTTGAGTTTGTAATAATATTTTATATTCCAAGTCTTCCGTTGTGCTATTATGTGTATATTTGACCATGATGATATCAAATACGTCACGATACTCCCCACCGGGCCCACCGGTAATAGTTGGAAATATCGGGGTGTGACTGGTTGGTATCAGAGCCAACATTGAGTGAATTAAACACTAGTCTTTTGTGTTTAATCTCAATGACACAGTAGCATATTCCTTAGACCATTTGAGTCTAGACTTAACATAGGAATGCTCTCATCCCTATTAAGTAAACATTATTTTTGATTTTATGTATTTTGAATAAGTCGCCAAGCAAGGAAGCCGTTGATGTAATTTCTCCTCATCCGAAGCCAAGGAATGCCAAGCTTCATAATACAGCTAGAATAAGCATGTGACCAGTGTGGAAGAAAGACCTTCATGGACTCATTCCTAAAACCAAATCTATTGAATTGTATTCAGAATTCAAAGCCCATACCGGATGTCCCTGAGGCTCAAAGTTTTGAAGTCTGTATCAATGGAGTCTGTAACAATCCTAAATAAACTGACCCCCTCGAATATTTTCTGACACCCCCAATATATTTTAAAATATCCCAAAATGTCCTAAAATACACCCCATACGCAAAAACGGGCCCCAAATACATTAAATAGTATTAAAAATAATTAGAAAACTGAATTTTTAAGTTGAGGCGGGCCGCATAAGCCCCACCCCAACCTTCACGCGGACCGCGTGAACTTAAAACTTAGCGCGACCCTGGGCCGCCACGTGGGCCAACACCCGGCAGACCTATACATCGACTCAGCCCAGCTACACGTTGACCTGGAGTCAACAAGGGCCGCGTAGGCCCTTCTCTTGTGTTACGCAGGCCGCGAGAGAACCAGACTCAGCAACTATAAATAGATGGCCTCGGATCTCAGTCGAAATCGTTTAAAAATCATTTCTCAATCTCAATTTCTGAATTGTAGGCTTTATATACGGGTATTATACCCCCCTAAATAGCGAAGTTCTGCTCCGTTGTAAGTATTATAACCTCTGGATACGTATTAGATACGTTGCCCGATTGATCTAGGGTTCCGTAACGGCTGTCGTGGTTCTGCCCGACGTATTCGTTGGAATGCCGTCTCGGGGAGGGTATTACTAATGTTAAAATGGGTTATTATACTAAAGCGTGTGCTTATGTGTAAATTATAGATTGTCACCAGAAAACCCTTACGGAAAATCTAAGACAGCAATGTGAGTTGATCCACTTTTTGTTAACTGTTTTTACAAAACCTCACTTAATTAATTATATATAAAACATTTATTGAGTATTTGTAAGAATAAAATTATCATGAGTATGTTGGGGTTTTGTATACAAAATTTGTTACCACCTGGCCAAGGAGTAACATGTCCACAAGTCGGGTTCGACAGTACCATGGATGTTAATTGTGATGTCTTGGAAACAAATATAATTGCGGGATCGCCCTCAATACTGTGAATTGGTTTTTATTTAAACTTGATTAAACTGGGATTCACTCACCAGTATTTCCCATTGACAAATGTTTTTAAAACGCGTTTCAGGTAACACAATGTGAAAGCCAATTAGAAGCCAGCTGGATAGCACTGAAGGCTTGGAAAAGTGGCTATAAAAGTTACCTAAATAAAGAAGGCGTTTTAATTTAAATAAAATGGGATTTATCCCTGTAAATTAGCTTGTAATAAAAACTTGGGTTTCATCCCAATATGTTTATTTATATATAAATAGTGGTTTTACTCTGATAAACATTTCCTAACTACGGTCCTGATGAAAATTTCCGCTGCCAAATTAGACAATACGAGATACCACCGAACTGGCTCGCGGCCGCCCGTTCCCGGGAATCAGGGATCGGGGGTTGCGACAGAAGGTGGTATCAGAGCTAAGCCACTGATTCAGCCAAAGAAGTGTTCTGTTGACATCAAAATTCAAAGTGTTAGGAAATAAATTACGGAAATACGTGCATAATTGTATTTAATTGTTATGTTTTATTTGACTATTTGTTAGTTTACAGTATGAGCGACCAAGGACCATCTGACGCGTACCGTCAATTGTCTGATTCGCCTAGAAGTGAAGGCACCTCCTCTTCTCAGCCTGCCCTCTCAGGGTACTCTGCTGATACTGAAGAAGGAATCTTTGTGTTTAAGGCTCACTCAGAAGAGCCATTTCCTCAGAAAAAGAGGGGATGGTTCAGTCGAGGGGAACATGAGCGTAGAAAACATATGAAAAAGTTACAAGACCAGAGGGTACTAGCCGCAGCCATGAGAGAGACAGATGACTATGCCCCGGATATGAAAAATAGGGGTATAGCTAATATTCACATCCTAGCAACCACTGCAGCTGACCCTAATCTGGAGCAAATAATAGCACCCCAACCACAACTGCCAATCCCTGACCAACCCATGGAGATAGAAAACCCTGAAAAACCAAGTAGAGATGCTTGACTTCAATCCGGAAGAAATACCGAGCGTACCAGCACCAAACCCCCTAGACCCAAATTACGACCCCTGGTGGGACGATAATAGGGACTATGTGCAACGTTACCCGATCCATGAAGACATGCCCATGCCAAACGTAGGAGCCTACCTAGGTTTAGATCCTCTAGATCCCTATTTCCACGATGAATACATTAGGGAAATTTTAGAAGATCCTTACCAATTCCAGGCACCTACACCCCCATACCGTGAACCCGCACCCCAGATTCTGAACCCAGTCCTAGAACCTGCACCCCTAATGAGTGCAGAAAACGTACAAGAACTTAGGACTTTTGGTGAGGAAATTGTAGAGAGTAGTGAACGGATGAGACAGGTGGAGAGCGACTCGTCTGGAAATACGACGAGCGCAATATGGATTTCTGGATGAATCCATATCCTTGAATGTGATGGTAAAACGGTAGTAATAATAATAATATAATACAAATAAAATAAAATATGTGTGTACGGATGCCTACTAGTATTAGTGTAATTTCATTTCAGTCGGTATTGTAATTTTTATTTCATTACTAGTGTGTAATAGACGCATAGTATATGAATAGAGTAAAGTCGCAATGATCGACGCTTTTGGCTAAATTGCGTGTCATGTGATTGACCATATTAAATATTATTTTGTGATATTAATACGGGGTAAATGTTTAAAATTCAGATGACCGACGAAGGAAATCAAGGAAATCTGAATAACGATAACCAGAGTAACATTAACTTGGTTAATGATTATCCAAGCGTCAATAACAATGGAAACCAAGTAGATAATAGCGCTATCCAATACATAGTGGCACAAGGAATTATAGATGCAATGCCATTTATTCTTCAAACGGTTCAGGAAGCGAATAATAAAAGTAAACATAGCAGTAAGCGACCAATTGAACCAGAACACAGTGTAAACAATGGCCCTGTACTTCAAGCGCCCATTCCCAAAAGAAGAAGAACAGTGTCTTACGGTTGTTCTTACAAAGAATTCTGGTCCTGTAAACCGATAGAATTCTCGGGCAATGAAGAACCTATTGCAGCTCTACGCTGGATAGAAAAGACTGAGGCTGTTTAGAAAATAAGTAAATGTGCGGAAGAGGACAAGATAATGTTTGTTTCCAATCTATTTAATAATTCAGCCTTAGAATGGTGGAACACTATCCTTCAGTCTAGAGGAAGTGATAGGGTTTATAACATGGAATGGGAAGAATTTAGGAACATGGTAGAAAGGAAATTTTGCCCTCCTAATGAAAAAGAGCAAATAGCAAATAAATTCCTAAACCTTAGAATGAATGGAGTGGATAGTAAGGGGTACACAAAATTATTCTTTGAATATGCCAGAATAGTACCAACCCTTGCATCACCAGAGCCGGTATTAATCTCCCGTTACATCTGGGGATTAATTGGAGAAATTAGACATGTAGTCAAGGCAACTAGACCTCAAACTATAGAACTAACCAACACCTTGACTGATGAATTGGTACGTACTAGAGAAGAAGACCGGAAGAGAAACCTAGCACAGAGGCTTACCCAAGAATTCCGTTCTAGGAATTACAATCGTAGGAATATAGGTTCTACCTCTGCACCATTCTGCAAGGTCTGCAAGAAAAAAACATTCGGGAAAATGCTCCACTCTTTGCAATTTCTGCAAGATGCCAGGACACAAGGAAGAAGATTGCAGAAGGAAATCCAGTAATGGACTGTGCTTCAACTGTGGAGAAAAAGGTCATATCCGGACAAACTGTCCAAAATTGGCCACAGCTGTGAACAACAGGAACACTAAAAATGCTAGAGCATTTGTTCCGACTGCAGATGAAGCCAAGATGATTCCGGACGTCATAGCTGGTACATTTTTAGTTAATGATGTTTTTGCTAAAGTATTATTTGACTCTGGTGCAAACCAAAGTTTTATTAATACTTCGTTTTGCAAACTTCTAAATCAGTCATTAACTAAACTACCACAAGAATGTCTAGTAGAGACAGCTAATGGTGAAACCGTTAGAATTTCTGAAATCTTGCAGGGAGAAAGAATAGAAATTTTAAATGAAAAGTTTATGGCAAACCTTTACCCAATCAATCTGGAAGGATTTGATGACGTGTTAGGAATGGATTGGTTAATAGCCAATAAAGCCAGTATATTATGTGATCAAAAGTCAATCCAAGTAAATTCACCAAAAGGTCAAACGATCACAATTAAAGGAGATAAACCATTTAGATCCACAAAATTCATCTCTGTGATGAAAACTGCAAGCTATATAAGAAAAGGTTTTATAGTGTATTTGATTTCCATAATCACTAACACTAAAGGAAAAGAACTAAAGGACATTCCAGTAGTGTCCCAGTTTTCAGATGTATTTCCAGAAGAATTACCAGGACTACCACCAGACAGAGAAGTTGAATTCAGAATTCATCTGTTACCTGGAACCGCACCGATTTCCAAAGCACCTTACCGTTTGGCACCCGCCGAAATGCAGGAATTGAAGAAACAATTAGATGAATTGCTGGAAAAGGGATTCATATAGCCAAGTTCGTCGCCATGGGGAGCGCCGATACTGTTCGTTAAAAAGAAAGAAGGATCAATGCGTATGTGCATTGATTATCGTGAATTGAACATGGTCACGATTAAGAACCGGTATCCATTACCGAGAATCGATGATCTGTTCGATCAACTACAAGGAGCTCGATTTTTTCTAAAATCGATTTAAGATCAGGATATCATCAATTAAAGGTACAGGAAGAGGACATTCCTAGGACCGCTTTCAGAACAAGGTATGGTCATTATAAATTTACTGTCATGCCATTTGGTCTAACCAATGCCCCAGCCGCATTTATGGACATGATGAACTGAATATGTAAGCCATATTTGGATAAATTCATAATTTTCTTCACAGATGATATTCTAATTTATTCTAAGAATAAAGAGGACCATGCAAAGCATTTGCACGCACTTTTAAGTCTATTAAGAAAGGAAAAACTTTATGCAAAGTTTTCAAAGTGTGAATTTTGGTTAGAACAGGTACAATTTCTTGGACACTTAGTGAACCATGAAGGAATTCATGTGGATCCCACAAAAATCGAGGCGATTACCAAATGGAAGACCCCTGAGTCACCAACCGAGGTTAGAAGTTTCTTAGGATTGACCGGTTATTATAGAAGATTTATTCAAGATTTTTCTAGAATAGCCATTACTTTAACTAAGTTAACCTGTAAACCCATTAAATTCGAATGAAGAAGCATTTAGAATTCTTAAGCAAAGATTAACCCATACACCCATACTAGCATTACCAGAAGGAACGGAAGACTTTGTAGTCTATTGTGACGCTTCTAAGTTAGGTTATGGATGTGTAATAATGCAACGTCAAAAGGTTATAGCATACGCCTCTAGACAACTTAAGAATCATGAAGGGAATTATTCAACCCATGATCTAGAATTAGGAGCAATAATTTTTGCTTTAAAAATTTGGAGACATTATCTTTATGGTAGTAAGTTTACCATATTTACAGATCATAAGAGTTTAAGATATGTTTTCGAGCAGAAGGAATTGAATATGAGACAAAGACGTTGGATGGAATTACTTAGTGATTATGATTGTAATATCCAGTATCATGAAGGAAAGGAAAATGTAGTTGCTGATGCTTTAAGTCAAAAGTATCATGAAAAACCAAAAAGGGTACGTTCACTTAAATTAAATCTGCAAGTAGATTTAAATGATCAAATTAGAAAAGCACAAGAATCAGTAATCAAGGATGATACTGAAAAATTAAAAGGAATGATTAAGGAATTAGAACAAGGAACAAATGGAATTTGGAGATTCCATGAAAAGAGAATGTGGATACCTAAACTAGGAAACTTACGTCATCGTATATTAGAAGAAGCCCATAAGTCTAAGTATACGATGCATCCAGGAAATGATAAAATGTACCAGGATTTAAGGAAAAATTTCTGGTGGATAGGGATGAAAAAGGACATAGCAGCCTATATTTCCAAATGTTTAACTTGTTCGCAAGTAAAAGCTGAACATCAGAAACCCTCAGGATTGCTACAACAACTAGAAATGCCAGTGTGGAAATGGGAATTGATAACAATGGATTTTGTTACTAAATTACCCAAAACAAGAAAAGATAATGATACAATCTTGGTGATTGTAGTTAGGCTAACCAAGTCAGCTCATTTCCTACCAATGAAGGAAACTTTCAGTATGGAACAGCTAGCTAAATTATATGTAAATGAAATTGTTTCATTACATGGAATTCCTTTATCAATTGTTTCTGATAGGGATAGCCGATTTACCTCTCATTTTTGGTCAAGTTTCCAAAAAGCAATGGGAACCAAGTTAAATCTAAGCACAACTTATCATCCTCAAACGGACGGACAAAGCGAAAGGACAATTCAGACAATGGAGGATATGCTTAGAGCTTGTGTAATTGATTTCGGAGGTAATTGGGATGATCACCTACCTTTAATAGAATTTTCTTATAATAATAGTTATCACACAAGTATCAATACTGCACCATTCGAAGCACTTTATGGTCGAAAGTGCCGAACCCCAGTCTGTTGGGCAGAAATTGGGGAGAAGCAACTATCTGGACCTGAGATAGTACAGGAGACAACTGACAAGATTATTCAAGTCAAGGAACGACTGAAAGCAACACGAGATCGACAAAAGAGCTATGCCGATAATCGACGCAAGCCATTGGAATTTCAAGTAGGAGACAAAGTATTGTTAAAGGTTTCTCCTTGGAAAGGAGTAGTAAGATTCATCAAAAGAGGAAAGCTAAGTCCCAGGTATATTGGACCTTTTGAGATTATTAGAAGAATAGGACCTGTAGCCTATCAGCTACAACTACAAGAGGAAATCGCAGGAATACATGATGTATTTCATATATCAAATCTCAAGAAATGCTTAGCTGATGAATCAATAGTACCGCTTAAGGATATAGAGGTAAATGAACAACTCAAGTTTGTAGAAAAGCCTCTACAGATTAAAGACAGGAAAGTCAAGAATCTCAAACATAAGACATTAGTTCTGGTCAAAGTGAAGTGGGATTTCAAAAGAGGATCTGAGTACACATGGGAGCTTGAATCTGAAATGCAAAAGAAATATCCACACTTGTTCCAGTAGATCTCGAGGACGAGCTCTAAAACAAGGTGGGGAGGATGTAACAATCCTAAATAAACCGACACCCTCGAATATTTTCCGACACCCCCAATATATTTTAAAATATCCCAAAATGTCATAAAATACACCCCATACGCGAAAATGGGCCCCAAATACATTAAATAGTATTAAAAATAATTAAAAAACTGAATTTTTAAGTTGAGGCGGGCCGCGTAAGTCCCACCTCAACCTTCACGCGGGCCGCGTGAACTTAAAACTTAGCGCGACCCTGGGCCGCCACGTGGGCCAACACCCGGCAGACCTATACATCGACTCAGCCCAGCTACACGTTGACCTGGAGTCAACGCGGGCCGCGTAGGCCTTTCTCTTGTGTTACGCGGGCCGCGAGAGAACCAGACTCAGCAACTATAAATAGATGGCCTCGGATCTCAGTCGAAATCGTTTAAAAATCATTTCTCAATCTCAATTTCTGAATTGTAGGCTTTATATACGGGTATTATACCCCCCTAAATAGCGAAGTTCTGCTCCGTTGTAAGTATTATAACCTCTGGATACGTATTAGATACGTTGCCCGATTGATCTAGGGTTCCGTAACGGCTGTCGTGGTTCTGCCCAACGTAGTCGTTGGAATGCCGTCTCGGGGAGAGTATTACTAATGTTAAAATGAGTTATTATACTAAAGCGTGTGCTTATGTGTAAATTATAGATTGTCACCAGAAAACCCTTACGGAAAATCTAAGACAGCAATGTGAGTTGATTCACTTTTTGTTAACTGTTTTTACAAAACCTCACTTAATTAATTATATATAAAACATTTATTGAGTATTTGTAAGAATACAAATATCATGAGTATGTTGGAGTTTTGTATACAAAATTTGTTACCACCTGGTCAAGGAGTAACATGTCCACAAGTCGGGTTCGACAGTACCATGGATGTTAATTGTGATGTCTTGGAAACAAATATAATTGCGGGATCGCCCTCAATACTGTGAATTGGTTTTTATTTAAACTTGATTAAACTGGGATTCACTCACCAGTATTTCCCACTGAAAAATGTTTTTAAAACGCGTTTCAGGTAACACAATGTGAAAGCCAATTAGAAGCCAGGTGGACAGCACTGAAGGCTTGGAAAAGTGGCTATAAAAGTTACCTAAATAAAGAAGGCGTTTTAATTTAAATAAAATGGGATTTATCCCTGTAAATCAGCTTGTAATAAGAACTTGGGTTTCATCCGAATATGTTTATTTATATACAAATGGTGGTTTTACTCTGATAAACATTTCCTAACTAAGTTCCTGATGAAAATTTCCGCTGCCAAATTAGACAATACGAGATACCACCGAACTGGCTCGCGGCCGCCCGTTCCCGGGAATCAGGGATCGGGGGTTGCTACAGAGTCCATACCAGGTGGTCACTGAGGCTCCCGTATTGAAAATAATACCAATAGATCCTAATGATCCCTATTTCTTACCTCCAAGTTTTGGAATCCCAGACTTGGATTATATCAGTCAAAACCCAATCCATGATCCATATCATTCCTTAACCATTGAATCCTTGAATTCTACTTCTATAACGGATCCTGATTGGAATACTTACCTTATTCACTGAGGTCTTCAGTGTCCCTACCGTATATGGTAAACAAAGAAGAGAAACAATCGAAATGGAGCAAGGAAGACGTTAGAAGATCCTTCCTTCATAATATTCTTTGTCTTTTAAGTCCTTATAAGGACATATCTCTTCTATTTAGTCCCTGTGTGGACATACCTTTCGACTTAAGACCCTATATGGGCATTTGCTATTTAGTCCTTCCATGGACGTATTATTTCATCATAGTCCCTTCGTGGACATATTATTCCAACAAAATCCATTGTGGATATGATATTTTATTATAGTCCCTTTAAGGACATATTGTTTCATTAATAAGTCACATTGAGGACGTATCTTCCGATATAAAGTCCGCACGAGGACAATTGTTTATTAACGTCCCTTCATGGACATGTTATATTATAATAATCCCTATGCGGACATATCTTATAGTCCCTTTACGGACTATTATTTTCTTTTAGTCCCTGCGTGGACTAGAGTTATTTAAAGTCCCTGTGGGGACATCTGTACAGCAAAGCCCTTTTGTGTGCACGCTGTACCAATAAAGTCCTTTCATGGACATGTTATTTCATTAAAATCCCTTTGGGGATATGCTTTTTCAAAATAGTTCCTTTGAGGACATGATATTTCATTATAACCCCTATATGGACTTATAATATTTATAGTCCTTATATGGACATATACTTTTCCTCTTAGTCCTCTGTGGACAAACATATTACTAAAAGTCCTGATTAAGGCACTATTGTAAATTCCTAATAACTTAGGAAAGTTTCGAAAATTTTATGTAGGTATTCATTTCGTCCTTTATCCAACGATAGTTCTGAATTTTACTCGAGCTTTATCGATCAGCCGAAAATTTTCAAAAAGATCCTCTTAATGGTATAACTTAGCCTATATGTCTATGAACATGGCTATGATGGTAAAACCCTCTTAAGATAATTAATCTTTGTTAACATCTAAGAACATGTTAACACTCCTGGCAGTGTGGCGTGAGAAACCACACCAGCCGTCAAGGTATTGGATTACGTCCAAGCCTTAAAGTCTATATGTTCAGAGTAGATCATGGCAAGTATCATCAATGTGATGATCATACCATAAACATCTGTTAGTAGTGAAGTGCCTACGGGCTATACTTGTTGTCTAATAAGACAATGACAGTTGTGGTCTATGACCCCCTGTCTACAAATGTTGGACTATGTCCAAACACAATGGTCTATATAATTAATGCAATCATGACTTATATCATCTAATATGATGAACCTATTAAAAACATCCATTAGTGATGTTTCGCCTACGGGCCATATTATATTGTCCATTTGTCACATAGACATTGTGATCTTTATGATCCCCTGTTTAAGGTAGTGAGCTGTGCTCAAGCCTAATGGTCTATATGATCAATGCGATCTTGACTAAAATCTTCAGTACGATGATTAAAATTTAACATCCTTAATGATGTTTTGCCTAAGGGCTATATTATTGCCCAATTGAGACAAGGCAATTGTAATCTTTTGTGATTCTTTGCCCAAGGGGGTGAGCTATGCTCAAATCCCATAGTCTATATGATCATTGCGATCCTGACTAGTATCATCAGTATGATGATCATAATATTAACATCCCTCGTGATGAAATGCCTACGGGCTATACTTTATTCTATTGTTGATAAGACAAAGATAGTGGTGGTCTTTATGATATGTCGGCGATGAATCTGGTTCCACAAAGCCAGAAGAGCCACAAGGTGAGGTGAAAATTTCAGTAAATGATGATGAGTTTCCATCACTGAAATTTGAGGAGGTTAAAAAGAAAGTTGGTAGGATTGATATCTCGAATCAGTTTTACAAAGAGAATACTAAGTTTGATGTCGAGAAAACATTCAATGGAAGTGTTAAGAAAATTTTTGGGAAAATGTTGAATGGGAAAGTTAAGGGGGTTAAAGATTTTTATGCAACTAAAAAGGCAACTTACAACCCTACTGCGCAAGAATTGAAAGCCATCAAGTCTGAAAAGACTTGGATGGAAGTTTGTTTCCCTTGAAGTCTTAGGACTATGCCGGAGATCCCAAGTTTATATCGTGGATCAGGAATCGGCATCATTCACATTTTAAAGTGTTTGTATGAAAGTTGTTAAAATTGTTAAAATTTTTACAGGTTAAGTGTGACTTGCCGGAGCTTCCAGGTTGGTAAGTGTGAAGCAGGAATCGGCATTTTGATTGGTAAAATGGTTTGTGTAGATGTTGTATTCCTACATGTGGTTATATGTTTTGAATATTCTTACAAGTGGTGAGAGGTTGATTCTGACAAAGTGATTACTCAAGGTCATTAGTTTGAACTTGATGTAATCCTGATACAAGAGATTGAATGGATAAAATGATGAACCAAACTCCTAACTTTACAAATGGTAAAACCAACAAAACTTATTTTCCGGAAAAATCATTTTGGTTAAAACAAACTTAAGTGTTTTGAGATCTAAATAAGAAAATAGTTTTGTGAAAGGGGGAGTTCTGACTGTTTATGTCTAGAGGATGGCGATTTGATGCGATTCGATATCGGTTGTCAAGTTTTGTACAGTTTATTTTCAAAATTCCTTTAATGTGTTTGCATTTTAGGGGGAGTAGAAAATTTCAGAAAATCCAAAAACATTTGAAAATTTGAAAAAGGCAGAAACATGATAAAATGAAAAATGAGTTTTTGTGTCAAAGAAGAGGAAATGATAGTATATCAGTAGACAGTTACAGTATGCTAAAGAATTGTATTGTTTAAATAAGCGTTAAACGGTCTCACTGATGATATGCCGATAGGTTTTTACACATTTAGTAAACTTTTTCGGGATATAAACTAAATTTCAAACTTGCTTATTCGTGGGGAACACTACTTGGATATATAGGTAACCCCTGAAATCTCCTTTGAAAGGTCCCTCTTTCTGAGATACTAGGTCTTTATGCTCAGTGATATCTGGGGTATTATCCTGGGACTTCTGATTTTGCGGAAGCAATGGCCTAGTCCCCGGAGAATACTTTCTGCTTGCTTGAAATATAGCGCCGCCCTCAGTAAATTGATGAAACAATAAAATTGATAGTCATTGCTGTTGTAATTCAAAAGATTCTCTAAAGGGGACCCACCAAAAGTCGAAGCCGTCATCTCTCTGCGTAACGAAAGATCGACCTGAGCTCTCACGGCCCTCGCAATTTATCCTCTGACAGATATCATCTGTGGTATACTCACCTGTAAGACTGAATATTGGGATCTGGATACGGGAGTATATTCAAGAGGTGGGACACATGAATAAGTTTAAGTCCTTAAAACATCTAACTCATATCCTGAATCAGTTGAAATTTGTGTGAGAGTTTAAGTGGATCAGTATATCGGCAATCTAAGTGAATTGTTTAATACTTAATGTGTATCTAAGCTGAACGGTACTCGTGACTTGTTTTAAACTGATATGATCCTCTTACACAAATCTCACAAAAATATTGTCTATAAATATTTCTTTACTGCATTTCTTTAAATTCAAAAATACAAAAAGATTTTCGGTGTATTTTAGCATAAACTTTTGAAAAAATCAAAAAGATTTTCGACAACTGATGTTGGAAAGCTGGTTTTCAAAGTTCCGAGTGCTAAACATGATGACATTGTTGTGAGGGGGAGTATGTTTTAAAATGTCAAAATGTATTTTCTAAATCAACAAGTGGTTCATCATGAGTTTGTGATCTGAGGGAGAGTGATTGTTGATGCTTATGTTTATGAGAGGGAGTCATCTGATTATATCAGAATGTTGGTGCATTTAAATTTGTAAATTTAGAAATTCATTTCTGGGTTAAGAATGTGCAGGTCTAGCCAAGTTTCGATCCTGGAAATTGAAGATTTTATAGAGTGTCAGGTTTCGGATTCTGAATACAAAGAAAGCCAGACATTGATCCTGAAGCAGATATTGCTGAAGAACAAAGGAATGCCAGCAAATCGTTAGGGGGAGTCTGAAGATTTTCAAGTTAAAGAGAGTCTGTTGAAGAAGATAGAGAGAGAAAAGCCCAGAGACTGATCAAGACTGAAGAAGTGAAGACACAGCTTTGTCGTGACTCGATAGTCGACTCGTCAACATCTGAGGGGGAGTCTGTTGGTGCACTACATCTGTCAACTTCGTCTTGTATCGAGTCTTAGTTTTAGATTGTTAAATCAGGGCACGTTTTACGAGAAAATAGGATAGCATATTGGTCTAAACTGATAGATCCGCTTATATGGACATAGGAGGTTAGCTTATTTGTCAGGTTCGCATATGTGTCACTAGGAGGTCCGCTTATGTGTCAGGTCCGCTTATTCGTACATGTCCGTATATGGGAACCTACCTGGTCCGCTTATATGTACATGTCCGTATGTGGGAACCTACCAACACTATAAATACCACATAAGCGAACTCATTTGTAACTTTGTCAAATTCCATACCGAAGTGCTGCCGGTGTGAAGATCGAGCTGTAATCATTGTCAAATCAATAAAACAGTAGATTAAGTGAAGAACAAGCTATTTCTACCTACGTTTCTTATTATTCCGCACCTGAAACATAGAAGAACGCCTCTGAACGACTCATTCGGGTCAAATCACGATCCTACAATTATACCCAACCCTAATAGTCTATATGATCAGTGTGATCATGACTAATATCATCAAATGCGATGATGAGATATGAACATCCATTAGCGATGTCAATTGGTTACCTTTGTGCCAAATAAGTCATCTTTAGAGACAAAGACAGTTGTAGTCTATGACTCCCTGTCCAAAGGTGAAGAACTATGTTCAAAACTGGAAGCCCCTAATCCAATAAGATTGTGGCTTATAAACTAATGTCCTTGGTGACAAATCAACGAGTTATGATTTAAAGTCATTCATGACAAGCCAATGTGCTATAATTTGTCATTCGTGACAAGTTAACATATTAAATGTTAACAGTCCTAGTGACAGGCCTTTTGTGCCAGAATTGATAAATGTCCTCCGTGACAAGCCTTAGTGCCATATCTTATAATTTCCTTGTGACAAGGCCACTTTGAGCCATATCTAAATGTCCCTTCCGACGAGGCCTTCGTGCCGTATAATCATTTATGTCCTTCATGATTAGGCTTTATTCCATATCTTTCTACGTCCCTTGCGACGGGCTTTTATGCCATATATGTATATATATAATAAAAGTCATGTAAAGCTAGCCTTCGAGCTATTCATAATCATCCTTGTGACAAAGACAGTTGTGACATTATGATCCCTTGTCAAGCAGGTAATGGACTTGCTCCAAACCTTAAATGCCATTGATGGTCCTTTTGTGACCTAGGCTAAATGTAAT
The DNA here is from genome assembly GCA_030545235.1 of Helianthus tuberosus. NCBI lineage: Eukaryota > Viridiplantae > Streptophyta > Magnoliopsida > Asterales > Asteraceae > Helianthus > Helianthus tuberosus. The sequence goes on along the minus strand of CM060358.1, from coordinate 42,994,661 downwards.
GGATATACATTCAAATAACATTCATCAAGAATGTTCGGAACATAATAGCCTATACGGTTTATAGATTGTAACAACTCGTCTCAAAAGTCTTAATTATTATTTTATTTTGTCCAAAAGGAAACCCTAATTGAGACACCCAAGTGATTCTGCACAAACCCTAAAATTTTCAGAATAATCAGAATTAGGATCAGGACCCCTAAAACTCAGGGGGGGGGGGTAAAACCCTAGTTACGATTATCTAAATAACTTGTTGTCAGTATCGAATTTTAAGAATAAGTCAAGTCAGCAAGGCTAGTTAGGGACGTGGCTACCCTATGGTAGGATAGGACCCGTCGCGCCACGCGACGCCCCCAGGGGTACCCCTCGCGTCACGCGAGGGGGGTCAAATTTTATGTATAAATAGGGGTGTTTGGGACTTGAATTCTGGAGTTGAAACGACGTAAAAACTCGTTATATACACTGAGTTACATTTTGTTTACTATTAAAACACACACGAATCACAAATCGTTGCCGCAATACAGGGAAATAACTAGATCGCTGATACGATTCAATGTCCAATCGATTAAACTATCCAATGGATGTTTAAGTGCTGCCCACATTAGGGTTTATGCTTTGTCATTCGTTGTTAATTCAATGGATGTTTAAGTATCGCACTTTGTCATTCGATGTGGGGGTTTAATCTCGTGAGTTATCGTAAATGTTGTATTAAGTTACTAACCGAGTTGTGTGCATGTTATTAAATTTAGGTTAAAAGGCTAATCAGTAGGCTAGGCTCTGCTCAATTAAATCTGCAATGTGAGTCATTCTCTTTTTATCAAATTTGTTTACAAAAGCATGTTTATTTTCAAAGTTATAATTACAGTGATTAAGTATATGTAATCACCAAGTTACAGCCGGTATGTGGGGTTTTGTATACATTACTTGATAATCGTCACCATTGGGGCAGCCAATGGGGGATATGACCATGGTCACAGATCCGGTCGAGTGACAAATACCGTGGGTAGTTGGTTGATATCTGGAAACATTGTAATATCTCTTAATACTGTAAATTATAACAAATGGGTCATTTTAGTAAATAGAATGATTCACCAGTATTTCCCGCTGACACAACCTTTTTCAAACATGTTTCAGTTGATCTGTTGTGATCCAGGAAAAGTGTCGTGAAGCACTACAAGCTTAAGGAAGTGGCTCAATATAAAATAAAGAAACATGTTTTTGTAAAAATAAAGATTTCTCAGAGAAATCATATGATTGTAAATTACCGGGTTTTATTCAGAATTGTGAAATAAAATAATCGGGAAATATTTCAGTTTAAAAAGATCCTGAAGAAAACTTCCGATGTTAATTAAATACCACGAGATTTTCTATCCCGCGGCTCCTGAAACGGGTCAAACCGGGTCGGGGGCCGTGACAGAGAAAGGTGGTATTAGAGCCACAGATTTAAGCCAATTAAGTATTTAGAAATACTTAATTTTACTAATTACCAATTATGTGATTATGTGTTTTATTAATTTAATATTTGTTTATAGTATGGGTAAGCAAAAGCTGTCAAACATCTATCTTAAATTAGATAGGTCATCCAACGAGAAGGGAAATTCATCCCAAACCAAATCCTCAAATCACTCTGTAATTCCTGAAGAAGGAATATTTGTCCGAAAGGCACACTATGAGGAGCCACTTTCTCCTAATAAAAGAAGTTTGATTATTAGGAAAAGTTAGGAGAAAATAAAGAAATCCCGAGAAAAGAAAGTTAACCAGGAATTAACTAGTAAAACACCTTGGGAGGACAAGTTAGATGAGAAATGGGCAGATCTTTATATGCTAGCTACTGTAGCAGTTAATGCAAATCTTTAAATAATTTGACCCAAGTTTTAGCAATCTTATTACCTACAAACCAGAAACCTTATCTAGTAAATAAATAAATCTGCAGTAAATCTAGTGTGTTTTAAAATTTCAGTGTTTTGTAGTCACATGGTAGGCAATAATATTTTAAGGTTATCTATGAAATTTTGTTATAAAATTTTAACTTAGTAATTGTGTGTATTTTGTATAACAGCATGAGTGACTTGTCTGACGCCCTTCAGAAATTAAATCTCTATCCGGTAAAAATAGAGGTTTCCAGAGATTTCAATAGGTATATACCAGATATAGAAGAACCTATTGAATTCAATGCTCCACCTCCGGAGAAACCCAAGCCCAAGAAAAGGAGAAGATTTGTGGGATGGAGGCGTGTGCATAGGAGAAAACCCGTCACTAGAAAGATGCCTAAAATAGAAAATCCCTTAGACAAAGGGAAGGGAATTGAAGTCGGGGAAGAATCTAGGCAGATGGGAATACAGTTTGAAGAATATTCTAAGCAAATAGAAATGGAGATTGGAGGAGGTTCAAAACCAACTCAGATAGAAATTGGAGAAAGCTCTAAACAAACCCAGGAAATGACATTACAGGAGGAGTTAGATTTTATATTGGCAAGCTGTGATACTATTAAGCCTGTCAATGAAAATGTTTTTACTCGTCCTATTGAAACTCAACTCCCTATAAACTTAGAATCAGCAATCCCAGAACCTATAATTCACACCCAACCTCTAGGAATGGATGAATGGTCGATGAATGATTGGCAGTTCCAAAACCTGCTCAACAGTCCTTATTCCTTTCTCCCTCAGTTTGACCCAGAACCTATACCTAATCCACCTATGAGCAATGAGAATTTAGCTGAACTCCACCACTTTGGCGAAGAACTGGTGGATGAAGGAAATAGGATCAGGGAAGTAGGAGAACAGATCTCCTGGAAGTTTGATGAGAGGGAACACCATTACTGAAATAACAAATGACGAAGGATAGTAGGTTGTAAAACTATGGTTGTAAATAAACAAGTAAAATATAACTTGTGAAATAACCTAAAATAAAACTTGTGTAAGATAATAGTGTGTATTGATGCATACTATTAAATATAAAAATGAAAATCAAGAAATCGATAGTTTTGGCTATATGTGCGTATTTAAAATTTGTATGATTGTTTTGTGTATAATTGTTATAGATACTAATAAATTATATATAATGATCAGATGGAAAACGCTAATAACGAACCAGTTAATGAGGTTAATCAATCTGAGCAACATCCGGAGGATCAATTTCGAAATAGACAAGATATCGAAAATATTGTTGCTCAGGGGATAGCCAATGCTATTCCAGCAATAGTTGCTGCTGTTAGAAATCCAATCGAACCTCAACAAATCATTCCTAGCAAACGTATTTCTGAAGATAACTTCAGTAATAGCATAAATGGAGGCGGTAATCATACTAATCACGATAATAATCCACGGCAGGCTCCGCTCCCTAAGAAAATGAAAGCTGCAACGCCTGGTTGCACTTACAAAGAATTTCTTGCTTGCAAACCCGCTGAATTTGCAGGCAATGAAGGAGCGACTGCAACACTGCGTTGGTTAGAAAAAACCGAGGCCGTGATTACAATAAGTAAATGTGCCAAGGATGATCAGGTCATGTACGCGTCAAATCTTTTTAAAGAAGGGGCGCTAGAATGGTGGAACACGGTGCTACAAGCAAAAGGAAGAATGATGGCGTATGCTATGAATTGGGAAGAATTTAAGAGTCTTGTAGAAAGAAAATTCTGTCCCGAATATGAAAAAGATCAAATGGAGAATAAGTTCTTAAACCATCGAATGATGGGTGTAGATTGTCGCGGTTATACTTCGACATTCTTTGAATATGCTAGAGTGGTACCAACACTGGCTTCGCCAGAACTGGTACTCATTTCTCGCTATATTTGGGGATTGATTGGCGAAATCCGCAATATCGTTAAAGCTGCGAGACCTCGTACTATTGACGATGCGGTAGAATTAGCTAATACCTTAACCGACGATCTGATACGCACAAGAGATGAAAACAAGAAAAAGGAACTGGCTCAGAAAATTACCCAAGGATTTCGTATGGGTAATAGTAGTAACTTTAAGAAAAGAGGAACAGGGCAATCTCCAACTCCTCAGTTCTGCAGAAATTGCAAAAAGAAACATTAAGGAAGATGCAACATAACCTACAATTTTTGCAAAACTGTAGGACATCGTGAAGAAAATTGCAGGAAGAAATCCATAATTTGTTACAATTATGGAGAATCAGGACATTTCAAAACAGAATGTCCTAAAGTGGTTAAACCAGCAGACAACAAAGCCAAGACAGCCAACGAAACTACTAGGAAGAATGTTCGCGCCTTTCAATTAACAACTCAAGAAGCAGAACTCATTCCAGATGTGATAGCGGGTACGTTCTTAGTTCACAACGTGTATGCAAAAGTATTATTTGACTCTGGTGCAAACCAAAGTTTTATCAATACTTCATTCTGCCAAGCTCTTAATTTACCCTTAACCAACCTTAGGCAGATTTTTACAGTCGAAACGGCCGACGGAAATTCTGTTAGTATAGATAAAGTTGTGCAAAAGGAAAATATAGAACTCTCAGGTCATAAATTCTTTGCAAACCTATTACCTATGAAATTAGCCGAATTTGATGTTGTGTTAGGAATGGATTGGTTAGTAGCCAACCATGCTCGAATTCTCTGTGATAAGAATTCCATAGAAATTCAAACACCCACCGGAGAAGTCATTATGATTACAGGAAATAAACCACGTAAGCCCATGAAGTTCATATCGGTAATGAAAGTTGCTAGTTATGAACGAAAGCAAGGAATAGTATATATGATTTCAGTAATCATTAGTAATAAGGGTAAAGAACTTAAGGAAATTCCTGTAGTCTCAGAATACCCAGATATATTCTCAGAAGAGTTACCAGGATTACCACCAGATAGGGAGGTAGAATTTAGAATTTATTTGATTCCCGGAACTATACCGATAGCCAAGGCACCTTATCGGTTAGCTCCCACAGAAATGTTAGAACTGAAAAAGCAATTAGATGAATTACTAAGTAAAGGTTTCATACAACCTAGTTCATCCCCGTGGGGAGCACCAGTGTTGTTTGTAAAGAAAAATGATGGTTCAATGAGAATGTGTATTGATTATAGAGAATTGAATAAGGTTACGATTAAGAATCGATACCCATTACCAAGGATTGATGATATTTTCGATCAACTTCAAGGAGCTAGATATTTTTCTAAGGTAGATTTACGCTCCGGATACCATCAATTGAAGGTACAAGAAGAAGACATACCTAAAACTGCTTTCAGAACTAGGTATGGTCATTACGAGTTTACAGTCATGCCCTTTAGGTTAACGAATGCACCTGCAGCATTCATGGACATGATGAATAGAATCTGTAAACCATATTTGGATAAATTTGTAATTGTTTTCATCGACGATATACTTATTTATTCCAAAAGTCAGAATGAACATTGTCAGCACTTGCATGCACTCTTAACTTTGTTAAGAAAAGAAAACTTTACGCCAAATTCTCGAAGTGTGAATTTTGGCTACAAGAAGTGCAATTCTTAGGTCACATGGTGAATCATGAAGGCATTTATGTAGATCCTGCTAAGATAGAAGCAATTATTAAATGGAAGGTTCCGCAATCCGCAATGGAAATTAGAAGTTTTATAGGTTTAGCTGGATATTATAGACGGTTTATTAAGGATTTTTCCAAAATAGTTGTACCATTAACTAAGCTAACCTGTAAAGTAGTTAAGTTTGAATGGGGACCTAAACAAGAAGAAGCCTTTAGGATCTTGAAATAGAAATTAACCAATGCTCCAATCTTAGCCTTACCAGAAGGAACAGAAGATTTTGAAGTTTACTGTGATGCTTCAAAACTAGGATTAGGATGTGTGCTAATGCAACGCAAGAAGGTGATTGCGTATGCTTCAAGACAATTGAAAAAGCACGAAGAAAACTATACGACTCGTGACTTAGAATTAGGAGCCGTAATTTTTTCCTTGAAGATCTGGAGACATTATCTGTACGGAAGTAAGTTTACTATCTATAAAGATCATAAAAGTTTAAGATATATATTTGGGCAAAAAGAGTTAAATATGAGGCAAAGGAGATGGATGGAAATCCTAAGTGATTACGACTGTGATATTCAGTATCATGAAGGAAAGACAAATGTAGTTGCAGATGCCTTAAGTCGTAAGTACCATGAGAAACAATGAAGAGTTCGTGCTCTCAGACTAAATCTACAATTAGATTTAATGGAACAATTGAAGAATGTTCAAGCTACAGCAATCAAGGATGATGCTGAAGAAATGAAGGGATGAATAAAAGAGTTAGAACAAGGAGCTGATGGAATTTGGAGATTCCACAAAAGAAGAATTTGGGTACCTAAGCAGGGAGAATTAAGAAATAAGATTTTAGAAGAAGCCCATAAGTCTAGGTATACCATGCACCCGGGAAACAATAAGATGTACCAAGATTTAAGAAATAACTTTTGGTGGATAGGAATGAAAAAGGATATAGCCCGATATGTTTCTAAGTGTCTTACTTGTTCACAAGTTAATGAGAACATCAGAAACCTTCAGGTCTACTACAACAATTAGAGATGCCTATGTGGAAATGGGAACTCATAACAATGGATTTTGTTACTAAGTTGCCCAAAACCAGAAAAGGTAATGACGCAATTTGGGTAATTGTGGATCGATTAACCAAATCTGTTCACTTTCTACCAATGAAAGAAACCTCTAGCATGGAAAGATTGGCAAAGTTGTATGTAGATGAAGTAGTATCCTTACATGGAGTTCCACTCTCCATTGTATCAGATAGAGATAGTCGTTTCACTTCCCATTTCTGGACTAGTTTCCAAGAAGCAATGGGAACTCGATTAAACCTAAGCACTGCATATCATCCACAAACAGACGGGCAAAGTGAAAGGACGATCCAAACTCTAGAAGACATGCTCCGAGCATGTGTGATAGATTTTGGTGGAAATTGGGATGATCACTTACCTTTAATTGAATTCTCCTATAACAATAGTTATCATTCAAGTATTAAAACTGCCCCATTCGAGGCACTGTATGGAAGAAAGTGCAGAACTCCAGTTTGTTGGGCAGAAATAGGAGAAAGTCAATTGTCAGGTCCTGAAATAGTGCAAGAGACGACTGACAAGATTACACAAATCAAGGAAAGAATGAAAACAGCTCGAGATCGTCAAAAGAGCTATGCCGACAATCGACGTAAGCCGTTAGAATTCCAAGTTGGAGACAAAGTACTGTTGAAAGTTTCTCCTTGGAAAGGAGTTGTTAGATTCGGTAAGAAAGGAAAGCTAAGTCCAAGATACGTAGGACCATTTCCAGTGATTCAACGTATAGGACCAGTTGCGTATCGTTTACAACTACCAGAGGAGTTAGCTGGAGTACATGATGTATTTCATGTATCCAACCTCAAGAAATGTCTATCAGACGAATCTTTGGTAGTACCTCTCCAAGATATAGAGGTAAACGAAAAATTAAAATTTATTGAGAAACCTCTTCAGATAGAAGACAGAAAAGTGAAGTTTCTCAAGCACAAATGACTAGTGCTAGTTAAAGTAAAGTGAGATTCAAAGAGAGGAGCTGAATACACTTGGGAGTTGGAATCAGAGATGAAGCGAAAGTATCCTCAATTATTCCAGTAAATCTCGAGGACGAGATTTTTATTAAGGTGGGGAGGATGTAACAACTCGTCTCAAAAGTCTTAATTATTATTTTATTTTGTCCAAAAGGAAACCCTAATTGAGACACCCAAGTGATTCTGCATAAACCCTAAAATTTTCAGAATAATCAGAATCAGGATCAGGGCCCATAAAACTCAGGGGGGTGAAACCCTAGTTACGATTATCTAAATAACTTGTTGTCAGTATCGAATTTTAAGAATCCGTCAAGTCAGCAAGGCTAGTTAGGGACGTGGCTACCCTATGGTAGGATAGGACCCGTCGCGCCACGCGACGCCCCCAGGGGTACCCCTCGCGTCACGCGAGGGGGTCAAATTTTATGTATAAATAGGGGTGTTTGGGACTTGAATTCTGGAGTTGAAACGACGTAAAAACTCGTTATATACACTGAGTTACGTTCTGTTTACTATTAAAACACACACGAATCACAAATCATTGCCGCAATATAGGGTAATAACTCGATCGCTGATACGATTCAATGTCCGATCGATTAAACTATCCAATGGATATTTAAGTGCTGCCCACATTAGGGTTTATGCTTTGTCATTCGTTGTTAATTCAATGGATGTTTAAGTATCGCACTTTGTCATTCGATGTGAGGGTTTAATCTCGTGAGTTATCGTAAATGCTGTATTAAGTTACTAACCGAGTTATGTGCATGTTATTAAATTTAGGTTAAAAGGCTAATCAGTAGGCTAGGCTCTGCTCAATTAAATCTGCAATGTGAGTCATTCACTTTTTATCAAATTTGTTTACAAAAGCATGTTTATTTTCAAAGTTATAATTACAGTGATTAAGTATATGTAATCACCAAGTTACAGCCGATATGTGGGGTTTTGTATACAATACTTGATAATCGTCACCATTGGGGCAGCCAATGGGGGATATGACCATAGTCACAGATCCGGTCGAGTGACAAATACCGTGGGTAGTTGGTTGATATCTGGAAACATTGTAATATCTCTTAATACTGTAAATTATAACACATGGGTCATTTTAGTAAATAGAATGATTCACCAGTATTTCCCGCTGACAAAACCTTTTTCAAACATGTTTCAGGTGATCTGTTGTGATCCAGGAAAAGTGTCGTGAAGCACTACAAGCTTAAGGAAGTGGCTCAATATAAAATAAAGAAACATGTTTTGTAAAAATAAAGATTTCTCAGAGAAATCATATGATTGTGAATTACCGGGTTTTATCCAGAATTGTGAAATAAAATAATCGGGAAATATTTCTGTTTTAAAAAGATCCTGAAGAAAACTTCCGGTGTTAATTAAATACCACGGGATTTTCTGCCCCGCGGCTCCTGAAACGGGTCAAACCGGGTCGGGGGCCGTGACATAGATGCCGTGGCTAATCTATGTCAGGTCATCAGGATGATGACTAACAATTGTTTAATTTGGTGGGTAATACCAAGCTTCGAGTATGGCAAACTCGGATGAGGTAGACAACAGTCGCGATACTATTAATGCGACAAAAGCTAATAATGCTACAAACGTAAACCTCAATATTAATGAAGTTAATCTCCAAGCTGTGGTTGACGCAGCAATTGGAAAGGCCATGGAAAAGGTCATGAAACGGTTCAAAGAGCCGAGAGCTACTCGCTCCAAATTTAATTCAAAAACCACATTCAATTGCTCATGAAAAGAGCTTTGTTCACATTTCGAATGTGAAGGATGAACCAAAGGTGGAGGATAACTCCCATAAATCTAAGAAAAAGAGCAAGTATGGGATTAATAAGAACCAACAAAAGTTCAATAAGAAGCCTGTATTTAAGAACTGCTATAAAAGACACTGGGGACAGTGTCGAATAGATCAAAGACCAAAGCAGTGTGGCATCTGCAAGGAACTGGTCATCAAGTCCCATGAATGTAGGGACATAAAGAAGGCAGTCTTTTACGGCTGTGGTGAGAAAGGTCACATCAGAACTAGATGCCATAAAGCTGCCAAAGAAGGTGCAGCTAAGTTTGGAAAGGCTAAGAAAGGAATTGCCTGAATTCACCTGATGAATGCCAAGAGGCAGTACATGATGTCATCAAGTACATTCCTTATCATTTACTAATGATAATTTCTGCTAAGTGTCCTGTTTTTAATACATGCAATAATAAGTCTTCATAGACCATAAGCTTAGCAAACTTTTACATAATCCACAAGGTAGAACCTACCAATGAAACCTCATAGACTGTTTCTTTTCTTTCTCGACGATGAATCTCTCTGAAAAATCTAAGAGTACTCTTTCTTTGAATAGAGTACGACAATATATGTTATTTTAATTATTTTCCTCATTGATTTTATCAACTGCGAGTGCCAACTATGTTTGATAAAAGTGCCATATGAGGATTGGCGTAACCTAGTGTGTCCCATAGATTGCTTCCATGCCTGATCAGTATGGAGGTTTAATGCATGGAACCACTAAGATATACCAATGGTCATATTGTGTAAAAGTCAGCTAGTGGTATTCAAAGAAGATATCCATAATAGAAATGCCTAACTAGGCGTCTCTACTTAAGGCATCCATGCACTCGTAAATCAGATGTGTCATTTGCATGGCACAAACGACGATAAGTGGACCAAGGTCGAAGATTGAAGCTACCTCTATCATATTTGGATAACTTGAAGTCTTCTCAGCAGAACTACCTTGTTTTACCTCCTAAGAGGCAAAGTGAAATTAGGATTGACATCGTATTAAGAGGTGTATCTATTACAAAAAGCTCTATATCAGTTAACCTCAACGGATAGGGAAGAATTGAGAGCTAACCAGATGAGTTTTTAAAGAAAGGCTTGTACAGCCTAGCTCATCGTCTTAGGAGCTCCGATTATTGTTGATAAAGGAAAGCACGATGCAATACGCTTGTGCATTGATTACTGCAACCTAGATAGGAAACAATTAAGGATCGTTATCAGCTGCCCAGGATCGTCGACTGGTTTGACTAACCATGAGGATAGTTAATTCCATAAGATTGATTCGGGTAGTAGTTGGAATGACTATCTCACCCTAATTAAGTTCTCCTATAACCAATAACATTATGAAAGCGTCAAGGTCGCTCCATTAGAGGCCTTGTATTGGAGAAAGTGTCAAACGCCCATTTATTGGGTAGGAGTTGGGAAAACCCAATTGTCAGGCTCTGAGATTTGTCCTAAAAAATGACAGATAGGATATTATGAATCTGTAATCGTCTGAAAACTGCCAGTAATCGGCAATAGAGCAATGCGAAAGAAAGGCGCAGGTCTCTTAAAGTTCCAAATAAGGAACAAGACTCTATTGAAAATATCAATATGAAAGAGTACGATACATTTCAGTATAAAGGGCAAGTCAAGCCCTGGATATATAAAATCATTCGAGATCATCGAATGTGTCGGCAGTATAGCTTATAAGCTAAACTCGCCTAAGAAGCTTAGTGGAATTCACAATGTGTTCCACATCTTTAACTTAAAGATATGTCTAGCTGATAAATCGCTAGCAATGTCTTATAAAGACATATTGATTGATAAAAGCCTGAGGTTTATTGAAGGACCTATATCGATCAAGGATCGACAGGTTAAGAAGCTCCGAAGAGAAGCATGTACTTATTGAATAGGTCAATTGGAATGCCTGTAAAGGTCCCTAATTTACTGTGGAAGTTAAGTCCATTATACGATAGAAAGTATTTCCATCTTTTTGAGCAAATCTCAGGGTCGAGATTTCTTTTAAGGGGGTGAGGATGTAACACCTTGTAAAATCGTGTCCAATGATGTATTGACACGTGTAATGAACCCTAATAAAGTCAAACATTGACTACAAAGGACTATTTTCATCAAAATTGAAAACCTTGATTTTTGAAGGACTAAAAGTGTCAACATGCCTAAACTAGGCCTCTGAGTGACCTTATACGGTGTCCGTATGAGCCACTTGTTGGATAAGAGGAGCCGTTTGGGTAATTATGTGAAAGTTTGCGCGTCGAAGGGTTAAAAGTGTCAACATGTTAATTCTTACCTCTGAGTGACCTTTTAACAAACCAAGAGCTTCATTATGTTTGATCATATTCTCGGGAATGCCTAATATTGGCCATTCAAGGCCTTTATGCCAATAAGTGAAGTTGCGCACAAGTTTGTAAGTTAGAGGGGTTAAAAGCGGTAACATGTTTAATTATACCTCTGAATGACCTTTTAATGAACCCAAAGTATTATGATGTACAATCATACTCCTGAGAATGCCTAATATGTGCTACATAGGGCTTTGATGCTATTAAACGATGATATGCGCAAGTTTTTGCGTTAAAAGGACCAAAAGCGTCAACGTCTAAATCTACACCTTTGAGTGACTATCTAAGTGAACTGGAGCATTGTAATGTTCGGTCACACACTCGGGAATGCCTAGTATGGGCCTTGGAAGGCCTTGATATCGATAAATGCTGTTACACGTCACTTTACGCGTTAAAAGGATTAAACGGGTCAACGGGTGAAACTACGTGTTGAAAGGTCTTTTAAAGGAACCGGGAACTCTGCGATTGTAACAACTCGTCTTAAAAGTCTTAATTATTATTTTATTTTGTCCAAAAGGAAACCCTAATTGAGACACCCAAGTGATTCTGCACAAACCCTAAAATTTTCAGAATAATCAGAATCAGGATCAGGGCCCATAAAACTCAGGGGGGTAAAACCCTAGTTACGATTATCTAAATAACTTGTTGTCAGTATCGAATTTTAAGAATCCATCAAGTCAGCAAGGCTAGTTAGGGACGTGGCTACCCTATGGTAGGATAGGACCCGTCGCGCCACGCGACGCTCCCAGGGGTACCCCTCGCGTCACGCGAGGGGGGTCAAATTTTATGTATAAATAGGGGTGTTTGGGACTTGAATTCTGGAGTTGAAACGACGTAAAAACTCGTTATATACACTGAGTTACGTTCTGTTTACTATTAAAACACACACGAATCACAAATCGTTGCCGCAATATAGGGTAATAACTCGATCACTGATACGATTCAATGTCCGATCGATTAAACTATCCAATGGATGTTTAAGTGTTGCCCACATTAGGGTTTATGCTTTGTCATTCGTTGTTAATTCAATGGATGTTTAAGTATCGCACTTTGTCATTCGATGTGAGGGTTTAATCTCGTGAGTTATCGTAAATGCTGTATTAAGTTACTAACCGAGTTGTGTGCATGTTATTAAATTTAGGTTAAAAGGCTAATCAGTAGGCTAGGCTCTGCTCAATTAAATCTGCAATGTGAGTCATTCACTTTTAATCAAATTTGTTTACAAAAGCATGTTTATTTTCAAAGTTAAAATTACAGTGATTAAGTATATGTAATCACCAAGTTACAGCCGATATGTGGGGTTTTGTATACAATACTTGATAATCGTCACCATTGGGGCAGCCAATGGGGGATATGACCATAGTCACAGATCCGGTCGAGTGACAAATACCGTGGGTAGTTGGTTGATATCTGGAAACATTGTAATATCTCTTAATACTGTAAATTATAACAAATGGGTCATTTTAGTAAATAGAATGATTCACCAGTATTTCCCGCTGACAAAACCTTTTTCAAACATGTTTCAGGTGATCTGTTGTGATCCAGGAAAAGTGCCGTGAAGCACTAGAAGCTTAAGGAAGTGGCTCAATATAAAATAAAGAAACATGTTTTGTAAAAATAAAGATTTCTCAGAGAAATCATATGATTGTAAATTACCGGGTTTTATCCAGAATTGTGAAATAAAATAATCGGGAAATCTTTCAGTTTTAAAAAGATCCTGAAGAAAACTTCCGGTGTTAATTAAATACCACGGGATTTTTTGTCCCGCGGCTCCTGAAACGGGTCAAACCGGGTCGGGGGCCGTGACAGCGATTCTTAATCGTACTCCCTGGCATGCCTAAGACCGATCACTAATGATATTGTACCGTATAATAACAATATATATGTTTATATGGAGTTTGGTGCCAAAAGTAACAAGAAATAAAGTTTAAAAAGGGCACTTAAAAGTATCAGGGACCAAAAACGCCTAAACCTGAAACATATTATGGTTGATATGGGTCTAGTGTCGAGCCATGGGCCCAATGGGCTGCCTTTTCGTGGGTCATTTAAACAAACAGCAACATATATGTGATGTTTTGAAGAAAGGCATAGAACAGGGACCAAATTCGACAAGTTGCAAAAGATGGAGCTGGGCCAGACCTCTAGGCGGGCCGCATAGGCTTTGGGCCGCCCCTTATGTGGGCCGCGTAGCCAGTATCTGCTGCAGATATATATTTTTATCTGTTCTAGCTTGTTCATCACTCAAATCCAATTCTTGGGCATTTAGCTCGATTTTTCTTGGACTCCAAGATGATTATACAGCTGTCAAGACACCTGAAGTGATCCTAGGGACACTCCAAACACATGTCTTGATCAAATAATTCCTCAAAACCTATAAATAGGATGAAGATCATCCATTTCATTGTTCATTTTTCATTCAACCTTTTCCCCTCTCAAACCTGGAGCTTTCTGATTTGATTTGGAACTTATTCTTAGTAGAAAAGATAGCTAGGACCCTTTGTAAGTGTCTTAGCCCTCTCTATAGTTCAGTTTTATGTTTTAAAAACCGAAAAGTCAAGTTATCGTAAATTAACTTTGACTTTCGATTTAAACTCAAATGGTCCGGCCACTGTTCGAAATGAATGTGGCTATGTGACCATAGTTAGGTAGGTGATTAACCCTTAAAAGGGCACCTCCTAATTCATTTGTTTGCTTAGTTAATTGTCGGGTCAAACCATTTAGGTAAAAAGTCAAACTTGGCAAATTTATAAATAAAAATTAAAACCAATGATACAGAGGTTATAAATTATATTTTAATACTCTAATAACTTGGTAATTATAATTAGAATGTGTCTAAGCATGTTCAACCCGACAATTCTGAGTTTAGGGTCGGTTCGCAACCGAAAGTCGCAAAAGCTTGACTTTTGCTTCGACTTTCCATTCTGACCTGATTAAGCTTGATTCTTCCATGTTTTAAGCTTCCATTAGGACCGTATTATATAGTAGTATAACCCCCTGAAGTTATATTGCTTGGTCCTTAGTAGTTTGAATTATATGCACATGTCCGTTATTATGCTTATAAATGCCATAATTGCCCTTTTGACATATAAATGAGATTTTTAGAAATCTGAGTGGACAAAAACCTTTGTTACTGATATATAAGTATGTCCCGAAAATTTCACATCAGTTCTTGGTCTCAAACAGGAGTTATGCTCGATATCGTAAATAGAAGCTTTTTATTAATTAAATTGCGATATCTTGCATAAGGCATGTTTAAACTTGGATTTTGACCCAAAACTCATTATCTACTGTTAAGATATTATTTTTAGGGATTTTTGGAATTTTTGATCAGATTATAATCTGATCGTATCATGGAGTTCTTATGTAACTTGGTAAATGACGATAATACCATAAAATGAGATTAACAAATGATTTGAATGCCAAACCTCTTCCTACTGATTTCATATATTAAATAAATTATTTTGAGCATTCAAAACGATCAAAATCTCAGAATTCCATAAAACACCTTAATTATCGTCAATTAGCGAGTTTTACGCTATTTAGGTGCATAGTATGGTTTTAGACCATAATTAACACCTAAGACTTGTTACCTACTGAATTTTTAAACAAATTTTAATATCATTACAGTAGGTATAAGTCATGCACTCAAACTTCCGAAAATGTCCTTAAAAGCATATGTGAAATGACCAAAATGCCCTTTCGGGGGATAGTTTGGCCATAATTGGTAAACCTCACATATGTATGATATCTTACTGATGTAATGTGATAAAATAAACATTTTTACTGATTACCAAAGACCAGAACCTCAGTTTGATTTAAAACCTCTTTTATAAAGGGTAAAATGACCAAAATGCCCCTACGGGACTTAAATTGGTTTAAAATACTTTTTGGGCATATATGTTAACATCCTACTGTTGCATTAACATATTCTAAGCATAATAACCTATGGGACTTGTATATGGTTCATTTGGTTGCCCGTTACGCATTTACGCGTTCGGGTCGGTTTAAGTAACTAGTTTACATAAGTTTGCCGAAACGGGTTTAACCTTATCGCTTTTATCTCAAAATCCGGAATGTGTTTAGTTTACCCATATTATACAAGTCTTCATACTTGTTAGGTCTAAATAACATTCTATTCCGGTCATCGCTTAATCTAGTGTATCGTACCGTTTTAGATACTTTAAGCTAGCCGGTCTAAGTCTACGACTTAAATAAGACCGTTAGCATTCTGAATTGGTTATATATTACCATCACTCCAGACTAGAGCCACCCGGTAAAAGCTACCTGCATTTAGATAGATTGGATACGACTGAGTTATTTTGCTGTGAATCAAGTATTAGCTCAGGTAAATACTTTTAACTTATTTTCCCTTATACGGGCTTGGGATATGGTATTATAATAATACCACTTGGTCGGGTATGAAATCATTTAATCGGATTGTGGTTAATAAATTTACATAACCTGTTTTAATCTGTCTTGTTTGATAACATGAACATTGGGGGTTAATACGACCGTGTCCTGGATATCCTCGGCTCCTTTCATTTGAAAATGGCCACGACCTATGCACGGGGTGTAGGCATACACCTGACAGATGCAAATGCTAAAATATAAACCCACATGTTGGGGATAACTCCTTTGTGGGTTCTATAAGTGGTGAGTCAGTTAATCATGACCGGCTTCCAAACCGGCCCCAATTGTATGACAAACATGTGAAACAGTATACAAGATTTTATTAAAGATTGTCCCAAGTTATAAATGGTTTGTGCCTTGTGCACTTAAATCAATTTTCATAAACTCTTTTCAAAAGAGTCAGTTAATTGTATTTACCAGTGAAAACTGACGTATTTTCAAAAGACTAAGTGGCAGGTACTACTCGTAATAGGCTGGGTGTTCCTCGGTATCGAAAAAGAGGATCTTGCAAATCCTTAAAGATGCCATAAAGTCTGCTAAACTTCATTTTATACATTCTGTTTTGATCCACCTGTGGATTTGATATTACAGGCTCGTCCATAATAAATACTTTAATATTTTCGGACATTTGAGTTTGTAATAATATTTTATATTCCAAGTCTTCCGCTGTGCTATTCTGTGTATATTTGACCATGATGATATCAACTACGTCACGATACTCCCCACCGGTAATATGTGGAAATATCGGGGTGTGACAAGTGCTGAGGATCTAAAGGTTTTTGTTCCTAAGAAAATTGAGAACTATAAGGACCAGGATTTTCAGAAAATTAAACTAGATGCCAAGGCATTCAGCATCATTGCATCTGCACTACCAAATGAAATTTATGATGGGCTGTTACACTGTAACAGTGCCAAGGAATTGTGGGATGCACTGAAGGAACAGTTTGGGGGAACTGAAGAAGTGATTGAAAATAATAGGGAAATTCTGAATCAACAGTATGAAACCTTTTGTCACGTTAAGGGTGAAACATTAACACAACAGTTTGAGCAATTCAGTTATCTCATTAGTGAGTTAAGACTTGCTAATGTTGAATTCACTAATTCAACACAAAATAGCAGGTTTCTTAGATCACTGCCTGAAAAATGGGATATAATTGCTTTTGTGACCAGAAATTCTGTTGGGTTCAAAGATCTGACCCTGACCCAACTTCATGGTAGACTCCTGACCTATGAAAGGGAGTTAAACCAGAAAAAGAAGTTGCAAGAGTCTGGCAAAGTTGCAGATGACTATTCATTTGGCAACACAACTCTTCTGGGTCAGGAAGAGTCTGGCAGTAGTAAGGATCAGAGTTATGATCATTTTATTGACATAACTGCTGGTGGAAACTTCAACTCTGATCCTCACTCATCCAACTATGCTTTCACATCAAATGGAGAAAGCCAGAACTCTGACAATCTATGCTTTGAACTCACTGACCTTCAGCATTTTGATCCAACTGATTTAGAGGAAATGGACATTTTACACCAACTTGCAATGCTAAGTGTTAGAACTAGCAAGTTTTACAAAAGGACAGGGAGAAAATTTCCAAGGTTACATGAGAATCTAAAAGTGGGGCTGGATAAGTCAAAGATTAAATGCTATAAGTGTAATAGGTTAGGTCATTTTGCTAGGGAATGCAGGAGTCAAACCAATGGACCAATTATTACACATCCTAGCTCAAACCCTAGACCACAAAATAACCAAAACACTGTGCACTATGCCCAATATACCCCTGCTGCTCATGTAAACACTGCTCATTATGCACACCCTGCAACCCCTGTGCCTGTGCATTATGTTCAAACCACTGTTCCTCAAATACAGTATGTCCAGGCCCCTGCTCCTCAGGTTCAGGTACAACAAGCTGCACATCAACAAACTGCACCAGCAGTGGTTCAACCAGATCAGCAAAGCTTTTTCACCCAAGGCTTTGTTGACTGGAGCAGCTTACCTGAGGAGCTAGGTGATGAAAATTTTGCACTCTATGCTACTAATGATGCTTCTAATGATGAATTCTGTTTTATGGCATTAGAGTCAATACCAGAAGGGCTGGAAACTGACGAAGGACACGCAAATGCTAAAACAGTGGATGAAATTGCTGAAGCAGTGGTTACTGCTGTTGCTGGTGAAATACTGTTGGGAGAAAATTCAGAACCCCTGTTGGAACCACTGTCTGACCCCTGGTCTGAAGAAGAAGAAGAAGAAGAAGAAGAAGAAGAAAAGAAACATGGTGAAAAGTAAGAGAAGGTGGCTGATGAGAAAGAGCATGTTTGTGATTGTGCCATGATGGCTGCAGCTAAGGTATCATCTCAGGTTCTTAAAAATCTATGTTCAGACAAATGCATCATAGCATTTGCTAACATTAAAGAGGTGAATGAAAACCTTAGGGATAGAGTGTTAAATGATGAAGTTCAATTTGAGAAGTCATTAAAAGAACTGAAAATCAAGTTGGCTAAAAAAGATAATGAAATATGCAGTCTCAAACAAGAGCATAGCATAACCAAGGACCAACTCCAGACTATGATAGAAAAATATCAAGCCTGAAAAAAGGAGTTGGAGTCCACCCAAATTACTTGTGAAAAATGGGTGGAATCCTGCAAAGGTTATGAAGTTATGCTTGAAAAACATATCAAAAGCAATGTAAAATTTGGTGTAGGATTTAGAAAACATGATGAAATTGAAAACACTGCTGCAAATGAATCTGTCCAAACCACTGTTGAAATCATACCGACCAACAAGGATGGCCAAGAAGTTAAAATAACTGATAAACTTGGCAACAAAATCACTCTGGAAAGATCTGTGGGGTCCTCAACTTTTGAGGAGATTGAGAAATACCAATTCAAACCCACATGGTCTGATGAGTGTGATATCCTTGAGAATTTCAAACCCATGGACTTCACAACTATAGATGGTGTCAAAGCTCCTAAGGCCAAGGTCATTCCTCTTAAGGACATCCCAACAATGGTTCAAAACTCTGTTGCAAAGGAATCTGAAAAGAGGAAGAAAAGAGAAAAGATTAAAAACTTGTTTTGTGACTTTTGTGAAAAGAAAAATCACTTGACCAAAGATTGTTTTCATTTAAAATCTTATGATCTTAACAAAACAAGTACTGTTGTGCCTTCTCAGAGCTGCACTATCTGTGGTAAAACCAACCATTCTACTCAGCAGTGTGTGTACTTGAAATCCTTTGAGGTCAAAAAGGAAGAGTACATGTCAAAAACACCCATGAGTTCATCAAAACCACAAGTCAAACAACAACCACTGTTTATGCCAGTTCAAACAGCTGTTACAAAATAGCTGAACCAAACCTCTATTAAAAGAGATGTTCAGGTGACTGATGCACCCCCTGCTAACCAATACCGAAGAGGTAAAGGTCAACCACCATACCTAAAGGTCCCACATGTTTATGAGGTGTACAAAAAGCCTTCTAAACCAAGAGTGAACAGGAATCCCTTTGGGTACCAGCAGCTGATAAGGCAGGACCCCCAGCAGTGGTTAGAGAAAAACAGTTCCAAAACTGTCCAAACCCCTGAGCTAACCACTGTCCATCCACCTGAACTTAACATAGACACTGTTGAGACCCCATCCAAAGCCTTATCGGCTTTGGAGACCCTAATGAACCAACCTTTTACTTGATGTGCAGGGAGCTTTTGCATGCTTAGATAGTCTTTGGTATGTAGATAGTGGAGGCTCCAGGCACATGACTGGATGTAGAGCCCTACTCAAAGATTTCAAAACTCATGGAGGGGGTGATATATCTTTTGGTAATAATAGTAAAGGGAAGGTTATGGGGTCTGGTACAGTTCAGTCTGGTAATGTTAAGTTTGAAAATGTCAATCTAATAGACAATCTAAAATTCAACCTCCTTAGTGTCTCACAAATGTGTGATAAGGGCTATGGCTCATTCTTCACTAAGGATTGTTGGACCAGAAATGGTTAAAAAGATTGAAGAAATAATAAAAAATGGAAAAACTCAACTTGTTGCTCAAAGGAGTGGCAATGTTTATGTAGTTTATTTGTCAAAAGAGAGTCCCAGGACTGATGCCTGTCTATTCTCAGCTACCTCTAACAAAGAGACAGAACTTTGGCACAGGAGATTGGGGCACACAAATCTCAAGACAATCACTGCTTTGTCAAAACAGGGGTTAGTAAGAGGTCTTCCTCAAAAACTATTCACCTGTCCTGAGCATTGTGTTTCCTGCTTAAAAGGAAAACAACATAAAAACTCATTTAACTCCATTGAAGAGTCCAAAACAACCAAGTGCCTGCAAATGCTGCACATGGATCTGTTTGGCCCAGTAAAAGTCATGAGTCTTAAAAAGAAAAGATATTGTTTGGTAATTGTAGATGACTTTTCTAGGTTTACATGGACTTATTTCTTACATTCCAAAGATGAGACTGCAGGCATTTTGCAAGACTTTGTTAAACAGGTTGAAAAGCAATTTGACTTGCCAGTAAAAGTCTTCAGGAGTGACAATGGCACAGAGTCCAGAAATAGGGAGTTGGATGAGTTTTGTGTGTCGAAAGGAATTGTAAGGCAGTACAGCATTCCAAGGACACCAGAGCAAAATGGGGTTGTTGAGAGAAAGAACAGGACATTGATTGAGGCTGCCAGAACCATGCTTGCTGATTCAGGTTTACCATTAACTTTCTGGGCAGAGGCAGTAAACACTGCTTGCTATGTCCAGAACAGAGTTTTAATCAACCCCAGGCATCAAAAGACTGCCTATGAACTGCTGTATAAAATCAAACCACTGATCTCATACTTTAAAGTATTTGGCTGCCCTTGCTTTATTTTGAACTTAAAAGACTCAATTTCAAAATTTGAAGCCAAAGTAGACAGTGGATATCATTTAGGATACTCAACCACTGCTAAGGCCTACAAGGTGTTTAACACAAGGACCAAAACAGTGGAAGAGACTTTGAATGTAAAGTTCAATGAACTTTCTTCAATGAAAATCCTTGCAAATCCTGCAGAATTGTTTAATCTTGATAAATTCACTTTTGAAAATACTGCTGTCAAGACTAACAGTGCAGGTCCATCAGAAACTCCTCCATCAGACAATGGGTATGAAGTGATACTTCCACAACAAACCTTCAAATCCATTGCCAGAGCAGCAGATGTTCAAAACAGCTGTCAAAGCTCAACCACTGCTACCTCAACAGTTGTTGACTAAAGTAGCCCATTAACCCCCGCTTCCACATCATCAAACACTGTTGATAAAAGTCCTCAAACAGTGGATAAAAGTCAACATGTGTCCACACCACTACCTCCTATTCCTCCACCTCCATTTCAAGCCACTGCTGGATCATCAAAGTCACCAGCAGTGGTTAGCTCAGATGATTCACATCTGCAGCCTTCACCATTCAATGCCATTATTCCATACAAAGGAGATCTAATCTTCTTGAAGTCTCATCCACCAGACCAAATCATTGGTAACATCGGTGAAGGGGTACTCACAAGAAGTCAATCCCAAAACATCTGTCTTTTTGCTGGTTTTCTATCTCTCCATCAGCCAGTCAAGTACCAAGAGGCACTGAAAGACAACAGCTGGGTAGAGGCCATGCAAGAGGAGCTCCAACAGTTTAGAAGACAACAAGTATGGGAGCTTGTACCACTGCCAGAGGGTGTGAGTCCTATTGGCACAAAGTGGGTCTTCAAAAATAAATAAAACTGATGAAAGGGGTATTGTTGTCAAGAATAAAGCAAGGCTAGTGGTTCAAGTTTTCAGACAGGAAGAGGGCATTGACTATGATGAAACTTTTGCCCCTGTAGCAAGATTAGTAGCTATTAGACTGTTCCTGGTCTTTGCTGTCAACCACAACATAAAGGTGTTTCAAATGGAAATTAAATGTGCATTCCTCTATGGTAAGATTCAAGAAGAGGTATATGTTTGTCAACCTCCTGGCTTTGAGGATCCATTTAATCCAAATCATGTCTACAAGCTAAACAAAGCTTTGTATGGCTTGAAACAAGCACCTAGAGCCTGGTATGAAACTCTTTCCACCTTTCTTCTTTCCATTGGTTTCACAAGAGGTAAAATAGACAAAACACTGTTTTTAAAATGGAGAGGGAAAGACTTGATGATTGTCCAGATTTATGTGGATGACATCATTTTTGGAAGCACATGTTCTAAAATGTGTTAAGAGTTCAGACAACTCATGACAGCTGAGTTTGAGATGAGTGCAATGGGTGAACTCTAGTACTTTCTTGGTCTCCAAGTAAGGCAACTGCAAAATGGTACTTTCATCCATCAAGGCAAATATGCCAAAGAACTTTTAAAGAAATTTGAGTTGGATGATTGCAAACCATGTAGTACACCCATTGCAACCACAAAAATAGTCATGTCTAATGAAAAGGATGATTTGGTTAATCAAACTCTTTATATAAGCATGATTGGGTCTTTATTGTACCTAACTGCATCTAGGCCAGACATCATGTTTGCAACATGTGTCTGTGCAAGATCCCAATCAGCCCCTAGAAAGTCTGACCTTATTGCTGTAAAAAGGATATTCAGATACACCAAAGGTGCTCCCACACTTGGTATCTGGTATCCAGCTAATGGAAATATCAACCTTTCAGGTTTCTCAGACAGTGACTTTACTGGATGCAATACCACAAGGAAGTCCACTTCAGGAGGGTGCCAATTTCTAGGTGATTGCTTAGTATCTTGGCAAAGCAAAAAGCAAGCAGTTGTTTCAACATCCACTGCTGAGGCAGAGTATATAGCTGCTGCAAGCTGTACAACCCAACTGCTTTGGCTTCAAAATCAATTGTTGGATTTTTGGTATCACTGCCCTAAAGACACCACTCATGTTGGACAGTCAGGCAGCATAAAATATCATCAAAAATCCAGTTTCTCATTCAACCACCAAGTACATTGATATCAGACATCACTTTGTGAGGGATTGCTATGAAAAAGGTTTGATTTCTCTGCACCATGTTCCAACTAAAGATCAGCTGGCAGATGTGCTAACAAAAGTATTAGACACATCCACCTTTGAAAGCTTGATCTCTAGGATTGGCATGCTAAACATGGAATAACAGGAAAAATCCTGTTTTTCTATGAATAAAAGCATTAATATGTTTTCAGAAAATCAAAAATCCATCCTTAAAAATAGCTAAAAATGAAAATTTTCATTAATCCTTAAAAGTCTGCCATAACCACTTTTTTTGGTTCAAACATCTGTTCTGTTAAATGCTGTCCACTGCTGAAAGTCAACCTCTATTCTTCATTTCCTTGTTAATCACTGTTGATCAAACAGCAGTGTTTTAATCCACTGATGGGCTATCCACTGATAGTTGAAAATAAGCCATTGTTCTCTTTTGTACCGTTGCAACCACTGATATTGCTCCATCAGTGGTTTCCTATCAACTGTCCTCCATTATCATCAGAGGTTGTCACGTGGGCAGTACTTGGCCGTTAGATCTTTTGTAACCGCTGCCACGTCAGCATACACTTTTTCCCTCTATAAAACCCTGATCAAAACCCCAAACAGGGTTTTCACTGTCGAATTGAATTCAAAATTCCTGTCTCAATGTAGTTACCATCAATCTCTCTCAAAATCACTCATCTTCTTCATCCGTTCTTCATCACCTTCATCTCGCAATGGCTTTTCCATTCAAAACCCCACATAATTACTTGGGCTTACTTGAAAAACCAAGTCATACCGAAACCTTCAACTCTATAATTGATGCTCTGTCTTCTTCAAAGTACAAAACTTTGTTGACTTCTGATGCACCAATCTTCATGGACACCCAACAAGAATTCTGGAAAAAAGCTAAATTAGAAACTAAGGATAAAAAGCTCTTAGCCATCAATTCTTCGATAAAGGGTGTTCCAGTCACAATAACACCTCAAACAATTTCAGAGGTTTTTGAACTCAACGATCTTCAAGGTAAAACTTCTTTCCCTAAAACAGAGTATCAAACGGATTTCATTGAAAGAGGGTATGAAGATGAAATGAAAAAAAGATACTTTACAAAAAGGCAGTTTTCCACCTGCCACAAGGTTTTTATTTTATACCCTTCTAATGTGTGTGTCAAACAAGACCACTGCTTTCAATGAAATCCCATTGAAGATCCAATACCTGGGTTATGCTATACTACAAGGAGAAAATTTTAACTATTCCCAGGAGATCTTCAATTATCTTGTTACAAATGTTAATAAAAAATCATTCTTGTTATTTCCAAGGTTTTTAAGTTATTATTTTAATAAGAAATTTTCAAAGGATAATGCCCATGTGCTTATCCAAGGCAATCCTTTTTCAATAAACAACCTAACCTCTGAAACATTTACAAGGTTGTCAAAACTTTCTAAAACACAAACAGAGGTTCCTGAGCAGACTTCAGCAGCAACCACTGCTCCTCAGGCACCTGCTGTTGAGCCTGCTGCTCAAGGTGATCACAGCATTAAAACAACTGTTGTGAAACCCCCACCTAAAACCACCAAAAGACCAAAACAGAAAAAATCACAAAAGCCCCCCAAACCCACTAAAAATGTAACTCTGGAAGATGAGATCCCAGAGATTATACCAGTGACAACACAAAAGTCACCAATAACCACTGCTGCTACTTCCTCACAGCAGTTGGAAGAAAGATCTAAACCTGAGCCTCAAACTCCTCCTGCTTCTTCTAAAAAAGAACAGGTTGTAACAACAGGGACACCACATTATGATGCTCTGGAATCACTTGATTCCATCATCCACAGCCCACCTCCCGGGGCAAATTCTCTTTCCACCCCTATCCTCACTTCACAAATTCCACCATCCATAAAACCCTTGTTGGATGCACTTGATATAGCTCAAATAGAAATCAATTCTTCTCAATCACCTATCACTGAGAATATGCCTCAACAAGTGACTAAGTCTGAGCTCCCTATCAATGCTAGCCCACCAACAACTGAGGAGGTTACACTGCAGGAAGTACAAGTACATCCTGTCAGTAGTTCAAGTGGAGCAGCTACTACAAGTATTGAACCCACTAGTTTACACTTGGACAGTAGTTTCATCAGTCAGACTCCCTTGAAGGCAATTTCTTCTTTGGGAACCAGGGTGTTTCCAGTATTCACTAGTTCACTAAACCTGGTTACCCCTACAAAAGGAAGAAGTCCCCAGTACCAAGAAAAAGGGGCATCAGTGGATGACTTTTGGGATACTTTCCCTAAGTCAACTGCTGATACAACCATTGCCAGTGGGAAATCAGATGATCCCATTAACATGGGTGATGGTTTAATGTATAAAGAATTGACGGAGAGGGTTGACAAATTAAACACATCTGTTGCAGACATTAAGTCTATGCTGCAACAGTTGTTACAAGCACAAAAGGCAACACCCACTGCTGCACCAGCTGCAACATCTGCTCCATCATTTGTTCCTACTCCCAAAGAGCTTTGGGAATTATTTCAACCTCTGCTTCATAAACAAAGAGAATATGCTGATCAGCAACATGAAATTCAAGTTCAAAGGATCAGAAATTTGATGGAAGCTAGGTTCATAGATACACAAGCAGACATCAAGGCAATCAATGCCCACTTGCTGAAAACCACTGGTTCTGCTCCTCCTCCAATCATTTTTGTGGACAACCCACCTCCTAATGATGCCAAAAAGGGGGAGAAAATGAAGCAGTTAAAGAAAAGGGATATGAAGATAGTCTGTACATTGCACCAGATAAATCTAGTATGCTTGCAGATCTCCCTAAACCAGATGGTTCCAAAAAGGTTGATGTAACCTTAAATGCCTTTGCTGATGAAAAAGCAAGGCTGAAAAAGGACATGGAGGCAAAGGGTAAATCAAGGTTTGAGCAGGAGAAAGTCCTAAGCCTAAAAGAAAACAACCCACTTGAAAAGTGTGGCAACCCAAATCCATACCTTCTAGACCCACAAAACACACTCCCAAACCTCCTAAAAGCTCCTCACATCAAACCTCCAAACCAACAAATGTTAAAACACCTGTTGTATCAACTGTTGTTGGTACTTCAGTGGTTTCAACAGATGTTAATCCAACAACCACCACTACCACTTCAACACACACTCAATCCACTACCTTACCAAAAATCACATCACCACCAAAAACATCCTCATTACCACCAACACCACCTGCCAAAAAGCAGAAGACATCAGGTGACACATCATCTGTTGTAATGATAATAGTGGTTGAAACACCAGTTGTTTCAACAGCTGTTAGTCAACCACCTACCACTCAAATCACCACCACTCAACCCACCAAAACACCACAACCTCTCCTAAACCCAAAAGGAGAAGGATAATATTGGAAGATGACTCTTCATCACCTCCAACATCCTCACAACCACTGACCCTTGTTACCATTCCAAACCCTGTTCCACTCTCTTCAGTACAAGCTCTTAATCCAAACACTGCCATTACTCTTGCAGGTGTCCTGTATCCATGAGATCTTCCAGCAGTTAGAGAGGAGATAAAATCCTTCTACTCTGAAGATGACCCTGCTAAAAGGAATCTGCCATCTCTTTAAGGATATCCTAGGCCTAATAACATTGCAGAATATTTGAAGTTAAAGGCTCAACAAGTAGAGGATATCTCCAAAAGAAACACAGAAGGAAAAACATACAAAGAGATTCAAAGAAACTACCAATATTTGCTCACTCAAGTCAGAACTTTGGAACAGTTTGCAAAAGATCTTTGTCAGAAACTATCAGAAAGAGATGATGAAAGCCTGAGAAAAGATTACCTTGCTCACATCATGGCATTCAAGAAATACAAGGCAGATAAAGCTCAATATAAAGAATGGACCCTTGGTGAGCTCAAAGAGGAGTTAGAAAGAATTGAAAAGATGAACAAAGACAAAATAAAACACACTCCTCCTGTTTGGACAAAGTACAAGAAAAATGTACCTGAAAGAACTTTAAAGCTGAAGAGGATGAAGGAAGAGCTGACAACAGCTGATTTTGGGTCAAGGAATCAAGTGACAAAGTGGTCAGAGGATAAAGTGATGGCCTCTTACAAAAAGCTGGAAGAACTGAGAAAGAAAAATCCTAATGTTCCTCAAAAGCCTGTTTACCCTGAAGCAGTGGTTCCAGCTAAACCACAAAAGCTACAAATCAGGAGATCCACTGCTCCACCTACTGCCATCCTTTATCAAAGAAGGAAACAAAAGCAGATGGATGCAGAAACAGCAGAAGATATATCACAAGAGGATTACATTATAAAAATGGTCCTTAAGCAGATGATAGCAGAAAATCCTGAACTGGCAACCACTACAGATACTGCTGCTCAAAGTGTTATAACCAGGCCACCATCTCCAAACTCATCATCAATAAAAACTCTCCCAAGAAACCCAAAGGATTCAAAGATACTAAAGTGGAAATCTGACAAACAGACCCACGTATTGACATTGCTCAGATCCAATGGTGAGGTGAAGCACATATCAAGGGAACAAGCACTTGGCCTGGGTGAAAAAGATCTTCAAGATCTCCTTGAGCTTCCACTGTGCAGGGATGAGGATGATACAAGTTCCATTGACTTTGAATTACAATTCAAAGGACAAGTCAGGGAATATTTGATGAGGAAATAAAGATCTATAATAATGAAGTGTTTTGGCATCATCTGTTCTAGGGGGAGATTGTTGGGATTGAACCCTACCAAAGGAACAGTTGATTAAAGCCAAACTGAATCAGACCAGTGGATCCAGAATAAGCAGACATTTGCTTCAATCTTTCCCCTTGGAAGTGGCCCTAAGAACTGATGACCTCCATCCACTGTCCTATTACAACAACTGATGACCTTCAACAACTGATGAAGACCTAAAGACTGTTAAAGGCTAAAGCACTGATGCTCAATCTACTGTCATGATTCAAGTACTGCTGAAGACACAAGCACTGCTGGGAGTATAACAGTGGAATGAGAAGCAGTAGTTTAGTTTCCTTTCTTGTATTGTAATGTAATCAGTAGTTAGATAACAGTGCTTGTATAGATCAGTGGTTGTAGGTTGTTAGGAGGTTAGATGTCACTTTCATGGTGACGTCAGCAAAGATGCCACAGTGGTTTGCTCGTGTCTATAAATAGAACAATACCCTGTACTATTCTATTAGCTCTTTCATCCTAAGTCATTCTGTACGAAAAAACCAGTGTGAGCTCAGGCTGAGGGGGAGATTGTATTGCATGCATGCATTGTTATTGAAGATTGTAATAAATACAATCATTCGATTTCATGTTAAACATGTGTGTTGAAAGCATTTCTTCCATTTGATTGTTTTGAAAGTTAATTTCATTTAATTATTGGTTGTCATTCATCTTCACTTTAATTAAACAAACACAATCATAAGAAACTCAGATCCTAACAAAGCTGCATCAGTGTTTTATGTAATGTGTGTCTATTGTAATCAGTGTTTGTATAATCAGTGCTTAGAGGTTGTTAGGTTGTTAGATGTCACTTTCTAGGTGACGTCAGCTAAGATGCTTAGTGGTTAAGTTTGTATTATAAATAGAACAGTACCTGTACTGTTCTATTAGCTCTTTTGCACCAAGTAATCTTGTACGAACAAATCAGTGAGCTCAGGCTGAGGGGGAGTCTAGGTGCATGCATGCATAAGTTGAATTTTGTAATAGATACAATCTTTTGACTTAATGAAATCATGTTTGCTTAAAGCTATTCTTCTTTGATTGTGTGTTAAAGCTTATTTCCATTTCCGCTGCACATTAAATCTCTGTTCCATCTTCCATTTCTATTAAACAACACAATCTAAAGAAACTCAGATCCTAACATATCTGCTGGTCAGTAATATCACCTGCCTCACTAGAAACATCTGGAACCTCTTTTCTAACAGACTTCACACCAATGACAGATGTGATAACATTGGCATCATCTTCATCACCACTAACAACGGAGATAGGGTCAGAAGATTGTGAAACAACAGAAGGAGAAGAAGTAGACCTGGTAGACCGCCGAGGAGGGGCAGGTTGTTTCTTAGCAGAAGAACCATCAACAAGAGGCTGAACGGGAACACTTTTAAAATCACCACCAGTGTGAACATGCTCATTACGACAAACCACAGAAGGAGCACCTCAGGAACCTCCTTCTGAACGATCTCCACACTAGAAGGGTCATCCAACAGAATGTAGTCCAAAGCATTCATTTCTGAAAAATAAGGAAACAAAACATAAGCATTAAACAAACATATAAAAGGTAAGACAAACATAAAATCACATACCCTTCTCATTTAAAGGCATTATATTAGTCTTCAAAATCTAATTAAATTCAACCAAAATATAATAAATATATTTGGGCGGAAAATAAATAATAGAGAAAAATGCCCGGATAGTACCTGTGGTTTGCCTATTTTTCACCTTTAGTCGCTAACTTTCTAAAATTACAGCTATAGTCCCCAACTTTTGCAATTTCGTTCCCGGATAGTCCCTGGCGCGAATGGAGGTTAGTTTTTGGTGTTAAGTGGATGTGAAATTACTAAAGAGTAAAGTCCTATTTGAGTCCTTGTGGTTTGTGTAGTTTAACCATTTGAATCTAAAAACAAAACTGTCTTGATTTGGGTCCATGTGGTTTCTAATTTTAACCATTTGAATTCAAAAGTAAACAACATCCAAATCAGAAACATTTGGTTTTTGGATTCAAATAGTTAAAATTAGAGACCACAGGGACTCAAATCAAGACAATCTTGGTTTTTGGATTCAAATGGTTAAACTGCACAAACCATAGGGACTCAAATAGGACTTTACTCATTACTAAAATATCCTTGTTATTAAAAAATAACTTAAATATAAAAAGAAACATATTTAAATCAAATGGGACCCACCATTCATCATCACCCCCAACCCACCCTCACCACCATCACCGTCTATGACCACCCTCCTGTAACCCACCATCCTCTTCTTCTTCATTTTCTTAACCCCACCTAGGACCACTGACCCCCACCAGTTCCAATCACCGTCAAACCTACAACACTACCGTAACATTGTCACTAGCCACAAGCTGTAACAAAACGTCAAAACCCCATAACACCTAAATGGTACAAATATCTCCAGCCCTACATATTGAACTCCAAACCTGCAAATCTGAAATCGATTCGAAGTTACATCACAGTCAACCTGTAACTCACCGGTCAACCTACAAAAACACCCTTTTAAACCAGTTCCAACTGTACATCCTGAACCGAATTATTCGCTCTCATATTCTTACCGATCACACCTTTATTGATAATAATATTATTAAGGATAAATTACACTTTTCGTCCTTTATGTTTGTTCCGGATTGCAATGGATGCCCTTTAACTTTAATAATTACAGTCACAGTCCTTTTTTTTAATAACCATTACAATGTACGTCCTTTAGCACTAACCATGTTAAAAATTTTAGTTAAGTATGACATTGGTTTTGCACATGAGGGTAATTTGGTAATTTTACCCATTTATGTAAAATATTTAATAGGTAAAAAATATAAAATTAAAAAATATATAAAGTTTACCCCATATCTCTCTTAATCAACTCTCTTCCTGTCACCTACTTCTCTCTCTCTCTCTCAACCTTTCTCCACCACCACCACCCAACAACCACCACCACCCCAATAATAACCGGCCCCCACCACCATTTCAAGCCACCACTTTCTCTTCTCCATCTCAATTTCTTTATCTTCTCCATAACAACCGACCACCACTTTTGGCCTCCCGAAACACCTAAACCCACCTCCCCGCTGAAAAAGCACATGAAACCCACCACCATTTCCAGCCACCACTTCAGATATAACTCTAGATCTGAAAAGCGTATGTGGATCTGACAAGGTAAGTCAATCGGAACTCTAGATTTGAACCAGACGCACCTGAAAACCATCACTATTTCCGGCCACCACTTCAGAAATAACCGGCCACCACCACGTCGCCGATGATTGGGGTTATCCTTTGTAAGGTTCGCTGGAGTTGCCCCAGTTCAGGTTTGAAATTGGCTGTTTTTATTGCTACAGGTACAACCGATGCACTAAGTTTGGTAATTGATTCTGAAAGAATGAGGTCTCCAAGAAGATCCATTGTGATCTATAGATCCAAACAAATTGGATATGGGTTTGAAATTAATAGAAAAGAAAAGCTCAGAATTGGATGGATGGTTTCATAAGTCAATGCATTTGGATGAATTTGTGGGTGTTTACAAAGTCCATCGTGGTCTTGATTTGTTGTTTCGATTAAATTTTTTTTTTTTTTGTTTACGTTTATGTTTTTTTTTTATCTAAATGCAGACCAAATCACCTCTTAATTATACAAATAGTCATTGGATAGGGTAAAATTACCAAATTATCCTCATGTGCAAAATACATGTCATACTTAACTAAAATTTTTAACATGGTTAGTGCTAAAGGACGTACAGTGTAATGGTTATTACAAGAAAGGACTGTGACTGTAATTATTGAAGTTAAAGGGCATCCATTGCAATTCGGTACAAACATAAAGGACGAAAAGTGTAATTTACCCTATTATTAATATTACTATATTTCTTCTCTGTAACAGAAATATCATCTTCAAGCCCTAACAAACAATTAACCGATGACGTATCAGAAAAGCCTGATGACGTACCGTTAAGCGCGTTCAGAAACCAGTCCTCCCCGATAGACGTTACGGACTCCGGTTTAACCGGAACTTCCTAAAAACACCCGGAGCCGGTTCGATTTGTTAGAATCGGTTGGTGAATTTAACCGGTCGTGTTCATTGATCATGTTTTCCAAATCTTCATCGGTAGTTATGAAGATCAACGAGTCCAGATCTTCGGACGGTAACTGATATGGTGTTATGGTGGTGGGTTTTCCGGCGATGTCGGGGTGAGGTGGTGGCGGCGTGGTGGATGTGTTATGCTGGGGCGTTTTTCCGGCGACGGTAGGGTGTATCTGTTACGTTGGTGGGCACTGTTATGTTGGTGGGAGATGATAATTCATAATTGTTCAACACTTGAGAATGATGCAGAAAGAAAAAGAAGGAGAAGAGAGAAGGGGAGAAGACGTGGAGTAGGTTAGAGTAGGGTGAGGGTATGGGTTTATGTTTTAATTATTATATTTCTAATTTTTAATTAGTAAGGGCATTTAGGTAATTTTATACCAACTTAACATCAAAAACTAACCTTCATCCGCATCAGGGACTATCCGGGAACGAAAATGCAAAAGTTGGGGACTATAGTTGTAATTTTAAAAAGTTATGGACTAAAGGTGAAAAATAGGCAAACCATAGGGACTATCCAGGCATTTTTCTCCAACTATATATAAACATTTCGTTTAATCGTTTTTATGAGGTTTTATCATATACCTTTACTTTTACGTTTTCATATCATTTTTACATTTCTTTTACACCGAGACCTAAACCTCGGGACTCGTACTTTATTTTATCTTTTTTATTATACTTTATTCCTATACAAATGCATTTATACTTTTACCCTTTTATGCTAGTCTTCGCCTTGCTCTTACGCTTATTCGTGGTCCTTCTCGGATTAACTTCGTAAGACTGTGAGTATTACTTATCTCTTTTTCATACACTTTTCTTGCTCTTACGCTTATTCGTGGTCCTTCTCGGATTAACTTCGTAAGACTGTGAGTATTACTTATCTCTTTTTCATACACTTTTGGGATAATTCATGTACAAATATACAAAATACACTTTCACTTACAAATTTATTTATGCACAATTACAATTCAATTACATGTTCTTAGTTACCTATGTGTTCTTGTATATTTAAACATGCATAGTTACAATTGTTATTCTGTTAAAACCATTAACTATGTACAAACCGACCTTAACAATGTATAGCGGTATAGGATTGACGACCACCTAAGATTCATTTTACCCTTTTCGAAGGGAAAGCATGGTCATTATTAAGTACTTTCTTGACGTTTTACAAGTTTAGGTGTGCATAACGTCTTACAAGTAGGTTTGGTTTTGCCTTTTGTACTACCTTGGAGTGTTTACATGATTACATATGGTACTTCATTAGACATGTGAATTGTACATTTCAAACTTACAATATACACACATACATATACAACCCTAAGTATGCCCACCAACAATTCTCTGTTGACGTTTTTTTTTCGTACATGTTTCAGGTGCTAGTATATGAAGCTTTATTCAAGATTGAGATCACATAGGAATTCGAACCTAGACTATCAACATAAACTAATGTTGTGCTATCGTTTACTTTAGTTGAACAATATGTTTCCTTTTCATGTATTGTACAACAATTTAGTTTCAATGATTAATATATTTCAATTTAGTACCATGAGTCTTTGAACAATCTATTAGACCGTCCGTAGTGGGGCGTTTTTTTTTTTTAAATTTGCCCGAAAACGTCCGATAACGCCCTACCCCCCATTACAGGGGGCGTTTTGGGGCGTGATTTTCGAAAAAAAACTCCCCCGGCGTTTAAATTAAAACGCTCGCTCAAAGAAAACCAACCAATCAAACGGCTATATTCTAACGGCTAGTTCTTTTAATTTTTTTTTTCTTTTAAACCTATTATATATATATATATATATATATATAAACAACCAAAACTCATCCATTTTCAACAAAAACAATCTCAAAACCTCTCTAAAAAATCCCACCATTTTTAAAAAAAACTTGATGGATTCTCCTAGTTCTTCATCCATGATCAATTTTTACTACAACGAGTATTTTGCGGATGGCGATGGTTCGACCGATGAGGAGATTGAGCAAGAGGCGGTTACGAGTGCATGTCAACTAGCGGTGCGATACGTCAAGCATTCTCGTCGGCCCCAAGCACAAAAAAATAAAAGAGGCTATGTTGAACGAGACCGACGCGCGGCACACGATCGTTTGATGAAAGACTATTTTGACGAGGCGCCGACATTTTCGAACGAAATGTTTAGGCGTCGTTTCCGAATGAGTAAGCGGTTGTTTCTACGCATAGTCGACGACTTGGAAGCCAACTACGATTATTTTAAACAAAAACCGGATGCGAGAGGGGAACTTGGATTTACCGGTATCCAAAAGTGTACGTCGGCGTTACGAATCCTTGCTTATGGTAACACTACCGACATCAACGACGAGTATCTAAAAATGGCGGAGAAAACAACACGAGACAGTTTGGAACATTTTTGTCGCGGTACAATTCTTATACGACGAGTATGCTTAGATTTTTTTTTTTTTGAATCTTATGTTTGTCTATATTTTTTTATAAAGGTATAATTGATGTGTACGGTGCGCGTTATCTTAGAACGCCTACATGGGAGGACCTTCAAAAGATCTACGAGGTACATAATGCCGAGCATGGTTTGCCTGGTATGATCGGGAGCATAGATTGCATGCATTGGCGTTGGGATAACTGCCCGACTGCATGGCGAGGCCAACACACACGGGGTGACCAAAAAGGACCCACTATTATTCTTCAGGCGGTTGCTTCACAGGATCTTTGGGTTTGGTCGGCTTACTTTGGCGTGGTCGGGTCATGCAATGATATCAATGTTTTTGAACAATCTCCGCTGTTAGAGGAGTGGATTTCTGGCAAAGCTCCTAAAGCGTCGTTTTACGCAAATGGAAACTACTACCCTCATGGATATTATTTGAGCGACGGAATTTATCCTAGGTATTCGATTTTCGTGAAGACGTATAGTGATCCTTTTGATGAAAAAAGAGCATACTTTAAAAAGGTTCAAGAGTCTTCACGAAAAGACATTGAGAGATGCTTTGGGGTTCTTAAACAACGCTGGCAATATTTGAGAAATCCTTGTCGTGCATGGAGCAAGCAAAAAATGAGAGATGCTATGTACGCGTGTATAATCATGCACAACATGATCTTGGAAGACGAAGGAAAGGCGATATGCCAGAATTATTTGCCAGAAGCCGTTCAAGAGGAGCATCCACAAGCGTCAATGGAAGAAAGAGTGAATAATGCGCGAGAGTTGCGTTACGAACCGTACCATTCCCAGTTAATGGTTGATTTGCTACACCACGCGTGGTCGGTTCGGTATGTACCACCTGAGGGAGAGGAAGAAACGGAGGACGACGAAGACGAAGTTGGCGAGGGTGAAGAAAGCGAAGATGAAAACTAGTGTTTTTTTTTTCTGTTTTTTTTTATTTTCGGTTTTTTTTTTCTGTTTTTTTTATTTTCGGTTTTTTTTTTCTGTTTTTTTTTATTTTCAGTTTTTTTTTATTTTTATTTCAAGTAATGTAATTTTTTTTAATTAATGAAGTTTTTTATGTTTTAAATTAAAATAAATAATTGTGAAATGATTGTGAAATGATTGAATGGCGCATTATACCCACTACACCACTTTTGCTATAATGCCCCCTTGCTGACTAGGACGCCACGTGTCGTATAATGCCCCATGGTGGGGGCATTATAACCTTCTACCACTACACATGGTCTTACGTCTCGCCTTGATTTTTCCGCCATCGGTTGGGGTGTGACACTTTTTTACCTTGTGCCTAATCTAATTTCCCTCCCAACACCACTATTATCACTCCACAATCATCCAAAGTCGAAGATTGCACTCCCCATATAATGATTGCATTTCCAAGCCACTGAACTACCCCTTTTAAACTACCTAACCCGTCCTTTAGACAAACATACCAGATGCTATAGTACAAACCTTTTGTAAGCTATTCTTATATATAGTTGTAACAAAAATAAACAACGCTGCTAGAATAGATGCCACTGTTAGTCCAAATACTATCTCAAAAGTACATTATCTATATATCTAATTGTGTCACATGAGTTTATATGAACTTACGGAGGCCACAATAGCTTATTTTATAGCCACAAACAAAAAATCAATAAACCTACACATCTTAAGTTATATGAAAGCATAAACGAAGCATGCAAATAAGATAAAACAGAAAATATGACGATGTTTTAATTGTGTCACCAACCAGTATGTTATCTAATCCTAAAGAATTCAAGCGTTTGAAGAACAGCTGCATCAAATACCAACAAGTAATAGAACATTTCCTGCCTGCCTAATGTAATAAAACACATTTCAATTTATACTTTTCAGTTAAGTAAACAATCAGCTAATTAAAAAAGGAATCATTTATATAATCTCTTAACATATAGGTGAATGGGCATTTGTTGTGACCTTGGAAGTAATCTTTAAACTTTTCATAGCTACATTCTGGATCATCACAAGTCTTTTAATGGGTTACTGTAGGTTGAAGTAAAAAAAGTTATATGATTAGAATATGCAGGATATAAAAAAGGGTCTACAAATTTACACACCTTAATGCCTATTTTGACACCCTTCAGGACGCCTCGTATAGACCTATACGAGGCGTATAGGGTTACTTTTCCGACCAACTCTGCACCAAAGCACAATGTCAAATCAGTCACATCAGACGGGGAGTCTAGGTCTGTACGAGGCATGGATACGAGGCAGTAAGACGCCTCGTATAGGCCTATACGAGGCGTCTTCAGTGACTAATTTACTATACATTTGACAAGTGACTTAAAGCTATACAAGGGGTCTAGAGCTATACGAGGCGTCGTAGACTTATGAAAAAGTGCAACATACAGTTTATGCTTTGTCCACCCCCGAGCATTCAACATTTCATTCTCCTTGTGCTTCATTTGCTTCTTCTTCTTTCATTCTGCTTTGCATTTGTGTTCTTATCATCCCGAAGTGTTGAAATGTCATCATACTGGGACGGCAACTATATCTTCGGGCAGTATTCTAGCGAGAACTGGGTGCCCGAAAGCGATCCGGTAACAGTACAGGTACTTAAATGTTTTAATTAGTTTTTGTTTTAGTTTATTATTTACTAATGATGATACGGTTCTTTATTTTGGAGGAGTCTTGCGTTCCTGATTCTAATGAGCAAGAGCAGATTGTGTCTAGTATACAAGGAGAACAAAACAAACCGTTTATAGATTTGAACAAGCATCCCCCTGTTGATGAAACAGCCCCTGTAGATGACTCATACCATGCTTGTCAACCAAGTTATCCGACGCAACAAGGGTATCCGGATTATAGATACGGGTGTGAATACGGAGGAGACGGTGGATACGGAGGAGACGGTGGATACGGTGGATACGGAGGAGACGGTGGATACGGAGGAGACGGTGGTTACAGAGGAGATGGTGGATACAGTGGATACGGAGGAGACGGTGGTTATGGTGGATATGGTAGATATGGTGGTGAGACACCTCCCATCCAGGACAGTCCGTACTTAAAAAAACAGGTATTAATTACTATTTTTTGTATTATTTAATTATTTTTATTATTATTAGTATTATTA
This sequence comes from Helianthus tuberosus, assembly GCA_030545235.1. Classification (NCBI taxonomy): domain Eukaryota; kingdom Viridiplantae; phylum Streptophyta; class Magnoliopsida; order Asterales; family Asteraceae; genus Helianthus; species Helianthus tuberosus. The sequence continues at coordinate 42,957,379 of CM060358.1, read as the reverse complement.
TTAGTATTATTATTAATATTATTATTATTAGTATTATTATTATTATTATTATTTATTTATTTATTTATTAAAATTATTTATTATTATTGTTTAACTATTATTATTATTAGTATTACTATTAGTATTATTATTGTTATTATTACTATTATTTATTTATTTATTATTATTATTTATTATTATTGTTATTATTATTATTTATTATTTATTAATTATTATTATTTATTAATTATTATTATTTTTATTCTGATTTATTTATTAGTATTAGTATTATTATTGTTATTATTATTATTTATTATTATTATTATTATTATTATTATTTATTATTATTTATTATTATTATTCGGATTTATTTATTATTGTTTTTATGCGTATACGTTATTTATTTGCAGATTGATTATGGAGGGCGATGATATTGAGATAGAGCTTGAGGGGGGTCAGCCGGCTCAGCAGGTTCAGCCGGTTCAGCAGGGTCAGCCGGTTCAGGAGGGTCCACGATGGAGACGGCGGCCGCCTCTGGATACGCTTCAGGGTTGTCCGTATCTAGAGTTTCCCGCGGGCACCGATGCCGCCCGCCATTGCCAGAAGCTTAGGAGGATGCACATTGGATCGCATGCATCGATCGATTGGGATGCGATGGACCAGCTTGCTGAGACGGATAGAGTGTGTCGGTTTGTACCTCTCGATTCGCCGTGGCATCGTCTTTTTGATTTGGCGCACACGCCGACCTACAGGGAGCTGCTGGTCGAGTTCCTTTCGTCATTCACATTTCACCCTCCTGGGGTCCCAGTGCCGCTTCCGTACCTATGTGCTCCCCCTCCGCCTGAGATTTCTTTCAGGCTCGCTGGCGTTTTGCGTACGATGACACTAGCAGACTTTGCGGTGCGTTCTGGTTTATACATGCAGGGGGAGATCGAGACTGAGGTTTACACAGCGGGGCTAGTGGTGGTTGAAAAACCCATTCTTCTAGGGTTTTAGCAGGTGATTGCGGGGCCAGATCATTGGGAGCACGATTAGTCGAAGGGGAGGGTGTCGTTTGTAACGGATCCACTGTACAGGTACGTACATTTATTATGGCAATTATTGTGATTATGTGCATTGTTTATTAATCTATGTTTCTGTATTTCGCTAACACTATCTGCAGGTATCTGCACCATTTGCTCGCTACTTCTATCTCAGCGCGCGGGTACAGCCGTGAGTGGTGTACGACCACAGATCTTTTTTTCCTTTATTGTTTGTTGTATAGGAGGCCGTGCGCGCTAGCACACGGTCTAGCCTAGTACTACGCCTCCGCCCATCACCGGCAGGAGCGCGGATTTTTGTATGGCGGGGCGTACGTGACCGTCATTGCCCGTTCATTTGGCCTCGTACTGCACGAGGACCCACATCTACGGACGCCGCCAGTCATGCCGACGCGGATGGGCATGCAGTCGCTGTGGGGGATGAAGGTAATCAAGAGGTTCGCAGTTGGCCCGCGGTTTAAAAACCGCGATACCGGGGGCATATGGACAGAGGAGGCCCTACCAGAGCATTTCGAGCCCGTTTATCCTCTTGTAGATCCTGCTGATGTAGTGCCTGTGGAGGAGCCTCCGGAGGATGTAGACGGTGCAGCGGTGCCACAGCCACCGCCACCTGCCGGGGCGCCTCAGTTTCCACATCACGCTATTCCAGGTCGTGCCCCAGGAGCTGCGCCGCTACATCCGGAGGTACGAGCCGAGCTTGACAGGCTCAACGATTTGGTAGGTTGGTTGGTTCGGGAGGCGCATGATAGACGAGAGAGAGAGGGGTTACCCGCGATACCGCTCCCACCAGCTCGAGCACCACAGCAGCCGCAGCAGCCACATCCAGATTCGGATTCGGATTTGGATGCATAGACCTGTTGTTGTTTTTATTTTTATCATGGATGTACAAACTTATCTTATATATTTTTGTTATGGATGTACAAAGTTATCTTATATATGTCATATTTATGTTTGTTTTCAGTTATTCGGTTACCTAATGATTGTTGTCTTAAATTGAGATAATACGGAAACAAAATATGTTTTGAATATAATACGGAAACAATATATCCCCTGAATATAATACGGAAACAATATTTGAACGAGATAAAATTTTAATCGGAAGAATAATATTTAAAAAAGTAAAATGTTAAAAAACATTAAAATATTTAATCGATATAATATATTTAAAGAGCCGATTTTTAAAATAGTTGATTTTTAAAAAACAAAACTTTTTTAAAAACCAAAAAAATTTTCAACCAAAAAACACATCTTCAAAAACTATCCAAAAAACCATACCAAACCCCACCAAAACACCCCTCATTTCAGCCAAAAAAAAAAAAAAACCCAAGTCTAGACGCCTCGTATAGGTCTGTACGAGGCGTCTAGGTTCCTTAAACTTTGTGCCTGACACTCTCTCAGACCCCCTTGAATTCAGTGCTTAGACGCCTCGTATAGGCCTATACGAGGCGTCTAGGGCACAAAAAGTGTGGAAATAGGCGCAGAGGGTGTCCAAATATCTCCAGCCTATAAAAAATGGACACCTTCTTCTCATCAATCGCTGCTTTAATCATGTTAATCTTCTTACAAAACGCCTTTTGCTTTTCTTTATTCGCACAACACCATCGCGCGACTTGCACATTACCATCGCAACTTGCACATTTCTTCACCGGAGAATAATTGTTCGTCACTCAATATTTCTGAATCTTCTCTTAGCTATCATCCAATCATGTTTCTCTTTTGATTTTTTTGGTATAGTTTCTTACATCGGGTGTCCGAATATCTTGGTGTGAATAAGATTTTTGATTCTTAGTTTCTAATTAACTATATTGTTGATTCATAGTTTCTAATTAACTAATAGTCGTTGAAGAAGGAGCTGATCAAATGGGGTATCCCAATTTTTTCTACCGTGCAATCATACAATATTAGAAAAATGACAATAAATAAATAAAGTAAAACAAATATCTAATAGATTTGTCCTCTTCTTTTTTCATAGCTTGAAATCGTTCCATCACATCGTCGTCTTTTACTTTATGAAAAAAAAATCCTTTTCAACCGCACGAACATGCCATTGTTAAAAAATTCCGGGCCCATTCGATTGTGTAAATTCGTCTTGACAAGCTTTAATTTCGAAAAACATCTTTCAACGGCTGCAGTTGCAACCGGTAAAATCAAAGCTAGCTTCATTACCCGATAAACCAAAGGACAAGAACTATGTGTTCCCTTTTCAACCATAAGACGCGCAAATTCACTTATTCTATTATTTGGGCTTTATTAGTTATTACAATTTGAGATTAATTATCATAAAACTAATTATTGGGGCTTTGTTACCAACCAAGTTCTTGGCTTAATGAATAATATAAAGTTTCATAATTTTCTCTTAGGGGTATACTCGTATATGTTTTGGGGTATGCTATGTATAAAACCGAAAAAAAATTACACCGCGAATACGGGGTTGAGCCGTAGCCCGTGCTACGGCTCATTCTACATTGGTTCCGCCCCTAGTAATGGGTTTTTTAATAAATGGGGTAGATATAGTAGCACACAACAAGATTTGACTAAAATACTCCTCATGTGAGAGGCATGTGACTTAATTTTAACGAATAACATGGATGAAGTTAGTGCTAGGGGACAAAAAGGTTAGAAAAAGTGACGTTGGGGGTTGAAATGTCAAGAAATTCATTTTTAAGCTGATATGGTTAAAGTAACTTAACCAAAGAGGCTAAAAACCGTAATTTTTTACTTTTCATTAAAAGGGTAAAAAATCCAATTTGCCCTAATGTGCAAGACACGTGACCGGAGTTAACTCCCATTAAATGAAAAGACGTAAATTGTCACAACATATGAACACAAATGATCAACTGTGTTAATTCGTTATTTGGAGGATGAAAAGTGAATATACCTAAAGACTGAAAACTCAATAAACTAGTAAAAGAATAACTTAATTTGTATTAAGATAGATCAAAATGATATTTTCTATAATAGTCGGGTTCCATTTAGAAAGCTCTTAAAATGCAGAGGGTGATTATAGTAAACTTCGAATTAGGGTAGCCTCACACTTTCTATTTAAACAAGTCTATTTAAGTTTCCATTATAACCACTTAATCTCCGCCGCACCCTTTCTTCTTTCATCCATGGACATCTCGACCCTAAAGATGACATCTCTTATTCAATACCAATGTAAGAGCTTTTATTTTCATTTTATCTAATTTGATTTGCCTTATAATCTTTCTTTACATTTTTTAAAATCATTGCATGTTTTCAAGAGGATCAGTTTGGGAATTTGGTTTAACTAAATTTATGAACATATATGCTTTGATTTTGTTGGTGTTAATATAACATATGTGTGTACTAACTCATTGTTGGTGTTAATATAACAATATGTGTGTACTAACTCATATTGGTTTGAAAATTGAAGAAATTTGTTATCAAATACATTTTTAGGATATTTTATTTTCTACAAGCATGTTCTAGAATAGATCTATAAACAAATGAAGCAGAAATTGTAATGGGTTTTTTGTTCCTTATTTGACGTGTAATTTTGAGGATTTTAAGTTTTCTACTTGTTTTGTTGTTATTAAATGTTAGGTTTGATGTTATTCACCCATCTCACACTAAAGATGGATTTTGCTAATCATTTTGGTGGAGACTTTCATGGGGTTTCAAGGATCTCAACTGATAAAGGTAAAACCCAAAGCCATTCAAATTACTTTAGAAAGTCATAAATGCAAAAATAAATAAATAAAAAATAAAAAATTGGGTAGTTAAGCCCTGTCATAAAATTAGAAAGTAAAAAATATTGTCTTATAAAATCATATATAGATTAAAACAAAAGTAAAATATTAAGATGTGATTTTCAGTTACTAAAATGGAAAAATGTCAAAAGAGAAATAGAAACAAAAATTGAGGTGAAAGGTAGGGGTGTTCAAAAAAATCCGGATCCGAAACCGAATCGGAAATATCCGAAAATCCGTATCCGAAATTTCGAATAACCGAAAATTCGGATTCGGATATGAATTTCAAAATTTTCGGGTAATCCGGTTATCCGAAAATTAATTTGATTTTATAAATATATACAGAATACGAGCATTATATTTAGTTTCAAATATAGTAAAAAATAGTAAATAATAGGATTCGGATGTTGATTTATGAATATTTTTAGTTTTCAATGTTGGAAATTTGGGAAATCGAATATAAGTTTAGTTTTAATCTAGGCTAAATTACACTTTTCGTCCTTTATGTTTCAATGTTTTGACAGGCGATGTCCTTTACCTCTAAAAATTACACTATATGTCCTTTATGTTTGCAATCATTAACGGGCGGTGTCAATTCAGCTAAACCCAGTTAACTTTTTTATGTTAAAGCCCCTCCTGTGTAACTTTGTAAAAGTCTTCAACTGCAGAGACCATATGTGCAATATTCAAATTCTGTTTTAAATGAAACTACTCCGGCAAAACACCTAATTATCCGGCCATCTTCTCCAGTGACCTAATTTTTCATCTTTCTCCGGCCATCTTCTCCGGTGACCTAAGTTTACAACTTCACATGATCCAAAAGCCACTTCCGGTCATGTCGAAGATCAATCTAGAAAAACTAATCGAGTTGGACACGGAAGCTCGACACACAGGTATATGATGGCAAAATTGGTATTTTTTTGTTGTTTATTCTTTAAATTTTGTGTATATATATATATATGGGACCGCTAAAATGAGAACCACCTCCGGTTGTAAGAACCGCGAGAACCACTTTCTAGCCATTAGATCAAGTAGATGGATGGATGAGATTGAAAGTATTTAAAAATGATATTAAGTATTTTTTGTCTTATTATGTCTTTAATATTTTAATCCAAAAGGGTATTTAGGTAAAACCACTCTATTTTGTCTTTTTTAGTTTATTGTTTTTTTATTACTTTATTGTATTATTATATTACTTTTTATTTTTAAACATAATTTTTTTATTAATTTTTTTTTAAATTCAGATTTTTTTAAAAGATTTTTTATACTTTTTACAATTTAAGTTTTACGTTAAACTTTTTACGTTTTACGTATTTTTGACGCACCGTTTTTTCGTTGGGGTTTTTCAAGCGTTGTTTTTTTAACACGCCGTTTTTTTAACGCGCCGTTTTTTACGCGCCATTTTTTAACGCCGTTTTTTACGCGACGTTTTTTACGCGCCGTTTTTTACGCGACGTTTTTTTAACGCCGTTTTTTTACGTTTACGCGCCGGTTTTTTACGTTAACGTTTTTTTTACGTTTTACGCGCCGGTTTTTTACGTTAATGTTTTTTTTACGTTTTACGCGCCGGTTTTTACGTTAACATTTTTTTACGTTTTTACATTTTACGCACTGGTTTTTTACGTTTTACCTAAAACTTTTTACGTTTTACTAAAAAAAAATTAACGATTTACGTTTTACGAAAAACCTTTTACGTTTTACGTAAAACGTTTTACGTTTTACTTAAAACCTTTTACGTTTTACGTAAAGGTTTTACGTAAAAGTTTTACGTTTTACGTTTTTAAAACTTTTAAAAAAAGGTTTACAAAAGCGTTTTTACGCAAAACCGAACGCACCCAGAAAATCGCACACTCGGGGGGTGTCTCAGATAGTTTGCTATGATCATCGACGCCTAAAAGTTTACGGTTTAACATTTTTTTTTACAAAAACTTTTTGACGCAACACGAACGCACCGAGAAAACGCAAACTCAATAGGTGTTTCAGATAGATTGTTATCGTCATCGACTAGGGTAAAAAAAATAGAAAACCCACAACATCAAAACAAAGTGTATCTCGGAAAAAAACGGGGTTTGGCTCAGATTATCCGATAATCAAAAGGCTGTAAAAGTGGGGTTGCAAGTTCAAAAAACCTACCCTCCGCCGTCCTTGCCGCGCCATCGTCATCAAAATCTAGGTTTTTTTTTTTTGCATCATCACCACCCAATCCAACGGATCAAAAACCCGCATACTTCACTGATCAAAAAATCACCAGAAAATCAACATAAAACATTTAACATACAAAAAATACCATCATCAGATTCAAGAACACCCAAATCAAACCCCCAACATACCACCATCAGATTCAAGAACAGTAGAACATACAAATCAACAGATTAAACCAACAAAATCAACACACAAATCAACAGTCGAAAAACAAACCTGAACCAACAGATCAAACCAACAAATCAACAACTGAAAACAAACCTGAACCCGTTTAAACCCACCACCACCAGATGCAAATCATCTCCCTCATCTCCGCCCCCACCACAACTCAAGAACAGTAGAACATACAAATCAACGACATAACACCACAACTCTGCACAACTCCCACCAAACCACCGCCCCCACCACCGCCTTCCGCCCCTGCTCTTTCTTCTTCATTCTTTCTTAGAAAAACCCTAAACACCCACTGATCCTACATCTGCACACTCCTTCCATCCCGATTTCCCCTACAAACACAGAAAAATGGAGAAAGTGGGAGAGAGTATCGCAGAAGAGAGAGGGAGAGATTCGTAGTGGGGGTGTGGCGGCGGATGGGGGGCTTCAACATCAACTGTAGCCGCCAGAGTGGGGGGTGTGTGGCGGTGGGGGTTTGGGTTCGCCGGGGTGTATGTTTGTTTGATGAGATGGGTTTCAGGAACCAATGGATTACAAATACCAAAATGGGAAATGGATTAAAAAGGGGAGAGAGACAGGTCTGGCACATAATAAATGAGGAGAGAGAGAGATGGAAATGACATTTATGGTAAATGACCAAATTACCCTTTTGAATGGCAGCATCTAATTGGTTGATAGTGGTTCTCGCGGTTCTTACAACTGCGGGTGGTTCTTATTTTAGCGGCCCCCTATATATAGAAGGCTATAGAGAAAACCCACTTGAGTTGTGTAAACCCAAGAAACCATTGTAAAAAACCCTTGTAACATTTTTATTTTTCTAAAAAAATAGGAAATGTAATATGCATATATTTGAATATTTTGGAAAAAACTAGTGGCCGTTTTTTTCATTTTTTTCATAAAAATGTTCAAGTACATTTATGTTACATTCCCTATGTTTTTAGAAAAAAATAAAAATGTTACATAGGGTTTATTTGGGTTTTCTCAACTCACATTGGTTTTCGATTTATCTTTACCCTATATATATATATATATATATATATATATATATAGGATTAGGTTCAAGAGTGAACACTTGTGTAGCTTGCGAACTGAGTGAACTAATCCTGGCCATACACGTGTGTAGATCTTTGGCCAGGATTTGGTGTTGAAATACACTAGTGTATTTTACGATTTGATGATGAGATCATGGCCATACACGTGTGTAGATCAATGGTCGGGATTTATTCACTCAGTTCGCAAATACACTATTGTTCACTCTAGAACCCCACCCTATATATATGTATATATAGTTTTACATATAGTTGATTTATATCTATGATTACAGGGATATGTCACAAGGGGCTAAAGTTTCAAATTGCTGGATATACTGAAAGGGATTGTAGGTGAATTTCAAACGTCATTTATGAATATTCTTCATCTTATCATTCGGTTTTAATTAGATTTGTATTTATTTTGTGGCTTACATTCGGTTTTATTTAGTCTTTGCAAGACTTGCATTATGTTCACAGAAGCTGTGATTATTGTTCTTTTGTACTATGCTTAGCTTGTTATCACGAGATGCATGACGGATACTTGCATTCGAAGATCGAAAATTTCGAAGAGAAAAAAATGATTAGAACCAAACATTCAAAAAACAAACCTTGGAGATTTAAATCCGATGGACGTATAAGTTGTCCACCTAAGCATATCGGTGGTTGTGCCAAAGGTCTTTCTACCGGTTATATCTCACGAAAGATCTAGAAGAAATTGCACAGCGTTTACTTTGTCGTATTCACCTCAAGAAACTGAACGGGCTATCCGATCCTTTCCCATGTTCGCTATGCCAGAGAAGATGATCGGATAGCCCGTTCAGTTTCTTGAGCTGAATACGACAATGTAAACGTTGTGCGCTTTCTTCTAAATCTTTCGTGAGATATAACTGTAGAAAGACATTAAACGCAAAAGACCTTTGTCACAGCCACTGATATGCTTAGGTGGACAGCTTATACGTCCATCGGATAAAAATCTCCAAGGTTTGTTTTTTGAACGTTTGGTTGTAATCATTTTTGTCTCTTTCAAACTTTTGATCTTCGAATGCAAGTATCCGTCACGCATCTCGTGATAACAAGCTAAGCACAATACAAAAGAACAATAATCACAATTTCTGTGAACATCTGGAATGCAAGCCTTATAAAGACTAATTAAAACCGAATGTAAGCCTCAAAATAAATACAAATCTAATTAAAACCGAATGATGAGATGAAGAATATTCATAACTGACGTTTGAAATTCACCTGCATTCCCTTTCAGTAAATCCAACAATTTGAAACTTTAACCCCTTGTGACATATCCCTATAATCATATATACAAATCAACTATTTGTAAAACTATATGTATATATATATATATATATGAATGTGAGTTGAGAAAACCCAAATAAACCCTATGTAAGATTCTTATTTTTTCTAAAAAAATAGGGAATGTAACATATATGTACTTGAACATTTTTATGAAAAAAATGAAAAAAATAAACGCCTACTAGTTTTTTTTTTTTAAATGTTCAAAATTTGTGTGCTACATTTTTTTGGACATATATATTATGTAACATAAAATTTTTAACATTTAAAAAAAACTACTCGGTGTTTTTTTTTCTTTTATAAAAATGTTCAAATATATGTATATTACATTTCCTTTTTTTAGAAAAAATAAAAATATTACATGGGTTTTTTACAAACGTTTCTTGAGTTTACACAACTCAAGTGGGTATATATATATATATAGGATGGATCATGAGAAAACTAGTTTAGATGAGAAAACCACAAAACTAACCAAAAAAGACTAAAAAAAAAAACCTAAAAACATACCAATTTTTTTTTTACAATTATTTTTAGAAAAATCGCTACTTTTAATGTATCAAAAAAAATTTCAAAAAAAAAAAAAAAATTTTTTTTGGTTGTACTGCACATGTGCACTAATACGTAAAGCTTAAACCACTTAACCCACCCCCACCGACACCCCCCAAAAACCTAAACCCCCCACCCCCCAAAAACCTAAATTCACCCTCCCACCAAAAGCCTAACCCCCCCCCCCCCCAACCCCCCAAAAACCTAAACCCCCCACCCTCCCGAAAACCTAAAACTAAACCCTAAACATAAACCCGAAAAAAACCTAAACCCCCCCCCCCCTCCCCCACCCCCCAAAAACCTAAACCCCCTCCCCCCACACCCAAAAACCTAATCCTAATCCTCCAAAAAAACTAACCCTAAAAGCTAAACTAGACTCAAAAAGCTAATTTTAAGCATGTAATGCAATTGTAGTACATGTTATATTACACATGTGCACTACTATAATAATAGTATTGAAAACAAAACGACACCATAAATCTTTTTTTATGTCATAAAAAATATGCTTGAATATACTTGAATATACTTGAATGAAAGATACAAAAATTTGTGATCTTATGGTGCCATTTTTGTTTTAAAATGATAACGTATGGAGAAATGGGAAATGTTTGAAAAGTTATATATTTTTTTTCCAATTTTACCCCTCCTTCATTAAAAGTCTCCCCCCTTCTTTTTAGTGGTTTTTAGTTAGTTTTCTAGTTTTCTCATTTATATCTAGTTTTCTCATGATCCTCTCCCTATATATATATATATATATATATATATATATAGGGAGGGTTATCTTGAGAACCCTAAATATTGCGAGAACCGTGAGAACCAAAGAAAAAACCAATTAAAACCAAATTTTTTTTAATACAAACCTCATTGTAATTAAGATACAACATCAAAACAAGAATTTATAACATCAAATAATTCATTTCTCCTTTCAAAATCACCCTTTTTAGATTTTTTTACACATGTGTAAATATAACAGATTTACACATGTGTAAATGGCAAACTTACACATGTGTAAATTTTCTTTATTTACGAATTCACGTAAATTTAAACGTGTAAATTAAAGTTCTAAAATTGTATTCGAATAATAATGATAAGTGTAGAAAAAAAATTTGAATTTGAAATGTTTTTGACCAAGTTCTCATAGTTTTTTTCATTTGTTCTCATGGTTCTCCCAATATTTAGCGTTTTCATTTAAACCTATATATATATATATATATATATATATATATATATATATATATAACTTAAAGAAAAAACAACAAAAAGTACCAATTTTTCCATCATATGCCTGTGTGTCGAGCTTCCGTGTCCAAGTTGATTATTTTTTCCAGATTGATCGTCGATATGACCGGAAGAAGCTTTTGGATCATGTGAAGTTGTAAACTTAGGTCACCGGAGAAGATGGCCGAAGAAAGATGAAAAATTATGCCACCGGAGAAGATGGCCATAGAATTAGGTGTTTTGCCGGAGTAGTTTCATTTAAAACAGAATTTGAATATTGCACATACGGTCTCTGCTGTTAAGGAGTTTTACAAAGTTACACGTGAGGGGCTTTAATATAAAAAGGTTAAATGGGTTTAGCTGAAAGGACACCGCCCGTTAATGATTGCAAACATAAAGGACATACAGTGTAATTTTTAAAGTTAAAGGACAGCGCATGTCGAAACATTGAAACATAACGGACGATAAGTGCAATTTAGCCTTTTAATCTATGCACGAAACGATATTTTTTTATTTTTTTTATAAATTCGGATATCCGTTTGGATATCCGAATCCGTATTCGAAATTTCGGATACGGATTCGGATATTAATATTCACTATCCAAAATTTTCGAATATCCGAAAACCGGATAATCCGATCTTGAATACCCCTAGTGAAAGGCGGCCTCATGGCTTTGGATAATAAATGTGGGCGCATCCACCACCGTTATCACCACCACCACCATCATCACCACACCACTTGTGTTGTTGGGTTGATATGTAACATGGATTGTTTGGAGAAAATGCATTCGAGTCGTTATTGAACAGAAACATGATGAAGTTACGAGTGTTATGGGTTGTGAGAGATGGTTTTTGAGTTAAAAAGATGGGATGAATTAGTGAGTTATGTGGTAAATAATGGGTTGATTGAGTATATATATAAGGTAAAAATTTGTTTTTAAAATATATTTTTATTAAAAAGAGGCATTGGTAACGGCCAGTCAACCAAGGGCCCCACCATTCACCCTCCCGAATGCTTGTTATTGTGTTCGTTGACCATTAATAGTCCCCCCCCCCAATGGAACCTATAGTATAGTTGGGGGTGGCACTATTGTATCTGCTGAGGTGGCTAGGGCGCGGTGCCCCATGCTGCTTAGCTTGACAACGTGCTGAAGAAAATTTCATACTTTTTTTGAGTCTTTTCTTTTGTAATTACTCTACTTCATTGCTATTAAAATCATTTATTTATTTTTTTATCATTTTAGTAAACTGTCATTTTCGTCCTTGTGGTTTTGCTATTTTTTGCTACTTTCACCTAGAAAGTTCTCTCACTTATGGGTCCCTTTAGTTTCAAATTCTTGCCATTTTTATCCACTTTGTTAACCTCATTCATTTTTTAACGTTAGATGAGGGATACTTTTTTCATTTTACTTAATGTACAAGTTTTTGAGCAGTGCGTACAAATTTAAAAAGATAAACAAAAGATAAAATTAAATCCAACCCCATTTTTTAAACCATCACTTCAACCCTGACCTCAACTACATCCACCTTCTCCTTCTCCTCCTCCTCCTCCTCCTCCTCCATCCACCACCATTATTATTATCACCACCACCACCACCATCTCCATCCACCACCACCGACATCACCACCTCCTTCGTTGCTCGTCGACAATAATCCTATCATTGTTTCAATGATAATGACAACTTTTAGATCCACATCAAACCGATATATTACCCGGATGTGAGAAAAAAACAATGTTTGATGAAAGTGACAAAATTGGTCAAACCACAAGGACATAAATGTTAGTTCATTCTTATCACTTTTAAAAACAACTAGTGTTTACACCCGCACATTATTATGGGGGAAACGAATAATCAACAACATGAGACTGCAAACTCATATAGCTATAATATCATCTATTACATCTAATTACCTAAGGTATACTCTTATTCACATTCTTGATGGTGGTTGGGCATTAAGCAACACATTGATGACCCGAATAGCGGGAGTGATGCATTGTGTTTGTGTTTTCCAAACATGTTCATGACAACATAAAGAAGTAGATGCAACAACTAACTAGTAATAGAAATTAGCATGACACATAAAAAAAATTATCACAAATAGTCATCATACTATAAGGGCATAGTGCAATACAGATACTTAAAACTTTTGTAAGTAGAACGAGTAAAATACAACAAACCATCTTTGTAAGAATCCTCGCCAAGTGTACCTAGGCTTCATTATATGCCTATGGAGCACAACCATGTTAAAGGAAAAATAATTATTAATACAATTAAGAAGAGAAAATTAGTTTTTGAGTCCTTGTGTTTTAGGGGTATTAACCACTTGAGTCCAAAATCGTGTTACGGTTGGGACTTGAAGAAGTGTACTAACTTGTCCTAACAACTTACATTCATGTCTTTATTCATTTATTCATGTTTATGCATTGTTT